>CM037880.1:45097279-46346659 GCA_021292165.1 Shinisaurus crocodilurus
ATTATCTGGAAATCAGGCTAAAGTTTAACCTGTATCAGTTACACACCTCAATTAATCTTATGTACCTTAACATTTGGTGTCTGAGACACAGAAAGAAAAAAAATACTTGTTTCAGGGATAAAATATATTTTTAACAACAAAAATCTAAAGCTGTTCATTTTAAATAACTTTCCAAAAAAATCATTTTTAAAATGCAATTTACAGACTTCATTAATACCATTGTCACCCACAACTGTGATCTTTCAAAACTTAAGTTTTAAAATAGAAGAGGAAGTATATGTACATCATCTTTATCGAATATATGACATTGGCCAAGAAAAGAAGCTTATTGTGAACTGTCTTAGGATGGTATACATATACCTTAAATAAATAAAGCTGAAACGATATATATATATTTTCTGTTAAACATTTATTCTCATGGTAAAACTTACATTAAGGATTCTGAACTAACACAAACAGGCAAGCACCTTCCAAACAAAAAAGATTTGGGTCATAGTTATATGTTTGATATTTCTGAAAACAAAAAAGAATCAGTGATGTGGGTCACAGAAATGGATATTTCACATGAATTTGACTACATACCTTTTGGTAATGTATAAGGAGACCATAAAGCAAAATATTTTTCTTTTTCACTTCCTTTGCAAGTTTAGTTAAGCTTTGCATTTCACTGCTAAAAGATGCATTTTCTAAAATATCCAAGTGTACCTACAAAAGAAAGTAAGATTAAAAATTTAATGATTTTCCGAAATGCTTATATTCCCAGGGCAAATAAATGCAAATGCAACTGATTGCTATTTAAAACTGCAACAAAGAACACTTTCCCTGAAATCCATTGTATACTTTTAATAAATACTTAAAATTCTTAGGCTGAAATCCTAAATTCAGTTACTAGGGAGTAAGCCCAACAAGACACAGTGGGACGTATTTTGGAGTAAACATGCACAGGATTGCACTATAGATCCTATAGTTCAATACTAATATAGAAAAGAGTCCTTGCTTAATGTGTTATTTTTTAAATACATTGCTTTAAAACTTTAGTTGTAGTGAGAGGTGATAAGATACCTAGCAGCAACGTAACTGGAAAATTCTGTTCTGGAAGAGCACAAGATTGAATGCATATCTTCAACTAATAGTGCAATTTTGGCTTTCCCTGATTACAAAGGTCACACCATATTTTTTTTAAAAAAACAATGTTCTATGTGGCCCTATGTGTAACAAACGTTTTATAAGCTGAACGATGTAATTAATTAACCTACCGAGATGAGAACAACACAGTATAAGATAGAAGCATTGTGTTTTCAAGTATGTCCACTAGGTGATGGGTTTCTTGAAAGTCAGATAGTTTATTCTAAGGAAGAGGAAAAAATGTATTAAGAAAAATACTTTTCAGAAGCATAGCAGACTGTACTATCATTCTGTCTTTTTCTACGAATTCTTTGGCACATCTCCCTAGTTTCTATACCCTACTGTAACTAAGCCTAAGTACATGGAACTGAAATAAGAGGCATTATTCCCTGGTTTACTTCTTCCTCCGTGGTATTCTCTGTGCTGAATTATATACTGTAAGCCCCTCAGGGGCTTGTACTTTATAAAGTGCTATGCACAGTGATAGTGCTAAATAAATAAGAATAATTTTAAAATATTACACAAATATTGTTATACATCTGGTTTGCCATTGCTCTGTGCACTGGAGGGCCACAGAATCACAAGCGTTATAAAAGGACAAAAAAACCCTATAAAGTGTAATCTTCTTCTGTAAGGGAAGAAAGGCCTCTATGCAGCTACAGATAAATGCAAATTTATCATAGAAGCACAGATCCAGAGTTAGAAGGGACAAATTCTGGCTTAGTGACAGAGAGTAGTGCCCAATGTTAGTCCTACATAGACTTATTGAAATGAAAGGGACTTAAGTGAGCCATTTATTGCAATGGGCCAATTTGCATGTAACGACAGCCCATGACTTAAATAATCCATGGGCTGTCAGGAATGAGTGGGAGAGAGCGGGTGTGTTACCTGCAGCGCACCAGCCATTTCTACTTTTAATCAACAACTTATGATCCGCCCATTCGTAGGTTGTTGAGCGTGACGTGTGAACCCAGAGCAATGGGATGTTTAGGGGCTAAACAACCCAGCGATTAACCTAACAACAAACTGGGCAGGTTTGCATGACATGCTAAGCCACCTTGCAAATAAGCTACACAGTGTGGGTTGTTCACAGAACAACCCATGGTGTGCCCGACAAATGAATGGGTTCACCATGGCTTGTTCTCCCCCTCCTTCCCCCTCAGCTCTCCAGCTGGTACAAGGTCCTTTGCAGCAGAACCCATCTTGTCTCCCCTCACTACCCCTTTACGTTTGCTGCCTCTTCTTTTTTAATTTTTGGAGCCTCAAAAATGTGCAACTGGGGTCATGTTTTTGTTTTGTTTTTTTAATCGCCCTCAGAAAATAGCGCAAATGTGCTCGTAACTTTTAAAATTATTATTTTGGCTGTCTTGAGCAAGTACACTCTTATGGCTGTCCAATATTTCTTGTGTTTTCTGGTCAATTCTGGTCTGTTTCAGCTGTCAAAGGGAGTGGAGTAGGTAACATACACGAAAATTAACAAGGCGAGACATATAGGCCAATTTGTGCACGGTTGCCAGGGACCAATTCCCAAATTGTCAACTGAAAAGCACTGAAAGGGGGGGAAAGCAGCTAAAGTCAGCACACCAGAAAGTGGGGGGAACAATATATCCCCCTTGGCAAAGTAATTCTCTCACTTTAAGTGTTGAACTGACACTTCTCAATGCCCTCCACCTTTTCAACACTTCCCTGAGCCTCCAGCTACTCCACTAAGGGGAAACAGTGACTCTTCCCACTTTTCACGACTTATTTTCGGAGCGCTTACTGCTATGGTTACTGCGGGTCCTTGATAGTTGTAAAAAAAAACACCTCAGAAATATACACACATTTAATGGCTGGGAAGCGCTGGGAATTAACTGCTCCATTACTGGAGGTGCACTAATTTCCCCTCCATTTACTTCCCAGGCCTTAAATGTGTGTATATTTCCCAGTCCAAAAAATTGCACAAATATTCCTGATAGTTAGAAAAGAAATTAAAAACTTATAGAGGTGGCAGACCGGGGTAGAGCAAATGGGGTGCCAGCACAAGCTGTACTTGTACCTGCCATCTCCCCCCCTCCCCATGGGGCCACATTTACTCTGTCCCATTCAGTTGCCTTCTCAAGATTTTGTGGGGGAACTTGTCAGGGAGCCGCAGTAACTGTAGCAGTAAGCGCTCCGTAAAGGAGCTGGGAAGGGGGGGGGGAGAGTAAATATCTCCCCTTTCTAGAGTAGCTGGAGACTTAGAGAAGTGTCAGATCAACCCTTAAAAGTGAGAGGATCACATTGCCAAGGGGGAGATATTGTGTCCCCCACTTTTGGTGCACCTTTGCCACTTTTTCCCCTTTTCGGTGTTTTTCCATTGACAACTGGTCTCTGGCTACTGTGCTGGCCTAGAAGCAGTCCCACCTTGTCAGTTTCCATGTATGTTACCTACTACACTTCAGAGCCCCCTTTGACAGCTAAAATTGACAAGGAAATTGACCAGGAAATATTACATGTATCAGACATCCGTAAGAGTACACTTGTGAAAAACCAAGGAAAAAAATAAATAAAAATAATTACAAACACAATTGCACAATTTTCTGGGACTGGAAAAAAAAGGCGATGAACCAGTGACTGTCACTCCTAAGTGCCGCTTGGGCATCAGTGGAAGAGCTGTCACTGGCGGCGGCAAGGGTGAAATTGGAAAGAGTGGCAAGGGTTTTTGCCACTCTTGCTGAGCAGCTTGCTAGCAAATCCCCGCAACCCACAATGAAATTGCTCTTTTGAGTTCGGATGACATGACCACCCATCGTGTATCAAACAACCCCTAGAACAAGTCATGGGCTGTCAGGGTGGCTTGTGGCTGAAAAATAAGCTATCCTGTGGAAAGCGGTCTAGGTTTGGGCAACACATCAACCCACTGTGGCTAGTTACCCAAGATGGGTTGTCGTGTCATGCAAAACAGGTCAGTACGGGTTAACTGCTGGGTTGTTTAACCCTTAACAACCCAGCACTCCAAGTTCACACATCACACACAACAACCTACAAGCAAGCCAACAGTAGGTTGTTACCGTAAGTAAAAGTGGAAATGGCAGCTGCACATGAGACAACATGCTTGCTCCCGCCTGCTTGTGCACGATAGCCATGGGTTGTTTAAACCATGGGCTGTTGTTTCATGTGAACCAGGTTAATGGGTCTACTCTACATAGGACTAGTACTGGATACAACCCAGAGCAACTTCAGCAGAAAAATGCAACTGCAGAGCAAGTAGGATATTCTTTTGAATTATACTCTACCTAGAATGATATCCTATAAATAATTTCAAACAATTTCAGATAATAATAAAAAGCTTTACCCAAGCCAGCCAAGTTACATGCATATGAGAAAAAAACTAGGGTTACTAGTTAAGCTGACTGGGAAAATATATTTCCAATCACAAATATGGTAAATCAGTCGGACTCATTGGGCTTGGAAGCACTAAGTGTGTTATGTTCTGTAGAATGTCTTTATTTAAACAAACACACACACACGGTTATGGTTTTGTGAACATGTAAGGGTAAATATAATGGGAATAATGAAATAAAATTAAATAGATAATAATTGTTCTAATTTAGGAATACCTTTCCATATTTTTGCTAGCTCAGCAAAATAGATCTCAAATATACTAACGAAGAAAACTGTATGAGATGTATTCAGTCGTAAACCATGCCAACAATACTTTCTCCTAGTCAGCAGTCCAGGTATCAAACTGACAGAATTGAGATGCAACATATGGCTCAGTTCAACTGAAAATCTGCCTTCATAGTTGCAGGCCTGAGTTTCATCTGTTTGACAGTAGCCCATGAAACTTGTAAGGAGGCCAATTTTCACAAGGACACTGTATCGAAATGATGCAGTAAGGCTAAAAAATATGTTTCAGGCTGCCTTTGATTTTCCATAATACTTACATTTATGCAAATAAAGTTGTAACATTGTCCTTGTAAGATATTTTGTAGATGGTTATCATTTTTACAAAGGGATGTTGATATACCTTTAACCAGCTGAAAAAGGAAATTGAGATTGTATTAATGAACTCAGTCCTAAACAATATTGTTATTCTGCACATCCTAAAGCACTCATCACTGCAGGATCGATGTGTGATTTACTTTGTTTAAAAGTGGTAATTAACACTTCATGAGAAAAGCAAAATAAACTATCATACTGCAGAAAAGAGCAAGCACGCTGTACAAACTACAGTACTTTCATACCCAGCCACAGGCCTCCAAAGCCAGCCCAGAAGAAAGGTTTTTACGAAGCTCTTGTCTGATCTGACTGATTGTAGTAACACTCAGGGAAGGAGGTGGTCTACTAAATATACTGCTGGGCACATGTCGTTATTATTGATTAGCAGCATGTTTTCTAGGAAATCTAAAAGAAAAACCAATGCAGGATACCAATTCAATCCAAGCTACAATTATTCCACTTCAAAGTTCTTTGACAAAGGCCACTATGTTCAGTTGCACAAAAACCGTGTAAACATTTTTCACATTGGAACTTCCTTTCTTTCGATATGCTGATGAGAATCAGAACTTATGCTTACTTTCAGAGTTTCATGAAGGAGAAACCCTACTTGCACAGTATCTTCCTTTATAGCAGTGAGAACACAAACTTGTTGTGATATGGCATCTAATAAAGAAAAACACACACAATTATTCTTAGAATTATCATCACTTCTCTAGTGTACATGTACTTTATACATTTTTATTTATAATCAGAGATACCGGTACATCACTGGCTGCCACAAAAATTCCTTCTCCTCCAATCTGAGGATTGTTCCAAGTGTGTAATTTGCATCACTTTCGGACTTAACTTCCTGGTTACTTCTACAAATATTATCTGTATTAAACCCAAGGCTGACTCAAGTTTCTGAAGAGAGAATGGAACATACACAGCCCAATGTCCCATCCCATGTGCAGACTGGCCTGCTTTGTGCTGGCCTCTATTATGAGGTAAACATCATCCTAAGTGAGAGGAGTTAAAAATAAGCTGGGGAACTGTGTGTGTTTCAAGTTTCAGTTCTCTATTATAGACATCCTTCAACTAGTTTGGGGTACACTTCAAGTATTCCATAATTTACAGTTATTTCTGATTTATTAGCAAAATAAGTATAGTAATTAAGATAGTGGGTCAGGCTCATATGTAATGCCAAACTATGGTTTGGCATTACATGACTTAAGCCTTGGGTTTGCATACACCCTCCTCTTTGACACTCCGCTTAGTTACTTCTTCACACAGCACAAAAAGTATGGCATTTACTACCACAAGATGTTAGGGATGGCTGCCAACTTGCAGGGTTTTAAAAGGGGATTAGACAAATTCATGGAGGTAAGGCTATTAATGTCAGCTATTCATGAAGGCTGTATATTAACTCCAGACATCTGGTTGGCCATTGTGGGAAACAGGATGCTAGTCTAGATAGGCCTCTGGTCTGATCCAGCACAGCTCTTCTCATGTTCTTCCCATCAATTACATTCATAATTTGTCTGAAATCTGCATTCATAATTCTGATGCCCTGTTACATGTCCCACTCCCAAGGGTTCCTAGGATAAAGAAAAAACAATGGTTGATCTCCCATTTTGAAAATATGAAAGCCAGATGTTACTTTAAAAATGAAGGGTTTTTATGTAACAAATGGAATTTATGTTTTCAAAAATGGGAATCAATAGTTGGGCCAGTTTGCATGACACTGTCGGCTCATCAAGGGTTGTTTAACTATTCCATAACCCTACTACTAATCAAGGGTTATATAAGGGTTGTTTAATCCATGAATAACCCACAATGGGTGGGTTTGCACACTGTGATCTTTGGTCGCCCTGATCAGGAGTTGCATGTTCAAAATGGCAGCTGCATGCACCCGGTACGCATGCATGGCTCATCGTGGGTTAAATAACCCACAATGACCTGGCCATGTCATGTGAACCAGGTCATTGTTTGTTTCTTCTTCCTAACAGCCCTTGGGAGGACCCCAGGTGCAACCTGAAACCATCTCTGTAAAGCCTAATTTGAATGTCTCCAGCCTTCTCCCTCTTTTCATTTTAAGACTATAACCAAATGCAGACTCCATGGCTTGAACATGAGCCACTTTTTTCTTCTACTTCCCACCCTGTTTTTTTTCCTTGTTTACTATCTTGCCTGATGAAATGTTCTGATGAACTCAAAAGCTTGCATAGTATTTTGGGATACTCTGAGTTGGCCTAATAAAGGTATCATAGCAATATGGATTTGGGACATTTTCTGTTGGAATTTTGCTTTTGGGTAACACTGCTACCTTAGCTTTTTGTGTTCAAATAGAGAATCACTAGGCTGCACAATAATAAGGTAACTGCTGAAGAAATAGCAAGTCCAAGCAGGGCACAATATATTACTTATTGCTTAAGGGCAGTCCCGCTATGAACATACCAATTACCACCTGAATTTTAAAAAGTGAGGCTAAATGTTTGTTGCTAGCTACAAGCTGGAATTTAGGATCACATAACCATAAAAATTTCAGCATTTGAGCAAGTGTGCAAATCAGAGTTAGACTTCTAACAAAATAAAGATTCATTCTTCACCTATTTTTAAACACACATTTCAAGGTATACCTGAAAGGCAGGCTGAAACTTTAAAGTTTACATGTTTCAACTAGAGGTTCAAAGATATAGCTGCCCTAGGGGAAGAAGCCCTTAAAGAGATTTTTTCAGGATGTTTTTGTAATATCCAGGTTCCAACTACCTTTCTAAATGAGTCATCCCAACTCCAGGATGAGGTTTCCCTATTTGCAGACTAATAATATGAAAAAGAAAAAAGACAGACATGCGCCACATTGTCTGCACATCCAGCAAGTTCCTACCTGTTTTAAAGAGCATTAAGATTGCTTTTTTATTAAATCAGTGTTCTATTATTTTTAACATTAGTTGTAAGAGAAAGACTTACAAAAGCTAAAAAATGCATCGTTATATGTTAAGAAACCATTTTCTGAAGATAAGTGACTTAAATGGTTTACATATTGCAACCACATTGCATAGCATTTGAACGATCACTCTGTTTTTCTTACCTACATCAGTGTTCAGTTTAACAGAAAGGAATGTGTCCTTTATCAACAGCTTATTTTGCCTACAGCAGAAAACTTTACTTGAAGCACTTGAGTTTTCCTGAAGCATTTGGAACTTGTTAACTGTATTTGCATAGGTAGGATTACATTTGTAATACAGATCACCACATACTGCTCACATAATTAAAATCAAAGGATATACTATTTTCTATTACACTATTTTAGGTCATATATTTTAATTGTGATTTGATCAATCACATAAAGAAACAACAAAATAAGCAATTTATCAAGTGATTCGTATTTTTATTTTATTTATCGCCAACGAAAATATCTAAGTAAACATTACTGTGTAATAACTGCTTAACATTGGTACAGCACTTTCAAGTGTTCATTGCACTTCAGTACTACTATCTCATTGTAATTCTTACAATAACCACCATATAAGGTATGCCAGTATTATTATTCCTATGTTGGGGGATGGGAGTAGGCTGAGAGAAGATGATTTGCCAAAGGCCACCAAGTGAATTTATGGCAGAGGCAATATTCTAACTAGTGACTTGCTGATTCATAGCTTAGGGTGCAATCCTATGCAAGTTTAGACAGGGGGAAAAGGCCTACAACTCTCAACATGCCCCAACTGGGGCATGCTGGGAGTTGTAGGCCTTTTTTCTGTCTAAACTCGCGTAGGATTGCTCCTTTATTGAGTTAGCCACAATAGTATAGCATCTCTACATAACCCTGGCTCACTAATCAACATGCTGTTTTATACTGAAACTACTTTCACATCTGTGAATAGGGAAACTTCGATACTACATATTCCAGAAATCAGGAAAGATGACAGTGCCCAAAATAAAGTTTAGAAGCATATCCTAAATTCATTCATTTAATATGTAGGTGATTAATTTAACAGGATGTTATTTGAAATGGAAACTGAGGACACCCTCTGGTACTTCCCTTATGCTTACCAATAAAGTAAGCATCCCCAAATGAAAATAAGCCTATTTGTTCACATTCATCTCTTGTTACATTTGCCTCCCATCTCCCTTTTTTGTCTCCTCAACTGTAAAAATTTAGATTGCAGGATACTCAGGGCAGGGCCCATTTTGTTTTTTGTTTTATTTATGATATTCTGTAAAGATCCATATATATCCGTGGTGCTGTATGAATAATAATAAATAAATAAAGGGCAATGCACCCACTGGGACTATTAAGTTGTGCTTGTTAGATGTAGCTTTCTCAATATCCTTCAGATTTTACTTTATGACATCTTGTGTAGAGCCAAATCCCATCCCCTTTCTTTATAACTGATTAGATAATCTTTAGGACAGGATTGTGCATCTTTATTTTGTCTAAGTTACACTTGGAGAAGATCACATCCATAGTTTGAGAATCACAGACTTAATCAATGGAGGAATTGTACAAAGTTAAACATCTGCATATATAGATGGGCCGAGACTTTTTCACACCGTTGTAAAACTGCAGTACACACTGAAATAAGTCCTATTGCAGTCAATTTATATTTAGGATTAACATATTCTGTTGATGGTTTAAATATTTAAATTCTCACAACTCCTATTCTTTGCTCTGCCTCAGTAAAGTTTTCAATGAGACTACAGTTAGGCTAGTTATGAATGCTGTCACACCAGCTGTTTATGCACAGCATCTGCATTATGCACATACAGCCATTAGCAAGACATGCACTATGCCACCTGAAGATTCCACATGTCACTGGAGTATATCTATATGCTTGGGGAATTTAAGGAAAAATGGTTTGAGACATGTACAAATTCCCCTACATACAATGGGTTGGATCCAGACTTAGTCATACTTAGAATAGACCCACCCAAATCAGTCATCACTGACTTAAGTTTCATTTATTTCAATGGGACAACTCCAAGTATGACTAGGCCTAGAACCAACCCATTGTACAATTCCCATATATACTCAAAACTGGGATAATTTGAGCAATCCCTGGGAATATGTAGCATTAATCTCATGTGTTACTTTACAAGCACTGAAATCACTCTTGTAAAAACTTTTTTTTAAAAATAGGGAAGTATAACATGACTTTCAGAATACTATTAAGTAAAGAATATATATACCATTAATTACTACAAAATACTGGGAGAAAATTGAATATTTTACAACTGAAGAGCTTGGAAGTTCATATAGAATTTTAAAATGAATTTGTACTGTATTATGTTCAAAGGGAAACACGTTTGCAGACACTACAAACAGGATGATATAATATGTATACTACAATCAGAATATGATTTATGAAATCAAGTATTTTACAAAGCGAGTTTAAGTATTTGAACACAATTTACTGTGCAACTGTACCAAAAAAATGGTAAAGAGGAAAATGGAAAACAGAAGATGCATCTGGATATTTTCAGTTTCTACTAAGGTGACTAGTAGAACATTTGCCAAGAAATGTTCACTGAGAGAAGAAAAAATTCAGTATTGTTTTAGACTGGCTTGTTTACATAAATTAAATTCAGCTTTTTTAGTCTGGGCATTGTTGCCTGATTTAATAGCTTGTTAGTTTGAACTTGTACAGTAACTGTGGGTGGGCACAACAAGTCTGCACAACAAATACAATGTTGCTTTGTTGAGAGAATGTGCCCAAATACCTGGATAAACACACAACATGCAGTTTTAGCTTATTGCAATCAGTTCTGTATTTGTTATTTATAAATCAGTCTTTCACACATGAATCCTCCAGATTTAAGGGACTATAATTGTTTCAGAAACAATTTCTAAGTGCACCAGAAATCACACTTTAGCATGAAGCTTTAAAATGAATGTACTTATACAGCTTCAGGAGGATTCAATTTTGTTTCTAATTTGTAAGTAAAGTATATGTACAATTTGGGACCTCAACCCTGCCTACAAATGCTGTACTTATAATTTTAATAATTCCACTCTGGAAACCAGAATAGCATCTTAAAACGTAAACTGTTGAAATGTATTTGTGATACTGTGCTTACAAAAATAAGGTTCTAGTGTGACTAGGACTCAGGGGATAATATTGTATCCACTCATGCCATTCAGGGTTGGCTTCCCTTTGCAAGCAGAGGAAACTGCTTGGAGCAAGTCTCTACACAGCACTTTGGCTCTCTCACTCTATCCCTCCCCTCTGTGAAGATGGGCAGGCTAGTGTGAGAGCAACAATTATAGGGAGATTTTAGAATGGTGTGCATACAAACCGGACCCCCTCCCCACCTCTCTTAGCTAATCAAAGGAACATTCCTCCCTAATGCATGCGCTGTTGTGGCAAGGCTTCACTACTACAAGCATAACACAAGATTTTGTTCCTTAAAAGAAGAAAATGGGATCATTTAGTATGATGATAGTCTTCTAACGATGCTTTCATGATGCTGTCTACCAGCTGTCAACTTTTCATAAGCTGACATGGACCTTTTGCTTTCACACACTTTCCAACGTAACTGAGATGCAAGTTGGCAAGCATACAGTAGATAACATCACAGACATGGAAAGGAGAATCCCACAGGGGAATTTTTAGTAACCCACTGAAAGAACTTCCAATGGCCCCTATGTGGAAACAGGGAGAAGGCTTGCGCGTGGGGGAGGAGAGAGGAGGCAGGCACCTGGTCTGGTAGGTCACGGGAAGAGCCAATGGCTCAGAAGGGCGGGGACCCAGGTAAGAGCTTATTTAAGCTCCTGGGTTCCCGCCTTCAGCCTCTTTGCTCCTGTGTTTTTCCAGCTGAATCACATCGTCCTCCTCCTCGATCGTCCTCTGGTATCGTTCCTTTGTTTGTGTCTGTGTGTGTGTGCATGGGTGCTTTGGGAAGGATCGGGTGTGTTTGTTGGCTGAAAGAGTGCTGAATAGTGGAGATACCGGGGATTTATAAGTAAAGTTTTGTTCTTACTGCTTTTGTTCCTACTGTTGCTGTAAGGTTGTTTTGTGTGGGAGGGGGTGATACCGTTGCAGCGCCACGTGCTCCGCCGCCTGGCTTCGGCACAGCCCTTTACTTTTATTTTATTGCCCTTCACCTTTAGTTTACTTGCCTTATAGTCTTTTAGTTGCTTTTGCCTTGCTTGCCTGAAAGTTCTTTCAGTTGTTTTAATCACTTTACCGATCAGCTGTTACAGAGGCTTAGCTTTAGAACAGCAGCACGCTGCAGTAGATTCTCGGCATTGCTTAGCAACGGAATTTGTTTATTTCCTTCTACTACGGAACCCACGTGGCCAGCTGCATATCAGCTGTTCACAGCAGCTTATGTGTGTTTGCAGTAGCACGCCGCAGTAGATTATCGGCGTTGCTTAGCAACGGAATTTGTTTATTTCCTTCTACAGAACAGCTGGTCCCTGGTGCCTCTCGCTTACCGTGCTTAGCTGCCTTTTGTTTTGAGAAGGGCTGCTGCTCCATTGTGTTTAGCAAGAAGCTAATCAATTTAGTCATAAACAATTTAAATCAACATTTAATTAATAAACAGATCCTGTAGCTTATGCTGGCTCAGCTTGTCTGAGCGTGGAAAGCTAAGCAGGGTCAAGCCTGGTTATAATCAATTTAATCAATTTTTGGATTCATTTAACTAAACTTTAATCAGTTTGATCAATCTGTTAAATCAATTGATTAACTACTCCCCCCCCAAAAATAAAAATTAAAAAAATAATTAAAAAATAAATAAATAAATAAATAAAAATTTCCCCCTTTCTTTTTCTTTCCCTGCTACTCAAATAAACTGAATCAATCTGATCAACTAGCTGAATTAATTTATTTGATTCTTCCTCCCTAATTTACTGTGCGCTGCGGTGCTGGCACAGCTGGTCTGGGCGTGGAATTAAATAAGTATTTTACTTTAATCTTGTTGTTATTCATCAATTTCTGTTAGTGTTTCAGTTGAGGTTCCACTCCAGATGCCTCCCAAGAAAAATCAGGGTGGCAAGAAGGGCAAAGGACGTGCTCCTAGGCAACCAGCAAAACGTCCGCCACCGGCTCGTGTTTCCTCGTCAGATGAAGAGGACCTTGATGCTTCAAGGGTTGCCAAGAAAGGGCGGGCAGGGCAGGGCAGGGCCTCTCTATGCGTGGCAGATCAAAGGATAATGTTCTGCATTCTTTTTCAGCTCAATTAGAAGAAATGGCAGCCACTATTAATGCCATGGCCCCGTCAAAGCCCAGCACGAGCCGTTTTTCTAGGGAGCATGCAGTGGAATCACCTCCACGTGCGTGGGACCAAGAATTTGATGAAACAGATGCACCAGAGAGGGGTGAGTATTACCCACACAATGGCAGGGCATCATGGCCATATAGGCACACAAGTCCACCACGTGGATTCAACCATTATTATCAAGGCCCAGCTGTGCCACCCCCACCGGGGTGGCCATATTATTGGGGTCAGCCGCCTTCTTCACCTACAAGATCCCCCTCACGTTCCAGAAGAGCACCAAAGAATCATCATGCATGCAGGGTAGATAGTGACGGGGAGTCTTCTCAGGTGAAGAAGGCATGTGTAAAGGTGTGGTCTGGCCCGCGGGGCCATACTGTGACCGAGTCTAAAATGCACTCCACAGTTGATATGGTAGATCATTACCCTCGCGTAGGAGCGGGCGCCATGCCCTCTGGCGCCCCCTCCTTTCCGTTGGGATACCATTTGGCCCCTGCAACCAAGGAGAAAATAATCCGTGGTGAATATGTTGATATTTTCTCCCTCCTGACAAGAGAAAATGAAACTGCTGATAATGATAAAACCAGTGAAAAAGACCAAGAGGCAGTAAAGCGCAAAAAACCAGCCCGCAATTGGGCCAATTGGTTGCCAGGGTTTATCATTTATATGGGTATCATTCAGCAGCAGTTTCCCGATCGAGCAGCTACCATTACCAAATACCTAGATATAATTTATCGGGCTTATTCTGGCTTTGAGGGTGGCGCTTGGTTAGCATACGATGAAGGGTTTAGGAAAAAGGCTGCCTTTCATGATGACATAAGATGGGACAAGAAAGATCATGATTTGTGGTTAGAATACATGATCCCTGCCAGGCCTATTTCAGGTGAGAGGTCTGAGAGTGGTCATGTTTTGTCCAAGGGAGCGCCTGCCTTCAACCCCAGTGCTTCCAAGGGGCAGGCGGTTCAACCCCGCCAGGCGTGCTGGGATTATGCCTACAAGGGGCACTGTGGGCGCACGGAGTGTCCATACAAGCATGCATGTGCAGTCTGTGGAGGCTCCCACACATCAGTATCCTGTTTTCGTTTGCGGGGCTCAAGGGGTGGTTTCAAGGGTGCAGGGCCCAAGCGGCAACACGGGACTGGCCAACACCCTTCGACAAAAGGGCCCCAGCCCAATTAGATTACATACGCTAGCTGCATTACTGTCTACGTACCCCAACAAGCCTGATGCCAATTACTTGCTAAGTGGTTTCAGATATGGTTTCAGAATTCCATATCAAGGTCCTCATGTGCACATGATGTCCCGTAATCAAAAATCAGTTATTGAGGCAGAGTACATAGTCCAAACCAAAATTGATAAAGAAGTGCGTGCGGGGAGGGTGTTGGGCCCATTTTCTTCGTTACCCATGCCCTCCCTACGCATATCGCCTTTGGGAATAGTTCCTAAGAAGGCCCCGGGTGAGTTTCGCATGATTCATAACTTGTCCTTTCCCATGGGTGCCTCAGTGAATGATGCTATACCGGAACACCTTTGTTCTGTCCGGTATGCGTCATTTGATTCCGCAGTTGATATGATTCGTTCCTGCGGTACTGGAGCCCTCATGGGAAAGTGCGATATTAAATCAGCATTTAGATTGCTGCCTGTCCACCCCGATGATTTTGACCTTCTTGGGTTTTGTTTCCAAAGAAAATTTTACTTCGATAGAGCCATGCCAATGGGCTGCTCCATATCGTGCTCTGCCTTTGAACGTTTTAGCTCTTTTCTTGATTGGGCCTTGAAGAACAGGACAGGCCTCGAACAGGTTGTCCACTATTTGGACGATTTTTTGTTCGCAGGCCCAGCCTGCTCTGAGCAATGTGCATTCTTGATGGACCAGTTTAATAACTTGGCCTCTGAGCTGGGTGTTCCGTTGGCAGTCGAGAAGACTGAGGGTCCCGTTTCCACACTCAGTTTTCTTGGAATAGAATTAGATTCAGTGCAGCAGTGTTCCCGCCTCCCAAGAGAAAAACTAGTCAATATAATTGAGCGCATTTCCGTTGTATTGCAACATTCAAAAATTACGTTACGCAATTTACAGAGCATTGTTGGTCATCTCAATTTTGCATGCAGAGTGGTCGCTCCAGGGCGGGCATTTTTACGCTGTTTATGTGCAGCCATGCGGGGTCTGAAACGCCCATTCCACAGAATTCGTGTATCGGCTGCAATGCGAGATGATCTTCATGTTTGGTTACAATTTTTAACTCAATTCAATGGTGTTTCTTTTTGGAGGCGAGAGCTGTTGCTCCAGGCAAATTTTCAGGTTCAGTCAGACGCTTCCGGTGCTATGGGATTCGGAGTTATTTTTCAAGATCAGTGGTGCGCAGCGCCATGGCCCGGGGCATGGCTGGGTTCCGGGTTATGTAAAGACATTACTTTTCTAGAGCTGTTTCCAATTTACGTGGCCGTCCATCTATGGGCAGACCTTTGGGGTAACTCAGTTGTACATTTTTGGTGTGACAATCAAGCTACAGTGCAGATATTGAACACTATGTCTTCAAAGAACCCCAGAGTTATGTCTTTAGTCAGAGCACTTATACTGCATACTTTGAAGTGCAATATTTTGCTCAGGGCGCGACACACACCCGGCCTCGACAATGGCATCGCAGACGCCTTGTCCAGGAACCAGATGCAGAGATTTCGGGCCCTTGCCCCATGGGCCCAGCAGTCCCCTGTCTTGATGCCAGATTATCTTTGGCAGATTGGCGAACAGCTGCTTCACAAGCAATTTGGTGTTCAATAGCCCCAAGCACGCAGGAGGCCTATATGCGTTCAGGTAGGGATTTCGCTGCCTTTAGAGCGGCTGTCTGCCTCCCAATGTTGTGGCCGGTGCCAGTCGAACACCTTATGCAGTTCTGCATTTCCAAATTGCAGAGTGGGTCATCAGTTAAGACTGTTCGAGGGAAATTAGCTGCCTTGTCCTTTTTGGCCAAGACACAGGGTATTCACGATAACTCAAATGATTTTAGGGTAAAAAGAATCCTGGCAGGATGGTCCAGGGTGTGCCCTCGTCCACCTGACTCGAGGACCCCGGTGTCACCCGAGGTTTTACTCAAGCTCCATGAACAATGGCCTACAGTCTGCCGTTCTCCTTATGAGGCGGTTTTATTTCATGCAACAGCCTTGACGGCTTTTTTCGGCGCTCTTCGCATCTCTGAATTGGTGGTGCAATCCCGCTTGGATGGATCTGCACGCGCCCTACAATTTTTGGACCTTTCCCTGCATGCCTTGTGGGCGACAATAAAAGTGAGAAGATCCAAGACTGACCAGTTGGGTAAAGGGTCTATCATATTGCTACACGCAGGATCAATGACAGAGCTGTGCCCTGTTAAGGCCCTACATGCATTTGTGGCTATACGGGGTATTGCTGATGGCAGTTTGTTTTGCCATCAAGATGGTGCGCCATTAACCAAGTTTCAATTTTGGTCAGTAACGAAGTCCGCCCTGGCGGCGGCAGGTTGGGCCCATTTGCACTTTGGAACCCACTCCTTCCGGATCGGTGCTGCATCTACTGCAGCAGAATTGGGGTTTTCTCAGGAAAAGGTTCAAGCAATGGGTCGTTGGAGGTCCCGGTCTTACCGGGCCTATGTGCGAGAGTTGCCTTGAAGGTACTGCTGTGGGCTGTGTTTTTCTTCCAGGTCACCGGAGTGGAGGCAGGACTGTCCGTGTGCTGATTTGCGGGCACAGTATGGTGTACTGGGCAGCAAAACGAGCTGCCAATACGGGCTTTGGGTCTCACCTGGCGGTCGAGCGTTCGGCGGACGTCCACTGGATGGGTCGCCGAGGCATGAGATGGCAGCACCTCCTCCACAGTTTGTTCCGGACTGACCAGTTTTCGTCCCCCCCAGATGTCCTGGTACTGCATTTGGGGGGGAATGACTTGGGCTTGCTGAAAGGCAAGGCCCTGATTCTCCAGGTGCTATGCGACATAGCATCCATCCGACACCGGTGGCCGGGGGTTCGGATATTATGGTCGTTCATCATACCGCGCCTCAGTTGGCCTAAGGCCTTGAATAGGGCGGTTAGGAAGGTGAACGGCGAAATTTGTAGGGCCATAGGTGGGATCGGGTTTTGTATTCCCCATCCCAATATAACCTTGGCCCGGAGGGAGCTGTATCGGCCGGATGGGGTTCACCTATCCGATATTGGCAATGATATATTTATTGGAGATCTGCGAAGGGCCCTGCTCGCTCTTTTATCGTGCAGGTGGGGGAGATTCGACTAAGCGATAGCTTGTCTCTCCCTGTGGCGGGAAGTGCGGGTTTAGGCAGGAACAATTAGGGTTATGGTGATCATCCAGTGGCACCTTTCAAGGTGACTGACGTTTACCCAAGGCTGCCCTCGCCAACGCCAGGAGGCTTGGCACGAGGGAGATTGGGACGCCTTTGGGGTTTTACCTTTCTCACCTATTTTGGGAGCCTGGAGGCGCCAAAGTAAGGTGACGATGGTAAGGCCCTCCAGCTCCACATGGAGGGCAACTGGCCGGTGGCGGGCAATCCCGCCTCCAGTTCAGTTAGGATGCATTCGCCAAATATTGGTCTTTTTTCCCGGCCAAGGGCCGGGCTAGGTTAGAACCGCACTTCACCCTTCACAGATCTTCAATTCAATAAATGTGGCCCTGATTTGAAACCATATACCCTGTGTCTGCCTCTTCTTTATCTCGCCCTTACACGCACAAAGAACTTCCAATGGCCCCTATGTGGAAACAGGGAGAAGGCTTGCGCGTGGGGGAGGAGAGAGGAGGCAGGCACCTGGTCTGGTAGGTCACGGGAAGAGCCAATGGCTCAGAAGGGCGGGGACCCAGGTAAGAGCTTATTTAAGCTCCTGGGTTCCCGCCTTCAGCCTCTTTGCTCCTGTGTTTTTCCAGCTCCCTCCACTCCCGCCCTCTGAGCAGTGTAGGCTCCTCTGGCCGCCCGTTTCCTGGGGGCCGAGTAGGAATTTTGGCTCATTGTCCCAATTGGCCGGGGCATTGGGCGTGTTTCGCCTACTCTACACTGTGAAGCAGGGTATGGGAATTTTTGAATTCGATTGTGATCCCGCCAGGAGGATCTTAGCTAAATTGGTCGCATTGGCGGGAAGTGCGGGTTTAGGCAGGAACAATTAGGGTTATGGTGATCATCCAGTGGCACCTTTCAAGGTGACTGACGTTTACCCAAGGCTGCCCTCGCCAACGCCAGGAGGCTTGGCACGAGGGAGATTGGGACGCCTTTGGGGTTTTACCTTTCTCACCTATTTTGGGAGCCTGGAGGCGCCAAAGTAAGGTGACGATGGTAAGGCCCTCCAGCTCCACATGGAGGGCAACTGGCCGGTGGCGGGCAATCCCGCCTCCAGTTCAGTTAGGATGCATTCGCCAAATATTGGTCTTTTTTCCCGGCCAAGGGCCGGGCTAGGTTAGAACCGCACTTCACCCTTCACAGATCTTCAATTCAATAAATGTGGCCCTGATTTGAAACCATATACCCTGTGTCTGCCTCTTCTTTATCTCGCCCTTACACGCGCAAGGATATACCGTACATGAGGAAATTGCAATGATCCAAGTTCCTTAATATAACTGAAATTTTAAGGCAAACATTGCCCTTAGTTGGAAAGGAAGATAGCTATTTAGCATTTTCACATCCCAGACAGTAAGAACTGACATGACTCTAAAATTTATTTTATAGATTACTATCCCACCTTTCAGGGTTATCTACCCTCATGAGGCAGCTTATAACTTCATATCTTATCCAACAAAACCTCTAGCACTGGCTCTCTAGCTCCCTCCTTAACAGATCACTTGTACAGGCAACTAGAGGCCACCAAAGGAGCTCTCTTCACCTGAGTAACCTCAGTGGAGCTCTGCTCAATTTTTCTTGGTTGACCACACAATAACTACAAATACTCACATGTCATTCAACAATTGACCAACAGTTCTCTACACATGTTCCATGCTTAGTATCACATTACCTGACCTCTCCTGTTATCCTAGCCTTTCTGCTGCTACACAGCCCTTTATGACTCTTAAACATGCTTCACAGCACTGACCTCTGGACATTTACTATACTTTGAACCTGAATTCTCTGACTTTTGTTTTCCTTACCTCAGTTCTCCACACTTACTTCCCACCTTGACTTTTCACCAGCCTTCTGTATGTAGTCTTACTACTAGAAAGACTCACAGCTCTCCAAGAGCAAGAGCTGACAATATAGTGCTAGACAGGGTTTACTGAACTGACATTTCCTGCCAAAACAATGTGAGTCAAGATACTAATGTTGCAGATGTCTCTGAAAGTCCTTGGAGTGTAACACTTACTGAGATGTGGGAATCAGTCTTACAGTGAACTGTGAAAGAGTCTGAGAGCACATGATGCAGACACCTTGCTGAAGCTAAGCAGGACTGGATTTGGTCAATACCTGGATGGGAGACCACCTGCAAACTCCATGTACATCAGCTTGAGTTCCATGATAGAAGAAAGGCAGAATGAATGTACTAAAATAAATGCTTTACACATCTCACTCAGAAATAATCTGAAAGGGCACATCTATATATTATATTAGCCCCAGAAATGGAAGCTACTGCAAATAGGTTGTGTGCAGCAACTTCTCCCAGTAGCAACCAGTGCTGCCAACCATATGGATCTTTCACATTGATGGACCATCTCCACAGTGACACATATTTCCATCATCACCCAGAGAAGGAGAACAACAAAGTACTCACTATTGTCTTGATTGTATACTTCCTGAGGCTCCCCTTGGATAGGCTTCACTTTGGTTAGAAGGTCAGTATCAGACCCAAATCAGAAACAGTGCTCAAGGCCTAGGAGATGATATTCAACATCTTTCATTCTCCCTCTTTTGAAGAGGAGAGAGATCCTTTACACAACTGTACATTTTTATGGAATAAGCCAAAGTCATTTGTGTGGTTTTATGATTTTACCATTCAAATTCAGTTAGTAGTATTTAAGCTGTTTCTACATAAAATTGTGGTTTTAGCTTGGTGACTATATGAACTGACAGACACAAGGACAAACACATACCCTTAATTAAAGAATCAGCTGCATACAGATCCTGTTTGTAGGTCACCTAAAGGACAGATAGACCTAATTAGATTTTTATGGAAAAAAGAATGTTTAAAAAACCCAACAAAAATGCCCAAAGGCAGCTCTTCACAACGAAGTACCACCAACAGATGATATTGTCAATTTTTTAATTATACTTAGCAATGATGCCATGAGGAAAAAAAGTTTAAAAATCAAAATTTTACTGACCTACATTTGTACTGAGCTTTTAAAATATGTCAAGAATTAATTTTAATTTGTCATTCTATTTGAAACATTGCAAAAGAGTGTTATATTTGGCTTACTTTTAAAGCTTTATCCCATCTGCCCTAGCCAGTATAGCCAATGATGAGGGATGAGGGAAATTGTAGGCCGAAGCATCTGGAGAGCCACAAATTGCCCACCCCTGCTCTAGTTAATAGTGAATAATTTGGTTGAGAAAGCAATTATCTTTTATTTTAGTAACCGCCACAGTAACTATTTTATTTTACAGTAACTGTAAACCTCTGAATGTGTGAATCCAGTTCCGATCTACAAGTATTCGTGCTGTTTCTAGCCTGTCAGCTGAACTATTTCTACACTGATAATATATGGAAATGGCAGCATGTCCAACTTAATTTATAGAACAGAATACGTATACTGTATCTCGGCAAGGTCCATTATTTTGGAGAATTCACATTAGGAACTGAAACACTTTTTATTTTCCAGTATGGGTATTGCCTTGAGGGGGAAGACAAAAAGGAAGTAATAATTGGTCAAAAGGATAGCTCAGCAGGAAACTGAGAAAATGAAAAGATGAAAGATAATGAAATTAGGAAAATTTTAACATGGATATGCAGCTGCTAGTACAAGTTCACTCACGGTTTGGGGTCAGGTTTTCTGTTGCTCTGTTTAAGTTTGTGGTTGTTCAAAATCTGTTTTTAGAAGTTTTTGTACTGTACACCGCCTTGAGGTTAAAAGGCAGTATAAAACTACCGTATGTTAATAAACAAACAAAAATTTGACCACCTTCAGCAGTGTAAATATGTCGCCATCATCTACTTGCCAAATTCCATTTCATACTAAAAAGCTTTCCTTTTACAAAATCAGACAAAATATTGCTCCTACCTTCCATAGGTCAGGGGTTCCTTCAATAAGTTTAGCATTTGTTTTGCTGTATTTTAGAGCCAGATGCAAACATTCTGTTCCATAATCCAGGTCATAATCATTACACTGTAGAAAATGTATTAAAAAGTGCATTGCAGAATAAATTTATATACAAAATGGCATTTTACATAACTGTTTCTTGAGCCCCACAGATATGCATTGCTGGCAACTACATACAAATTGGCTTGAACCAGCCTAGTTACAACTTGGCTAACAGGCTCATGTCAATCAGATTTGCATGATAAAAGGTTACTGCCAGCAACAAGCACACACAGTTGTGCCAACAGGTTACCTCTGCAGTGGTCCAAATGTCCTTAGCTGCCACACAAGTAAGCAATCCCCATCCATCTAACTTTCTGCTGTACAACAGCTGTGTATTTGTTGTATGCCATAGCCGGTGACAATAGCAATTATGGGGGTAACATGGGTGCTCCCAGACAAGGTTTTTATAGTGCCATTACCCTGTCTCATTCACAGAAGTTGGGGGTGGTGGTCCAGATATCGTCTTCTTCTGCTTGTGACCTTCTCATGTTTCCTTACCACTTCTTTCGTCTTTTCCCTTAATGCAGGAGATCCGTTAAGGAGAAAAAGACAGACCTGCTGCACAATGTCTTCTGATTGAGCCCTCCATCTGGAACTAGCCAGTAGTATAAATACTGACATTATCAAACCAGTCTAGGAGCAAGCCCACATACTACAAGCCCACAATGCAAGCCCACATACTACAGGTGTACTACTATGCAGGCAAGCTATAGCTGTACATGTATGTGCTGGTATTATGCGCTATAGCATCAGGGCACTTAATGTCATGTTAACTATTGCCAATTTACTCTCAATAAACCGGAAGTGTTATGTCAAGATTGCTATGAATTAGCAAAGAAATAGAAGCCAGAAATGCTGGCTAGGAATGATGGGAGTTGCAATCCAACACATCTGGAGGACATCAGGTTGGGGAAGGCTACTGAAAGCAAAGCATAGCATAGCATAGCATAGCATAGCATAGCATAGTGCTTATTATGGTAGAATCACTCTTGTAATGCATCTGTGAAATTTCTGGAGGAATTCAAGTTAATACAAATTAATCAGTATCAAGAAGTAGCAGCTCTCCTTCTGTACACTCCTAACCAATGCAGAAAAATTAAAGTCGGTAAATCATAGAAGGTCTTCCACAACACCAATAGGAATGCAAGTCGAACTCAAAATAACTAACAAAATGCCAATCAGTATGCCAAGGCAGTCTGGGTCGATGCGTAAGAGTGAAAGGTGAAGGAGTTTACCTGGAGCAACCTCAGAATCTCAATATCTCTCTGTTTTAGTGATAGCAACTGATGTGTTTCTCAGCAATCATGGAGGAAGGCAAGATGAGACAAGATAAAGCTTGGATTGCTGCAAACAAAATCCTTGAACTGATGGTGCCCACCTACCAATCTAAGCTCTGTTGTAGCTGTCAAGAATCCTGCATTAGTAACATGCAGAAATAGGCACATTGCCTCCTCCCAGTTCACACAGTCCCTATTCATCTTCATGCTTGGTTGCCAGTATGGTGTATGGAAAGGAAGATGCACCACACTAAAAACCAAGCATAACCAAGGGGATATATATAGATATATATAGATATATATGCATTATCTCTAGTGATTTAGATGTGAATGAAGCTGTAGTAATCACAGTGAGATATTGCATTTCACAAGCTCAGGAGAGCATAACTTCAACTAGTATTTGAACAAGAATTTTAGATGATATTTTACGCAGTGCCCAAATTTAAATGGTTTTGACCAATGATGTGGGTTTTCCAGAAAAAGTAGAACTGGAAAATTTTCTGGAAAATTTTCCAATGCTCTAAATCAGCCTTTCCCAAACTTAGGTCCCCAGATGTTGTGAGATTACAACCCCCATCACCCCAGACCCAACTGGGTGAGGATGATGGGAGTTGTAGTCTCACAACATCAGGGGACCCAAGGTTGGGAAAGGCTGCTCTAAATAATGTTATCTGATTTAGCATGTTTGTTTCACTCATTTTTACTCCCCAACACACATTCTCCCTCAATAATCACACAAAATATCTTGTATTTAGTAAACAGAACTAAAACTATAATCCATGTCAATTTTATGTGCAGTATAAATATATCAATAGTTTTCCCAATAGCTACAAAATATTTGAACTGAAATGTTTGCTTAGGGGGAAATTAAATTAACCACACAAAATAGTTTAAATGTTATATTCAAACACATACAAAGCTTTATGTGGAAATTATTTTACTGGAATATTTGTAAAGATGTAAAGACAATAGCATATACTTCCTTTATGATGTTTGTTTATATTTAACAAAAAATGACTACACCTGAAAGAACATACTATTTTTAGGATACATACTACATGGTACATGGTAGCCATCCTATGTGGGTGCCCGTAACCCTCAGAACTCGGAGCCTTACAGACATCCAATTGAAAGTGGGGAGAGCCACTCTCCTCGCTCTCCGGAACATTTAGACAACCGATTTCGGCCCTCCCCTCCCAGCCCCCAGGAAACCCCCCCCCCGAACTGAACACGGTCTTCGGTTCCCAGTCGCATGGAAAGAACTGCACCAGCTGCGAGGTGGGGGGGAGGGCGCTCTGTGGGCAGAGTCACCACTGTGACCTCGGAAGGGATTTCCGAGGCTGCAGGAGCGACTCTGCCCTAGCCTATGGCCCCCCCAGGCAAGGTCAGGAGGCCATATAGGATTGTGCCCTAAAAGGTTTAATAAAACAGATCCTTGTTGAAAGCTTGTGTTTTGCAGAAGTGAGGGAGTGGGGAGCTTCCTGCAAGATGAAGAGCAATGTATAAATATGTTATTATCCCATTAGCAAAAGGGTCCTGTCATGCCCCTGCCCATGGGCAAAGCGTTATAGCAGTAAGTATGTGAGGGGAGGAGGGAGTGCGAGAGGAGTGCGGAATGTTGAGATGTCTGCTGATTGGCTGAGAGAGTGAGGGGGGGTGAAGCCTGTGTTATAAAAACTGTGGGTGGTGCTGTTCAAGGAGAAGAGGGGAAGGAGAGAGAGGAGAGAGAGGAGAGAGAGGGTTTTTGGTGTGTGAGGGTTGAGAAGTCTGAGTGGAGTTGGGAGCAGGAGTCTTGTCTGGGAGTACATATTGGAGAGTGTAGTCAGAGAGAGAGAGAGAGAGTTTCCAACATTTAGAATCTCTTAACATTATCTATTTCCCTACCCTTAATTGTAATTAAATAAACTTGTTTCACTTTTAAAACTTAAAAGGAGTGGTATGAAAAAGTTACCCTGAAGGGGTTGGAGGCAGCAGAGGAGATTAAGAGAGTGTTGATTTTTGAAGCGCTTGCAGAGGTGGTGGGAAGAACAAGGTGGAGGCAGAGTGGAGGCCTGACAGGTCCCTTTCCTCTTTTCAATGTATTACACAATGTCTTTAAAACTTTCCACACCATGCCCTAATTGTCCAACAAGGTCCATACTAGATCCTGAATACACCACTTTGCCAAAGAGATAATCAAGTGCAGAGCTATCTAAAATAGTCAAGTTCACTCAGACCACCAATCTTGTTTCAGATTTTGAATAAATTAAAACGTTACTGAACTAGGCTCATGAAAATTATTAATCAAAACTGCATAGGACTCATTCAGATGCTGCCTTCCTGCAACACAATGAGGTGGGTAGATGGCGTATTCATGCTTCCGGCTTATGCTTTGTGGAAAGCTAGTATGAATGGGAATTGTCATGAAGCAATGGAAATTGGAAGCAGATGAGATATGCTTAGTGCGAGATATCCAAACAATTTTTTGGAGTCTACTTTTTCCTCTTTTGTGCCAGGACAGTGTATGGTCAAGACCTTTATTAAAATACAATGAGTAAGGATGAACAGCTTCCACATTTGTCCTGAGAAAATCCAATGTGTCTGGAGACTAAAAATATGTTAGAGAACAGATTAGGAAAAGAAAAAAAAATGTTAGGACCAAACTGAAGGAACTTTGAAGTCAGTTAAGCTGCAATCCTATGCACACCTACCTGAGATTAAGTGCCACTGAAATCCATGGGGCTTACTTCTGAGTAGATATGTATAGGACTGCACTGTTAGGAAACTATTTTAGTTTCATGAAATGGGGTTTAAACCAAATCTCCTTACATGCTTGAGGGTCAATAACCCAGGCAGGAAAGAGTTCCAATTCATAGACTCAGGAAACAAACTGCTATTAGTGGTGATGTCTAGTTTGCATGATAGCCTAAACTAAACCCTACCTCACAAGTCAACGCAGGGACTAGAGTAATACTACAGCTTGGAGGAGAACATCCACAATGCACCAATGCTATAAGTAACATATAACTAGATAAGCCTGTGATCAAGTTACAGCTAAAAAATGTCCAGATGAATGAAATTGCTCCAGTGGCAATGGCTAGATTCCTCTGGACCAAGGTAAGTGCAGTCAAGTTTGGGACTTTGCAGCTTGATAATTCTTGTTCCAACAATGGTCACTGGACAGGGCTTGAATTACAAGGGTCTAGAGGGGCCCTGGCCTGCTTAGCTCTTGTGGTAGCCCCTTTAGCTACTATTTTAGAGGGCTAAATTGGGAGCATGGCTTGGCTAAAAGGGTGGGGGGAAGAATCAGAGGATATGGCTTGTGAATTTCATTAAGGGGCCACCTACCCTTTCCCCCACAATTCAAGACTTGTCACTGGATCCCAGTGAGAGCTGTCTGAAGCAGCCCTTCCTGTACATATAGCTCCATGTGGATACTCAAATTCTATTGTGTCACCTTGGCCATGCTTTTAGACACCCTAGCCTGAGCATATATACAGCTTGACAGGTTTTTTAAACAATTAGTTTAATTAATCATGATCATATTATACGCATCATGCTGTGAATATCTTCATTCATTCATACATCCCAATGATCTTAAATATTAGATAAGTTACCTGATCACTGTTCTAAGCTGGTTAGTCTTAACCATAGTTAATGTTACTGTAACATTACAATTTTTGTTCCAGAATGGAACTGGGAAGGGAGCATGCAATACCACAGCCTTTCAGGGTTTTTTCTCCCTAAGGAATACATGCAAGTCATGATTAAGTAATCAGGAATATTATGAGCCTGTTTGCACGTGACAGCCCATAACCCAGTGGTTAACCCAACAACAAACCATGGATTAACCACTGCCCCTAAACAGCCCATTGGTCTGAGTTTGGACATCATGCTCAACAAGGAGCCAATTGTGGGTAGTGGAGTAAAGGCAGAAGCAGCAGGCACGTGGAAGGCAGCGCACTCGCTCTCCCGCTCCTGTACAACAACCCATGGGTTGTCTAACCAATACATTGCCATTACATGCAAAGCAGGTCTGTCTGTACATGACCACAGGGTACAAGGGATCCCTGCCACTCCCGTCTATTCAGGCCATCTGGCAGTGCCCTGCTCTATACATCCTTACTGCTGTGACTAGGAGAAGGGTCTTTATAGCTATAACCCTAAGGATATGAACTTCTAGATGAGATTTGGTAATTAGCATCTCTCCTGCCTTTGTGGAAAAAATGTGAAGTCATGTTTGCGAACATTCTGAGGATAAATGAGATGCACAGTCTGGGTACTGCTGTTTGGGGAGATGATTTTGTATTTTTAATTGAGTTTTAGGATTCTGTTTCTATCTAAGTTTTATATTCAAGTTGTAATTTTATGTTTTTAAAGTGTTGTAAGCTGCCTTGAATGCAAAAAGGGGGCAAGGCAGGCACGTTTTTTTAAAACCTAAGTAATAATGTAGAAAACTTAAACTGCTACTTTAGGGCACTTTTAGGCTGGCCCTTCCCCAATGATGGTAAAGGAAAGGTACTCAGTAGTACAACCATTTGCCCATTTTGACAGGCAGCATCATACAAGGACCACTACAATTCCCATGTGAATTATAGATGTAAGATGTACACACCCAGCACATAAATTGTTCCAGCTTTGTCTGGACATTTGATACTATAACAGTGCACATAATTATGCAAATTATGCAAATAATTATGCAAAATGCTACTGTTCATTGACAATAAAACATTTTTTAAAAAATAATATTTACTATTTTCTCTTCTCAGGGAATACATGCAAGCCTCTTACAGCACACTGAAGGAGAAAAACAGTGAGTTTCTTTTTAAAATACCAAGATTCTTACCTGATGATATGCTTGATAGATTATATCAAATAAGAAAGCCTGAGGCATTTCACTTGCGCTGTACTTGGCACGATCTAGTGAATGGTCTAAATATCCATCTGCAGAGGAAGCAATAACAGTGGAGACAAGAGGACGGATTGCTCCTGCTGCCTAGAGAACACACACAAAAAAAGTATTTAAACATAGAGTTACGTGTTTACCCTAGTTAATCTCTGTTTAAAGAACGAGTCCAAACAAATTAAAAATTTGACTTCCACATATATTGTTGGCCTGATCCAGACAGACATTGAACTCCCCCTGGGATATACTGCACATCCTATTCCAAATTACTTGAGTGAAAGTTGAGTGTTATACAAAACATTTATATCCAGACCTATGCATGATATTTGTACTACATAGGAAAAGTAGTGAAAATGAACACTAAAGTCTTCCCAATGAATGCACGGAGAAAGATTAGCACAAACCATTCATAATTGTGAAAAATTGATTAGCACACACATTCCCATCATATTTTCAGGACTTTCTATGAGAAGCAGAAACCTACTTCATAAGGGAGACTGAAGAGCCAATTGATGCGATCTTTTGTAGGTTCTGAAATATGGATTGAGAACCTACACTGCAAAGTATTAATCTGATTGCTTCACCAACCCCAGATTTGTTTTTGAACCTATGATCACAGGTTCAAAGATTACCCAGGTATGTGGAAAAACAGATGGCCAGGTCATCAAATGGAATGTGAATCAGACAAAACCCACATCTCACCAACCACAAAGTATCACGTGAATTAGCCCTGAAACTATCAAGAATAGAAAACAGCTGTTGGTGGCCTACAACATCCACTTACCTACAGTAACCTAGAAGCAGTTTTTTGCATGTCCCTTTCCTGGTTAGTTTGTAGATAACCTAAAAGATTTGTTTTGATTTTAAGTTTGCTTTAAATCAGGAGTTCTTAACCTGTGGGGTACGCCTCCCCAGGGGAGGTTTGGACTGACTCCAGGGGAGGTGTGAGTAGCCCCTCAACTATAAATTGTTTATTTTATAAGTACATAGCAGCGCAGCTTGGTGGTTGGCCCAACCTTATTTCTTTCTACTAATCTTAGGAGCTATGCCATTCATTTAATTGAATATGCATTTTTTTTAGTCCAGAGACAGAGCATAAACTAAAAAATGCAAACTCCTCCTGCCTAAGCCTACATTTTGGGCCGTTAAAATAATACATGGGAGGTGTGGCTCAAAAGATTTTTCACAAGGGAGGTGTGACACCAAAAAGGTTAAGAACCACTGCTTTAAATGCATTTTTAAATGGACATGATTCTATGTTCTGGTTGCACTGTTAAGATTAATTTATTTAAATGAATTTAAATCTATTTTAAAGTGATTGAAGAAGTTACACATCTTTTTAAACATGTAAAATGGTAGGAGGCTTTACTTATGCTTTAGAAAGTTTCATATGTGCTGCAAACACATATGAAACTTTCTAAAGCATGGTACAAAACATGGGTCTCTAACAAGTAGCCGCAAAAGTTATAGTGGGTGAAGCAGCCCTTCCTGTATAGCTCTACATAGCTACGCACAATTCTATTGTGTCTCCTTGGCCATGCTTGTAGATGTCCCAGTCTTAGCATCTAAGGTAGTGATTCATTTGCAGTATAAATAATCAGGTCAGAACTACAGAATGATGACGGGGGGGACGGGGAGACACACCAACAGTTCTACAACATTGCACTGGAATATATACTAATGGAAAAAGTATTCAAGGGACCATGTCCCACTGTAGGAAAAATGCTTCCATAGCCACACAAATCAGAAACTTCCAAACCATACAGTTCTATCAGTGCAGGTCTCAGGGAATTAATCAGAAACCACCACAGCATGGTGATCACAGGAACCAGCACCAGGAGCTACCTGGCTGTGGGAAAATCTACTGTAACAGGAAATATGAGATGTGAGTTTGAATCCCACCATGGGGGTTGTGTGACCCCAAGTCATGTGAAAAAGAAAGTACACCCTCCTCGAGTTCCATGGTTCCACGTATCAGGACAGAAGAAAAATCATCGGGCCCGTAGCAGGTCTCAAAATTAGGTAAAGACAACCTCAGATGAACAACAACACATGACAGAGTTCACCATGGCATTATTTATTGTACAGAAATACAGCCAAGATTGAGAAGCCATGTGGGAAAAACTAAGTACACCCTTACTGCTGCCATAGCTATGAAGAGGCTAAGGAGCAGCCAGGTGCTACTAAGCAAATGTCCTTGATGAATTGATCATCAGCAAGTGTGACCACCTCTATAAAAGCTGAATTGTCAGGAGTTTGCTGGTCTCCAGCAGTCAGGTGTGTGCTACCACAATGCCAAGGAGAGAAGACATCAGCAATGATCTTAGGGGAGCAATTGTTGCTGCCCATCAATCCAGGAAGGGTTATAAGGCCATTTCCAAACAATTTCAAGTCCATCATTCTACAGTGAGGAAGATTATTCACAAGTGGAAAACATTCAAGACAGTTGCCAATCTTCCCAGGAGTGGACGTCACAGCAAATTCACCCCAAGGGCAGACCGTGCAATGCTCAGAGAAATTGCAAAACATCCAAGTGTTACATCTCAGGCACTACAGGCCGCAGTCAGCAGGTGCAACGTTAAAGTTCATGACAGTACAATTAGAAAAAGACTGAACAAGTATGGGTTGTATGGAAGGGTTGCCAGGAGAAAGCCTCTTCTCTCTAAAAAGAACATGGCAGCACGGCTTGGGCTTGCAAAGTTGCATCTGAACAAATCACAAGCCTTATGGAACAATGTCCTTTGGATGGACGAGACCAAAGTGGAGCTGTTTGGCCATAATGCACAGTGCCACGTTTGGCGAAAACCAAACACAGCATATCAGCACAAACATCTCTGACCAACTGTCAAGCACAGTGGTGGAGGGGTGATGATTTGGGCTTGTTTTGCAGCCAGAGGACCTGGGCACCTTGCAGTCATTGAGTCGACCATGACCTCCTCTGTATACCAAGGTATTCTAGAGTCGAATGTGAGGCCATCTGTCCGGCAGCTAAAACTTGGCCGAAATTGGGCCATGCAACAGGACAATGATCCCAAGGACACCAGCAAATCTACAACAGAATGGCTGACAAAGAAAAGAATCAAGGTGCTGCAATGGCCTAGTCAAAGTCCAGACCTCAACCAGATTGAAATGCTGTGGCGGGACCTTAAGAGAGCTGTGCATAAACCAATGCCCGCAAATCGCAATGAACTGAAGCAATGTTGTAAAGAAGAGTGGGCCAAAATTCCTCCACAACGGTGTGAGAGACTGATCAGGTCATACCAAAAACAATTAGTTCAAGTTATTGCTGCTAAAGGTGGTCCTACCAGCTATTGAATCATAAGGTTTTTCCCACATGGCTTCTCCATCTTGGCTGTTTTTCTGTACAATAAATAATGCCACAGTGTACTCTGTCATGTGTTGTTGTTCATCTGAGGTTGTCTTTACCTAATTTTGAGATCTGCTATGGGCACGATGATTTTTCTTCTGTCCTGAACGTGGAACCATGGAACTCGAGGATGGTGTACTTTCTTTTTCGAAAAAAGGGGAGAGAACTAGGTTCTCAGGATGCAAACTATATTAAATAGAGAAGCCCGACGCGTTTCAGCCTGTGTTTTTTTCAAGGCCTTCCTCAAGGGGTTGTAAAAGAGTCTGCAGATTTCTTAAACAACTGAAGTGTCTTTCACTTTGTTTAAGAAATCTGCAGGCTCTTTTACAACCCCTTGAGGAAGGCCTTGAAAAAAACACAGGCCAAAACGCGTCGGGCTTCTCTATTTAATAAAGTTTGCATCCTGAGAACCTAGTTCTCTCCCCCTTTTTTGTTGCTATTGGATGCTCTTCTCCTCTGGTTTCTGTCTGTACTTTCTTTTTCACATGACTGTACCTCTGGGTGTCCTGCCAGCAACTATGATTTTAGATACAAGAGTGGGAAGGCAGAAGGACAAGAACCCAAACTTACAGACTTTGCAGCTCCCAGATTACACAGCCATAGAAGCAGATAGAAGGCAGACTCATGATGGGGCCTTTTGCAATGTCCCAGTGGCTCAAGACCAGTAGGTGCTTTGCCATGCCCCCCTCCCCTGATACCCCATGAACAGCACCCAGCCACATATACAAGAATTAAAGGAGCCCAATTTAGAGCTTTAGTCGACTGGAACAATGCATTATACAAGACAACCTAGGTTCAGTTCCTGGCCATGAACTGACAGGAGAAACAGACAGAAGACACACACGTACGCGCACGCGCACAGACTTCAGACAGTATAGTAACAGAGCCAGAGGGAGTGGTACAAGGGCCAATTTATGTCTCAGGATATGGAAGGAATTCCCTTGGCTAACCGGGAACCCATGGATCTGTGCACTGCCGTCCCATGTGGTAAGCCACCAAGGCCACAGGTTAGAGCAGGGTTAGGTAAGCTGGTACTTTCCAGATATTTTGGACTGTAACTCCCATCAGCCCCAGACACCCTGGCCAATGGCAAGGGATCATGGGAGTTATAGTCCAAAACATCTGGAGAGCACCTGGTTGCCTACCCCTCGGCTAGTGTTCCCTGGGAAACAAAGGCTCCCGGGCTTGGAATGACTGCTCACCCAGCTGGCCATAGGGAGTCCTTCACCAAGGAAAACTATACAGACTTTCTGTTCAGGAAGAACCTTACTGGCTCTGACTTCTTGCTCTTGTTTGATGACTATCTATGGCTCAGCTCTGACAGAATCTCTCACTCATTCACATTCATTTGGTCGATTGTCAGTACCTGCAGCAGGGCTGATGATGATGATCATCATCAGCAGCAGCAGCAGCAGCAACCAGACACAAAATGTGCCATTCTAAGGGGAAAGGTGCAATTTCAAAAGAAAGTTTGTGCACCTAAAGAATTAAAAAATATGCAAAAGTATTATGTTAGCTGATGTAAAAAGTGCCTGATAGCAATGTGAAAAGTACAGGCTCCTCTAGACCCCCAGACCCTGATCAAGCAGAAGTACCCAGTTCTTACCTTCATGCCAAAGACACTCCCCGCAGACTCTAACATTACTCTATAAAGTGTTCACCAATGCTTCAAAAATGAAGGGAATCATTCTAGAATGTAGGGATTCCTATGACATTCTTAAGAGAGACCTTGCTGGGGGAAAACTACGTGAAATGTTTATGTCTTCAAGGATCATCACACCACAGCAGCCAGTCTGGTCCCCAATGAAAGAAGCCTCCTTGAAGCTTTTTAAAGATTCCAGCAGATAGAAGATAACACTCAAGGACAGTATTATTGAGCTTCGAGAAGAGACAAATCTAGAAGTCGGCCACATGTGTGTACACACACACAAAATGCTCAGGTACACACATATTATAATCACATACCACTGTGCAGCTCCAAATTTTCCTTTAAAAAAGATCTGCCAGCTGGTTATTTACCCAACTGACCTTGTTATCAATTCTCCACTTCATTCTAGTTCATACAGAGCTCTGCTTGGCTTAGTACACCAGCAGAAATCAAGGAGATAATAAGGAGGATGTTAAGTCAAATGGGACTTACTCCATGTAAAATATGTATAGGACTGCCGCCCCAGCAGTCATCTGGGGCTGTCCACTGACTTAACACATCTCTTCCTTTTAACACACTTCTTCCTTTGTAGGAGTAACATGACACTCTTGAAGGAGACAAAAACATGCTCTGAGAAAGCACATGATGCTGATCCAGCTCTTCCCTTGCCAATCCCAATTGTCCATTTTTTGTCCCTTGCACTAGTGGAGCTCTGCCAGTAGAAGGGGCAACAGTGGTGTTACGGTATATGGATATGGAAACCTAACCCAGTGTATCTTCAAGCTCTGCAAACACAGAGTAACTTAGAAGAGATCCTCTCCCTGCCCTGAAGGCATAAACTTAAACCAGGGATAGTATTGCTTCTGTAAATCAATATGATTAATGTCTTCTCATTGTAATTAATCACACTCTTTCCACAATGTTACTGCACAGAAAATATTACTTTACACCACTGAAACAACTTCCATTAGTGGGCATTTATAACCACATGTATTTTCTAAACTAAAGTAGAATTACCTGTGTATTTATGTTTGCAACAGGTAGGAACGTGTACTTCTATTCAGACATCCGCACTCTTGCCAGTTATGTCTCTAGTAATCAACATGCTTCAGCCACATACTGTAATTACTACTTCTGTTGGCAGAACTGTCTTAAAAGAAAACTTCCTCTAAGTTTACGAAATACCACTTTCAAAGATAAACCAAATACTGGCAATTATAAGATTAAAATATTTCAACTATTTCTAAAAAATAAACTTTTCGTATATTTGAACATTAAATTAATATTGTATTAAGCTACTATTTTAGCATTAAACTGATTTTAGAAGAATTCCTTTAATTAAATGGCCAAAACAAAACTGAAGATTAGTTTGCAGCAACTAGAAGAACCAACATTTATATATTTTTGCTTCTTTATTGTTGAGTCCATGGTTAACACATTCATTATGCTCTTATAAGGCTTAGAACCCATTCCCACTAATGTAGGACCTGCTGGTACATATTGGACAGCACCCAAAGCCTCATGGAGTAAGCAGGGACTGCCCCATCCACTTCAGCAGCTACTACTGATCAGTGCACATGTCCATTGTGCACAAAAGGCATTCCCCAATACTGAAGACATCACACAATGGGTAATATCTTCAAGACTACTCCATGATATCCACAAAAAATGAAACAAAGGAAGAACTGGAACTGAGGAGGTGTAGAGATAGGCACCCAAACCCAGGAGTTCCACCAGTCAGCCAGCCTGAACATATGCCAGCAAGACATCTAGTCTGAAATCATATGATGTTCAGGGGTCTAAGACCAGTTATCGTTTTAGAAAGAGAAAACAAAAACTAGGGTGGCATCTGAAAGATTTCCAGATGAACAGAAGCGGGAGATGAGCACCTATCCTTAACGAAGGGGGGACACTTGACTCTAGGTAGCTGTGTTGCAGTACTATTTGTAGGTACTAATTCTTCAGTCACACAAGAACTCAGGGCTCTCAATAGCCAACTGATAAGCAGAACAGCATTCTCTTGAATTAGGAAGTGGGGGAAGTTTGACTTTAGTTCCCAGGCCATCATATAGGGAGAGCTGGGAGACTCCCTTTAAATGTCAGTAGAAGGTATCCACGGGTCCTGCAGATGCACTCTGTCCTTCTTTATTAGCCTTTACCAACTAAGGATCCAGACATAATAGAGCCATGAGAAACAAATGACACATGGCACCCAAAATGGAGGCGAGCTGGTGCTCTCTGGCAACAATACCTTGTGCTTATTTTGCTTCCTAAGTAGTTGGTATCAAGACTCTGGCCCAAGGTTTAATCTATAAAGTAACCTGGTGGGCAGTTATTAACAAATCTTCCATGCTATCAGATTGAAACTATGAGCAGGTCTGGACTGAATGGTTACTCACTGGAGTGGTTCTTGAAGGGTCCAGTCTCAAATTCCTTAATTTATAATGCTGGGAATGAACTGTTGAACCTATCTAAACTATTTTGTGAAAACGGAAAATGTCATGAGTCACTGACATAATTTTAACGTAATTTTAAATCAGACAAAGAGAGGAGGGCAAATTATAACTTATCCTTAAGATTGTTTACCCAGCTGGAGGCCAGTTGCAGAACTTGCTACAATAACGACACCAGGAAGGAAGTTTTAATATGTTTATTTCTAAATGCAAAATAGACAGATAATCAAAAACTTAATACAAACTTTGAATTAATATTAGTAACTTGACATCATGCTGCATATTAAGCTGACTTCAAAACATAGGCTAGCCTCAATACACAGAATGGCTACATTTGCCCGGAACAATAAGCCAGAATTCTGGAAAGCTGCATGCTGGTACACACAGCCCTTTAGCTTCTGCTTGGCTCCTCTGCATTCTCAATCACGTGGAGAGCTTGCATGTATACAGGAGGCTCTCCTCTTCATAAAGTCACCTTTCATGAGTAAGGGGGGATGAAGGAGCAGACGAGGGGATGAAGGAGCGGACGAAGCTAGTGTGCTCCTTCTCCATAGGTATTTATTTTAACCCCTTTCTGAACGCTTGAATAGGACTATTATTGTCATGTAAACAGCTTAGAGTTTTTGTTACATCAAGTGGTATACAAGTATTATTAATTAATAATTATACTTCTGATTCCTGGTTAGTTTAGCTTCTCCCACTGGTGGGAACATCCAAAGGAGAGAGAAAGGACTGATTCTCTAGAATTCTGGTTTATTCTGTGTGAATGTGGCCAATGTATATTTCAATGCATTACAAAAAGGGAAAGATTACCTTTAGCACTGCTTTTTGACTACTGGATAGATTCATAGTAAGACAAATTTACAAGCTAAAGGACTGATGTTGCTAGGACTTTTCAAACTTCCTTTCTTTTCACAGTTCCTATTATTATGCAAATGAAAATGAAAATCAGAACCACCATAAAAACTGAAAGCAGCTTCTATCTGTAGGCTATAGAGTTATGTTGTTCCACTTATCAGCACTGCCTCAACTAAACTAAACTGTTTGCTGCTTGTACACTGGCCTAACCTCTGTTGCTGGAACAAGTAGGGGGAAATAACCACTAACTGTGCCAAAGAAATGTCAGGGACTCCAGGACTTGAACTAGAAGCCTCATGGCCAAAGGTTGAAGCTCAGACTGGTGAGCTACCTGTGACTGTGTGCACGCTCTGGCCTCAGAAGAACATCAGCCTCTGTAATCTGCAGGCAGTAAGAAGCCTCTGCATTAGCAAGGCTAGGTACAAATACTAGGAGTCTGGCCTTCTGCCTTTGCCTTACCTTCCTGACTGTTCCAATTTGAGCTTTAGATCAAGCCCTACCACTGTCTCCAGTAACTAGCTTTAGATACCCTAGGTTGGAGATAATTCACTCCAGGTGTGGATTCACATATTGCCATCCATGCCACTGTTTGCACAGTATACGACAGAATGTGCCCCTTTGTTAACAATTACAAGTTCTTTATATAGCGACCTCTAATTTGTTGAATTGCCAAATGCCCTAATTCTGTCAAGATAGTCCAGAAAAAAATTACCATCATATCCTGAATGAATAAACTGCTCTTTTAAGACATGGCAATTATTCTAAGTTTTTAAGTGTAAATTGTTTAAAAAGAAATACACAGTAGTTTTCTGCAGAGGTACAGAATTGTACTTCTGAAGACAGTACATAATCTATTCATGATAGACAAGAACTCCTATCCTTCACACCAAACAGGCACCCAAATAAACTGGATTTAGTCAGTTGCTGCTTTCTTTCTTGAGTCTCTCTTTTCTTATAGATTCAGGACACTGGTTCCCAAATTTCTGCATTTAGTATTCAGTTTTTATGTTAACTATTATCTTCTTTTTTTACAGCTTGGATTTAACCTGCAAGATCCTTTCACATACAAAGAAGCTTTGTTGAAAGCTTCTTTTTATTCTAACAAGCTTCGGAAAGCAAGTTTCTTTAAATACTACCTGCTACCAATGATTCATAAGTTAAAAAGGTGAAAGTGTGAAATAAAACTGGGTTTCAGTTCATAAACTATGTTAGGAAGGGTTTTATTATCTTTTTAAAAGAAGCACTTATTTCAAAGTTGTAAAGGATGGGAACTCTACAATGAATATCATTAGTGTTTTTGTGATGTAAAGTAAGTTATGCAGGAAAAAAAGGCCCCTATACAAGAAATATTCCTTCTACACTGGTTTTTTAATGATTTAAAAGTAGTACCACTTAATAACCTGCTTCTCAGCAGCCTAATTTGGGACAGACATAATTTTAGAACTGAATGGTGTATAGTGTCCCACAAGTTATGAATTATTGGGGAAGTCCTTCAGACTGCCTTAGAGGAAACAATATTTCACTAATGAGCACTGTAGTGAAATACGTATCTAAAATTTGAAGAAAGCCAGGAATAGAATCTAGAGAATGTACAAGACCACATCTGCCTTTGCCCACAGCTTGCTGGCTTCCTGCCCAAAGGCAAAGGAAATCAAGAGAAAAAAGCATTACTAAAAGGTTCAAAGCATACCTGAAAATTTAAACAATGAAAAGAACATAGTGCAAGAGAAGGGTTGCATGAAACTAATAAACTTTGTGGAGCATCAGAGTATCCTAACAATTTTGTAGAGTGCCACTCTGCTGACCATGTCAAACATCTTGTTAATGTCAATAATAAAACCAAGGCAGAGCAGCTCTATGTTTCTCTTGCAGCTGAGAAGGAAATATTTTCCTGAGTTTCTAACACAGCACAAGAAAATTTGCTGGGTTTACTATTAGATAACAAGTGGCTGCATGTATGTGCAAGCACAGTAGCTCATTTTACAATAACATTGAGGCAAATTGGGAATCAGAAGAAAGGAACATGACTTAAGGCTGTTGATCGTTTACGTTACAGACTTGCACTTCTCAATGAAATGACATGCACTAATTGCGCGAGGAATGTTATCAACTGGTCCCTGGAGCCATCACGTATGGCTCCAGAGAAGAAAAAAGTAATGAAGCAGCTTTGCAAATACATTGTGCAGCAGGAAATCTTACTTCTAACATTCAGCCACACATACAATATCTAAAAGAAAAATGAAATTCACCCAGTGGCAGCTTTAAGGACTGCTTCCCACTTAGATTCAACAGTGTTCTGAAGGTCAACACAGGAGCACACAAAGCAGCAGTGCAACCCATCTTGAGATTGGTATAACATACAGAAATTGCTGGCTTGAATCTGGCACACTTACATTACATTGACCTTTTATTTATTTGTATCCCGCTTTTGCATCCAAAAGAAAGCCTAAAGTAGTCAACGTCCTACAGAGGCAAATATGATTTCAAAGAACTAACAATATGAAAAATTATCTGCCAATAAAAATGCTACCATAGATCTATAAACAATCTTTTTACTCAATACTTAAGAAAACACCAATTCAGGGCACAATCCTATGCATGTTTAGACAGGAAAAAAAATACTACAGCTCCCCCATTTTGTAGGACTTTTGTCTGTCTAAACATGCCCAGGATTGCACCCTCACTTAATAAACAATACAAAACTCATAAAAATATATCAAAGGGGGATAATAAAAATAACTAATACAGAAATACCACAGGATATGAAGAGCCATCATACCCTGAAACCCTCTCCTGTCAAGCCTGCCCTCTCACCCCAAGTTAAGAGAAACAGAAAAAGGGGAGGCAACCTGCACTATTATCACACCAAATGGACACCCTACCAAAGGGAATTGTCTTCAGCAGTGGTTGTGACTTAAGAGGAAACAAAACCCCAGAATGGAGGCACAAAAATCAGAAAGAATGCACTCACACGCACACAAAATAATCTATTTCTCAAAAGTGCCAACCATTTATTGCAGCTCAATGCATTTTGGAACAGTAGGCTCCTTCTTCTAGGGCAACTGTATACATTCAAATTCTGAAACGACACTAAAACAGCTTACAAATATGATAACTGTCTTTCTTCCACCATCTTGCACCCTGATGGTGCAAGAAAGACAGTCAGCTGTTTTAGCCGGGTTTCAGAATGTGGATGTATGAGATTGCCCTTGAAGAAGAAGCCTACTGTTCTAGAACATGTTGGGCTTCAATAAATTTTCATTGTTGACACGTTTGCGAACTAGATTCTCTGTTTGCACTCTTTCTCGTAACTTCATAGCCCAGCCTAGAGTATGCTCACAAGGCGCCAACAACATACTTCTTCCAGGTTGCGGGTGGACACAACAATCTCAGCCACTCATCAGGCTTGAAGAGTCAGCAGCTCTCCTCAGGTATAATAGAAAGTCAGGGTAGAGGGGCAAATGATAGTTCCTCAGCCCACTCCTCCACTGCCACTACAGTTACTCAGGCTTCTCAAGATGGATTTGACTTTATCCAACAGAATGTGACTGAGAACTAGTCTATAAATAAATATATCTGCAGCAAAATGAGGGGACAGAGTGGACTATACCACTTCAGGCCACAAGTGGGAGACGCCATTTTTATTGCTGCTCTGCTCTGCTTTATTTTATTTTTTTAATATAAAGGAACCCTGCAAATGGATGACTGGCATAGTAGGGTAGGCAGAAGACTGGGCTAGTACTTTTCTATTCTCAGAGATGTTTAGTTTTCTGTTGTTTTTTAACATAGTGGAATATTTATTTAAAAGTGATTCCCCCACCTGCCAGCCTGACATGCTGCAGTTCATGTTTAAGAAAAGCAAAATTACTTTTAAAATTATCCTACTTTTATGCATTTAAAATATTTATGCATTTATGTCATGCAAAACATATCCAGGTTGTATTCAGCAATAAAACCATGACATAAATGAAGATTTAGCAACCTTAATAAGCATTCCCACATCCAAAAATGTGCATTAGTGTACGTACCTGTATGTGAGGATGACATAGATTATTTTTGTTAGTATAGCATTAGTGCAGTTCTTGGGGTGTTCCTTATATATATATACAGGTGCAGCTGAATCCTATGCCTACTTACCTGAGTAAGCTCACTGAACTCAATGGGACTTAATTCTAAGTAGACACATATAAGATTGCACTTTAAGTTCATCAAACCCTCCGTGCTTCCAAAATCTCCCCTCTTGCATGCCATTCTCCTAAACTGCCACAATGTCAGTTCACGAGATTTCTTTTTACAGTATAGCAAAATACCTTTCAAAAATCACTGATGTTATACTCACAAATACGTAAATATAAGAGACAATATTTATGTATTTTATTCAATGTATGGAATTTCACACACAGGTAGCACAATCCTATGGCTGCTAGACAGCGTCTAGATGGCCATAGGATTATTCGGATTCCCAGCTCCGACCTTGGGAACTCGCTTTGAGGTCAGAGCTGGAACTCCAAGCTCAGAGTGGCCTCCCCCTCCTACCTCACAGTCTGCACAGAAAAAACCGTGCTGCTTGTTTCTCCAAGGTTGCCAACGCAACCTCGCAGAAAGTGTTGAGTGGGCGCCCTGGGGGCGGGGAGGGGAGTAGACAGGTGCTGCCAGGATACAAGGAATCCTGGTGGCACCTCAGCCTCCTTCCCTTGCATTCTGAGGTGCAACACTTACACAGCCGAAATTGGCCATCTACCTGTTTTGCAGGGCAGGTGGAACACATCTGCACTTTGCATCTGCACTCCTCCTGCCCTGCACAGGATGCCCATAATCTTCCGAGTTCAGAGGGTTACGGGCATCTGGATTAGATTGTGCCCTAAATGTTGATCTGAATGCCTGAAAAACATCCTTCTAATTTTTCAGTTTGTTGCCTGCATCACTTCTCATGGAATAAGCCAAGGTTTTTTGAAAAAATAAAACAAACACAACAAGAAAAATTATTATTTGATTCTTGAAAATGTGAAAAGCTTTCAACTGTTGCAGTTTTACTTACAACAGTAAAAGTTGCAAGGAGAGAATAATTTTTTCATAGATTTCATAGATCATAGAGTTGGAAGGAGTCTACAAGGCTATCGAGTCCAACCCCCTGCTCAATGCAGGAAACTAGAGGAGGGGTCTCCCATCCAAGTAATAACCAGGCTTGACCCTGCTTAGCTTTCCACGCTCAGACAAGCTGAGCCAGCGTTATTTAAATCTTTTTGCAATTAAAAAATCTGCATTTTTCAATCCAACATTTCAAGCAGGATTGACATGTTCGTTTAAAAAAAAAAAAAACATGCTGCAAGCAGTTTTCTTTGTGGTGCTGTTTAAATTGTCGGCAATAAAACGTTGCCGGGGGTTTTGGAATGTTGCCGTCTTCTATTTCCACTACCTTCCATAACTTGTATTGGCAACAAAAAAATTGGTTTCTAGAAATGTACAATTTTAATTATAAATTGCTTCAAAACATAAATGGAATTTAATTGGTTACAAAGCTATATTCCAACATAACCAATAGATTGTTTCATATAATTAATTTATTAAGGCATAATTTTTTAGCTCTGGTAAGCTGCACACTTTGAATCCTGAAGGCAAATAACAACCTGATTAGTAAACGTAATAAAGTAATTTATTCTACTGACAAGTGAAATTAAGGAGTGCAATATCCTACTTGATCAATTGCCATTTTAAGAACATTAAAACTTCATACAATTATGCTATCTATATGGTATGCATAACTGAACTCTAACATAGCATCAGCTTTGTTGCAGGAGTGATTTAATGTGATGCTCCAGCCAGATTTTTTTTTTAAACCAGGAAGTCTAAATACATAATGTAAAAGGAAATAATTACTTTTCATATAGAGGATTTAACCTTTATTTATTTATGTAGATTTCGAACTAATTCTACCTCTTATGATAGCTTTGCAGATTTTCTTTTGGGTGTCATTTTCTCTAAATGATGATCCTCACCACACAAGAAGGGAATATGCAAGCAGGACAACACATTTTTAATCTACATTCTTTTGTTCACAGTGCTAACAAAAAGCAACCTTGTGGTTGTTTTTCGCTGGATCCAGAGATAGGATTTTGCTGTAGGTCAGGGTGATAGATCAGGATCTATTGGTAGACCTTGGGGTGATTTGCACCACTAGATTGGCAAGAGTTTCTAACTCCCAATGGTGGGTTCACACAGCATGATAAGCCATAGTGGTTTATAAGCCATGTTTGTTTCAGAGTGGCTTGTCATGTTGTCTGAACCCAGCAGCATGGTATGTTAACCACACAGAGGCCGCTCTGGCCAGGTTCAGACAACACGACAAGCCACTCTGAAACAAACATGGCTCATAAGCCACCATGGCTTATTGTGTTGTGCGAACCCAGTCAAAAGCAACAACTAAATCTCCCCCCCCCCCAAACTGTTCTAACAAAGGAAGCATGGGAGGAAACTAGGTGTGAATCCAGTATGTGAAAGGACTGTGAACTTAGTTCTGGGACATGAACAGAACAGAACAGTTTTGATCTGTTTTTAATTGTGTTTTATACTGTGTGTGTGTGTGTTTCCTCCCCCCCCCACCTTGTATTTTATTGGATTGTAAATCGCTCAGAGTGGCCGGATGTCTGGCCAGATGGGCGATTCATAAATATAATAAATAAATAAATAAATGAAACAAATTCTTGGGCTGAGCATGTGCTCAGAAGCAGTGTGGTCCTTAATTTAATTGTACAGACGTCCCGCTGGACCGCCATTTTGCATATAGCTCTGGCTGTTAGACCATGAGCCTCTAGTAAAATAAATAAATAAATCCATCTGTCAGGCCTGAAGTCTGCCCACCCCTGCTGTAGACTCAACCCACAAGTATGAATATAAAACATACTGCTAAAATACAACAGAAATCTTAAATCACCCCCTTATGGTCATCACCAGCCACTAACGTCTTAGCATTTACATTGCTTTTGAAGTCATGAAGGGTTAGCTAGTGGACCTCCAATGGTAATTCTTCCCTACAAAGCTTGGATATTTGCACTTGGTGGCCTGTTCATTTATTTATTTATTTTACTTGGTCCCAGGAATTGTATCCAGGTGAGATCAGGATTGGAGTTTGTGCATTTTAGGGTAAAAAAAACTGAATGACAGAATCCTACATTTACCTATTTGAACACGGTATCTCCCCAATTCAGTTGTTCACTTCTTCACACAAGGGAAGGGTGGAAGGGGAACAAACATACACACTGGGTAGGACAAGGGAGGACGCATTCAAACCCAAGGACTACTCATGATCTCACTCAGGGTACAATTCCCATGGCCAACTAACTATGGAACAGCCCTTGAGAGATATTAATAAAATATATGGAAAGAGGAAGTCTCCGTGGTCTGTAGAGCTGAAGGTACTAGAAAGCATACAAATAAGCAATTAGGAACATTCTGATCCACTGTATCAATGATAAAACGTTAGGAAATACTGGTGATGTGGATACAAACAAAACTGGAGCAGTTCAAGCTCAGATAAATTAAATGTAATAAAAGTGACCTACATGACAACCATTTCCTGACTAGTCAACCATTTCCTGACACTTTAAAAGACAGCATAATTTATAGCCTGTGGCTAATAATTAACACTGAAGAAGCTAACAAATCAGTTATTTCTTATTTTATTATTCCAATCACTACATTCATGATGAAATCTTTTAAAAGAAACAAGATTAAAGCTTTCCATAAACTGTATGTATCAAATTCAACTGTAAGATACAGCTTCCAAACAGTTAAAATAATACAGTCTACCTAGGCTGCAATCCTAAACTCACTCCACTGATATTTAATTGATATTAACAGGGCCCTCAAATAACACGGTTGGATCTAGATTTAGGTGCATGCAACTGGGCTGGTGGAAGTGGACTTCCCCACCCCATCCTCCCAATGGCAGCCCCTCCTGCCCCCTTGCACATACTACACAGAGGATTGGAGGGCACTGCTAACAGGGTGACTGTGGTGTGGGTGGAAGGGGGGAAAGCCCAAAAATTGGACTGAGGGAATTAATGTTGTAATCCTGACAAATAAACATACATAAAATTATTTCGCTTTATGACCTCCGGTGACCCAAAGGTTCAGGACATAAGAAAATAAGAAGTGCCGTCCTGGGACAGACTAAGGTCCATCTAGTCTAGCATTCTGTTCACACAGTGGCCAACCAGCTGCCCACGGAAAACCCATAAGCAGGACATGAGTGCAACAGTACCCTCCCTTGCATGCTCCTCAGCAACTGGTGTACATAGCCATACTGTCTCTGATACTGGAGTCAGCATATATAGCCATCAGGGCTAGTAGCCATCGACAGCCTTATCTTCCAGGAATTTGTCCAATTCCCTTTGAAAGCTGTCCAAACTGGTGACCATTACTACATCTTGTGGAAGTGAATTTCATAGTTTAACTATGTGCTGTGAGTACTTCCTTTTATCTGTCCCAAATCTCCCACCAATCAGCTTCATGGGATGATCCCACGTTCTAGTATTATGAGAGAGAAAGAAAAATGTATCCCTATCCACTTTCTCCACACCATACATAATCTTGTACAACTATCATGTCTCCCCTCATTTTTATGTATTTATTTATTATATTTATACCCCACCTTTTTCCCTGCAAGGAACCCAAGGTGGCTTACATAATCCTCCTCCTTCTCTCCATTTTATCCTCACAACAACCCTGTGAGGTAGGATAGGCTGAGAGTCAGTGACTGGCCCAAAGTCACCCAGTGAGTTTCATGGCTGAGCGGGGAATAGAACCCGGATCTCCCGGGTCCCAGTCCAACACTCTCACCACTACGCCACACTGGCTCTCACACTGACTCACACACATTTGCCTTTTCTGTAAGCTAACTAGTCCCAGGTGTTGTAACCTTTCCTCATAGGGGAGCTGCTCCAGCCCCTTGATCATTTTAGTTGCCTTTTTCCACACTTTCTCCAACCCTACAATATCCTTTTTTAGGTGCGGTGAGCAGAACTGTACACAGTATTCTACGTGTGGTTGCACCATAGATCTGTAGCAAGTAACAAAAGGGCACATAAAAGTAAAAATAATCTGAAATACAGAGTACAAATTTCATCAATTAACTCTGAGTCCCAAAGGCTAGTTGAAATAGGTAAGCTTTACAATGTTTCCAAAAGGTAGTTGGACTTTGGTGAGTTTCCGTTGGAGGCTGTCACCAACAAATCTCATATCCTAGGTGACTGAACCTTACACAGATGGTATTATAAAGAGGGCATACACATTAATAGGGCACAAAGGAAGAGGGAATTTCTAAGATATATTGGGTATAAGCTGTTTACTAGTTCCCTTTTTACATAATCATATCTTGAATTCATTCCAATTAAACTATAGCACACCACTTACTACCACAACATTACCACAATGTTGTTATTTTGTAGTACTTACCCCATGCTCTTTGGCAGCCATAACTACTTTTAAAAGAATTTCCTCCTCAACAAATGGTCTCACAGCATCATGGATTACTACTACTTCTGGTTTCTGAAGTGGTAAACTGAGATGGTTGCTCTTCACAAATATTTTCAATCCATTGAAGATTGATCTATGACGAGTTATTCCACCTTTGACTACCGTTGTCCGCTTGTGACCATATTTTTTTATGATAGACTTCATTATTTCAATATTCTCTGGGGACACCACCACGACAATATCAGATATCCAGCTGATTCTATAAGGCATTAAAGAAAATAATTTTATGCACATTCCTAAACATTCTTGGGACTCTGCTAGTATTTAAAGTTTGTTCTAACTGTAAAAAAACAAGTATTTATTTGTAAAAGTATATTTCAGAAGTTCTACAATTATACTTGTTTGCTACTTCAGTATCCAGTGGGGGAAGGAGATAAGCAAGTATGCACCTGTACAGAGCCACATGTGAAGTAAGTAATGTACCGGCCAAAGGATGTTTTGCCCAACAGAAATGGCTACATTAGTAATTATTCCAATTGTACGACCAGAATTTATTCACAATTACAGTCTATTTGGTAAAGATTCAAAATGTTATTTAGGCATTGGAAAATATTGGGTTGGATCCAGACTTAGTCATTTTTACAGAAGACCCACTGAAATAATGACTAACTTAAGTCTCATTTATTTCAATAGATCTGCCCTAAGTATGTGACTAAGTCTGGACCCAACCAATAGCTTCTTATATGATGATTTGGGATTCAGTGGAGTTATCACCTGAGAGAGAGGAAAGGACAAATAGGGGTAGGGAAAAGTGTAGGACAGGGATAAATTCTACCAGTAGCACTTTCCCCTATCCTGCATCTCCAGGAAGAAAACTGAAACTGTTGAATTTCACCCATGTTTTTGATGGAAATTGTAATATTGCTTGCTTAAATCAACAAGGTAATATAACCACTAGTTAGAGTGGGAGGAAAGGGTTAATTGAACAATCCTCAGGGTGCATGTTTTGTAACCCCTCCTCCCTACTTCCTGCCTCTCTGTGGGGCCCCCTCTTCCTCTCCAACATGATGGACACACCCATATGAATAAACGGACTGTAAGTAAAACTAATAAATGTCTTTATTAGCTATAAACCTTGTTTGAAAATCTGTTTCCTTTTAAGAGCCTTTTAGCAGGGTTTAACAACCCATGTGGTGATAACCAGTTTCAATAACCAGGCTGTGCATAAGGTGGAAAACTCTGCTTCAGCCTAACCAGTATAGGACCGACTCCTTCCCATATCCTCCCAACAGTTTTGGCAGTGTCCAGTAGTTGCTTCTTTTTGGGAGGAAGCTATTATACAGATAAAATTTGTACTGGAACACTCTTTAATATTCGCTAATGTACACTCCTTTTAAATTATTTACCTGCTTCATGGAAATTAATGAATGGTCAGCGTAAATGGATTCTCCACACTCTCTTGACAGCTAAAAGACTGATATTATGACACTGGAAGGCCTATGTCGTTCACCTCTTATAATACAATGGACTGAGGGCCTTCTAATGCTTTCAGCATTTGAACGGGTGGCATATAGACTTCAAGTGGATACTTATTTGGATATCTGGTCTGCTTTTGTTGAAGCCTATGTATAATTGCTAGTAAACTGTATTTTCATATACAGCAATACCTTGGATTGCAAGTAACTTGGCTTGAGAGCATTTTGCAAGACAAGCAAATTTTTAAATATTTATTTATTTATTTTTGACTTGATATACAAGCGACGTCTTGCAATACAAGTACTATAGTACGGCTTAAATTAAAAATCTCTGTACAAATTTTTTTGGGGGGATTTCGTTTTGATATAAGAGTGTTTTGGATTACAAGCACGTTTCCGGAACGGATTATGCTCTCAATCCAAGGCATGACTGTATATGCATTTCATCTGCATTCATTGCTATGGATATATAGAAATGTATGCATGTATATTGAAAAAAACTTTAAAAAAAATAAAAAGAATATCACCCTATCTTTCAGTAGGAACTTCTGGGACTTGCAGTCCTACTGATAATTTCCCCAAGACTACACTGAAATCCCCAAAACATTCATTAGAAGAAAATATACAATGATGTATTGCCCCCAATGATTTAGTTTTGCTTTAAAAAAATATATCACAAACTATACATGTTTTCAGATGACAGACTATTTCTTAATTGAAACCAAGTGGAGAATTCATGTTTTCTATTAAGACATGTTATTTAAGCTTGGGAAAGAAGGTCAAAAGACAGCACCTCCCATGCTCTCATAAATTTATCATTTCTTTTATACCCTATATTACAGAGGTTCTCAAACTGTGATCTACGGACCACGGGTAGTCTGCCAGCTCCATTCAAGTAGTCTGCAGAAAGGTTGACAACACCATCCTGCTTCTGTATTTGCAGGTATGAATACTGAACCTGAGCTGAGGCTAAAGCTGACAAACATTACATCCAAAGTCACAGAACTTTGCCAACAAAACCAGGCAAATCCATCGCATTATAAAGGCAAGACTCAGTTATTAAAATATGAGTTATATGCTTTGACTTGTAGAAAAATGGTTTATTTCAAGCAGTCCACAGGGGATTGGGAAGTTTGAGAACCAGAGCTATGGTATATTTGTCTCCCTCAGAGCTGTCTTCACTTATGAAGAGGAAGGCAGAATATTATGGAAATTCAATAATTAACTTTATCAACACAATTTAGGAGACATCAACCTAGAAAAGAAGTGATTGCTGTATTCAATAGTAGGTGGAATCAACTTCTGCCTTTGCTAAGCAGACTTTGTCATAAAGTATATCACAAAGCTAATCATAGATCAGGATTCCTTTATAAAAAAAAGATTCTGGAACATTATGGAATTTCCCACTTTGTGCTAAAATGTGCAACTAATGTTTTCCAGATGTCCCTTATTTTAGAAGACGCCAGCTCTGAAAAAAAGGTACATCACACGGTGCCCTCTGGGGATGGAGAAAATTTTATTTTCCCAGCTAAAGACATTTTTTATATATGGCCAGGGAATAGGTGGTGCCCGATCAGGGCAAGATGCCATCAAACAATGACTGAAAACAAAGAGGTCTAAAATTAGAAGATACTGGAAAGAGGCCACAAATGATGGGGGTGTTCTTTTCATGCGCTTTCCGAGAAGGGTACTAGCTGCTGATGAGACACAGAGATTGAGGCAGGAGCCAATTAAATGGTTAGCATGACACAGTATAAAGTGCTGCCAAAGCTCAAAGCAAGACACAGTAATCCTCTGGCATCTGTAAAGAATGAAGGCAACCCACCCAGGATGGGGTCAGAGAAGACTTCTTGGAAAGGAGAAAATATGGATGGAAATAGGAAAGAGAGATCCAGGGTGGCACAAATGGAGGATTAAGAGACCAGAGAAAGAGTATAGGCTCAGGGTGACAACACTAGAAGTTTATCAACCCATACATGAATGCTGCAGTATGCAGAAGTCAACGATAATGTACGGTAATTGTTAGCTGCATCTACACACACCAGTTGTTACCACCACCACCTAGTTTTGTGGGAGGGGATGGTGGTTAACCGCCTCCTCTGGCATCTTTTTGGCAGCATTAGGGAACACTTCTAGGGTTTCACACAGTTTTATATATGAATGACAGCCTTGTTCCTTCCTCTCCAAGTACCATTGTTTTCACTTGGCATCTGTGCTGGGTAATTTGTATCTTTAACGGAATTCAAGTGCCCTCTTCCACCCAAATGTGAAACCTTGCTGAGAAAGAAAAGCTAACCACTGAAAAGCCCCTTGTGACCCTGGAAGGTACTGGACGTCACAATAAGCATGTTCGTAAATGCTGTCTGATCCCTCCTGCTGCAAGTGGGAGCAGCTAAACAAACCATGAACATTTGGTCTGTGGTTTGTTTCGCATGATGTGAGAACCTGGATCTCTCACTTTCTGTCCCCTAACAAGCCAGAGGCTTGCACATCATGTTAAACCATGGACCAAAGGTTTGTTTAGCTGCTCCCACTGCAAGCTGCTTGTACACGATAAGCCAGGATTCTGGAGACGTTTACATGGGGTTCCCTGTGTTCATACTGCCCACCTTAAAAGATTGTTCTGAAATGAAGCTAATGAACACAACCATTCTGCATTTACCTGTCCTAAAGTGGTTTGAGTAGTGGTGTGCAAAATTACAATTTATGCACCTGCCAGATTATCCAGACAACCCAATTGGCTGGGTTCATAGATCATAGAGTTGGAAGGAGCCTACAAGGCTATCGAGTCCAACCCCTTGCTCAATGCAGGAAACTAGAGGAGGGGTCTCCCATCCAAGTAATAACCAGGCTTGACCCTGCTTAGCTTTCCACGCTCAGACAAGCTGAGCCAGCGTGAGCCACAGGCCACAGGCCAGTTCACACAACTGGGGAAGAAAAAGAAGCCAGGGTGGCTTTTTCCCCCACCCCGTGCATGTTGTGACACACTGTGTCACTACCATAATTACCCACGCCGCGTGCAAATTGCCATGTTGTCTGAACCCGGCAAGGTGGGCAGCAGGGGTGGCTTCCAAATCACCCAGCAACCCATGGCTTGTTCTAGGGTTCCAGGGTGGTTTGACCGGGTTTGGATGACACAGCAACCCGCGTATGGAGCGGGTAATTATGGAAATGAGGTGGTATGCAACCGACATGCAGGGAGGGGAAAAGAAGCCACTGTGGCTTCTTTTCCTTTCCGGATCGTATGAACCTACTCGTGGCTGCCAGTTTGTACCAACAGAGCAGAAGCTCCGTCATCAGCATCTCTGACAGGTTGGTACAAGCAAAACATGAGCAGACACTGATTTTTTGTTTTTAGTGTACTTCTGCAATCCAGGCACTAGGGGCAGTTGCTGCTGTACCTAATGCACACTTAAACCAAGGACTTCATGCTCCTGGTTTTGTTACCTTTTTAGCAAGATTTTCCCATGACCACCTGCTGCATAAAGCGAGGCTCAAGGCACATGATGCAAATAAGCTCATCAACCAGGTCAGGATGCTATTCCACCTACCAGAACTGGCAAAAGAGACAATCTAGCAAAACTGACCACAAGAGCAAGGAAGGTCTGCCACTAACAGCAACAGGGCCTTGCATAATTTTGTTAACCCCCTTTTCCTTTCCTGCCTCTGCCTATTAACTTGGTTCCCATTTCCCTGTCTTCTCCCATTCCTTTCTTTTAGTATTCTTTTAGTTACCCACAGCTGCAGCCAGAATGCACTCCATCCAGAATTGTGGAAACCCAAGGCTTAGATGAGCATTTGCTAGCCATTGTCCATGACTTGGCTTCTTCTGTCTCCCCTTTTTGTCCCATCTCTCTCCCCCCCCCTTCATATATCTACCGTATTTTTTCCCTTTCTCTCCCTCTCACACTGTCTTGTCTATTCCCATTCTCAAGCTTCTACCCTTAATCTCAGCTTTATGTCACAATTTTCCTTTCCATTATATTCCCCCTCCCCTATCATTGCAACACCTCTGTTCTTTTCTCTATACTCCAATTAAGCTGTCACCTGTTCAATTGCTATCAAGTTTGGGAAATTAAAATTATCCTTAGGGGGATGGTAATTATATTTATTTATTTATTTATTTATTATATTTATACCCCACCTTTTTTCCTACAAGGAACCCAAGGCGGCTTACACAATCCTCCTCTCCATTACTGGCCCAAAGTCACACAGTGGGTTTCATGGCCAAGCAGGGACTAGAACCCGGATCTCCCGAGTCCCAGTCCAACACTCTAACCACTACGCCACACTCGCTCAATTAATAAATGTAGAGTTTAAATTGTATATTGGTGGGGTCTATTCTGTGGGGACTCTGCAGAGATTATTATTTATTGTATTTATATCCCATCCTTTTTCCTGCAAGGAACCCAGGGCGGCTTACATGATCCTCCTCCTCTCCATTTTATCCTCACACAACCCCGTGAGCTGGGTTAGGCTGAGAGTCAGTGACTGGCCCAAAGTAACCCAGTGAACTTCATGGCCAACTGTCTAAAATGAGTCTATTCTAAACATTCTTAATGAGTATGTTTTTTATTACAATCAAGAATCCCAGTTCACTGATAGTTTGAAAGCTCAATCCTACACAGTTAGACACTGCATCAGACATGGGCTACAAGCAGCAAAGTGTGTGTGTGTGTGTCTTTCTTTTCCTGTGCACAATTTGATTGATGAAGGAATTGAGAATCTTTCTCCATAGATTTTTGATTTAAGATGGGTAAGTTAAAAGCTTTCTTTAGTTTAACTTTTGTAGATTGCCTTTTTAATTACACTGAACTTATCAGAACATATGTCATAAAGAATTCTGTATAGCTCAAAAGTTGCATTCTTTTGACATTCAAAAACAGGTGAGTCAGACCATTGGTCTATTCTAGCCCAATCATCATCAGGCGATCACTCATGACCAAGTAAGATTGTCTTCCAGGATAAAAGGAGGAAATTCTAAAGAGGATTGTGTAGACTCTAGCAATGGGTCCGTAAGTGACTGAGGAGGCCAATTCTAGATCCACACAGCTTCCCACAGTGAGGACACAGGTTACCAGATGGAAGATGGTCCTGTAAAGGATTCATTTGACGTGCTTTTTGCTTAGCACGTTTCTCCCTTTCACCTTGCACTCGGGCTTCTTCAAAGTCCATGGAACCTTTGTGAAAGGCCAACCTCCAGTTAGATCGTTCATGGGCCAGAGCTTCCCAGTTTTCGATGTTTATATTGCATTTTTTAAGATTAGCCTTATGAACATCTTTAAACCTCTTATACTGACCACCGATATTCCACTTTCCATCCTTGAGTTGGGAATAAAATAACTGCTTTGGGAGACGGCAGTCAGGCATTCGAACATGACCGGTCCACTGAAGTTGGCGTTGAAGGATCATTTTTTCAACGCTAGTAGTCTTTGCTTCTTCCAGTACACTGACATTTGTTCGCCTATCTTCCCAAGTAATTCACAGGATTTTCCAGAGGCAACGTTGATGAAATCTTTCAAGGAGGTGGAGGTGACGTTTATAGATAGTCCATGTTTCACAGGCATACAATAAAGTTGGTAATACAATGGCTTCATAAACCAGTGTTTTGGTCTTCTTACAAATATCCCGATCCTCGAACACTCTGTGTTTCATTTGAGAAAACGCGGCACTTGCGGAGCTCAAACGATGCTGGATTTCACTGTCGATGTTAGCTGTAACAGAAAGATAGCTGCCAAGATAGAGAAAATGATCGACATTTTCCAGTATTGTCCCGCCAAGCTGGATAGATGGCATCACCAAGGGGTTAGCTTTCACTTGCTGATGAAGCACTTTGGGGTTTTTTATGTTAAGTGAGAGACCAAGTTTTTCGTATGCTTCTGCAAAAGCATTTAGGATAGTTTGGAGATCATCCTCTGAATGTGTGGAGACCACATTATCATCAGCATACTGAAGTTCCACAACAGAGGTTGTAATTACCTTACTTTTTGCTTTCAGTCTGCTGAGATTAAAAAGCTTTCCATCAGTTCGATATATAATTCCCACACCAGTGGGAAGTTTCCCCTCGACAAGATGTAAAATCATGGCGATGAAAATAGCAAATAATGTTACACTGACTAGCAGCAGCTCTCCAGGGTTTCAGACAAGTGAGATTTTCCAGCCCTACCTGGAGATGCCAGAGATTGAACTTGGGACCTTTCTACACACAAAGCCATCTGCTCTACTATTGAGGCACTGCCCTATGCATTACATTCCTTACAATGCTTGTTTCCCAACAATCCTACAGGATTGAGATCTGGAAAAAGAAATTACTTGGGATACAGAGGGCTGTTTAATAGATAGCTGCATAGTCAAAATCACTTACAGCTCAATCCCATGCAGAATTAGGAAAAGTCCATTGATTTAAATTGGATCAGGTGTAGCTAACTGAATAGGATCAGGGTCTAAGGCTGCAGTTCTAAACACACTAGCAGTGAATAAGCATAATTGAATTCTGTAAGACATCCAGCTGAACATGGTTAAGATAATGGGTTAGTGACCATGAGTCTATAATGGCAGGTATAAAGTTTTTTTTTACTGTTCTTTTTGTACCCTTAACTAGCTTCATAGGCAAGTGTTCCAGGCTAGAATAGATGTGGCCTGCAAGCAGACTTTAGCCCTGCTAAAACATTTGGTGTAGCACTGTGTGAGCAGATGATTAAGGGTGCAATCCTATGAATGTTTAGACCGAAAAAAGTCCAACTCCCAGCATTCTGCAGCCAACACGGCTGGCTGTGGCATGATGGGAGTTGTAGGACTTTTTTCTAAGGCTGCAATCCTATACACACTTGCCTAGGAGTAAGTCCCATTGAATTAAATGGCCCTTACCTCTGAGTAGACATGAAATAGGATTGCACTGTAAGGCAGCAATTCTATCCATGTTTAGTCAGAAGTAAATCCCATGTTCAGTGGGGTCTACTCTCTAGTAATTGGGTGCACATTTAATTATCTTTACTTATTATAGTTATTTCCCACCTTTTTTCCTGCAAGGAATCCAAGGTGCCTTACATAATCCTCCTGCTCCTCTCCATTTTATCCTCACAACAACCCTATTAACAGAGTTGTACATGTGAATTCTAATTTCCTAAGTTCCCCCTCTCCGTTTTTTAAAAATGTTTATCTCCATAATAAATGATAAGCTTAGAAGCAAGGCAGTATCCTATTAAAAAGCTCAGTAAGCGCCTAGTTGTATTACAAGCTTATTAGTAGTAGCAGTATTCCTCTCATACGTTAGGGCAGCCTTCCCCATCCTGGTGCCCGGCCGGGCTGGGGAATGCTGGGAGTTGTACCACATCTGGACGGGGAAAGCCGTGTCAGTGTAAGGCGTGAACGCGCGACTTCCCTCAGCCCGAATCAGGAGTCTGTCTGCGCATGCGTAGATGAAGGAAACTCGTTCACACACATTCTCTCCCATGATCAGTAGAAGGCGGGAAAGGGAGGGGGCCGGAGTGGCGGCGGCTCTTTACCTTTCTATCGCCCGCACCGTGTAGCTAATGAGCGGCCTCCCCTGTAAGGCGCAGAACTGCTTCGGAGTGCCGCCGCCCATGCGCTCCCCGCTTCCTCCGGCAGGGAGCACCGCTGCCACCGACACCGGCGGAGGTCGCTCCCGGGGCCCAGCCGCCCCGGCTGCTTCGGGTTTGCTGCCGCCGCAGCAGCTGCCCTTCCCGATAACAGTCGCCGGCGGCTCCATTGTGGAAGTCCAAATGGCGGCTCCTGCGTTCCCTTGCTGCGCGCGACGATCAGAGGGGCTAGCTAGGCTTCAGCTGCTGCCGACCACTTCACTTTTGACCCCGAGCCTATCCGTGAGTCCGAGGAACCATCTCGGTTCCTATGCCGCCTGCCTGCCTGGACCAGCCCCTTGAGTCGATCGCGTTGTCCCCCCATACACAACGAGTCGCCAACCTGACAAGTGTCCCCACCCCCACATTTAATAAAAAGTGAGCTTGGCTGGCCCTTTAAATATTCCCTGCCGGAAGTGAACGGGAAGATCTTCATTGTCTCTGCTGCGCATGCGTTGCGTTCCGTAGCGCGGAGGAAGGAAGACGCCGGGAATAGAAGTGAGAGTCTCGTGCCTGCATTCAGTTCGAAGAGTGGGACAAGCGCGCTATATTCCAAGTCTACTTGCCTTTTGGTGTTAAGTGTCTTTTCTCCATCACTGGACTGCCCATCACTTTTTTATTTATTAAACATGACTTGGATCCAGATTTAGTCATACTTAAAGTAGACCCCTTGAAATCAATGGGACTTAAGTTGTTATGATTAAAGTCCCATTAATTTCAAGGGATCTACTCTTAATTATGACTAAATAAAGATCCAACCTGATGTTTATTGAATTTTGTTAACCAACAAACAAAACACAGCGAACAGATATTTGTGCTATGTCAAACAATGGGTTGTATCAAATATTGGTTTGTATTGGCGCCCAAAAAAACTTCTTTGTTTCAAGAAGCCTTCCTTGATTGACCAGCCACAATTTTTATTGGTACTCTTTAAAAACAAAAAATTTACTGTGGTCTTATACTTTTTTTCTGTTATTGTTCACCGCTCTAGAATCTGTTTAGATGTAGAGCAGTATATAAATCTTGTAAATAAATTAAAGGTGCAATCCTATGGCCCTCCGACCTTGTCTGGGAGCCCATAGGAGAAGTCAGACTCCCCACTGTGACCTCAGAAATCTCTTTCGGGGCTGCATTGGGGAGTCTGAGCATGGAACACCTCCCCCCACCTCACAGCTGGTGCTGGTTCTTTCCACACCAGCTGGGAACCAAAGCCGGTGTGGAGGGGGGCGTTCCCAGGGGCGAGGAGGGGAGATGTGAGGTGTCATTCGCTTCCAAGGAATCCAGGCTGTGCCTCAGTCTCGCCTCGTGATGTTTTGACAAGGGGAGTGTGGCAGCAATCCTATCAGCTGTGCTCCTCCCACCCTCAATTGGGTGCCCGTAATCCTCTGAGTTCGAAGGGTTACAGGCACCCACATAGGATGGGGCTGCCCATAAATTAATGTTAATATAACTTGTCCCGTTCATTTCAATGGATCTACTCTTAAGTAGGAATAACATTGGATACAACCCTTTTTCTATGATTCAAGAAGTGATGCTACTGGTCATTTTGTATGCTATATTTTTAAAACTTATCATTTAACATGAGATGACTCTTAGTTGGTGGACTGCAATGCAGTTGAGCATACAGCCCTGTGCACATTTACCTGGGAGTAGGTCCTATTGAACTCTGGTGCTTACTTCTGAGTAGACATGTATAGAATCGCACTGTGAATATATTATTTTAAAGTGTTTTATGTACGTTTATATCTTTCATATACTGCAGTTTCTCCTTGATTAAAATGGGGGTGGTGGTGAGGGGTTCATATATCTTAAATGAAATAAGGTTCCTTAGCCAGTTGTGCTCATTTGATAATGTATATAAAGAAATGACTCGGTCTCCCGCATGAGAAGTAACCATGCGATGGAGATTGAGTAAGCACCTCCTCAGATGGGTGTGAGGCAGCAGCCATCTCGGAGGGGAGGTGACCATAGCAGGGGGATTGAGGCAGCACCTCTTTGGGATGGCTGCCTTAAGACAGGCCTGTGGCTTACGTTGGCTCAGCTTGTCTGAGCATGGAAAGCTAAGCAGGGTCAAGCCTGGTTGTTACTTGGATGGGAGACCCCCTCCTCTAGTTTCCTGCATTGAGCAGGGGGTTGGACTCGATAGCCTTGTAGGCTCCTTCCAACACTATGATCTATGAAATCTATGAAACCCTAGGCAGCTTGCTAGAGTAAGCTTGTCTTACATAGAATATTTCTAGTTATTTTGATAATTACCAAAATAATTCTAGTTATTTTGATAATAATTACCAAATAAATATTATAGTAGGAATTATACTGTTAGCATTTTCATGTGTATATTATCTTAAGGTTAGAGGATCTTCATCAGTATCATCTGTACTTCTGAACATAGAGGATAAAGGAGAAGTGGTTAGTGGAAAGGCACATATTTTAAACCAACAGGCACTCAGTGCTGACTTCCTTTCTGGTTTCCATTCTCTGTCTCTCAGCCCACATGTACTAAGCTCAGCTAGTTTCCGGTATTCCTTGAAACAGGCATACTAAGAGAGTTTCAGCTCACCGCCAGTTGAGTGGGGTCCCTAGATCCTGACACCGGGTCTCCTCAAGGGGGGGTCTCCTCAAGGGCTAGAGTTAAGTGAGGCACTTAAGCTACTGATGGGGGTGGGGGGTGTTAAAGTGACACGTCAAGCAGTACAGTTAAGCCAAAGGAAAACAATGATCCAAATAAACAGTTGAAGCAACAACAACACCCACAACCAGCTCAGGTGTATAACCCAGAGTGGTCAGGTCCTGTGAAGGCTAGACCCTGAACACGCAGGGCAGGGCAGGGCAGGGCAGGGCAGGGCACCTTGTGGTCAGGCCACTGAGTTTAGCCTTGCCTCCTGGCTCAGGGGTTGAAACCTTTTGTGGGCAGAACTAACAGCAAAAGAGAGTGCAGTATAATGGTGAGTGTTGGACTAGGGCTGTGGAAATCCAGATTCACATCCCCACTCAGCCATAAAGCTCAAGGAGTGATCTTGGCCGATACTTTCTCAGCATAATCTGCCTTGCAGGCTTGTGAGAATAAAATGTGAGGTTAGGGATATAACCAGGCATGTATTGATTTCTTTTTTATTTAAAATATTTATATCCTGCCTCTCCACCTTAGTTTTTGGGGTGGCTTACAATGACATTTAAAATCCACACAAATATGTTGATCAGAGGAGATGCTTTCCAGACACAGTTGAAATTTGAGCTTTTTAATTTTAAAAAGTTACCGATTTCTTGGGAGCAGTACTTAAATGGGATTCCAAAGAGGCACCAATAGGGCCCAATTCTGGAACATGAGCTGCTTCATGCCAATTCCCAAGACTGTATTTTGTTGGACCATTAGGGGGGGAAACCCAAAAATAATAGTAGAAAACTGCCTTTATTAGGACTGAAATAAAATATCACAAAATAATAAGCAAATTTTTGAGTTAACTACAATTTATTTATTTTATTTACTGTGCTTTTAAACCGCCTAATAACTGAAGTTCTCTGGGCGCAGTGTACACTACATTAAAAACATAAAATACAAACATAAAAAGTGCAGCATAAAGCCAAGATAAAACCATTCTAGCACATAAAACCAAATTAAAAGCAGCAGCATCAGAATAAAGTACTGAAAGTATTAAAAGCAGTTTTTAAAATGCCTGGGAGAATGTTCTTCACCTGGTGCTGGAAAGACCATAATGTAAGCACCAGGCGAGCCTGTCTGGGGACAGCATTCAACAAACAAGGTTCTACCACTCTCTCATACCCACCCACCTTGCTGCATTTGGTGGGGGCACCTGGAGGAGGGCCTCTTCAAGCCTGAATAAGAGTTCTTATGAAGAACATTTGGCCCTCCGGATTATGTTGGACTCCAGTTCCCATCAGCCCCAGTCAGTATGGCCAGTGTGAAAATGATGGGGGGTGTAGTCCAACAACATCTGGAAGTCCAAAAGTTCCCCACCCCTGATCTATAAGCTCAGACTGCATAGAGGACTTGCAATATGTCAATTGCAGTGAAAGCGATAACTGAATGTTAACTATTTAGATACAGCATTAAAAAAAAAAAAAAGCAAGGCCGTTTTGCAACACATGCGCTCCTCTGTTCAGCCTCACCCCAATGCTGAAGCAGCAGCACTGATAACACTCCCAGTCCCAAGGACCAGAGCTGGAGCATTTAACTACCGGTAGTTCTTTGAGAGACATTAGGGTTACTGTTAATTCTGCCAACAGACCAAGGTGCACGGATGGATGTCAGTGTAAACTGTGTTCTGACTCTTTTATTCATCTGTATCAGACTTCTTCCAATGTATCATGTTCAGTGGAATTGGGATGCAGCTAACTATCCCATCTTTGTTCTCCATTAAAGTTCTCTTGATATATGAAGTAGCCCTTATGTCCTACAGTGAATAGCAGCTGTCTTAAAATATTTCATTCAATATGTTTTTCTTCACGTTTGTGTATTTAATGTAGATATTTTGACAGACTAAGGCAGAATTATAGCTTTGAAGGAGCTTCCCGGCTTTTTGCTAAAAGTTGTTCATTGTACACCAAACTGAAAATTAAATAGTTCCTTTTCCCTAGTTGCTTATCCAACCTGTGACTGAAAACATTCATGTAGACCAGTGGGACCTCTTTTTGTACAGAGCTGCTGATGAAAATATTTCTTAATTCCACAGCAATAGCTCTCTAACGCTACCATACTATGTGCACTACTTAATAGTAAGCCACATTGGGTCGTTCTTCAAAAGAAAATACATATCTGTAGGATCAGACTGCATGGCTACAGTCCTATAGGAACATAGAAAGCTGCCTTATACAACATTGGCCCATCTAGCTCAGTATTATCAACACTGACTGGCAGCGGCTCTCCAGGGTTTCAGGCCAGAGTTTTTCCAGCCCTATGGGTAAATGCCAGGAATTGAACCTGGGACCTTCTGCATGCAAAGCATGTGCTCTACTACTGAGCTCTGGCCCTTCTTTTTGTTTGCTTACATGAAGTAAGTCCCATTGAAATCAGTGGGACTTGCTTCTGAGTAAATGTGTAAAATCCAGCTGTAAGGTTGAGTACCTGTGAGTACTTGACAGGAAGTTCCACTGAATTTGGCAAATTATTTCCAGATTAAAATGTATAGGACTGGGCTTGTTAGTAGAATAATGCACTGCTAAGCATACTCAGCAGGAGTTACCTCTGTGAATCATTGAATCATAGAAAAGTAGAGTTGGAAGGAGCCTACAAGGCCATCGAGTCCAACCCCAAGCTCAATGCAGGAAATCCAGGTCAAAGCATCCTTGACAGATGGCTGTCCAGCTGCACCTTGAATGGGAGAGTGGGAGAGCCCACCACCTCCCTAGGTAGCTGGTTCCATTGTCTTGTTATAGAATCATAGAAACATGAGTAACATGTGTAAACTGGGCTAGATTGGGATAAGATAAGGCAGTGCCATTTCAGGAACAACATAGTTTATTGTGGCATGAGATTATAGGCACCATCCTGAACTTTACTGGGGGCAATATTATGCTGCTACTGCAATGGTCTGCAGGCAAGACAAACAGCAATAGTACAGTTAACAGGTGGCTGATTGATGAGTTTCTTCATGCAGGGCCATATAAAGATTAGGACCCTGTTCTTCCTTAAGAAGCAGCATGCTGGACATGCATTTATTTACCTGAGTTATTAAAGACCTGGACAGAATTCAGTAAATGTTAGTCATAACTAAATTCTATTGAAAGCAGTGGAATAGGACTTAGTCATGACTATCCTTTGCTGGATTGTGCCTGTTTTATGTATAACAAGTGGGATCTGCAACAAAATGTTGCACTCTAGCTTCAGAAGCAAAAAGCAACAGAAGGCGGAGCCATAAATATCTCAACATTTTTGCACTTATACACAAGTATGCCTGCAAGTGTGAATTTTAAAGCATGGGGGTGGGGAGGGGGAATCGGGATAAGCCATACAAAATGCTTATTACTATTAACATGTAAAATAAAGATCAATAAGACTGACTGTCCAGTCTGGAAACTAGCTGGGGCAACATATGAGAGTACTTGGAATGGAGATCATCACCTACTCCAGAACAGTGTGAAAGAACAAAAAAGACATCACAGCAACATTGCACTGGCATTGTGGACAGATCCAGAGGCACAAATGTTTTTATTTTTTTATTGAATTTTCCAAAACAAAAATAAATCGTATTTGGCTTCCGCCTCATTGTCTGACAAACATTACCAATCCTTATCCAATCTAAGTTTTCTCTATTTTCACAGACAGAATTTCTATCACCTTTACTAATATTCAAAAATCAAAACCCGAAATGATTAATTCACAAATTAATAATTATTAATTCACAAATTAGGCACAGATGTTTTTAGAGGGTGCCAGGAAGTGAACATGCTCTGGATTTTGTTATTGTGTTTGCTAAATAATTTACTCGATAATAAACATCTCTGGTTTCCCTTACTGTTACACATTTGTGCAAAGTATATGTTTGGGGATGGGGGAGAGATTACTTCCTGAAAACCATTCATGGGATCTCCTTTTTCTAGCCTATGCTTAGAGGGATATGGTCAGGCCCTGGAGCAAAGGCTAATCCTGACCCCTACCCCTTGCGATACCAGTATCTGGAGAGAGCACTGAGCAGCAAATTTTGTTCCATAACATTCAGGAGGAGACATTAAGAACCAAAGAAGTCTTTATCGGCATATCCCTGTCCTGGATTCTGTCTTTTGGTCATGCTAACATTTGATGGAATATTGGGATGATGGTACAGAATGTTGGGGATTTTCTTGTACATATATAGACAAGCCTATAAAGCTCGTCAGATGTTGGAAATGTGACCTTGGGATAGTTTGGTCCATGCACAATTAGCAGAGTTCAGAGTTTGTTTCCAATTCCATTGTTCAGCCTAAACCCTGGCAAATGTGTCCCTAACACTCCAAAGCCTCCACTGTCATGCAATTGTGTCTCCGGGCAGTAGCTGTGTGCTTACTATCCTTCCCTGTATGCCTATATTAATTCCTGACTTTTAATTTCAATGGCAGTAACCATTGTTGTAAGCCAAGGTGGGCCCTGAGCAAGGAACATGATCCTTCCCATGTTTTCCTCTCACTAATCTCACAGCACGTAGACTGGCAATTTTTCTACTATTTTAGATATTGCTGTAATTCTCCCCTCAGAATACCAGAAGTATAGGGTCCGAGTGCACTTGTCAGCCACATCTACTGAGGTGAAGGTCGGTTAATTTCTGGGTAACCTTTTTAGTTAGCTGCATGGAATTTACAACAGCTGTTTGTCAATTAGTGCTGAGATTTATAATTGTGCAAACAGGTGTTAGAAGAGGCAGGAGATTGGAAGACTATAGCTATGTTCCCCACAGGGCCGGTGTAAGGGTTAGGCAGAGTCAGGCACCTGCCAAGGCCCACTCCTGAGCACGAAGTCCACTGCCAGTCCCTGCAATCTCCTGGCCAGGCTTCCCTTCCTTTCTGTTACTGCCTCTCCAAACAAATGTGCAGTGAGAGGAGCAAAGAGAAGGAACAGGAATCTCTGCACACTTTGTCCTCTGCCTCCAAAGGGTAGTGTGAATTGGGCCCAGGGAAGAGGCAAGTAAATGGAGAAAGAGGTAAGTAGGTCTACTTAGGAAGAGGGTCTAATTGAGAGCAGCTCACCCAAGGCCCCCCAAAATCTAGAACCAGCATTGGTCACAAAGGCATTGACAGTTGCAAACACAGGCACCGATGCTGTGGCCGCCTTCACCTGAAGGGCCTATGGGAAAGCCAAAGTGATAGAACGTCACAGAAAGACCAAGCCCACTTTGTTAAGCTCCCCTGCCTTCAAACTTCCCCCACAGTACTTCTTCTGCTGAGGCCAGCAAAGTGGTTCAGGAGGTGGACAGATTGGCAGACATACAAAACAAAACGTTACTTTATTTTATTTAAATATTTCTTGGCCACTTTCTGAAGGTGCTGTACAACAACAAAACTCACATAATAAAAATTAATGTGCTAGTTAAAACAGCAGCAAACATTCTAAAAAACCAGCATAAAATAAAACCTACAACACACAACTGCAGCTACAACCCAGACCAATAAAATATAATCAGGGAAGGCCGGAATATAGTAGTAAGGTTTTAGGGCCTTCCAAAAAGCTTGCAGTGATGGGGCCTAGCGGCCCCCAAGGGCAACCTATTACAGAGGTGTGGGGCCACTGCAGAAAAAGCCCACCCAACTGCCCATAAAGGTGGATAGGTGGGAAGGGCTTCTGTTGCTGTTCTTCAAGTGTGACCAAGCTGATATGAGTGAAAGTGAACCTTCAAGTAATTGGTCCCAATAAATTAAGGCTTTAAAGGTGAAAACCAGCACTTTAAATTGGGCTCAGAAACACACTGGTAACCAGTGCAGCTGGCACAGTATGGATACGATTCAATTCAAAGTATTAAATGGTGAAGGAATCATTAAGTGCGAAACCTTTGAACTGACTGGGTTTAGTTATCCATGATGTGCCTAGATATATAGTTTTTAAAATGCCAAGGGAAAACCAAAGTTCTGTTATGGAAGAGGCAGGTAATAGAAATTACTTTTAAAAATAATAGCAATGAACCTGAGCTTGCAAGTTATGCTTAGAACATTAAGCCTGCTAAAATTGGATTGGTTAAGATTGCAGGACCAGGAGGCGGCTTGGAGGGGGAATGCTGTTGTAGAATACAACCGAAGACTACAAAAACAAGCGGGTTGTCAAGGACCAGGTAGGCCTCACATTCCATGGCTCATGGACAGCATTCAGCTTGCATTTGGCGTAAGTTGTGCAGGCCTGGGTTTTACCACCCATGTGTAGTGATCTGTTATTAGCTGCTTGGGTTTGAGAGCAGACATCTGTGGGTTTAGAGATATTCTCTGGATGGGAACATGTGGGTGGGAGCTTTGTTGTTTTTTTAGAAACACAAACCTCAACAGCATACAGTGGCAACACATTATTATTAAGACAAGAGGCAATCTTCAAATGACAGCAGTGGTGGTCCAAGACATTATGCTGCATCAAGTGAAATCCAAATGGTGCTGCTAACCACCCCACCTCACTAAGGCTAATATGCTACATCATTCAGAATCTAATTCCCACCTTCAGACAGCACTCCTGTGGGAGTGCTGCCTGAAGCAGGTCACTTCATTTTGGGTGACAGTACAGTACATTATGTATTTTAAAAATATTGTTATGCCCCAGATCTCTGACCAGGGAGAAGGCTAGGGGTATGAGTGTTACCCAAGGTTTTGTTTCCATGGAATGAGGTCATTAGAGGCTTATGGCATTTTTTTAAAAGATGTGGTCTATATACACATATGGGTTTATATATACACATATGATTTAGCACAAGTGGGGCTCACAATATGAGTACCCACAAAGATGCTGCTCCCCATTAGGTTTCTAGGATGGCACTAGCATCATAGGATTCTTGCAGAGAGCAACTCAACTGTCTCTCTCTTCTGGCCCAATTCCAAAAACCGCTGGCTTGTATTCAGGGCGAGCATCAAGGGTAGGCATAGTTGGACACCTGTCGAGGCCCACACCCTTGTGGGTCCCCATTGGCAAAAGGCCCCTGGAGTTGCTCTGCTTCTTTGCCATTGCAACCTGCTTGTTCATCCACCTCTTATTTTGGCCCAGACAACAGTGGTGGTGAGAAGGAAGAACAGTAGATGTCACTCCCTACTTGCTCGCTGACCCTCTATCTGTGACGCAAGTGGTAGTGATGATGGGAAAGATGAAGAGGAGTAGGAGGTGGCGATAATGGTAGTGAGAAGGTAGGCGCACTGAGAAAGGGGGCCCATTGGTGGTGCCTTGCCCAAGGGCCCTCAAAAACCTGGAGCTGGCTGTGGCGGAGTGACAGGCAGAAGCCCGGGGAGGGGCAACCTGAACATTCCAGGGGCTCTGATTGGTTGAAGCAGAGAGCATAGAACCCCAGGGAGTTGGTTGTCAGTTGGGGAAGAGAGTGGGTTGGAGTGAGGGAGGGAGTGGGAGGTTAATAGAGTAGGTAGGGAAAGGTGGTACTGAGGAGAAGAGTTCAGACAGGAAATCTAGTAACTAAGTTGTGAGAAAGCAAACGTGAAGGTGTTAGTAGAGAACAGTTCACAGGAGTTTCCGCTTAGGGAGTGAAGGACCTTCTGTCTGAGGAAGAACGTGAAGCTCTGGACTAGTGAGAGGGACAGTTAAGTTCCCTGGTCTGATACTGTAACTTCAAGTAACCAAGCCAAGTTGATACAAAGAGCACTGTATAACATCTGCCTGCCTTTAACCTGATATCAGTTTAGAGACTTTGTTAGAACAATAAATCAACCTTTTTATTCAAAGTTCTAAGTGTCCAGAGTCTGGTGGACAGGAAAGTAAGAAGGGAATTAACAGAGGGGCACCCTACTTCAAGTAATCAAATAAAACAAACTGCTCTTAATAAAGACAAACAAACGTGGGTGAACAGCTACATATAAGACCTAAGACATATAATCGGCTAACGCAGCTTAAGAAGATAGCTTAAAGTCTGAAGTGACCCATACAAGGTGGCACTTGGTGAGAGCGAAGTACACATCGAGGGTGTGAGGTTTGGAGGAGGGGTCCCGTCCGCTACACTGGCACTGTTTGTTTCTGGCTTGCACCCAGAACTGACCAACCTCACCCCAGGCCTAGTGGAGTTCCCATCCAATTATTGAATATCAGTGATCTTTTATCAGGTCTTAAGAGGCATTGCCTTAGGGAAACCCACACTAACAGCTCTAGATCTACCTGTAGAAACCTTAAGAGTTAGAAATCACATTCTTTGAAGGGATCTTGAGGGGTCATCCAGACCAACCCAAAATCTCATTAAAATACATAGAGCATAGCTGGCTAGGGCATGATGGGAGTTGTATTTATTTATTTCATTTTTATACCGCCCAATAGCCAAAGCTCTCTGGGCGGTTTACAACAATTAACAAGACAGTCCCTGCCCACAATCCCTGCGACACACAAGGAAAAAGGAATGGGGAGGGAAGAAAGGGGAATATTATTTATTTATTTATTTATTATATTTATTAATTGCCCATCTGGCCGGTCACCCGGCCACCCTGGGCGATGTACAATTAAAATACAGTAAAACAACACAATAAAATATAATGATTAAAACAATATAAAAAATTCTTATTAAAAACCTAACCCACCCCATATTCCCGCCTGAACAGCCATGTTTTTAATGCACGGCGGAAGCTCATCACGGAGGGGGCATGGCGAAGGTCACTAGGGAGGGAGTTCCATAATGTGGGGCCGCCACAGAGAAGGCCCTCTTCCTAGTCCCCACCAGCCTGGCTGCTCTGGCTGATGGGATAAGGAGAAGGCCGTCCGTGGCAGACCTTGTTGAGCGGCCTACTTGATGTTGCTGGAGGCGCTCCTTGAGATAAGCTGGGCCGGAGCCGTGTAGGGTTTTAAAGGTCAAAACCAACACCTTGAATTCGGCTCGGCAAGCAACTGGTAGCCAGTGCAACTCATTAAGCACTGGCGTGATGTGATCACGCCGGCGGCTGCCCTTAATCAGGCGAGCCGCCGCGTTCTGTACCAGCTGAAGCTTCCGGACCGTCTTCAAGGGTAACCCCACGTAGAGCGCATTACAGTAGTCTAGGCGAGAGGAGACCAAGGCATGAACCACTGATGGGAGCAGGTGATTAGGAAGGTAGGGGCGCAGCTGCCGTATCAGATGGAGTTGATACAGCGCCGCCCGGCTCACAGCTGCCACCTGAGCCTCCATGGACAGCTGGGAGTCTAGAATGACCCGGCAGTAATTCTACTTCCGGCAGTAATTCTCTGTGTAGAAGTCTCAAGAAGTTAGCCCTGGGGGGGGGGGGGGGGACAGTCCAACTGGAGCAGGCCCTGATGTTCCCTCGGCCTGCTCCTGCCTCCTTCGCTCCTTCTTCTTCCCCACAGGGCTGTAGATGTCAGTTAGGCCTTGTAGGCCTTTTTTCTTTCTAAACTTGTATAGGATTGTGCCCTAACTCTACTAAGATTAAAAAGAAAAAGAGAATCAAATAAAGCCTCAAAGGAGGAATGGGAAACTCATTCCAGAATTTACACTAAGAAAGGCAAATTATTTTCCCAGTTTTATGCAAGAGGCTTACAACAAACAACAAGCACCCACTACAGGGAACAAACAGGAAAGAGTACCCATGCCCAGGACTCACAGAAGATGGAACCCTCCAAACACCAGAAACAATTTTTTTTACCCATGTGGGTTTCATTACTAATTGATGGAAAATCAATCCTCATGGGTTTTTTCTGGTTGTGCAACGTAAGCAACACATGTTTGGGAGGGAAACAATTGGCAAGAGTTTTATACTTCAGCAATTCTCGTATAACATACCACTGAAACAATTAAACCTATCTTTTTATTATTTACTGCCTTTCTGCCAAGCAACTCAAATTCAATTATTTTATAACAATGACCTACAAGCTAAAATATTTGATACAGAAGGATATGGGAACAAGGAGGGAAGAGAAAAATAAGCATATTCAAGCACCAACTTTTTCATACTGTTACACAATGAAGTTACATAATGACCAGGTGAAATCATTACTGCAGGAGACAGTTCAGGGAAAGGAGGGTCAAAATAACCATTGGTTCCAGCTGTGCCAATGGAAGGGGCCTTGCTGTCTCAGATACAGCCAGGTGGAATGGCTGCTGATGTGGTTCTAGGGGGAGAGGAGCCAAATGGCAATCGGTCCCAGCCAGGCTCTCCGAGTCCTCTGATGTCAGCTTGTATGACGTCTAATGAAAGTGATCATGAAGCTTCTAGTGCAAGCTGCACATCTTTGACCCACCAAAGTGATTGCAGCCCATAAGCAATGTTTGGTGGCGGACACATCTTTTTGTTACCAAACTGGCTGGGACTACAAAAACACTGGTCAAGTAGCTGGCAGGCCACATTATAGGGCTCATGGGTGCCTTCAGCTTGATAGTTACACATTGTGCAGCTCTGTTCTAGCTCCTTACAAGTCAAGCTTTCGGAAACACCGAATTCTAGACAAATACTCTACTTGAGCTTAACTATTCAACAACTATTGGTGCTGAATAATAATGGCATTCATTTAAAAAAATCTACCCAACTAGTTTTCTTTTTATTAAATCCTATCGCTCATCCTTAAAATGTTTATCAGTCTGGAAATGGAAAGATATGGGATTAATGAGAATGGTTTTCACCTTGCCTAGTACTAAGAGATGATTATTTTTCTTGCTATACATCTCTATTTTAAAAAATAATCCCATGGATTGTAAAATACTTTAAAAAAGAGCATGTGATCATAACAGAAATACTTGTGCTCCAGTACAATTGAAAAATTTATTTACAAAATGTATTACCCACTATTCATTATAAAATAATCCCAGAACAGGATACAACCAATAAAATCACACATCGACCTCCCCAAAAAAGTTGTATGAATGATTTTATTCCAAGGATGGACAGGCTTCAGTCCTATGGGATTTAGTTGGTTTTTAAAAAAATTGAAACTCAAGGTTTCAGCCTAAACTAAAAGCAACATAGGGGGAGAGGCTTTTAAGCAACATGGGGCAGGACTTAAGGAGCAGGGTGCCTCTGAGCACATTCTCAGCACAGGAATGTTTTCAGCCCCAGAACTTAGCTCACTTATAAATCCATTCCCAGTTTTCTTCGAAATGTTCCAGTTTCAGCAACCCTCTTTGGGATGGGGGAGCTTTTTGCTGTTGTTGCTATTGTTAAAGTGCCAGTGATAACAGGGCCAGCGCTACCGCTAGGCAGACCCAGGCGGCTGCCTAGGGCGCGTGGCGGAAGAGGGCGCAAAATTTCTGCGCCCCTTCCTCGCCTCCGGCGCGCTCCTGCCCTGCCTGCCGCCTCCGCCGCGCCTCCCCGCCCACTTGCCAGCCGCTGCCGCCGCACCTCCCCCCCCGCGCGCCCGCCCGCGTGCCCGCCCGCCCGCCAACCACCTACCTACCTTCCCGTCGTAAAGCGCGGGGGTCCCATCGCGTCGGAGGAGGAGGAGGAGGCGGCAGCAGCCGCAGCCAGCAGCGGGGGCGTGGGGAAGGTAGGTTGTGGTGGCGGCGGCGCGGGGGGTGGTGGTGTTGCAGAGCAGGGCTGCTTTGCTCCGGAGCCCCCCCCACAGCACGAGGGGGGGCGCTAAATACAATTTGGCCTAGGGCGCCAAACAGCCCTGCACCGTTCCTGAGTGAGAAACCCCTGTCAATCTACTACAGATCGCCCAAAGATATACCAGCAGATCCCAATCTATTTTCTCCCTATCCCTGCTCTAGCCGGAAGCATGAGGAATGTTTGGTTCAACAACAACAACAAAAATCTGCCAATATGTCATTGGCACAATTTAATCTTCAAAGCTTTTGCTTTCAAGTAATGTCAGCATTTTGTATTGCTCAAAGAGATTTATCGTCCTTGTTTAATATAGTCTGAATTAACAACCATGATAAGAATCTTGCTTCCGTATCTTAGTTATCTTTTACATTATTGGGGGAGGGAGGAAAGGAGGAACCAGAGCTCATGATAGAACACATGCATTGCATAGAGAAGAACATAGTTCAAACCCTGAGATTTCCAATTAAAAAGGAACTTAGGTAGGGTGGGGCAAATGCTGGAGGAGCTGACTCTGGTCACCAGCACCCCTTTTTCTTAAAAAAAAATTTTTTAACTATGGTGACTGACAGAAGCACGCAGCCTGGCAAGGCTGCACTGAGTAAGGCTGCAGCCAGCTGCCATGTTAATTACCTCAACATTCTTAGCCACCCCCTAGTAAAAGAAAATTGAAAAGAAAAGAGGGATGCCAGGATGCCTCTGGTAAGTTTACCAAGGTAGGGGGCAGAAGGCCCCTTAGCCATGGCCCCTTCAAACCTGGCACTAGCCCTGGTATGATGGGGAAGGCATCCCCCTGTAGCCTTGGAGATCTGCTACCAGTCAAAACAGGCAATACTGGGCTAGACTGACCAATGGTATAGATTTAAGAAACACTCTTTAAAAAAAATTTAAAAAACTTTTTCCGTATAAAGCAGCTACTGGACTACCAGTAGCTGAAACAGTCATTCTGTAGGATGAACAAAGGCATTAATTCCCTGCTCAGCCATGAAACTCACTGGGTGACTTTGGGCCAGTCACTGACTCTCAGCCTAACCTACCTCATAGGGTTGTTGTGGGGATAAAATGGAGAGGAAGAGGAGGATTATATAAGCCGCCTTGGGTTCCTTGCAGGAAAAAAGGCAGGGTATAAATAAATAAAATAAATAAACAAATAATCCATTCAAACTATTCGATCTGCCCTTGGGTTCTCACAACTTGAGTTTAATTAGCCCTGTTCTCACATCTGTGTAATGATGAAGATGTACTTGCGCACAAAATGAATGCATTCAAATGGTCAAAACTCAAGCATGTGCAGGGCCAGGGTGGGGGGTAGGGAGGCAGTGACTGGGTTTGCATGACAGGACAACCCACTGTGGCTTAGCATGTCATGCAAACCCGGGATGGGTTTGTTAGCATGGCTTAGGTTTCGGCTATAAGCCACCTTGACAACCTATGGCTTGTTCTAGGGGTGGTTTCACCCACAATGGGTTGTCATGTCTGTCGCTCAACCCTGGATGACACAGCCCATCATGGGTGAAGACAAGCCTGCTTCATAGGTCCCTCCTGATGTCTACATCTGTGGTGGAGCAGTAAGAATGTTGGACTGGGACTCGGCAGTTCCAGGTTCACATCTCCCACTCGGCCATGAAGCTCACTGGGTGACTTTGAGCTAGTCATGGACTCTCAACTTAACCTACCTCACAGGGTTGTTGTGAGGATAAAATGGAAAGGAGGATAAAATGGAAAGGAGGAGGACCATGTAAGCCACCTTGGGTTCCTTGCAAGATGAAAAAAGGTGGGATATATTAGTAATATATATTTACCCGTTGGGAGAGATAATGTAGTCAGTGATGATGTGCTCACTCAACACAATGATATCTTGCAGGGAGTTATATCAGAACTCTGATTCCCATGAAATCAGATGTTCCATATCCCATAGCACTGATCCTGCAAGGAAAAGGTCATGTGCATTTAGCTGGCAGTGGCAATAAATGGAGTGGAATGGTTTCCATGCTTCCTAGGAGTCTATCTTCAATCCCTCCTCCCAAGAGAGGTGTACAGATCAGTCAAATATCCATGGCCACAGAGTATGCCTGTCTCCCATTTTGAATATTGGGAAATTGTATATTGCCTTATAACTCAATCAGCTGTAGAGATGTCTCCTACAGAGGGGACGTGGAATAAGTATGCAATTCATAGATTCACAGATCATAGAGTTGGAAGGGGCCTACAAGGTCATCGAGTCCAACCCCCTGCTCAGTGCAGGAAACTAGAGGAGGGGTCTCCCACACAAGGGTTGCTCCAGCTGCAATCTCTGCCAACATAAGGGTGTCACTACAACATCATAGATTCTATTCTACTGATACTATCTTCAACCAGTGGCCATAAATCACGGACAGGATTGAGATGTTGGTCATCGTTTCACAGGAAGAGGCAAGTGGTACACATACCAATGATGCAACTGCTGGCCCAGTTTAAAATACCATTTGTAATTTAAGGAATATGTGTTAAAACCTGTAGACCTGTGAATAGAAAACAGGCCTTGGCTAAAGTTCTAATATTCCCATTATAAATAATTTTTATTTATGTTATTTCTTTCAGATGCATTTCTTGTTAAGTTTACAGCATCTCTTACTCACCCTTAGAACATTCTTAATCCTCTCAGGAGTATTCATATGGCTTCCATGCTTCTCAAGTTTGTTTGTTTTTTAAGGGTGGGAGAAAGAATGTACTTGATCTGCCAAAAAGTCACAGAAGAGATTCCATGGTAGAGAAAGTTAGCAGCCCATACACATTTCGTTGGAAATAAAATTAATAAACTAACAATAATTGCAAGCACCATTCAGGAGAGTGGGATACTTCTAAAGGCAAACTGAAGCCTTGTTCCTAAAACCATCACTGCCTTGTTTTGTGTATTTCTTCAACCCACTTCCAGACACACAACTCCCAGTTCTCACATGAATGTCTTGGAAACACGCAGGCTGGCTTCCAGGTTTCCAGCTGTGCTAATCTGTTACATGGCAACTTTACATAGCTGGTGTAGCAGCCCAGAATGTTCCCATGTTATTCATTGTTGGGCTTTTCCCGCTGCTGTTCACTGTTGGGCTCGTCCTGATGCTGTTCGTGTCTCCCTGCTGTTCTGTGCATGGTTGGCTCTTGTGAATCTTGCTGCTCCTGTACACTTCTTGCTCCTACTTCCCTTAACGCTGTCAAGTGTGTGGTATCCAAAGCATGAAGAGCCACATGAAATGGAACGAAACCAAAAATGACCTCTGCTTGTTGCTGCTGCTGCTAATGGAGAAGATCAAAATCCAAATGTGCTTTTAAAAAGTATACAGAAGCTCTTTATCAGACAAACAGCAAAGGGACAAGTGGTCAGTTTAATCATGCATTCTGCTGACATTACAGATGGCACCAGAAGAACTAGCTTGAGAGAGCGAAGTGGTGGCAATGGCCATATTAGAGGAGCAATTATTTAATCCATGCTGTTAGTTTTAATATGCTGTGAATGAAAGCTGGCAGAGCAAAGGGGGCAGCAGGAAATATTAGAGGAAACCCAAAATGGGTGATAAGTGACCACAACTAATATGGATAGGGGCAGGCGCTATTTATTTATTTTTTAAAAGAAACATCCATGCAATTACTGATGGTGTGAACACCATCACATCTGTTCGGGCCCAAGGAGTTATAGAATACCAATTTTAAAAAACCTTAGCATTCTTTACTCAACTAATTAGACCCTGAGAGAGCGAACCTATGGCCGCCTACACATTGTCCATGGGCCCATAGGATACTTTGGATTCCCAGGTATGGGGTTGGAGACAGAGCTCTGACCTTCTAGCTGGGGATCTGCACTCCAATCTCCCTAGGAGCTAGCACAGAAAGAACCATGCCTGTTGCCTCTCCAAGGTCAGGAGGGTAAGGGGGGCATTTCAGGGGGGCAGGGAGGGGAGGAGATTGGGGTCACCAGGATACAGGTTATCCTGACAGTGCTCCAGCCTCCTCCGCTCTCCCTCTGAAATGCCTCAGCTAGACAGCTGAAACCAGCCATCTAGCTGAAACGAGGAGCGGGAGGTGCGGGGAGGCAGAAATTACTTCCACCACCATTCCTTCTCTGCACTGGATGCTCTGAGTGTGAGAGCTAATGAGCATCAAGGGCACAATCAATAGGATGGCACCCTAAATAGACACATTGAGTTGCTGTGCTCAATACCTGATGGCATCACAGTGCAAGAAGGCACACAGAATAATGTACATATCTGAAACTTTTACTCATTGGTAGCCTCAAGGCAGCCCTAGTCTCACCAGGAAATAGTGTGTATATAAATTAAAGTTTGCAATTGTGGTGGGGCAAACACCTGAAAAGGTTCAGGATATGCTACTCTAGCCTCCCCTAAACCAACACTCCCCAGACATGTTCAACTACAACTCCCATCTTGCTGTGGGATTATGGGAATTGTAGTCAACCATCTAGACAGCTGTCCTGCTAAGGTTGTGTCAGGCTCAGTCCTGGGGCAATCTATGGGCCAATTCCATACAGCAAAGTCAAAGGCAGGCAGAAGTCAGAAACACAGTGTTACCAGTCAGGAAGAGGGGCAGTCCAAATGTAGGCCCTGAGGCAAAGCCAAGGTCAAGCACAGATGAGCAGTCCACAGCAAGCACAATCCAAATAGCAGAGTCTAGCAGGAATCCAGGGGTCAGCAGCACAGAAGATCAGCCAGGTGACAAAGCAGGGCCAGGAAAGCTAGGTTACAGGGAGTTGGAAAGAAGGTATCATTCCAGCAAACAACAGGCCTCTTCTGAGAGCTTATGAAACCTGACCACACCTAGGTCCAGCTGCATGCAGTCAGTCCTGTCTTCAGGGCCTCCCTGGTCCCATTACTTTTGAGTAGTCCTTTACTCATGGGGAGCCTGGTTGCCTTGGGCCTTGAGGTGTGCACGTTGCCTCCAGGTGGCTATCTATACTTGCACCTTCTGGCATCAGCGCTCCTTGGGGCTGGGGGGAGGGTGACTTGACCTTCCCCTCCGACTCCACAGGGGAGACATTGTCCAGAGGGAAGTTGGGGGGCCCTTCCGCAGGTCTACACAGTTCCTCCTCTGCAGACAGGCCCGATGTGGCCCCTTCCAAGATGCTGGGGTTGACCAGAGTAGTGCTGGAATCGGGTGTGTGTATGTGGCTCTCCTGCCCCAGAAAGTTTTTGGGCTCTGCAACATCTGACTCATTGTTGGAGGTGTCCAGGGTTGGGTGTGGGCCAGACATGACAAGAGCACCTGGCTGGGGAAGGCTGTGCTACTCTGTAATACCCATCACTTTATGATTCAGCTGCTCTGCTAGTCAAGTTACAGTCCCGCTCACAGGTTCATGGTTAATTCGTGAAGAAAATTACTGATACCCCTCTTATCTAGTAGCAGTGATGAACTTACACCTCAGTCCCTTTAAAGCTGGATTAGTTACAGTGTAAAATGTGTACTTACTTGATACACGTTGGTGCCCCTGATTACATTCCACATTTCAAGATGTTACATTCCAAATTCCAGGCATCATTGCTTCTCATTTCAGGAACTGGAAGATGAGAAGCATAGTCGATTTTTTAATAACAGAACAGGCTGTCCAGCCATGTGTCCAAGACGTTGTCATCTCCAAAATGTGTTAAGAACAAATTAGGAGCACTGCAAGAAGTTATTTGTATTCAGTATTATGACCATTATCATCATATTCTCCAGTTATTACAGAATGGAACATAGAATATATTTCCATATTGGTGTGTATGTGTTTGTCTGTGTTTTGAGAAAGGAGATACCTTGGATTTTGGGGAGGTGACATGCAACACAATCCTGTTGTATGTTTTCTCAGAAGTAATCTTCCTTATGCTCAATGGAGCTTACTCCCAGGTAAGTGTGAATAGGATGTACAGCCTAAGAATGTAATGGGGGACTAATAAAGCATAGGGAGAAGGCATCGACGTGGACAAAATGTGAAATGATTTGAAAAGCTGGATATCTTTCAAAAAGATGCAGAGGCAGGTTTTGTTGTGGGGGTGATATTCAAGCAAAAGGAACAAGTCTAGTGACAGAATGTCTGCCCAGCTCATAAATCTGCAGACAAATTTACATTTTAACCTGGAGCTACATTTACAAGTATGTCAATGAAATTAAAATCAAAGCCCCCTTGCCTGGCCTGCGGGAAAGGAAATGCATCATGAGAATAGAATGCTTTCCAGCACTCACGGATCCTTCTAAGTTTCTGAAAACCTCCAAGTTAGCACTGTAGCAACAAGAATCCCAGAGTGGAATGTGTTGAACACGCACATGATTAATGTGGCACTTCTTCAGGAAGGATGTAAAGGTCAGGTTTAGGAGGACTCAGGTTATTTATGAGGCAGAAATCTTTTAGGTATTTCCAAGGGCTGTATTCAAAAGTCAGCATCATTCTACTACTGAACTTGGTTTTGACATTTCTGGGTTTCAGGACCTTTGAGAAAGACTGAATTGCAGGTTGTGTGACTGCTATAGAAAAAGGAAACAAAACAAACCCAAACAGAACAACAATGGAAATTATATTCTTTGTTACAAACATGCCATGAACTTTTAGCTTCCAAACAGAGAATATTTTGATGTCATTCTAGCTCACTCCTTTCAACCATAGTATGTTGTTCATCTGTATTTCCATGGTGCTATCCAAGCAGCCAACATGCCAGAGGAGAACGTATTTCCTTTCATTATATATAACCCTGATTACTCCTTGGCTCTGGGCATTTTTCATCAACAGATAGCAGATCACTAATGAGGATGATAATGTTTTTTCAGCTTTACTTCCTAACTAGTTCCAGTACAGGAATTTATCAATTAAGAAAAAAAATGTTCCTCCTTGTTCTTAAAAATAGCTGATACTCTAAACACGCTACATTTTAGAAATCATATGGCAGACAAATCTTATCTATTACAGGAGAGAGCTGTTTACAGTCTGTAAACCCCTTCTTCATTCTGAATACTTTATTCAGCCATTGAAAAAGAAGCATCAAATGAAAGGTATCATTTAACAGCAGGGGCTGAAGTAAATATGTCAAGAATATCATTTATTTATTCAACACTTTAAGGTGCAGTCCTATGCATGTTTAGAAAGCAGTAAGTCCTACGACACCCAGTATTCCCCAGCCAGCATGGCAGGCTGGTGAATTCTGGGAGTTGTAGGACTATTTGCTGTCTAAACATGCATAGGATTGCGCCCTTAGAGAGTACAGTAAAACCTTGGGTTGCAAGCATAATTTGTTCCGGAAACGTGCTTGTAATCCAAAGCACTCGTATATCAAAGCAAAATTCCCTATAAGCAATTTGTACACATATTTTTAATTTAAGCTGCAATAAAGAATGATAGTGTAAAGTCTTCATTTTTCTTGACCGTACTACAGTACTTGTATTGCAAGACGTCGCTTGTTTATCAAGTTAAAATTTATTTTTAAAATTTGCTTGTCTTGCAAAACACTTGCAGACCAAGTTACTTGCAATCCAAGGTTTTACTGTATACAGATGTAGGCTGAGTTCCAGAAGGTCCTGAGCTAGGATTGCTAACTTTTATTTATTTATTTATTTATTTATATGCCGCCCAATAGCCAAAGCTCTCTGAGTGGTTCACAACAATTCACATAAACACTGCCTTCCCTGTGGTCCTGCTTCCCTTCTCATCTCCAGGGGGGGGGGGGCAGTCCAACTGGAGCAGGCCCTTGTGTTACCTTTGTCTGCTCCTGCCTCCCTCACTCCTTCTTCTTTCCCACAGAGCCATAAAAATATAAAGTTATGGCAGCTTGGCCCCATCCACATTGCAAGGTGCAGGCTCACACCCTGATACTCCCTCTGCCACTTGGATTTTTCCTGCCCAGTTGATTCTGCAGTTGCAAATGCATGCATATGAAAAATAAAAATAAATAAATAAATGGGGACAAGAAAACTGGCCAGAAACAGAATGGGGCAGATGCCCCAAGCCAGGTGGAAGACCGCTCGCTCTGCCATAAGCAGAAGAACAAGACTGCCTGGGCAGTTCCTACATGGGCGTGAGCCTTTGCCCAAGTATTATGCACAGTTGATTTTGTGGAGAATTCCTTTTGGAGCCTGGCTAGAAAGCAAGGGCACAGAACCGCTTTCAGCCTGAGGGCCAAATTCTATTTAGGAGAAGATGGGGGGGCATTCCAATGATGGGTGAGGCCAAAGGTAAATGGGGCGGGGCCACAAATACCAGCATATTTGAGCTTAAAGCTCTTACTGCCACTAACAAAGCCTTAGGAGAGGCATTTCAACCTTCTCAAACGGGGAAAAAATGCTGCACAAAAGCTGGGAAACCACCAAGTGATTAGTGGTCTGGGGCCATCTGGGAAACCCAGGATGGCTGAACTGGGACCCCAGGTGGGCTGGATTTAGCTCCCAGGCCTGAAGTTCTGCACTCCTGTTATAGCAGTGTTCTCCAACCTTGGGTCCCCAGATGTTTTTGGCCTACAACTCCCAGCATGCCCCAGCCAGCGTAGCATATCCTAGGTAGAATATCTTTCCCTAGTTTATTACATCATGGCTGCTGCAGCTGGTGGCAATATTGCTTTTGCAGGACTTGTTTTCCTCTGTCTAGGTTTGCAATGAACGTGACTTGAGACAATACTCGATGGACAGCTCCCATATAGAATGAAATGTGCTCTTTGGTTCAGCCTCTGAGTGTTGGGGGAGGGGAGGCTGCTAGCACTCTAACCAGGAGCCTTCAGCTGCCCCTTGTGAGGAACTGTCGTAACTGCACATGGAACACCTTCCTGGCTTTCTGTTGCTGGAGCCTGACCTGACCTCACCCACCCAGGCTGACCATTGGGCCCTGTTGGACCGGAAGGGCTATGTGTTGGGACTTGCATAAGATGCTAGGAGAGGATATGTTGTTGAATATTATCCTTCCTATCTCACATTAATGAGATCATCAGAGTGGAGTCCCTTTGCAGCTTAAAAGGAAGCTGAGATTTGGCTAGTGTTAGCCAGTTAGTATTTGGTGATCCAGGATGCTTTAAGGCAGACTGGATTTCTCTTGGTTTTGCCCCTTTTTCTCTCTCGCAAAACAATAATCAGAGAGACAGTTTTGTAAATGTTAAAAAAGTAACATTTACTCAATACTCACTCAGACTTGCAGTTTCATTCAGGCAGACTTAAAATGGTTACTCAGCAGTAAAAACGATCTTACATCTGGCTTTACATGAGGTCTGAGCTTGGGACATGGCCTGTGGCTCATGTTGGCTCAGCTTGTCTGAGTGTGGAAAGCTAAGCAGGGTCAGGCCTGGTTATTACTTGGATGGGAGACCCCTCCTCTAGTTTCCTGCATTGAGCAGGGGGTTGGACTCGATGGCCTTGCAGGCCCCTTCCAGATCTATGATCTATGAAATCTATGACTCAGACCAGCAGCTACTTTTACATTGCTACCATGTTGGAAGAGAGTTTTAGAAAAAAAATTCTGTGCCCAGACAGGAAGAGAAGAAGCATTGAGCTACGCCCACTTCCTGTCAGGTCACATGGAGGAAATTACCTCACAGAGTCCTGTTTTTGACTGCAATTTGAAATATCTCACACAGAGAAAGTGAAGGGAGGAAGAGGAGGTGTGTGGTTTTGTGACTGCACATGGAACACCTTCTGGCAGCACTAGCTTCTAATCACAGTGAATAGTTTTATTTATTTGAAATATTTTTATGCCACTCCTCAGCCAAAAAGACTCCCAGAGCGGCTTACATATAATCAATTAAACAAGACAGTCCCTACCCGCAGGCTTACAATCTAAAAAAGACACGACACACAAGGAAAAAGGAATGGGATGGGAAGGGAAAGGGGGATTAATTAATTCTTCTGGCAGGGCTGGTGGAATTGCCCCGAGCTCCCTCTCATCTCCCTCTGTACAGCCCGCTGGAATGGCTGCCGAGGAGGAGACTTCATGAGTTTTACCAGGGTTCTCCAATCGGAAGTAATATATCACAGGACTGATCCAGTGTTCAGTGTGCTTTGCTAGTTCTATCAGGAGTAGGAACATTAAAAGAAATTAGGTGGAGTCTGTGGGACCTGGGTACTTGCTTGGAAAATGCTGGATGTTCAAGACCTTCTGCCTCTTCCATGCTCCACATCCACCAAAAATGCTTCTTTGAAATTTGGTAGATCCCTTCATACTATGGCTGCAAATTTCAGTTATGAAAAACAGAAAGAACTTATACCCATTTTGTTGATAGTCAATGAGAAGCAAGAAGATTTGGATTTCTGAATCAAGATTCAGATTTGGATCTGGCAGCACCGGTGCAAGGCAGTTTGGTGCCCTAGGCAAGATCAGATATTTAGCACCCCCCCTTCCCACTTGAGCCCTCCCTCCCTCCAGCCCTATGCCCATTATGCATGATCCACATTCACACACACACACACACACACACACACCCTTCCTCTCCAGTCCTAAACATGTTGTTTCCAGCTCCATCGAGATCAAGGGGGTTTACTTCCGTGTAAGTTCTTTCCACGGGCTTCATTCAGCTGGAGGGCGTCGGATTGGAGTAGGCGGCACTGCACGGATCTTCGCCTTCATGGTGTCCCTTCCCTTCTTTTTCTGAGTGCTCTTTCTCCTCCCCACACACCACCAAGCCAGGCTATCTGCTCTGCCCCAAGCCCCCACCGCCCCAATCCATCCCCCCTCCCCATCGGGCCTGAGTGAATCTCTAAGAGGATCCTGCAATAGCAGCCACTGAAATCTTTGGGCCCCACTGGACTGCATGGATCAAGTCTCCCCTAACTATGATTCCAGAAGGGAAACGGGGGGGGGTGGGGACTCCCCTTACTCTCCTCCAAAAGTAACCTCTTGGCGCCTCCCTCCTTCTCCTCCGCCCAACCATGCAACCCCCTCACCTCTTTGCCGCCGCCGCCTCCCCTCGGGCCAGACTCCCCCTCCCTGCCAGGAAACCTCCCCAGCCTAATTTCCCTTCCGGGAACACGAAAGCAGGACCATTCCGAGTGCCTCCCCCAGTTTCCCAGTTGTGGAAACTCCTGCCTCTGGGAAGCAGAGCTTAGTTACTTTAACCCTTGGAGCACTGAGGGGGAGAAGCTGGGCTGGAAGATCATGTAAGCCGCCTTGGGTTCCTTGCAAGAGGAGAAAAGGTGGGATATAATGTAATGCAGCAGCAGCAGCAGCAGCAGCAGCAGCAGGACTATTGTATGTTGTGCAGACTGTGCATCCTTGTGGGCTATGGATTATGTCCTTCTGGCATCGAGGGGATCAGAGCTGGACTGGCTGGGGGCACAGGAGAACCAAGCTGTGGGCGGCGACGCCGAGAGGAGCCGGGGAGCGGGGAGGAGGCGGAGGCTGCGGTGCCAAAGCGAGAGGGGGCGGAGCCAAGGCGAGCCGCATGGAGGGCAGGCCCGGCAGGAAGAAGCGGCAGCCACAAGCCCGTGAAGCGAGGGGGAGCACTTAGGGCGGGAAGAGGTTATATGGTGCACTGCGGATTGTATTTTTTTCCCCAAAGCGTTTTGGCGCCCCCTTTAGCCCTGCGTCCTAGGCAGCGGCCTAGTTGGCCTAATGGTAGCACCGGCCCTGGGATCTGGGTCAAAGAGGACAGCCTCTGAATCAGTCCAAGCCAAATCAGACTGTTTTCCGAATCACTGAACTGCAGTCCAAACCAAATCTTGGGGTCAGTGCACACCCCTAGTTTCTACAAATCTCCACATCTTAAAATTATGCTTGCACAATTCCAGTTGGTGTCATTTGACTATGACAGACTGTCTCAACCTCTTAAAAATATATTAATATAGTCCAGGTCCACTCGTATTCAGTTAACCTGAGTAGGTACAATCACAATCAAGACCATTGCACTGGAACAAAACTTCCCAGAAAATGGCATCATTGTAAATGAAAATAGATAATCTCATCAGAACATTTTTGGCTGGTCTTCTTGGTTCCCATCTACATGTCAAGAAATATAATAGGATTATCCCATCTGCACAGAAACAAGAAGCTTATTTGTTTGTCTTCCTGTATATTGTCTTTGCATTAATTCAGAACAGTGTTTAATAGCTGAAGTATGTACTGCAGGGAAGGGCAACCTAAATGGGGGGGGGGGGGGAATGACCCGCCCAGCCAGCCCTCTGTGGGCTGAAAGATTTCAAAGGTTGTGTGGCCACGGCCCCTGATGGCAAAGGCGCATGGCTATGCCCCCTGACATCATTTGATCCCTGGCAGGCATGTCAGGAGGATGATCCTGCCAGTGCATCCACCACAAACCAGCTTTGCTGCATGCAGGCAGGCCTTCTCCCATTGGAGAAGGCCCATGCACAGCAAAGCCGATTCAGCTGCCTTGCACCTTCTCCCATTGGAGAAGCATCCAAGACTGAGCCAGCAGCTGGAGGAATGCTCCTCCAGTTGGGTGGCTTTGCCCACAGAGTTGGAGGGTTTGCCATGTAGCATCTTCCCCAATGGCTTGGCCTCCAAGCCCTGCCCAGCTGTAAGCCCTGCTGTTATCTGAGAGCAGAGATACCAGCAAGGATTTTTGAAAACTGCTTATAGTAATCATAATATTGCATGGACTATTAGCTGAAAGTCCAGGTTCTAATACACTATAAAATACTAAAATAATTTCACAGAACTTCCATAAAGTATATGAATATTTCTATGAATTGTCGTACACATCACCACAGATATTTTACTTTATCATCATGCCAAAAACCTGAAATCTGTGGGATGATCTTAGGCTGTCTTTAGGAAGTCCAGGTACTAAGATTTCCACATGTATAGTGCAGTAAATAATACTGATAAGACTGACTGGAACTATTAATAAAGCACCAGCTGTTACTAATCACATAAGACTTCCAGAAGCCAACACCATGTACTGAAATATTTTATCCACTAAATATTATTGCCAGCTTTGTTTTTTCACACATATTTTAAAACAACATTTACCCAGTTTCTTGGAGTAACGGCATTAGTCAACACAGTTTTTCCAGAGGATCACTGCAGACATTATCATAACAACGCATGTAGAGGCCACTCAGGTTAGAGAAGGACAATAGTTTTTTAGACATTTGAGGGCATAATCCTATGCATGTTTAGACAGAAAGAAGTTCTACAATTCCCAGCATGCCCCGGCCAGCATAGCTGGCCAGGGCATGCTGGGAGTTGTAGGACTTCTTTCTGTCTAAACATGCATAGGATTGCACCCTAAAGGTGGTATGTATGATCGAGACTTGCCCATAAGGTGCATCCTCTACCACTCTCATTCTTGTTCACACATTTCAACAGTTTTTGTGTTCCTTCAAAATTCAGCAGAATCTATTTGACCAGACTTGACATTTACATCAGGGCTGGGGAGAACTCAGATTTGAAGGCTCTTTTAAAAAGAAAAACAGAAAAACATGAATTCCTAGGTCCATCAACTATAGCCAGGTGCAAAAGAGAGACTTTGGGGCGAACATACTCAGAGGACCAGATTACTCCTCACGTTAAAAGCATTTATAACTAATGTGCTTAGCAGTGGCCACATCTACAAAAAAGCAGCTGTTCGGACATGCCATTTCCCCACCAGGAAAATCATCTCCCTAAACGGCTAGTTGGGGGCAAATAGCCTTGGGGGTGATTTTTGATGGGAAAATAGCAGAGGGGGGAGTATTAAACCACTTTTTCTCTGCACTGTGGTCCTGATCCGCATCCCTTCCGTCATGGCTGTTTTTCCTGAAGAAAGATGTGTCTGGTTCTAAGCCTGTAATTTAAAGCTACTTTTAACTGGTGGTGTAGTTGTAAATTTTGAAGAGCAGGCACTCACCATGACAGTCCCCACAGCCGCTCTCGAAGGACGGTCCCGAGCCCCCAAATGCAGGCAGCTTAATTGCCAGGGTACCCCAAAATACTTTGCATTACAACAGGGAACAATATATTGTTGCTGGGGAAATTCATTTCCCATCCCCCACCCCCCCCCGCTACTGTGACGATTGCACCTAAGCTCAGGGGGAGCAGGGAAGTCTGAGTGGGGTTCTTCTAATGACATCAGTGTCCCTCCTAATCAAAGAATTCTGGAGCTGCATCCCCCCCCCCAACTCCACTTAATTCTAATAGGTCTCAAAGCACATTTCAAACATACCACTGCTTTTAACTTAATGTGTGCTTTGACCATTAGAATTAAGGAACAGGCTGCCTCCGAGCACATGCTTAGCCTAGGAATTTGTTTTCAGTAATGTCACTGAGCTTACAGTCCTTCCACACACAAATCCATTCCTGGTTTTTCACACAAGCTTTCTTCATTTCAGAAGCCTAACTTTGGAAGGGGGGGTGGGAGAAGCCTGTAAATTGTTGCTACTGTTAAACACCTGGGAGCCAGAAGCCCTTGCTGATCACCCAGAGATCTACCAATAGATTCCAATCTAGCTTCTGCCCACCCCTGCTGTACACTGTGGAAAATGCCTTTACAAGACTATTTTTTACTGTTTTATAAAGTTCTATTTTCTAACACTGTTTTGAGGTTTTGCCTTTTCTTCTTTGCTTTTTGGCGCCTTTAAAATACCACCTTCAGCTGTCGTAAAAACTATTGTCTCCAACCACTAATCGCACTGCAAATTGGTGTCATCATGTGGTCAAGTGTTTATGCGCTGAAGTCCAGCAATTCTCTCCGTATCACCACATATGTCCCCTCCACAAAGCGCACAGAAAGGCATTAGATCCACAGAATGCTATGATCCACCTGGCGAGCCAAAGCACACAAATGGTGTGCTGACTGCCAACGCAGCACATGGAGCACTGGACAGAGCGATCCTATGGCCCCTAGACAGCATCTAGAGAGCCATAGGATCATTTGGATTCCCAGCTCTGAGGTTGAAAAATCACTCAGACTTCAGAGCTGGGGATCCACGCTCAGATCCCCCTCTCCCTCTTGGCAGCAAGCACGGAAAGAACCACACCGGCTGCTTCAAGGCTGCAAAAGTGACCTTGGAGAAGGGATTTAGTGGGTGGGGGAGGGAGACCAGAGCCACCAGATACAATATATCCTGGCGGTGCCTCAGCCTCTTTCCCTCCCCCTCTGAAGTGTTGCAGTTTTGACAGCTGAACGCAGCCATTTAGCTGCTTTGCTGGGTGGGAGGAGCATGGAGGCGACCTTCGCCTCTGCACTCCTCCTGCCCCGCATAGGATGCCCGTAATCCTCCGAGTTCAGAGCACTATGGGCAGCGTCACTGGATTGCACCTTTAATTGGCCTTCACATTGCATCTTATGGATGTAACATCTTTAAAGTAAGCAGCAACTATAATATAAGGCATGTTTCTTTGCAGGTCAATGCTGGCAGCATTGACCTGCAAAGAAACATGCCTTATATGGAGTCAGACCAGTTGGTCAACCTAGCTCAGTATTGCTTTCTCTGATGGCAGCAGATTTCCAGGTCTCAGATAGGAGTTTTTCTCAGCCATACCTGGAGATGCCAAGGACTTAACCTCAGGTCTTTTGCATGCAAAGCCATGTGCTCTACTACTGAGCAATGGCCCTTTCCTTAAGCACTCTCATGTCATACGTGTGTTATTCTATTATATCACAGATAAAGCCAAAGACAATAATAGTGTTGATTTTTTTTTATTATTAAAAATGGATGAAATTGTTATGAAGCAAGGGGTATCTTTTGAATGCACACTTTAAAAAATACAAATGTATTTTACAATGCATTTACAAAACATTTTTCAAAATTTCTTACTTGAAGATTAAAACAAACAAACAAACAAACCAAATCCTACAAAGGTTAAAATATCTATTTTACATTATCTACAAAATGTATATTTTACTTTGACCATGAATCACAGAAAAATATCTGATGCATGGAAAAAGTGGTAAGACATGAAACAAGCATCTTAAAAAATAGAAAACACATAAAAGCTCATTAAATAATTACATTGACAAATAAATAGGTTTTGCTCAATTTTACTTTTCAGCTGCTGTCATTTGTATTTTGTTTTTGTGTAGTAATTTGTTGGTAAGATATATGTGCAGAAGGGAAGGATCAGCATGTGCAATGCTTTGGTTTCACTGGAATGAAATTCAAAGTACGGTATTTATCTCCTTTTAAATGAGATGTGCGAGATGCTGACAAAATACTTGGTCTGGAAAGTGTGCCCATGAGAACTCACAACAGCAGCTCTCTACAATATAAAATTAATTGAATGTCCATGGCAACAATTATTTGTTTCCTGCAAAAAAAAATAAAAAAGTAAAATTCGATCAGCTGTATGCATTTTTAAGATGTAGCCCATCTTAAAAATATGAATGATCACCCAAAAAAGAAGAAGAAGAAAAAAGCACATATGCACAGAATGCCCTTCTGAGTTCGGTCAAAGCCACAAGTGTATGGCAAGAAGCTACAATGACAAGATAGGGTTGTTCTTTTTTCTTGTTAGGCAGTGATATCTGTAAAGTGGGCAATTATTGTTACATTCAGTTTTTTAAATGTATGGCTAAGTTCTAACTTGTGGCATGCTTCATGGATTTGCTGTTCCTCTTCCTCTCTTTATGATGTTGGACTGGCTTTGTTTGAGACGCTCCCTCAAAATTATGGCTGGATTCATTGTGTTGCCGGGTGTATCTCTTGCACTTACAAGCTGTGACTACAGTCACTTTGTAGGTTCTTGTACTTCCATCTTGACACTGAAGCTGGATCCGTTGGGTGCGTGTTTTGTCATTGACACACCTCCACTCCTGTAAGCTCCTTCTGCTCCAGTACTTGGATCCATAACCTCCTCCAATCCAGTTGGGCAACACTGGCAAAGGGAGACACTCCCCAGCACAGACTAACTCTTTCAGAGGGTTGATGCTGGTACATTGGCCATCCGAAATATATTTGGTGGATCTCAGTTCCCGACAGCCAACTTGAACCCGACCTGTCAAAGACATAGAACATTGAAATCAATGTCCAGATTCCAACCACTTCAACTTACTTCTAGTATCAGAGCAACTTACGAAGTCATAGAACAGATGTTTCACCTGTATGTGACAGAGGAGCGGTGCTCCTCCCCGCGCCACTATGCAGATGATGTCATGTATGAGCCAGGAGGTCCATGCCAACATCCACTTGCAGTTTGCATGATTGCTCCTCCCCCTTATTGCTGCAGTGGGACGGATAACTGTGTATGTGTGGTCTACTCACATACGCAGTTTAACACATGATGCAGGGATTCACAAAAGAGTGCAGTGCTTACTTCCAGGATTAGAAAAATCGCATGATACTTCAATCACAGAAGTATCCACTATGATCTTCCTGGATCACCTACAGCACATGTTACACTGCTGTTATTTGCACATATGCGCTGTAATGTCAGCAGCAGCAAAAAAAAAAAAAAGTCTTTTCTTTTTAAAGGAGAGAAAGTTTGTGAGCAGGGTCTCCATTCAAGCAGGCATAGATTCTTATTTTGTGTTACTACCATCTGCATAGTGGGGGGATGCTGCTTCTCCCCACAGTGGGGGGGGGGGAGAATGTCTGAACTGGACCACAGACAAGGTAAAGTTTGGTTCATTTGCAGTCAATTGACATTTTCTGGAAGTCCTGATGTTACGTTGGAATAATATTTTCCGTATACATATATAGTACACCAAGTAGTTCTAATAACTGACTTCTACTTTTCAATCCAGTCCTAATCTGAATTACTGAAGCTGTAATATACCACTGCAGAGGAAACTGTATAAAAGCAAATGGGACTGCTCCAGAGTAAGTAGGTTGCTATCTGTATATTAGCACTGCCTCAGCTACTGATGGTATCAGAAATAGTAATTTCATGTTACAGGGCTCCTTTTCATCTGCCTGCCTTTCATAAAACATTGTCCTGGATCTTGATCCAAGATGGATTTGCTCCAAGGTGTTAAGTATTAGTTTAGTATGAGCATTTATGTGTTTGGGTTGGGGAGTCTGGGAAATTAATAGGTTCTATTCAAATAATCATAATTAGTCAACGCACACATTTTTTTCTTTCAAGGACAATTAATGCTAATTCTGAGATTATGAGAAACCTATATATGTTTGTTTGTTTGTTAAAATATAAAGTTTTCTTCAGGGAACAGTATTACATTATTGCAACATGGCTTGTAAGTACTGTTTCTTAAAACAAGTAATACTGCAAAACCCGAGGCAATGTTATTTCATTTTTTTAAGGCAACTGATATTATACGAAGGTGCTGAACTAGCTGCAAAGCAAGGCATGTTTGTGCCTGCTTCTATCTGTAGATATCCTCACTGAAGTACAGTAAGCACAATTCCTTATTTTAATAATCACCCCCTTTGAAATGAACACGCACCGTGAATTTCAACACACCATCTTACACTAGTACGCTTTCTCTTTTTAAAGTAAATGTTATCATGGAAACTGTGTTATATGTTATTCAAGATCCCTGCAAATAACAGAATTAGACTTAATGAGGAGTCTGTCCACACCCATGATAGTTTGGGTTACGTTGACTTCTTTGAAATCAAGTAGACTAGAAGGGGAAAAAAATTAAAAGAGAAAAGCCACAAAAGGACGTCTTTTTAAAAATTCTTCTTCTTCTATTGTTGTTGTAATCACCTCATAATAAAGATCCATGGAAGTGTTTATGGGAAAGGTTAGTCTTGTATAGAAACCATGGGCCAAGACAATTTGCTGGGGGGGGGGGATTATAGGGTAGGTGTAATTGACTTGTGCAGACTGGATTTTTGCACCAACTCCATTCCTCAGGAATCAGCAAGTGTTCATCAAGGTACCCTCAACATGGGCATCCTTCAGGGCAAGACCCACTGAAATAAATGGGAGCTGCACAAGAGCTCAGGAATGTGCAGCTCCCATTCATTCCAGTGGAGTTTTGTACAGGAAATCTCAGGGGATTTTGGCCCAGGTATGGCAAAGCCAAGTTTGCATACAAGCAGTTCCATCTCCATTGTGAAGTGACTGCAGAAAGTCCCTTTTCAGCTGGGGGGGAAAAAGGTTTATGAACTAAAGTGATTACATCTTCAAAGACTAGCCTGCTTAGACTATTTTCAGAGGAACTGACTTCTGCATACTATGGCTTTTGCCTGAATCATTCTGATGCGGGTTTGCATCCCACACCTGGCTCAGGAATGTATGTGGAAGGAAGTGGTTACCACTTTGTATTTGTCTTTTTCAATGGTTGCATGCATACATGTTTAGTTCTCGCCTCCCACCCACCCTCTTTTCTTCTTTTTCATGGTGACAGTTTGCTGGCAATGAATGCCCATCGGGCTGTTTCAGTAATCTTACATTGACAAGATATTTCCTGCATATTTAAACCATGCTTAACAGAAATGCAGAAGGTAAGCCTTCTGCAGTTGTTGCTGTCCTGGTTAAAAGATGTGGTCATCGACACCTTACCTTGGGGAGATAAAGGCGCTGGTATTGAATCCATGCGCCTTTCATGTCTTCCAGAGCTGGGTTATGGCTCAAGCCAGCAAAAAGCTTTACAAACCAGCAAAAAGCTTTACAAAATCCAGCCAGGGAAACAGGGCAGGAGGGTGTGCGTATGTGTGCGCGCGCGCGCGCGCGCGTGCGGCAGGGAGAGAAACACATTTTAAAAGGCAAGTTGGAGCAGAGATTCCAGATAAGTTGTGAACCTGTTTGTTTACACTGACTAGAGGAATTAAGCAGGTAAAAGCTAAGTCAGGAAGTAAAAACACGGCGCTGGAACAAAATCAAAGCCTTAGCTGCTGAAGGTAAATGTTAGCTTTGTGAAGTAGCACAGAGCAGCGCTCTCGCTGAAAAGCGTGCGATACAGAGAGCTCAAGGAAGCGTTGCCTCTCCTGTACTACTTAGTCCCACACAAAAGAAGCTTTATGGGGAGATGATCAGATAATCTCAAATTGCCCGTTGATATTCGGGAGAAGGAGAGCTACATGGGGGGGAGGGGGGAACACACACAAGACCATCTTCTTTTTCTCTATTTCCCAATGTATCTTTTTGCTCCCGATTTCATCAATACATGAGGAGATGGGGGGGGGGGGAGGATAAGAAAAGTCCCCGGTGCTAAAGCCTGAATCTGATTTTGAGATGATCATAATAAGCGTGCCACATTTTTGGCTTGGAAGTGAGCCCAAACAAGTTCTTTGTTATTTACGTATTTGAGAGAGAGAGAGTTAGCGGAGACTGAGAGTCCTCCTTGAGACAAGAGTTCCCCAGAATCACTTCTAAGGGACACATCCTTAAAAACAGAATTCCACACTTGCGAAGTCCTATTTTTTAAAAAAATTAAAAAGAGGGGAGAAGGGGGGGGAAACGACTTGATGGGAATTAAGCACATCTGTAGTTACTAAAAGTAGCAGTGGGGGGGGGGGGGTGAGGCCACCACTCAAAATACTTACTGCTCCGATCGAACCCAGGATGCCTGCCTCCATTTCTGGCTTGATTCAAGGTGCTGTTGTTGCTGGAGCTGGCTGGAATGGATTTGACAACGTGCGAATAAAGGATCTCCGTGGCATCATTCTTGAAAGCCCAGCAGCTGTCCGGGAGCAGACAGGCGAGCAGAAAGCCAGAGAGGTGGAGAGCGAGGGGAAGCATCGTGGCTCGCTCGAGCTGCTTGTGCCTGCGGAATCCCTGCTTCTTGCTGCTGCCGCCGCCGCCGCCGCCGCCGCCTTTTCTACAACTGTGGAAATCCTCCCTCAAGACATCCTTTATATAGTCCCAGAGCCTTGGCCCTCCTGAAGGTGTAAACTTGGGGAGAGCTTTTGGGATGAAAAACATAGACAAGAAGAGGGTGGGACCCCCTGGAAACAGCAAGGGTTCCTTTACCAATAGAAGGCTGCAGTAAAGGAGGAGCTAGAAGAAAGAAACCTCAGTGAATTGCAGGATTTCCAGCGGAGGCTTTTGAGGATGTAAAGGGTGTGTGTGTGTCCACTCTTCAGTAGCAATTTGCAGGTTGCACAGCGTGCAAGTTAGTGTGCCGTTTTGCACACTAGTCTGCATGCCTGGGTTTTCCAGCAGGTGTGATAGAAACAACGTGGTTCAGTGGGTGTCTGTCTGTCTTCATCCAACTTGGATGCAAAGTTGCTGTCCCTCCCCTACAAATGCACCGAGATGGTGCGGGGGGGGGGGAGCCGATTATGTGAGGGATGCAAACTTGTGATCAACAACTACAGAAGTGTTCAAGAAAGAAAAATCCTATTATTAAGGGCACTTTTGGGGTGGAGGAAGAGACCCACAACCCACTATATATGTAGTGTTAATAATTTAATGATAGCCTTGAGAAAGATTTTAATAATGCAGCTTTGATCAAGTCAAAGCTTTCCTAAAGCAACGTTTGTGTTCTGGGAATAGTCTCTTCTCAATATGCAGAATGTTAACATGTTCTGCTGTGCTTCTCTGACACGACTGACAAGAAGCCATTTCTCTGGGGCTCACAAATATATGCATGTTCTCTTCATACCGAAGAAAGTTTCTTCAGACCGGGTTTTGCAACTCACATGCCCCAAGTTATCCCAATGGGAATACTCTGGAGGAAGCACTGCATGACCTTGCAGGCAGCCTTAACTTCATGAATCGTCTATACATAGCTGCAGAATGTTAAAGCATATTTTACATAATGAGTCATAATAAGCTGTTTTGCAGAGGAGAAGCAAAATCTTAGTTTGGCCTGTAGTGTTTTGTTGATGTCTTACTTCTGGATATTAAACATTCATACCTCATCTCCCCCTGATACGGGCGCAATGTTACTGTAGTGTCAATGTAATGTCAGACTTTGTGCTACTCCACTGCTGGCATACCCTGTTCTAAGCCTTTATGGCCCACAGCATACTGGGAATGGCTTTTGTTGAATGCACTTTGGGCTTCTCTACATGAGGCTTTTAACCTGCCACTTTCCCGAGGCTTCTGCTTCTGGGTTCTTTGTGGGATTAAGATCGGCTCCTTTACATGTCTGCCCCCCAGTTTTTCTTTCTCTGCATTTCTATGTGTTCCATTACACAACCACAAGGTGGTGCTGCAGTATAGCTGAATTGCAAAAATATATGAGCTTCTCATAGCATGATTTCCAGATAATAGCACACTTTCCTCGCTCTTAAAAATAAAAGCCAATGGTTGCAAAGCACAGGAGAGGCCCTGGAGGATGACAACGTCATGTAAAGCACCATGAGTGAGGAATGACAAGTGCTCGATAAATGCCTTGTGTAAAGAAACCCTTCATCCAGGGTAGAGTTCCTGATTAACAGGGTGCTAACTTTCCTGCACTAATCCCCATTAAGCTTGCCATTTCAAATGGCAAGATGGCACACCAACCTGTAAGTCAAGGGTAGGAAGCCTCTGGCTCAGAGGCCTAAACCAGCCCACAGAGTTTCTCCATCTGGCCAAGGAGGCTTGGCCTCCCTCTGTAGGCCCCTCCCTCTCTCTAAGCCCACTCCCTGACCAGGAAGCAACCAGGGGATTGAGGAGCAGGCATGGAGATCATGCAGCCTCCACTCCCCCCAGAGGAATCCCCTTGTTACCTCTGATCTGTGATCAGTCATAACAAGAGGATTCCCCAGTGCCTGACTTCCTTTCCCAATGGGGAATCCCCTTGCTAACTCCAGTCACAGATCAGAGATCACAAGGGAATTCCTCTGGGGGAGTGGAGGCTGCACACATGGCAGCCTCCACTCCCAGGAGCTCCTCACTGGGAAGGTGAAGGACAAGCAAGGCCAGGCTGAGTAGCTGGCTGGTGCTTGCAGGAGCGCCTCACTGGGCAGGTGAAGGACAAGCGAAGCCGGGCTGAGTAGTTGGCGGGCGCTTGCAGTAGCACATATTTTGCACACCTATACAGTGCAAGTGCACAAATGGCAGCATAAGGATAAATGAGAAGGAACATGGTCATACTCTTCCCCCGCCTTTGCACAAATAAATGGACTGTGGCAAATGGACTGTCTGAAGTATTTCTATTAAATATTTCCTCGGTAACCAGCCCGAGGAGGCGCTGCCTTCTGCTGCACTTCAGCGCCACTACTTTGCATGTCAGAAGGCAGGGTGGGTCTACCAACTCATAAACTCAAGGGCCAATATGGGAACACCTCATTCTGGCTTCCTCCTGGCTTCTTAGTTGGAGCAACTTGCAGTCGGAGTGCCAAACAAGCAGCTCTCAAGATCACCCATCCCGACAGGATGGTCTGTCTGCATGATTCCCTCTGCTTTGTGGCTCAGCTGCCTGTCAGGTTGGTACCTGCTGGCATCGAGACTATGAGCCCTGTTTTAAATGCAAGTACTTCCCCTTAAGTAATTTGAGGGTTGTACCATAGCTACCAACTCAGTAGGCAGATTCTGGTCTCAAAATTAAGCAGTAAATTGAAACGAATGGCACAGGCAGGGATTCATGCCTCAGCAGAAGTGCAGGTCCCAGCTTCAGCCCTGACAGGTCTCAGCTGGCGGGTCTGTCCTTCCCAAGACAGCTGCTGCCACCAGCCAGACCAGGCAGCATTATGGCCCTTTTTAAGGGAAGGGCCACAGCTCTGTGACACAGCACCCGCTTTGCATGCAAAAGGCCCCAGGACCAATCTGTAGCATCTCCAGGTATGGCTATAAAGACTCCTCTCTGATACCCTGGAGAGTCAGTCAGTGTAGACCAGGGTGGGCAACTTGTGTCCCTCCAGAGGTTGTTGGATTGCAGCTCTCATCAGCCCTAGCCAACAGAGCCAATGGTGAAGGACGATGGTGGGAATTGCAGTTGAACAATAGCTGGGGGGGGGGACACAAGTTGTCCACCTGTGGGATAGATAATACTGACCTAGATGGACCAAGGGCCTGATTCTGTATAAGGCAGCTTCCTCTGTTCCTAGATGAATCCAGGGTCTGACTCAGGGCCAAACTGCACGCAGCACCATTCATGCAATTAGCAATGGCATGAAAGGCTTTCAAAAAGCAAATTGCAGGTGTGGGTGACCTAATTCAGATGAGGACCCTGGAATGGGGGCCTGCAGTACAAATAAGCAGGTTGTGAGGTCTTGCTTCAGCAGCAGCTCTGACACAGAAGAAGAGTTGGAGCTGGGTGAAGGGTTCACACCTGGGGCTGATTGCAGCCAAGGCCAGGCGACCTTGGACAGTTCCCTCTCCCCTGGGGAACAGGAGCTGGGCCCGGGAGAGCTGAGTGAGGATTCTCAGCAGCAGGCGCTGGCCTTGGGCTGTCAGGAGGGCTCAGGGGAGGAGGGCCCTTCAGGGTTGCGGCCGGCCTAAAGACGACAGGAGAAACGCCTGGCTGAAAGGCACGTGAGCAGAAGGAGGCGTAGCAGGCGTCTCCTGGCCCGGTACCCGTGCCAAGATCCAGAATCAGACTCAGACGGAGATTAAGGCTGGGTCAGGGTTTATAGTCTAGCTGCTGACCCGTGCTCAGTGTAGAAAGCAACGACTCTGTTCCTGGCAAGGCCTCTACGCTCCTTGATTCCCCTTGATCTCCTACCCTTTGAACCCTGGACTGTCTCGACTTTGGCTTGTTTCTTGGACTGATGTATGGTGGATGGACTTTTCGTTACTGCTTATAGCAATAAAGAATCTGTTTGGAACTGCACTGTCTGGCGTGATCAAGTGGGAGACAACACTGGTGCAGGGAACCAAACCCAGATCAGGACTGCAAGCCTGCCTCTGCCAGGATTTCAATATTGGTCCGTTGTCTCTCCCCCCCCCCCCCCGCCGTATTTGCAATTTGCTGTCATTCATGCAATTGCATGAGGCACTTCATGTGAGTTCCTGTATACCAGGAGTGGGCAACCACCGGGGGTTGGGGGCTGCATTTCCTCCCCCAGAACCCACCAGGGGCCGCATCCTACCCCGACCACCAAAATTGCCACCTCTGTTGAATTTGCTGCTAAATTTGCAGCAATGGCAAAAAGCACAATGATGACAGAATTGTGCTTCCAGGCGGCTTTCAGAAGCATGATGCTGCTTGCAAACAAAACACACACCTCCTACATGCCTTGCTTCCTTGCAAAGCTGCTGTGGTGTTTGCCACTTCTGCCAGCCCAGTGACAAATTCTGCAGCAGCCAGGGCAAAGGAGACACACAAAGGAGACACAAATGGTCCTGGGGGCCGAGGCCCACAGACAGCCTAAATACTTTAGGGGGCATGCCAAAAAGTAGGCGGACATTTTATCTGGTCTGCAGGCCCTTTTAAAGACAAAACTGTAAACTTTACAATTTACCCCAAAAAATTGTATTATTTAATCCTTATTTTTGCAGCCATATTGCAATTATGTACATTCAAAAAATTTCACTAGGCAACTTCAACAGTTGTTATGGTTCTTGCCACCAATGAACAAAAATGGTTTTTAAAAATCAAGAATAACCTACTAGTAGAAAATCAAGAATAAGCTACAACAGGAATATTCTTATCATATTGTTCCCATCTTCAAAAAGGGCAAGAAGGAGGAACCTGGGAACTATAGGCCAGTCAGTCTGACATCAATCCCCGGGAAGATTTTGGAGCAGATTATAAAGAAGTCAGTCTGCAAGCACCTTGAAAACAATGCAGTGATTACTAGAAGCCAGCATGGATTTGTCAAGAACAAATCCTGTCAGACTAATCTGATCTCATTTTTTGATCGGGTAACCTCCCTTGTGGACTGTGGGAATGCTGTGGACATTATATACCTGGACTTCAGCAAAGCTTTCGACAAAGTGCCTCATGATATCCTGATTAGTAAGCTAGCTAAGAGTGGGCTAGATGGAACAACTATCAGGTGGATCCACAATTGGCTAAAGAATCGGACTCAAAGAGTGCTTATCAATGGTTCCTTCTCAAACTGGGGAGAGGTAACGAGCGGGGTACCACAGGGCTCGGTCCTGGGCCCGGTGCTCTTCAACATTTTTATTAATGACTTGGATGAGGAGGTACAGGGAATGCTTATCAAATTTGCAGATGACACAAAGTTGGGTGGAACAGCTAATACTCTGGAAGACAGAAACAAAATTCAAAGTGACCTCGATAGGCTGGAGCGCTGGGCCGAAAACAACAGAATGAAATTTAACAGGGATAAATGCCAAGTGCTGCACCTAGGGAGAGGAAACCAAATGCAGAGTTACAGAATGGGGGACACTTGGCTCAACAATACTACAAGTGAGAAGGATCTTGGAATTGTGGTAGATCACAAACTGAATATGAGCCAGCAATGCGACGTGGCTGCAAAGAAGGCAAATGCAATTTTGGGCTGTATTAATAGAAGTATAGCTTCCAAATCGCAGGAAGTGATAATTCCCCTTTACTCGGCACTGGTTAGGCCTCATCTTGAGTACTGCGTCCAGTTCTGGGCACCTCACTTTAAGAAGGACATAGACAAACTGGAGAGGGTTCAGAGGAGGGCAACAAGGATGATAAAGGGACTGGAAACAAGGCCCTATGAGGAGAGACTGAAAGAACTGGGCATGTTTAGCCTTCAGAAGAGGAGACTGAGGGGAGATATGATCGCACTCTTCCAGTATTTGAAGGGATGTCACACAGAGGAGGGCAAAGATCTCTTCTCCTTCATCCCAGTTTGCAGGACACGGAATAATGGGCTCAAGTTACAGGAACCTAGATTCCACCTAAACATCAGGAAAAATTTCCTGACTGTCAGAGCAATAAGACAATGGAATCAACTACCTAGGGACGTGGTGGGCTCTCCCAGTCTGGAGGCATTCAAGGTGCGGCTGGACAGACATCTGTCAGAGATGCTTTGACCTGGATTCCTGCATTGAGCAGGGGGTTGGACTCGATGGCCTTGTAGGCCCCTTCCAACTCTACTTTTCTATGATTCTATGATTCTATATAATCACAGAGTTGGAAGGGGCCATTTAGGCCATCAAGTTCAACCCCCTGCTCCAGGGCCAGCCCAAGACATTTTGCTGCCTGAGGTGGTGAACAACAAGTTGGCGCCCCCTCCCATTCCATGTACAAAAGCCTTTCTTCAAAACTGAACATCTTTCTTAAACACCAGTGATAGGACACCACACCTGAAGGCAGCAGGCTAGCTTATGGGGCATAGGGAAGGCCACACAGCACACACTTCTCTCCTTCAATACCTTGCTGCCACCTCTCAGCATTTGCCACCTGAGGCAACTGCCTCACTTTGCCTAATGGTAAGACCAGTGCTGCCCTGCTCTACCCAGGAATCCAGTTTAAAGCATCTCTGCCATATGGCTGTCCAGTCTCTGCCTGAATACCTCCAGCAATGTAGGTAGTTGGTTCCACTGACTGACTTCTCTGACCCTTAGGAAGTTTTTTCCTGATGTTCAGCCAAAATCTGCCTTCCTGTAACTTAAGCCCGTTATTTCGTGTTCTACAGTCTTGGATGATAGAGAACAGGTTGCAGCCCTCTTCTGTGTGACAACCCTTAGGTACTTGAAAAGTGATATCATATAGTCCTTCAGTCTGCTCTTCCCAAGGCTATATACCCAGTCCCTTCAATCTGTCCTCGTAGGACGTAGTTTCTAGTCCCATGATCATCTTTGTTGCCCTTATCTGAACTTGCTCCAATTTATCTGAACCCCTCTTAAAGTGTGGAACTGGACACAGTATTTGAGGTGAGGTCTGACTGGTGCAGAGTAGATTGGAAGTATCACTTCCCATGATTTTGAAACTATACTTCTATTGACGCAACCTAAAGTTTCATTGGCTTTTTTTTTTTTGCAGCCACATCGCACTGCTGACTCATATTCAGCTTGTGATTGACTACAACTCCAAGATCTTTTTTACACGTACTGCTGCAAAGCCAGGTATCCTGCATCTTATACCTGTACGTTTTATTTCTTTTTCCTAAATGAAGAACTTTGCATGTGTGTCTGTTAAATTTCATTCTGTTATTTTCTGCCCACTCTTCTAACTTATCAAGATCACTTTGAATTTTGTTTCTGTCTTCTATCCCACCCAATTTTGTGTCATCTGCAAATCTGATAAGCATTCCCCTCCACCTCTTGAACTCCTTTTCCTGTTGGGTTTTCCTGCCTCGATATCCAGATTCTTCTGCTGCAGCAATGATGTTACAGGTTTAAGCTATCCCAGTACTTTTAGCATAATTTCAGTAAGAAAGGGAAAAGAAAGACTACTGATCTGATTGAGCAATCCAGTAGCTTCAGTTTTTAGATGTCAGAATTTTTCACAAGGGGAAGATGCACTGATTAATTTGAGTGTGGAAACAATGAATTCTTCATCCGAATGTATAACCGTAACTGAATCTAAGTGTCCAGTCCATCATTGAACCAACAGATGTTTTAAAGAACTGTCTTTATAAATCTGAAGAACACGCCCCTTCTTTAAAAATATGTATAAATGTTCACATAAGTCAAAATAACCCTTCATCTCAGGTATACCCTCAACTGCATATACTATTGGGAATACGTAGGCAGATTTCACCATGACACTGCCCCCAAATAATAGCATCTGTACCTTTAAGAAGAAAAACAAAGGCTTTCTTGTTGGTTTTCTAAAACCTCTGTAATAAATTTAATTATTTGTTGTAAAATAGATTAGGGGGCCAGAGAAAATTTAGGGGGGCTTGGCCCCCCTAGCCTTCCTTGGCTATGGGCCCATGGGAGCCCACATGTGGCCTGCGAGGAGCATGTTGCCCACTCCTGCAGTATAGCCTCTATATTAGACCTAAAATATAGCACAGGCATCTTCCATTAAATGCGTAACTAGAACCCACACAGTTGACAAGAACAACACCTACATCTAATACTAGTTACCAATGGACACCTTTGCACTAGTTGCTTGATGTGCAGTTTAATCCCATTTAGTAACATATGGCCAAATTTGGCTTAAAATGCCAAATACTGGGGCTTAACTGGATGTGGTGCTCCCAAGGTTTTAACCTGTACTATTTATGTTAATGAGAACTACACCACTGACAAAACAATGGAAGATCAAGCACCAAACCACACCACCCAGGTGACAACATATGTGAGAAAGACAGAGGCATAGCAGGGGTGTTGAAAAGCAGAACCCAGAAGTCTTGGCAGTTGTAAGTGGGGAAAGCTCGGTCAGTACCTGCCTGCATTAGAACTGGTGGCCACACCCTTTTCTGGAAGAGCAAGAATGTTGCAGGGTGGAATGGAGATGTATTAGCAACGCTTTTGTGTGCGGAAAAGCTTGATCAGTACTTGGCAGTCTTGAATCTAGCCACAGCCAGACGATCTGTTTTCTTCTTTTAAACTCATCCAATTTTACCCACAAAAAAATTACAGACATGATGAAATTTATTTTCCTTTAAAAAAAAAAAAAAGCAATTATAAAGCAAGGCTTTCTTGTTTTCGTAAAGGTATGTTTAGTGTGGAACCAACTGTATCAGGAAGATATTTTATATGATGATTATAAAGCACCCCTCAAATATACTTCTTTTGTTTCTGTTATGTGCACTAGATAACACAAAAACCTGATGGAAGTGAATGTCCTCTGTGCAATAAACAGCAATTGCAATACACGCAAGGGATGCTTCTGAGAGTAAAATTTCTCCCCCAAATTTTGGATTTCTGAATTCTCTGGGCTTGTTTATGTAGTGGAAATGATGCCCTAGTGGTGTGAGAATTGTGCCATCATATAGTCTCAGCTTGACTTTGCTTGGTGATGGTTTTGCTTCTCCATCTTGCAATATGATGAGAAAGTCTCTAGCCCATTACATTTACAGATGCACCACTGTCTATTTGGCATTCTGTTTCTTGCTTGAGCCAGGATTGCAAAGTTTGTGTGCACGGTGCCAATACAAGTTTGACAAACCATTTCTTTGTCTTAGTGTGCACTGTTTTGATGTTATGCATGTAGAAAACATCACTGTCTGAATTACTGTAAAGATCATCATTGTCTACTTGTTTCACATGCTGTGCAGGTTTTGCTTGCTTATAGCATCTGCAAACTAGTCTAGCATAATATTTTTTTTCTGCCATAGTTTCTGCATATAGTTCCAAATGCTGGGCATTTGCCAGGATCATGCAGTTTGCCACAGTATCCACAACTCTCACTTTGAAATCTCTTGGGTTCAGCATTGGTTTTGCATGATGGCATATGCATGTTAGATAGTTTATTTTTGTTGATATAATGCATGCTGTCAGCTTCCAAGGGGTGCATTTCTTGCATTTGCATCAGGGTTTGTTCACTAAGTTTGCAGATGTCTATGGCTTCCTGCAGAGTCAAGGCAGGCTTTCTGAGGATGCTCGTCTGTCTTCCCTTGTTCTTAATGCCTATAACCAGTCTGTCTCTGATTAATTCTTCTTTCAAAGTGGTGTATGCACATGAATCTGCCATTTTGCACAATTTAGCAACAAACTGATCTATAGTTTCATCAGGTTCCTGTGTACATTTATTAAAGAGATGGTGTTCATATATGACATTTCTGGTAGGCTCAAAATACTTTTGAAGTGCTTCTAGTAATTTGGAGGGATCTTGCCTGTCTGCTGGTGGAATATCAAGGTGTTGCTAGAGCAAATGACATTCTTTCCCCATTACTGATAGCAGTGTTGCAACCCTAATTTATCTTTGCCATCCAGTCCTGTAGCAACTTCATAATTCTCCCACTGTGCTTTGAAAAACATCCAATTAGTAAAAAGATCACCTGTCATGTCCATGGGCCCTGCAGGAACTGAAATCATTTGCTGCCATTGCCACAAAATCTTCTTCTGCCACCAGCGTGTGTGTTGTCTTTGTAAATGCGCTGCTTGACCCCTCTTTGTCTTCAAAAGAAGAGATTTACTTCTGACACCATGTTTTGGTAGTGGATTCTATGCCCAAGGAAGACAGAGGCCTAGTAGTAGTGACTAAAGCTTTATTGTGCACGTCTCCAGGCAGGCTGAGCTCACACAGGCTCCTCCCCTTTTGACCTCTCAACTAGAGGTTAATAATATCCAGTTCCTTTGCAGGAATGAGCTGCTACCTATCGTAACAGTCCCATTGGTGTGTCAGAACTGGAACAGCAGCAAATGGCAGAAGATCCATCATTTTCTCATCAGATTGTGGGGAAAGTAATTAACTTTTATCTTTAGGCAAGTTGGATATTTTTTGTGTATGCATATTGAATCTAATATCTGGTGACTGGGCAGTAGATGAACTGAATAAAGTTGGCATAATGCATCGGCAAAGAGCAATTATGGCTCACCTTAAGCACCATGAAGAGCAATTATGGCCTAAAAGGCCCTAGCTGAGATATCGACTCATAACTCACTGGGTGGCCTTACTCAAGCCACTGTCTCATACCTTTAGCCCTGATCTGTAATACATGGATAATACCGGTAATATCACCCTACGGGTCACTACAAAGTGCATTACATAATAGATAATACATAATTATCTATTATGTAATGCACTTTGTGTGCTTAGGGAAAACGCATTATAATAGTCAACTGATCCATGGAAAAACTCTGCCACTGGAAACAGCTGGCATTCAAAGACTAGATAAAATATCAGTGGTAGGCCAGATTGGACAATTTCTCTCCTTGATCTGCTGGCCCATAGGGAGAGGACTTCTCTATCCATCTGGCACACCTGCCTCAGTCCTGCAGTGCCTTTGTACAGTCCTGCAGATCTCTAATATTTGAATATGGTTCACACATGTGAAACCAAAAGATCTGACTGCAGAGTTTGCACAGTTTCCTGGATAAAATAAAAGCATAGCATACTCTTAATGGCTTGTGCTAATTAAACATTCCCCATGCAACTGAATCTAGCCAATTGTGGAGAAAGGATTCTAGGCTAGATGACATCAAGGTTTTCTGATATAGTGTGTCTCTTCTCATGTCATGCAGACAAGGAACCTATTATAATATCTCTATAATACAGAGATATATAGTATCAGTACAGAGGTGTAGAGTTACACTCATGATATTCTAGCACAGTAAATGCACCATGTTGGTTTAATGGAGGTTTTAGCAGTGCTGGACCACAGGAGTACATTTTGCCATTGACTGACTAGGGATCTGAAGGAAATTGTCAGTACAGTCATGCCTTGGATTGAGAGCATAATTCGTTCCGGAAACGTGCTTGTAATCCAAAACACTCTGATATCAAAACGAAATCCCCCCAAAAAATTTGTACAGAGATTTTTAATTTAAGCCATACTACAGTACTTGTATTGCAAGACGTCGCTTGTATATCAAGTCCAAAAAAATTAAATATTTAAAAATTTGCTTGTCTTGCAAAACGCTCTCAAACCAAGTTACTTGCAATCCAAGGTATTACTGTAAATGAATATACATTTCTAAATGATACTACAGTTTGGTAGGATCTGTGGAGGAAGGGGCAGACTGCTGACTGAAATGTGACTCTTCAATTCGCCTTTGTTTTCTTTTACAGGCTTGCCTCTGCTACTCTGTACTCAACGACATGAGTACCATCACCCCCCCTCCAAAGGCCCGATGGGATGGCTTCCCACCACCCAACGACATGAATATACCACTCCCTTTTCCCAAAGGTTTGCATTTGGCACTTTCTACACAATGACTTGAGTGGGATGGCTTCCCACCCACCCCTCCAAAGACCCGCCGGGATGGCTTCCCACCACCCAACGACATGAATGCCTACTCCCTTTTCCCAAGGTTTGCATTTGGCACTTGCTACCCAATGACTTGAATGGGATGGCTTCCCCCCACCCCTCTTTTCCCAAAGGCACCTTCTAGAACACACAGCCTGGCAATCTTCCAGCCTCTTGGGCTTGGCTCTTTTAGCCTGCTTTGTTCCCTTGCCTCTGATTTTTTCCTCTGGCAACTCTTCTTTGCCCCCTTGAACAAATGCAGCAATTATTATTATTATCGTCATCATTTCAAATTGACCTTCGCACATGACACAAGACAACACAATTAGTTCAGTTGTTTACACTGGGAGCACTGGTCCCCGGTCCCCCAACAACCCAGCAACAAGACAACACAATTACACTTGGATCACCCATTCCCTCCCTTCGAGGAACAATTTCCCAACTTTTATTGGCTTTAATCAACAATCAACCACCAATCTCAGTCTTCTTTTCTTCTTGCTGGAGACACTTGGAGGGGAAATTCTTCTGTCTGGGCTTCTCTGTCAGCTAGGAGGGAAATCCCCTTCTCTCTCTGCTCTCTTCAGCTCTCTACTGCCCACACTGGGATCGCCCGCCCAGCAACAAGACAACACAAAGACAACTTGAATCACCTGTCCCCGCTCCCCCTCCGAGGAACAAGTCAGCAACATGTGACTTCTAATCAAACAACCACTTAATCTCAGTCCGTTGTCTTCAGGTGGCAGCAGAAAACGCCTGGGGGGGAAATCCTTTTCCCATTTCTGCTTCTTTCAGCCCTCTACTTCAGCAGCACAGGGACAAAGTCTCTTTTTCTGGGGGGGGCAGTTCTGATGTTTGCCCCCCCACTGCTTGCTGCTGCTCAGCCTGTCCATTCACCATGCCCCCCCCCCAAGAGCAAATGGACAGTCTTCTTAAGTTCAAAATCTGAGTCCTTCTCTCGTGGGAGAGATGTAGGGCAGGACTGTGCCCTCCCTCCCCAAAGTCTCGACAATTTCTCTGGGGCACATAGCACAACTAAAATCACTCATCAAACGCTGTTCCAAAACTCAACGTTTTGCTCACTATTCCCTTAGGAGAGGTTTTCTGGTCTTCTCCCTCCTCCTGGAACACACGTGTGCGCGCACACACTATTTCTTCTTCTCTTCTCGGGCTCTTCTAGTCCCCAAACTTTGGGATCACACAGCCACTATCTGCTCACCCGCTTTTTGCACTGGATGGGTAGGATCTTCTTCTGCTTACTTACTGGCAACTGCTACTCCCAGCCTCTGTTGTACTCGGTGGGTAGTTTCTTTTGCTTGTCCCTTTGGCCTCTCCATGCCTGGAAAAGGGAACTAGCCCTGCCTTTTCTACAGACATCAAGATTTCTTGCCTTCAACGCTCCCACAGACTGCCAGCAATCTGAACGTTTTTCCTTAAGGCTCAATCTCACACTTTATTTCTAAAAAATAATAAACCCTCTACTGATGCACTAAAGCTTCTCCAATTTCCCTCATTTGCCCACGTGCACACACTCTGTGGTTCAGCTTTGAATCCCACCTCTGCAACCATGTGGAGGAAGGGGGGGCTGGCTGGCCCGCCACAACCCCACCCTTTCTTACTCTAAAGGAACCAAGACCCCCAGAGATCTCAAGGTACCAGATTGCCAGCCTCAGCTGTCTGCAATCCTACTTGGATCTCTGTTCAGGGACTCGCCTTCAATTCTGTAACCTGGATTTAGATACTGAACTCACAGAGTACTACAAAACTCATGTGGGGTAAAACCAAGACAAGGTTTATTCTGGTAGCATTTTACAACAAGATTAGGGAAATGAGAGAAGCACACAAAATAAAGAGAGAGACACTTTAGTATACAGTAAAGCTGCAAAACAATAAAACCTGATTCCTTAATATCTCTCAGGCATACACCTATGTTACCTGAGGGTATTCTCTTCAAGGGTTAAATCTAGCACAGCCTTGCTGCCTGATGGAGAATTACCACACCTACCCGAAGGTCCGAGATGGGATAAACTCCTACAAGGCTTGCCTTCACTAGAGCCCTCATCTAGCTCATTTCACCAGGAGCTAACTGGGGTCAGATCTTGATGCCCCCCCCAAAGGCTTGGGGCCTCTCTTTGGCTTGCCGCCATCACCCAATAGCCAGGGTAGCCGGTAGCCACGCGATCCAAAGACAGACAAAGACAGACCACGCTTTGGGAAATATACCTTTCCCCCCCTCCCCTCCTCCCTGTAACTCTGCTGCCTCTCAGCCAATCAAAATGCATTTCACCTGGCCAGGCAGGGGGAAGGGAACTCATGACTTACTGGGTTTGAATTACATCTGCATATGAACACTTTCAGCCTGGCTCCTCCAGACCTCCAGGCACCAGGCCCCATCCTATGTTTTATGTAACTTTCGCTTCCTCCCAGCCCCCTCAACTGACCCCACTTGGTTTACACACGAGGAGGCGTGTGTGTGTGTGTGTGTGTGTGTGTGTGTGTGTGCATGCATGCAGGAACCCCCAAAGGCCCCTTTCTCCACACGCTAACTATGCACACCCCACCCCAGCCGGTTCACACATGAAGTGTGTGTGTGTACCCCCAAAGGCTCGTTTCTCCACAGGATCCTTCATCATTCTTGTATGTTTCTGCAGGGTGGGATGATTGTACTTCTCTAGCCCCTAAATCCTTTGGCAACTCCTGGGTATGGAAAAATATCAATTCATCCCCGCATATGTATATAATAATGCACTGATTAAAGATCAGTGAATACCCTGTAAAAATCTTACAAGAGAATTCCCTTCCCTTATAATGTTGTGGTCATTTATAAACCTGTCAAGTTCCTATCCCTGATATGCCCTAGTCATCAAGATGATATCAAAAGGGCAAGGTATTTTTCAGAGCAAACACCTGTCTACCAGCACAAAGGATCCAGAGGGAAATAGAAGATATGCATAGACAAGTACAAATTACAAGAACAGAGGCCTGACGCTGCAACCCTCACTTCCAGAATACATCAAAGAGTTAGAAGGTAATTCCAAAGTTCCTGCTTTGGAACTCACGGGGCAAAAGTGTCCCACCAACAGTAGTAGCCATTCAGGGCCGGACTAAGGCCAGCTGATGCCCTAAGCACAGCCCAATAATGGTGCCCGCTTGGCCCTTCCATTGCTTAGCTGGCAAGACATTAAGCCTCAATACGTGCTGAAGGCGAAATAAGACATTAAAAACTCAGTTTTCTTCAAGGCCACCCCCCACGCCAGAACATACAACTATATTAAATATAAGCTATTTTTTTATTATATTTATTTAACACTAAATAGCAGCAAGCAATATAAGCCAATTACATATAACTAGGGCAACAGAAAGAAATACAAATTTTCGTCACTGTTTTATGCATTTTCTAAAATAAAACTGTTATAAGGGGGGAAATGCAAATGCAAAAAATCGTGGTACTCTGTGGTGCCCCCCTTCCCTTGGTGCCCTAAGCACGCGCTTATATTGCTTAATGGTTAATCCAGGACTGTAGCCATTGCAAAGAGAAAGCTTCTAGTGAACGGCACATATACTTGGGTGAAAGCAGCAAGTAGCAAAATGTAAACTTCCTAGTAGAGGTAGGATCTGCAACAGAATGTTGCAGTGCGGAGTGCTTCCATACAGTATTCCAGCCAGCCAGCCATGCTCTCCTTCATGACCCTCCATTCCTCTGCCCACCCTGCTTTCACCCCCTTCCCGCAACAGTCAGTCAGGATTCCATGCCCACTGATCATGCTTAGTTTTCATTGGACCGTTTTTGGGTCCCCACTTCCCCTAGGGTCTTGTACTTCTGGAAACCTTGGGGTTTCCCAAACCTGCTGATCGCTCTCTCTTGTGTGTGCACTGCACAGTGCCAAACTGGCTACATTAGAATCCACACTCACCTCTGAGCTTCAAAAACAGAAGAAACGATTCTGAGATATAACTCAGACCTTTCACCTCTAGCCCAGTTTTTAAAGTGAAGGCACGTGAAATAAAAAGTGAGACAAAGCAACTGCAAAAAAAGGACACTGATGTTAATTGCTTTACACAGTGTGGCAGCAAAGGAATTCCGGCTTCCCCCCTCCCCCCTGCTAAGTAATAAGCCTAGAAATGTACTTCAAAGCAGAACAAAATGCAATCTGGAGTATGATAAAAGAACAAGTCAGAAAACAAATATAAAATTGTAATCCACATAAAATTCTTCAGGACTTAAAAGAGAGTTGTTGAGCAACAGGTTTGCATAGTTTGAAGGCCTCATAAAGAATACATTAGTTCTGCAAAACAGAAAAATTGAAACTTTCAAAAATGGCACTTCTATTGTCCTGTGCATGTTTAATCTATTCCAAATATTTCATGGATTTAATAGGAAACAGGAGCATATATTTTAATGAACACAAATGGACACTCTCTTCTGCTATATGTGTCTCCTATCTGAACATATTTTGCATATAGAATTGGATTTCATTTTCCTTTCTTTCATACCTAATCTTGGCAGGTTAGATGAGGGCTACAGCCCTAAACACACTTACAAGGAAGTAAGCCCTACTGATCACAATGGGCTTAATTTGAGTAAAGAAGAGATGCATAGAATTGCACTGTCAGTACCTATTTTTATGCAACTCTGGGTTCTTCCTAAAAAAAAAATGTGTTTCCCAGTCATACCGAAAAAGATATATAATCTTGACAGATTTTTAAAAGATATTTATTTTTAAAATTACCGTAGCAAGATATGATATGTAACAGAGAGCCAGTGCGGTGTAGTGATTTAAGTGTTCAACTGGGAACCCCAAGATTCAGGTTCTGAGATCTCTGGCTGAGATCCGGGTTCTAGTCCCTGCTTGGCCATGAAGCTCACTGGGTGACTGGGCCAGTCCCTGACTCTCAGCCTAACCTACCTCACAGGGTTGTTGTGAGGATAAAATGGAGAGGAGACTGAGGACCATGTAAGCCACCTTGGGTTCCTTGAAAGAGGGGAAAAGGTGGAATATTAATGTCATGATGATGATGATGATGATGATATACCTTGGATTGCAAGCATAATTCATTCCGGAACCGTGCCTTGTAATCCAAAAAACTCTTATATCAAAGCGAGTCTCTGGCGGGCGTGAGCGGGGCCGATTTCGGCCCGCTACGCCCGCTCGAGGCGAATGGTTACATCCCTACGACTTGTGTTGCAAGACGTCGCTTGTTTATCAAGTCAAAATTTATTTTTAAAAATTTGCTTGTCTTGCAAAACACTCTCAGACCAAGTTACTTGCAATCCAAGGTATTACTGTAATAATACCTTCTCTTTTTTTGCTGTTGGGCAGGTTCACACATTCGTGTTCACCACTTGATTTCTCTACACTTGGGGTGCAATCCTATGACCACTAGACAGAGTCTAGATGGCCACAGGATAATTTGGAGTCCCAGCTCCGACCTCAGAAACTTGCTCCGAGGTTGGAGCTGGGACTCTGAACTCGGCGCGCCCTCCCTCTGCCCTCGCAGCTGGTGCAGAAAGAACCGCACCGGCTGTGGCTCTGAGGTCACAAGAGTGACCCTGGAGATGGAGTTTTGTGGGCGAGGCGGGGAGGGGAGGAGACAGGCTCTGCCAGCAAACATAGTATTCTGGTGCCACCTCAGCCTCCTCTCCTCGCACTCCGGGGCAAAACAGATGGCCAACATCAGCCATATTTAAGTGCTTTGCAGGGCAGGAGAAGCATGGAGGCAACCTTTGCCCGTGCGCTCCTCCCGCCTTCAATAGGACACCTGTAATCCTCTGAGTTCAGAGGGTTATGGGCAGCCTCATTGGACTGTGCTGTCCATTACTCTATGCTAGATGACTAGTGGTGGTTTGAATGAACTGATGGGAAGTATTGTGTGTGAGGTGGTGGTGGTGGTGGTGGTTATTATTATTGTTGTTGTTGTTGTTATTTGTATCCTGCCTTTTCCCCAACACTGGGACCCTAGGCAGCTCACAACCTTTAAAACTCCTACAATTAAAACAGAAATAGAAAAATACAAAAGTTAAAAATACAATTAAACCATCAATAATATTAAAAATTATATATATATATATATATATATATATATATATCAATACAATATACATAATATAAAATACAGCATTCCATTGCATCACAGGGTAGTTCCGGCCACAGAATACCAGAACAGCCACAGCAGCATCCTATACAGCATTCTAGCACATGTCAAAGGGGGGCTGCTCTGTCCTGTGATACTGTGTGTCAGCTGCAGCCTAACTTTGACACCTATCTCCAACCATCAGATGGAACATTTCACCACTGTTGTGACAATCGTCTAGACTACAGATCACCTCACAGTTCCACCACAAGGCCATGTGATATGGCATTATGCCAGCACAGGAATCATTGCAGTGTAGTAGTTAGAGCAGCCTTCTCCAGCCAGGTGTCCTCCAGGGGTTGGATGCAAGACCTGCCTTCTACGAAATGAAGGGACCGTCTGTGAGACAGAGGGTTCTGCTCGTAGAAGGTTCCTCCACCCCCTAAGCACAACTCATTCAGCAGGGTTTCCTGACTGTGTATCATTTTCAGGGAGGTGAAGTTGAAGTTCAAAACATCTGGAGCTACCAAGTTGGGGAAGCCTAGGTTAGAGTGTCAGACTAAGACTGGTGAGATTCAAATCTCACCTTACCCATTAAGCTTGATAGGGCCAGTCACCATCTCTCAGCATAACCTACCTCACAGGGTGGTTGTGAGGATTAACTGGGGGGAGTTGCCCGGTCGCTGAGGTCATCGGATGGCATGCTCCTGGTGGTTCCTCGTGGACTTTTGGCCCAATTGGAGTTCACCAGGAGAAGGGCCTTCAGTGTGGTGGCTCCATTTCTATGGAACTCCCTGCCTCTGGAGGATGGGCAGGCTCCGACATTGTGCTGCTTTTGGTGCCTGGTGAAGACCTCCTTGTTCAGGGAAGCCTTCTCTGCTCTTATAGATTCATAGATCATAGAGTTGGAAGGGGCCTACAAGGCCATAGAGTCCAACCCCCTGCTCAATGCAGGAAACTAGAGGAGGGGTCTCCCATCCAAGTAATAACCAGGCCTGACCCTGCTTAGCTTTCCACGCTCAGACAAGCTGAGCCAGTGTGAGCCACAGGCCGGTGTTCAACCACCAATGTAATTTTAGTTTGTTTTCAATGTATTGTTTTTGTTTCTTTTTTCTGTTTTTCTCTTTTTATTGTTCACCGCTCCAGAATCTGCTTGATGTGGAGCGGTATACAAATACTGTTAATAAATAAATAAATAAATAAATAATCTTGAGCTCCTTGGAGGAAAGTTGGGATATAAATGTAATGCACCATTCTTAAAAAGACAGGCAGACCAATTCTGCGCAATGTTTCCTAAGTAAGCTCACTTGCATTCATGTACGTAAGTGTGCATAGAAATGGATTGCAACCTTATTTGCAGCCACACTAGAAGGCATTGAACCTCTGGACTCTTTGCAAAGATTCTCCCTAAATGGCAGATTGCATTTGTTCATTAAACACCTGGAACAGTCAAGGGTAAATAAAAGTTAATTAAAGCTAGAGCAAGGTGAATGATGAGTATAACCTTCCAAGTCGCGGATTAATCTTTTAATATGATATTGCGCTAATTGTGTTTAAATTTGCTACTTTGTTTCTAATTATTTAAGTGTTCTGAAATGACTGCAAGAGCACCTTAGAAAAATATGTACTCAGCAGCAAATCCATCCAGAAAATCTGGCAGAGTTTTCGAAATAAGTGCTTGCCAAACTTGTTCTTTGATCCAGCAAAAGAGCCATAATTTAAAACAAGGCCTACAGGCCTTCAAGGAATCAGGGAGGGATTCCATTCCTTTCTCCTTCCTCTTTCCCCCAAGGGGACCAATTCACCTTGCTCAAGTTGTAATCTACAAAGTGCAGCTCCCGCACAAGCCGTATTAAAATAAATAGGTCTTTTGGGAAAAACACTGCATCTCATGTGGAATGCCACACGTTCTTAGGAGCCACATTCTTTAAGCAGATGCTTCTTCTTTTTTTTTTTTTGCAACTTCTGCTGTAGACTTGAAGGCAGGCTAAGATGACTCATTTTCATTTCAACCATTGTAGAATAATTGAAAATTAAAAGTTGCTGAACAAAGAAAATAGCCTCTGCTTAAAATATAGCAGTGGTTGTCAAATTTTCTACCTTTAGGGAACATTTTTTTGCACTGACATGTCTGCCACGATCCTGGCTGTGTTCATTCCAAAGAGGGAAACGGCACACCATGATCTGCTTTGTGTGATCAGGCCCTCACTGAAGACTTTGTTGCATGCAGGATCTGCTATGTTCCCATGCTTTGAAGGTCAGTGTTTATTGCCGCTATTGATAAATCGCCACATATATCTGCGCAGAGCGGTGTATTAGTTCAAAGATAAAAGGATTTTTAATTACCAAAGTTACTATAGTCTACCCAAAATGTAGTACAAGCTTTCTGAAGATTTCTGTGGAGATGATGATCATGGTATCCCCATTATTAACATCAACCATGTTTTAACTAATGTTGCATACCTACTTGGAAGTAAATCCCACAGAAATCCATGGTACTTATGTGTAAGTAAACTGTCTCTCATAAATGGTTTCCAAAATACATTTCCTGTCCCCTCATCATGACTTCTGAACATATGCTTCTTTGTTTCTCCTTAACTGCCAGGTCCATAGACTCAATTATGGATATGAAATTTAAGCTATGCTTTTCCTGGCTCATTTATAAAGCTGAACATTATCACAGTAATTGTATTTTGGCAATCAAAAATCTCACTGATGGTGCATGATCTAGAAACTAGTTTCTTTAATTACAGTATAGCATCTACTAGTACTTTCTAAATATTGGCTCTCCAAATGTCTTGGTTATCCACATACCTGCTTTCTATGTAACTCCATGTCACCATAACCCATGGAGATAATGCTGCCTTTTATGTAAGCATCTAATAATCTAAAAATGACTGGTGTTCCACAAACCAATTGAATAAATGAGGATATAACCATGCATTTATAGCTCACTAGAAGGAATCCAAGTAAAGTAATATATCTTATCCATATGTCTATTTCTTCCAGAAAAGCTTGAAGAAGCAAATTATCTTGAAGAATGGGTGCATTTTGCAACTCATAATCAAGACTATTCTGCTGTTAGTTCCCAGTTGTTCAAACTTGAAACCAAAGTTAGGCTACTTGGAAGACCCAACAGCACGCAAGCCTTAAAAATAGGGTGGGCCCTTAGGAACCGCCAAATGCATGTGCTGATTTGTATGCATAGATACAAATTAGAAATAATTACTAGGAATACAATACATCTTACCATAGTGGGGAAGACTGTGACCCGGCAAGCTGTGTGCCTGCTGAGTCTGCTGTCCAGGTGCTCACCATTGATGGGCAGCTTTAAGGCTGCTGCTGCTCTCCCTTCTTATGGCTCATTTATTTTTAAACTGGAATCCCTTCACAGAGAGGACACTTGGCCATTCTACTTGAGAAGTGAGTGATCTATAAATAAGAGGTTACGCAAAGTCATCAAGTAAAATCAAAATCTAACATGTAATTTTCATCAGAAACCCAAGTGCCAGGGACCATAACATAACATGCAGCCTCTTAGCATGAAACTCCAGTATCCAGAACTTTCAAAATGATGTTTTACATTGGTCCAATGTATATTTAACTTAGAATCATGGACAAAGGCAATGTCCCAGTTCAGACATTTATTGGGCAATGATCCTATTCATATAGTGGTGAGGTCATGTGTCCTTCCCCATCACATATGGAGATGGGTGCTCCACAAACAGACAATTCCTGTGATTGCCACCCACCCACACTTGGTTTTGAAGAATAAGAATAAAACAAAAGAGGATGTCATCCCTGTGGGCTTCTGTGTGGAGTGTTCACCTCACACATTGCATTATGTGCTCAATGGAACAGGCTCAATGGAACAGCCACAGGCCTGTGGCTCACGCCGGCTCAGCTTGTCTGAGTGTGGAAAGCTAAGCAGGGTCAGGCTTGGTTATTACTTGGATGGGATACCCCTCCTCTAGTTTCCTGCATTGAGCAGGGGGTTGGACTCAATAGACTTGTAGGCTCCTTCCAACTCTATAATCTATGAATCCTCCACCACTGGAGGTGGACTGTTGTTGCACAGTGTCTGCACCAGGGCATGGCCTCCTGCATCGATGAGCTCTGTATCTGAAATGGGTTGCAACCATCAGTCGAACATATATTAAAATTTTTCCAAAAGCATATGGACATTGAAGAAGAGCATGTTTCCAGTCTGAAAGTTTTACGATTGTAAGATTCACATCAAGAAAGAGTGCCATGATACCATGATAAGTTATTCTGATTTTCTCAGTCTGTGTTCTATGGAGATTGTATTATCCTTCCATAAGTCTAAAACAGCTTTGATCAGAACTCTTCTTTCATACAATGGGGTTATTTAACACCAGATGTTTAAATGAAATGATGATATAGGATGGTAGTATTTTCATCCCCAAATCTTTCCATTCCATGTGTCAAGATTGTGCAAACATCAGGAAAATTGCATTAAAACAGAGGTTTTCAGTTTGTGTTCTGGAAAAGGTTGGAGTTCCTCAGAAATTATCAGGAATTAAGAAGATCAGTAATGACAGATGGGTTTCCTTAGAAGACAGTGTACTCACCATGACTAACCTTCCCCTGCAATGTGCAACCTCAGAGTAGTAGCTATTCTGGATTCTCAGCTTTTGTTTCATAAAGGAAGGAAGGAAGGAAGTTTCTATTAATCCCTATACTTCTGGAGTTATTAGGGGAAATGTGTCTGCAGAATACTTCCTATTCATTCAGTAAGAAGCAAGCCTGCTCTCACCTTCCAAGATTCTGTCCAATGAGTAGAAGCCATGGTTAGGATTGATGCATCACCACCCAGTGAAGAAGAAAGGAGCTTTGCTGTTTGGCCAGAAGCTAGTGGAGGGAAAAATGGATCTCGGCAGATAGTGGGTTCTTCTGGACTGGCAATGTCTTTTTATAATCCAAGGTGAGCCCCCAAAACTATGATGTAGTAATATCAGGAGTCAGTTGACATTCTTTTCTCTGCAAGTGCCTTGCTCTGTTTCACTTACTATCTGAGCTCCATCTGGCCTCTAGGGATGTACGGACTTTGTTAAATCCATTCCATCCGCGTTTTGTGGATCTTCAGGTGCCTTTTGTTCCATTGTCCGCTGATTGATGGAATCAGGTTTTGTGCAAATGCATTTGTACGCATTTGCGCATATTTGCACTTGCACAAATGTTCACTTCTGAAAATGCACAAATCCCGCAAAATATGCAAATCTCCTAAAATGTGCATTTTCATGCTTTAGTCTATGGGGGGAAATGTGCCTTTTCAGTTGGTTCCCCCCCCCCCCATATTTTTCTATGACTAAATTTGCGTAAAATTATGGAAGGTTTTTTTAAAAAAATGATGGGGGGAAAAACCCTTCTGCATCATTAACAATGTTGCTAAAAAAAAATGGTGGTGACTGGAAAGGGTTCCTCCCTGTGAGGTTATGTTGTTTGGGGTTAAATATAAAGTGTATTGGTGGTAAGTATAATGTGTTTTTGTATAGAGTATTAAGTATAAGCATGTATTCCTGCTGTATCTGGGTGAGTGAGAAAGGATGGGCAGGAAGAATGGTGTATTTACATATGTGACATGATTGGCTGATAGAGAGTGAGAAGGGGGGTAGAGCCTGTGTTATATTAAACAGTGGGTGGTGCTGTGGGGTTTTTTTTTTGGTGGGGATTTGTGAAGAGAGTGCAGGAGTGAGAGGGGTGCGTGGAATGTGAAGCGCTGTTTGGGAGTCTGCGGAGCTGACTAGAGAGAGTTGAGCGATTATATATTAGGATTGGTAAGAGTTTAGCTAGTGAGTGCAAGGATTGATATTGGGAACAGTTGTTGAGGGAGGATTGGTACTAAGATAAGATAGTACGTTACTTAGGATTGACTGAAACTTGCACATAAAACTTATTTCCAGAGCTTCTTGTGTTTTAAAATAAACTTTGTTATTTGAAACAGTCTCTGTGTGGGAAGCTGTGCTTATTGCACTGGCCAAAGAGGTTTAGTAGGGATTAGAGCTCCCAAAGGCAGTGTGAGAGGTGTAGGTTAAGGGTTAGTGGAAAAGAAACCCCCCCAACCTTACGTAAGTGCACCCAGATCCCAATAAGAAGGGCAAGCTTGAGGCCCTATTGAGGGGTGGGGTACGACACCCCCTGTCCCATTTGAACACACACACACACACACACACACACACACGCACACATCCTTCTGGTGGCACAATAGGTAAGATGCAGGAGATTGGCTGCTGGAGGTCCCAGTTGGAGTTTTGACCCAATCCCTTACAGTTGTGCTTGGCCAGTAATGCCAAGAGGTGCAGCAGAATACAGTTCCCACTTGTTCCTCTGCATGTCTTGTTTCTCTTATTCTGCAAGGCTGTCAGAGGTGGTAGTTTGGTCGCCCTTACCAATATTTGGAAAAGAGAGCTTGGTATTCACCAGCGAAGTTTGCCATGCTTCCCATTGCCTTCATTGATGTATGGTGGCGGGAGCTTACTCACATTTGGGCACTCATGGCCAACACAGGCTCCCTTTCTGCGCAGTGCATAGTTACCCTTGCATGCTACTCAAACATGTATCTGGTCTGCCCTGCCACCTACACCCTATTAACTAAAAGATAACATATGAAGGAGGTAGGTATATAATCCTTTTCATCACTCTAACATTTTTTAGATGTTTTGGAATTGTTTTGATCTTATGTGAGGCAAGGAAAATGATAATGGCAATGGTTTTCATTATTTGGCAATTATCAAAGATGCAAACAACTGGGAATGAGCATGCCACTAAGATGCCAAACCCAAATGAGAAGGTGTGTGCATTGACAAGAACACATTTTTCATTCTTCATGTCAGCAAATCCTCATAGCAAAATTCTTGTGAACATTTTTGACAATTTGGTGTTGAAACATTTACAGCAGACGATTGGTTTCATAATGAGAAAGATACAAGAGTCATCTGTGGTTTCATTAAAGCACCTATTGCTTTGGTACCTGAGGGTCTGAACTGAAGCCCACACTGACGTCAATGGAGATATTTCCATTAACTTCAAGGGTCTTGTATCCGGACATTAAATCTGTGAAGGAAAAAAATGTTATAGTAGAGCGCGCCCCAGGTGGAAACATTCTTGTTTCCTTCCTTATTCTCACCCTGCAAGTTACAATATGAATTGGGATAAGAGATAGAAGAAGGAATCTGGAGGGTAGGATGTAAGATGAAAAAGATTAAAAACATACGTGAAGGTGTGGCTTTCAGCCATTAAATAGCTAAACTATTCTTTTGCCAGTTACAGCAAGACGGATGACATTCATTGTTGATGTGCATGTATTTACAATATGGTTTTGTTAACTTTTCAATTAGTGTTATTATGCATTAGAAACAGCCAGAGACATTTAGGTTGTTGGGGGGGAAATATTATTATGGGAATCTGTTCTTAATGTTGCTGAAATGTTCTATATTGTGGGTGGTTTTTTGCCATTCTTTTTGTGTACTACTTCTTAATGTGTGTATGCTTTGTTTGTAGTAGAAACACTTCATAATAACTCATTAATATAATATAAAATCTGGGACAGTAATGACCAAGTAATCTCCTAGTAATGAATGACTTAAGTCCCATTGATTTCAATAGGTCTATTCTAAGTACAGCTAAGTTTGGATCCAACCATCTATGTCATCTTTTTTACTGCTGTATCAAGAGCTAATTTCTGCAAGCTATTAGCAAGCATATTTGAAGCAATTATCCTGATCCAGAGATATACCTGTGAACTTTTATATGAATACAGATGTTCAGCGCACATTGGTTGCTCTACTTTTTCAAGTGAAGCAGATCTGTGTGCTCACAGGCATGCCTACACAGATGTGCTCCCACCACTGAGCCAAATGCGAAACTTTATATGCAATCAGAACTCCTGGACTCAGAATCAGTTGGAGTCCAGAATTATTTGGATTAATTAATACAAATAATTAATACTACTTTTGAATTAATAAAATAATGTTATTGAATTAATTCTTATTCAATAAAATGAATATTGATCATAAGACAAATCCACCACTGTGATATTGTTCATCATCCTAGTATTGACCCTCCTTAACTTGAGCATCTGAGAGGGCATTTTTGAACTATTTTCCCATTAATTTAAGACTCTTCTTGATTAGCTGTTTCAATCAGGTGCTCTGCACTCAGATACTCTTTTACTGCAAAGGTCAACCACCTATACAAAGTGGCTCACAGAGACCATTTCATGGTTCCAGGTTTTATTCATGAAAAATCAATTGACCAATAAAACAAATGGAATATTTAATTGGGATTATGACACTTCTCTTCACCACATTAGATGTATCAAGGTAGGAAGGAGGTACTGAAGACAGACATGTTTGAAGCAAAAGAAGCAACGTCCTGTGAATTTAAACATTGTGTTATGGCTACTCGCATTCTACAAAATTCAATTCCTAGAAATTTAGATTGTGTAATAAGGCAACATCACTTGTACAGTTCAACGTTTGGTTGATATCATGTCTCATTATGGCAAGCTGCAAAGCCTATTGTCTTATTTTGGGGTCCTCAACCTTTTTGTACTCTGGACACAGTTGAGAATTTGAGAAACTGCTGTGGCCACCACCACAAAATGTCTAATCAATGGATTGCCACTTTGGTGTCTACCTGTCGCATCTATGAATCTTAGGCTGTGTCTTATTCAGGAAAAACATTTGTTTCATGCCTATTGGACATTGCAACATCTCTTTCATAAGGGATTGTCTATTTCGGCTAATTGCTGGCAGTGCAATACACAGCTAACACTTCTTTTAAACATATGTTTTGGTAACGTCCAGTAGTCTAGTAGAGAGGAAAATGCAGATGGGGTAGGGAAAGGTGTAGGACAGAAATAAATTCTACCAGTAGCACTTTTCCCTATCCTGCATCTCCAGGAAGAAAACTGAAACTGTTGAATTTCACTCATGTTTTGGCAATGTCCAGTAGCTGCTTCTTTTGGGGAGGAGGTTATTATATGAATAAAGTTTGTTCTGGAACACTCTTTAATATTCACTGATATACACCCTCATTTAAATTATTTACGTGCTCCATGGAAATTAACAAATGGTCCACGTAAATGGATTTTCCGTGCCCTCTTCACAGCTAAAAGACTGATATTACAACAGGGGAAGGATAAACACTCACCTCCTATAATGCAATAGATTGAGGACCTTATAACACTTTCAGCATTTGAATGGACGGTATATAGATGCCATCTTCAAATGGATACTTATTTGGATATCTGGTCCGCTTTTGTTGATGCCTATGTATAATTGCTAGATTGTTGTATGCATTTCATTTGTATTTATTGCTATGGATATATACAAATCCATGTAAGTATATTAAAAAAACGGGGGGGTTGTGAGTGCCCATGGGTACTGTGTTGGGGTCCCCTGTTTTATCCAGTACCTTATTCATAATCAGAGAATAAGCCATAAGAACCTTGGTGATGAAATCATAGATCTCAATGGCCAGTATAATCAGGCAGGACTAGAAAGTGGGCAGAATTACACTTCCTCTTAAAGAGGCTCATATTACCACACAGCAAGTAGGTGGTTAACCAGCCAGGAAATTAGCCAAATACCAAGGGAGTCTGACTCTGAACTCTTGTTGGAGCTAACACTGAGGTGATGGTGGTGGCTGGGGCAGGGGTGGTGGCGGCGGCCCATAAACTGCTGAGATATCCATTTGAAGCCTGAAAAGTCCCAAGTTGTAGTTACATCCCCCCCCCCCGAACCAGAACAGCCAGATCAAACATTTCCCAAATCTCATCAGAGTCTACATTTGCAGATGCTTGGCAGAAGCAAGACTATCCTTATGGATATACTGTGATAGGGTGCTTCTTCATGGATTGATTTAGAAGGAAAGCAAATTAAAATGGAAAACCTAATTCATCTGGTCCTTTCTTCTGATTTCTTTGCCTGTTGTGTGTCCCCCACCCCACCCGCCCCCTGCGCGTTTTTGGCATTTTGTCATTCTTCTGAATGGGTGAGGAGGGATTTTGTTTTGCTGCATGTGTTCATGACGTTTGGTCCTGATTTACAGCAACAAAAACATAATTTAATGCAAGCCTTCTCCTTCCTTTCTCCAAATTTCCAGTTTGGCTCAAGATAAATCATTTAATCCCACCCTGAACCCCGCACCCAACTATGGGTTGGAAACAAAGTTGCACTCAATAAATTTCTCTAGATTTCCCCCAAACAGGCATGATTCGCACAACCTTTCCCATGAAGACAGCTGTAATAATAAAACATGTTTCATGGACACAGTTCTCTTTATTCTGAAATATCTCATTTTATAAACTATTATTATGAAGAAAGAGCATCAAAAATGCACTGGTGGAACAGCAGATGACCCTGCTGTGAGCCAGTGTGGCGTAGTGGTGAGTGTGTTGGACTGGGACTCGGGAGATCCGGGTTCTATTCCCCACTCGGCCATGAAACTCACTTGGGTGACTTTGGGCCAGTCCCTGACTCTCAGCCTAACCTATCTCACAGGGTTGTTGTGAGGATAAAATGGAGAGGAGGAGGGGGATTATGTAAGCCGCCTTGGGTTCCTTGTAGGAAAAAAGGCGGGGTATAAATATAACAAATAAATAAACAAACGGAATCATGGCTTGTCTGTTGAACAGTGGGAGCTGCTTCGTAAAAAAAAAAAAGCAAAGAAAAATCTGGTTGCACATGTAATTCTGTACCACACATGCATGCCCCTTCATTAGATCCTGGTCTATATTTGAAGTTAAACTTTCATAATATAAAACATACTATATCTTGCCTTCAAGATAATATTTTCAGCATTTTCTCAATAATACAAAGACAAGAAGTGTCCAAAGTCACTTTCTAAAATGAAAGGTATGGCTCTTATGGATTCAAGGAATGTCCTTAGCATTCTTGGAAAGCAATCCTATGGTCTCTGGGACAGCCATAGGGCTGATCAGAAATCCCCCTTCAAGGTCATAGATGGACATCCAACCTTTTCACACACATACATAATACACACATATTGTGTGCACTTTCCCCTAATATCCACATTTTGTGTGGATTTTAAATATATAATTGGAGAACTCCATTTGCATATTGGTTTGAAAGTGGAAAATTAGATAAGTTTGCACTAAAATGTGGACTGAACAAATTCCTTCCCCATCGCATGTGACGGTAAGTGGAGAGGGAGAGGATGGGATGGTCCACTAAATCCACAGCCTTCTCAGTCCCCAGCCACAGCCTCGACATGGAGAGGAATTTAGACCAGCCTTAAGGTCTAAAGTAATTAGACCTTAAAATTAGACCAGCCACTTAAAAAAAAAAAGCTCCACAGAGGAGAGGAAAAACAAAAAACACACCAGCAATGGCTGGTGGCCCCAATGTTAGTGGGGCGGTTAGCCACTCTGGGTTTCAGCCTGAACTTTAAATGAGCTATCCATGGTGCTGAACCTGGGTTGGGTTTAGGGTCCAGCACCATGGATAGCTCCTTCAAAGTTCGGCCTGAAACCCAGAGTGGATATACTGCCCCACTGACACTGGAGCAAGCAGCCTCCACAGAAACACACCGTCGCTGCCATTCCTTCCACCTTGTCAGCAAGAGCTCAGCAGGGATGTGGATAGATCAAAACCTCTAAGATCAGAGTGCTCTATCATTTGAGCTCCTCACCCTCAGGAATGCACTCTGGATTACTAAGGACCAGCCTAGACACATCAGCAGTGATTCTGTGATGAAGGGGAGGTTCAGTTTTGAAAACATGCACAGAGGTGAAAAATGCAGAACCTTCCCCATGGTTCCCATCTTACAACTCTGTGGTCATAGATTCATAGATCAGAGTTGGAAGGGGCCTACCAGGCCATTGAGTCCAACCCCCTGCACAATGCAGGAAACTAGAGGAGGGGTCTCCCATCCAAGTAACAGGAGGGGTCTCCCATCCAAGTAACAACCAGGCCTGACTTTGCTTAGCTTTCCACACTCAGACAAGCTGAGCCAGCATAAGCCACAGGCCTGTTTGTACCCAAGTGCTATTCACTCAGTCAGAGTAACATCTGGTATGAGAGTTAGGCTGAGGAGAGATGCTGTAGGGAGGTTTGCTCGGGGGGGGCTGTATTGCCCACTCACCAGTGCACTAGTTTTGCCTCCTCAACAGTGCACCAGAGCCCACCTCCTCTTTCTACGTTATGGCAGCAGTTCTGTTCGTAAATGGGACAGAGCTGCCGCTGACGTGTCAAGTTTGGCCCCGAGCAACTGCATGAAACCCAGTGTTCCAACCGGTTGCCAAAAAACAAGCCACACATGCTGCATAACTAGAAAGAGGCAGATTTTGTAAACAGGAAATTCAGACTGTTGTCAAAATACTGTTGGGAAATATCATGTTACTGTGACCATTATTTGGCAAGTTCAGGAGAACATTAAAAGACACATGAGGACAATGGTCAAAGTACAAATAAGATATTGAAAATGGCTGAGTCACTTATGCAAATCTTAACGGATGCCTCACCAAATATTAAGAGGAAAATCCTCAACCACTGACTGAATGGAACCTCTACGTGGTCCTCCAGTACAATTCTCTAACGGAGAAGCCTCTACGCATCAACATGTTGTTCTTTTTTTTCTTTTTTTTTAGGTCAACGGAGAGAGCTTTCCTCAGACCTAATTTGCCCTATTCCCTCCTAAGGAGAAATGGCACTTTCTGCTTACAGTTCACTTGGACTTATGCTCAGCTAATTAATTCTCCCTCCATTCTTTTATTTGAGACGATCTTAAATCCCAGCAGAACCTGGATCAGAATCAGTTCTAGATTTCAGTAATGAAATGAATACACACATATTGTGTGCACTTTCCCCTAATATCCACATTTTGTGTGGATTTTAAATATATAATTGGAGAACTCCATTTGCATATTGGTTTGAAAGTGGAAAATTAGATAAGTTTGCACTAAAATGTGGACTGAACAAATTCCTTCCCCACTAACATTGGGGCCACCAGCCATTGCTGGTGTGTTTTTTGTTTTTCCTCTCCTCTGTGGAGCTTTTTTTTTTTTAAAGTGGCTGGTCAATCAGTCCTGTGAGACTACTCAATAAAGACTACTGGTTTATTGTGGCATGAGCTTTTGTAAGCAAGAACTAATTCATCAGATAGATGATTTCAGAAGAGCTCTTTTACACCCATTGTGTCCCACTTTATCCAGCATACCACACTTATATTGCAACAGTGACTGGGATGCTGCTTCTCATATTTTGTCACAGTTGTTTTTCAGACTGCTGTATCCTTTGCCACCACAGCCAGCATGAAGACACAAGACTGCAGAAATCGATAGACTATTTGTTAATGTGCTTTATTTGATTTGACAGATTTACACCCCAGCGTTCCACTATTTAGGTCTTCATGGAAAGTTATTTATAGTCTGAGCAGGACAGGAGTCTACATGAGGATTCCTTCTTAGAACATAGGAGCATCACCCTACACCTGATGATCTCTGCTCAGGTTCTGGCTGTCTTTGCCTTGGCACTTGGCAGTGGGGGCAAAGAGCCAGCCTTTGCCCAGTAGCCCCAGTGCAAGCCCTCTTGCTGCCCAAGGTGGGAAAGTACATTTGCAGCCATGTCACCCCCACCCCTTCCCCTTATCATGTTGCGCCCCCACCCCATCCCTTTACCACCACCACCAAAACCACGTGAACTCTCTGGAGAGCCATGCAGCCAGAGGAAGTCACTGACATGGCTCTTCAGACAGACAGACAGGCCAAAATGCCTGGATCTGACGGGATCCTTCCTCAGAGCCAGGCATGGGAGGGGTATCCCAGGAGATCACCTGTACAGGCTTCACCCCACCTCGTGGAAGGGCTGGCCCACTTCCCAGAAGCAACTATCTACCCCTGAGTAAATCCAGGAGCAGAGAAGATGACAATGCTTGGCAGTTTCCACAGACAGCGGGAAACCTGATGGCACACAGTTGTCCCCAGACTCCCCACAGACAGCTGACTTCAGGACAGTGAATCCTCACAAGATTGGGCTTACCTGAGGTGCTGTCTTCCCCCCCCCACACCTCCCCCATATTTTTTTCATGGGACCATTTCTTTTACAGTTTTCAATTTTACAGTTTTCACCACACCTAAAAAAGGATATTGTAAAGTTGGAAAAAGTAAAGAAAAGGGCAACTAAAATAATCAAGGGGCTGGAGCAAATCCCATAAGAGGAAAGGTTACATCAGCTGGGATTGTTTAGCTTAGATAAAAGGCGAGTAAGGGGAGACGTGACAGAAGTGTATACAATTATGCATGGTGTGGAAAGAAGTGGATAGGGAGACATTTTTCTCCCTCTCTCATACTACTACAACCCAGGGTCATCCCATGAAGCTGATTGGTGGGAGATTCAGGAGAAAAGGAAGCACTTCTTCACACAGCACATAGTTAAACTATGGAATTCACTTCAAGATGTAGTGATGGCCACCAATTTGGATGGTTTTAAAGGGGAATGGACAAATTCATGGAAGAGAAGGCTATCAATGGCTACTAGTCCTGATTGGCTATATGCTACCTCCAGTATCAGAGGCAGTATGCCTATGTACTCCAGTTGCTGGGGAACATGGGTGGGAGGGTGCTGTTGCACTCATGTCCTGCTTGTGGGATCCTGTGGGCAGCTGGTTGGCCGCTGTGTGAACAGAATGCTGGACTAGATGGACCCTTGCTCTGATCCAGCATGGCTCTTCTTGTGTTCTTATGTAAGTTGCTTTGGGACTCCATTAATAAAATAGAATGCAACTCAAATAAATCAATAAATACATTTTGAGAAGCAAGCAATTATCAAAGAAGCTTAACATAATATTATATTCTTATATTCTGTCTTGGAAATTTTCAAATAATAAAAGGCCTCCATAGCAGCACAATTCAGGTGGCCCAGCATTTCTTCTAGCTCCTTCAGCATTATCTTTCTGCACGTGGGCAGCTGCACCATTGGTTTCAGTCTGCCCTTGGCCAGTTTGCTCAACTGCTACAGTGTGTCCAGCTCAATCCCAAGAAATGTGAGATGGAATGATGCTCTTTGGGCAGGGGTAGGCAAAGACAACCTTCAGTCCATCTGCCAGATCTGAAAGGATTGTGTGATTGGGACCACAGGGCCGGTGCTACCATTAGGCCAACTAGGCAGCTGCCTAGGGCGCAGGGCTAAAGGGGGCGCCAGAAATAGGGAGGGAGGGCTCAAGTGGGAAGGGGGGGCGCTAAATATCTGATCTTGCCTAGGGCACCAAACTGCCTTGCACCGGCCCTGGGACCACCACACAAGAAGTCATTCAGATATCATGCTGTAGAACTTAGACAAACACTCTTCTGAAGGACCAACCAAAGCATGGTGCTCAGTGACTGGAAGGCTGAGTTAGGAACAGAATGACCTGTTGCCAGTATCTTGTCCACACAGAATATAAATTGAATATAAAGCCCATCAAGTCAAAATGATCCAAATGGAAGGAGGAGGAAGGCCAACTTCATGTAATAATTCCCCACGAGGACCCATGCCCTCACCTCCACACCGCTGACCGCTAAATCATCAAACAATATATACTTTTACTGTAGCAAGCAGAACTTGGCTGGAATTCAATAGTTGAAAGGCTTTAGGGAAAGGAAAGTGAAACTGGAATCCCCTGAGGCCTTTTTAGGCACCACTCCTAGTGTCAATATCCTAAGAGATAGCATGAGTAGATGCTACAAACAGCCCTCTGTAAGTAGATGCATAGCCATCTGCCTTCTAAAATTTCTTTTGTCAGCTTCTGTAATACCAGCACGTCCTGGCCTTTCCTGGAACCAAGGTTCCTGGCCTGGGTGAGGAAGGTCTTTTGGCAGGGGTGGATCCTTTTTCAGGGTTGGGGTGTGCCCACCTGCCACAGCCACCCTCCTTGCGCCTACCTTTATTAAAAAAAACCCAACAACTTCACCACGCCACTGCAGGCTTCCCTTTGTGGCAGCCAGCTGCTCTCCTCCTCCCCCTCCTCTTGCTGCTATGCTGAGAGCTTTCTTTCCCAGCATGGCTGCTTCCTTGTTTAAACTGCATGTGCACACACATACACAGAACCCTTTGTCACGGGGGACAGACATTCTGAGCCCACCAGGCTAGGGCACAAACCCCTGAATCAGGGGTCAAAAATGTGAAAAAAGAAAAAAAAAAGGTTCAACTCAAGTGCTTAGCCTGAGCTGGCCAATCAGAGTAAACCCAGTCCTTAGCCTGGTGAAATCATAAACTGGCTTATAGTGCACGTGTTAGTCTGGAGAAATAATAAAATAGCTTATAATGCATTTGCATAATGTTATGTCTTTTAAAAAAACCCTATGCTGGATGGATGGCCAACTTTTATATCTTTAAAAGCGCCTCTGTACAATGTTGGCTCCACCTCTGCTGACCTGCTTTCTCCCCCACCGGACAGATTGGCCATGAGTCACCACTGTCCTTTGACCTTATTCCCCCACCCCCATGTGAATACAGCACAGGTGTTAATTTATCTACCACATTGGTTCTTCTAATGTTGGCCTCACGTTGGAAGTAGTTAGGAATATATTTCAGATTGTTAATACTAACAATTCTTTTGTCAGCTCTAAGAGATGTTTGATGAATGCCATCTAGTGGATAAAAACAAAGTGGGAACAAAAGCATATTTTACAGCTACATATGGTATACTTGTTAGACTATTCATATTTATGGCCTACTGTCTTGTTAATCATGTTAATCAAAAACTCTCTATAATTTTTGATCATACATTCAAAAGTGTAAACTTACTCTTGATGCTCTCACTTTTCTGGAGCATTAGTAGGACTTATGAACTTACAGAATTTCTGTTTCCTCAGAAATTACTGAGCTATAAGCTTATTTCTGCCTAGAGACCGGGACTTTAGTTGGCCCAGGTCATAACACAATCCCAGAACAAAATGCTAAAGAAGAATGTGTTTAACCAAGCCCTCTTCTTTTCCCAGCAAGGTTCAGACAAAAACAACATTCCAAATATAAGGAATGTGTAATAGCTACTTATGCTGAACTGTTGACAGGAAAGGGTTGCCCTGTGCCAGTTTGCAAACTTTATGAAACTGGGTGGCATTATTTTTCTGTTGGGCGGACGATAGGAAGCGAAATTATTATATAGCCTTGGGGTACTGACAGTCATCTAAGTAATATGAAAGTGGCAAAGGATCAAGAACACATGTCTTTGTAGATGAAATCTGATACATTACCTGATCTGATACACATTTACCTGGAAGCAAGTCTTACTGAATTCAATGGGACCTGCTTCTGAGTAGACACCCATAGGATTGCACTGTCAAGCCACTTGCATGTTTAAGTTTTTAGCAGATAAAAATAAACCTGGGTTTACGGTTTGTGGCTACATCCTTTGCTAGCACTCAGTTATCTATTTATGTGTATAGAGTGGCTTACATATATAATAGGAAAAGAAAACCACAACCACCATTCAAAACAGTAGAATGAAAGCAACCTTTTTTTAAAAAAAAAATATGGGACAACATTTTAGCTGATCAGTTGGTAAGGAAGGGGTCACAATAAATCAGTGTGGGAGAACATGGCAGCCTTCACCTGGTACCTAAAGGACAGCAAAGCAGGGTCCAGATGAACTTGTCTAGGGAGGAGTTTCCATAATTTGGGCACCAGCACAGAAGAAAAGACCCTCTCTCCAGTAGCCACCCACCTCACTTGAAAACAAGGGTGCACAACCTTTTTGGCCCTGAGGGCCACATCTGAGGTATGCTGGGGTAACTATTTTTTCCAAGATTGCTTGGTTGGCTGTTTCATATATAATGAACATGTAATATCTAAACTGAGGCAGGAGTTAGTAAATGTTAAGCAAAATAAGTTAGATGCTGTAGCTAAAATGCTTACAAATGAGGATAAAGCTAATATTCCAGTCACTGGAGGGCCAAAATGCTATTAGACTTGAGCTACAAAGTTTGGAGTCTTCAGTCTGAATACATAGCAATGATTCAGGCTGAAAATAGAAACATATTCACTTCACAACCAAGTTTCAGCAAGCGTCTTGTGTCGCCAAAAAGGACTTCAAAGTTCAAGCCGAAGGCATCTATCTATCCCCAAAGGCTTAAGTAGCATCTCCTACATTAAAAGTCTGTTCTGTTTAGTGATTAATTCTGCCATTGAAAATGTTAGCATCAAGAAATGACATCAAGAAATGAAACTTTATTTCTATTCTGTTCTTCTGTCATTTGATCTCTATCCTCATAGAGTTCTAAAGTGAAAATTTTGGCACATCTTATTTCAAACATGTGTGCGTTTGATACCTATAATAAATACCTTGTTTTAATGTGTAGTTTTGCTTCAGAACCATATATGTTCCTCAGTGGTGTATGGGGCTATGTCACTTTAATTGCCTAATCTACTTGAAGCAACTGGAGAGAAAAAAGGAAGGGGAAATATGACAACATCCATACTGCTGTTTATATACCGTACCTTAAAGAAATAAATGTGTTGTCTCTTGGGGTTTTCATTTGCTTAAAAATATGCAGAGGAAACAGAAGCCACCCCACAACTTTTCTATGAAACCAAATTTATGCTACACTGTTTTTAGATTCATCCGTTCACCATTCTTTTTACTGTGGTACAGAGGAGGAGATACATGTACATTATTAATTCAGTCAATTCCATTTTCCTTGTGCTGCACAACAACTTACTTTATATGTGGCAACTGCATGCCATTTCTGTTAAACTGGATACTCTGCAATTGCAGTTCTATCTATAAACTTTGTTCTACAGTCAAACATACTGTTGGTTGAAATATTTGCTTAAATATGTGTATGGAAATGGTATTACTCTTCCTGTAGCGGTAATGGTATTATTCATCGAACCCCTCTATCCCATAAATATAATGGCAAAAAACAGCAAGACTAAAACTACAATATACAACACATGATTTGAAATGTTTTACTGTCTTAGAGACTTCTATCAAAGAATACTTCACATGTGTACACACACACACACACACACACACACACACACACGCACACACAGCTGGATGTAACTTGTTTCAATTAGTATATAAAGGTTTAGACCTGGTTTGCACGACACAATAAACCATGGTAGGTTGTCACCATGGGTTGTTTCAGGATAGCTTGTTGTGATGTTTGAACCCGGAGTGTTTTTTTCATTGTGGGTTGTTTTTCACAAACAAGCCACCCTGAGAACCCATGGCTTGCTGTTGGGTTGTTTGGGGTGGCTTGTCATGACAATCAAACCCAGCAAGGTGACTTCATTGTGGCTTGTCAGGAAGGCTAGAGAGTCTCCTGGCAAGAGTGGCAAACAAAGAAACAAACAAACCCTGCCGCTCCTCACAATCTTGCTAGTGCCACCACCATCCTTCCTCACCCCTTGTCAGTGCCCTCCTAAAATCAAGAAGAAAGGACACTATAGTGTCCCAAATGCATTTGTAACATTTTTAAAATCATTATTATTATTTTGGACTTGCGCAATTTGTGTTATTTCCCCCTTCACTTTACTACTCTGCCATGAAATTTGCATATATCTACTGATCCTACTCATCGCTCTGCCTTGAAATTTGCATATATTTACTGATCCACCTCACTTGTCTGCCTTGACATTTGTGTAGCTTTACTGATCTGCCTCACTCCCTGCTGTGCCTTGAAATTTTTGTCTCTTTACCAATCTAGCTCACTGCTCTGTCTTGAAATTTGCGTATCTTTACTGATCCCCATCACTGCTCTGCAACCTATATGTATATCTAACAGCTAACCATGGAGGGAAGTGACAAGTATAAAGGCATTGGGGGGGGGAGCCAATAGCAGCTGGTGGCTGCAGGAAAAGGAGCTTTTCTGGTGGGTGTAATTACTTTGGTAGCACTGAAGCAGCCTTTTTTTTTTTAAGTGTTACCTAGCAAGGCAAGCACTGAAGTGGATGAAAGTGACAAGGACATTGACAAGAGGGGGATATTGTTATGCTGGGCTAAATTAGCAGACAGTCTTGTGTTCTTGCACAAGACACCGAATACAGGCAGTCCCCAGGATACGTACGAGTTCCGCTCTTAAGAATGTCTTTAAGTCGAATTTGTATGTAAGTCGGAACAGCATAGCGTTCTATAGGTTAAAATCAGCATTTATGCAAATTGCGTAGTATACTACGCTATGTACTCTACGTAAACGACATAGTGCCGGGGAACCCAGAAGTCCATTCTTAAGTATGGGTTGTCTGTAAGTCAGATGTTCTTAACTCAGGGACTGCCTGTATATGTGTACATCGCTCAGAGTGGCTGGATGTCTGGCCAGATGGGCGATTCATAAATATAATAAATGAATATATATATATATATATATATACACATACATACTCTGTGTGTGTGTGTGTGTGTGTGTGTGTGTGTATACTCTCTCTCTCTCTCTCTCTATATATATATATATATATATATACTATATATATATATATATATATAGTTTGTGAATATGTTACTGCATTCATGAGGTCTCAGAAAATTATATACATTTGACAATCTGATGTGTGTGTGTGTGTGTGTGTGTGTGTGTGTGTGTGGGCAGTTTTCCTCATAAGCCAACAACCCCAAATGCAGAAAGGATACTGACATAGGGAATGAGGAAACAAGGATTTCTGCTGCAAAGGCACCTGGGCTTCATGTCAGGAATGGGCAGGAGGACTAAGGGGGAAACAACCCATGGCAAGCTGCAGTGAACCCAGTTGTCTGTTGGGAGTAATGTGGGTTATCAAACGAACAACCAAACCACAGTGGCTCATCTTCAGGGTGTCTTACCGTGATGTGCAAACTTTCCCTTAGTCTGAAAGCATCAGCCTATGCAGGTCACTTTTTGTTAGAATTAAGTTCAGTAATATTTTCAATATCGTGTGGTTTGTTATTACAGTAATACCTCGGATTGCGAGTAACCCGGTATGCAAGCTTCTTGTAAGACGAGCAAAATTTTAGCATAAATTTAAATTTGAAAGACGAGCAAGTCTCGCAACACGAGCCACACACTCTGCCGTCGGCTCCCACTGCTTTGCCTACGGGCAGGGAGCCGCCGCTCACTCTGCAGGTTGTTGATCCTCCACATCTCTCTCCTTCTCTCCCCCTTCTCTCTCTGAAATTTTCATTAGCTGCTTTGAGATACTCTGTCTAAAGGCAAAGCAAGCCGGCTCCCTGACAGGGAGCCCCGTGGAGGCGCAGTGCAGCTCCCTGCTGAGTTTCCATTATTTCTTATGAGGAAACTCACTTTGATATACGAGTGTTTTGGATTACGAGCATGGTTCTGGAACGAATTATGCTCGTAATCCAAGGTATTACTGTATAATTATTACCATGGTGAAGGTGAGTTTGCATCTTAAATTAGGGGGGATTTGGGAGGCAGGGGGAGTCCAAGATATCTCAATTTTCCTGTCACTCCTCAATCCTAATAGAACCATACCTAGCAATTTTATCATGTTTGCTTGGCTCTTGGCTTTCTAAAAGCTTAAATGTATAAAACAAAGATGTCCTTAGGTACAATGTTACTAACTCAATCCATGAACACAGCTCACCTCTCTGAATATGAAACCATTTGTTTAACAAGGAAACTTGCTATCTTCCCTACTAAGTTCTTACCCACCCAATACCCTTTCTGGATCAAGAAAGAGGCCCCATAGCAGGGCCGGGCAACTTGTGGCCCTCCAAATGTTTTGGCCTACAACTCTTGTCAGTCCTAGCCAGCATAGCTAATAGTGAAAGATAGCCCTGGATTAACCATTAAGCAATATAAGCACATGCTTATATTGCTTAATGGTTGCACCAAGGGAAGGGGGGCACCACAGGGAAGGGGGGCACCAAGGGAAGGGGGGCACCACAGAGTACCAGAGTACCACAAATTTTTGCATTTGCATTTTTCCTTTATAACAGTTTTATTTTTAAAAAATGCATAAAACAGTGATGAAAATTTGTATTTTTTTCTGTTGCCCTAGTTATAAGTAAGTAATTGGCTTATATTGCTTGCTGCTATTTAGTGTTTATATCTATCTATATACCGTATATATAAAAAGAAGGTGTCCTGACTGACTGACTGCCCAGCTCAAACCATTTAATCTAGGAACGTGAAATTTTGAAGGGACATTGCTTTTATGACATAGACCCCCACTAAGGAAGAATTTTGGGAAATTCCATCCCTAAGGGGGTGAAAAAAGGGGGCAAAATTGCCCCACTCTCATATCTGCAGTTCTGCAAATAGGCCTCACCTCATAATTGCTGCAGGAGCCAACTTGCTGCAGGAGCCAATAGCAGCAGTTATGCAAATAGCCCATATGACATTTAGAATGTTAGTATGAATTCCTGCAGGGGCCAATAGGGCTGGGTATGCAAATCTCCCCTAGGCCATTTAGAATGTTCTCTGAGGGGGTGAAAAGGGAGGGAAACTTTTTACATGACTGACTGACTGTTGTGTGTGGGGCATCGTTGCATAGGCTCCATCACATTTAGAGGGATCTACCCCAAACTTGGTATGCTCACTCTTCATCACCTGTAGACTCTCAGGATTAACCTGATTTTTCTTTAAGAACAGATATTTCTGTCACAAAAGATTTTAGTGTTTGTTTTTTTCATGAATAAGATTCTAAAATTATTTAAACAACAACAACAACAACAACAACAACAACAAAAGATTTCTGCTGCCAGCACCCAGCCTAAATGTTACACTTTCAGTCAGAGACACTGCATCTTTTCCATACATGTTTCTTTTAAAAACAATTATACCAAATCCTAAAATCCATGCGAGCGCAGCCGTGGGCAACAGCTAGTAGGGTATAAATACATGAGATTTCCCCAGAGGCTAGGAAATCAGTACTTATTTATTTTTATTTTTATTTATTAATTTCATTTCTATACCACCCCACAGCTGAAGCTCTCTGGGCGGTTCACAAACAATTTATACAATAAAATCTACATTAAAAAACTAACAATAAAAACATACAATATAGTTAAAAAGATTAAAACCAAACTTAAAAGCACAGTTTAAAATGTGCTTCAAACTTAGGAATTTGATAGACTGTGCAAGTCTGTGCTGATGACTGACGGGTACAAGTATAGGAACAGCAAGGAGTGTGACCTAGAAGGGTTGGATGTGCAATGAAGGCCCATCCATCCATCTTCTCTTCCAGCCCACAAACTGACGTGCCTTACACAAAGTGCAAGCTCTGCTCCCCTAACTGGAGCACTATACAAATGTAATGTTCCAGAATGGGCACAAATTAATAGAGAGAGCAGCTAGTTATATAGTTGTGTGTTCTGGCATGGGGGATGGCCTTGAAGAAAACTGAGTTTTTAATGTCTTATTTCACCTTCAGCACTTACTGGGTTTTAGTGTCTTGCCAGCTAAGCAATGGAAGGGCCGAGGGGGCACCATTATTGGGCTGTGCTTAGGACACCAGCTGGCCTTAATCCGGTCCTGGTGAGTGATGATGGGAGTTGTAGGCCAAAACATCAAGAGGGCCACAAATTGCCTACCCCATCCTATATGGAGGCTTGGTAGTTCCTGGCCTTGTAGTTTCAAGCAGCTCTTTCACCTGGGCACCTGAGAGAGGTTGTCCTACCACCAAAACATTGCTGCTCCTACAACGGTTGGCTGTAGAATGCCTGACCCACCTGCACCACCAGACGGACGCAGCGCCTACATATCACACTTACATTGCAACACGCAGGGTTAATTCTACTATTAGGCAGACTTAGGCAAGCCTGCCTTAGGTGGCAAGTTTGGGGGCATCATTAAAGGACCACAAAATTGTCAGTTGTTTATCTTACAACTGATAGGGGCTCAATTTGGATTGCTGGCCAGAGGCAAAGTCTCTAGCAAAACCTACCATATAGTCCCCCTGTAATTACCACTGACCACAAAATTACAGCAGAACTGATTGTGATTAACTATTGGTAAATTCAAAATTCATTAAAATGAAATGCCAATTCTGCAATGTTTCAAAGTGGCGCTCATAAGTACTGCTTCAAGAATGGCTGTCTCAGGGCCAAACTACATGTTCTAATAATGACGCTGGTGTAGCTGAGGCTGTTTGTTCCAGCGTAATTGCGCACGGTCCACAATTCAAATTAGGAATAGCATGCTCAGGGAAGAAAGGATTAAACCTCCCCACCCCAACCATTCCCCACTGAATTTCCACCCCTCCATGGGGGTCGGGTTAAAAAAAAGCCTCCATTCAAGTGGATGCTTCTTTTCTTTTCTTTTTTAAAACTCCCTCCCCATGAGAGCAGAGTGGCAATTTCAGGGGGGAAATGGCTGGGGGGGGAGGTTTAATTCCCCCCCCCATCATGCTGTCCCAATCTGAATCAGTCACACTGGAGTAAACAAAGAAATAGCCTCAGCTCCACCAACACAATTATCAGAACCTATACTTTAGCCTTCACCATGCCCATTTAAGACAACAAAAGTCATGCATTTGGATTTCGTTTACATATACTAGGATAAACACCATTTGCTTTCAAGGTAACAAGGATCTATGCCAAAGGGCACTTATGGCTGCACAGGGTATTAAGACGATAATTAATTTTTTAAAATGATAAGTGTTCTACAGCTGAAGATGCTGTCTGGACACCCTGTAAAATTCTGTGAATTAAGCAGGGTGATTGCATGATAAAAGCCTCATCTGGAAGCACCCGAACAGACTTAAAGACTGTGGCACCTTAAAGACTATCAAATTATTTAGGGGGAAGGGGAAGTTGGCAAGAAAGGAATCTCTAAAATGGCACTACACGATTTCCTACATATTAAAAACAGAGCTTCATTCATAGACAAAAAGGCAGCTTTTACAGGAGGAAAACAAGGAGATCGTTAGATAGATACTCAAGAGCAAAAGAAACTAATTTTGTACAATCTCTGGCTATACCAACTCTAACCTTGGGGTCATTTAAAGGATTGTACAACTACATCTGTGTGGGACAAAGACAGGTTTTAGATCAAATCCACCACCTTTTCTCTCTCAGACTAACCACCACTCTCTAACTGACAAATCCCAACTGCCAGTGAGGCTGTGCTCTCTCCGCCTCCCCTCCCTGATTCTGTCATGGAGGAGAGGCCTCTGTCTTGACAGACAGCTCCTCAGGTCCAGTGACCAAACCTGCCAGATCACTTTGTTCTATCACCCATTCTTTGATTGGCATTTACTTTTCCCTGCCCACAGCATCTTGGTTTGCTGTGGTGCTTGCTCAGAAAGCGGAGTTCCAAAATGGCGGCCACATCTAGCGGCAATGAGAACCTTGAGGGCAAGAGTGTGAGTTTTCCAAAACATGTCTGAGCTGGCTGGGAGGAAAATAGGGAGCCCACTCATTGACTGCTTAACACCATGAAAAGTCAAGCCTTTAAAATGCGTCCTTTTCTTAGATAATTCCACATGTACGTATTCCCCTCTCTTCAGTCTCTACTGATGGTGTTTCCTCAGGGCAAATGAACATGTGGATTTAGATAGCTTCAACCCAGTTCACATGGAATTTATATTAAGCAGCAATGTCCTTTCCATCACTACATAGTTGTTGGGTTTTGTTGTTTTTATATGTGGTCAGCATGAGTTAAGATGGATTCTTTCAAATTCAGGAATGGAATTTTTCTACTTTCCTCCTGTATCATTAGGAGGGAATTGCCTTTTTGGGGAAGGGTTATAGCTCAGAGGTAGAGCATATGCCTTGAATGCAGAAGGTCACAAGGTCAACCCAGGGCATCTCTTGGGAGGCCTGGGAAAGTCACCTGACTGAGAGCTTTTCTACAGAGGCATTTATTTTGTGCTTGTGTTCCTTACTCACGGTTGTTTACAGGTTCTTTAGACAACAAAGTGATCCTTCAGCTTCACTACTGGCTTTTCAGAGTACTTTCCTGGGGTTTTTTAGAACAGGGAAAATGGGGTATTATATTTGAAAGTGCTGTTTCTACTTGTGTATTTGCACTATTCTGCTATAGCACAGTGCCACCTATAGGTTATGTATCAGGAAAGGAAAAGCTCTTTGTGTAGAGCTCGGATCTCAATTGTCATGTTCACCTCTCTCTCCCCTTTGGAGTTAAGCACAAGAAGTGTTCTTCTAACCAACAGGCTTTTATTATACTAAACTGCAAGCAAGTGAAGCTGGCTTTAGCTTACAGATTAAGCATTTTACAGAAATCAGTAACAAAGGAAACAAGCATTCTGTAGAATCAGTTCATTAATGCAATACAACTCAGTTGAAAATTGATTTCAAACTATTTTTTAAATTTTTATTTAAAATTTTTCAAACAATATATAAAACAACTAAATAACAAACATACAACTTATATAGTGCTCCCATCACCACGGGACCAAAGAATACATTCTATCTCTATAATCTATTGTTATTCATTATTCCAAGAATACAACATATCTTGACACGGCATACTCCCTTTCCCCTTATTTAACACAAAATCCAAAAATAAACCCCAGATATCCTTAAAATTGTTTTTCTTTAATTGTCCCCTTTTACATTTGATATTACAAGTTAACATATCATTTAAAGCACACTTCTTTATACCAGTCAGTGATAGAGAAAACTTGCTGAACTTTCCATTTTCTTGCTATCGTTAATCTACCCGCCGTTAACAAATTTACAATTAATTCTTTAACATTTTGAGGACCAGCCACCTTTTCAGTTATTGATAACAATGCTAATTTAGGACAAACTTCTAAATCAATACCAACAATTTCTGATATTTCTTCAAAAATCATTTCCCAAAAATCCAATACATTTTTACAACTCCACTACATATGAACATACGTACCCAGCTCCTGACAACCTCTCCAACACATTGGAGAACATTTATTATCTATTTTGTTTATTCTCACCGGAGTCAGGTACTATCTCCAAATTAACTTATAGAATTTTTTTTTATCCTTATTGACATATTTTTCAATATTCGCCTATCCCATATCTTATTCCACTCTTCTTTTGCTATTTCCTCTTCAAACAATTTCAAACTAATTAGAATTAACTTACGCCTTCCCCTTCCCAGTAACTGAAATCCTACAAACCAAACCCTCACGGCGGGTTCCTGATTTCTCAGGGCCAACCGCTTAGAATGTCTCACTCCTCATTGTTGGTCTTCCCTCCTTAATTGATGTCTCACCTTTGCATCTATCACACCCATTTTTCCCTCCAGCTCTTCTTCAGAAAGGCTCTGGTTTCCCACGGTTTCAGGAGCAGCTTCTCTCTCCTCCCTCCTCCTTTATCTCTATTTTTTTTTTTGGTCCTTGGCTTTTCATTCTCCACTTTCCCCTTCCCCTCTTTATCTGAATCAGAATCTATTCTCATATCCTTTTGAGGCTCTTCTGCAGAATTAGTGGGCCCAATCCCTACATCAATTGTGCAACAAAAGTGAAAGTAGATACAGCGATTAACAGCCTTGTGTAGAAAAGGTCTGAAACACTGGAGATACACCGGATCCCAGTCAGTGTAGGTCAGCTTGATGCCCTTAAATATGTGTTGGGCTACAAATCCCATCATCCTAACCAGAATGGCCATGCTGGGAGTTATAGTCTAACACATCTGAAGGGCACCAGGTTTGGGGAGGCTGATGTGAACAACACTGAGCCAGCTGGGCCAATGTTCTGATTTGTCCTCTGTTCCTATAGCAAGCTCCTTCACATTCTCCACTTCCTGAGACTTGATTTATACAGGACAAGGGAAAACCAGTGTACATTTTCCATGCCTGCCCAATAATATTTAATTGCACTTACAATGTGCCCTGTGACATTCACAATAGTAGCACACCAGTGGTGCACACTGCCTGGGCCATTTTTTTGTTGGCATGCTCACACATGTGAATGCACCAATGCATGTAGTAAGTGCATTTAAACCTAACCAGCACATCTGGTTAGGAAAGATCCCATATCCTGTATCAATAAGGCACCTCTTTTCAACCTTACTCCGGATTATTTTAGTATCCAGGATAGGCAAGAGAACAAGTGTTATTAGTCCTCAATCCTCAAAGCAGCTTGTCCACCTCCCCAGATTCCACAAGCTGAAATCAAAGAATTAATAGCCGAGAGCTATATAACAAATTTCATATCTACATTTCTCCTTCAATCTTCTAGGAGCCAAGACTGCCTTAAGGCATTCAGTGCTGTCCTTCCCACAAATATGCAGTAATGCATGCACTGAAGCTAAATGAAGTAACCCAGTTAAAAACTAGAATGTAATAGCTATAGTATTTTTTTATTTTATTCTTTAAATAGTTATGAAACAGATACTAGAATTTCACTTTCAACTTTCATATATATGGATATATTTTGCTTAAATATAGTTCAATTTAATTGTTTTATTATGTTCAATTATACTTTTTGACACACACTCTGTTTTCAGATTTTAGAAAAACAGTTGAAGACATGTGGCTTTAAGAAAAATAAAGAAGTCACAGATTTGTACCTTGGGGAAAAGTAAGTACTGTTTTTTCAGCAAATGCAAGGGACTGTTATGTTACATTAACTTACACTGCAACCTGTAGGCTAACACTATTTGCATGGGTCAACTGGAAATATTTTATTCAGACTGAATTTGAGAGTACCAGAAAACAGAACTTTCCTTCAGGTTCCATGAAAAAATAATACATCCTTCCAGCATTTTGAGGACCAGCAGGGTAAAATGCCACTCTTTAGTCTTTATTTTATGAGGGCCAACACTGCTCTTAAGGCTCATCTTAGCATAGCCTAAATATCAAAATCAAATAAAATATAGTAATACCTTGGATTGCAAGTGACTTGGTTTGAGAGCGTTTTGCAAGACAAGCAAATTTTTAAATATTTATTTATTTATTTTTTACTTGATATACAAGCGACGTCTTGCAATACAAGTATTGTAGTACGGCTTAAATTAAAAATCTCTGTACAAATTTTTTTGGGGGGATTTCATTTTGATATAAGAGTGCTTTGGATTACAAGCACGTTTCCGGAACGAATTATGCTCCCAATCCAAGGCATGACTGTAGTGCAAAAATTGTAGGATTAAAAACAACTTCCACTTATGCAGTGGAACTGCCCCATCCCTGTCATAAATCTGTCCAGTTCAAAGATAAGCCATAGTCGTTATCACAGTCCGAGGGTCGAAGCCAAAATATATCAGTCCAAAACAGAGCAAACATAAACCAGTTTGGGATCAGGCAAAGTCGTAGTCAGGGTCGTTCCGAGGATCAAAGGTACAGAGGTCTGAGATCAGGGTTATCAGGAGCATCTGGCGGTAGCTGTAGCGAACAATTGCTTCCAGCATCTGAGTGTGTTTGGGACCTGCCTTTTGAGCAGGTGCTGATCGGTAAGGCTGCCCAGCTGGGTCAGGCTGCACCTAGCCTGGCCCCACCCCAAACACACTCCAGCACGGCTGGTCTCTGTCTGACCTACTGGAGGCACAACAATCCCCTCCTCTCCCATGTGCATACCCAAATCTGTCTAGAGGATCCCCTAACCCTCTGGAGTAGATTTAGGGTATGTGCAGGTGCAGAGGGAACAGGAAATCTATTCTGCCAGCCGTTTGCTTCAGCTGGCAGAACAACACAATTGGATACAACCCACTGTTATGTGATGAAGAGGACGATGACAAAGACGACAATGAAGAAGAAATACAAAACTATCCAGTTATCCAAATTATTCCCATCTAACAATTTCTAGAGTTTCTTAGGAAATGTGCTTATTCAAGAAACGTCAGTTTGATTTCACCACTCTGCTGTATTAGAAGACTATGGATTTCATAGAATCATAGAATAGTAGAGTTGGAAGGGGCCTATAAGGCCATCGAGTCCAACCCCTGCTCAATGCAGGAATCCAAGTTAAAGCATCCCTGACAGATAGCTGTTCAGCCTCCAGGGATGGGGACTTGGACTCGAGGACTCGACTCATGAGTCGGACTGAGTCCCCCCTCTGACTCGACACGGACTCGAGTCCCAATATTTTTAATGGGACTCGAGACTCGACTCGGGACTCGAGACCAAGGACTCTTCAACATCCCTGGGCTGTGCCAGAAGGAGTGGAGAGGAGCGTGATTGCCGGTGAAGAGCGCATGGAAGCGAGGTGTGCCGCTGCTCGGCCACTACGGACTGCTACCAGGAGTGCAGCCCCAACAGTGTGTCAAGATTTATTTTGATTGATGTGTTGTGTACTTGGGAGAGGCAGAAGAAGGACCTGAGATTACTCTGCGTGGCTGCTCTGAGTGTGTTTCTGGTTCCAGCAAGTTCATCACCAGTGGAGCGGGTGTTCAGTGAGGGTGGAATTGTGATGAGACCTCACCGTTCCAGAATGGGGGCCAAACATTTAGAAAAAATCATGTTCCTCAAATGCAACATGGATAAGTTTTAGGAAGTACAGCAAGTTTATTTTTTAAAATCATTTTTCTAAAATGCAACCTTTCAGACATTTTGGGTTTGGCTGCCTCTGCCTGCCTGTCTGGGGTCCCCAGCCTCCTCTGCCTGCCTGGTCTCTTCTTGACCAGTTCAACAGTTGAATTGTCCAAGACAAAGGCCTCTGCCTGCCTGCTTTGGGGTTCCCTGCCTCCTCTGCCTGCCTGGTTATTTTGGGTTTTTGTGCCTGGTCTGTTCTTGCCAAATTCAGTTACAGAGTTTTGAAATAAAAAGGCACACTTGTGCCTAGAATTTATTTAAACCACACATCTGAAGTAGCCTTATTTTGTTGGGAAAACACCCCATTGATTTTAATAGGGACTCGTGGAGTCAGCTTTGGGAGTGACTCGTGACTTGTGACTCGTGAGTCACCATTTTGGACCAAGGGCTCGGACTCGGACTCGAGACTCGGGTCCAAAGACTCGTGACTCGACTTGTGACTCGAGACCAAGGACTCTTCAACATCCCTGTCAGCCTCATCTTGAATGCCTCCAGTGTGGGAAAGCCCACTACCTTCCTAGGTAGTTGGTTCCATTGTCATATTGCTCTAACAGGAATTTTTTCCTGATGTTCAGCTGGAATCTGGGTTCCTGTAACTTGAGCCCATTATTCCGTGTCCTGCACTCTGGGATGGTCGAGAAGAGATCCTGGCCTTCCTCTCTGTGACAACCTTTCAACAAGTACAGTAATACTTTGGATTGCAAGTAATTTGGTCTGAGAGCGTTTTGCAAGACAAGCAAATTTTTTAAAATTTTTTGACTTGATAAACGAGCAAGGTCTTGCAAGACAAGTAACCGCTCGCCTCGAGCGGGCGTAGCAGGCCAAAATCAGCCCCGCTCACACCCGCCAGAGACTCGCTTTGATATAAGAGTGTTTTGGATTACAAGCACGGTTCCGGAAAGAATTATGCTTGCAATCCAAGGTATTACTGTACTTGAAGAGTGCTATCATATCTCCCCTCAGTCTTCTCTTCTGAAGGCTAAACATGCCCAGTTCCTTCAGTCTCTCCTCATAGGGTTTTGTTTCCAGTCCCGATTATCTTTGTCGCCCTCCTCTGAACCTTTTCCAGTTTGTCTGCATCCTTCTTAAAGTGTGGTGCCCAGAACTGGACACATTACTCAAGATGAGACCTAACCAGCGCTGAACAGAGGAGAACTAGCACTTCACGTGATTTGGAAGCTATACTTCTATTAATGCAGCCCAAAATAGCATTTTGTCTTTTTTGTAGCCACATCACATTGCTGGCTCATATTCAGCTTGTGATCTACAACAATTCCAAGATTCTTCTCACTTGTAGTATTGTTGAGCCAAGTATCTCCCATCCTGTAACTGTACATTTGGTTCCTTTTCCTTGCTGCAGAACTTGGCAATTATTCCTATTAAATTTCATGCTGCTGTTTTCAGCCCAGCGCTCACTTTGAATTTTCTTTCTGTCTTCCAGTGTATTAGCTATTCCACCCAATTTTGTGACATCTGCAAATTTGATAAGCATTCCCTGCACCTCCTCATCCAAGTCATTAATAAAAATGTTGAAGAGCACTGGGCCCAGGACTGAGCCCTGCGGTACCCCGCTCGTTACCTCTCCCCAGTCTGAGAAGGTACCATTGATAAGCACTCTTTGAGTCCGATTCTGTAGCCAACTGTGGATCCACCTGATAGTTGTTCAGTCTAGCCCACTTTTAGACAGTTTGCTAATCAGGATATCATGAGGCACTTTGTCGAAAGCTTTGCTGAAGTCAAGATATATTATGTCCACAGCATTCCCACAGTCCACAAGGGAGGTTACCTGATCAAAAAAATAAGATCAGATTAGTCTGGCAGGATTTGTTCCTGACTGTTAGAGCAATAACACAATGGAACCAACTACCTAGGGAGGCGGTGGGCTCTCCCACTCTGGAGGCATTCAAGGTGCAGCTGGACAGCCATCTGTCAGGGATGCTTTGACTTGGATTCCTGCATTGAGCAGGGGGTTGGACTCGATGGCCTTATAGGCCCCTTCCAACTCTACTTTTCTATGATTCTATGATATCCATGTTGGTTTCTAGTAATCACTGCATTGTTTTCAAAGTTCTTGCAGATTGACTGCTTTATGATCTGTTCCAGAATTTTCCCAGGGATTGATGTCAGACTGACTGGTCTGTAGTTCCCAGGTTCCTCCTTTTTGAAGATAGGAACAACATTAGCCCTCCTCCAGTCATCTGGCACTTCACCTGTCCTCCATGATTTCTCAAAGATAATAGACAGTGGTTCTGAGAGTTCTTCTGCCAGTTCCTTTATTACTCTAGGATGCAGTTCATCGGGCCCTGGAGATTTGAACTTGTTCAAAGTAATTAGGTGTTCCTTGACCGTTTGCCTATCAATCTCAAGCTGCAATCCTGCTTCTTCAGCTTGTACTTCAGGTTTGCCAGGGGGGGTCATAGATTGGGAGAAGACTGAGCCAAAGTAGGAATTGAACACTTCTGCCTTTTCTTCGTTATCTGTTATCATTTTGCCATCCTCATGGAGTATTTGAACCACCATTTCTTTCCTCTGTCTTTTGCTATGCACGTAGCTGAAGAAAGCTTTTTTGATGCTTTTTGCATTCCTCGCTAACCTCAGCTCATTCTCAGCTTTAGCCTTCCTGACACCATCCCTGCATTTCTGTGCTACCTGCTTGTACTTTTCCTTTGTAGCCTGGCCTTCCTTCTGCTTCCTATATGTGACCTTTTTTGTTTTCAGGTCATCTTTAAGCTTTTTGTGAAGTCACATTGGCTTCTTCTGTTGTCCCCTACCTTTTTTCCTTGTGTGAATTGTTTGTAATTGTGCATTTAGAATTTCCTTTTTTAAAAGCTCCCACCCATCTTGGACTCTTTTTCTCATTAGAGTCACTTGCCATGGGACCTTACTTATCATTGTTCTGAGTTTATTAAAATTGGCTTTCCCAAAATCCAGGGTATGCGTCAGGGATGGGGACTCGGACTCCAGGACTCGACTCGTGAGTCGGACTGAGTCCCCCCTCTGACTCGAGTCCCAATATTTTTAATGGGACTCGAGACTTGTCTTGGGACTCAAGACCAAGGACTCTTCAACATCCCTGGGCTGTGCCAGAAGGAGTGGAGAGAAGTGCGATCGCCAGCGAAGATTTTATTTTTTAAATGCAACCTTTCAGACATTTTGGGTTTGGCTGCCTCTGCCTGCCTGCTTTGGGGTTCCCTGCCTCCTCTGCCTGCCTGCTTATTTTGGGTTTGTCTGCCTGGTTTGTTCTTGTCAAAATCAGTTGCAGAGTTTTGAAGTAAAAAGGCACACTTGTGCCTAGAATTTATTTAAGCCACACATCTGAAGTAGCCTTATTTTGTTGGGAAACCCCCCATTGATTTTAATAGGGACTCGTGGAGTCAGCTTTGGGAGTGACTTGGGACTTGTGAGTCACCATTTTGGACCAAGGACTCGGACTCGAGACTCGGGTCCAAAGACTCGTGACTCAACTTGTGACTCGAGACCAAGGACTCTTCAACATCCCTGGTATGCGTTTGGCTACACACTCAGCTTTTGCTTCCTTTAGAATCAACTCAAGTATAACATGGTCACTTTCCCCCAGAGTTCCTGTGATTGCCACTTTATGCACTAAGTCATCTCTGTTTGATGGTTAGGATCAAGTCAAGGATAGCAGATCCTCTAGTTCCTTCCTCCACTTTCTGCAGGAGGAAGTTATCAGCAACACAAGTCTGGAATTTCTTGGAGGGTCCAAAAAATTTGATAGGTTTGATAAGGTAGGAACTCTTATCTCTCACCAAAACTTGTGTGCACACACATGAGTAGGACAGAAGGCGGTAGGCAAGGGGATATCACTTTATCTTGTAATCTTTTTTCTTGTACATCTGCTGGGCATATAACAGCCCACTGTTATGCAGAGTTAGGCATGTCTATACCCACTGGTTTTAATGGGCTAACTCTGCATAGGATCAGATTGTACATTTCTATACCTTTCCTTCCCCATCTCACTGCCTAAAAGAACCATCTCTGGCAAGATGAAGAGGAGGAGGGAGGCAAGATTTGGTCTGGAAGCCACTTGTTACTTGCCAAGCCTTAGCTAGCTTGTTTGGTGGTAGATATCAACCAAAGACTTTCCAGAGGTGAGAGCTTAGTTGTTACTGAAGGGATCTGTCGGCATATCAAGAAACAGACAACATCTAGAAGTACCTTGTGCACTCAAATTCAATGAATTGCTTCATGTTTCGTGCAAACCATAGTTTGCCATTACATCCCAGCAAATAATGGCTTGTGCTTGCCCTCCAGATCAGAATTGTTCATCAGGACTTGATTCTACATTGCACTTTTGGTTCATGCTTAACAGGAAGTAACTAATTGAATCTAAGCACAAGTAAGTCCACAGCACATTTGCAGGATTGGGAACATGACATCTAAACCAGCTGACCTGATGTTCTGTTGACTAGAATGGGGCTAGTCATTAACTTTCTAGAATAGAAAGTTAATAACTACTAAAGTCTGTGCATGAAAAATTTCCAGTACAATTAATGAAGCATAGGAAATTCTGCTTCTGAGAGCTGTCATCTTAAGGAAATTGATTAGTTTACCAGTAAATTGGAAAAGAAATGCTGGAGGCCCCCAAATCTCAGTTTATAAAGGATATGGAAAGACTAGAAGCCTTGCATAAAGGGGCAGGTTTAAAAAAATCTTTGGAATTAAACTCTACTTGAAACAAATGTAATGCTTTTGGGTACAATCCTCAGATGAGTTTCTCCAGATTTGTGCCATTGATTTCAGTGGAACATCTCAAGAGTAAGTGGTGTGAGAATTGCAAACTGATCATTGAAAGGATCATGGTAGGCTTGGAGATATAGAATGAATGAAATCAATTCATATTAAGTTTATATTTTTAGAAGAAAAACATGAAAACTATGTGTATGGGAAGTCAGGAATATTTTCTTTCTGCAGTCTGCACCACATCAATATTTTATAAATACAATTGTACCAATATGGAGAATTTTGTCCAACTTTAAGCCATAGCTCAGCTGCCAAAACAAGATAGCTTGAAATCAGAATGCAGCATGATAAGCTATTTGTTCCAGGTGAGCTTTTTTTTCAAAGATCGATTAAACATGGGTTTCTAAGATGGCACCTGTGGCCACCAATGGGCCCACCAGGCTCCCTGCCTCTCTTGATTTTTATTGTCCTTACCATTTTAAAAAACTTTTTAAAAAAACATTTTACACTTAAAATAAATGACCTGGGAGGCTGGCATGCTGCAAAGTGTTGCCCTCCAGCAACATCTTTATTTGGGTTCAAAAGTGTGATTTCATGTTTTGGAGCTCAGACCCCACCTCTGCCTTGTACTTAGGTTCCTGGGCAAGTTACTTTTCTTTTAGTCTCACCAATTTGCCTTCTGGGAAATGAGTGTCTTATGACCAGCCATGACCACCTTGGCAGCCATTTTATGAATGGGCAAGCCACCACTATGGCAGCCATTTTGTGAGAGCTCTCACGACATGCTCTCAACATTCCAAATGTGCCACCAACACCAAAAGGGGCTACACCAACCCCACTAGGCTTCCTTTGCCATTCTGTATGTTCTTCAAGCCTGACAACAGATCAGATGGAAAACATACGATTTATCATCACCTTTTCTAGGTTATGGGTGGGTAGGAAGCAATGCATTTTCAACTGCCTTGCCTTCTTCCCCAATTTTTTTCCTAGCCCCCACCCCCTTTTTATATATTCAGAACATGAGAAAGACAGAGGCCATTTGGAACTATGGAAAAAATTCTCATATAAGGGCCAAACTACATGCAACATGGAATATTTTAATTGGTTGATTTTATCTGTTCTGTTGTGTTTACTACCATCTGTCTTTATGACAATTCTGGTTTTTGTACACCGATTGTATCGTGCTTGTACAGCGCTCTGGTATCTGCAAGGATGAAGGTTGGTTTAAGCATGCTTTAATAAATGAACAAATCTGTGATCAGACCTTTCACTGAAGGTCTTTTCCTTTCACTAAAAACAGCCATGGGTGGCAGGGGGAAGCTGACTTGAATCAGCACTGGAAGATCTTTTAACCTTTCCCCTTGGTGCCATTGCCCTGGCTTAAATTGTGCCCATGAAGCCATTATTATCTGTGAAGGGGTAAGAGATATTTGTACCTGCCTTTTTCCCTGTTTGCAGCTAATAGGGCACTGGGGAAGGGGTTAACCTTCCCCCAGTACTGTGGTCCAGATTTGGGTCCCCTGAAGCTGAAAGTGAAAGAGATTGAAAGATCATCATGGAGGTCCCATATCAGGCCCATCAGAGGAGTGTGAGAAGACATCGGGGGGCATGGGAACAAATATAAGTATAGTATAGTTTGCAATATGAATGTGTTTATGTGTGGAAATAGCAAAATATCTGGTCCAAGATATAGTCACAGCAGACAAAAAATAATAATGTTGTTATTCTAAATACAGCTGTAGTTTTATCCAAGCCGCTTTGAGCTTTTCTACAGGAGGCTGTTAACCAACTGTTAATCTGCTGTATCTACTTTTCATTTCACCACAGAATTGAGATCTGAGCACTACATGAAGAGCATTTCATTTCCTGCTACATAATCTCTAGGTGGCACTGCAGTATAGCAGAATAGTGCAAACACACGTGGAAATTGTGCTTTCTTTTGCTTTCACAATTAATTGCCACATTTACCCTGCTCTAAAAAAAAACTTGTGAAAAGTGCTGGTTAGACAAAGAAGTGAAACTGGAGGGTCATGACATCATCTAAAGAACTTGTAAACAACTGTGAGCAGGGAATGATGAGTGCATGATAAATGCCTCGTGTAGAAAAGCCTTTTGAGTGCAACTGTAGAAGAGTGGGTAAAGGTTTTCACCAGGGATGTTGAAGAGTCCTTGGTCTCGAGTCACGAGTCGAGTCACGAGTCTTTGTACCCGAGTCTCGAGTCCGAGTCCTTGGTCCAAAATGGTGACTCACGAGTCACAAGTCACGAGTCACTCCCAAAGCTGACTCCACGAGTCCCTATTAAAATCAATGGGGTGTTTTCCCAACAAAATAAGGCTACTTCAGATGTGTGGTTTAAATAAATTCTAGGCACAAGTGTGCCTTTTTATTTCAAAACTCTGTAACTGAATTTGGCAAGAACAGACCAGGCACAAAAACCCAAAATAAGCAGGCAGGCAGAGGAGGCAGGGAACCCCAAAGCAGGCAGGAAGAGGCCTTTGTCTTGGACAATTCAACTGTTGAACTGGTCTAAACAGAGCGGCGGCGGCCAAGTGCGCTGGAGCAGGGTCCCGGCGCGTCACTTCCGCCGTGCCAGAAGTGATGACGGGACCGGCGCAGGCGGCTGCGTGTGATGGCGGCGTGGCGTGCGATGGCGGCGTGGCATGCGATGGCGGCGGCGGTGGCTGTGAGCAGGTGGCGGCGAGGGAGACGGTGACGTGAGCGGCGGCGGCGAGCGGGTTGCGGCGAGGCAGCGAGGCGGCGGCGAGCGGGTGGCGGCGAGGCGGCGAGGCGGCGGCGGCGGCAACTCGAGCGGCATGGAGAACACTCTCCGCGCTGCTCAGAAGAGCGAGATCGGGCCGTGCCGCCGCCGCCGCCGCCGCGGAGAACTACAAACCCAGGGAGGGCTCGTAATGCGTCCCTGGTGTGGCAGCGGTGGCGGCAGGAGCAGGGACGAGGGAAGGACCCGCCCATGGTAAGTGGGGGCGGCGGCGGCCCATGGAGGGAGCGGGAAGGTCTCCGTGGGAGGAAGGGCAGCTCTTTTTCCTCTCACGGAGACCCTCCCGCTCCCGCCATGGGCTGCCGCTTTGGGAGTGACTTGAGACTCGATTCGAGACTCGGGTCCAAAGACTCGTGACTCGACTCGTGACTCGAGGCCAAGGACTCTTCAACATCCCTGCTTAATACTGAGATATGAATGAGCTTTTTGCTTGCACACACAGCCCCTTCCTTCGTAGCTTGAGCACTCAAACCAGGAAGTCTCTGATTAAACATCATTTCCTGTTTTCTCTGAATTGATAAACTTTGATTTGCTGTTTGGAAGAAGCCAGGATATTTAACCAACCTCAAACTGTGGTTTAAAACCCTGGCTTGTTCTGAAACTGCTAACCATCATTTCCCATTTGGGGCAAAATAGTAAGGGTGCAATCCTATGTATGTTTAGACAGGAAAAAGTCCTACATCTCCTAGCATGGCCCAGCAAGCATGGCTGGCTTTGGCATGCTGGGAGTTGTAGGATTCTGTCTAAACATGCATAGGATTGCACCCTTAGAGGCTTATTAAACTGAGATATGTTCTTCTCACCTGGGACACTGGCAATTAGTTTCTTCACAAAGAAATGAACTATAAATGAGGAAACTGAATCTTTTTTGGTAGTTAAAAATCATTTATTGACTACCAGTGATATTCAGAAACAAGCCACTGCAATGGTTTTATGTGCAGTATTATAGTATAACACCTAAGTGGGTATTATTGAAGTTATATAACTTTTCTTCCAGGGGATTAAGAGAAGTCCCTGAGTTATCACGGTTCCACACACTAACGTATTTGTGGCTAAACAATAATAAGGTAATAAATATGTTTCTATGACCTTTATACTTTTGGCTATATTTTTGCAACAAACGTAATGGTGGTAGTGGTTGTTTCAATCCTTTGTTCAATTTACAGTCATGGTACAATCCAGCTCAAATTCAGAATTTTGAATTTTCCAGAGAAGAGATTTCAGAAGAAAATGTTTAAGCACATTCATAACTTTCACATTGGAATCAATTGGACTTGTTTTTATTTTTAGCTGTCATGTACTTTGTATTGTGCTTTCTGTGCTTTGTATTCAGTGGTGCAGGTAGGTCTGGACCACGGGGCCAGAGTCCAGCGCCCCACAGCCCGGAGGGAGGTCTAAATAACCACTGAGAGAGCAGCAGATCACGAGGGCAGCAGAAACAAACTCAATTTTGTTCATGAACTCACTATGCTGCTATGAATTATGTTTAAAATGCAAAACGACACATACTCAAGAGTATTTATTTTTTTAAATCAGGGTTAGAAAACCATTTTGTTGTGATTCCATTACAGTGGTTCTCAACCTTTTGCGCCCCATGCAGCCTCACCACGTCTGGCTTAATCCGTGCCATACAATAAGGTATGATGTCCTGTAGATTATGTACAATCTATAGAATTGTATTGGTAGAAAGATCAGTATTCCAACAGTTTGAATCTGTGGTCCCAATTCCCCCTCTGAAATCCTAAAATTCCCCCCTGGGGGGGATTCCCCCCTGGTTGAGAACCCCTGTTCTATTATATAAGATATGCAGAAGCAGTTGTAAACATGGAATGGTGGTTGGGTGTGGAGAAGAGAAATGTTAGTTATGTCATACACATGGCTGTCTAAAGGGATCCCAACGAGATCATTAAGTCCAGCGTCTAAAATTAGCTAGCTGCACCACTGTTTGTACTGTAAATGTATCAACATATTGTGGTTCAGGAACAGTTTGGCCTTGGGTCCTTTCCCAGAGCCAGTGGCTACTGTGACTCCTGGTGAACCCCAAACACCAGGGCCCTCCTTTGCAGGTCAGAGCTATTTGGATTACCATCTGCCACTCTGACTCTGAAATTTCTTTTGAAGAATGAAACCAATGTCTTTAGCCATTTCCAGAGTGGGGTAAGTGCAGTCCCTGAAATCTTAATACAAATTATATTTAAATTTAAACACAGATATTTATTTAAATGGATAAGTAGTATCATGGTTGGTCAAGAAAATAAACAGACAGAAAGAAGGCTTTTCAAAGTCCCATGACTTACCCACAGGTTCTGCCACTGCATGGCTGTAAATGTGTATGCATATTTTAAACTTGAGAAAAATATATACTGTAATATTCCACATAATTTGGAATGCACAAAGGTTTGTTGCCTTGGGCTAACTGTAATTGTATGCTGTATAATGTCAGCTATGCTGAAAGGCTGTAGTTATTAAAATGTTTTAAATTTTCTTTAAATGTAGAGACACAGCAGCTTACTAGTAAGTAGTCAGCTTCTTAGCGTAGATCAGGCCTGTACAACATAAGGCCACCTCTCTGTCTACTTAGGAGCCCCCAGGTGAATTCTAAATGCTGACTGTTTGTGACCCTTTCCCACATCTTTATGGGAACATGTGAGACTTGTGAACTGTTGCTGTTAAACATAGTGGAACAGACTTAAAGAACATTTAGGGTGCAATCCTATGGGGAAGCCCGTAAACCTCCAAACCTGGAGATTTATGGGCATCCAATACAGAGCGGGTGGAGCGGCGGAGGTGATCTTCGCCTCCCCACGCCTCCTGCTCTGCATTTTTGCTAGATGGTCTTTTTCAGAGGCAGAGGAAGGAGGCTAGAGCACCATCAGGATAACTCATATCCTGGCCACCCCAGTCTCCTCCCCTCCCCGCCCCCCAAACTGCCCCCTCTCTGAGGTCTCCCTCGGAGAGCAGCCGGTGCGGTTCTTGCTGCACTGGCTGTGAAGGGGGAGGGGGTGGAGCTCCAATTCCCAGCTCCAAGGTCAGAGTACTGTCTCCAACCTGAATCCGAACTATCCTATGGTCCCCCAGTGTCTAGGGGCCAGGGGATCGTTCCCATAATAGACATAAATTTGCATTAGCACAAGTGCAAATTAGTGCAAGTGGAACGAAATTCTTGTACATCCCTAAAAAAGATTCCTATTCCGTCAATGAGAAGACGATGGAATGAAAGGCACCTGACAATCCGTGAAACACAGATGGACCGGATTTAACAAAATCAGTTCATCCCTAGACCTGAGTTGTAACACTTTGTGTCATGTGGACAAATGGCCTCTGTCATATTACTTTGCTGCTAAGGACTTCAGTCGGTCCAGAGTGGCATTTTCAACAGGTTCCATCCCAGATGTATATCCTGTTCTTTACAACTCATTATTTCAAGAAATCAGAAAATTATGCTCTTACACTAAAAAAAATGTGCCACAATGGTGTATCTCAACATGAGACCCAAACATGATTGTGAAGTCAACAGATAATGAGAAAAGAAAACATAGATTGAAGACTCACTGGTTTTTGCATGACCTTTCCTTTTTTTTAAACTGTGGAAAGCATTAATACTTTCCCAAAACTTTCTTGTGATTTTGTGCTATCTTGTAAAGATTCAGACCTTATTTCACAAAGAACAGATGAGGTGGTAAACCTGTATCTTAAATGTGTCGCTTTATGTGGAAGAAGGGTGATTGGGGCTGACATGATGGAAAGCTCCCCCTTGAAAAACAACTGCAACCCATTAAAAACAATGGCAGGAGAAAGCTAGGCTAAAACTCTCCTTGTTGGCATCTAGATTTCTGTTTGCAGGGCTGTTGTTGTTTTAATGAACTTGCATTAGATCCTGTGGAACCTGCCCAACCCTCCTCGAGACACAAGTTTATTTTATTACATTTCACACCTTTCTTCCATGATGGTTCTCAAGGTAGCATTCCTGGCTTTACTAGGCAGGCAGTCTCCCATCCAGACACCCACATCAGACCCCACATGCTTACATTCAGCAAGTTTGCTGATGTACAGTACCTTCAGTCCATGCCCTGGGACCAGCTTATCAGTTCATCTGCAGTTTGTGAGTGCTAGGCCATAATTAATGTCTATTTTTCTCTGATCCTTGTCTAACACACTGTCTACCAAACCACACTGACTGCATCCTGCACCTTGAGTGCTAGCAGGCTATAAAAGCTTTTGCTGAAGCTCTTCTTTCCCCACTACAAGTGGTTTGTACCTCTTCAGGGCAAGGCACAAAGAATAAAATGCTTGATATTTCAGCACACCAATTTATTTTTGCTACCAAAGCAAATTTTGGAGTCCACTCAGAGTAGAGCCTTCAGTGTATAGGCTCCCTCTCTGTTGACGTCAGGCAGGTGCTGACATAATATTTTTGGCACCTGCTGAATATAAGAGCCACCTGGATCAGGCCAAGGGTCCATCTAGTCCAGCATTCTGTTCACACAGTGGACAACCAGCTGCCCACAGGAAACCCGCAAGCAGGACATGAGTGCAATAGCACCCTCCCACCCATGTTCCCCAGCAACTGGTGTACACAGGCATACTACCTCTGATACTGGAGGTAGCATATAGCCATCATGACTAGTAGCCATTGATAGCCTTCTCCTCCATGAAGCCTACCCTGACTGACCAGCTGCCATTTTATTGGCATAACATGATTTTAAATGTTTTTATTCTGTGATTTGACTCTTTTTTCTTTCTTTTTTAATTGTTCACTGCTCAGGAATCTTGCTGGATATAGAGCAGTATAGAAAATCTGTAAATAAATGAACAAATAAATATGGAAAATCGGTTGGCTTTAGGGGTTTCTTTTAGTGTTGTTCTGGAATGTTCTGTATGCAACTTTAACCTGAGCTGAAACTGGACCAATCTGATTCAACAAGCTAATTTTAAGACAGTTTTCTAAGATAGCCAGTATAGCCCTATTCAGGCATTCCAAAAGCTACAACAGTAAACACAAGAGTAGAGGGAGTGTGTTAGCCCCTCCCCTCTCTGTCATCACCCTGAACTTGTGGACGGTGACTCTCTGAAGAGGAGAGCCTCCTGTATCCAGGAAGGCTCTCCACGCAATTCAGAATTCTGATTTTACAGCATTCTGAATTGCATGTAGAGGCCCCACGGATGCAGGAGGCTCCCCTCTTCAGAAAATCACACTCTGCATGTAGAAGGTGATGAATGCACGGCAGAGGGGACAGGGCGAGAGTGCTCTCTCACCTCGCACGTTTACTGTCATCGCTTTTGGAACACCTGAATAGGGCTTATGGCAACCATGTATGCCATACATGCTATAGGGAGATCTTTAAGATATGAAAAACTGGGCATCTTTATACTGTGCATTTCTTCTATCTGTTTATATTGGTGTTTTGTTATTTTGGAATTTTTACAGGGCTATTTCAGTCCATGAAGCCGGTATATAAGCTGTAGCTCTTCACCAATAAAATGACACAAACCTATTATTCCATTTTTCATCATTTAGATTCAGAATCTAAGTTTCTTGAAGCATAACTGCTGCTTGACCGAACTGTACCTCAACAACAATGAAATCAGGGATATAGCAGGTACTGTGTTAATGTTATTGTTTTGGCTGAGAAGGTCTACAGCAGGGTTAGGAAACCTTTTTGGGCCATAGGCACATTTGGCAATTTGATGAACTATCCTGGGCACCAACACAAAATGGCTGCCATGGGTGGTGTGGCAAAGGACAAGTAATCTTCCCAAAAGACTGAGCACAAGGCAGAGGTGGGGTCTGAGTCCCAACACACTCAACAACTTATTTGAACCCACCATTTTTAGCATCAGCAGAAACCTATTTCACAGCAGAATACTTTATTTTTTTAAAGCAGGAGGGGTAGGCCGCCTTAGTGGGTGCCAAGAAAGGTGTCTGGGAGCACATTGGAGCCCACGGACTCCATGGTGACTACCCTTGGTCTACAGGAAGCAGACAGGTAACCTGGTGGTTTGGGTGATATGGAAATGAATCTGGGGACAAAGCAGTCATGTCAATGGAAGGAAGGGGGCATCTGCGCTGTACTTTGATCCAATGTGATTTTACAACCTTGCAAGTTAACAAGATGGAAACTAAGCACTGATTAACATGGCTAATGAATTGTCTGGGAATTCCGGATGCTGCAACATTGCTGAAGCTAAGTGAATACAGGCCTGATGGGTCCACTAGGACACTTCTAGGAACCCTATATAAGAATGGGAAAGAAATATCATGTAAACGAAAGAAAGCATGGCCTTGGGCTTATGCCACCATGTTGGTGACCATATCTGGAGTGTCTTTGTACATGCTGTGAAGCAGACACAGACAGTTGCCTTTTCACACACACAATCTGCTCTCTAAAGTCAGCCCATACTTTGGAACAACTCTGGACTTGTGTGAACTGACTCCAAGAAGGTCTTATTGAAGAAGGCATTATGACTCTCACAGCATGCTGGAACACAAGTAGAAAAAGTGGCCAGGAAGGTTGCCTGGAGAAAATCCACAAACAGGCCATGAAAGGTGCATTGATTGCAGAATGATATTCAAAGGCGCAGTTGAATGGTATTCAAAAACAAAGGTGCATAACTAGCATATGCCTTATCTGTATTAGAGCTCCTATGATCATTATTGTTGTCACTTTTAGGTACTCTGAGACATGTGCATTCATTGCAGATCCTGCTACTTCACAACAACCAGCTGAAAAACCTGGACAGAACAGTGAAAGAGCTACAAGGAATGCAAAACCTACAGACCTTAAGTAATGATTTTGCCTTTTTTCCTACTCAGAACAACATTGACAGTGCCCACTCATAAGTTTAATAGGAAACCACTGTGAGGAAGAGGATGGAGTCAAATAAAACAACACCCCTGTCCCCTTTTAAGGGTCTTTTGCTGAGCAAATAGATTCTATAATTAAACATTCCAGTATATGTTTTAACTAGTGTATGCATTTTTTAAAAAAACAACACCTATACTGAGCGTAGCAAGGGCTAAACGAAAATACCAGAGAGACTGAAATTTTTTCATATTAAGATATACAAGACAATGCTGGCGCCACAAGGTTTTGCTGTATGAAATTGCCTCCAGGGAAGTCAGATTATAAACTGTTAACCTGTTGAAAGTGAAAGTGTAAGCAATCTTTCTCCATTTTTTTCTCCCTAAAAGAATGCGCTCATAGATCATACTAGGCTTTCGGCACTTTAAGAAGTCGGAACTAATTTAATGCCTTAGTAAAGTAATTAGTGGAGTTGTTTAATATCATCCAACTGGCTGATAGCAGGCTGAACGTTTGATGGCAAGAAATAAAAAAGGTGTCTTGAGCCTGAAGCTGAGCCAAACTGAAGTTAAATACAAGTCAGGTTTCAGTAGGATCATATGCCAGTCAGACTATTCTAAGATGTTTCAGTATGGGCAACATTTTAAAAAAGATTATTTAAAATATTCAATTCAAAATGATCATATATGAGATTGGACCAACTTCCTGTTTCTCAGCTACATGTCAATTGGTCAGACAGATCCATGTTATAAAATTGGGGAGGGGACAAAGATAGAGAGTTTGATCCAGACTCAGCCAGAGTTAGAGTAGACCCATTGAAATCACCATGGCAAGTAGGTCATGACTAATTTAAGTTCCATTCATTTCAATGGGTCTCATCATCATCAGGCGATCACTCATGACCGAGTAAGATTGTCTTCCAGGATAAAAGGAGGAAATTCTAAAGAAGATTGTGTAGACTCTAGCGATGGGTCCGTGACTGTGGAGGCCAATTCTAGATCCACACAGCTTCCCACAGTGAGGACACAGGTTACCAGATAGAAGATGGTCCTGTGAAGGATTCGTTTGACGTGCTTTTCGCTTAGCACGTTTCTCCCTTTCACCTTGCACTCGGGCTTCTTCAAAGTCCATGGAACCTTTGTGAAAGGCCAACCTCCATTTAGATCGTTCATGTGCCAGAGCTTCCCAGTTTTCGATGTTTATATTGCATTTTTTAAGATTAGCCTTATGAACATCTTTAAACCTCTTATATTGACCACCGATATTCCGCTTTCCATCCTTGAGTTGGGAATAAAATAACTGCTTTGGGAGACGGCAGCCAGGCATTCGAACAATATGACCGGTCAATGGGTCTACACTAAGCATGACTAAGTCTGGATCCAACCCAGATTATTTATTTAAGAATTTCTTAAAAGTGGTCAGGAATGCTGGAAGTTGAAGTCCAAAATACCTGAGATCTACTTTCTGCCCACCCCTGTAATAAAAACATCCCACATTAAAATTCCATAACATCTAATAAGCAGCACAATATAACAAATCAATGTCAGCCTAAACCAGCTTTCCCAAACCCAGTGCCCTCAAGCTGTGCCAAACCACAACTCCCATCATCCCCAAAGAATGCTGGACTGCAATGCATAGATCCTGGTCTGAGATAGCAAGGCATTTTTCTTAAGCAAGACTGTATTAAGATAATTTAACATAGATTATTATGCTTCACCTGCAGAGGCAGTGTTAGGGGGTTGCTCACTAGGGCTGAAGCCCCGAATCTCTGGGAGGCCATCTGCCCCGCCACCCTGCTGTCCATGGGCACTTGCAGAAATAAAGGTGCAGGGCCTGTGATGATCTCTGTTGCATCTGATCCCCCCAATTAGCTGGCTTTTTGCCCACATGTGCTTCACCTCCTGCTGCCCCCCCTGCTTTGAATCTTTCTGTCTGTATTTTTTTTCTGTAATCAAATGCCCTTCCCCCTGTCCATACATCCCTTTTTACAAATAGGGGTGTCCTTAGGAGACAGGGTCCTTTATTATTATTATTATTATTATTATTATTATTATTATTATTATTATTATTATTAACATTTATTTATCGCCCATCTGGCAGGCAAACCAGCCACCCTGGGCGATGTACATCAGATAAAAACAGGATAAAATACATTTAAAACAATATAAAATTTTAAAATCTTAGCCCACCCCATATTCCTGCCTGAACAACCAAGTTTTTAGTGCCTTTAAAGACAAAGACACGCACGCACGCACGCGCGAGCATATTTAAATTAGCATATGCAAATTTATGGGGGAGTTGTTTGTTTGTCCTGTGGGCCTGAGCCCTGGATCTTTTCAGTACCTAGCACTGCCCCTGTTCAACTATTAAAGAATCTGGGTATACACTTTATTTATAAATGTAAGCACATCAGTTGCTGCAGGACTTCTCCTGAGAAGAAATTATGTTACACAAGACTGAGGCCACTCTACCCTTGTAGATGCCTCAAACTGAGCAGTCCTGCAGTTAACAAGTGCAGACATCCCCGAAGAGTATAGAAAAGTAACTACTATTTCTATTTTACAGACAAAATGCTGATAAATAGTTCAGTAGTGCACCTGCTTGCATATAAAATATGCTTTTGATTGAATCGAGATATATTTGTTTATATTTACTAGTTGTCTCTCCGCCTGAAGGCACTTAAGATGATATACAATATTAAAATGAAATACAAGTAATTACAATGAGTAAAATCCACATAAAAACCCAATAATGTAATAAAAGCACTTAGTTCCCATCAGCATTGTGATTAACTTGTCCCACTGATTTCAGCACGACCTAGCTTCGACTACTAACGAGTCTGGCACCAACCCAATAGATATGTCTCCATTCAAACAGAAATGGGAGGGCAGGCATAGAGTTAAAGCAATTGAAGCATGGCATATTATATTGGGGGGGGGGGATTTAGCTGTCCTAATCAAATGATAGGTCTACTATTTTACAAGCAGTATGTGTTGCACATATGATCTTCTTGCATGCAAAGTTTTAGGCTGCGAACATTACTTGGCAGTATCAATACCATTTCTAGAGAAGTCATAGAATATCTACTTTCTAGGTATAAAAGTAGTGTTCTTTCTACTGCTGCCATCTTGTGGTTCTTTGAATGCAATTAATTAGAATAATTTCCTTGTTTATTTTTTAGGAGACGAAAGACTTCAGAAAAGCACATCCTTTCTAAAAGATTGATAAGATTTTTCAGGGTCATTAGAAAGAAAACAGATTTCAGCTTAGATACAGATAGTGCCATTATTAAGAGACCCCTGATACATTCAAAATGTCTTTCCAAGTGAATGTTCAGAAGTCAAGGCATCAATGCCACTGTGACTTATCACTTACTTGGTTCCTTCTTGGACTTTTAAAGATTTCCCCTTGTGACATGAGGAACAAGGAGGGACATAATATGGTTAAGCATTGTAGCAGCAGTCCAAAGGCCTACATGCAAAGTTGTCTTTGACACAATGTGAGAGCTGCAATTGAACGAAAAACATGAGATATGCCAGTGCACATGCAAAAGTACTTGCACACCTAAAAGAGGTCCTTGTATATTTAATGCTGCATCCTTGTCAAAGCTTACTTGGAAGTAAGCCCCATTGAACTTAGTGGGACCTATTAATGCAAAAATATGCACATGATTGCAGAGTTTTTAACTATTCATTCTTTAAACCAGACGGGTTGAACCTCTTTCAGACTTAGGGCCAAATTCAATTTCAGAGAAGGGGTCGCATTCCAGTGGTGGATGAGGCAAAAGGGGCGGGCCCAAAAATACTGGCATATTTTAGCTTAAATCCCTTACTACCAGTAAGTAAGCCTTAGGAGAGGCATTTCAGCCTTTTAGAATGGGGAAAAAACTACACAAAAGCAACAATTGGGGCCAGGGGAAGGGAGCAGGACCCTCCGGGGAACTTTGGTGGGCTGGATTTGGCCGCCCAGCCTGAGGTTCTGCACCCCTACTTTAAACCTTTATGAACAGTAGATCCTGTCTGTCCTCATAACTCTCGTCTCAGTCACTAGGGGCACAATCCAGTGGGGCTGCCTGCAACCCTCTGAACTTGGGAGGATTACAGGCATCCTATGCAGGGCAGGAGGAGCATGGAGGCGATCTTTGCCTCTGCAGTCCTCCCACCCTACAACTCAGCTAGATGGCTGATTTCAGCTGACTAGCTGAGGTCCTTCAGATGGGAGGGAAGGAGGCTGGTATGTAGAACCAGGGTATGTAGAACCAGGGTATGTCGTACCCGTTCGGCCCCAGTATCCTCCCTTCCCCGCCCCCTGGAATGCCCTCCTCACCCCTTCTCTGAGGTCACACTTATAAACTTGGAAATGCAGCCGATGCAGTTATTTCCGCACTGGCTGCAAGGAGGCAAGGGATCCGAATGTAGATCCACAGCTCTGTGGTCGGCGCTTTTTCCTGACCTCGGATCGGGGAATCAGAATGATCCTATGGCCCTCTAGATGCTATCTAGGTGCCACAGGATTGCTGCTGTGTCCATCTGAATAAAGTGAGGGAGCTAGCACCTGCACCTTCCAGTCCCTACAGGGAGAGAATTTGTATTTAGAGGACCTTTGGATCCTGGAGGTCTCACATAATTTTTAAAAGGAATCAAAATTATAAAACATGATGGGAGAGGCATCTACTAATTAGTGTGTTTTTCGAGGCAGAGGGTGCCATTTCACGTGCTTTCCAATAAATCTATAAGTATTACGCCTACTTTGCTAGGGAAAGGTCATGACATCTGGCATTCTACTAGTATTCCAGGCCAGCACATTGCTTGTACACTGAGAAAGCAGTAGCATGATGTAGCATGACAGTGTCAACCTAGAGCAGTATTGGGCAGAGATGGGGCTCTGGGTGACGTGCCTGCACTGAATTTTGAGGCTTTTCAGCTACACAGCTAGTGATGTTGATACAGGCAGACCCATCCAGCTAATACTGGTTAGCGACTTTTTATAATGGAAGTATAACCAGCAAGCAGGAAAAGAGGATGGATTTGACCCTTCTGCCAATCTTGGTGCATCTGCCATTTGTCTATGCTACTCTGTGTCCAGCTGTATAAATATATAGAACCCGGTTAGATGGAACCTCTTTTACATGTATTAAAAGAAAAAGAATTCTGGAAATGACTAACAGCAATTGCACACCCTATATTGCACACCCATCATTTTATATATACATATATATATATATATATCCTATTTCTCTGCCCTCATAAATGAACTACTGTTATTTTTATTATTATTTATTATATTTATACCCCGCCTTTTTTCCTGCAAGGAACCCACGGCGGCTTACATAATCCTCTGCTAAAAACCTCCTCCTCCTCTCCATTTTATCCTCACAACAACCCTGTGAGGTAGGTTAGGCTGAGAGGCAGTGACTGGCCCAAAGTCACCCAGTGAGTTTCATGGCCAAGTGGGGACTAGAACCCGAATCTCCCAGGTCCCAGTCCAACACTCTCACCACTACGCCACACTGGCTCTCACGATAACGATGATACACCAGCAAACTTTGCTATTTCCTTTCTAAATAGGAACAAAATTAAATCTGTTGTGTTGATCAGGGGTCAGGGGTTGGCAACACGCACCCCATGGCTGCTGTTTGCAGCCCCTACTACTTGTTCTCCTGAAATTGTGCCGCTGGCCAGAACTGCAGCGATTTTGCAGGGGAATGACATGTGGGAGCATGCACCTTGTTTGCGAGAACTGCAGCCCTGGAAGCCACCTAGAATCACAATTTTTCTTGGAAACAAAGTGTGTGCTCCTGACAGGCCATGTTTCCCTGCAAAATTGCTATAATTTTGTCTGCCACCACCACAACAAATTCAGCAGGGTTGCGGTGTGACCCTGGTGGGTTCTGGAGGGGCAATGTAGCCCCCTCAAACCCCTGGAGGTTGCCCATCCCTGACCTAGATAGACAGAATGGAATGATGTCTTAGTAGTGCTCAGTTGCTGCCCCAAAAACGGAAGACTAAATTTTAACCCTCAGAGCAGCTTGGTTGTTTGAATGCTTCTAATTTCACCAAAGGCTGATGAGGACTCACAGAATGCCCCAGCTAGGAATGGAGAAGTGGCAATTCTATTATGGTTACAGTCTCTGGCTGCTAGATATACCTGGGATTTGCTGGGGCTAGTCTGCCTATATTAGCATAGGGAGGGAGAGACATACAGTGCAATACATGATGGGGAAATTGTGGATTATATCCTTGATCAGAGTATCAAAGTTTATCCAGTTAATCGTAAAGAACAAACAAGTACTTCAAAAGGCTCATCACACAGAGTGGCACCAAAAGCCATTTGTTGCAGGGGCTTTTTCATGCACCTCACAATGGACCACTATATTCAGGAAGGATGTATTTTCTGAATACGAACTGGGCGATTATGTTTGTATAGTATCTATTGAAATATGCATGAGGTTGCCAAGTTTCTGCTCAGTAATTTTGGCCATTGTTCTCTTGTTTCAACTCTTGCAGACCTGTTTAATAACCCACTGTCACACGATTGCAGATACCATCTGTATGTAATATACCACATTCCTTCAGTAACGTTGCTTGACAGGAAAGGTACCGTAGACGTTTTCTTAACAGACATGTTTTTGCAATTATGAACAAAAAACATTATTCTTATGGCTGTCCTCACTCAGTAAAGCTATTTTGTAAGATTTAATACATAGGGAAAATTACAGCTGTGTGATTAGTTTTGTATCCCTATCGGGTCCTTCCAATCTGGAGACCATAAGTATGCCTTGGTCTTTTCTTGTATAAGCATTATTTGGACCTTCTTTAAGAAATCTACTTCAGGATGAATTTCCATATCCAGAGTGGTTAGGTGCAGTTGTAATAGCTAATTTAGTTTTCAGAGAGGCAGTATTATTCTTAAAGACTAACACATTTATTATGACATAAACTAGAGTCCACTTTATTCCAGTTGGTAGATATACACACCCATAGGCATAGAAGGAAAAATATGTAAAACATGAGATCAAAGGGAAATGCGATACAAAAAAAAATAGACACTGATGATTATGTAAAATATACATGGATGCAAATAAGCAGACCAATGGATAAATCACCTATCCTTCTTTACAGACTGAACTTTGGATCCTGTTAAATAAAACCTTTCACAAAATAGCAATAGGAAATCCCAAGTTTCCATAACCAAATCAACTAATCCAGCATGGCTGGCTGGAGAATGCTGGGTGTTGTAGACTTTTTTTCTGTCTAAATACACATAGGGTCCTACCCTTACGGAGGTTTCAAAAGCAATTTGCCATATAGCAGGGGAGACATCTGCTGAAAACGAAAATGTCAAAGGTCCCAATAGCTGCAGAGATAGGCCACTGGGTGCATCTAAGGAGCTCTCTTGACTCTTGCCACATACTTTCATTTCTAGAAACATTAGACTACTGCCTGCAAACCACATGGGCCATATAATCCCTTAGTACTAGTGCTGTTACAAAAGCATAGTTTAGGTTGGATCCAGTCTTAGTCCTGCTTAGAGGATAACCCATTGAAATCAATTGATCTTGATGGCTCTAGTCTAAACATCACTAAGGGCACAATCCTATTGAGATGAGTGTGAGCCTCTGAACAGAAGGCCTCTTCTAATACGGTTCTTGCCATCTCTGTGCACTGAATAGTCAATCAAAATGTTTTAGTCCAAATGTTTTTAATCAATTAATCTAACCGATTCACTGACAAGACTAGTACTTCATTTTTAACTAGGTATTGCTCTTATTGGTGTTATTTTCTAACATTACTATTTTTAACATTTGTGGGACATGGCTAAAATCTACATTTTACATAAGATGTTATATACGTAAGATACTTGCTCAAGCATTTGTTATCTGCAGACACAATCATTTTAATTGGCTCCCTAGATACTGCTGTTAAAAGACTGCACTGCACTTGAGATAATCGTGTCAGAGCTTGCTTGTTTTCAACTTTTCGCTCATCCTAACACTATGCTGTTGAGATTAGTATGCTGTCTTCTTATTAATATGAAAATTCTTCAGTTGACTTTATACTTGGTGAATGGGTGTCCATGGAGGCCAGCTGTAGCCAATGGCAGCACACTGCATTTGCCTTAAAAAAAGGGGGGGAGGTATCCCCGCATGGCACATGCACTGAACATCATGTCATGACTCTAACAGACCAGGCAGTCCCTCAAGTTCACTACTGCACTGCACTGGGGACCCTGCTGAGAAGTAGCAGATGGTTATGAGACATTAGATAATACCATCTATTCATACTTCACAGAAATAACCAAAAAAGAAAGAGAATCGGCTCTGCATATTTACAACCACGAGAAGACCCTTGTCCTCCAGTCGATAGGATTTGGGAAGAGAACAGACATACCACTATTGCCTAAGGCAGCATCTAGCCTGAGATCCACTAAAGTGATGCGTTTGCCTCCAGGTATTTAACAGTAATTTGGGAAAAACAACACAATGAAGCATAGTTGCCCATTCCTACTTACACTAAATGGCTCTCATCATTTACGTGACTCAAGCCAGCATCACATGTGCCTTGGGGCTGAAATGCCCGTTAACCCATTTTAAAACACCCAGACCTCGTGGAAATCGCCCTTCAAGGCAATTACTACCATTTAAATATCCTTACCTTTTCTAGATCTGCAATACTGAAGAATTTGTCTTTGGGGACCCATGAAAAGATAGTGTTTGTGAAGCATACCACATAAATATAGCCGCCTTCCTTCTAGTTCTAGGGAGATTATTTTGTTTCAGGCCTTGGGACTAGGGTGATGGTTGAGCTACAGGGATTTGCACCCCTTCACTTGTTCTTCAGATTGATTGCTGTGCTGGACTAGACCCATCAAAAGTTCAGAATCAGTTCATAAGGGCAGAATCTTATGCATGTTTAGACGGAAAAGAAGTCCTACAATTCCCAGCATGCCCCAGCCATCATAGCTGGGGTTGTAGGCCTTTTTTCTGTCTAAACTTGCATAGGATTCCACCTTTACAACTCTCTTTAGAAACTAAACACCTCTACTCACTGTCCCCTTTCTCTCAATCACATGTTGCCAGTGTCATACTTTATTTGAAGAAAAAAAGAAAGCAAATAAGCTTTTGTCTATAAGAAAAAAGCAAATACAAAATACAAACAACTATGTAACCCATCACCAGTAGAAACTAGAAACAGCTGTCTCATTCGGGAAATAATTTTGGCCATGTTTTTTTTTCAACACTTGTCCTTTAAAATTAATGGCATTTAAAACTGACTGTAGTTGTTTAGTATTATACATTACTTGGGTAAAGTGGTATACAAACTTGAATATCTTTTTCTAATCTTGTTTTAAGGTTGCGAGTTTGGAAATCACCTGGTTAAGTAAGTGGTTTGATCAGTCACTTTTTCATTCCTATGTATTGAAATTTAAACACAAAATTCCCCAATTATTTACAAGTAAAAAACATGGTGCCCCATGGCACCATAAAAACTTATTTACTGTGCTGTAAGTGTTCAGGTCTATTTCATCAGATGCATGACATACGGTATCTTGAATTGGCACTGACCACAAGATTCAGTTCAGAGCCTGATTGAGCGATTTGGAAAACAGCCTGATTCGCCTCTTCAAATCTAGATGCTGTAGACTGCAGCTCTCATTACTCACCCTTGGCTGTGCTAGCTAGGGCTGATGGGACTTGCAGTTTAACAACAGCTGGCAGACCAGACGTTGCCTACCCGCTTTAAAGCCCTAAAGGGCCAGCTCTCCCTCCATATTTACTATCTGGACCCTAACATCATCACGTGAAGCCCCCCTGCAGGTGCACCCAACAAATGAGGCAAGGCAAGAGAGGGCCTTTTCAGTGGTAGCACCCCAACTGCAGAATGTCCTCCCCAGAGTCTTGCCAGGCACCTATGTTGTAATCTTTTCAGCATCAGGTGAAGACCTTCTTATTCTCCCAGGCATTTAAAGAACTATTTTAGTGCCTTTAGATCTCTGAACTGTTTTATTTTTTGCTGGTGATTTTACTTTTTATTATGTGGGGCACTGTTCTTAACCCTTGCCACTAAGATACTCATCAGTAGCTAGACTGCATCCTTTGGCTTCTACTAACTTTGCTTTATTTTTGTGTGACTACATGGTACAAAAATATTTAGAGTACCGTACATTGGGTACCACTTATTAGTAAAAAAAATCCGTTACTTAAACATTAGCTTCCTTGCTATATAGGAACATTTACTATCAATCACTATTTTTCTGTTTTTATGAAGAATTCCATTTGACAATCCAGAAGATGCGGTCTTCGTGAGGGCAATGAAGCGCTCTGTAATGGAGTTTTCGACTGTTGACTGGGAGAAAATGCCCACCTGTGAAGAAAAACGCCTTGGCTGCAATCCAGAAAAAAGACCACAGAAACTGACCATCAAATTCAAATAGGAGCATCTTTCCTTAGACAGTTGTGTCTCTCTTAAGAACTGTCTTTTGCCGTCTTTCCTATGAAATGTTCTTGTTGTAAACCTCAATTAAAGACGTTTCATGCATTAAAATCCTACTGTGCATTATCATTTTAGCGCCTAGCATGTGATCCTATGGCCCCTAGATGGTTGCTGGGGGAACAGACAGATGACCTCAGAGGGGGAAATCTGGGTGGGTATTCCCCCCCCAAGCCCCTCCCAGCTGCCATGGAAAGCTTTGCTGTGGCTCCTTTCCCCAAGGTTGAAGCTCCAACCTCAGAAAGGAGAAGAGAGCGGGACCGGGGCATACTGGGTGGGGCCACATATCCACCAGATCCAAAGGCCTCTCAGTCTCAGCCCATGTGCCCACCTCCAGGAGCATGACTCAGTTACATGGGCTCAGAGGCCTGTCTAGCGTAAAATACTGCAAAGGAAGATGGAGAGGCTAAAAAGCCTCTGTCGCTCTTTTAACTTGCTGGCAAGAGCACCACAGGGCATAGGATGATGAGAAGCCTCTGATCTCGGAGACTTCAGTTGCTCAGGTGTCAATCCCTCAGGATTCCACCCTTAACATATAGTATGCGAGGATGTTTCAAGCTGTTAAATACATTATCTAAAAGTTTAATGCATTTTTCATAGTCTTGTGTGCAAAACTGTTGCCCAGAATTTCAGATTTCATGTTTTGCCAAACAAATATATGTTACGGGCACAAAAATGACAGATTGCCCCCAAATTGTTATTGGTAGATAAACTGAATAATGTATGTAAGTTGACTTGGGAATTTGTTAAAGGATCGAGTATAAATATCTATACTAAAGGGTAGTTCAATATTTTAAGAGAGGAAGAAGGAACATATATTACAGAATTGAGCCAGAGGATCACTCCCATTGACAAATAGGGGTTCCTGCATACTGGGGAGACTGAAGTATGCCCCCACCCCCCCCAAATGCTAGAGACAAGGGCAGGGCTACACAGGCTCCTTCCAACTCTATGATCTATGAAATCTATACATACCAATCGCAAGCTGCCTCAGAACAGGTGCAGTAGAAAGCGGCAAAGAGTCACAAGTGCTTCATTGCAATACTTGGGAGTTTGGGCAAAGGGGAAATTTATTTATTTATTTATTTAAAATACTAATATGCCTCCTTTGAGGACAAAATCCTCCCAAGGCAGCTTGCAACAGATAATTAAAAGCATGAAGTGATTTTTAAAACAAACAAACAAACAATACAATTATACTAACAAAAAGCAATTTAAATCCCAACTCTCAACATTTTTAATAGAATGCAGGTTGAAACAAAGGGTTTAAGGTATGTTTAGAAGTGAAAAAAGCATAAGTACTTCTTTCGCGACAGTTACAGTGATGTCACTACTGAAAAGGCCCTGTCTCTACTGCCTACCAGTCTGATGGATCTTGATGGTGAGCCGGTAAGCAGGGCCTCGAGGCCAGTTTTAAGGTCATGAATGTAGGCGGTCCTTCAAATAACATGGTCCCAAAACCAAGACTTCAGCGTGAGGCCTAAAGTAATTTGATTTATAGAGAAAGCCAAAAACCTTCATTTATAGGACAATTAAAATAGAGTGAATGTATTCATATTAGAAAATATACTTTTGATTTAGATCCACAAGTCCTGACATATTTTAAGTAACATTCCTCTAGCATTTCAGCATCCAGAGAAATATTTCTCCCCCAGTCCTTCGCAATTGTGCACAAATTAGCGGATAGGCATTTCCTTGCATGTTGCCTACTCCACTTCCGGGCTCCCTTTCACAGCTGAAACATACAGGGAAATTGACAAGGCAAGACTACACATATCAGACAGCAGAAAGAGCACACACACACACCCCCATAATAGAAGTTACAATCCCAAATGCACATTTTTGATGCTCCAAAAAAAGAAAAGCTGGGAAAGGAAAAAGGGTAATGACTGGAGCGAGCTGGGGGCCAGGGCGAGGAGACAAGGCAGGTTCTGCCACAAGGTCACCCGGAATATGTGCTGGAGCCAGCTGGAGGACTGAGAGGGAAGGAGGGGGGAGAACCACCCATGGCAAGCCCAAATCATCCTCGGTGTAACGTGGGTACACACCCACACTGCGTAGCTTGTCTGCAAGGGTGGCTTAGTGTTTCGTGTGAACTCACCCAACGATACCACTTTTTCAGTAAGGTCAATAGGAAATGGAGGATGTTCTAAATAGATCTGTAATTTCAGTTCCAGGACCTGTTACATGAGATTAAACCAACTATTTTTGTAACTAAATTTATTTCACAAGTCAGCTTAAGGACAGGGCACATGGTTTTGCACTGAGAAGGTCCTAGGTTCAATTCCTATCATATACAGTTTAAGGATCAAAGAGTGCAGAGCAGAAAACAGAATACTGAGCAAAATTCTGGCAAATTCATGGAGGATAAGGCTATCAATGGCTAGTAGTCATGATGGCTATTATTTTACCTTCAGTATCGGAGGCAGTATGCCTCTCCTAACCAGCTGCTAAGGAACACGAGCAGGAGGGTGCTATTGCACTCATGTCCTACTTCTGGGCTTCCCGTAGGATGCTGGTTGGCCACTGTGGGACCAGAATGCTGGACTAGATAGGCTTTTGATCCGATTCAGCAGGGCTCTTATGTTCTTAATAATCATTTAGGCAGCCTAATTCTGATACACTGGGCAGTGAGCAAGTTGTCCATTTTCATATTCATTTTGGCTGTACTATCTGTGTAGACAGAATAGACGAGTCGTTCTACCATTTGCCAATAGATGAGAGGCACAGTGCTATGTCTGGAGTTTTAAGGAATTCATGGTCTACACAAACTAACTCATAGCCTTGCTGCCCGTAAATCCCAATGTCCAATGGAGGATGAGCATGGCATAGTTCTATTTCCAAATCAGTGTGGTGTCTTCAGTTTTGCAATCTCAGGGAACGTGTAAAAATTGTGGTCCAGTGTTCAGTCAGCTGACTGTATGGACCGCTACTTCATATTGTTTCAAATCTTACTGCTGCAGGCAAGATCCTGAGGACATGACCTCAGCAAAGCAGATGTAACCAGAGGGAACCCTAAGGAAGGGGGGGGGGGGGAAACAACAAAGTTATCCTTTGTTGTTTCCCCCCAAAGGATAACTCCGTGCAACTCCAACATATTGATGGCATCTCACTCCAAAGTTCCAGATGATTTCTCCCAGAAGTTTCCTGTAGATGTTAAACATAGGGGACAGGAAAGAACCCTGTGGGATGCCATATATAGACCAATGGCCATGGTGCTGTACAGTAGTCCCCCACCACCACTTTCTGGACATGACCTGGCAGGAGGGATCAGAACCACTGCAATACAGTGCCCCCAAGGCAGTCAGTCCAACAGCATCCATTAAATAGTCCTATATTTTACAGTCCTTCCACATCAGGTCTACCAAGGACAGGCAAAGATGAGAATGTAAGGGTTGTACTACTGTGTTCTGGCTGCAGCTACCCATCCTCTCTCTAGGAATTGTGCTCAGGACCAGGCAGACTGGGGAGATTATAGGAGAAACAAGGTGGCCCCCAAGGTGGCGTATCTGAAGAAAGCAATGGTGTCAGAGCAGCCTACTACCCATGCCCATATAGTGACCCTCACTACACCCAAGAACTGACAAGAGGTATAGGCACTTGAGAGTCTTCCCCTTGAAGAGCAGCTTCAGACCCTTCCTTTCCCCTTTGCAGACTCAGTCAGCTCCCACCCATATTTTGCTTACTGTGGTATGACCCGTCACACACTAGCACAGCATTCATGGGAGAATGGTGACTACTTCCCCTCAAAATGTTCTTGAAGAAATTTCTCCTAAATGTTTTTAAGATAAGTTCTGTAACTGCGATCCTTAAAGCAATCTCAACACAACGAGATAGTTCAAGAATGTTACGCCAGAATGGATTGGCAGCATCATTTAATGGAAACAGACAAGCAGCAAAAACTCATCTTCAAATTCTAGCTGAAGACCCAGAAAATATTTACCTTTCAGATGTTATGTCTGAGATGATCTAACAGATGCATTAATTAATTAATTAATTAATGTATTTCTATACGACCTTTCTGAAGCCAGTCAAAGGTGGTTTACAAAGATTTCAGAAGATAAGAACCACAATCAGATAAATTCAGAGTAAAACATTAAACAACCTTAAAAACCATAATTTTAAAAAGACAAGTTAAAAAAAAAAGCATCTTGACTCTCTTCCTGAATGCAGAGGAATGGGGGACTAGTTGCAACTCCAAAGTGAGTGTGTTCCAGGTTAGGCACAACACAGGAGAAAGCCGTTTCCCACATGACTGACAAGGGGGGCTCTGCAAACAAGGACATCTTCAAAAGGGCCACTCCTGCTGATCTTAATAACAAAGCAGGCTCACACAGAGATAGGCGGTCCCTCAGATAGCCAGGCCCTGACCATCTGGAGCTCAGACCAACACCTTGAACTGAGTCTGGGAAAACCACTGGCGACCAGTGCAGTTCATTCAGTATTAGGGTGACTGATCACGATACTGCACACCAGTTAGCAGCCTTGTTGCTGCATTGCACACCAATTGGAAGTTTCTGGATGCTCTTCAAGGGTAGCCCCATGTAGAGCACATTGCAACAGTCTAACCTTGATGTAACCAAGGTATGGATAACTGTTGCCAGATCAGACTGACTCAGATGGTTGCAGCTAGTACACCAGACATAGTTGTGCAAACAATCCTTGTCACCACTGAAAATCCAAGGACAGTATAGGATCCGGGAGCACTCCCAAGTGCTACAGACCTGATCTTTCAGGGAAGAATGTGACCCCATCCAAAACAGGTTGAAATCCAATTCTCAAACCAGGCATTCTACTGACCAAGAGCATCTGTGTCTTTTCTGGATTTAATGTCAGCTTGTTCACCCACATCTAGCCCATTATCAAATGTAGGCAACTTGGTCAAGATGCTGGAGCTGGCAGAGATGGCCAAACTCACATCATTAATCAGAGAAAGGACAACATCCAAGTTTATTGTTGAGTGGAAACCTCTGACTGACTCTGAGAGACTGGAAAATAATGATTTGTTTGTGGGTTCATGGAATAATAAGTGAATTTGGGACAACGGGAAGAAAGAGATTTTTCATTCAGATTATCGAGTAAGAAAAATTATTACCACCTATATTTGCTGTAGAAGAAAATCGGAAGTCTATTTTGTTTTGTTAATTGCTATATGTTTGATATTATGTGTTTATTTGACATAGAAATATTTTTTTTTAGAAATATTTTTTTTAAAAAAATGTAGGCAACTTTCAAGGGTGTCAACTACTTCCTTGGAATCAGGTGACAAAGAGCAATAAAGCTGAGTGCCATCAGCATATTGATGGCATCTCATTCCAAAGTTTCAGATGATTTCTCCCAGAGGTTTCATGTAGATGTTAAACATAGGGGACAAAAAAGAAACTTGTGGGGTGCCATACATAGACAACAGCCACGGTGCTGAACAGTACTACCCAAACACCACCTTCTGGACATGACTTGACAGCAGGGACCAGAAGCACTGTAATACAGTGACCCCAAGGCCCAGTTCCGCCAGGTGGTCCAGAAGGATACCAGGGTCACTGGTATTGAAAACCACCAAGAGGTCCAGAAGAACCAGTAGGGCCACACTCCTCCCATCCAGTTCCTGGTGTAGGTCATCCACTAAGGGACCAATGCAGTCTCATTCCCATATCCTGCCCAAAGGCCCAATTGCAATGGGTCCAGATAATCAGTATGATTCGAACACATGTGAGAGTTGTGAGGCCACCATGTTCTCAATCAACTTGGCCAAGAATGGAATATTTGAGACTGGCCTATAGCTTCCCAGATCTTCTGGATCAAGGGGAGGTTTCTTTAATAAAGGTCGCATGACTGTCTACTTCAAGCAAGAGGGAACATGCCCCTCCCACAAGGAGTCATTAATCACTTCCCATAGGCATTTGGCTGATTTAATTAGTTAGAAAGCTTTTCATTTTGCTAGCCAGTGGCTGTATTTTCAACAGATTTTTGTAAATCATCTATGCTTCCTGTAGGTACAAAAACAGATGGATATGTTATTATAATTTTAACCAGATGATTTATCTCTTGTTCTCACAATCTAGGATGGTGTGACGCAGTTACACTGGACAAATTGACATACGTTGGATCATAAAATGTCAGAGTGAGCATTATAACCAGAAGCCATAGACTGTATGTTTCATTACATTGTGATCTAGAGGACATCCCCCGCAAGCATTGTTTACTCCTCAGATTCTTGCGCTTTTTCAATAACTCTATTTGCTAATCGGGTTTCCATTTCAAGGACGTTGTCACCTTGATGAGCTGGTGCAGATATCTCCTTGTTAGGAATTGTCTCTTCCGTTCTGTCTCCCGCACATATTAGTTCCACTTCCTTATTATCTCTGGATTCAGAGATCAACTGTTCTTCACTTGTTAAAGTAGGTTCTGCTGCTTGTGCTGCCTCTGGGGAGGGGAGAACCACATGCACCATCAGAATTACATAAATGTCAATGCTTAACAAAACATAAAACACTGGCACAGCCATCTCAGAAATTAACATTAGCATTGGAAGCTGTTTTGGAGTTTTTTAATGAAGCCACCAGGAATACAAGTTAAAATGGCTCAAAGAATTAACTAAACTGTGATTTCATTGGAAGATTCAGAAAGCAGCTGTGTGTTAATGAAATTCTCATACAGGCACAGCAACATTTGGCTCTGCCTTTCTGAGGCGGCGGCAGCAGCAGCAGCAGCAGCTGCAGCTTAGGAAGTGGATGGTTACTTTTGAAAGAGAATAACGAAGGATGGCATGCCATGTGTGTTTAAGTGCACGGATCCGGTCATATCACTGGAAAAAGGAACTAACTCCAGCACAGTGAACAAGTGACTGGTGCTACTGATGGTTATCCAACTGGGACAACACAACGGCTGTAAGATGTGGCTTTGTAAGTGTTAATTAGAGTAATACCTTGGATTGCAAGTAACTTGGTTTGAGAGCGTTTTGCAAGACAAGCAAATTTTTAAATATTTAATTTTTTTTGACTTGATAAACAAGCAACGTCTTGCAATACAAGTACTGTAGTACGGCTTAAATTAAAAATTTCTGTACAAATTTTTTTTGGGGGGATTTCGTTTTGATATAAGAGTGTTTTGGATTACAAGCACGTTTCCGGAACGAATTATGCTCTCAATCCAAGGCATGACTGTAGTTCATGTATGGCATGGCACCTATTTATTCACATTGTATTAATCTAGCTAGGAATACACATGTATGACTGTTGCAAAAGTTGGAGTGGGAGGACTATCACTTTTATCTTGCCTCCAGTAGAGGCTGGTGGCTCCAACTAGGCTTGTAACATCGAGCCTCGCGTGGGCAGAACGGGGCCGAGATCGGCCCCGCTCACGCCCGTGTGAGGCCTTACCTTGTCTTCGGGGCGGCTTGCCGCTCCGTGGCGAGCCGCCCTCGCGGCCCGTTCCGTCCCATCCAGTCTGGGACCGGAACTGATGCGATGGTACCCTGCGCAGGCGCGCTGGACCCCTGTGGCGCGTTCTGCGCCTGCACAGGGTGCCGTTGTGTCAGTTCCGGTCTCGGAAGTGACGGACGGGGCCGGAGAAGTCCGATCGAGCGGCGCGGAGAACCTCTCAGCGCCGCTCAGATCGGGGTGGGCGGCCGCCCCCACGGAGAATCGGGTCGGGGGCGCGACCCGGCTTTGGATGTATCGCTAGCTCCAACGTCAGTGGGGCAGTCTTTCCACTCCATGTCACAGTTTGAACTTTTAAGGAGCTATCCATGGTTCCGAACCTAGTCTGGGGCGAGGGTTCTGCACCCTGGATAGCTCCTGTAATGGTCTGACTAAAGCCCAGAGTGGGATACACTGGAGCCACCAGCCTCCATTGCTTCCCTTGCTAGCTCAAAGGCTGAACCACTCAGGCAGCTAATATGAAAAGCTGGCAGAGGGGGAGAACTTACTAAAAACAAACATGCAAATACAAAACCAAGAACTGCAATAGAAGGCAGCTGCCAGCAAGACCGTCCATCTTTCAGGCCAAGGGCTTGATGAACACAAGGAAGTTTTCAAGTGACATTGGAATGCCAAGATAGATGGGGCCAAGCGGTCTCCTGAGGCAGGGAGCGCCAAAGAGCAGGTCCTGCAACTGAGAGCGCCCCCTCACACTTTCCTGTGATTCAGATGCGAGCAGGACATGCAAGGGCACTTCTCCAGGTGAGCTCAGTAGATGGGCAAGTCTGTGTAGGTGGAAACATGTCATTAGGTATCCTGCTCCCAAGCCATTTAGAGCTTTAAAAATGCAATAACCAGCACTTATCCACCGGACAAACATGTTAGCATCAAGTCTAGGATCCAAAAAGCAACCTCAGACCCACGTGAAAGGGCCAGGCCACGACTAGTGGATTTCCCCCTCCTCCCCCTCCCACCCCGCTCTCACTTTGAACAACATGCCATACCACAAATTATTTTTTGAAAGTCCTCTTTGTTTCAAAAGTCGTTTCCTATCTGGCATGGGAACGGGGAAGTGAAGCTTGACAAACATAAGCCCAAACGGGGTAAGGAACTAGTTGTGCTGTTCTTCAGAGCATAACTAGTGTTAAAAGAAACACAAGAGATCAGGCAATGTGTGATTACTAATGTTGTTTTGAAGCTCCCTCCCCGCCACCAGTGAAGGACATGATCACGAATGCTACTGTAATAACAGTGTGTCTCAACCTCTCTTTTGCTTTCTTTCTTGTTGCTTTTTTTCTTTGGCAGCTTCCAACTCCTGCTTCTCATGGGCATCTTTAAGTATCTTGCATGTTTTCTTGTGTGTAAACCAGTGCATTTTCTGGCAGTTCTGATCACAGTAAATCACCTGAGAATGAACAAAATATGTTACTGTCTTGATATGCAGTATTTTAATGCCCTATATTAGAATCACCCAAGGTACAAGATACATCCTTTCACTTCAGCATGTAAAATTTGAACTTTGTAATAACTGGTTGGTTTTAACAATGAACAGTTTGTTTTCCATTTGTTCATGTGGTTGGAAACTGAACAGCTAGCAGCTATTTCCTCATTTTTATTTTAGGGCAGGGGGAGGCAAAGCTTTTGACCCGTGGATACATTGGACAGTTTGAGAAACTGTCTTGGGCACAACAAAATGGCTGCCATAGCAGGCTTGGTAAAGGACAAATAAACCTGCCCGAAAGACTGAGTACAAGGCAGAGGCAGGGTCTGAGCCCCAACACACTCAACAACTCCTCTGAGCTCAGTTTTCAGCACCAACAGAAACTTTCACAGGATCATAGAGTTGGAAGGGGCCTACAAGGCCATCGAGTCCAACCCCCTGCTCAATGCAGGAAACTAGAGGAGGGGTCTCCCATCCAAGTAATAACCAGGCCTGACCCTGCTTAGCTTTCCACGATCAGACAAGCTGAGCCCACTGCTGTAATACAATGTGTTGTTGTTATTAACATTATTATTATTTTAACATTATCATTATTTTAAGTGGGAAGAGTAGGGCACCTTGGCAGATCCCAAAAAATGTGTCCTGTGGTGCATTTGTTCTGGTGGGCACCATGTTGCTGATCCCTGCTTTAGGGCCTCTGAAGGTTTTGCAGACTATAGAAAGATATAGCAACAGTAACATGTACAGTGCTGTTATGCTGGTGTCTTCTCCAAATAGGTGATGGCTGCATAACAGCAAAATTGCTTGCTAGAATCTCAAACCTTCAATGGTATTTACCTGTAGGTTCTTACCATTTTGCATATGGAACATCTTTTGGCTGCACCTTTTTCCCCACATGTTGTACAAAATTCAGCCTCCACAAAGCCCACTTGGCCAGTAATGGCTTGTGTAAATACAGAGAATGCTGTAGGATCAGAACCCTGGGGAAAAAATAAAACATAAAGACAGAGTAAGTCACCGCAAAAGCATGTTTGTGCATGTGTGCAGCCCCCCAGTTAGAAAATTACAACACTGAAAAGCCAGATTCAGAAAGAACTCTGCTAAACATCAACGTATAACACTTTGTGCTGCTCCTAAACCCAACATTCAAATTCTTTGCCTAGCATATGGGGGGAGGAAGCAGCAAAATTATTCTGACACTCTCATGTATTAACTTTGCTTAACGTGAAATGAACTGATTACCAGTACATTCTTGTTATGATTTGCTTATATCCACAAAATAGACATGAAGGATTAAGCAATTTATTGCCAACATGAGCAGGAGGAGGTTGCAAGCAGGAGGAGGTTGCTAGGATGCTTGTTATCTTTACAAGAAATAAAAAGGAGCATAATAAGCCTAATTATATGAATGCCATGCTGTGAAGGTTTGTGACAGGTGAATAAAAACAGTCATTTGCTATTTTTTACATTTTGAATAAAAGGTATCCAAATAATTTTCTTTTGCCTTAAACCTGTCCAGATATTGGTTGCAGTCTAGCCCTTAAGAGAGAGTGTGTGTTTAAACTGACCACAGCAACAGCTTACACCATTGCTGGGTCACCTGGATTTCCACAATCCTCACAGGTGCTTGAGAAAGAAAAGTTTACCTAGGTTTACTATTTTCATTTTTTGCATATATACGAGATCTTGGGAGTGGAAGACAAAGATGCATGCAACACTAAACCAGCATTTGTTTTAACCATGGTTCGTTGAACAAGCCAGGATCAGTGTTGCAGATGAGCAAAGAAACTGTGGCTTGTTTCTAGTAATTCCTGGTTTGTTCCCTCCCCCTCCTTCACCAGTTCTTAGCATCCTGAATGCCTTTGTGGTGGTCAAGGACTGGTATGGCCAGCTACATGAACAGGGTGGGGAATTCCCCTTGCTACAAGCCAAACAAGCTTCCCTCCCTTCCTAAACATAGGAATCAAACCTTCCAGTGGAGGTTTGATTCCTGAGATGGTTAGCTCTTTCCTATCACCACAAAAGAAAATAAAAAGTTCAAGACTGCTCACTACACCCCCCCCCCCGGGATTTTCATGCAATCTACTAGCAGCCCATATTGCTGACTTAGCAGACACAAAAGGACATGCAAATACTTATCCTGTTGCCAGTGAACTAGCCCAGAGGGAAATGCCCTCCACATCTCACCCTCTCAGTAGTGACCAATACCTTTAAGCCTCCAGAAAAGTATTTTTGATAGTGGTTTCACCCAATTACTCCCCAAAGACTGGGACCACATTGCACCATACAGATAAATAAAAATAATCAAATAAAAAAACTCACAATTTCAACTGGAGCAATGCTTCTCACAAGCTGCTGGAGCAAGGTAGCTTCACAGTAAGGAAATTTTCGGATGCATTCTCTGATGAACTTCTCTTGATATACTGGAAATCCATCTGTATCTCTGCCTTTTAGTAGGCTGAAATTATTAAAGCAAATATGAAGAAAAAGGAAGTCATGCCAGTGCTATTGGACAAATTCCTTCCTTTGTTTATAGTCCACATGGCTTCCTTCCCTATTATGGTGCAGCATGTAGGCAAGGATTCAATGTTCCTACTGCATGCCCCCAGCATCAGAGAGACAAAAGCTGCTAACACAAACGCCTTGTGGGCAAAATTTAAAATATATGAAATGATAAAGTATTTTAGTTCTGTAACTGTACGTTAACTATACTCCAATTAAGTAAAAAGAAGTTATTTTTCTGCCAGAAAATCCATGGACAACAGTACTGTAGTGCCTTTTACTTAATATCAACTTAAAATCTACTTCCAGGGCAGTTTATAGTATGGTTAAAATAATACAACACATGATTACTATGAAGAGCAGAGCAGCCCAAAAATTATCTTATTGCACAGATTAGGAGATTAAAAGGTTAAAGGACCTGGAAAAACAAAACAAAAAGTATTTTCCTGGTGCAAAAGATATATAGGATAGTAGCCGGGGAGCCCCTATGGGGTGCAAATTCCACAGATATGGCACCACCACTGAGAAGGCTCTTTTCCTAGTCACTACACACCAACAAGCTTTTTGCTTTTGTTGTACTGGCAGCAACTACCTTCAAACATTTCCCTTGGAATTCATATAACCAGGCACGCTCTGCCAGCCAAGATCTATATAGTGTCTCTTCACCTTGAAATCCCTACTGCTCCCTGCTGCCTGATCACATTAAAACCAAACTGAGTTCTGCCCAGCAACATAAGTACCACAACATTGTGCCACCACTGCAGAGGCAGGGAAAAGCCAGGCACATAGGTTTGCCATGGGAAACATGTAGGTTGCCATCACATGCTGACAACATGGTGGCTACCTGGCCCTGCCAACAAACCTAGAAAGGGTGGCTATCAAAGGTTGTGCCCAGGTGAATGAAACAGGTAGAGAGTCAATAAGAGGAGACAGGATAGAAGACGGATGAGCAGAACCCCTTCCTCTTTGGCAGGACTAACGCTTATAGGTGGGGGGTGTTTACGGGCCATATGGCCATAGCTCAGTGGTAGAGCACCTGCTTTGCATGCAGAAGGTCCCAGGTTTGATCCTCGGCATCTCCAGGTAGAGTTGGAAAAACTCCTGCCTGAAGCCCTGCTGCCAGTCAGTGTTGACAATACTGGGCTAGAAGGACCCATGGTCTGACTCACTATAAGGCAGTTTCCTATGTTCCTATACCTACCCATCTCAAAAGAGGAAGACCCCCTTTTTGTCCCTTCCCTCCAAAGAATGGTTTTTGATAACCATAGTGATCTTTTGATAACCATAGCGAACGTTGCTCTAGCTGCAACTTACATGAACTGTTTGAAGGGAACTGAGCAGCAAGGCACTTACCCTATCCATAGCACCCTAAAGATCTCCCAGTTAAGGGAAATGAACTCCAACTTGATCAAGAATGTTCAAAACAAGGATCTGCACCTGTGCAGTGCTAATGTACAATAGCAAAGGTAAGTACTTTAATGGCACAGATAAGCAACCTGTCTTTACTTAGATATAAAGTATTAAGATGCAATTTTGAATGGATTCAATGTCATTTATCGGAAGACCATACCTTTTGATTAATCCATCCAATTTATCCTCTCGCTCCTTAAGGAAAAGGATACATTTTTGGAAAATGCAACTAACATAGTGCATTTTCACTGCCAGGACTTCATTCATATCCCGCTGCTTCATGCACTTCTCACAAATCAGATCCAACACTTTGTAACATTTCTGCATCGCTTCGATTTCTGCCAGAAGAGGATTTTCTTTCACTAGCAGCACAATCTATAGGAAACATTAACAAGAGCTGTTATATAACAAATAGGAGGCTTATTTTGAATAGATTAAAATAGGTGATACAGGATGAGCTATGGGCTCATCATAATACGACTTCTTGCTCTTTATCTTTTCCCATAAGTAAGTTGCTTTACTTAAAGTGGCTGACCTATTTTAGTGCCATAGTACATGAATACTGATAGCAAGAAGTGTTGATCATACAAAATAAATTCATCTTTGATCAAATAGCTGAAAATAGCTTTCTAATAGATGAATACTAGGGCCCTTTTTGAAGCTATAAGTCTTCATAGTAACTATTCCATAGGTAAAGGTGCAATCCTATGCATGTTTAGGTAGAAAAAAGCCCTACAGCTCCCAGCATGCCCCAGCCAGCATAGCTGTAGGACTTTTTTCTGTCTAAACATCCACAGGATTGTGCCCTAAGAGGAATATCACATAAACCTATCCAAGCTCTTCATTTTCATGGAAGTGCTCATGATATTTTGTTTAGCGGAAGCAAGAAAATGGACACCCATCTACAGACTCACAAGAAGTTGCAACTTCTTTAGATGTATATGCCTCGGTGAAACATCCCTATGTAAAACAAAACCTGGGTTACCATAGCAGAGAAAACACTTCTCTCCCCAATGTGGTAACCTCTCAAACGTTTCAGGTGTAGGCTATTTTCATAAATATCTCACCATGTGAAAATGAGGTGCCAAAGTCACAGGAAGCAGGGACTCGACTTATGGATGTCAAAAAAGAAACTTAAAACCAAGAATTAGCTACAGGCCAAATTTTGCCACCCCACTCCACAGGTTAAACACTCCTCTTAGGGAACTGACCTCCTTCAGCAAGGTTCAAGTTACTTGGCAATGCCAAGAAGAGAAGCCAGTGTAAGGATACCTTAACAGGATGCAAATTGGTAGTTGTAATGATCTTATGCAGCGGCCCTGCTAACTTAACCGGCAGTTTGGGCTCCTTGTCTAGTCCTTGTGGTTTCGTATAGTAGTCCAGCCTTTCCCGAGGAAAGAAGTTGTTGATAACAGTTACACAGTCATGTTGACCTAAAAAGAGAATGGTTTATCTTTATCGTGAGGGGGGGGGACGACGACGACCCAGCAAATGATTAACATGTGAAGCTGGTCAATAACTAATCACATTTGGAGAGGAAGTATAGTTCTAATAAACTACCGAGCAACAGAGCAGAAATACTCTCAGAAGCTTTAGAGATCACTTTTCAAGGCAGCAATGCAACAAATAAAACAAACCTTTTTTATTTTATTCAGAGCTTTATTCCCTAATTCAGAACTTAGGATTTGATGAGCAAAGCAACTTTTAAGCTGCATTTCAGACCTACAGTTCTAAACTCACTCCACATATTATAGGCTTGAGTTTATTTGTTCTTCCTCACAATACAAATTAAATCTAAAAACAATATCCATATGGCACTGGTAACCAGGCAAGGATTTAATCCTTCTGGAAGGTATTACATTTCATCACCACATTTGAAAGTGGCTTATACAAACATTATATGATTTCAGTTTGCTCACCTTTTAAGTGATGGTAAAAATGCTTAGTGGCTAACAGAGCAATCCTATGGCTCCTAGACACATGTAGAAAGCCATAGGATTGTTCAGATTCCCAGCTCCAACGTTGGAAAATCACTTCAACATCAGAGCTGGTGATCTGCACTCAGAACCCTCTCCCCCCACTTTGCAGCCAGTGCGGAAAAAGCCACGCTGGCTGCTTCTCCAAGGTTGCAAAAGTGACTTTGGAGAAGGGGTTTAGTGGGTGTTCTGGGGGGCAGGAAGGGGAGGAGACTGGAGCTGCCAAGATATGATGTATCCTGGCAGCGCCTCAGCCTCCTTCCCTCCCCCTTCGAAGTGCCACAGTTAAGACAGTCAAAATCGGCTGTCGAGCTGTTTTACAAAGCAGGAGGAGCGTGGAGCTGATCTTTGCTCTGCATAGGATGCCCATAATCCTCTAAGTTCGGAGGGTTATGGGCACCCCCATAGGATTGCTCCCTAAATTTGATTAATAGGGCTTTTCTTTTCTTTTTTTAGAAACACTGATTGCAACATTTCTTGTGCAGACTGAGAATTGCATCACAAAGAAAATGGCCACATCTTTGTCCAAGGACTGTTCAGACTGACATTTAATGGATGTGGGTGTTATTCTCCCCAAGATGGAAGGTGATTCCAAGATGGAAGGTGTAGGCGCTAGACTGGATTGTGGTCCTCCCCCTACTGCAAACTCTTCAATCATTTGTCTACAGTGAGTTAAGTCTAAAGGGGATTTTCATAAGTGATACTAAAGGATGAGACAAACTAACTGTCTTACAATCCTGTGTGTGTTTGTGTACAATCTTTGAACCCCCCCCCCCAATTAATTTTTTTGGGGAGAAACTTTAAAGAAAGTAATGGGCGGTGTTGCTTCCCACTGCTTCCCACTTCTCCCTCCCCGTTCCCCAAGCAAAAACAAAACCCCTTTCCCTTGATGGCCTATCCTTAAATGGAAAAAATCCTAAGAAGCACCATTTATTTATGTATATAAATATTTATATCCAGCTTTTCAGCCCAGGAAGTCTACTCCCTGCTGCTGGTCTCAAAGGAAAAAAAAGGGGGGTGAGATTTTGGGGAACAAGGTGAGAGAAACTGACAGGGAGGGTTGTCTAGCTGTAGGGGCAAACCCCATTTTAAGCCAAACCCAAATCTGAAGCCTATCTAGGTTCAGCTTAAAATAGGTTGGCTTTGTGTACGAGGGGAATTTGTGTATCCAACTCCCCCTGATTCTGAATTCAGCCTCTTTGGGCTTCCACCCATTAATGTTAGAGGAGGATTCAAGTAAATTAGCAAACATACGGTGAAATCAGCAAGCATACAGTGAATGTTTTAAATCCAACAGGGAGACTGCCCATTGTATTAAGAGGAATGTTTCTTATTCAAAGAAATTAAACACAACCAATACATTAAATCAGCTCAGGCTACATAATCTCATAGCCATAATGAAACAGAGGAAGTACTTTACCCACAAAGGCAGCCATCTGAGCTGCTGTTCTCCCCACAGAATTGATGACATCAGTCTCTGCTCCAGCCTCTAACATCATCCAGGTAATTTCTTTGTTGCCTAAATATAGAAGAGACCAAGTTTTATAAGTCTGTACAAAAGCTTCAGTCAAGTAAGGGATTTGGGGGTCCATTTAGCTCAGTACTGCCTGCTATACGGTCTGGCAGTGGCCCTCTGGGATTTTGGACAGATGTCATTCCCAGCCCTCTAGATGCCAGGCACTGAACCTGGGACCTTTTCCATGCATAGCATCTGCATCCAAAGTTACTGTCCCTCCCCCTACTCAGTAGCTGGCAACTCATCAGAAACGGGGGGGAAAAAACAAAAACATTTAGGGTGCAATCCTGTGTATGTTTAGAAAAAAGTTGTACAAGTCCCAGCATTCCCCAGCCAGAATGACTGGCTGCAGAATGTTAGAATTGTAGGACTTTTTTCTGTCTAAACATACACAGGGTTGCACCCTTGCTTTCTCTAGGTTCAACTCTGGCCTCTTTTATGCACAATCAATGCACATTGGCATTAAATGCTTATAGCTACACTAGCTTTCCCTAGTGTGTAGTACTAGACAAGAAATACTCCTAATGTCTGTTTTTCTTTTAGAAGAGAACACTACTATGTCCTCCCAACTAGAACTGGGAATTCAGATCACCAAATAAGTTACAAGTTAGTATTTCCACAGCAAGATCGATCTGTTCACCCTCAAAAGGAAATCAGCTTTTTTCTTTGCTCTTCTTGTACTTTCCCCATTATATGTTGGCGTCAATGAGAACCAAAAAAACGACAGTGGGGTAGAGAGTGAGATAAGGGGAAAGATATTCACCTTAGTTTGAGGCAGGGATTTTTTTTGAACAATTCTCCGATTTATGTTATCTTTACATCTATCTTGCATCATATCTGATGCTTTCCTTACTGTTGCGTAGGATTAAAAAAATCCAACCAACCACTTAACAGTGTATATCATCACAAGTGAGGATAATGTGTATCTCTATTTTGCCAGGTTTATGCTCCTTGGGAAGCCACTACTAACTGAAGTTTCCCCAGTCAAAATAGATATGTGTATGATCTTCTCACGTGACTATGGGCACCAGTTAATGTTTCTTTCCCAAACCAGAGAAAAAACATGAATTTGTCCTCAGAGTCAGAAGTGGCCATGAAGAAGTAACCCTCAAGACTTACCGTGCAATCCTGTGCATGTTTACACAAAAGTCTCACTGGGTTCAGTGGGGCTTACTCACAGATAAGTGTGCACAGGATTGCAGCCTTAGTTCCCTATCTCTAGTAAGAACCACCTCCTGCACAGGGATATGAATGAATAAAAGTACTGGTGGTGAATCCCTTTACCCATTGCAGACATAAGGTAAGATGTTTAACACAGAGTAACTAAACCATCTGCCATTAATGTTGGATTAAGGCCAACACTATTTGTCCGTAACATGTTAATTAAGTTCTACAACATGCTAGTGTTTTAGAAACCAAATATTTGGTTCCCACCTGCTATCTGAAGAAGTCCAGTCCAGAACAGTTACATCACATGAGACCACTAGTTATGCAGCTTGGCCCTTCTGACTGGGAGTTTTTAGGGCTGTGCATTATTAAAAACTAGTAAACCAGAAAAAGGCACACTAGTTTCCCCCCTCCCCACAAGATTATAACAATGTAGAACAGCTTCATGGGAAAAATCAGGACAGTCCTATGAATCTTAGGAAGCCAAAGTGCTTGCTTAAAACATGATGTAAGTATCAGGTGCTTAGATAAGATTCCTAACTTGTTACTTGTTGTGGAAAGCCAAAAAGCTGTACTAGAGATGTCCGCCTCCCATCTACACAATGAAATTCCTGGGCCAACAATAGGATCCATTGTTCCTATGGTAGAAACAACCACCAAATTCTTAAGTCAAACTTTAAAAGCTTCCTAACGTTTTTGTGCATGTGTGGTTTGCAATTTTAGTTCCAAGAGCAGAAAAACACCAGGACCATGCCTGATCGTTTGTTCCTTGTTCCCACAAGATGTTTAATGCATCAATAACTGTTGTTTATCATGCCTGTACTGCTTGCGAAAGAGAGACAATTAACAAATCCTGGAATCCAAAGTGATTTAAAAAATGTTAACTTATCAAGAAGCATTCTAGTTACATCCAAGATCTTCCACTCCAGAGAGCTGATGTTTAACTTTGGTCTAGGAAAAGGTATCTTACATTAAAGAACAAAAATAAATCTCGGTAGATAAGGGATATGAGTACACAACAGAAGTACTGGAATTTAATATACATACAACAGTTCTCTGACTAAGCATGGATCATACAGGTAATAAATCAACCAGTGTAATGGCTTGTGACAGTCTCCAGCTAGCAACCTAATCTCAGTCCTAACAGTTCATTCGTTATTCTATAGCAGGGGCAGGCAATGTTGTGCCCATGGGCACCAGTACACTAATGGGCACCTTTCTTGGTGCTTGTCAAGGTACCCTATCCTTCCCACTTTCTCTCTTTTCTTTTTTTAACTTGGCAGCTACTTGTCCTGTGTGCGTGTGCGCGTGCGAGTGAGTGACTGGGAGAGAAAGTGTGTCTTATGAGTGGTGAGTGAGTGTGTGTATGGGGTGGTTATTCAGAGTGAGAGAGAAAAAGGGATGGTGACGAATGAGTTGGCAAGCGGGGTGGTGAGAAAAAAAAGAGTTTGTTGGTAGTGCAGAAAACTGTGGGTTCAAAGACATGGTTTAGGACGTGGGGGCTCAGACTCTACTTCTGCTTTGTACTCAGTCTTCTGAGCAAGTTACTTGTCCTTTGCTACTAGCCATGCCTCCCATGGTAGCCATTTTGAGGTGGTGCCCAGGACAGTTTCTCAAATTGCCTAATGTGCCCACGGGTCCCCAAAGCTGGCAAACCCCTGCTCTACAGCATCCAAGATACAGTCATGCCTTGGATTGAGAGCATAATTCGTTCCGGAAACGTGCTTGTAATCCAAAAGACTCTTATATCAAAACAAAATCCCCCCCAAAAAAATTGTACAGAGATTTTTAATTTAAGCCGTACTACAGTAATTGTATTGCAAGACGTCGCTTGTATATCAAGTAATAAATAAATAAATAAATATTTAAAAATTTGCTTGTCTTGCAAAACGCTCTCAAACCAAGTTACTTGCAATCCAAGGTATTACTGTACTAACCAGAAATTGCTCCTAAGTAGACAAATGGGGAGACCCTGCATTCCATCCCCCCATCCCAGTGGTTAGAAGACTTGCAGTTATTTTTAATTGATGCTTAAAATGGTAATAACTAGATTTTAATAACTGTTCTTAAAATGAAATTGTGTAAAAAATAATAGGCACAACATCTGAGGTTAAGCATTATAATAACACAATGTTATGCATATTTATTTATTATACTTGGCTTCCTATGGGACCTAAGAACTAGTTAAGTCATCACAGACCCTAGAATCCAAGAAATGCAATATATAGGGCCCATATAGGCTGCCTTATACTTCTATTTTGTGCCCTTCAAATACCTGTGCATTCATTTTTCAAAATAATGAATATTTATGACACTACTCATCACTAAGCAAGGACATTTACTTTCCATTCCGCTCAGATATTTTGCTCAGTAACTATCATCCCTTACATCCTGAAAATTCTGACACTAGCAATCCAATAATGTGTGTGTCTACTTTTGAAGACAAGTCCCATTTTGTTCATTGGACAAACAATTCAGCATAGGATTGTAGCATTACCCTTCAAGTAACAAGGGCTTTGCTTAATATCCTTGCATGCGTACTGAGAAAGCCAAACAAATCTAAGCAGGTAGTTCTACAGTGCCATGCTGGCTACAGTATAAAAGGCTTGGGATTATGCTTTAAGACTGTATTTACTTGTAATGCAATACCTTTTAAAAATTGTTATGGCTACCAGTTAGCATGCATAAAACTAGGAAGTCAGATTTAAAACCAATCCACCCTCCCTTCTGAGACAGTTTCACACAAGCCATTGGAAACAGAAGGGATGTTTTGCTCAGAATGAATATGGTATTATATATTGTATTCTTTGTATTTTATCCTTTTTTATAAATTGCTTCGGGACTCCTTTTGGTTGTGTGAAATGATAAGTAAGTTTAATAAAAGAAACCTCAGAGAAATGTCTCCCAAAATGAATGGAGAACACATCCAGTTTGAGATGAGCAGAAGTACCTGGAGACCTCTCCTTGCAAAGGTGAGACAAGTGATAAGCAAGTGCCAGAAGACACTGTGCAACCAATATTGCCTGAATTAGTGGCCAAGGAAAGAAAGCCTGCTTCCTCCTTCCAAAGGCCAGTCCTTCCTACTCCCTCATTAGTAGGGAAACTTGTATACCGGTTCCTAGCCTACAGCTATTTTGCTGCTTTTTCAAAGAAACTTGGATGGATGACACTCGAATGAGGAAGCAGCCAAGGTACACAAACATGCTTAGAACCACCGTACAACTATTTATCATCAACAATTCTACCAAACCTCCCCACTGGCAGACTGAAAAGACACACAAGAACAAAACTGTGTATTTCAGATTCTACGTTCTGAATCTGCATCCAACTACCGATTGCCAAATTAGTGATTCGCTTTCAAATAAAAACCACCACCACCAAAGCAGCTTACGATAAAAAGAAAATACAATGCGTTTAAAAATCAAGAACACATAATTAAGAAGAGAACTATAGTAAGACATTAATGGTAAAGCATCAGACCAACTGACCATGCCCAATTCTGCCTATTAAGTAGAAGGCAAGTTATCTTACCCGTGGCTCAAGAGCACTGAACACACACACCCCAACACCCTGCATAGGCAGAGAAAGACACAATGGGCTCCTTTCGTTGCACCAAAAGATGTAGTTAATGGAAAGAGGGGGGGGGGAAATGTATACCTACCCGAGAGCCCAGCAAACATCAGGGCAGTATATCCATGCTCATGTTCATTGCAGTTTACGTCAGCTCCATGTCGCAACAACAGTTTGCACAAGTCAACTTTCCCTTTGTATGCTGCGTGCATAAGAGGGGTCATGCCGTGCTAATGAGAGAAGAAATAAACGCAAGAGTTTTAAAATATCTCAGTGTATTCTGCCCCAGCGGTATTTAAATACCAATGCACACAGTACCGATTTGCTACATGGGCTGACACAAAGAAAGGAAAACCACAAAGAGGTGCTAAAATGGAAAGCATTATAATTTGATGTTCATTTTGTTACACTGCCTCATGAGAAATGTTCTGAACTATATTCGCTCAATACAATCCAGCTTTTAGCAAATGAACTTGTTTTTCCCTGTTTGCCAGAGGATACCTTTGTATGTGTTCAGCTTTAATGACAATAGGCAAACTTTTAACGAGAAGGGAGCTTGAGCTATAATTGTATGCTTTCTATTTATCAGCTGTAATTCTTTTTTTTCTAATACATACTTATGGTAATTCTTATACTAAGAACTATGGCATTGAAAAAGACTTTTCAGTTTATGTTTCTGTAATAATACATATGCTTTGGAAGACTATTGGCATATCAGCAAGTAATAGAGCTCCCTTACCTATCTCAGATCCATCAACAATTAAAGCTAAACAGTTGCAAAACAGCAATACCAAAGATTTCACATTGTTGTCTTTTAAAAGGCGGGAGGGCAAGGAACACATCATCAGCTTACACTAAAGTACGGTAGTCAAGCTTTTAAATCCTATGTAACTGTTTTAATAGTGAAACATTGATAAAAGGCCCAGCTATTAGAAGGATGAACTCAAACTCCTTTTCCTGAAGCAAGGAACTGATTTGTGCTGTCACAAAGATAAAGATTCTAAGATTCTAAACCCTATGTATGTTTAGACAGAACTAAGGCTGGCTGGGGAATGCTGGGAGTTGTTTAGACAGAAATAAGTCCTACATGCATAGGATTGCGCCCCTAAAAGGACAGGAGAGACTGGTACTGGAAACCATTGTGGAAATAGACCGAGGAAGTCACAATATCCAAATGTCTTGTGCTACTAGTGAGTTGCTTTAGCCAACAACTTCAAAGACTACTGCCTTTATTTGTAGCTACCAATGGACCCATTAGCATCATGGGTAGGCTTCATATCAGAGACCCCTGACCACCCATGTGTGCTCTGCACACAGAAGCACGCTCTATTCTAATGCAGGTTCTCCCTCTTCAGAGATGGGAGAGCAGGTTTTCTCCTCACTGCAACAGTGCATTCTAGCATAGCACATATCATCCCATTCACTTATCTTGGTAACCACTCACTTACATGGGAAAAAGTTAAGGGCTACCCTTGGGGCCAACCCAAGGGAGGGGCTAAACCTGCTCTCTGTCCCCAATCCCTCTGTTGGTAACAGCCATTGAGAACCGAGCCTGCTCTGAACGGCATAGCCAATCCTAGGTTCTGTTTCTTAGTCCTGGTGAACTGGGATGAAATGTTTGGACCTAGCATTTATCAGTCCTTCTATATAGTGAGTAACTTGCAAGTAGACGTGCTGGCTGAAAGCGCATGTCTGAAAGGTGCATGGGACGGTTTAAGGTTGCACCTACCAGGTGATGTGAAACCATCCCATCAAGTGGTAGAGCCTAATTTGAATGTCTGTAAACCCCCCCCCCTCCATTTCATATCTGACCATGCAGAGGTCATGACTTCAACATCAAGTCAGCCTTTATCTTCCTATCCACCCCCCACATGCTTTTTGTAACATTTTGTGCGATGGGGTTGCAGATATCTCAAAAGCTTGCACATTTTGGAGGGTGACCTTTGAGTTGGCATAACAAAGGCATTTAGACCAGCATGGCTTTTGGAATTTTTCTTATGGCCAACAGCATGGCTTTTGCTTTATATTGTTAAAACAGTAGTTCCAAATTCAGAGATACTGACAAACTCCTATTACTGCAAACATGGGAAGAACGTTCCCAGTAAAAGAAAGCAGATGCTTCCCATTTCCTCCTTGTGACCACGCCAGAAGGGGAGAGGAGCAGGCTTATACATGCAACGCTAAACTATGGTTTACTGTCTAATTTCAGGAATCAGTTTTTAATCACCGTTTATCAGACCTTTATTTCTTCTTCTTCTTATTCTTATTACATTTATATACTGCTTTTTTTCCTCTTGCAAGGAACCCAAGATGGCTTACATGGTCTTCTTCCTCTCCATTTAATCCTCACAACAACCCTGTGAGGTAGGTTAGGCTGAGAGTCAGTGTCTGGCCCAAAGTCACCAAGTGAGCTTCATGGCCAAGTGGGGACTAGAACCTGGATCTCCCAAGTCCCGGTCCAATTGCTATGCCACACTGGCTCTTATTTTTAGGATTCCAGAGGCACTAATGGAATCATTGGTGGATTCCCTCTGGAGGCTACTAGCAGATTGTGTGTGTGCTTTCACCAGGATAGCAGTGTAGGGGGGGGGGGAGGCTAATTCCACCTCCCCCTCACAGTCCCAGTCATCTTCGCCCTCGCTGTCCATAATGGCTATTTACCTGCTAAGTGCTTTCACCCATCACGTCTGCTTTGGTCCTAAAACTAGGACCAGTGTGGCGTAGTGGTTAGTGTTGGACTGGGACGACTCAGGTTCAAGTCCCCACCCAGCCATGAAGCTCACTGAGCGACTTTGGGCCAGTCACCAACTTTCAACTTAACCTACCTCACAGGGCTGTTGTGAGGATAAGAGGAGGATCATGTAAGCCATCTTGGGTTCCTTGAAGGAAAAGACGGGGTACAAGTGTAACAAACAAATGAAAATAAAATAAAACAAGCCTATTGGGCTGGGGAAAAAAAGGTTAAAGGCTGCAAGGAGGAGCACCCACAGAAGCCCCTTTTATATTTTTATTTATTTATTTATTATATTTATACCCCACCTTTTTTCCTGCAAGGAACCCAAGGCGGCTTACATAATCCTCCTCCTCTCCATTTTATCCTCACAACAACCCTGTGAGGTAGGTTAGGCTGAGAGTCAGTGACTGGCCCAAAGTCACCCAGTGAGTTTCATGGCAGAGCGGGGACTAGATATAGCTGAGGCTTATCTATAGTTTTACTCTTGTGTAAGCAAATGTGGCCCCAATTCAGATCAGGACCACTGTGGCATGAGGATTAACCAAAGAAAAAAGTCTCCATTGGAGTCAACTGAAGTCTTTGTTTTTTTCAACAGCCCCAAGGCAGGCGGGGTAGGATTTCAGGGAGAAAAACAGGTTGCAGGGGAGTGGCATGTAATCCTCCTCCCTTGAAGTGTAGCGGGCCTGGTCTGAATTGGGGCCATGCATGCTTACACAAAACAGCTCAGCTACACACTACACGATTAGATTGGCCCTTACACAACAGGCAAGATTTATATTTTGGAAAGCTGTGTATTTAAGAGGGAGATTTTTTGCAGTTTCTTTAGCTGTGGCCTGTGGAGAAAAACGGACGTTTTAAACAGCAGTACACACACCACACACACACACACACACACACACAATTATGCATCATGCATTTATTAAGCCAGCAGGGCTTTCCAAAGCACAAGTGCATTCAGGATCTCTACTTCCATTCTTTCTCATTTCCAATGGTTCTCTTTGTTCTGTATAGGCATGCATTTAAGAAGAATCATTCAAACTATGCACTTATTTCTCCTCACCCTGAAAATATAACCCTTTCAAGACACTCAAGTGGTGGGAGGGAATGTTGTACATGAAGTCCATTTAGGAGTAGAGGTGTGAGCGTACAGACCACCTGCAAAGAAAGCTGGCTTTAGACAGGTGGTGTTTTCCCTGCTTTAATTTATGCCTTACAGATTTATAACAAAGATAAAAATGAACAAGCTGGCCCTAAGTGTTTCCTGCAAAAAACATTACAGGAGTGCTGACTGCACACTATACCTACTTCCTGGAAGTTAAAAATAACTGCAAAATAATTGCAAAACGTGAAGAAAAAGCCAGCACAACTGTACAGATGTAATATGATGCTATACATAAAAGTAACATATAGCTCACCAATATGAAGAAACCACAAAACACATGCCCCACAGTATATAAATATAGTGGGCTAGATCCAGACTAAGTGAGCTATTTATGGAAAGCATTTTATCCTGCTGTTCAGTCTAAAAGGCTCCAAGAGTGGCTTACATAAGATCAATAAACACAAGGCAGTCCCTGCACGTAGGCTTACAATCCAAAAGATATGACACAAGAGGAAAAAGGAACGATGAGGGAAGAGGAAAACAAGCAAACCCAGGCACCCATTCTTAAATTTACACACCAGTTCTTATGACCAGCTAGAATGGAAACAGTTCAGAGACAGGAGGAACTAAATGGAGCTGGTCTTTAACAGAGCTGATAAAGTGGCGTTTCTTCCAATCTCTCCCTCTGCTGCAGACTGAAGGAAAGGCTACTGCCAAGTGGCAGTTCATGGAGGGAGGAGCCCAATAGGTGGAGCTGAATTTGGTCACATGCATTTCAATGGGAACTAGCATCATATTAACGCATTTTTTTCTTACTGAAAAGTAGCTCTGTAGTAGCCATTCCTGAACACTAAATATGGAGTTCAGGAAGGATGATCTACACGGCCCCTATACAGACACACCCACAGACAAAGCCACAAAGATGGAACTTTCCCACTCTCAATGCATCAGCTATGTTGCCTCCACAACATTTACAACCACTCCACCATGGTTGAGCAAGTGTGACAGAAGACAACATTTCCCACTGATATCATAAACAGGCCAGCAGCTTTGTTGGGTCTTTCCCCCCTAAGATAGAACCAGGGCTCTTATAAGGATCAGAAATTCACTACAGACCCTGTTGAGTTATAAAGCTGCAGTATTTTCCAGTTATTGCAGCAATGCTGCAGAAAAGGATTCTAAACACCTGGAAATCACACAGCTGATGAGTTTATTTTATGGAATCCTATTACTGCAAACATGGGAAGCACGTTCCTAGTAAAGGTTTAGAGATGAACAGCTCTCTCACCAAAAGTTCTAACTAGCTACTTCATTTTTAAAAAAAAACAACCCTACAGGGACAACAGCCACCATCCAGCACAAAATGAGACATGCATAACTCATGGACTCTGTGCTGGATCATGGCCAATATCTGCAAAATGTTAGTTTAAAAGCACAAAATGTGCTATGATATATATTCCCACAAAGAAGACTATCTATAAATATGTTGGAAGCTTTCTCCCACAGTTACCCACTTGATAGACCCACATTTGATAAAAAAAGAAAAAAGAAAGTCAAATAGAAATAGCCAGTTGCAACTAGTTTTAAAACAAACCTCTGTACTTTTGGTATCCTGTGACGTAATATGCTGCTTTTACTCTTCAATCAGTCATGAGACCCTGGGAAACTTGAAGTTTGAAATACGTGATCTTAGAAGATGATGAATTAAGCAAAGAAACAAAGGATTTCTAAAAAGCTCTAGTTGACTTTGAAAATTAAGGCTGCAATCCTATACACTCTTACCTGGAAGTGAGTCCCATTGAACTCAATGGGGCTTACTTCTGAGTAGACATGCACAGGATTGTGCTGTAAAGGTTAATATTTCAGCTCCAACAAAACCTGCATACCATGTCCTTTCTTCAGGCATGTCACATATTACATTATTACTGTGGAGGAAGGGGGGGCTGGCTGGCCCGCCACACCCCCACCCTTTCCTACCCCAAAGGAACCAAGACCCCCAGAGATCTCAAGGTACCAGATTGCCAAGCCTCAGCTCTTTGCAACCCTACTTGAATCTCTGTTCAGGGACTTGCCTTTAATTCTGTAACCTGGATTTAGATACTGAAGCCACAGAGCAATCCACAACACCATGTGAGGTAAAACCAAGACAAGGTTTATTCTGGTAGCATTTAACAACAAAAGGTGGGAAATGAGGGAAGCACACAAAATAGAGAGAGGGAGACTTTAGTACACAGTAAAGCTGCAAAGTAACAAAACCTGATTCTTAATATCTCTCAGGCACACACCTATATTACCTGAGGGTGTCCTCTTCCAGGGTTAGTTCCAGCACAGCCCTGCCGCCCGGGGGGAACTATTCCATCTACCCACAGGTCCGAGATGGATAGCCCTCCACAGGGCCTACCTTCACTAGAGCCCTCATTCAGCTAGTTTCACCAGGAGCTACCTGGGGTCGGTTCTTGATGGCCCCCCCGAAAGCTTGGGGCCTCTGCTTGGCCCGCCATTGCTCTACAGCAACCATGCGGGCCCAAAGACCAGAAAGACAAAGACAAAGACTCACACGTTGGGAAATAGCTCTTCCCCCCTCCCCTCCTCCTTCCTGTAGCTTTTCTGCTTCTGAGCCAATCACGAAGCACTTCACCTGGCCAGGCAGGGAGACTCATGAGTCATGACTCATGGCTTACTGGGCCTGAACTACATTTGCATATAAAAGCCCTAGACTTTTAGGGCTCTCAGGCGCCATGCCCCATCCTATGCTTTATGTACCTTTCGCCTCCTCCAGCCCCCCCAACTGGCCTTACTTGATTTACACATGAGGAGGTGTGTGTGTGCGCGCGCATGCAGGAACCCCCAAAGGCTCGTTTCTTCACACCCTTTCCTTTGGGAAAAGATGAAACGAGGGGTTAACCCTCTCCTTTCATCTATACTAACAAAAAAGAAAGAAACGAGCTTGCACTAGCCTTCTACCACTAGTGCACCTTTCTTCACTTTCACACACACGCAAAAACAGAACTACACAAAAAGCATCAAAACATCAAACACCTTAACTATAGTCTTAAACATCTTAAAGCTTAAAGCTTTAAATCTTAATTCTTAAAGCTCCTTAAACATCAAAACAGCAAAACAACAATCAATAACCATCAATCAGCAGTTCACATACACAAGAAACTTATGTACTTCAAAAAACTTTTTAGGGTTGCTGTTTCTCACACAGCCTGTAGGGGGCAGATTACTGACTGAAATGTGACTCTTCAATTTGCCTTTGTTTGCTTTTAAAGGCTTGCCCCTGCCACTCTGTACCTAACGACATGAATACCATCACCACCACCCCCTCCAAAGGCCCGCCGGTGGCTTCCCACCACCCAACGACAGGGATACACCACTCCCCTTTCCCAAAGGTTTGCTTTTGGCACCTTCTACCCAATGACTGGAATGGGATGGCTTCCCACCACCCCCTTTTCCCAAAGGCACCTTCTAGAACACACAGCCCGGCAATCTTCCAGCCTCTTGGGCTTGGCTCCTTTAGCCCACCACCCAAACTTGCACGGGATGACTGTCTCCCTCACTTCTGACTGATTTTTCTCTGGCAACTCTTCCCTGCCCTGAGGCACTTTGAACACATGTAGATTTCTGGCTTCACATTATAATTACCTTCAAATTTCAAATTGACCTTTGCACATGACACAATACAACAATAGTTCCATTGCTTACCCTGGGATCACCCGCCCCCGCCCAGCAACAAGTTAGATAACACAAATACACTTGGATCACCCATCCCCTCCCTTCCAGCAACTATTTCACAGTTTTCATTGGCTTTAATCAACCCCCAATCTCAGTCTTCTTTTCTTCTCGCTGGAGACACCTGGAGGGGAAATTCTTCTGTCCCTGCTTCTTCGACAGCTAGGAGGGAAATCCCCTTTTCTTTCTGCTCCTTTCAGCTCTCTATTGCTTACACTGGGATCGCCTGCCCAGCAACAAGACAACACAATTATACTTGAATCACCTGTCCCCTCCCTTCCCAGGAACAAGTCATCAACATTTGTTGGCTTTAATCAAACAATCAAACACTTAATCTCAGTCCGTTGTCTTCAGGTGGCAGCAGAAAACGCCTGGAGGGAAATTCCTTTTCCCGTTTCTCTTCGCTAGCTAGGAGAGAAATTCCTTTTTTCTTCTGCACAGGGACAAAGTCTCTTTTTCTGGGGAGCAGTCTCCCTCAAAGCCTGAAACTATGCCTCCCCCCTTTGCTTGCTGCCGCCCAGCCTGGGCATTCACCATGCCCCCCCCCAAGAGCAAATGGACAGTCCAAGTTCAAAATCTGAGTCCTTCTCCTGTGGGAGAGATGTAGGGCAGGACTGTGCCTTCCCTCCCCAAAGTCTTGCCAATTTCTCTGGGGCACACAGCACAACTCAATCATTCATCAAACGCTGTCCCAAAATTCAACATTTTGCTCACCAGCCTCTTAAGAGAGGTTTCCTGGTCCTCTCTCCTTTCTTCTGCTCCCCTTGGAACGCGCACACGCGCACACACACACACACACACACTTTTTCTCCTCCCGGGCTCTCCCAGCCCCCAAACTTTGGGATCACACAGCTGCAGGTCGCTTTCTCCCTTCTACAGCCTTCGTTGTACTCGATGGGTAGGGTCCTCTTCCCGCTTACTCACTGGCAACTGCTGCTCCCAGCCTCTGCCTAGGAGTTTGGGACGAATCCTCCTGATGTGTTTCTTTTGCTTGTCCCCTTGGCTTCTCCACGCCCGGAAAAGGGAACTCACCCTGCCTTTTCTGCCGGTACAACCCCATCCAGTTGTCTAGCATAGCAGCTTCTTTCCACCAGTCCACAGACACCAAGATTTCTTGCCTTCAACGCTCCCCGCTGGCGCTAGGTTTCCACTGACTGCCAGCAATCTGAACGTTTTCCCTAAGGCTCAATCTCACACTTGCTGCCCTCTGCTCACTTGCTGGGCACGCAAGCTGACTGGAACTCACTCCATAGTTGAGATTTCTTGCCTTCAACACTCCCCGCTGGTGCTAGGCTTCCACCGACTGGGGCAGCCCCTTTCAGCAATTTGAACATTTTTCCTAAGGCTCAATCTCACACTTAAATCTCTAAGAAATAACAAACTCTCTATTCATGCACTAATGTCTCTCCAATTTCTCTCATTTGCCCATGTGCACACACTCTATGGTTCAGCTTCGAATCCCACCTCTGCCACCATGTGGAGGAACGGGGGGCTGGCTGGCCCGCCACACCCCCACCCTTTCCTACCCCAAAGGAACCAAGACCCCCAGAGATCTCAAGGTACCAGATTGCCAAGCCTCAGCTCTTTGCAACCCTACTTGAATTTCTGGAACTATTCCATCTACCCGCAGGTCCGAGATGGATAGCCCTCCACAGGGCCTACCTTCACTAGAGCTCTCATTCAGCTAGTTTCACCAGGAGCTACCTGGGGTCGGTTCTTGATGGCCCCCCCGAAGGCTTGGGGCCTCTGCTTGGCCTGCCATTGCTCTACAGCAACCATGCGGGCCCAAAGACCAGAAAGACAAAGACAAAGACTCACACGTTGAGAAATAGCTCTTCCCCCCTCCCCTCCTCCTTCCTGTAGCTTTTCTGCTTCTGAGCCAATCACAAAGCACTTCACCTGGCCAGGCAGGGGGAGGGAGACTCATGAGTCATGACTCATGGCTTACTGGGCCTGAACTACATTTGTATATAAAAACCCTAGACTGGACTCTCAGGCGCCATGCCCCATCCTATGCTTTATGTACCTTTCGCCTCCTCCCAGCCCCCCCAACTGGCCTTACTTGGTTTACACATGAGGAGGCGTGTGTGTGCGTGTGCGTGTGTGTATGCAGGAACCCCCAAAGGCTCGTTTCTTCACAATTACATTTCTAACAGGAAAGGAGAACATGAATACTGAATGTCACCTTAACTATTGTCATTCTCAGATGTACAGTACTCAAGATGAAGAGAGCAATCTTATGGTTCCGGGAGAGTGTCCCAGGGATTCTTCGGATTCCCCCCACCAAGGCCACAGACACTGCTACGACCTTGGAAGGGGGGCTCCAGCATCTGCTCCGTTCCCCGCCCCCTCAGTCGCCGTGGAAAGAACCGTGCCAGTTGTTTTCCAAGGTTGCAAAATTGGCCTCAGATGGAAGAAAAGGGGGACGTTCCCATGGGTGGGGAGAGGAAAGCCCAAGATATGAGGAATCCTATGGCCTCTCTAGCCCCAGAGACTGATCTAGAGTAAAAAACCAAACACGGAGGATGGAGAAAAATGCCTCCATTGCTCCTCCCTTCCTCCCGGCAGCAGCTTGGCAAGGCATTGGATATATGGAAGCCAAGAAGTTCAGAGGCTTCTATCTCACAAGGGCACAACCCATAGGATTGTGTCCTAAGTACGGTTCAAATACTTTCTAATTCCAGTATGTTAAATCCCTATTGTCACTTCTTTGATGGGTATTATTTTACTTAAGGAAACTTGCCAGCCTTGGAATTTCATGAATTTCTCTAACTTGACTCTCCTCAGTCCAGAAGCATATTTTTAGTTAAGTCTTTTTACCTCATCCAAACAATTCACACGGACATTCTTGCTCCCCAGCAGTCTTACAGCTTCGTCACTGTTCCCTAAGGAGGAAAAAAAGAGATCATGAAACCTAAGGAATGATGAAACAAATAGAACAATGCATACATTTATAACCCACATTTTCTTTCAAGATGGCATGTACAGTTCTCTTCTCCTGCTCCATAGGGTTTCCCTCCTGCTTCTATCCTTACAACAACCTTGTGATGTAGGTTAGGCCAGCCTTCTTGAACCTGGTGTCCTCCAGATGTTTTGGACTACAATTCCAATCAGTCCCAGCCAGCATGGCCAATGGTCTGCTTTAGTCAGGCTGCATTTGGAGTACTGTGTCCAGTTCTGGGTGCCCCATTTTAAGAAGGACATTGACAAAGTGGAGTGCGTCCAGAGAAGAGCCACCCTGACGATGAGGAGTCTGGAAACCAAGTCCTATGAGGAATGAGATTGGATGCAAAAGAATCACAGTGCAATCTTGCACATGTCTACTCATGTGAGCCCAATTGAGTACAGTGGGGCTTACTCCCAGGTAAGTGTATATAGGATTGCAACCTCACTTTCTTCCAAGGGGAAAAAACCGCATCATGTAATCTTAGAGATAGTGACTGGGTTCACAAGCCAGGAGGGCGAGTCATGCAAACCCACCATGGCTTATTTAGGGTGGCTTATAAGCCCAGTTTCTGGGCTTGTAAGCCACCCCAACAGGCCATAGCTTGTTGTAGGGTTTAGCAGCCACCCTTGGGGTTCCTGTGTCATCCAAAATTGGACAACACGACACACCCAGTGGTAACCCAAACCGCGCTTGCCAAGTGGCTCTGGGCTACCACTGCTGACAGCCACCCCAAAAGTGTTGAAGTGGCACGGGGGGGGGGCTGTCAGAGGCTTCCCCAGATTGTGCTCCTTGCCACCACCACTGGGGGAGTTGTGCTCTGCTCGGCCTACTCATTGCGGCTTGTGAGTCAGGGTGACGGCTGTCAGTTAACCCTGCTCCCGCTGACAGGCAGCCTTGTGGAGGGGGTAAACCTCAGTGCTCCCACAGTGTCACATGGGATACCTGCGGGAGGAGGGGGGAGGCAGGGTGAACCTACCCGCAATGCGCCAGATCATCTGTTGGGAGCATCGCGGGTAGGGTGGTTTATAAACCAGACTGCAGCAATCTGGCTTAGCGTGTTGTGTGAACCTGCCCAGTAGCTCTTAAAAGCTCCCAAGCACACTTCACAGAATCAGTAAAAGATACGGTAACAAGAAGGTGCCGTATTCTACCTTTGGCAAGGCTCTCTTTTTTTGTTGTTCTACTTACCCCCCCCCCCCCAAAGTAGGAAGATGTTTTGTAGGAACTTTATTTCTGCTGCCAAAATTCTGCAATCATAGGAAGAATGACACCGGTCAAACCGTCTCTCTACCACACATACAGTTAAATCCATAGCATGCTCTTCTATACGCCCTCCAAATGGACATATTTGCGCAAACTAATTTTTAGAACGAACTGAAACACTTTCACATTTCTCCTATTGGGAAATCTTCCTCCCCAACTTGAATTACTCATTAACATAACATGGTTACTTTATGAAATATTTGTAACTACTGAAATTTAGTGTTCAGGGGGTCTTGGTTCAGATGCTGCACGCAATCTATTTTTGAAAACTAGTGCAGGGATACAAGCTGGGATTTGTACGTGAACTGCAGAATGATTTTGTAAACATGCAAACCAACTTTCATTTGGACATTTCAATAACGAAGCAGGGTATCACATTACTGACAGAGGATCATAAGAGGATGACAGATGCTGGCAGTTGGAGAAGAAAAAGAAGACAATGAAAGACCTTTGACTTTCACAAAACCACATAGGAGAACTTTAGTTTAAAAGTGATCAACTACAAATTCTCACATCACTTAATGAAGTCACAGTTCATCCATTCCTAGTGATTTGAGTGGTCTGTGTTGAGCAAATGTAAGAGTTTACTAAAGGTATAATAATCATGTGAAGTGGGAAAGTTCATACAAAAATGTACGAGAAACAGTTAACATACAAAACAAATTAAAAATCAGAAAGACATGGGATGCTCCTCACAACGTGGGGTGCTTTACATCAAGCATGCTGAGCCCCAGGCCAAATCCAGCCACCTCCCCCCCAGTTCCCAGATTGTCATGCTCCCTTCCCCAGTCCCAGCCCCTTTGTCCAACCACTGTGGTTTGCCAGCTTTTCCTTCTCTCCCACCCCACCCTCCATTCTAAAAGATTGAGATGCCTCTACTAAGGCTTAGTTACCGCCAGTAAAAGCTCTATAATATATGCTCCCTTTTGCCTTCAGCCACAGTCACTGGAATGAGGCCCCTGACGAGTTCTCTGAAATTGAATTAGGCCTTCAGACTGAAAGAGGTGTAGTACATCTGCTTTACACTGTGTTGTGCATTTAACACAGAGGAATATCACTACTCCATTCTGCAGAAGTCTTGATCAGGACAGGAGTACCACACAGACAGTTTATCTTTGTAACTAACTGCTCGCACAAGTGGTCTTATCTGCATGAGGAAATAACGGCTGAGTTTGGTAAGTCAGAATCCTCCAGGGGGTAATCCTATAGTGGTATATTCAATTCCTTTTCACCTGCTGCTGTAGCAGAAGTGCTGCCTGGGACCAGCTACTGACAAGGCCTGCCACACCCCTGTGGGCAATATGGCAGAAAGCAAAGTGTGTTGGTTTTCACATGGCCCGTGGCAGTCTGGCTTATGAACCTTTCCCAAAAAAGCAATTGTTGAGAGCCAGCGTGTGCAGTGGTTAGAATGTCCAGCTGGGATCAGGAAGAAAAGCCAGGTTCAAATCTCCATTTACCCATTCAGCTTACTAGCTGGCTGTGGGCTAGTCACCATCCCTTCCCCTAGCCTACCTCCCAGGGCTGTTTGTAAGGATAAAAAGGGGGGAGGGTAGAAGAGATCCAGGGTAAATAAAAACACTACGCCGGCTCTTTACAGTTTGTTTTGGGGCTGCATACAAATATGTAAGTGTGGAGAAACGAGCCTTTGGGGGTACACACACACACCTCATGTGTGAACCGGCTGGGGTGGGGTGTACATAGTTAGCGTGTAGAGAAAAGAGTTTTAGGGTTCCTGCATGCATGCATGCAGGAACAAACAAACACACATACACACACACACACACACACACACACACGCCTCCTCATGAGTAAACCAGGTGGGGGCTGGGAGGAAGCAAAAGGTGATGGAACATGAGATGGGCGTCTAGAAGTCTGGAGGAGCCAGGCTGAAGGCATTCACATGCAGATAGTTCAAGCCATGACTCACAGTTCCCTTTCCCCCTGCATGGCCAGGTGAAATTCAAATTGATTGGCTGAAGAAAGAAGGCTACAGAAAAGGGGAGGGGGATGAGCTTTTTCCCCACGTGGAAGCCTTTGTTCCTGGTCAGTCCTTTTTGGTAGCGTGCCGGCATGGCAGCGCGCCAGCGAGGGGCCCGAGCCTTTAGGGGGGCCCCCCTCAGGACTCAACCCCAGGCAGCCCTGGTAAAATTGGCTGGTTTGAAGGACTGCTGAAAGCAAGCCTTGTAGGGGTTTACCCATCTTGGACCTTCGGGTAGGTGTGGTAATTCTCCATCGGGCAGCAAGGCTGTGCTGGATCTAACCCTTTGAAGAAGACACCCTCAGGTAACAGGTGTGTGCTTGAGAGATCTTAAGGAATCAGGTCTTTGTTATTTTGCAGCTTTACTGTGTACTAAAGTGTCTCTCTATTTTGTGTGCTTCTCTTATTCCCTAATCTTGTTGTAAGATGCTACCAGAAATAAACCTTGTCGTGGTTTCACCCCACATGGGTTTTGTAGTACTCTGTTGGTTCAGTATCTAAATCCAGGTTACAGAATTGAAGGCGAGTCCCTGAACAGAGATTCAAGTAGGGTTGCAGAGACAGCTGAGGCTGGCAACCTGGTACCTTGAGATCTCTGGGGGTCTTGGTTCCTTTGCCAGCAGGCAAGGGTGGGGTGGTGGCGGGTCAGCCAGCCCCCCCTTCTTGGCCACATGGTGGCAAGTGCTGGGTTCCCTTTGCAGGGAGGAAAGGGTTGGGAGTCTGGCGGGCCAGCCAGCCCCCCCTCTTCCTCCACATGGTGGCAAGCGCTGGGATTCGAAGCTGAACCACAGAGTGTGTGCGCGTGGGCAAATGAGAGAAATTTGAGACACGTTTTAGTACATAGTAGAAGGTTTGTTATTTTTTAGAAATAACATGTGAGATGAGCCTTAGAAAAACATTCAGATTGCTGGAAGGGGCTACCCCAGTCTGGGGAGCCTAGGAGCCCAGCAGAGAGCGTTGAAGGCAAGAAATTTCAACTATGGAGTGAGTTCCAGAACAGCCTGTGTGCCCAGCAAGTGAGCAGAGGGCAGCAAGTGTGTGATCCAAGAGAACCAGGACTGGAGGGGCCCTTGGCAGAGGGCTAGAAGCAAGAAAAAAGTCTGCGTGTGCGTGTCCCAGAGGCTGGGAGCAGCAGCTGCCAGTGAGTAAGCAGAGGAGGATCCTACCATCCCCATCGAGTGCAAAAAGGGTGTAGATGGGAGAAAGCGACCTGCGGCTGTGTGATCCCAAAGTTTGGGGGCTGGGAGAGCCCGGGAAGAGAAGAAGAAAATAGTGTGGGCGTGCGCACGTGTGTTCCAGGAAGAAGGAGAGAAGACCAAGAAACCTCTCTTAAGAGGCTGGTGAGCAAAACGTTGAATTTTGGGACAGCGTTTGATGAGTAATTTTAGTTGTGCTGTGTGCCCCAGAAGAGTCAGACTTTGGTGGGGGGGAGGGCACAGTCCTGCCCTACATCTCTCCCACGGGAGAAGGACTCAAGATTTTTGAACTTAAGACTGTCCATTTGCTCTTGGGGGGGCATGGTGAATGGCTAGGCTGGGCAGCAGCAAGCAGAGGGGGGGCGGACATCAGGAAACCCCCCCCCCAGAAAAAAGAGACTTTGTCCTGTGCTGCAAGAAGCGGGCAGAGAATCAGCAGAAGAAAAAGGAATCCCCCCCCAAAAAAAACATTTTTCTGCTGCCACTTGGAAAACAGCGGACTCTGACTTGTTCCTCAAGGGGGGGGGACACAGGTGATTCAAGTTGTCTTTGTATTGTTACTGAGTGAGCGATCCCAGTGTGGGCAGCGGAGAGAGAAGGGGATCTCCCTCCTAGCTGACAGAAGCCCAGACAGAAAGATTTTTTTTCTTCAAGTGTCTCCCGAGAAAAAAAGAAGATTGGTGGTAATTGTGATAAAGCAAATAAAAACTGATGAGTTGTTCCTCGAAGGGAGGGGGGATGATCCATGATCCAAATGTAATTGTGTTATCTAGATTGTTGCTAAGGGGCCCAAGGGCCAGGTGCTCCCAGTGTAAGCAATTGAACTGTTTGTTGTTATGTGCAAAGGTCAATTTGAAAATGAAAATGATGAAAAATTTTGAATGTAAAAGGTCTCAAGAGGCCAGGGAACTTAGAGGCGGGAAAGCCCTCTAGTGGCCGAAAGCAAGATTGCCAGACTGTGTGTTCTCAGTTTCTGAGGAAACTGAGTAGAGCCTCCAAAGCTAAGCATTCAATGCTGAGAGAAAGTCATCCCGTGCAAGTTTGGGTGGTGGGCAAAAAGAGCCAAGCCCAAGCGGCTGGAAGATTGTCAAGCTGTGTGTTTTAGAAACTGCAAACCTTTGGGAAAAGCGGGGTGGGGGGAAGCCATCCCATTCAAGTCATTGTGTAAAAAGTGCCAACTGCAAACCTTTGGGAAAAGGGAGTGGTATATTCATGTTGTTGGGTGGTGGGAAGCCATCCCATGGGCCTTTGGAGGGGGTGATGGTATTCAGGTCGTTGAGAGTGGTAGGGGCGAATTTAGTCACATTTCAGTCCATAATCTGCCCCCTACAGGCTGTGAGAGAAACAGCAACCCTAAAAAGTTTGTTTTTGTTTTTTGTTTTTGTTTTAATTGAAGAGTCACATTTCAGTAAGCAGTCTGCCCCTACAGGCTGTGGGAGAAACAGCAACCCTAAAAAAGTTCTGTTTTGTTTTGTTTCTTTTAGACAAGAGTGCCAGACAGGCAACAAAGGGTTGAGGGTTCTCATTTGAATTGTAATTGATGTTTCTTGAGTATGCAAACCTGTAAACTTCTGATTGATAGTTATTGATTGTGTTTTGCTGTTTTGATGTTTTAAGAAGATTTTAAGAATTAAGATGTTAAAGCTATGTTAAGACTATAGTTAAGGTGTTTGATGTTTGATGCTTTTTGTTCTGTTCTGTTTTTATCTGTGTGTGAAAGAGAAGAGGTGCCTAGTGGTAAGAAGCTAGCGCAAGCTCGTTTCTCTGTGGTTTTTGTTAGTATAGATGAAAGGAGAGGGTTAGCCCCTCTTTTCATCTTTTCCCAAAGGAAAGGGTGTGGAGAAACGAGCCTTTGGGGGTACACACACACACCTCATGTGTGAACCGGCTGGGGTGGGGTGTACATAGTTAGCGTGTAGAGAAAAGAGTTTTAGGGTTCCTGCATGCATGCATGCAGGAACAAACAAACACACATACACACACACACACACACACACACACACGCCTCCTCATGAGTAAACCAGGTGGGGGCTGGGAGGAAGCAAAAGGTGATGGAACATGAGATGGGCGTCTAGAAGTCTGGAGGAGCCAGGCTGAAGGCATTCACATGCAGATAGTTCAAGCCATGACTCACAGTTCCCTTTCCCCCTGCATGGCCAGGTGAAATTCAAATTGATTGGCTGAAGAAAGAAGGCTACAGAAAAGGGGAGGGGGATGAGCTTTTTCCCCACGTGGAAGCCTTTGTTCCTGGTCAGTCCTTTTTGGTAGCGTGCCGGCATGGCAGCGCGCCAGCGAGGGGCCCGAGCCTTTAGGGGGGCCCCCCTCAGGACTCAACCCCAGGCAGCCCTGGTAAAATTGGCTGGTTTGAAGGACTGCTGAAAGCAAGCCTTGTAGGGGTTTACCCATCTTGGACCTTCGGGTAGGTGTGGTAATTCTCCATCGGGCAGCAAGGCTGTGCTGGATCTAACCCTTTGAAGAAGACACCCTCAGGTAACAGGTGTGTGCTTGAGAGATCTTAAGGAATCAGGTCTTTGTTATTTTGCAGCTTTACTGTGTACTAAAGTGTCTCTCTATTTTGTGTGCTTCTCTTATTCCCTAATCTTGTTGTAAGATGCTACCAGAAATAAACCTTGTCGTGGTTTCACCCCACATGGGTTTTGTAGTACTCTGTTGGTTCAGTATCTAAATCCAGGTTACAGAATTGAAGGCGAGTCCCTGAACAGAGATTCAAGTAGGGTTGCAGAGACAGCTGAGGCTGGCAACCTGGTACCTTGAGATCTCTGGGGGTCTTGGTTCCTTTGCCAGCAGGCAAGGGTGGGGTGGTGGCGGGTCAGCCAGCCCCCCCTTCTTGGCCACATGGTGGCAAGTGCTGGGTTCCCTTTGCAGGGAGGAAAGGGTTGGGAGTCTGGCGGGCCAGCCAGCCCCCCCTCTTCCTCCACAGTAAGAAATGCATATAATAAAAACACTCGTCCTGGATAACACTCTAGTGCAAGGATACACTAAGCTGCGGCCAACCATTGTATAAGTTAAGAACAGGGCATATCTGGCACACGAACTCAGGAAGGCCTACTCTCACCACCCCCACCCGAAGAGAAACACACCCCACTACTAATAGCACCCTCCTCTTACCCCACACATTAAAAGGAGCAATCCTATGCACGTTTAGACGGGGGGGGGGGGAGGCCTACAATTCCCAGCATGCCCCAGTCAGGTGCAATCTTATGCATGTTGAGACAGAAAAGAGGCCTACAATTCCCAGCATGCCCCAGCCAGTTGGGGGAAGGCCTACCCAGCCAATTGTAGGCCTCCCCCCCCCCCCGTCTAAGCATGCATAGGATTGTGCCCTAAAAGGCTGCTACTGCTAAGGTCTAGCAAGGTGAGGGCGGATTAGCTTAGTCTTTGGGAACCCAAGGTTGGAGAGCCTTGCTTTAAGGGTTAGCTAAACCCTAGAATCAGCCTCCTCCAAAAACAAAACAAACCCTGCCCTTGCGCGTTAGTGTGGGCCCAACGCGCGCGCGGCCCACTCTATGACTCATAGCAACATGCAGCCACAATAAAGATGCTTCCAGTTAGTTCCAGTGCCACCTAAAAAAAAAAGAGGGACACAAAGGCACCATCGGCTTGGCCTGGAGGAAGCTCCTTCCAGTTTCCCGCAAAACAGGCCGAAGGGGAGGCGAGGAGGGCCGCCGTCGTGCACGCGCCTTACCTTTCCCAATCACTTCCAGCAATTCCTTTTCCTCCTCGCTCAAGTCCCCTTTCTTCGGAGGAGCCATCGCTCGCTGGGTTGCTCGTCTCCCCGCTGGCGTCCCAATACGGAGCACTTCCTTGTGCTTAGGGGAAGAAAAAAACAAACAGGCACCGACGCTCAGCGGGGCAACCAGGCGAACACACTGGCCCCCGGGAAGCGCCTGCAAAGGTTTATCTCCGCTCCCTCCAGCCGCGCATCATTGTAACTTCCTCTCGCAGCCTCGAGGAGGGAGGTCTGAACCACCCGCTCCAAAGAAAGGTTGATCCAGGGGAGAGAAGAAGAAAAAAGTGGCCTTGTCGCCCCTCGTCCTGCGCTAGCCACGAATGTTTCTCTTCACGTTGTGGCTACAAGTAAAACCTGACTAAATTGGACGGTGCTAAAACGGACGCGGCCGCTTTGCCTCTTCGCTTGCAGGAATTCCTCCCCCCCCAGCTTGAATACAATGGTACGGCCGGACGGCGAAGGAGGTGGGGCCCCGTGCCTGGTCTGTATGTATGTGTGTGTGAATGTGTCAATGTGCTTGCCCCTCACTTCTCCATTGTCTGTGGTTGCTGCAGCTGCTGCCTCTTTGCTTCTTCTCCTTAGATAAGAACCACTTTCACCAGAGAGGTAAAAAACAACAACAACAACAACCCCAAAACTTGCTGGCATTGGGGATGGCGTCGCCGTGAGTCAAAGGGAGGGAGAGGGGAGAGGGGAGAGGGGAGAGGAGAGGGAAAAGCTTGCTTGGTAGGAGCTGCAAACGCACAGAAGAGGCAGGAGCAGCGTGCGGGCGCAAGCTCTGTCATTAAAGGGCATAATAAGGAAGGAGAGGTCCCGCTCTCTTCCTACACGCCGGGCTGCCATCCTCAGCTGGCCATTTATTTAGCAGAGCTTTGCGGGCTGGGATTTTCAACCCCACTGAGCCCTGCGTGGGAAAGGGCAGCCCTCTTTGAGTAACTTTGAGGGGGGGGTGTCTTTAGCAAGGTGACACGGGTCAAGCTGATCAGGTTGGAGTGGGGGGTAATGAGAGCTTTTCAAGCTGTTATTTATAAATCCAGATTAAAGCAGTGGAGCTTTAAGGGCAAAAAAAATATTGGGGCGGGGCGGCAGAAGACCTTTCCGAGCCTGATAGTGAACTGCTTCTGATGAATGGGTGGAGTACTACGCCAAGAAACGTGTTGTGCAGAGGAGGCGCCCGAGAGGGATTCACACGTTCCATCGCTTCCTCTTCGCCTGCCCTTCGCCTTGATCAAGCAGGTTGCAAAGGAAGGCTTTGCCTTTGGTCTCTTTGTAGCACGCACGCACGCACGCAGACTCCTTGAGGGAGATAGAGAAGACGGACTACTCGGGCTTGGCTCCTTGGTTACGGTGGTGAGGATGCGACCTGGGGGTTCCTTAGTTCGGGAGACGCTAAACAAATCTGTGTGTGGAAGGAGGCGGCGGCTGTGCGCGCAGTTTTATTACAGAGGCGCCATTAGAGTTCAGGAGACCTTCCTAGTTTTGAGGCGCAATCCTGTGCATGTTTAGATGGGGAAAAGTCCTACAATTCCCAGCATTCCTCAGCCAGCCATGCTTTTTTCCATCTAAACATGTTGATTGTGCCCAACGTGTAATAATGCCGCCTCGGTTCATGTGCGGTTTCGTGTTTAAGGATGTCTGAAGCTGCAATCCTATAGCCAGCAATTTATGAGTAAGTCCCGTTGAACTCAGAGGGACTTCTGATCTGAGTGGACATGTATAGGGCTGCAATTTTCCTTTTAAAAACAACAACCCAGTACCAGTGTATGAAATCTGGAAAGTATTTTTTTTCCCATTTTTGGATGTTTAAGAGTAATGTTTGCTTTAAAAGTTGGCTGAGATGAGATTTGTAGTTTAGTCATCCTAGTGGTCACAAGTGTCTGGTAAGTTTCTTGGAGGAAAAATCCTAAAAAAATGCAATATAAACATCGAAAACTGGGAAGCTCTGGCCCATGAACGATCTAAATGGAGGTTGGCCTTTCACAAAGGTTCCATGGACTTTGAAGAAGCCCGAGTGCAAGGTGAAAGGGAGAAACGTGCTAAGCGAAAAGCACGTCAAATGAATCCTTTACAGGACCATCTTCTATCTGGTAACCTGTGTCCTCACTGTGGGAAGCTGTGTGGATCTAGAATTGGCCTCCACAGTCACTTACGGACCCATCGCTAGAGTCTACACAATCTTCTTTAGAATTTCCTCCTTTTATCCCGGAAGACAATCTTACTCGGTCACGAGTGATCGCCTGATGATGATGACTTCTTTTTTTAAAGGTTGCCTGTTTGCTGCTTAAATTATTACCCCCTCCTTTAAATCAGGAAATCTGAGTTCTTTAAGGGAACTCAAGTTTGCCCTCTTTATTAATAATAACAGTAACGGGGGGGGGGGGTGACCAGTTGCTTGAAAGCTGCAAATATAATTTTTAACTCCGTTTTCATTCACTGGTTGTAACAATCCAGCAGAAGATACTGCCACAATTGACCAGTAATAGAACTCTGTAGGTTTCAGTGAGATTAGTTTTTTGTTCTGTTTTTTGAGTGGTCTGCGTGCTGCAGCCTGCATGAATTACAGTTGACCTATAAAATAAGTTGAGACCCTCTTGCTGCTCTTCTTTCAGCTGAGGATTAATGGAATTTCCATTTGGCATTTGTGAGTTGTAAAGCAGTATGCCTTCTGAATACTGCTTTCAGACTATTTTCTGTAGCTAAACTAGCTAAAGTGGTTTAAATCAGATTTACCTCTTGAACTGTAGAAATGCTTACATTAAATGGAGCGTAATCCTAAAAGTGTTTACTCAGAAGTAAGTCCCACTGTTGCGTTCCATGGGACTTAATTCCTGGTACGTAAGCTTATGGTTTCAGACCTATGGTTTCATTTAGATGCTCTTCCATACCTTCAGGGATCAGGATGGTGTTAACAGTGGCTTTCTCCTCTTCTTTCAATGCTTATGGGTGGAATATGATATTAAGTAGTGTTCCTGATTTCTGAGTATGGAACGTGTAATTATGGTCCACCGGGTGGTGGACTGTATCATAGTCAATTTATTTGTGTATCACTTGAACTTGTTTTTGTATGATGTACACTAAGTCTGTAGAGATATAGATTTCATAGATAGAGTTGGAAGGAGCCTACAAGGCTATCGAGTCCAACCCCCTGCTCAATGCAAGAAACTAGAGGAGGGGTCTCCCATCCAAGTAATAACCAGGCTTGACCCTGCTTAGCTTTCCATGCTCAGACAAGCTGAGCCAGCATAAGCCACAGGCCTGTACAATATAAATATCTTATTTCTAGGAAAAGAGCAAAAGGGTTAATTTATTGTACAAGATCTTTACAAGACCTGTTTTTTTTAAAAAAAGGGGGGGAAATTGAGTAAATTTGCAATGGCTTGACATTTTAATAATTCAGTGCCAAAGTCAATAAAAGGTTTTGAGTAAAATAGTTTGAAATCCCATATGGCTATTCATTAGCATTGTTTGTACCTGGCTGTCAGCTCTGAATTATTCAAATTCCTGAGACGAAATGGAAAATCCCTCTTTGTGGCTTCTTGTTTTCTGTGAATTCATCCAGCTCAAAAAAAAAAATTTTTTTTTAAAAAAAAATCTGCAGACATTTTCCTGAAAAAGAACACTCTTAGGATGCAATCCTATGCATGCTTAGACAGAAAAATAGTCCTGGCTGGCTGGGGGATGCTGAGAGTTGTGCTGAGATGACTTTTTTCCTTTCTAAACATGCATAAACAAGTATAAACCGTAAGCCTCTGATCTCAGAGGCATACGGTCATCCAGTGCAGAGTGGGAGAAGTACAGAGGCGATTTCTATTTCCCGTCCTGTGTTTTCCTCTAGACAGGCTTTTTTTACTCATCTAGCTGGAGTGTCTTGGAGGGGGAGGGAAGGAGGCTCGAAGAGGCTTGGGATAGCTCTTGGGATAGCTCATATCCTGGCCTCTGCAGTCTCCTTCCCTCCCCACCCCCCTGAAATGCCCCCTTCTCTCCCTCTGAAGTTGCCTTCCCAACCTTGGAGAGCAGCCAGCATGGTTCTGTCCGAGGGGGTGGGAGTGTGTTGGGCGGGAGGAGCTCTGATTCCCAGCTCCGAGATTGGAGTGCTGTCTCTGACCTCAGATCTGGGAATCTGAGCTATACTATGGCCCCTCAGATGCTGTCTAGAGGCCGTAGGATTGCTCCCTCTGATGCTTTATTTAAAAATATATATATCATCACTGGGTGCATGATAAAAAAAAAACTAACTAGGCAGCTGTAGACCTTAGCTTGACAGAAAAATATACTGAAACATTCAGCCAGGTGTATTATTGATGATTAGAACCTTTGTTTCAGTTGTTATTGCTTGACTGTTAAAGATATGTTTCTTCTGTCACGCAGTTGTCACATGCTGTTTATACTTGTGATTCCATTATTCCTGTGGCATGGTTGGATGGTACTTGTAATTAGATGTGCTCCTTCAGGTAGACAACATGAGCTACACCCAACGTTGTACAAACGGACTTCTCCTTGCTTTCCCCATGTACCCCAAATCTGAGCCAGCAGGTTTCCCTATCTTCCAGAGCATGTGGTGTCCGTTCTGCTTGTGTATGACCCCCAGCGTGGAAGACTTTCTGAAGAACAACCCAATAAGTGATGATAAAATTCAGTCCGATCGATGGGCAGTTCTTCTTGGTTGTCTGCAACTTGTTACATAGTTTAAGATGGCAAAATCTTTATAGAGCGCCAAAATACAGGTCTTCTACTTATTGCACATTTGTGTAATTTTTACTCACATATACAGTCATGCCTTGGATTGAGAGCATAATTCGTTCCGGAAACTTGCTTGTAATCCAAAACACTCTTATATCAAAACAAAATCCCCCCAAAAAAATTTGTACAGAGATTTTTAATTTAAGTCGTACTACAGTACTTGTATTGCGAGACGATGCTTGTATATCAAGTAAAAAAAAATTAAATAAATATTTAAAATTTGCTTGTCTTGCAAAACGCTCTCAAACCAAGTTACTTGTAATCCAAGGTATTACTGTAATTCCTGTAGCACTTTTCAGTGCTTTAAGATCCTTGCCTCCTTTGTTAATGAGAAAGCAATTAGTTACATCTGTATTGACTTTAACCTGGGTGTGTAGTGGAGTGGGGATTATTAATCTATGAATTGGACCAGCTGTCCCCAACCTGGTGCCTTCCAGATGTGTCAGATAACAGCTCCCATTATTATCCCCAGCCATTAGGCAGGCTGACTGAGGATGATGGGAGTTGTAGTCCAGCACATCTGGAGGGCACAGGATTGGGAAGGCTGGATTAGAACTACATGTTTGATTTGGAACAAATGGAGAGGCTAAAGTTGTCAACAAGTAGTAGAACCCTGAGAATGCCCTCTGTCACGCTACTCCTATGTACTACAGGCAGTCCCCGGGTTACAAACAAGATACGTTCTTAAGTCTGTCTTTAAATCGATTTTGTACGTAAGTCAGAACAGGTACATACGGTTCCCCGGCTCTACGTCATTTACGTAGAAAATGCCGTTTACGTAGAGTATAGCGTAGTATACATTAAAAATGGCCTTTACGCAAATAGTGGCCATTTTTACATACAGTAATACCTTGGATTGCAAGTAACTTGGTTTGAGAGCGTTTTGCAAGACAAGCACATTTTAAAATATTTAATTTATTTTTTATTTGATATACAAGCGACGTCTTGCAATACAAGTACTGTAGTACGGCTTAAATTAAAAATCTCTGTACAAATTTTTTTGGGGGGATTTCGTTTTGATATAAGAGTGTTTTGGATTACAAGCACGTTTCCGGAACGAATTATGCTCTCAATCCAAGGCATGACTGTATACTACGCTATACTCTATGTAAGCGACGTAGAGCCGGGGAACCCGGAAGTCCGGCGAGCAGTCCGTTCTTAGGTACGAGTTGTCCATAAGTCGGACGTTCATAACCCGGGGACTGCCTGTATATTAAACTAACCAGAGCATACTCCCCAGTGCAGATAAATGCAACTTCTGCTTTCCCCCGTTGTGTAACTGTTGGGCATACATGAGGCTCTCTGGTTCAACATTTCTTCCTTTCCTTCTGTGGTTTTGTATTAAAAGGCACGCAAACAAGCAAGTGCCACTGAACATTGAAGGATAAAATTCTACAAAGTATTGTAGGTGTCAATTTCTGGTATTTTATTCGGCAGATATAGATATCCTCAGCAAGGTTATGCTTATAAATAGATGAATACATACATTGGGTTGGATCTCAATATGATTACATACCATTGAAATCAATAGGGCATAAGTTAGTCATGACTTCAATGGATCTACTCCTAGTATGGCCTTTCTACATGAGACATTTATTGTGCACTCGTGATCCCTCACTCATGGAAGTTTTCAGGTCGTTTACATGACATCATCATCCTCCAGGGTCTCTCCTGTGTTTTCCAGCCATTTTCACTGCTTTTTTTAGAGCAAGGAAAGTCAGGCATATCTTGTATGCCGCCATGATTCTCTATCCCAGCCTCGTGTATATTGGCAGTTCCGCTCTATACCACAGCGCCACCTTGTGTTGTGTAATAGAACACATAGAAACATATAGAAAAGCAGAGAGGACCCCCCCCCAGGGGGGGGTTCCTCTTGTAAAAGGACATTCTTCTTCCTGCAAAGAAAGAGGTAGAACCCCGGTAAAGTGCGGAGTTAAATGCCTCATGTAGAGAAGCCCTAAGTGTGGATCAAACCCATTGTTGATGTTGTTGTGCCAACACAACTGTGTTGATTGTGTGCCTATCTCATTTATTATTCACCTGTAAAAAGTACACCTGCAAAAAGAAATGTAAAAACTGTTTATGTCTGTGGTTGCCTTTTAAAAGTGCCTAGACTTGATTTAGCATTTGTAGATGGGCTTGAAAGAATAAGCATCATAGATTTCTGTGCAGCCTAAAGCTGAGGGAAGTTGGCTCTAGGTCACTGAAGAAATATACTAGTCAGCAGGGCTTTTTTTCTGGAGGAATGCACCGGAATGGCGTTCCGCCACCTATTTTCAGTCGGTCCCGTCATCACTTTCCGTCCGTCCTCGCTGCAGCCCGCCGATGGCATCGCCGCCTCAGCCGCCGCGCTCGCCGCCGCCCGGTTGGCTGCCTGTCTGGCTGTGGCTGGGCGGCCCCGCCGCAGCGCTCCCTCGGCAGCCTTTCCCGGCGCCTGCTGGGACTCGTAGTCCGCTGCTCTCGCTCAGGCGGCGGCGACCCCCCTCAGCGCAGGCCCGGCCCCTCGGCCCGCCCTGCCTGCCTGCCTGCCTGCCTGCTGCCAGGAGGCCAGCGCCGCGTCGGCCGGAGGAGGGAAGGCGCGGCTCGTGCTCCCGGCTGCCTCACGAAGCTCCGCGCACCTCGGGCGGCCCCGTGACAAGCCGGGGAAGCGTCTCCTGCCTCCCGCCTGAGGGGGGCGCCCTGAGAAGAAGGCCGCGGCTGCGCGCGCGCAGGCGGTCCCTGGTTTATTTTATTCATTCATTCATTCATTCATTATATTTATACCGCGCCTTTTTTCCTGCAAGGAAAATCCTTCCATCTCCTTTCATCTCCAGGTAGTTCTGGGAAAGACCTCCCCCCCCATTTGAAATCCTGGGGAGCCACTGTCGGTCATCGTGAAAACTGAGCAGATTTAGGGCGCAATCCTATGCATATTTAGGACTTTTTTCTGCCCAAACATGCATTGGATGGTGCCCTTAAACATTAACTAACATGGGGTGAGTGAAGCAGGTTCTTCCCTGGGGTTGGAAAATTAAAATAGGTGTGGGGGGAAGCAGGATGGCCCTCCCCTTTTTGGCTCCTTGCTGTGGGCAAAGTACAGGGGCGGGGTCTCCAGTGAGTCCCCTTAGCAGCATTCCCTGTTTCTCAGCATCTGGTGCTGTCCAGCTTTCCCAGTAAGAGCTAAAGGGAAGTGGCACTTCCCTTCTATGTGGTCCACAAACCACTTGGGACTTTCACCTAGGCCAGCTTACTCCCAGTTATTATTAATTACATTACATTTTTATCCCACCCTTCCTCAAGTAGCTCAGGGAGCACGCTTCCCTCCAGTTTGTCTTCGCAACAACCGTGTGAGCTAGGCTAGGCTGAAAGCAAGTGACAACTGGGCCCCATGTCACCCAGTGAGCTCCACGGCCTGGGAGGGGATTCTTCGAACCCAGGTCTCCTGGGCCCTAGTCCAGCACTTTCACCCCTGTCTGACCGTGGGACAGTAAAGGTTGGAAAAAACATAATTTTAATGAATAATAACATGTGTATATACTGTGAACTCAATTCTCTGAGAGCTGGTCCTTAGGTACGGTGGCAGGGAGTGTCTGGGGTGGCGGGGGGGTCCTGGGGAGGCTTCGGCGCCGGCGGGGCAGTTTTAGGGGGCGGTCCTAGGGGTGGGTAGGGGCGTGGCCAGGGGAGGGGGGTGAGTTCCACCACCTTTTCTCTGAGAAAAAAAGCCCTGCTAGTCAGAACCAAATTCCTTTCCCCAAAACAAAGCTCTTCTGAACCAAAGGACTATTGCCTTTTCATTTTCTGCTTGAGATTTTAGAATATTTGTTATTTGTTCTGCATCAAAGGCAAGTATTTGATAAACAGCTATTTTCTGACTGGAACGAATAAAGATACTGTAATTCCTTCATCACCAGGGTGGAAAAATAGGGCCCCTCCCAGTAATAGATCTCTGATTGCCAGGAACCTGCAGCAACATTTCAGAACTCAGGGAAACAGGTTGTAAACACAGATTATTATAGATATTTGTCCTGTGAAGGTGAAGCAGTTACCTACCAAGTTGGATGAAAACTTACGTTATAGAAGTATTTTACTTTAAAGCTTTAAATATATTTTTTAAAATGTTTTAAAAGTATAGTATGTTTATCTTAACAACAAGAACATCAGAAACAAAGCTGACCTAAAACAAAATATGAATTTTGATTTGCACCTATCCAAATCTCTACATTTTCCCTCTCTAAATATAAAATGTATAAGATCTTTACTAAAAAACAAAAAATAATCCCATTTCCTCTTAAAGACTAACATCTTTAGAAGTAATTCTGGGGCATCAGAGTGTTCTTAAAACTTCTAAAAGTAGGCAGCTGATCTTAACTTGTAGAATGAGATGGAGGCATGTTGTTGATTTGTACAAACAGTGGCCTGGATCCTAAGGTAAGTTAACTTAAGGAATGATCCTATGGCCCCGGGACATCGGCTGAGGGGGGGCATAGGATTGTTCGAATTCCCAGCTCTGAAGTCAAAGGCAGCGCTCCAACCTCGGAGCTGGGGGTCAGAGCTCAGATTCCCCTCCCCCTCGCAGCTGGCATGGAAAGAACCATGCCGGCTGCTCTCCGAGGTCGGGGAAGAGATCTCGGAGAAGGGTTGAGAAGAGGGTGTTCCGGGAGGAGGCTGGAGTAGCCAGGACACGGGGTATGCTGATGCTGCTCCAGCCTCCTCCTCTCCCCCTCCAAAGCACCCCAGTTAGACAGCTGAAAATGGCTGTCTAGCAGAAATGTCGCTGAGAGGAGCGGTGAGGCGACAATCCCCTCTGCCACTCCTCCCACTCAGCATAGGATGCCCATGATCCTCTGAGTTGGGGGGCTTACGGGCATCTTGATTGGTTCGCACCCTTAAGGAAGCTCACAGAAGGACAGTTTCCCATCCCCACGCTGCTGTCCTTCAGTCCCTGGCACTCCCAGGAAAGCCTCATCTGGAGGGTTGGTGGGGGCCTCCTGAACAATGGGGTGTGGGCAAGGGCTGCTGGGGGAATGGGAAACTTGCCTTCTGTGAACTTTTAAAGTCAGCTGAGGATCCCAGCCAATGGCTATCTCAAAAATGAGTGTTCCAGATGCATGGTCCAAGTCAAAATTTCAAAATCAGATTGAGGAAGGTTTCCTTTTCTTATACATAGGGAAATTGGGTCATGTAGCAGTTAAGCATCTGTTCCAAGCCCAAGCCTCTAGTTTGGAGGGTGAGGTAGGGTTCTTACCTTACGCCCTACCTAGATATAGCCCCAGGTTAGGGGTGTGAAGCATGGCACGGATGCTCATTTTGCTGGATATACACGTGTTAGGAAACCAAAGTGCATTGTTTCCTACATGGAGATGCAATGTCATATGTAAAGTGGTCTGAGGGGAAAAACCTAAAGTAGGTATTCACCTAGCACTGTGTACACTCTCATTTCTTTAGAGTGCTTCTAAGTTTTAAGCGCCCATGTTTTACTTTGTCTCAGTCACCTGTGGTGCAACCTTAAATTTGTTTTGCCTCCAGCATGATCTAACCCAATTTAGGCTAAAATCCTAAACACGCTTACGGGGTGGCAGGAGAGCTTGTGCTGATGCTGCTGTGTTTTCTGTAAGTGCTGGGCAAAGGAAAGGGACAAAGCGCTATGTCCCTCCAACACCGCAGTACTCACCTGATGCAATTCCTTAGGTATTGTCCTTACTGTTACTTTTGTTTTTCTTCTAGCATTTCCTTTCTGAAGCAAGGAAATCCACAGCACAGCGAAGTGTTACAAGGACATATATTCATAATGTACTTAGCGCAAGACATCATTTTTCTTCATACGTTTTAGCTTGTTTCAGAGTTGCTTAGTGATTTGGGACAGGACATGTCTCTGCAAAAGTATTTGAGCAGTAAATGAATTATTCCGGATTCATTGTACCAGGGTGCTGGAACTTGGGAGTGACAGATGACTGTGAAATTGGTCACTTTGCTAGTATGTCTGCATCTTGGATAAAGGTAGATTACAATTACTGGTCAGTCAGACTAGCAGATAGGTCTTAATAGGGATATGTTCAAGCAGAATAGATTTGCTTGGGATAAGTGAGAGGGAGGTGATGTAAGGAAGCCACAGATAGGGTTTTAGGTAGGCGGAGTGTTAGGAAATGGAAAGGGTGGAAACAAATTAATAGAGATTTTCTTTTTTTGTAAAGATGATATAAATACTGATTTTATAAATATCAGTACCAATAAACATGACTGGGAGATAAACCTGGTCTAATTTCCTTTTTTTTATACTAGAAAAATACAAAATATATAGCATACCTGAAAGAATAAGATTTGCAAAACAGGAATAACATAGAGCAACAAGTATGGGTGCACTTTATCCTAACATTATTCTAGAATATAATAAGACTACCTTTCAATTACGTAACTTGCTTGAATTGTAATCCAGTTTAAGTCTTTTGTAAGAGGTTAACTTTGTCATAAGTGCAATTGTCCATATCTCAAGATGTCATTCAGAATTTGTGGGAGTGATAGTCTTAGGGTGCAATCCTATGCATGCTTAGACAGAAAAAAAGTCCTGCAGCATGGCTGGCTGGGGAATGCTGGAAGTTGTAGGACTTTTTCTGTCTAAACATGCATAGGATTGCATCCTTAGCTGCTGTACTGATTAGTAATGGTGAACAGGTTTATCACCAGTTCTACATCAGTTTCAGCAACTTCTGATTTAAGATAACACAAAAATGCTGCTTTGGGATATTGTAGGATCTAATAGCTGGTCGCTCTTGGGAATACTTGTAATTATTAAAGCAGTGCGATGTTTTTCCCCTATGTGCTTCAAGAACATGTCATTCATTAAAGTAAGTTTTAGGCTTGATAAAGTACTGCATATATTTCAATTTCCCCCGTAATTTCCATTTTCTTACCTCTCTCATACTCCCCAAATATGTTCCATAGGTCTTTCTTCCATGGTTTCAAAATCTCAAAAGAAATTTTGCATCTTTACTTGGAGGCAAAGCTCTAACCACACTTTGCCTATTGGGAAGTTATATTGAACTATGGCTAAAGAAAGCAGGAAGGGGAGGTGGGAAACCACCTGCAGAGAAGGAAAAAGGAGGGCCTCTGAGTTCAGGAAAATTGTTGAGTCTCCAAACCAGGGATGGGCAAACCAGTTTTAGGCAAAAACTCCCGTCATCATCCCTCACCATTGGCTATGCTAGCTAGGGCTGATGGGAGTTGTAGATGAAAATATCTGGAGGGCCACAAGTTGCCCACTCCTGCTCCAAACCAAGGTTTAGAACAGTGTTCTCCAACTTTGGGTCCCCAGATGTTTTTGGCCTACAACTCCCAGCATGCCCCAGCCAGCATAGCTGGCTGGGGCATGCTGGTTAGAGAACACTGGTTCAGAAAAATTGGGTTCATAAGTCTGGACCAGACCAATAGTTAATGAAAATAATGGAACCATACTTTCCTTCTTTGAAAAGGTTTAAGGACTATGGGTGCTCTTGGACCCAAATCTGTTTCTTGAGAAGCAGTGACCAAGGGTCTTGTTTTAGTAATTGTCTTTATTGCACAGACTTTACCTTTTCTTGGACCAGGAGGATCTATGTTTTGTAACTTCCAGACTGGAAACAAAGTGTGGATACAAAGTGTGGATACAAGAGTTGCCCTTGAAGATGACCTGGCAGCTTTAATAGATGCAAATACAGTGGTGTACCTTCAAAATGAATATTGGGTATTCAACTCATTCTGTTCCAGTTGTGCTGGTTGCCTTTGTCCTTCCAGGCTCACTTCTGTACCTTCCAACGGTCTCTATTGACTACAGCAGCTCCAATTTTTGTGTTTCCTGCCTTTGGGGAATCACTGTTCTTGCAATGTCTTGGGTTCTTTTAATTTTAATTTTAAAAAATTAACCCTGCTAGCCACTAGCCTCTTTTGACAGCCTTGGTGGACATGTCAACAGTTGATGCTAGAACATGAAAAGCCCACCACCTGTCTCCTGACTGGCTGTTCCAGGCCAGGGGAAGTTCTTCTGCGGAGTTTCTGTTGGCCATCTGCGCTGTCACTCTGACCTCCACTGACTTTCAGTTCAGGGCAGCAGAAAGTGTTCAGCTTAAAAAGGCTGGGCAGGAGAGAGTTGAGATCACGCTCTCCTGTAGCCTGTGAAATGGCAAGACAAGATCACACTCCACTCTTGGTCAGGCTTTGACTACTGCCTTAGAAAATCCAGCTCTAGTCATGCTTTAAAACATAGGTATTGATCTACCATTAGCTGTGCTAGGTTGGAGATGTGTATTTGTGCACTCCGTTGAACATAATGCAGTGTGGATAGGCTGCATCCATGGTTGGATGGGCACCAGATTTATACCCATAGTTCGTGATCGAGTAAGTTATATACATGCAGAAACCTGCTTATGGGCATGGATCTTCTTAGCTGGATTGGAGAGCATGTCTGACATTCTGTTCTCCAAGCAGCACACACCATGCTCCACTGTAAGTAAATATCTAGTAGAAAAAGTTTATTTGCAGGTTGTTCAAGATGGTCAAACAAAACATTGTTGCAATCCACAGAAGGCTATTTCAAGAAGAAATTTTACTTATGTGAGAGAACTCACATCAGGCCTGTGGCTCATGCTGGCTCAGCTTGTCTGAGCGTGGAAAGCTAAGCAGGGTCAGGCCTGGTTATTACTTGGATGGGAGACCCCTCCTCTAGTTTCCTGCATTGAGCAGGGGGTTGGACTCAATAGCCTTGTAGGCTCCTTCCAACTCTATGATTTATGAAATCTATGAAACTCCTGGGGAAAGAGTTTAAATATTACAAGCAATACAAAATTCATTCATTTTGTTTGTTTGCATTTGTCTTTCCCATCATTTCTTGATTTTATTTTCACTGTTGCTTGACTTTATTTTGGCATGCTTAATCTTGGATTATTTTATGAAGATACTTTAATAATACTACTTGCAGGCTAGGAAAACTGCACAAGTAATATTCTTATTAGGATCAGACATGTTAAACTTCTGGATAAAAGAGACATTTGAATTGTTTGTGTTAATGCCGTTTAAAGCTTTTGTTGTTGTTTTTTGGAGCTTGGACGTTGGCTGAAATTACATGTATAGTAAAATCTGCTCGGCATTAGTGTCAGTTCAGCTCCTCTTTTATTTCTGCATCTCCTGTGCACTACTTGAATTAGAAGTGCCATCCAGGTCCATCGCTGCTCTGCTCTTGCCAACCGGAGGAGGAGAGTGAGCAGAGCAAGTGGCAGCCCCCCTGGCCCGTGGGCACCTTCTCTTCTCCTCCACCCCCACTTTCAGAGCTGGAGCTGGGTGCTGCTGGCCAGTGGAGCTCTCTGTGACTGTACTGTTGCTGAGCCTCTGCCTTCACCACAGGTGCTGCTTTGCTGCTGCTGCTGCCTGGGTTTGTGACTTTTGCTACTGCTGCTGTGAGGGTTGTATGGCTGCCTGTAAATTCATAATGTATGCCTGTGTTGCCATGCCAACAGTATGGAAAATTATAATAAGGCTTTCTTTCTTTTTTTGCTTCCTGGACTTCCCTGGCCCCTTGAGGCTGCATCCTGCCAGGGGGAACTGGGGAGGGAGTAGGTGAAGTTGCTGCTATCCTTCCATCTCTGTATTTCAGCCTGTCCCCAACCTGGTGCCCTATAGATGTTTTGGACTACAACTCCCAGAATTCCTGACCATTAGCCATGTTGGCAGGGGCTGATGGGAGTTGAAATCCAAAACATCTGGAGTGTGCCAGGTTAGGGAAAGCTGTTCTCTTTGGTGGGAATTGTGCCTGGGGGTGGGTGGAGAGTGTGAGGTTTTCTTTTCCTCTTGGTTAATTTAAATATCAGTTCCCTGCAACTGGCTTTACTTTTGGTAGTTCCTTTTACATTTTTATCCTCATAACAACCCTGTGTAGTAGATTAGAGGTAGTGACTGGCCCAAGGTCTTCCAGTAGGAATTGGGAGTGGAGGATGAGGTGCTATTTGCTGCCTTGCCTCAGGCAGCAAAATGTCTTAGACCAATCCAGGATTCATCCCAGATTTGACAGTGGATCATTAGTCAGGAACCTTGGGCGACATTGTATTTTCTACGCATTTCCTGCAAAATTGAGCATCAACTTGTCAGTAACACACTTAAAATAGCTTGCTTATAAGGGAAGTGTATTGAATTGGAATTGCATCAGTAACTGCCTAGAGAACATCAAGCTGACACATCCATAAAAATTGTTTCTCTGGGCTTTTAATTATCCACTCTCTCTTTGCTATGTATTTTAGGGATAGCCATGTCGATGAAATGACTGGCTCTTTTGAACATGCATCATTTCACAAATAATTCACTCGTGACATGTCAGCCCTTTCTAAAAATAAAAAAATAAAAAAATTGAGTCATGAGGATAAAGCAATGTGGGGGAATAGAACACTTCATTAATGAGTGAGAGCTTGTTGGTCCACCCTAGGCAGCTGCCCGCTGTGAACCACTCCTGAGCAAGGCCCGTGACATAACACTGACATAAATGAATGAAATGGTGATTTGCAGTGCACATGAGTTCAAATCTAGGTACGGTAACTATGATGAGCTGAGTGACATCTGCAGAAAGTTATGGCAGAAACATTGACACACAAAGGGTGGGGGAATACATGGTACCAACCTCTTAGGACTGTGTTGCTTCAGAACAGAGGTGGGGAATTGTTTTGGTTTTTGTTCCTGTTTTTAAGAGAACTAGGACATTAGGAGGAAACGTTAGCTTGCCGCAGGCATTCAATCATGCAGTTCCTCCTACATTTTGAAGCAATGCTATCGCAGGAGGATGCACCACATGCTTTTTGTGTAGAATGGCCCCCTAGGTATTAGCCATAGCTTTGTGTGCATGCATGCACAGACCTTGTTGGGCATCCAGGTTTTGCTAGCTATCGACTATATTTGAATTCCAGACAGCATAAATAACTTCCTTAAGATGTAATACTGAAGAACCAAGTTTGCCCCTTGCTACTGCATGCTTCTCTGTGGAGTCACACTCACAGCACTTCTTTTGAATCAGAATAGATGAGATGCATAGTTTGAGGTTTGAAGTGGACATTTTATAACTTATTGAATTAATATGCTTAAAATGCAGTGTTTGACCATGATCAGAACTAAAATTGAAAGACTGTTTGTCAAAGAATCATTTAACTTTCCCCCAACATTTATTTTTCAAGGCAGTAACTAGTGGTTAGCTATGTGAAGTTTAATTTTAATCCATATTTTCAGATAACTGGTCAAATTTTGAAAATTTGACCAGTTACCTGAAAATGTGGATTCAAATTAAACTTCAGAGTGTTTCCAATTGTATCAAATATGGAATTCTGGAGGAGCTATAATTATTAATTATAATTTAATAATTAAATTATTAATTTAATAATCAAATAATTATAATTATTCATGAGGAGCTGTAAGAATTGATGGATGATCAAAGAGCAGGTCCCTTGGCTCTTAGAAGGGTTGGGGATTTGTGTTTTGTTCTTTTGCTGCAGTAACTTATTTCTCGACCTGTCTGTGGCAGGGATATATGCCCTAGCATATATTTGATTAGTATTTGGCAAGTAAATGCTGCTCCATCTCATCCAGATGCATCCTGTCATCGCCTGACAGTACTCTGCTTTTCTCAAATTGAGTGATGCGAGCACTTGTTTCTCTACTTACAAATTTAGTCAGTCTAATTTTGGGCATCATCTACTCTCCTGTACAATGTATGTAGCAGTAGCTCTTTTTTCCTCGTCGTTGTTTTGCCCTGCAAGGCATCTCTTTTTTGAGCTCCCTCTCCCAGTGGGCTATGGTTGGATGTGGCTTGGAAGACCTCCCCTCTGCTCCCCATCCTTTTAAAAAGCCTTCATTAGTACCAAAGGGAGGCTTTTTCAAAAGCTAATTTCTACAAGGGGGGGCATTTTGTGGGGAGTCACTGCTGAGGAGGGAAGAGCTAGCACTTCCCTCCCCAAGGGCTGCGACCCCTGCTTCAAAACACACCCCTCCCATGCTGCAGTTAGGCTTTTTAGAAGCCTCCAGTGGTGCACGTGGGGGGCCTTTTTAATAGCCTGCTTGCCACATGGGGATGCACTTTCAGAGAGAGAGAGAGAGAGAGAGAGGTGGGGATAATATTTTTTTTATTTTTGGACTGGGAATATACGCAAATGTAATAGCTGGGAAGTAAATGGAGAGGAAAATTAAGGTCAGGGCAGCGAATGGAGGGGAAATTTGTGCACCTGTAGTAATGGAGCAGTTACCGCAGGTGCACAAATTTCCCCTCCGTTTGCTTGCCAGCCTTTAAATTTGCGTCTGTTTACCAGTCCCAGAAAGTGCATATTTTTAAAAGAACTGTCAGGGAACCGCAGTAACCACAGAAGTAAGCGCTCCTAAAAGGCGGGGGTGAGAGTGAATATCTCCCCTTTCTGGAGCAGCTGGAGACTTGGGGAAGTGTTAAAAAGGTGGAGGGCACTGAGAACTGTCAGTTCAACACGTAAAAGCCATAGGATTACATTGCTAAGCGGGTGATATTGTCGCCACCCCAGTTTTGGTGCACCTACTTTCACTGCTTTCCCCCCTTACTTTTCAATTCACAGCTAGGCAACTGTGCGCAAATTAGCCAATATGCAGTCTTGCCTTGTCAGTTTCCATGTATGTTGCCTACTCCACTTTGCCCTCCCTTTGACAGCTGAAACTTGCATATCGCACAGCCCTAAGTGGACAGTGGAGCTCCTGTGAAAGACCACCACCAACAGAAAACAAAAACAAAAATGACACACACAGTTGTGCAGTTTTCAGGGGCTGAAAAAACAAACCGTAATTGTACTTTTTTGAAGCTCGTAGAAAACAAAGCAAAAAAACTGCCTCCATGAGGCAGTTAGAGTCTTCTGAACTCTTCTTGCTTATGAGAGCTATGTTGGGTTCAGTACTCCCCTGCTATTCTTGCTTTTTTAGTGATTGCCTGCTTTTCCTCTTCATCTGTCTGATTAAATCACACTCCAGCATGTAAACAAAATCGCCCTTCTCTCTTCTTTGACTGCCCATTTGCCTTGCCTTTTTAACATCTTACTGACTATCATTGTACTTCTGTTTGACCTTGAGGAGATTTTCCCACTTGAGCTAAGACAACCTGTCTGAGGTTGAATACTCTGGCATTTTTAAGGACTTCTCCTTTCTGGGAAAGTGGCATGGGTGACTATATTGGCACAGATATTTTCTTTCTGTTTCAAGATGTGACAGTTTTCTGAAGGAAAATACATAAACGTATGATGCACTATCGATACAAAATTGTGGAATGTTGGCACAGTAAGAATTAACAGTGGAAACCTATGCATGTTTATTTAAAAGTAAGTCTCACTGTGTTCAATAAAATTTATTCCCAGGTAAATGTGCTTAGGATTACAACCAAATTCAACCATCCATACTAAAGGGATTCTTCCACACCTCTTTCCTCCCAAGTTATCCTACATCAGTGTTTTTCACATTTGTGTTCCATGGACATCTGGTGTTTCTGGCAAGCTTATCCGGTTCGTCAGTGAAAAGATCAGTAGTACAAGTAGACAACTGCCTGAAGGACAGCTTGGTAGTGGTGGGCAACCTTCCCCTGCTAAGTGCAGGTATTGGGGGGGGGGGTCTGCTCCAGAACACACTTGGAGCTGCAGAAAGATACACGGACAGTGCCTCGTGTTAACTGTCCATGCACCCTGTGACCTTAGACTCCTCTGCAACATGCAAGGGGTTCCAAGCAAACGTTCAAGAATAGAATGGCCAACAATCTTTTGTGGAAGATGTTCCCTGAAGGTAGAAAGTTAGAAAATCATTGTCTCATATTGTCCACGAAGTGGGGTGATTTTTGTCAGAACAATCCACCCCTCCCCAACCACCGGCCAAGCTCCCAGTTCCTTTTCAGCTGTGCACTGGATGATCAGAATTCTACTAAGCCTGAAGGCAATGCTTTTGGCTACCCTTCAGTTCCTTCCACGTGCTTTGGAACTGCTTCTTTAAGACTGGTCCAACTCATTCTAAGGCAGCCTTCCCCAACCTGGTGCCCGCCCAATGACTGGGTTCAGGCAACATGATAACCCATAGTGAAGAGTTGAATGTGGCTTGTCATCGAAATGTGGATTGTTGTTGAAACATGGGTTATCGTGTTGTCTGAACCCAGCTGCGCTAACAAGCCATGGCTTGTTAACCACAAACAACCCCTGAGGAGAACCCATAGTTTGTTTTTGGGTTGTGAGCTGTGGCTTGTTATCTCAGCTGGGTTCAGACAACACGATAACCATAGTTTCAACAATCCACAGTTCAACAACTACCCATACTCAACCCCAGAGTGTGGATTATCGTGTTGTCTGAATCCAGTCATTGTGGTGGACTACAACCCCCACCATCCTCAGCCAACATGCTTTCTGGGGTGAAGGTAGTTTCAGTCCAACACATCAGGAGGGCACCAGCTGGGGAAGGCTGCTCTACGGAGTATGTGAGCACATCAGTGCATGTGTAGATAGTATGGATAAAATGCACCTGCCTTTATCCTCCAGGGATCTCAGGATGGCAAATGTTTCTCCCCTGTCCCCCTATTTTATCCCTGCAATAAAATGAAAGTGTAGTATGCAGAGAGAGTGACTAGCTCAAGGTCATTCAGTGAATTTCATGGCTGGGTGAGGACTTGAACCTGTACTTTCCCAGTCTAATACCAGCACTCTAACCTAGCTTTCCTTGAACTGGTGCCCTGCAAATGAGTTGGCCAGCAGCTAGCAATGATAAGGGCACCCGGTGGGGAAGGCTGCTCTAGCTACTAGATCACACAGCTCTAATTGTGGCTATGTTTGATCTAAATAATGTTTTAGATTTTTGTGTTTGCTGCTTCCTTTAACTTATTCGTGATTAGTTATTTTTAAAAATATTTGTAAACCACTTTGACTCCTTTTTTTTGGGAAAAGCAGGGTAAAAAAAATTCTTACAGAAATAAATGTGTGCATTCCTGAAGAGGAATTCTTCTCTCCCCCTCTCCCCCCCTCTCTCTGGCACTTACTCTGAAATATTAACTGGATAAATTAGAAATACCTTCTAATTAGAAATGAGAGATGCTTTCTTATTCCAACCAGACATTATTACTGCAGTTTTGTTTTCTTTTGTTTTTCTCACAGTGCAATCTTATACATGAAGTAAACCAATCTTATACATGAAGTCTACTCAGAAGTAAACCCCATTGAGTTTAGTGGGGCTTACTCCTGGGTAAGTGTGCATAGGATTGCTGCCTAAATTTGCCGCTTTCTGCTGTAGGTTTTTACACTTCTATGTAAGGGCTGCAGATTCTGAGAAGACATGCCTGACATTCGTCTGAATATTGCTGTTCTGTGCCCTGTTCTTTGTCTATTCTGTCTCTTTCTGGTGCAGATTCCTTGCCCAATGCATTAGCAACTATGGTACCTTATAAAGCCTGGCCAAAGGAGATTAGAGTGTGATGCATTTTAAAGCTAAATATAGAAGCCTGATCCTATTCTAGTACTAATAACCTCTGGAGTGACACTCCTGTTTTGCACTGTAACTCAGTTTGTCAAATCCACTGCAAGTGGTGAGTTCGGCTTTCTTGTCTTGTCTTTTGCTTAGATCTTTTAAAATATGTTGTCACTTCACTGTTTTTGGGCTTACTCTTATACATTATGTGAGGTGGGGGAAATGCTGCCACTTTAGCTCTCCTATCCCTACCCACCCACAAAGAAAAAGCATTAATAGAAACCAGCCTGGTGAACAGAAGTCTGGGCATCTGTTTAAAAGACTCTGATCCTGTGGAAAGGCAAGCAGGTTTTATTGGTCTAGTTGCCTCAATTTGCTATAGAATCTTCTTCATCTTGAAGGATAAGGGTGATCACCTTTATGTGTTTTTAGATCTCTGTTGCTGCAGTGTCAAGCACCTGCTGTGTTTATGCGATGATTTGGATGCATTGGTGCCAGTGTCTTGTATGCGTGTTCTGAGAGGGGCTGGTTATTGCACTGAGGTATACTTTTTTATTAGCTTGCTTTGTACTGATTGAACATTTAGCTTTTGCTGCATAAGAAAAATGTTGTTTCCAACTGAGGGGTGAGATGGTTTCAAAGGGCAAGCAAATAAATACCCTTGCTGGTCTTATGGATGTGTGGTGTTATAGGTGTGGTCTTTAAAGAAAGCATTTCTGTGGAGCTTTTGGGGGTTCCTACACACACGCGCACGCCTCCTCATGTGTAAACCAAGTGGGACCAGTTGAGGGGGCTGGGAGGAAACGAAAGGTACATAAAGCATAGTTTTCTTTAGGTTGGGGTTACCATATGATGTTTCTTGTGTAATGCAAACCTGTAAACTTCTGGTTATTGATTGTGTTTTGCTGTTTTGATGTTTAAGATTGTTGTTTAAAGTTGTTTCTTTTTTCTGTTTTGTGTGTGTGTGAATGAAAAAAGGGTGTGCTAGTGGTAGAATGCTAGCAAAGGCTTTTTCTTTTTTAAGTTAGTTTAAAATGAAATGAGAGGGTTAACCTCTCAGGTTTCATTTTTTTTTTTAAAGGGAGCGTGTGGAGCTTTTGGGGGTTCCTACATACACACACATGCGCATGCCTCCTCATGTGTAAACCAAGTGGGACCAGTTGAGGGGGCTGGGAGGAAACGAAAGGTACATAAAGCATCGGATGGAATGAATGGCGCCTAGATGCCTGGAGAAGTTGGCCTAAGGCTTTCATATGTAAATAGTTCAGGCCGAGTAAGCCATGAGTCATGAGTTCCCCCTCCCTTGCCTGGCCAGGTGAAGTTCTTTCTAATTGGCTGAAGGCAGGAAAGCTACAGAAAGGGGGAGGGGGGAAGAGATATTTCCCAAAGCGTGGGTCTTGGTCTTTGTCTGTCTTGGATCGCGTGGCTACCGGCTACCCTGGCTGTTGGGTGATGGCGGCAAGCCAAAGAGAGGCCCAAGCCTTTGGGGGGGGGGGCATCAGGATCCGACCCCAGTTAGCTCCTGGTGAAATGAGCTGGATGAGGGCTCTAGTGAAGGCAAGCCTTGTAGGAGTTTACCCATCTTGGACCTTCAGGTAGGTGTGGTAATTCTCCATCGGGCGGCAAGGCTGTGCTGGATTTAACCCTTGAAGAGAACTGACCCTCAGGTAACCGGTGTGTGCCTGAGAGATATTAAGGAATCAGGTTTTATTGTTTTGTAGCTCTATTTCTGTGTGCCAAAGTGTCTCTCTTTTGTGCTTCTCTCATTTCCCCTAATCTTGTTGTTTAAATGCTACCAGAATAAACCTTGTCTTGGTTTTACCCCACATGGTGTTTGTGGATTGCTCTGCTTGGTTCAGTATCTAAGTTCAGTTTACAGAAATTGAAGGTGAGTCCCTGAACAGAGATTCAAGTAGGGTTGCAAGGAGCTGAGGCTTGGCAATCTGGTACCTTGAGATCTCAGGGGGTCTTGGTTCCTTTGGAGTAGGAAAGGGTGGGGGTGTGGCGGGCCAGCCAGCCCCCCCTTCCTCCACAATTTCATTTTATGTGGAGCAGCTCTTGCTATTTGCTAACTCAAAAATCATTACCAGCATTGCTTTGGAATTGTTCTTTTTAAAAATAAATAAAATAAAAATAAAATTTAAAGAGCTAGTAGGATTTTTCTAGGAGCCAGGTTGAAGGGAGAGACATTCATGGTCTGTTTATCTCCCTCTCCAGTTACCTTCCCTTTCAGGGTTTTTGTTGTTGTTGTTGTTGTTGTTTTAACTGAACTGATACACCAGAATTCAAGCATGTCTGGAAATTCTAGCTTCTGGTTTGGACCCCTTCCTCTGGGTGCCTACTGGTTCTTAGACAGTACACAGTGCCTGCTGGTTATTACACAGGAGAAAGTACACTGAAAGTACACCTCAGTGCAATAACAATGGTAACCCCTCAGAACGTGCATGCAAGATTTATCTCTTTACTACTATTGTATATATTCTAGAATCCATATTGATGTAATACCTTTATTGGGCCAACCAAAAGTTCACAAAAATGTGCATGCTTCTAGAATTCTTCCCCACTATTGAAAGAAGTTCTAGAGGTGTGCTGTAGAACAAAGGTGGACATAGTTCATGATTGTGGATTCTCCTTTGTTGTTGTTCTTTGTTTGTTTTTTAAATGTTTACCTGAACCCCAAGGCCCAACAACTGAAGACCAGTGTTGTAGTGGTAAATTCTGAAGTGCAGGTGCTCAGTCATTATGTCCCCCATAGCCACACCCCCAAAGAGAGGCCAAAAATGCAGGCAGGTGTGTTGATCCATATCAACAAACCACTTCTAGCATTTTCATCTCCACCAGGACCAGGTCTTTTGTAAAGCTAATAGGTCCTAATTGCCCATTCAATATCAGGTCATCCCAGAATACTTTGCATTTACAACAGGGTTAGCTTACAACTATATATTGCTGAAAAAAAATCATCCCACCCATCCCCAGGCAGCAACTGACCTGGTTTGCACATAACGAGATGCCACCATGGGTGAATTTCCCCATGGAGTGCCTCCTCGTGTTGCACGCTGTAGCTTGTTGTTATGTGTAAACCTGGTGAGGGTGGGTTGGTGACAAGCCACCCAGACCCCATGGGCTGTTTTAGGACACACCATCGCCGGATTCATATGTAATGAGATTCATATGTAACAGCGTGCCCCTGCCACTCCCGGAATATTTAAATAGTGGCTGTTGCCACAACAAGAATCCCAGTGGCTAAATTCATTCAGGGTGGCTTCTCCTTACATGTGAACCAGGCCAGATTGAAGATTGCAAGTAAACTCAGAGGGAGCAGGGAATTCTGAGGGGGATGGCAGAGGCTGTCAGCATCTCTGCTTATCACCATCTGCTCATAGGCAGTATGCCTGTGTATTCCGGTTTCTTGCTGGGGAACATGGTCGGGAAGGTGCTGTTGCACTCATGTCCTGCTTGTGGGATCCCATGGGCAGCCGGTTGTACATCATAACAGACATTTTGAACTTGTATTCCAGAAATTTTATGAATAAGCATCAGAAGCCGGTGCTAACGGGCCAACGGTTCAAAACTAGGAAAAGGGGTAAGCTTGATCATTTCTCTTCGTGAATATTACTGTATCATTGATTGAAGCCTTTACCAGCCTTCCCCAACCCGATTCCCCGCAGATGTGTTGGGACTGCAACTCCCATAATTCCCAGCCAGCATGGCCATTGGCCATGCTGGCTGGGAATTATGGGAGTTGCAGTCCCAACACATCTGCGGGGAACCGGGTTGGGGAAGACTGCTTTACACAGTCTTGTCTGCTGTGTTTTGTGTCCCAGTCCTTTGCCAAAATAGCATTTAACATAAAAAGGATAGGTGGGTTGAATAAGGTTAAGGTGTTAGAATCGATTGAACTATTTGTGAACATGAATGTAAGTGTAATATTAACCATGCTGGGGGCAGTATTCATGTGGCCTGCATTGTCATACTAGAAAATCATGGTTTATTGAAAGAAGTCAACTTCAAACTGAAGTTAATGATCCTGGCCTGTTTCAATAATCTATGTTAACACTAACCAGAGCTGTTCTTTTGGATGTAACAACAAAACACAGTTAGTTGAAAAGGGAAGTAGATGCTTCTGATCTCCTCCTCGTGGTCTCATCAGAGGCAGTATGCCATTGTGAGGGATGTTAATGAAAAAGCTTGCATAATGCTATTTAAAATAATAATAATAATAATAATAATAATAATAATTATTATTATTATTATTATTATTATTATTACATTTATATCCCACCTGTTTGCCTCTTGCAAGGAATGTAAGGTAGCTTACATGGTCATCGTCCTCTTCTCCATTTTATCCTCACAACAAGCCTGTGATGTAGGTTGCAGATGGATATAAACTATATGTACAATTTTGTATAACACTGTGTGCAAACGTATTTGATACTTTTTAAGCTGTTGATGAATTATGATATAAACTATATGTACAATTTTGTATAATATTCTGTGTGTAAACACAATTGATACTTTAAGCTGCTGATGAATCTTGATTGAATTTGTATATTTTTATAAATATTTAATTAAGTACAATGACTGAGTTAGTATAAGCACAGTGGTTTAATCTTTTGTCTATATCATTATTATGCCGTGATTCTCCTGTTTGTGACCTGTAATGTAGGTTAGGCTGCAAGTCCATGACTGGCCCAAAGCCACTCAGTGAGCTCCACAGCAAAGTGGGGACTAGAACCAGATTTCCCAAGTTCCAGTCCAGCACTCTAACCACTGCACCACACTGGCTGTCTGAAGTAATCTTCATCAGAAAGAAAGAAGAGAAATTCTGTATCCTAAATGTTTACTTGCACCTCTACTCCACCACAAGAGGTTGAAAGATACCAACTTACCTATTTGGTATGCTGCTGTCTGGGATCGCAGGAAGCATGCCAACACCATTCATACAACACCAGTTTGCAAGTCTGGGGAATTAATATTAAAAAACACTCATGCCCCATTTCTCAACTTCCTCTTGAGAAGAACTTAAATGCACTTAAGACAAGATAGATTAGAAAGAAAAGTCAGCAAGAATATAAACTTGTATCGTGTACGGTATCCTCTTATATAAATTTAGCAACCTACAGTAGCCTATTAAAATGAGAATTGAAAGAACAATTTCACAAAGGTCATTTGATGACCGTGGAATAGATGTCTGATAGTGACTGGGAAATGTAAGCAAGCACGCAGATTCCATGAAATGATTAGCATTAGTTCTCTGCTCTAGATGAAAAGGAGAAATTTGAACCCACCGTCTTCCGGGATACAATTGTCCAAGGTCTCAACGAAGCTGGTGATGACCTGGAAGCTGTAGCCAAGTTTCTGGATGCAACAGGCTCACGGCTAGATTATCGTCGCTATGCCGACACTCTCTTTGACATCTTGATAGCTGGCAGCATGCTAGGTATGTATGTCACACAGAAAACTTCAACACTTTTCAGAGCTAATCCTGGTAACATGCCCTCTTGGTTTTGTCTGTCAGCTAATGTTCAACAACTTAGCTCCTACCTTGATCCTCTTTCTCTTCCTTCATGTGCATGCACATGTGTGAGGCTTGTTTTCATGTTTTTCATGCCTTTGGGTACACTTTGACAAACTTTTGTTTCGATATCCATGGCTACTATAAACAGTTGAAATAGTGTTTAATGTAGAAGCTAAACATTAGCTGCAGTGAGTATCTTAAGTCACAACATTGTGCTGTTGAACTGGACAATGATAACAAAATCCTGGAAAGTTTGTCGATGTGTGGGATGTGTCCCCAGCACCAAATTAGTGACAAGACTGAATGCAGCCCATTCTGCAGTGCAGTGAGGAAATTGTCATTTCCCATGATGAATGAAATTTTGTCTTTGCAGGTTTTCTGACATACCATTTGTACTCCATATTTTCCAGGTGTCTGCATTTTGTGTCTTGGCTGTGGTATTGGCTTTGTGTCTTTGTACAGTGTCATTGTCGGTGGGTGGGGAGAGAGATGCAGCAGGCAGGGCCACCCCAAGCTTTGTGCTTCTCAAGCCATTCTGTAGTCAAATGCCTGAGAAATCTTTATGTGGACTATTTCCCCACCTCTGGCAGGTGCCTCCATGACCAGTGTGTGCAGGGTGTAGATGTACGCAACGCATGGAAACTGGCTCTGTTATTTCTAACAGAGCCAAACTACATGTTTGCCTTCCCCAACCTGGTGCCCTCCAGATGTGATGGACTGCAACTCCCAGCATTCCTAGCCAGCACGGCCAATGCCCATGCTGTCTGGGAATGCTGGGAATTGTGGTCACACACACCTGGTGGGCACCAGGTTGGGACAGACTGCATTATGCTAATCGTGTAGCTGAGGCTTGTGTTTTGTTTTACCTTAGTGTAACTGTGTGTAGTCCCGATTTAGACTGGGACCAGCATGCTTTGGGAGGAGAGAATTAATACACACACCATTTCCCCTTCCTTCAAAATTCCACCCATGCGAGGGGAAGGGAGTTAAAAAAGAAAAAGCCTCAACTGACTCCAATGGAGAATTGTTTTAACCTCTCCAGGGGTGGGGGAGAATTTCAAGGAAAAAACAAGGGGGAGGTTTTAATCCTCCCCTCCCAGAGTACGCTGGTCCCAATTCAGATTTACACACAGTTACAGTCAGTAGAACAAAACACAAGCGTAATGTGTCATTTGGCCCTTAGAAGATATTATTCAAAGTTTACTTTACCTATGTGAATATTTTCCTTCTTTCTTTTCAGCCCCAGGAGGGACAAGAATAGATGATAATGATAAGACCAAGATGACCAATCACTGCGTGTTTTCTGCAGATGAAGATCATGATGCCCTCCGACATTATGCTCAGGTTAGGCCAGAGAGCAATTGGACTTATAGATTTCATAGATCATAGAGTTGGAAGGAGCCTACAAGGCTATCAAGTCCAACCCCCTGCTCAATGCAGGAAACTAGAGGAGGGGTCTCCCATCCAAGTAATAGCCAGGCCTGCTTAGCTTTCCACGCTCAGACAAGCTGAGCCAGTGTGAGCCATAGGCCTGATGTGAGTTCTCTCACATAAGTAAAAATTCTTGATAGTCAATGGAGCATAGTGGCGTTTATTTTGAATTGTTACTAGCATAGCCTAGTTGTGTCTAATGCTCACAGCTCATTGAGTGTGAGGCGCCTCAGTGACAAAGTGTCAAGATAAAAAGAAGTCTCTTAGCACACAAGCGAGTTAAGCACCCATGCAAGGAGAAGGTAAGTGCTATTTACTTAGTTCATTAAATTATCTCAGGTAATCATTTAAAGCTCATTTAAACTCATGAATCATCAGCTGAAGACAAAATAAGGGCATAGCAGCTAAATCCCAGAAGGGTAACTCTTTACAAACTTATAGTTAGGAACTAAATCCCAGGGGGGAAATCCAGCAGCAACTTAAGAGTTCTTGTAGCCCTGCCTTACCAGGGATTCCTGAGTGGTTGAAGAGAACGTCAACCGCATACTTAAACTCAACCCAAGTTTGGAAAAGGGCAGTAAAAGTAATACATACCTCTATATTGACAAAGGCCACTGTGCAGGCCTAGCTAGCGGAAAAGGCTGCTTAGAAACAAAAAAGTGTAGGCTAGCTTCAGTTTTGGCTCAAGTGTAGGCTCAGGTTTTAGGTCTTATACGGCAGCTCATAAACTAAAGTTAAGAAATAGGTCTCATCCCAAGTTGAGAGTTCAGCTTTTCATTTAGGTTAAGAAACAAACAAAAAAGAAACATAGTGGGAGGAGAAGTGTGCGCTGAGCCAGGTTTGGTGAGCCAGCCCCTTGCATTCCCAGGGATCTCAAACCAGACCCTTTCCTTAATCACCTACCCATTGTCTATTGTCCCCTCCATCAACAATTGTCCTCTCTCCTAAATAGAAAGTCTCTATTCTCAGGGGGCTTAACTGACCTAGATTTCCACTCATCAGAAGCTAGTAAGAACATAAGAAGAGCCATGCTGGATCAAACCAAGGCTCCATCTAGTCCAGCATTCTGTTCACACAGTGGCCAACCAGCTGCCCATGGGATCCCACAAGCAGGACATGAGTGCAACAGCACCCTCCTGCCCAAGTTCCCCAACAACTGGTGTACATAAGCATACTGCCTCTGATACTGGAGGTAGCATATCACCATCAGGACTAGTAGTCATTGATAGCCTTATTCTCCAAGGCTATCAGTAGTTGAGGAATACCCTCCGTTGTTTCTTAAATGAGGCCCTCTAATTTGATTGGCTACAGCAGCCGTTGAGGCAAGGTAGACAGAGCTATATAAAAAGGCAGGCTTGCGGGGGAACCCAGCTCACCAAGTGCGAGGAACCCCTGTGATGAAGTGTCTCGGCCCCAGTGACAAAACGTCAAGGTAAAAAAAGTATTTTAGCACGCAAGTGAGTTAAGCACCTCTGCTAGTTTAGCAACAGGGCGGAGAAGCCAGGGCAGTCTAATCTTCCCTGCATCTCATAGTAAGTAACTGTAAATAAATGACTATGAACAAATTCTCCATCTTCTCCTAGTAAATATCTTAGTATTCCAACTAAATAATAACAATAAAAACCACTTCTGAAGGTAGAAAACCAATAGGGGTGTGGGGGCTATCCATTGTATTGCACTGAGTGCTACATGACTATCTGCCAGCTGGACTGACGCTGTCGGTGTCTGCTTGGTGTCTGAGCTCCTGGCTCCCAGGCAACAAGTTTGTTCCCTTGAAGCCAAGGTGGCTGACCTGGAAAAGCTGAGAGAGGCAGAGAGGTTCGTGGATGAGACCTCTGGGGACCTAATAGCAGTGCCCAGTCCCTGGGTGACAGCTCCTCTGCTGTCCTGGAGAATGGGGGCCTCGGGAGGAGGGTGTCATTCTGAGGAAGAGGGAAATGATCTCATAGAAGGGGCCCATTTCTTGGAAGACAAGTATCCACTCACACTGAGGATGTGCCTCTGGAAGGGTGGGGGGTTTGTGGTAGTGGGAGATTTGATCATTAGACACACAGACAACTGGGTTTGTGATGGGCATGTAGAATGCCTGCCTGGTGTGAAGCTTGTGAATATCATGCACTGTCTAGATAGCTTTGTAGATGGTGCTTGGGTGAAAGTGGTCACGGTCCATGTTGGTATCAATGATGTGCGGAAAAGTAATTGTGAGGTCCCGGAAGCCAAATTTCAGTTCCTAGATAGGGCCTTGAAATTCAAGATCACCAAGGTGGCTCCTGTTCCATGTGTAGGGCCAGTGAGACAGGAGAAGCTGAGGAGTCTCCATGTGTGGACATGGCTGTACTGTAGGGAGCAGGTGTTCAGATTTGTTAGGCACTGGGGAGCATTTTGGGACAAGCCAGGCCTGTACAAGAGGAATGAGCTCTACTTGAACCAGAATGGAACCAGATTTCTGGCGCTTAACATTAAAAAGGTGGCAGAGCAGCTTTTAAACTAAACCCTGGGAGAAAGTCGACAGGAGCTGGGAAGCATCCGCTTAAGACTGAATCATCCCTGGGGGATGAAGATGAAAATGTTTCCGATTGCCCACATGGAGACAGGAAGGAAATCAGGCCATGAGTGCTATTAGATTTAATATATATTTAAGTACTAAAGGAGGGTAAGGAGATTGCAGAAAAGCTGGATGTATTGTTTTTACCTGTCTTTCCTGCAGAAGATATAGGTCAAATACCTGTGCCTGAACTGATGTCAATAAACATGTGGGCAGGGGTGATCCAGTAGACATTGTTTACTTGACTTCCAAAAGGCTTTTGCAAAGTCCCTCACCAAAGACTCCTGAGCAAACTTAGCAGTCATGGAATAAGAGGAGAAGTCCTCTTATGGGTCAGTAACTGGTTAAAGAACAGAAAGCAGAGAGTAGAAATAAATGGTAAACTGTCCTAATGGAGGGACAGTGGGGTCCCACAAGTAAACAGTGGGGTCCCACAAGGCTCTGTATTGGGACCAGTGCTTTTCAGCTTGTTCATAAATGATCTGGAATTAGGAGTGAGCAGTGAGGTGGTCAAGTTTGCTGATAACATCGAATTATTTAGGGTGGTTAAAATAAAAAGTGATTGTGAAAAGCTCCAATAGGATCTCTGCAAACTGGGAGAATGGGCAACACAATGCCAAATGTGATTCAATGTAAGCAAGTGTAAACTGATGCACGTTGGGGCAACCCCCCTCCCCAAATTTACATATACAGTAATACCTTGGAATGCAAGCATAATTCGTTCCAGAACCGTGCTTGTAATCCAAAACACTCTTATATCAAAGCGAGTCTCTGGCGGGTGTGAGCGGGGCCGATTTCAGCCCGCTACACCCGCTCAAGGCGAGCGGTTACATCCCTACGGTTGTCTTGCAAGACCTTGCTCATTTATCAAGTCAAAATTTTTTGCTTGTCTTGCAAAACGCTCTCAGACCAAGTTACTTGCAATCCAAGGTATTACTGTATGCTGATGGGATCTGAGCTAGTGGTGACAGAACAAGAAAGAAATCTTGGGGTGGTGGTGGACAGTTCGAAGTAAATGTTGACCAAGTGTGCGACTGCTGTGAAAAAGTTAAATTTCATGTTAGGCATAATTAAGAACAGAATCAAAAATAAAACATCCAATACCATACTGCACTTATACAAATCCATGGTGTGATCACACTTGGAACTTTGCGTAGAGTTCTGGTCACCACACCTAAAAAAGGATATTGTAGAGTTGGAAAAAGTGAAGAAAGGGAACTAAAATGATCAAGGTGTTGAAGCAACTTCCCTATGAGGAAAGGATACAACACTTGGGACTGTTTAGCTTAGAGAAAAGGCAAGTGAGGGGGACACATGGTTGAGGTATACAAAATTATGCATGATGTGGAGAAAGTAGATAGGGGGACATTTGTCTCCCTCTCTCATAATACTAGAACCCGGGGTCATCCCATGAAGTTGATTTGGCATTTCTACAGGACAGATAAAAGGAAGGTACTTCTGCACACTGCTCATAGTTAAACTATGGAATTTGCTACCACAAGTTTTAGTGATGGGCACCGACTTGGATGGCTTTAAAGGGGGAATTGGATATTATAGCACGCCCTAAAGAAATAATGTGGTTGGAGTTAGAAACATGTGAACTATGTAGTACTTTGGGGAATATTTTTTTTCAAAAAAATAATAATAAATTGATAAAAAATATAGACAACCCTTTTCTAAGAATTTTGTTAATGATTTGGGGTACTATGAAGAGCATATTTATACCAGGGATATCTCCATTAACTCCGGTGGTAGCTCTTAAGGATTTTCCTGAAAACTTAAGATTAGAGCTGGAGAGTAAACTAAGAGAAGAAAGGGTTATTAGATTGACCGATTGGGTGGAAAAGATGGGGACTAGAGATCAAATAATGGAAATTGTTGGGAGAAGAAGATTATCGTGGTTAAATTTACTACAGTTAGAACAGTGGTCGAAGAAATGGAAAAGGAAAACTGAGTACGAGAGAGATTTAACTAATTTTGAAAAGATGGTCATGTCTAGAGACGGCCTACCAGGTAATGCATCAAAAAGAGGTATAACAAGGGATTTATATAGATTGATCCAAAAAGCAAAAGAACAAGAGGATCAGCTTAAGACAGTATGGGATAATGAATTTGAAGAGGTGACTTCGAAGGTGGGGTGGAACAATATATGGGATAGACGGATTGTGAAAATGGTGTCAATTAGGATAAAGGAAAATTTTTATAAACTAATTTGGAGATGGTATTTAACTCCAGTAAGATTAAATAGAATAGATAATAATTGTTCTGCATTATGTTGGAGAGGATGTCAGGAAAAAGGGACATATGCTCATATGTGGTGGAGTTGTAAAAATGTATTGGTGTTTTGGCGAGAGGTTTTTACAGAAATATCGAAAATTATTGGTACTAATTTAGAGGTCTGTCCAAAATTAGCATTGTTATCAATAACTGAGAAGCTTATTTGTGATCAAAATACGAAGGAGTTAATTGTAAACTTGTTAACTGCGGCCAGGCTAATGATAGCGAGAAATTGGAAAGTACAACATGTTTTCCTAATAACAGACTGGTATAAGGAAGTTTGGGACATAGCCCTAAATGATAAACTAACTAGTAGTATCAAATGCAAAAAAGGATTGCTAAAGAAGAATAATTTTATGGAGATATGGAATCAATTACTAGACTATGTATTAATAAAGGGGAAGGGTAACATGCCTTGTCAGGATATGTTATATTTTTGGAATTTAGACTTTATTTTTTATTTATTATATATTTATCAATCGCCCATCTGGCCAGTCACCCGGCCACCCTGGGCGATGTACAATTAAAATACAACAAAACAACACAATAAAATATAATAATTAAAACAATATAAAAAATTCTCATTAAAAACCTAACCCACCCCATATTCCCGCCTGAACAGCCATGTTTTTAATGCACGGCGGAAGCTCATCACGGAGGAGGCATGGCGAAGGTCACTAGGGAGGGAGTTCCATAATGTGGGGGCCGCCACAGAGAAGGCCCTCTTCCTAGTCCCCACCAGCCTGGCTGCTCTGGCTGATGGGATAAGGAGAAGGCCGTCCGTGGCAGACCTTGTTGAGCGGCCTACTTGATGTTGCTGGAGGCGCTCCTTGAGATAAGCTGGGCCGGAGCCGTGTAGGGTTTTAAAGGTCAAAACCAACACCTTGAATTCGGCTTGGCAAGCAACTGGTAGCCAGTGCAACTCATTAAGCACTGGCGTGATGTGATCACGCCGGCGGCTGCCCTTAATCAGGCGAGCCGCCGCGTTCTGTACCAGCTGAAGCTTCCGGACCGTCTTCAAGGGTAACCCCACGTAGAGCGCATTACAGTAGTCTAGGCGAGAGGAGACCAAGGCATGAACCACTGATGGGAGCAGGTGATTAGGAAGGTATTTATGGAAGATCCTTTATTTGATCAAGAGGATAGAAGTATATTAATTGGTCCCTTGGAGGGTGGGGGGGAGCACTTTATGATTTATTGTATGTTGATTATGTTATATTTGTGTGATAATTTTGTATTTTGCTAAATATATTTTCTGTGTTATAATTTGTTTTGAAAAATAAATAAAATATTTAAAAAATAGAAATAAAATAAAAATAAAAGGGGAATTGGACAAATTTATGGAGGATAAGGCTATCCATGGCTACTAGTTCTGATGGCTACATGCTTCCTCCAATATCAGAGGTGGTATGCTATTGCACTCACGTCCTACTTGTGGGTTTCCCACAGGCAGCTGGTTGGCCACTGTGTGAACAGAATGCCGGACTAGATGGACCTTGGTCTGATCTAACACAGAACTTCTTATGTTCTTATGACCCCTGGTTATAGAATGGCTGCAGCAGGGTTGGCAATTTTCTTCTGCTAGTACCCACCATTGCTGCACTTGATTGAAAATGAATGTCACCACAGATTAAATCTTTTTTTTTTACTATTAATAGAATGGAATAACAAATTGCTAGAGGCTATAGCACTGCATAATTATGAAAGCATTTTACTCAAAGTATTGATTTGTGTAACTGACTTCTGATTTAATGACTAAATTTAATGACCTTGTTTGTACTGTAATAGGAACAAACTCTGAACATAGCACAAAGAAGTAGATTGAAGGCCAGTATGGTGCTATTGATTGGGCTTCATTGTTAAAGCTCTTATAGGTATGTGGAGCTTTTTAAGTATGCCTGCAGTTGAGCTTTTTGCATGGCAGCTGTCTTTGCTTGGATAAAGGAAACGACCCTTGCTGACTTAATAAAATAGGAGATATATTTATTTCCATTTTATCATAGATTAGTTATGAACATGGTTTACAAACACCTGTAGGAACAGCTAGGTTCTGCTTCTCTTATTAATGTTGACTACTTCTCTTATATTTAGGTCTTCAATAAACTCATCAGGAGATATAAATATTTGGAAAAGGCATTTGAAGATGAAATTAAAAAGGTAATACTTGTAACATAATGTGGGACTTTAATTTCTAATATGCAGTGTCTTTTTCATCTACTACATACATAATCAGTAGTTGGTTTGAAACACTGGATACCAAGTTGTGAAGTGGGTATTGTAGTGACCATATCTGCATACATTTATCTAGATCAAGCAAGATGGAAAGCCTGTGATTGTTTTATTTGGGGGGGGGGGGGTTTGAGGGAGAGATGTACTGTTTTTAAAATCTCTAACCTATATTAGAAAACAGGGTGTTTTGTTGCTGTAGTACAGACCTATTTTTACAGCCAATTGATTTTTTTAGGGCTATGTGTCCTCCATAGTTCTGCAACCGCAGATTCTCATCCTGAGAATCTCTGCTTTCATGTCAATAAAAAGCAAGCTTCTAGCCCATAAGGTGTGAATATATGCTTGAAATTGTGTGAAGATTGTATGGTAAAATCACAGAAGCCATAGAGGAATGGAACAGACTTTCCAGTGGTCGTGAGAACAAGTTTTCAGTATCCCTTCTCCTCCTCCAATTGACTAGTAGATGCAGAATAAATTTTGCAAAGTAAATATATGCAGCCTTGCTCAATTTGCATAGCTTATTTTGGTGGCAAAATGCAGCATTTCTTGGTGCAGAATGATGTTTTTAGCACACACTTGGTGCAGAATGATGTTTTTAGCCTGGGCTTATGGTTAGCTGACCATTGTGTGGAAAAACTCAAAATCATTTTAAGTGGCTAGGCAGGAGACTCTGAGGAACAGCGAGCCAGCCCTCCACAAAACAGTAGTTTTATTTCATTGTTTAATGCTATTGGGATGAATTCATAGGTGCTTGAGGTGCCTATTCCTGGCAGGTTTATGCCACCAGGGGTCACCTTTCTTTGGTCAGGATCAGTACAGGCTGGTGGCTCTCATGTCAGCAGGGCTGTGTATCCACTCCGGATTTTACTCTGAACTTTTAAGGAGCTATCCATGGTGCTGCACCCTGTCCCCAAAATAGGTTCGACACCATGGATAGCTCCTTAAAAGTTCAGAGTGAAATCCGGAGCGGATACACAGCCCCACTGACATTGGAGCCCCCCGCCCCCACCGGTCAGAATTCTCTCTGAGAATGTACATTTCCCTAGGAGGGATGCAATAGACTGAGATGTGTGAAGGCATCTCAGGTATGAACTAGTATGGAGAGAAACCATTATGGAATCTCTTCTACTGCTGGTACTTGGCTGAACTGTTGCCACTTCTCCCCATCCTGCTCCCCCTTTGGAACTGAGAGGACCAAACAATTGGGCAAGGACAATTTCAATGTTTGTTTGTCCATCACTATTTTTTAATTTATTACTTTTCTATCCTGCCCCTTTTTCTCCTCCAAGGAACCCCTGGTGGCTTACATGGGCATCCTCTCCATTTATCCTCACAACAACACTATTTAGGTTAGGATGAGAATCAATAATTGGGTTTGCAGACATGCGGGTAGCTAATAAACCACAGTGGCTTATAATGCCCAATTTCCCTAATTACCCTTGCCGGGTGCAGCTTGTCATTGTGTGCGAACCTGGCGAGTTGGGGTGGTTAACAAACCACCCAGAACCCATGATCTGCTGTAGGGTTGCTGCATGGCTTGTTAACCACCCACCCTCACTGGGTTTGCATGTAACAAGTTGCGCCCAGAGAAGGTAATTAGGGAAATGAGCTGGCACACGTGGTGGTGAACAAGCCACCATAGCTTATTAACCACCCTTGTGTCATGCGAACCGGGCCAGTGACTTTGCTCAAAGTCATCTAGTGAGCTCCATGGCCAAGTGGGGACTGGAACACAGATCTCCCGAGTCCCAGTCCAACACTCTAACCACTACATCATGGTTGCAAGCAAACTTCAAGGGAGAGGAATGGATGATGAGAAATTTTGCAAGGGTTGTACTTCACAAGAGGAACTGCAAAGATGTCAGACACACCTTAAGGTCTCTTAAAGCCATCGCTGCTGTAGCCTTCCTCTTACAATGAATGAAATAACAAATGCACTGTGTGCTGTTCTGCATGTGCGCTGATAGAGTGAGGGTTTAGCAAAGTATCCCTTTAAATGATGGTAAGTGCTTTGTACACTTGGTTATGTGCAGCTTCCCCAACTTCATAAGCTTAACTCTACTGTTAATTACAATAATCCATTGTTATGAGTAATACTGACTCATTATGTTTCAAGTACAGAAAGCACTTTATCCCCATTCAAGCTACTCTTTTTCCTTTCCACCTCCGCCCTCTTCATCTGGGGACCCATGATTGTTAATGGTGTTTAGCACAGTTGTGTCAAACTGTGCTTTGTGTTTATTTTATTTGCAAGTTTATTTTAACACTGGGCTTGGAATCTATTGAAGGCTTTCTATGCAAAGTAGAAAGTGGTCACCACCCAGCATTTTTTTTTTAGATACCACAGATTACTACAATTTTTAAAAGATAAATTCTGTATTCAAGGGTGTAAGCCAGCTTACTCCAGCCTGGCACCCTCCAAATGTTTTGGATTTCAACTCCCCTGCCCCAAAATACTGGGCTTTATAGTTCAAAACATCTGGAGGGCACAAGATTGGAGAAGATTGGTGTATGCATGCAGTACCCATTGCATCCCAGCCCTAGTCAACCAAGGTCATATCATAATGAGATCCAAGCGTGGAAGGGGCACATGTACAAACCATATTTCCCAGTCAGTTATAGCCCCATACACGTATGGCTGTGTATTCATTTTGACCAATATTAGGTAATCTGGTTCAAGGAGAACTGGTCATCTTGAACATGTTTACATCTTCTCTTTCTCTGTTACTTTACTCTAGCTCATCCCAGGAGTATACATTACTGCTGCATCTGTCTATTTACATCTGGTGAAGTAGGCTATTGCCTCTAAATGCTCACAACACTGAGAGCCAGTGTGGTGTAGTGGTTACAGTGTTGGACTGGGACTCGGGAGATCTGAGTTCTAGTCTCCGCTCGGCCATGAAACTCACTGGGTAACTTTGGGCCAGTCACTGACACTCAACCTAATCTACCTCACAGGATTGTTGTGAGGATAAAATGGAGAGGAGGAGGAGGATTATGTAAGCCGCCTTGGGTTCCTTTCAGGAAAAAAGGCAGGGTATAAATATAATAAATAAATAAACACAATGACTGGGTTCAGACAACAGGATAACCCATACACAAGGGTTGAGTATGGGTTGGGTGTGGGTTGCTGTTGAACCATGAGTTGTTGTTAAAATATGGGTTATTGTGTTGTCTGAACCCATGGCTTGTTAACCATGAACAACCCATGAAGAGAACCCATGGTTTGTTATCTTGGCTGGGTCCAGACTGTACGATAACCCACGTTCCAAAAACTGCCAATTGTACAATGACTACCCATACTCAACCCTTGGGTTATCATGCTGTCTGAACCCAGTCAATGAAACACTTAAGCCATAATCTAGAAGGGGTACATGTAAGCCTTCATTATGCCTTGAATTTGGGAAAGGGCCCTGAAGCTCAGAGCACAAGCTTTATGTGCAAGATGTCCCAGGTTCAATCCCTGGGAAGGCTGGGTAAGACTCCTGTCTGATACCCCTGGAGAAGAGTTGCCTGTCAATGTAGACAGTACTAAGCTAGTTGGTCCACTGGATGGACTCCATCTAAGGCAGCGTTCTCTTCCTGTACAGACTCCCTTCTCCCAAATGTCTCTTTAGCACCAAATCCCATAAGAATCAGGCAGGTTTCCTCCCTACCCTCTCAAGCAACAACAACAAAGAGCTAATAAATGTTACTGAGGCATGTCTGTATGTAATAGAAGTTACACACTGAAATTTGGGAGAAGGGAGCCCGTGCACCAGTTTTGAACTTCTTGTAGTGAACAAAATTGCAGTGACAGTGGGCTTCCACTCAGGCGTTCTAGTTTAGAAAAACCGTAGCGCTAGACATGCTGCTCTGATTATTCAACTACTTAAAACTCCTGCTGCAAAAGCTAGGAGTTCAAATGTGGTACTGGAAGTAAAAATTAGACATGTTGATTTTCCTAAAACCAAACTCTGTTCCTACAGTATATATAATTATACCCAAGATTATCTAACAGTAGACAAATTGGAGCTCAGTGGGTGGGAAGCCGACATTATTACTGAAACACACCAGTGTTCTAGGGCCTCCCCTATAGAGCTGGTAACCAAAACCGTAATGGTGATAGGAAGGGAACAGCTCTGAAAGCAATCAGTTGTGCATGCTGGTGGCGGTAATAGCAACTTGAAGCTGAACACTGTGTTCATTTTTGACAGCTTCTAAGTGGGTTGATTGGAATTGGATTCCCCCGCCCCCCCGAAGCTAATTCAGGCTATGTCTAACAGTTGAGTAAGGAACAAATACCTTTTGAACAAAAGAAAAGATCTCCTATGTAAATACAAAGGCATCCTCGTGTGGCCTGATGCCAGAAACTCAGATGTTGTTTACATTGTGCTAGTCATCTCTGAGGCAAATAGGATGGCAAGGTACCTGTATTCTGTCAAGTATTATTTCCTATACACAGTGCTTTTTTTCTGGAGAAAAGGGTATCGGAACTCTTGGATTACATTTCCTCGGGAGTAGATGGCGATTAAATTGTAATGCAATTAATAGAAGAAAAGGTGCTGGAACTCAGTTCCGGTGAGTTCCACCAGAAAAAAAGCCCTGCCTATACATAAGACAGATTCAAATGAGAATCAGTGACTGGATTCAGACAACATGATAACCCATACTCAAGGGTTGAGTATAGGTTGAGTGTGGGTTGTTGTTGAAACGTGGGTTATTGTGTTGTCTGAACCCAGCTGAGATAACAAACCATGGTGACAACCCACAGTTCACAACCCAACAACAAACATGGGTTCTCTTCATCAGTTGTTTGTAGTTAACAAGCCATGGCTTGTTAGCACAGCTGGGTTCAGACAACATGATAACCCACATTTCAACGACAACCCACACTCAACCCTTGTGTGTGGGTTATCGTGTTGTCTGAACCCAGTGTGTGTGTGTGTGTGTGTGTTATAGGAATTGAGAAGACTAACTTTGAGGGGTAGAGGCTGACACACTCTTGAGTTTAATGGCTTGTCCATAAGTCATGATTGCACCCTTAATTTCCCTTTCTTAAGAAGACTTGTCCTCTCCCACTGAGCTGTACTTGCAAGGGATACGAGCTATACTTACAACTGCCACCACCAGCAGCCATTCCAGCAGACTGGCTGTACAGAGGGAGTTGAGAGGGGAGGCAGGGACATTCCACCAGCCCTGCTGAAAGACTATTTAATATTTTTCCTCTTCTCATCCCTGTTTCCTTGTGTGTTGTGTCTTTTTATATTGTAAGCCTGTTGGCAGGGATTGTCGTATTTTACTGATTGCATGGAAGTTGCTCCAAGAGTCTTTTTGGCTGAGGAGTGGGATAAAACTACTTTAAATAAATAAAATAAGAAATACGCTGGGGAAGCTAACCAACAGCTTTACCTTGAAGCTCTTCCTTCAATTTGCTGTGTCTCAAACTCAGTTTTTAAAAAATGCCCAGTATTTTTGTGGTAGCTGGGCTCAAGTGTAAGGCATGCATTTACAAAACATGGTTCAGTCCTGAAGCGTCCACGCTTCAGAGTAGGTTAAGGCACCACCTGGGCACCCCTCATGGTTTGCCTTTTGCTCTGTATTCCTCTTTCAGAAGCATGGCTTTGGTAATGCTTAGCCAGCTAGCTTTAATTCAGTTAAGTAGGACTTTGTTCCTCAATCAAGCAGTTGAACTGCAGTAACACATCTAAAATGAGAAGTCAAGCCTTTATTGAAGCCTTAAACCAGATATGTGGAGGCTGCCTGTGGTTCCTTGAGGGAAAGACACACAGTACACATACCAAAGGGATTCTTCATTTCTTTCTCACATTAGCCATAAGCAAGCCCTCCTTTCAGGCCCCTGGGTCGAACTGAGCACGGAACATTTCAGAATCATAGGCTAGGTCTAGGATAGCTAGTCACATCAATGAACCTGTGCAAACACAGGTACTTCATGTTTGTGCGTGGGGTAGGGTAATTAAATACGTACCAAAAAAGTATCTCTCTTTCTTGTCTCACAGTTGCTGTTATTCCTTAAAGCCTTTTCTGAAACAGAGCAGACAAAATTGGCGATGCTCACTGGAATCTTGCTAGCCAATGGGACGCTTCCTGCTTCTATTTTAACAAGCCTTTTCACTGACAACATTGTCAAAGAAGGTAATTTTTTTTATCCTGGCAGTGTGTTTCCTGTAAGAGTACCTTTCCTCCTCTTGGGAGAGAAGATGATAATCTACCAAGAGCAGGGCCTTCTGTGTTGTGGCCCTGGAACTGTGGAATGCTCTTCCTGGAGAAGCTTGTTTGTCTTTGGAAACAACCTAAGATGCAAGCAGCATATTCTGCCATGCATCTGGAAATGGTTTTATTGTTAATTTTACTAACTTCATTAGTTTTATTAATACTGTGCTTAGAGTATTCATGTTGGGTATTTCAAAGCCCATCTTGTGAAATAATGAATAATTTTGAACCTTTTTAGTGTACAAGCAAAGGGAAAGATGCCTCATCAATAGAGTAAAAATGAGGAAATAGATAATTCAAAGAAGCAGTCTTGAACATCTTAACCTAAAAGCCAAACTACCTGTTGCAGATACTGCGTTTTTAAATAGAGCGCTTAGGATTGGGCAGTGCCTCTTTCTTATCAAGAAGCAGCTGTCAGAGGTGGCAGTGATCTGGATCAGGACCTCGAGAGTGGGGGGAGAAGGGTTTAACCCGCTCCCCATAGCTCATCTCTCTGCACTGCAGTTTTGATCCAGATTGAGAGCGTCAAGGCTATTTTTTGTTAAGAAAGGGAAGGGTTGCCGGTTCTAAGCACATTATTTTAAAAAATGCAAATAGCTTTAATGTGTAACTTAGCCTTTGGTGAAGCCCTAGAGGCAAACAAATGTCCCCAGACTAGTGGAGGAGATGCCCAGAGCTCTGCCCCAGCCTACCCCACCCCCTGCACAGCCTGATGCTCCTCAGGGGACCCAGGCAATTTACTCCTCTTTAATAGATCTTTCAGTGCTCTTAAGAATGAGGGGGTAAGACACCGTGGGGGTTGCTTTTCCCAGAGTGCCATGGGGGCAAAAGAGTGTCTGGACTGGGGGAGAGGGCAGGGGACATCTTTATCTTCTTCCACTTGGATCCATGGAATCCATTATGGATGGGGAAATCAGGGAGAAAAGTAACTCACCCACCCACCCACCACAACCAGAGATAAGGAGTGGGAGGGAGCCACACACATATCTCAGCGTGGACACCAGCTTGCTATTTCATCATGTCCCAAGCACAAAGAAGAGGGCAACATCTGTTGGTGATCTCCTCAGCTGCTAGCCCAGCTCTTTCTCCGTCCCTGCCGGAGTGCCCAGGGAAAGCAAAAATTCGAAGCTACCCAACCGGAAGCTCTTTCTCTTTCTCTCTCCCCCCCCCCCCACTTTGGGACAGAACTCGAGCCAGAACTGAGCTAACTGGGCTGCCTGGACTTGTCCCCAATTGCTTTGAAAATGGGGTTTGCATACCAGGGCTTGATCTGGATGGGAGGCTCCTGGCACGAAATAGATGCCAAGCATGAGTGGGCATTAATTTGGAAGGAGGCTTCCAGTAAACAAGTTCACGATTTCAAAGGTGGTGATAGATTTACAAATCACTCATGCATGCTCAGAAGAGAGACTCTTTTGCATACGCTCAGTTGACTTTTTTTTTTTTAGCTTTTCATACTTTCTTTCCCCTCCCCAAAGTTTCAGTTTGAATGCAGCATCCTAAACCCATGTGGGGCGGGGGTCGTTCAGGCGTTGAGGCTAAATAGATGGATTTTTTTTTTAAATTACGGAAACACAACTTTTACACCCTTTTCCTAAGGAAACTGATGTGTAAATAAGTCTCACTGATTTCTGCATGTGTGCTTAGGAGCTCAGCCTGAATGTGGGGCGCATCCCAGTGGTATCTAGCTAAATGAAAAGCCTCTTCCGGTTCAAAAGCAAGATAAAAGCTTATGGCCTCCGTGTGGCTTATTGCTGTGCTTTGTGCCACTGTCGTATACAAGACTGAAAGTATGGCAAAACATGTCAGTCATTATCAACAGATGATAACCATGGTAACCCAGCTGCCTGGATCTGTTCTCATTCTCTCTTTCTCTCTTTTTCTTTCTTTACTGTGGTATTATAAGACATTTGGCCCACCCATATATTTCATCACTTCTAAAAATCCAAAATTCTATAGAACAGTGTTCTCCAACCTTGGGTGCCCAGATGTTTTTGGCCTACAACTCCCGGCATGCCCCAGCCAGCGTAGCATGCTGGGAGTTGTAGGCCAAAAACATCTGGGCACCCAAGGTTGGAGAACACTGTTCTATAGGTTGTTCCTCTCTGTTCTTGTTGTATCTATGTAGCCCTATGTGACTGTAAAGGGTTTCAGGCAGACCTGCCGCTTGCATTGCCGTTTGAACAGGTATGTTAAATCCACATGCAGAAATCCACGTGGCATATCTACTAAAGCATAGCCATTTGAGGCACGCGTGTCATAGATATGAACTTGCATATGTCGTGGAAACAGGGCACATAAGTGCAGTTGGCCTTGCCCCCCTGCCCTGGCACACATCTCTCCATTGCATATACTTCAAACATAATGGTTTTAGTAGGCACACAGCAGAGGTCTGTGATAATATGTGAAGCAGCCTGGCATCTATAACAAGCTTTACTTGTAATCTGTATCAGCCCCGTGATAGTTATTTTTACTTCTGTGCTTCTAAATGTGTATAAATTAGAAAGGTGCTTATTTGTACCCTTCCTCACTTTGTTTTTGTTTTCTCTAGGTATTGCAGCTTCTTTTGCTGTCAAGCTTTTTAAAGCATGGATGCTAGAGAAAGATGCTAATTCAGTTACATCCTCTTTAAGAAAAGCTAATTTAGACAAGAGGTTGCTAGTAAGTGTTTCCTTCCTTCTTTCCTACCTTCCTTCCTCTTCTACTTCTTCAAATAATAAAAATTTAAGACTGAAAAGAAAAATACAAACATGATGTCTAAAACATAATAAAACCAGCAACCACATAAAACCAACAACAGGAGATGACATTAGTGCAAATAATGTTTAAAAGCATGAAGGGCTGAATCCTATGCTGGGGAATGCTGGGAGTTGTAGGCCTTTTTTCTGTCTAAACTTGCATAGGACTACATGTTAAAAGATTTTAACATTGGAAAGCCTGGGGAAATAAAAAAGGTCTTCACCTGGCACTGAAAAGGCCTTCTGTCTAGTAGCCACCCTTCGCACCTCTTTTCTAAAGATTTCCTTCCTTAAGTTTATCTTTATTTTATCACACCTTTCCACCAAAAATGGTGCTCAAGGCAGCTAAGAATATCATCATCATCATCATCATCATCAATTTTATTTCTGTATTGCCCAATAGCCAAAGCTCTCTGGGTGGTTTAAAACAATCAGTAAAAAAATACAATAGAATAGAAAATATACACAATAAAAACATTATAAAAAAATTAAAACCAAATTTAAAAAACAACACAAATAGCTAGAACAAGTTAATACAATATGACCAGTAAAAAAGTTAAAAATAACCACCGCAGCAAGCACTATTTAGAGTTGTTAAAAGCCTCAATATAGAGGGCAGTCTAAACCTGGTGCCAAAAAGATGCCAGGCAGGCCTCGGGGGAGCTTGTTCCAGAGTTGGGTGGCTATTGCAGAAAAGGCCCTCCCCCTTGTTGCCACCCTCCGAGCCTCCGTTGGAGGTGGCAGTCGGAGGAAGGCCCCAGACGTTGAGCATAGTATCCGGGTAGACTGTGCTTGGGAGAGGCATTCCATCGAGTACTGTGGTCCCAAGCCGTCTAGGACTTTAAAGGTTAAGACCAGCACTTTGAATCGGGCTCGGAAGCATACAGGCAGCTGGCACAAGCAGGCCCGAACTGGTGTTATTTGTTTGGACCTTCTGGTCCCAGTAATGAGTCTGGGTGCTGCATTTTGCACAAGCTGCAGCTTCTGAACAGTCTTCAAGGGCAGCCCCACGTAAAGTATTGCAGTAGTCTAGCTTCGAGATTGGGATTGAAACATAACTTAATAATAAGAAATAAATAATACTAAAATTGGGATTGAAGCATAACTTAATTAAAAGATCACATAAGGCAAATTAAAGTGCACCAAACCAGATAACCCCCTCCCCCCTTCAGCAGCAGACCTGCTTACATGCCAAAGGCCTGCCTGAATAAAACAACGTCCTTGCCTACTGGCAGAAGGACAACAGGACAGGAGCAGAACTAGCCTCCTTCGGCAGGGAGATCCAGAGCCTGAAAGCGGCCACAGACAAGGCCCACTCTCGCGTCCCCACCAAACACCCCTCGGACAGTAGTGGGACCAAGAGAAGGCCCTCCCTGGAAAATTGCAGCACTCTGGCAGCCTCGTATGGGAGAAGGTAGTCTTTGAGGGCAAAGTAAATGTTCTGTCCAGTACGTGTGGTGAAGCGTGCATGCTTTTCATAGGATTTCATAGGATCATAGAGTTGGAAGGGGCCTACAAGGCCATCGAGTCCAACCCCCTGCTCAGTGCAGGAAGCTAGAGGGGTCTCCCATCCAAGTAATAACCAGGCCTGACCCTGCTTAGCTTTCCAGGCTCAGACAAGCTGAGCTATCACATGGCCTAGTTTTCTTTACATCTGTATAAGCGTGGTGCTCCAGAAGGCGGGGTTTAAACCATTCCCCCTACACAGTTCTTTGTGTGTGTGTGTGTGTGTGTGTGTGTGTGCAAAATTCCACCCCACCGCTTCTCCATGGGGTGGGGGTGGATTATTTTTTTTTTAAAAAACTCTTTATTTTTTTTCCATCTCACCTCAAGGGTGGGGTGGTGTTCGATGGAATTTTGCAGAAAACAAAAAACAGGTAGGGAGAAGGTTTAATCCCCCCCTCCAGAACACAGTGGTTCTGATCTGAATCAGGTCTCTACATGCTGATTCATCCAAAGCATGTACTCTGCCACTGATCTTATGGCCCTTTCTGCTGACGGTGCCCAGTCAGCCACTCTTGCAGTTCTCTCCATATCCTCTGGCTCCCAGAAGACACAAGAATGAGCTTGATCCACTGTGGTGCCTTTCCAAGACAAAGCAGACAGAAGAAGGCCTCCTTTCTCTGCTTTCTGTTGCCAGCAGACGTGGTGGAGAGAACCGCACAAAATGTCGCCTTGCCTCTACGCAGCTGGGCTCTGCGTTGTCCTTTTTGTGCCTTGCTGGCCCAAAGCTGGGAAAGCCTCCGTTCCAATGGCTCCTAGCTGGAACGGAGTGCTGCCACGTGCCTGTGCTTTCCTTTTAAAGTGCCCCCAGTCCTTATGGCAAAATTAAAAGGGCAGCACACAATCTCTGGAGCCTTGTAAGAAGCCAGCAGCAATGCTTGGCCGGTTACAGGTGCAGATTCAGTGGCCACTTAGAGCAGTGGCTGCTTACCCCGACTAGGTGGTTAACGGCAACTACTACCTCCACTTCACGGCTGGCGAAGATGAGGTTCTGTGTTCCTGTTTTGTGTAGTTCCCCTGCCCCAAGTTATGTATGACTTTGAATATTTATTTTAAGCTCTTTTACAAAAAGCAACTTTCTTGCTTACAGGAACTGTTTCCAGCCAACCGTCAGAACGTGGAGCACTTCGCCAAGTATTTCACTGATGCCGGCCTAAAAGAGCTTTCAGACTTCCTCCGAGTCCAGCAGTCACTGGGGACTCGGAAAGAGCTACAAAAAGAATTCCAGGAGCGTCTTTCTCAGGAATGCCCAATTAAAGAGGTGGAGAAAAGTGGTATTTTCCTTTTATTCGAGCCATAGGAAGAAAAAGACTTAAATGAATACTGATTACAGGAAAAGATGCAAAACGTAGCTCTTAAGAATGGAGTAGCTACACAGTGTTTGGGGGGAAAATGCTGTTTCTTAAGTGATTGCAGTTGACTGCTAAGTGCTATGACCTTTATTTTAATTTTTTTAAATATGGGTTTGTGCACTGGAAACGTAACCATACAAACACCAGATGCATCAGAGACAATTCTTGGAATGTCTGTTGAATCTTTCCCAGAGCAACTTTTCTAGCACTCCTTTTTGTGACTTTTGCCCTGAAAGGGAGGGGCCTAGAAATATTTTAAATAAATAAAATACAAAACTTGTAGCCATGCCTTGGAAGTCCTGGTAGTCATGGGCTTCCAGGGGTCACAGGGCTACTTAGCCTCAGTCTTCATATCTTCCTTACCTTGTGCCACCCCAGTTTTGTCAAAATAAGGAAATGTACCCATTACTGCTAAGCAACGATTTACTAAATTAATATGCTAGCGAAGCAGACACACACGAATGACATCAAATTTCAGCTGGTACCCCCTTCTTACAGCTTCGATACCTTTTCTTTCCCTTGATGCATAGTTTATAAATGACCCCAAGGTCTGAATGCAGGGTTGGCGGGCATGGAAGTAACCACCCCAGATATTTGTTATGCTATTGATCATGTATTTTAAGCACTTTTGGAATTATATTCAGAATGCTGTAAAACCATTGCAGGTTTTGAAGGGTTAGTGTTAAGTATTTCTAGCTACCAGACTGTTGGGAAGTGAGTTGCCACATATAGCACCAGCTGTTGACACTAAATCAAGTATTATTGATTGCTTACAGTGGCATGAGAATAATTGTAAGGTTTGTTTTTTGATACCTTGTGGAAGACACGCCACTGCACAGAAAACAATCCTCGATAGGTTGGAGCGCTGGGCCGAAAACAACACAATGAAATTTAATAGGGATAAATGCCAAGTGCTGCACCTAGGGAGAGGAAACTAAATGCAGAGTTACAGAATGGGGGACACTTGGCTCAACAATACTACAAGTGAGAAGGATCTTGGAATTGTGGTAGATCACAAACTGAATATGAGCCAGCAATGCGATATGGCTGCAAAGAAGGCAAATACTATTTTGGGCTGCATTAATAGAAGTATAGCTTCCAAATCGCGGGAAGTGATAATTCCCCTTTACTCGGCACTGGTCAGGCCTCATCTTGAGTACTGCGTCCAGTTCTGGGCACCACACTTTAAGAAGGACATAGAAAAACTGGAGAGGGTTCAGAGGAGGGCAACAAGGATGATAAAGGGACTGGAAACAAGGCCCTATGAGGAGAGACTGAAAGAACTGGGCATGTTTAGCCTTCAGAAGAGGAGACTGAGGGGAGATATGATCGCACTCTTCCAGTACTTGAAGGGATGTCACACAGAGGAGGGCCAGGATCTCTTCTCGATCATCCCAGTTTGCAGGACACGGAATAGTGGGCTCAAGTTACAGGAACCTAGATTCCACCTAAACATCAGGAAAATTTTCCTGACTGTTAGAGCAATAAGACAATGGAATCAACTACCTATGGAGGTGGTGGGCTCTCCCAGTCTGGAGGCATTCAAGGTGCAACTGGACAATCATCTGTCAGGGATGCTTTGACCTGAATTCCTGCACTGAGCAGGGGGTTGGACTCGATGGCCTTGTAGGCCCCTTCCAACTCTACTTTTCTATGATTCTAACCAGCGATCCAGGGGCAGTCCTTGCCAAAGGATGGAATAAAGTTTGTGTGTGTCATGTGATGGTTGCCCTCTAGTGGCTGCCAATTGAACATGCCGCATTCCCAGCCCCAAACGCTAGCAGGAGAAACTGTTCCCAAATTCTCTAACATGTGTTCATGTTAGAAAAATGTGCTATACATACACACACACACACACACACACACACACACACACTGTAGTCTATGGGGGGAAATATGCACTTTTGGAAAATATGCAAAATTTTTGCACATTTTTCCCATTAGTTTTGTGCAGTTTTCCTGTTCACACAAAATGAACAGAGATTGCAAGCTAACATGATAAATGAAGGGAGACGAACATCAAGCTGATGTTCAGAGAATCTGGGCAAACATGGATATGGCTTGTTCGCTCATCCCTACAATGAAGCCCTTTTTTATTTATACTGTCAAATATTCCCTCTTGTTGGAATGCCCTTGATAAACATAGGCCTTCAGACCAAATCAAAAGTTCATTGTTAATGACATGCTTTTTAAAAAAAATTCCTCTCAGCTCTCCATTTCCTCTGTATACTATCAACAGTTGGATCAACACAGTGCAAAAATATAATTGTTGGCAGACGTTTGCAGCAGGTAGGAGGAGGTGTTTAAGATTATGGTTTTAAGGTAGTGTTTTGTTTTTTTTTCTTCCTTCCTCTGCAGATGGTGCTTTATGTCAAAGAAGAAATGAAGAGAAATGATCTGCCAGAGCCAGCTGTGATTGGACTCCTGTGGACCTGCGTAATGAATGCTGTCGAATGGAACAAGAAGGAAGAGCTGGTTGCAGAACAAGCACTTAAACATCTGAAGGTACGCAGGCAGGGAATGCTTGTACAATCAGAACGCAAGACTGGATCCGAGGGCTCCCTTTGTGTGCAGCTGTTTGTGCACATGTGTCCGCAGGAGATGTATCTGTGTGTATGCCAAGAGGGCCGGCATTATGTCCCAGTCGTGATGGTACCTTCCCATTCCTTCAAATAGGGCCGTTCAGACTTTCTCAACAGTGCTGCAGCATCAAGAGCTCCCAGGCCCATTTGCCTCCAGGCATTGAGGGTGATATGAGGATGATACGAAACAAGCGGTTTGTTCAAGTTGTAATAAATTTACAGCTGCAGACATGAGCCCTACAATTCATCCAGAGTAGATCTTTATTTTTTATTTGTGTAAAAATATATATCCTGCCCTTCTGGTGCTTACGCACGACTCGTGCGTAAGCTAGCCATGAAAACCAATCATAAAATATAATGGGCTGGATCCAGATTTACGTTGGATAAACAGCTGGTGGAACTGAGCTCTTTCCCACACCAGCCCCCTGAAAATGCTACACTGAATAGGGCGTGATGTCGGGGAAGGGGGGGGCAAAATTGGCCGGAGGGATTTTCTGCAAGCGAAGCCCATTTGCCTAGCAAAAGGCAGATCCTGCGTCTTACCCAATAAAATTCCAAAAGATCCCACCAGTGTCTTTTGAAAACATCGCAGACAACAATATTCTGTATGTCCATACCCCTAAGTTGTTCTTTTTTCTCAATGAAACAGTCAGATAATGGGTTTCATCAGGATTAGTCTGTGAATAACTAACTGATTTCTCCTCTGATTGTTTTAGCAATATGCACCATTACTGGCTGTGTTCAGCACCCAAGGCCAGTCAGAGCTGATCCTTCTCCAGAAGGTTCAGGAATACTGTTATGATAACATCCACTTTATGAAAGCCTTTCAGAAGATTGTGGTGCTCTTTTATAAAGGTATCTGTCCATACCTAGTTTGTTTCTTTTTCTTTTTGTTTTTTTACTTGCTTTTATTTAAAATAATTTCCCATTAAATTGACATGCAATGCAACTTGAATAAAATTTAAAAACCAGTACAAAATTAAAAAAAAAATTAAGCTGAAACATCAGCAGTACAATATTTTGTTTAAGAAGTTTAGCACTGTGTATGCCAAATGATGTGGCCTGTGCCTCCTTACTCCTCATGTTTTATAAAGCTCAATGTGGTAAGAGTGGGTTGCTAAGCTGCAGGCTGATGTGTGCCTCCGTCTATGATGCTAGCCCTCCCCAAACAAAAACAAACCCTCTTACTCATGGTATTGGAAAATGTGACAAGAAGATGTCAACTCTGAAGGGAAGGTTTTTAAGATGACTGTCCATTAAAGGGTTATGGCAGACTGTGTATAGTCTGGTTGAAGGGCAGGGTTCAGTGGACTTAACCACTTGATTGAATCAGGGGAGGGAATGCTGGACATTGCCTAGCAACAGGTTTGAATTCCATTCTAACACTCCTCTGACAGATAGACCTGGTTAGTGTTAACTGACTTAACTGACACTTGCTAGGGTTTAGCAAGGAGGATTGACCTGTGTGTTTTTCCTTACTTCAGAAGATAGAGTAACGTTTAAGTAACTGCACTTCTGTAACCATCAAGCTTAGTGCCCGAGACATCTTATGTTACAGTTATTTCTCTTTTAAAAAGCATCAACTTAGGAACAAGTTCTGTGTGTGCGTGTGTTTGTCTGTGAGAAATCTGCTGCTGCTTTTGCACTCTGCCACTACCACCACTACTACTACTACTACAGTATTTGTATACCGCTCCACATCAAGCAGATTCCGTAGCTGTGAACAATAAAAAGACAAAAACAGATACATTGAAAACAAACTAAAATTACACTGGTGGCTGAAGAGCAGAGAAGGCTTCCTGAAACAGGGAGGTCTTCAGCAGGTGCCAAAAGCAGCACAATGTCGGAGCCTGCCTGACCTCCAGAGGCAGGGAGTTCCACAGAAATGGAGCCACCACACTGAAGGCTCTTCTGGTGGACTCCAATTGGGCCAAAGGTCCATGAGGAACCACCAGGAGCATGCCATCTGATGACCTCAGCGATCAGGCAGGTTGGTACGGGAGGAGGCGCTTTCTCAGGTAACCTGGTCCCAAGTAGTTTTGGGCTTTGTACACAAGTACCAGAACCTTAAACCTGACCCGGTAGCGAATAGGTAGCCAGTGCAGTTCCTTCAGCAAAGGAGTTGCATGCTGAAAAGGGGAGGCTCCTGACAATAGCAGAGCTGCTGCATTCTGCACTAGCTCCAGCTTTCAGAGCAGCTTTAAGGGCAGCCCCACATAGAGTGCATTGCAGTAATCCAATCGCAGACTAAATTTAGTCAAAGACTCAGTCAGTGGCTACTAGTCCTGATGGCTATATGCTACCTCCAGGATCAGATGAAGCCTGCTTCTGACCTGTTGCTGAGGAACAAAACCAGGAGCGGGCTATTGCCTCTCCCGCTTGTGGGCTTCCCGAAGGCATCTAGTTCGCCACAGTGGGAAATAGGGTGCTGAACAAGATAAGCCTTTGATCTGATCCAACAGGACTGTTCTTACGTTTTTAGATGGGTCAGTGAACTGAACTGATATGTCCTGAACCTCCCATGGGATCATCTTTGCTCCAGTCATATGAAAGGCTGCCACGGGAGGCATTCCATAAGTTGCTTCTTGGGCTGCGAAAGCAGATGAGGCCTTTAGAGAGTTGTACTCGGTGCCTTGAGGATTTTCAATTTTCAGTGCTTGCTGAGCATAACTTGCATCAAACCTCAGCTTAAAGAGCTTGAAAGCTAAACATGGATCCTAAAAATATTGAATAGACTGCAAATAGGCAAATGCAGAAGTTTTCCTTGGAGATTTAGCATATCTCTTATCTTTTTGTTCAAAAAGATAGAAGACACTCATCTCTTCAGATAAACTATTGGGTTCCCCCCTGCTGATTTTCCTTTTATATAAGGATTGGGTTCATAGCCAGTTTAGAATTGGGTTGTCATAGAGACTAAAAGTCTGTCTTCTGCTGGGTGTTATATGACATTGTTGCTATAAATAGCTGAAGAGAAAAGCAGCTTCTACCGAAACGTTTCATAATGGGCTTTATTTGTATTGATTGTAGTGTCATACTGACCGCAGTAGACTGAGGGATTTAGGTCTGCCTGATAAAAGTCAGTACGTCTATTCTCATTCACCGGCATAATTTAAAAATAAGCACTCAAACATCTAATGAAATGGAAGTGGGAGAGACTCTAGCTAGGACAAATACTGGGCTGTCTTGCATATAATGATCCCACCTTGCCAAACCCTGGTTTAACAACCATGGTTTAATAAATAGAAACCAGCATCGGGACTGCGCACACCTCCTTCGCCCTCTGCTCATCTCTTACCCTCATATGTCTGTTTTGGCACTTCAGTCTGGTCTGTTTAATCAGATTTCTACATTTTATCTGAAACGGGGAACTCTCTTCCTGGTTTAAGATCCTGGTTAGTAAACTGACTTTAAATCAAACTCTGGTTTAAAATTCTGGGTACTAATCCAACATTAAACCAGACTTCCCCATTTCAGATATAACAAGGAGCTCTAGTTTAAACGGGCCAGGACCGAAGTGCCGAAGCTGATGCCTGAGGGTAGGAGGCAACTGGAGGAGCAAAGAAGTGTGTGGGCCCGTTTAACCAGCCAGGACCATGACATCCATACCGGCTCACTAAGTGCATTAGTTTAAGAAACTTGACTAGAATAAACAGCCTGTTACTTTACACTGGGTATTGTAAATGACGCTTTCAGTATGAAAATTATCTTTATTGATTAGATTTGGGTTAAGTTCAACTTAAAGTCAATCTGCTGTAATGTATGTTCCCCCTGCTTGTCACTATTGAGAGGTCCAGAGACTCCATCCAATAGGAGGCAGGGTCTTTAAAGAATGGTTTACCCAGAAGCTGGAGTATTAGGTATCACCCTAATCTTCTGATAGTCTATGCCGTCTCATGAGTCCTGGATCTCAGATGTTCACATTTGAATTTAGAAAGCCACAAGTTTCTCAGTCCACCCTCTCCCCACCCCTTCTTTCACTTGTATTTCTAACTATTAAAGAACCTTTAAGCTTGTGAAGGAAATTGGTTTCTTAACCAAACTTAAGTAGCAGGGTTTTTTGGTTTGACTTCAGTGCTTAATTAAGTCCGATCTTCAGTCATTTGGTGATATTACTGCTTTATTGTTTTAAACATGATGTACATAAAAGGCACTAAATCCCAAACTGTAATCCCATTCCTGTGGAACTATAGCCTACCCAAAATATATTCTAGCATTACCCTGCATTCAGAGTCGCCACGTGTTTGATTTTTAAATGGGTAAACCTTACCAACTAACCTAATATATGTGGCTCTAGGCCACCAGACATATTGCGGTGCAATGCCATTGGTGACTAAAAAATACAGATATTAAGGAAAACTGCAAACAAAAATGCTTGTATTAGTGGAAAGCACACACAAAAACGCATCATATTAGGGTAAAATTTCTTGCAAAAAGTACACTAGAAGAAATGTGTACAAAAATGCAGACAAATGTTTGTGTGACAAACTTACTTGGAAAATGAGAAACAGTGAAACTGAAATTGACAGATTTGGGTATCGCTTAAGTACACTGTGCTTAATGAGGAGATCTTGAATATCCCTTGCATTCAAAGTCACTATGTGTTTGATATTTGATAAACCTTACCAACTAACCTAATATTCGTGGCTCTAGGCCACCAGACATATTAATGTAAACTTCTTTACCTGGGAGTAAGCCCCACTGAATTCAGTGGGACTTACATCAGAGTAGGCACGTATAGGATTGCACTGAGAGCCGATGTTTAATCAGTTACATCCCAGCTTCCTAAATCAGGAGCCGTCTACCAATGTTGCACAGCTTTCCTACCTGTGTGTGCGTGTGTGTTTTCTCTACATGTCTATAATAATCCCCCAGGGCTGAGGTAGTGGGTGGCTGGAATCAGTTACAGCCACCGGGAACTCCTTCATGCATCGCTTCATGGGCTTAGCTGAGAATGACATTACTTGGGGCTGCAATGAGAAAGAATGACGCTTCCCACAAAAGTTCAGCTAAAATTGCAGCAGCATTTAAAATGTCATCTTAATCATCTTTAATCATAAAAGGCTAAATATAAATTACCTCCAGTATTCCTTGTACTTCAAAAAGCAACCTAGGGGTATGATTCATTGTGCCCTGTCCAGCATTATTGCTTAATTGTGCATCTCTCTCTTGACAAGAGAATATTATCTTTTTGGAAGTACTGAAGGCATGAATAAGTTCCAAAAATATTTTTAAAGGAAGATTCTGTTGACCTTTTAATTCACTGTGGTGGCTCGTTTCACTTTTCTTCTGCCCACATTCATGGCCCGTTGAAGATCCCTTTGTTCTGTACAGTAATACCTTGGATTGAGAGCATAATTTGTTCCGGAACTGTGCTTGTAATCCAAAACACTCTTATATCAAAGCGAGTCTCTGGCGGGTGTGAGCGGGGCCGATTTCGGCCCGCTACGCCCACTCGAGGCGAGCAGTTACATCCCTACCAAGACGTCGCTTGTTTATCAAGTCAAAATTTATTTTTTTTTAAATTGCTTGTCTTGCAAAATGCTCTCAGACCAAGTTACTTGCAATCCAAGGTATTACTGTATTCTTAAGCGCATAGTACTTAAGGGATGGCGGGATCTGTCCATTTCAGTTTCGCTCAGTTTCTCACTTTCCCCACGTATAAGTTTGTCACATTTTTGTATGCTTTTTTGTACACATTTCTTCAAACAGGATTTTGTGTATGCATTTTTCCTAGGGGCTGCACTTTTTGCAAACACTTTTACCCTAATATAGTGTTTGTGTGTGCTTTCCCCTAAATATGCATTTTTGTTTGCACTTTTCCTTAATATTTTTATCCTTGAGTTGCAAATTGCATCACAACATTCTGACAGTGCAGATTTCAGTGTGCAGTGCATTCTGGTTCATCTATAGCTTCAGAAGGTGTGAATTGGGTAAGTTTGTATAAACATTCAGACCAAACAATTTTCTCATCCATCCCTAGTTCTATATCATACAGGCAGTTCTTCTCCACTTCGCTTATGATCAGTCTCTTATTCCTCCAGTTCTGTTGTCTCCCTCGGAATGCTCTAGCTAAAGATGTTCCAATCCCAGACAGCACTCAGACTTGGGATTCAAGTCACTTTAAGCGTGTGCCTGCATGCCTCTGCAATCAATAGGACTTCAAGTACATAAATTAAGTGCTAAGTGATCCGAATAGAGCCCTTAACAGAATACCTGTCAACATTGGTCTTACAATTAATTACAATGTCTCTGTTGCAACAGATCTGTGTTAGCTGAGCTGCTTCTCAGCCATGCCAAGAGAACATGTATAAAATGGTTCATATTAAGTAAATGTGGATTTGTTCTCCAGTACATGTGCCATTAAAAGATTCGGTCCCCTAGGCAATGTATAGTTATACTTACTGCAAGATTCTGTCAGGGTACCAAGAACTTTTTTTTTTGTTCACTGTTTTCTACTTGAAATCATTGCTAAAGGGATTACTATTGATGCCAGTTTAAGAAAAAGAAACTAAAACTCTCCAAGAATATGATGTATAGGACAAAATAAAACAAATGAAATAAACCTATTCACAACATAAAATAATAGTACCTAGTATTAAGTCTCATAAAATCAAGAAACTATTGTTTGATCTGATTATCTTGCTATGGAACCTGATGTTACTACTTGACTTAGGGCCACTTCAGCACATCGTAGCCACTTCTGTGTAGTAGTTGGCAAATCCCACATATTTATGATGAACCTTGCATGCTCGTCAGCTGTATGTGCTTGCACAGGGATGCCATATTTGGCTGTTGCTTCTTGCACACAATAAATTACACATATGTACAGTCTGCATTTGTCACCGTTTTCGTGACCTGCATATTCCTAAGTGAGCTGCTTTTGTGCAGGAATTTTGCAGGAATTTTGTGTACAAAGCAGCCTTGAACCTATGGTGTTCACTGCTGCAACCAGTACAAATGGCTTTTTAAAACAGTTGTTGGCATTTATGAGGAATGGTGGCTCACACTGGCTCAGCTTGTCTGAGCGTGGAAAGCTAAGAAGGGTCAAGCCTGGTTATTACTTGGATGGGGGACCCCTCCTCTAGTTTCCTGCAGGGGGTTGGACTCGATGGCCTTGTAAGCACCTTCCAACTCTATGATCTATGAAATCTAGACCTTTTAGAGCTACTAGCCATAGATAGCAGCCAGAAACAAAACCTCAGTATTTAGAACATATATGCCATGCACAAATATTGTAATCTTTGCCCTTGTCAAGAGACTGAATAGACCAAACCAGATGGATGACAGGTCTTTACTCTTAATGGCAATTCCTATGACAGCAGGCATGTTCTCAATTGTTATGGGGTTTTTAAAGCAGGAATGGAAACAATTTTACGTAACACAAAATGAAATTATTCTAGGTGTTATCCAGCAATAGAGTTAAGTTTTGCATGTGTCTTAGCAGCACTTCTTTTGGTTTAGTTCTTTGTCCAGAAATATGTACTGATTGTTCATCCCCTTGTTTTGAATTACAGCCGATGTCCTAAGTGAAGAAGCCATCCTGAAATGGTACAAAGAGGCACATCTTGCTAAAGGCAAAAGTGTGTTTCTCGATCAGATGAAGAAGTTTGTTGAGTGGCTACAGAATGCCGAAGAAGGTAACCGTTTATTTGAATGTTTGGCTTTTCGGCCTTTTGGCTAAGATCAAGTGCAGTGTGTTTGACCTCTTGCAAAACCTATTCTTGGTTTATCTGGACTGCTAAGGCTTTTCTCCTGGCCCACTCAGCCAAGAAAGAATGGCATTTTTCACAGTTGAGCATACAGCTCCACTGTATGTTCCACAAGGAGTTAGTAAAGTAATAAAAGCTCACTTACCTAGTTCTAGGAGTTGTTTCTCCCCACTCCTCTCCCCTTCCCTCCATGTCATGACCTCCCATGGAGAAGTATTTCTGCTGTCTGCTGAAAGTCTTGAAGCAGCTCCCCTTGAAGACTTAATCCCATATTAGCTGCACGTGTGATTGGCAGGTTATAATTATTCTCACTTACTTCCCCTGCAAAATCCAAGCTTATCATTTGTTTTACTCTGGGCCAAAAGAGACATAACTTTAAATACATACCTAGCAGTTATGTCTTTTTTCCCCTTCAATTTTTACTCTAGAGTAGGCTCAGGGTGCCCAATCCTAATCATGCCTCCTGTGCTTACTATAGAGTAAAACATAAAGACGTAGAGCTTCTATCAACTATTCAAGGTTACGGATTCTCCCCTCCTCCTTTTATTATGGCTGCTAAAATATATATAACTTTTTCCAAAAGGGATAGATCCTAAAACCTTTGTATAATATAACAACCTGTGGCAAGATCCAGTAAGTGATGCTACTGGAAAGGTTTTTTTTTTAAAAAAGTGTCTGTCTAAACAGAATATCTCATGGCTTTTTGTATTTTAGTGAACAGCTGCGTCCCTTTTTTTTCCTTTTGCCTGTGCAGCTTGCCACTAAAATTTCATTTTCCATTTCCCTGACTTTTCCCCAACCAACTTTTGTCAATTTCCCTGACCACCATTCAAAAATAATCCCAAGATAAAAGATTTCATAGGTTATATTACATTAAATAATGGTTTAAAACTACACAAGTACTGAAAGGCATTTTTTTTTTCAAGATAGGAGCTTCAATATGAGCTTCTTTAAACATTGAACTGGGTTCACACGACACAACAACCCACCGTGGCCACAGAGCGTTGTTGTGTCGTGTGAACCCGGGATGGGTTTGTCAGGGTGGCTTATTTTGGGCTTATAAGTCACCCTGAAAAGTGATGGGTTGTAGTAGAGTCTGCTTGAACTACTATGGGTTGTCGTGTGGTCTGAACCTGAATGACACAACCCATCATGGGTCAACCCTGACTACAAGCAAGCTGTTTGGCAAGAGTGGAAAAAAAACCCCTTTCCCCTCTTGCCAAGCAGCTAGCAGGCAACCACCATTGCCAGCCACCCCAAAAGTGCCTGAGCAGCATTTTGGGGCAGCTTTAAAAGGCTTCCCTCACTCGCTGCTGCTGCTGCTGCTGCTGCTGCTGCGAGTCATTTCGGGCTTGCCACAGCTTGATTTTTTTTTAACCTTTTTTCGGGGGGAGATTGCGAAAGCCGGTTGTCAAGCCAGCTTTCGCGATCTCCATGGGGGCATCCATGAGGTGCCCCTCCAAGGACCCCATGTGGTGCCTTGGAGGGGCTGCCCATGGTCACCCCTTTTTTCCTTTTTTTAAAAAAGATGTACTAATAATGTGTGCAAATAATGGTGTTTAATTTTTTAAAAAACCCAACCTGCCCAGTTTGCGCAAATTGGGCAGGGTGGGTTAGCGTGAGGGGGTCCCTGGGCTAGGTATTGTCCAGGGTGGGTGCCTGCTGGCCAAATCTAGCAGGCACCCACCCTGTACAGTGCCTACCCCACACTGCAGGTAAGTATTTCCCCCCTTTATTTATTGATTATTACATTTATACCCCGCCTTTTTTCCTGCAAGGAACCCAAGGCGGCTTACATAATCCTCCTCCTCCTCTGCATGTTATCCTCACAACAACCCTGTGAGATTGTTTAGGTTGAGAGTCAGTGACTGGCCCAAAGTCACCCAGTGAGCTTCATGGCCAAGCGGGGACTAGAACCCGGATCTCCCGAGTCCCAGTCCAACACTCTCACCACTACGCCACACTGGCTGCATTTCTAGGAACTACAGCTCAATTCATTTAACCCTGGGAGTGAAAATTCTCCCTATTTCTAAAAATATTTCAGCTGCATTTATTGCAGCTTGATAATGATGCTCTTGGTTCCTGGCTGCTGATTTCGCTCCCCAGAATAAATCAGGAGGAAGCTGGAAGGGAGCCCTCTGGCTTCAAGGGGGCAGGTGATATGGAAAGGGTCGCTTTTCTTTGTCCCCTGGCTCAAAAGTGATGAAAGAGAATCACATGGTTTGCCAGAAACCTCCAGAACGTATTTGTATATCCCACCTTTCTGCCGTGCCCCTCCATAAGGTTCCCAGTTGGGTCTATCTAGGCACTGACCACATCCAGACCTGCTGAATTTCAGGGGCCTCATTCAAACCATCAGCCTGGGACCATCTACTTACCCCTCAAACTAAACAATGGTCAGCATGAAGGAAATGTAAGGATTGCAACCTCCTCCTATTTTTCCTCTACCTTTCGACCTGTCCCTTGCTGCCCATTTCCACCAGTGTCCAGATGTGTTCATTATATGATGGATTCTGTGGGCTCCCATATGAGAGCCATTTAAACCCAAATTGCTTTCAAGAAAGTTCCTCTTCATGCAACACATCCCTCATTTATGGAATCTGGTGTCACAAAGTGTGGTGATGGGCAGTAGCTCCAGAGGTTTCCATCTAACCAGGGCTCAACCCAAAGGACTGCACCCTCAATATCTTTAAAAGCGGATTAAGCCAGTGCATGGATAGGTCTGTCACTGGATTGTAGTCATGACAAAAATAACAAGCTCTAATACAATTGTTTACAACTATATGACAGACAACTATATTGTCAAACAATGTATAACAAGAATGAACTACATATGTGGCTTACACTGGCTCAGCTTGTTTGAGTGTGGAAAACTAAGCAGGGTCAGGCCTGGTTATTACTTGGATGGGAGACCCCTCCTCTAGTTTCCTGCATTGAGCAGGGGGTTGGACTCGATGGCCTTATAGGCTCCTTCCAACTTTATGATCTATGAAATCTATGTATTATAACTACAGAATACCCGTCAAACACTGCTTCAGCAAATTGCCTTTATCAGGTCCATATCTGTAGATTCCGAGTCCTTGAGAGATTCAAGAGAAAATCCTTTCTTTTCCTCTTCAGATTAGGTGCTGCTGAACTGCACCTCTCTGTATATCTAATGGTAAAAGCAGTTTGTTTCAAAGCTTGGCTTATGTCAGTTTCATAGAAACTATGATTCTAACAAATCCACGTGAACCAACCTGTCAGGTCCTTGCAAAACCCCAGGAGATCGTGGTTTGCGGAAGGAGGCTCTTTACCCCCTTTTCGCAGTGCAATCCCCTGGTTTCTTTGGGGGAGATCAGGTGTCCCTAGTGGCCCTCCAGTTTCGCCAGTGGCCCTCCAGTTTCGCCAGTGGCCCTCCAGTTTCGCCAGTGGCCCTCCAGTTTCGCCAGTGTCCCTGTGCTGGTAGCATCAGCAGAATCTTCAGAACTGATTCCCACTGACATGAGGGAGGGCTTGGTTTGACATGTGTCATAGTAACGTGAAACTTGCATACCCCTGGCACTGAGAATCCCCCCATGTTTGCGACTCCCTGACATGCTAGCAACTCGAGGTCAATGGCAAAACCAAGGGAACACTTGGGACTTCTGATCACACCAACCCGCCCCCCCCCAGATCCTGCTGGAAAGGAGGGGCAATTGAGGGGCTGTCCCCCTAAAACACCCTTTTCTGCATGATCCTTGGGGTTTTTGTGGAGACTTCATGTGCCACTGGGTTATCCACACTTGGAAAAGTGAGGGCAGCCTATGGAAACATGAGCACCCCCTAAAAACCCCAAAGATTCTGCTGCTAAGGGTCCTTCCTACACCCCCACCCTTTTTTGCCCCGGCACTTGCAAAGTGAGTTTTGCAAAGTGCTACAGTGTTCATTTTTGGAAGGTATACTTGCTGGGAGACAAACTGTAGCAGGAATTGATATTACAGCTGGCTTAAAGAAAGAATGGCTGGCTACTAAGTCCAGCCAGCCACAATTTGCTGACCTCTGTCAAAATATTCATGTGGAGGACTGGGACTGGTCCTTTGCATGACTTAAAGGGACTTAAAGGGTTAACCAGCACTGAGAAAATGCCCTTTACACGGCTTCTGTAAACTTTAAATCTAGCCGCAGCAATCCATTGACACTGAATCGTACTGAATCATATTGAGACAGCAATCAACTTTGTGTATAACGCCTTTAATGGGGCGGAAGTAATAGACTACCAGGAATTTCACACTATAAACAACAGAGTTCATAAAAATCACTGAAGCGTAGACTTCAATACACATACGAGGTACAGGCTTTGCGTAATACAGGGAGTAACTTCACATTAGAGATTCTGACTTATTGAACTAGCGTAGCGGTCCGTGTAGCCGGTCTCTGGACACCGCACCCGGGGTTGGAAGTGGTTTGGTCCTGACCGGAGCCAGGGACCTGATCCACGCAAGCCTGCACCGTGTTCCCAACAACCCTTTGTTCTTCAGGACATGCTTTTTCTACCCTCCCCCCGCCCCCCTCCCCCTCCCCCTCCCCGCCCTTGATGACCATGTGGGCTGGTTCTGCCCCGCGGGGTGGTGGCGCCTCTTGGGTGCTGGCACCTCCTAGATACTTTGGGGTACTTTGCAGCTCTTTGAGACTGCGCTCCCCATCTTTGGAATGTTATGCACTTCCTTGAGGGTAGATGTAAATTTGCCCTATTGAGGTTATGCAGATGTAGCTATGTACAACCGGTCTGCCCAGAACTGTGTCTCCTGTGCCCCGGGTGGGGATTATGCAGACAGATGGAGGGAGAGGGGTGGCAGCAAAAGGGGGGGGGGGAATATGTCAGCAGTGTATGTTCAGGCTTTCTCTCCGCAATTCACATCTTCAAATCAACTGAAACTGTAATTTCAGTTTGTTTGAATGCACAAATTACCCAGTTGCAAGAAGCCAGACAGTTTCTCCATAACAAAATAATGCTATCACATGCAGGTTCACTTTATTCTGATTTATTATTGTGAAGAGAAAGCCAGAGCGCGCGCGCACACACACACACACACACACACACCACAAGACAGCATCAGACACCCTGCCTTGGGGTACATGCAGCCGCCACCCTGAACTCCACAAAAAGCCACAATAAGAGTCATCAACATGGGAGTTGCCCCCCCCCCCCCCGACAAGAGTCATCAACAGGGGAGTTGTCCCCCCGGCAACTCCCCTGTCTGGCAGCCAAATGAGCTGTGAAGTATTCCCCACCTCAACCAGGGCACCCAGGTGCTTGGTAGAAGAAAAGAGCAGTAAGTACTCTTGAGCACTGGGCAAGCAGGAAAAACCCGCCGTGCTGGGAGGGGGCAAAACAAGAAGGAGGGAGCCAACGGAAGGTATGAAACCCAGGGCCAGTGGTGGGAAAGGTTGTTTGTCATGGGCAGCAAGCTGCACAAAGGTCCAGGGCTCTGGTCAGACCTCAGCCTCCAGCCCCAGGGGAGCTCCCGATGAACAACGCTACCTCAGACTAGCCCTTTAAGAGTCAAAGCAGCTTTCTAGGAACCAGGTCATTCCAGGTAACTGCTGTGTATTGCTTTTACGGCTCGCTACTAGATCAAATTATTAACAACCATCGGCCGATAAACATTTTCAAAATCATATGATCATATTATGGCATATTTGTGCATCATTACATTACGCTTGTATTCTGCCATTTCTCTACTCCAACTGCCTCAAGTGCAGGCTGTCCTCTTGCAGCAGCATCTCAAAAAAATAAATACAAATCCATTACACAAGTGTATCTTAATCACAATTTCCCTGACTTTCCCTGACTTTCAACCAGTTTCCCTCATTTTCCCTGACCAATTCCCCTGATTTTCCCTGACTTTCCAGAAAGTGGCAGCCCCCGCTATGTGTGTTTCTGTCTTTAATTCTCATCTGCGCAGCTTGCCTATAGCAGATTCAATAACTGAAATCAGGCCAGGTGAGGAGATGGCCCTGCAAAATCGGAATAAATGCCTCTGGTGTTTGTTTGTTTTGTTCTGCTTTTCATGTTGTTGTTTGAGAATCTGTTTAATTTAATGTGCATTTTATGACATGCTTGTGTTTATGTGAATTTGATATGTGATTGATTGTACACTCTTGGGTGTGATGGTCTTGATCCTTTACTGCAGCACGGGCAGCTTGTTGCATCTCATGTGCCAAGGAAGAGGCTGCCATTGGAGTTGCTGAGCCAGCAGTAGTTACTTTAGAATTATGGTAGAACAAGTGGGACCTGCAACAAAATGTTGCAGAGTACAGTGTTCCTGTTCCGGTTTCCAGCCAGCCATGTCCCTTTTCTGGATATTCTTCCATCTCCTTTCTCTCCTGGTTTTCCATTCCCCATCCCCACCTGCAAACAGTTGATCCGCATTCTGTGGCCATGAGCCTACTTAATCCTCATGTGTCTGTATTTGGATCCCACCCCTTTGTTGTTGTTTTTAATATACATATTCTTTTGCAAACTTTAAGGTTTTCCATGTCTGCCGATACTTCCCCCTTGTGCATGGGTGGTTCCATTTTGGCTTCATAAGAACCCTCACTCTAAGAATGAGTTCATTGTTAATATCTAGGGTTCATAAGAAGAGCCTTACTCAATCAGACCAAGGGCCCATCTGGTCCAGCATCCTGTCATCCACAGCAGCCAACCAAGTGCCTCTGGAAAGCCCTAAGCAAGATATGAAGGCAATAGCCCCTCACTTTGTTGCTCCCCTGCAATTGGTATTGAGAGGCGTATTGCTTCTGAAACCAGGAGGCAGCATGTAGCAGGGGTGTCAAACTTTCAAATTACATTTCGGCGAAGCTCTCGGTCCACATTCTAGGGTGGGGTGGGGCCAAAATACCGGCATATTCTAGCGTAAAGCTCTTACCACCAGAAACCTAGAAGAGGAATTTCAGCCTTTCTGAATGGAGGTGGGAAACACGCAAAAGCTGAGAAACCGCCAAAATATCGGGGAAAAGGAACATGTCCATCTGGGAAACCCCAGAGGGCTCGATTTGGCCCATAGGTAGGCTGGATTTAGCCATGAGCTTGAGGTTCAATACCCCTGGACTATAGCCATCAAGGCTAGTAGCCATTGGCAGACTTTTCCTCCACAAATTTGGCTTAATCCTCTTTTAAAGTCATCTGAGCTAAGCCTGAAGGATAGCCTGTCCCTAAAGTGCTTGCCTGCACATGAAGATCCTCATCAGAGGCTTTTCTTCATGTTACTCCACCATCTGAGGTATGGCAGGTGACTATTGCAAAAAGGGACTTTTAAGTGGTGGCTCCTGATCATTGAATGCTCTTCCCAGAGAGGCCCACCTAGTACCTATCCTGATGTTATTTCAGTGGCAGGCAAAAGACTTTCCTATTTTCTCTGGTCTTTTAATTCAATTTGATATGATGACGACGACGACGACGACGACGATTATTATTATTATTATTATTATTATTATTATTATTATTATTATTATTTCCTGCCTTTTTTCCTGCAAGGAACCCAAGGCAGTTCACATAGTGCTCCTCCTCTCCATTTTTATCCTCACAACAGCCCTGTGAGATAGGTTTGGCTGAGAGTCAGTGACTGGCCCAAAGTCACCCAGTGAGTTTCATGGCCGAGCGGGGACTAGAACCCAGATCTCCTGAGTGTCAGTCCAACACTCTCACCACTACGCCACACTGGGTCTTGATCTTGATTTTGTTGTTTTTTATGCTGCTGCTATTGATTTTACTGTGTTTAGTATATATTTATATGTTTTAAATTTGTATGTTTTAAATTCATTTTATTGTATATTTAAATTTTGTAAGCCACCCTGGGATTTTTTATTGAAGGGCAGGGTATAGATCCCTTCAATAAATGTGAGCAGCCATCACTACATGTTGTGTCAGCGAAATCTATACACTAATATTTGAGGCACAAAAAATCATATAAATGTTGCCATTAGACCTGTTTTAGTAGTTGGAGAAAAAGCTTCACCTTCCCCCCCCTTTCTTTTACCTCTTAGAATCCGAATCTGAAGGTGATGAAAACCAAGATGGCTGAACAAAGCACAAAACATACAAGCTGACTGCTTCTTGGGCAATTTTGTACTGCTCAAGCAAAAGACTCTTTACTTCAGTGTCATACCGAAAATTCTAGGCTAGGCTTTCCTTTTGTTTAGAAGAATAAGATATTGGAATCCTCAGACATTAGATGCTGTACTTAAGACTCTTCGTCTGGCACGCTGTACGCTAAAGTAGGCAGAGGCATCATTCAGCAAGGAGACATAGGAAAACTGAAATAAAATACTTAAGGACTCATTTTTATTAGTATCTTTTCAGGTACTTTGGTGTCTATCCATAGGGTTGTTTGATCTCTGTGTGTAGCTCAATATTTGCTTGTGTATGTGATTTGACATCACATTTTTTTGGAATTAAATGGCTTTTATATCTTCATGTTTTCAAGCGTTTTTGTTTGTTTGTTTCAAAAGTGCCTTGTATGGGACTAAATCACTGTTGAAGTTCTGCAGGAGGATCTTAGAAGGTCCAGTCTACACTTTGTACCTGATCATTGTGGCAAGCCACTTCCTCCTGATGGCATGGAGAGTTTCCACGCCTGGGACTGACACCTCCTGGGGCAGCCTTCCTTAATCTGGTGCCCTCCAGATGTGTTGTCGTACAACTCCCAACATCTGGGGAAAGCTGCTCTAGATCATTGGGAGTTTCCACATGAAGGGCAATGTGGCATGCATTACCACAAAGGGAAATCAATTTGCCATGTGGATAGGCAACATGTCAACCAGACCTCAGACTTCTATATTAAAGAGGAGTCTGGGTGAATTAACAACTACATTAATTTTTCTTCTTTCTCCATAGATACATTGCTATATTTCCATTATATACAGCTTGAAATCTTTTTAATCAATTAATTGGTTATATTAATAAATTAAAACAACTTTTAATCAACTATAAAGCAGCTCTGTTTAATTGGCTGGATTTTTTAATATATTTTTTTGTAAATATAAGTACAGTACTTATAATAACTACAGATGGCAAGCATCATCCCAAAAGGATGAAGAACTCCAGGGAGCTCTTGCCACTGGGCCCCTGCTGGAGTGTGGGCCCTCAGCAAGTGCCCAACCATACCTACCCTTAATGCTGCCACTTCCTCCGATACTGAATATGTGTCTTCTCCAATACTAGCCCATCTGGTCCCCAAGATCTGCTGGGAAGGCTCTATAAAGTCGCAACACAAGAAAACAATTCCGTTGGCTGATAGTTTTCAGCAAGGTGATCATTTAAAGCATATTGCTTTCTGAAAGCAAAATGTAAAGTGCTTTTTTTGTACTGTAACTATGACAACTGAATAATGAAATTATTGCTTATAGAATAGAGTGTGACCATATCCAGTTAACCATGCAGTGAGATAGTGTGAAACTCTTCGGTGCCTTTGTATAGTGCTTATGCAGAGGAACAGCACTTGTTTTTAAGCCATCAATGTACTGAGGTTACTGCCAAATACATGCAAGTTCTTTCAGGTTATTTTTAAAGAGGTCATCTTTAAAACAAGCTAATTGAATTCTAGTCCATGAAAGTTTATCCATAATACGTTCACCTTTAAGATGCTACCAGACTTTAACTTGAGTTTTAAAGGGAGCTCTTGGGGTGCACCTGGTCTCTCCCTTTGGCCACAGTAATCTAAATGGCATATAGGATGTTGTGTGTGTGTATGTGGAGAAAGGCTTTTGGCTAGATAATTTGGACATCACTTTGGACAAAGCTGCCCTCTAAGCACCTTCCTAATTACCACTTTTGAGAAACTGAAACATCTCCTACCTTGATATCTAAGCCCTAACACCCCATCATTGAAATGCGTACTCAGGATATAAATCATTGTGAAATGCAAAGAAACTGCATTTTATTTTATTATTGCATTTATAAACTACCTTTTCCCCCCTCTTGCAAGGAGCCCAAAGTGATGTACACAATCCTCCTCCTCTTCATTATATCATTGCAACAACCCTGTGAGGTAGGTTAGGTTGAGAGTCTGCAACTGGCCCAAAGTCACCCAGCGAACTTCATGGCCTAGTGGGGACTAGAACCTGAATAGCCCGAGTCCCAGTCCGACACTAACCACAACGCCACACTGGCTCTCATTCATAGGAAGCTGCTTTTATACCAGGTTTGATGAATTTTCTGTCCAGCCTAGTCTTGTCTACTCTAGTAGCGGCTCTCCAGGACCTCAGGCGGAGGACGACTTTCCTGTCACTTGTTACCTGATAGCAGGGATGTTGAAGAGTCCTTGGTCTCGAGTCATGAGTCGAGTCACAAGTCTTTGGACTCGAGTCCAAGTCCTTGGCCCAAAATGGTGACTCACGAGTCCAGAGTCCCTCCCAAAGCGGCGGCCCATGGAGGGAGCGGGAGGGTCTCCGCGAGAGAAAGAAGAGCTGCCCTTCTTCCCGCTGAGACCCTCCCGCTCCCTCCATGGGCCACCGCCACTTACTGTCGGCGGGTCCTTCTTCCCTCGTCCCTGCTCTGGCCGCTGCCACTGCCTTCACAACTCGGGACTCCTCCGTCTCTGGGCGACCGGAGCTGGCAAACCTCTCACCCGCTCCTCCTCCTCCTGCTGCTGGCCCCGGGCGGGGAAGGCGACGAGGCTTCCTGGGCCAGGACTGAGCGCTCTCTCCCTCTTCGTCTGTCTGCCCAGCAGCGCCTTAGCCAGCTTGGAGCGGATCCGACGAGTGGGGGGGGTGTCCCTCCCGCGGAGACCCTCTCTCTCCCTCCATAGGCCGCCACCGGTGCCCGAGTCCCGAGTTGTGAAGGCAGCGGCGGTGGCCGGAGCAGGGAAGGACCCGCTGACAGTGGTGGCGGCAGCGGCGGCCCATGGAGGGAGTGGAAGGGTCTCCACGAGAGGAAGAAGAGATGCCCTTCCTCCTCCTCTGCCCCAGCCTTGTCCCCGCCTCTCAGGGATGTTGAAGAGTCTCGTGTTGAGTCAGGGGGGACTCAGTCTGACTCACAAGTCGAGTCCCCAAGTCTGAGTCCCCATCCCTGCCTGATAGCCCATCGCTTGGGGATGCTCTAGCTTTGGATTTCTTGCATCGACCAGTGGGTTCAATCCCTGGAGACACCAGGGATTGAATTGAGGACCATATGCCCTACCCACTGAGATACAGTTCCATCTATAAAGGTAGTGCAGTGCACCCACCCACCCGTGTTTGCAGTTTTGATCCTCCAGAATGAAGTAGCAGTGGTTGCTCCGTGCTCCAAGACATCTAGGAAATGGGTAGGGGGATGAAGAATCTTTGCAGAAGGAGAATGTACATGGGAGAGGGGTCCAATTTGGGGAGAGGGTTTCACAGCCCGTTTTTGCCCCTGGAACCTGTGGGCTGCATTCTGTAGGTCACTATGTACTCCAATGTAAAAATTTAATGGAGTTTTGAAATGATAAAAATTTAGCTTGTTCTCAAAAGAGCTAAAAATTGCGATTTCTCCCCTCCCACAGCCACCATCATGAAATTCCGTGGCATGGGGGCAGCAGTGGGGGCTACATGTTGCCCACCCCTGACAAAGGAGATGATCATCACTTGCCTGATAATTTAATCAGCTTTCTTTCTTTTGAGGGTTTCAATAGGTTGCCTCTGATGTCCCTGACAAGGGGTTGGATCCAGACTAAGTTAGCCATGACTAACTTAAGTCTCACTGATTTCAACAGGGGTAAATGCATGCCGGTCTATGGCAGGGGTTCACAATGCGGCGCCCATGGGCACTTCCAATGCCACCAGTGAAGAGGACCTCAACCTACATGGGCACCTGAAATCCCCCCCCCCATTTTTTAATATATTTACATGGATTTGTATGTAATGCATATAACTTTCTAGCAATTATACACAGGCTTCAACAAAAGCAGATCAAATATCCAAATAGGTATTCATTTGAAGTTGATGTCTATATGCCACTTGTTCATATATCGAAAGGGTTGTAAGGTCCTCAATCCATTGCATTATAGGAGGGGAGTGTTTATTCTTCCAATTTTGTATTATCAGTCTTTTAGCTGTCAGAAGGGCAAAGAGAATCCATTTTCCCTTGTATTTGTTAATTTCCATGAAGCAGGTTAAAAATTTTAAAGAGCTTGTACAGTGAATATTAAAGACTGTTCCAGTACAAAATTTATCTGTGTAATAACTTCCCCCACAAAGGAAGCAACTACTGGACATTGCCAAAACATATGTTTAAAAGAAGCATTACTGATATTGCACCACCAGCAATTAGCTGAATTAGACAGTCCCTTATTAAAGAGATGCTGCGGTGTCCAATAGACACGAAACAAACGTTTTTGCTGAATAAGACACAGCCTAAGTTCCAGAGATGTGACAGGTAGACGCCAAAGTGGTGTTCCACTGATTAGGCATTTTGTGGTGGTGCCCACAGCAGTTTGTCAGATTCCCAAATGTGCTCACGGGTCCAAAAAGGTTGGGGGACTCTTGGTCTATGGTCTGGATTCAACTGAAGGATAATAGCTTTTGATAAGGAGGCTTTCAAACATTTGCAATACTTTTATTCAAATATATGTTCACTGAAACAATTGCCTCTCTTTTTAGTTTGGTTAAAGTTGCTCTTCATGAAAGGATACTTGTACAGTAGATTCTCACTTAATCATTCAAAGCTTATTAAAGTCCACTTTGTGAGTCGTGGCATGTAGTCTGTATGGAAAATGAAAGAAGGGAACAGAAAACTATCCTGCATGAGGGCTCCGTTGCTGAATGAATATTAATAAATGTCCACTTCTGTAGCAATTTCCTGAGGACTCAGTAGGGAAGAAGTGGAAGTCCTGAAAGTGTCAGCATCTGGTGCTTTGCTCTCATTGTCGTCGTCCTTCACATTCCACAATTTGAATTGGGTTTCAACGTCTCCATCTGATGAAAAGGAACATTAACTCCGATCTTGGCTTAGGTGGTGTTGTGGAAGGAACTGGATGCAATTTTTAATGGACAACTTCTGAAAGCATTGGCTGTGCTAAGGAGAAGGCTGCCTGCTAACATTTTCCCAATAAAGGGCCTAATTTGTAAACCTCATAGGCATCAGCTGCCCTTTGTCAGAAGACGGGAAACCAGCCTGTATGCTGGAAGGAAGGATTTCTGTTCACCATATACAGTTCTGAATTAGCTAAAGGCAGTGAAGGCTGTTGGTTCCAATGTCAGTGGGGCAGTCTGAACTTTTAAGGAGTCCTCTATGGTGCTGAACCTATTGTAGCCCCCGAACTCTGGAACAAGCTCCCTCCTGAGGCCCGCCTGGCGCCAACTTTACAATCCTTTCGGCACCAGGTTAAGACTGCCCTCTATATTGAGGCCTTTAACCCTACATAGTGTATGGCGGGGTGGTTGCTTTTTTAATTGGTCTCGCTGCACTTCCTGTTTATATGTTTGTTTGTTTTTAAAATTGGGTTTTTAAATTTTGTATAATGGTTTTATTGTATTGTATGTTTTTATGGATTGTTGTGAACCGCCCAGGGAGCTTTGGCTGTTGGGCGGTATATAAATGATGATGATGATGATGATGATGGTGATGATGATGATGTGGGGGGTTAGGGTTCAGCACCATGGGCAGCTCCTTTGAAGTTCAGACTAAAACCCAGAGTGGATATACCACCCCACTGACATTGGAGCCACCAGCCTCCACTGGCTGAAGGCTTACACGGTGGGCAAGTTCAGACATACGTAACGAGCAGGCATTCTGATGCACGCTGCTCAATTGTCCCTGCTTAGCCACTCCCACTGGCAGGAGGAGCCAAACAAACCAGAAAGCCTCCATTCACGGTTCGCTTAGAATTATGTCTGAACTGGCATCCCTGTCCTCGCCCACTCCTTTAGAATTCTGGCTTACTGCATCTGAACCGCGCCCCCAGAAGCATCTTTGAACCCTACGCTGGTTATAAATGAGATGGAGGTTTTTTTATTTGACCTGTTCATTGTTCCGTGTACATGCTGGAAGCAGACATTTGGAAGTCTTTAATGGTACAAAGGTGGTTCGACCATGAAGTAAGGTAAGGCAGCTGCCTCAGGTGGCAGAATTTGGGTGTTGTCAAGACTGGCAGAAAGGGAGATGGTTCTAAGCCACTGGGCACAAAGCAACCTACCAAGTTTTCCTGTACATGTGTGCTCTTATGCATCTCCCATATGCATTGCTGGTTTGACATAGAGGCTAAAGAACTGGACCATGAAGCAGGAAGTTCCTGGTTCAAATCTTACCTCTGCCATAAATTCATGGGTGCAATCCCATGCTTGTTTAGACTCTTACAACTCCCAGCATTCCCCAGCCAGCCATGCCTGGCTGGGGAATGCTGGGAGTTGTAGGACTTTTTTTCTGACTAAGCATGCCTAGGACTTTGCCCTAGGTGGCTTTAGGCATGCCAGTCTCAGATCAATCTGCTCCCCATCTTCCCAGTCAGCAATATGGGTGATGATAAGCAATCCTCACCTCCAGTACTTTCCTGAGCAAAGTAAATAACAGACAGGGATGGGGACTCGGACTCGAGGACTCGACTCGTGAGTCGGACTGAGTCCCCCCTCTGACTCGACTCGGACTCGAGTCCCAATATTTTTAATGGGACTCGAGATTCGACTCGGGACTCGAGACCAAGGACTCAACATCCCTGGGCTGTGCCAGAAGGAGTGGAGAGGAGCGTGATTGCCGGCAAAGAGCACATGGAAGCGAGGTGTGCCGCTGCTCGGCCACTATGGACGGCTACCAGGAGTGCAGCCCCAACAGTGTGTCAAGATTTATTTTGATTGATGTGTTGTGTACTTGGGAGAGGCAGAAGAAGGATCTGAGATTACTCTGTGTGGCTGCTCCGAGTGTGAAGTAGCCTTATTTTGTTGGGAAAAAACCCCATTGATTTTAATAGGGACTCGTGGAGTCAGCTTTGGGAGTGACTCATGACTCGTGACTCATGAGTCACCATTTTGGACCAAGGACTCGGACTCGAGACTCGGGTCCAAAGACTCGTGACTCGACTCCTGACTCGAGACCAAGAACTCTTCAACATCCCTGATAACAGAGAGGCTTGCAAAATTTTGAATAGTGCGGGGAGAGCAGATAGGGAACGTCTTCCCTCCCTTATAGAATTCTCTGCCATAAGCTGTACTGTTGGCCACTAGCCTAAATGAAGGACAGGCCTATTTTCTAAGACTGTGAAAAAGAGCTTGCATGTTCAGAAGCAGTATACCACTGATTGCTGAGAGGGGCACAACAGCAGTGGAAGGCTTTTTTCTTACTGGTGAGATTTTTGCCTTACTGGTGAGCTTCCTAAAAGCTTCTGATTGCTCCTTGTGTGAAGTCTGGTGCTGGATTAGATGGATTTTCGGTCTGATCCAGCAGCCTTACATTACTTTCCAGGGTTTAAAGGGGTGCTTACCTGTAACTCTGAAGGAATCAAACTCTTCCCCCTCCCCCGAGAAATCTATGAATTGTATTTTATTCTTTTAAATATTTGTATTGTATATTCAATTTTTAATGCTTTGGATGGCATTTTAGTCCTTTAACTGTTTGTAATCCACCTACAGAATGTCGGTTATTGGGTGGATTAAAAATATAATAAATAAATAACACTTCTGTCTAGGCCAAACTTCCCCAATCTGGATCATTCCACATGTTTTGGCCTACAACTCCCATTGGCCCCTGCCAGTTTAGCCAACATTCAGGGATGATGGAAGTTATAGGCCAAAACATCTGGAGATACCCAGGTTGGGGAAGGCTGCTCTAGGCACGTATACCGTATGTTTGTTGCCATCCCCAACTGAAACAAAGCTTAGGTACGAGCAGAAATGATGTGCAGAACACACTATCTGCCCCTTTCGTGTGTCCACCAAAAGTCTTTGCTCATGTTACGCTGTCAGTAACATTACATGTACAGTAATGACAGTAGGTGAAGTAAAAATGTTTTCTTTGTTTTGGATTGCGTTTCTAAGAAAAAGCAACAGGTGCATACATCTGTACCCGATGTGATGCTGTGCAGTGAATATTATTTAAGGACGCACCTGTAGTTTTTGCTGAATAAGTGCAAAATATACAGGGTCGGAAGTGGGCTATCACCACCTCCACCGCAGATCATACACTGGATATAGAAACTAAGCTGACATATTATCTAAATTCTGCACCTGGAAACTACAAAACAGCTCTCATTCTAGGTATAAGCTCTTTGCGCCCTCTAGTGTGACTTACTGGGTGCTACGTGCAGATTCTATTTGTGTTTCTTTATAGGTAATTTGGACCTAAAACACATCATAATAGTCATTCATTGTTGGGCTAATGCAATCAAGTTAAAATGAAATAAGCGGGGAGGGGGGCAGTGTATGCTTTTATTTATGTGCTATATTTATACGGTGCATTTCCCCCCAAAGCATTCAAGCTGGTTTCCATTTTATAATGTTAGTTTAGCCTTACAATCAGAGAGGTATGATTTCATAGATAGAGTTGGAAGGAGCCTACAAGGCTATCGAATCCAACCCCCTGCTCAATGCAGGAAACTAGAGGATTATTAGAGCCAACCAAAATTGCACCCCCCCAAAAGTGCAAGCTTTCGAGTTCTTCAGAAGTCTTCACTAGATCGTACAAAAAGCAGTTCCTGGGGAAAGAAACAGGGAAGCCCCCTATGTAAACTGCCGACCTTGTGGCTACACGATCTGGCCCAATTTTTGGACTTCTCTGTTTCCCCATGCCTGATGAAGAGTTCTGGAGAACTTGAACACTTGCGGATTTTTGTGGAATTTCCATTGGTCCTAATAAAAGTATTGCCCAACTGTGGATCTTTAAATACTGCTACATAGTGGAGATACATAATGACCAGGTGGAAGGATCACTGCTGGCGGCAGTTCTGGGAGGAGAGCAGCCAAAATGGCGTGGGTCCAACCAAGCCGGTGGTGGGGAGATTTGCTGTGTCACTTCTTTCTGTGATGGAGCCAAGTCAACTGGCTGCCAAGGGGAGGAGCCAAACTACAGTTAATCCTAGTCAAGTGACAGAGGAGCCTGCATCGTCACATCTCTCCCTCTGATGGTGGGCATCATGTGGGAGGGACCGTAGCTCAGTGGTAGAGCACCTGCTTTGCATGCAGAAGGTCCCAAGTTCAATCCCCGGCATAGAGATGAAAATCCTGGAGAGCCGCTGCCAGTCAGCATTGAAAATACTGGGCTAGACAGGCCAATGGTCTGACTCGATGTAAGGCAGCTTCCTGTGCTCTAGTGCTCCCCTGCACAGGCCCCGTCAACCAAGGGATGACCTGTGCAGGAAAAGAGAATGTCATTAGCAAAAGGGCACTGGCAAAAGGGCACTGGATCCCCTGACACTGTGTTTTGTCCAGGTGGGAAGGAAATTGGGAGGGGTGTGTGCGCAGTTGTGGTGGGCCTCGGCAGCATGGCATGTTCAAAACTCAGCATGCCGTCACAGACTAGGTTCTATCCTTCCCTCCTCAACGAGAACCACACACACTTTCCTTGAGAACAAAGGTCCTCTTGTGGCACCTTAAGGATGAACACATTTATTATGGCACAAGCTTTCATGGACCTTGTCCACACCCTCACTTGTGCTATTGCCAACAAAGAGGCAAGGTGACATTCAGTTTCCATTTAAAACAACAACAAACCAGTAGCTCTTTAAGATCCTCTAGCTCTCCAGTGTTTTGCATTATTCTTTTCTGCATGGTCTTGTATACTATTGGCCTCTTGTGTTTCTTGAACTGTTTAATCATCATCATTGGCTTTTATAGACCTTCCTTACCATTTCCTATTTCTTGTAGGACATACAAAGCAAAGGTGTTGTAGCAGGTCATTTTAGGATGAACATGATATTACATCACCCAGGGCTGAGCCAAAATGCTCCCCCCCCCCACAATTTTGTCACCCCACTCACAGGATGAGAAGCTGGATGGTCATTTTAGGGATTTTCAGGAGGAGACGCTTAGCAGTGATGCAGCTGCTCTTCTGGAACTCCCAGTGGCGAGTGGCCACCACTTTTTCTATCCCATGATTCCTCAGAACGAGGGCAGGAAGAAGCATTTGGCAACAGCAAAAGAACAAAACAAGGCAAAACCATAAGACAGCGGCGGCTGGTGGTGGTGGTTTCGGGAAAACACCAGGGAAGTATGCCTATGTACTCCTCCAGCTGCTGGGAAACATGGGCAGGAGGGTGCTGTTGCACTCATGTCCTGCTTGTGGGATCCTGTGGGCAGCTGGTTGGCTGGACTAGATGGACCCTTGGTCTGATCCAGCATGGCTCTTCTTATGTTCTTATGCACAAAGTTGGATCCAAAAGTTCTTTTAAGAGAACTTTCAGCTCAGCCTTAGTTGACCACTTACCTGTGGCGTGGAGGAGCCAGTGGCTCACAGGGATGCAGCGCCTGCACTATTTGATTAGCGGGGACACTAGCGTCAGCTGCCCCTCACTCTGAATTCCGTTCCCTCCGAGCTTAGCTGCAATCATCACAGTAGCTGGCGGGAAATGAATTTTCTCAGCAACAGTATATTATTCCCTGTTGTAACGCACAGTATTTTGGGGTGCCTTGGTCTAGAATGGGCAGCTGAGACCCATTAGCTTTTATTATAAAAAAAAAAAGGGCACCTGCTGCTGGTGGAGATGAGAACTGCTAGAACTGGTTTGTTGACATGGATCTGTCTGGGTTTTTAAAAACTCTCCTTGGGGGCGTGGACTGTCACGAAGAGCGCCTGCACTTTCAAATTTACCACTACACCACTGGTGGTGAAGTAGGTTAGAGCATTGGACTGTGAGTGGGGAGACAAAGGGTCAAATCCCCACTTAGCCAAGAAGCCCACTTGGGTGACTTTAGATCAATTCATTCCCTCTCAAGCCTCCCCTACCTCACTGGATTGTTGTGAAGATAAAAGGGAGAAGAAGCAGAGAACTTGATTGAATGCCACACCGAGTTCCTTGAAGAAAGGGACAGATAGTAACAACAATAATAATATACCCTTCTGGTTCTTTCAGACAGCTACATTTTGGAGTAGGCAATGAGAGAATCTGTGCCTTTTATAACCATATGGCAGCACAGCAGGAAGCCTTCTGGACTGTTAAATGCTTCCCCAGTTCCTTCAAGCTTGTTAAGCAGACCTTCAATTTCAATTTGTGATGTTTTATTTAACAGCGGGCAGGTTTCATTTTCTGCTTCTCAGTCAGCTCTTGCCATATGGCTGGGTGATGTCAGCCTGTCACCACCCGACGAGGCCTAGATTGTGAAGTACAGTTGCACTTGGCCTTATCTGGTGCTGTGCTGGATTTGTCACCTGTAAGGCAGGCTGCAATATATACACTTCCAGCTGAAGAGGCATCTAACACTGGCAAGCTGACAGTATTATGGTAAAATAATAGGTACAAAAATGAGACAAAAACAATATTCCCAAGAACTCATACTTTCCTCTGAAAATATTACGGGGGGGAAGCAACACTAGCATAATAGCTTTATTAGGCCCCACTGAAAAGAATCATAAGGCAAAGTTTAGGCCTTGTAAGGCCAAATTATATTAGCAAAACTGGAGATTTATGGTCGATCGTGAAATAGGTATAAAATCTATTTACGTTTTGTAAAGAAACAGCTGATTACAGAAGCATCCTAGCTCTTCCAAAGGAACTGTGCTGCTTGGTCCTCCTATTGCTTGTGGCAAGGGAATCATGGAACACTATGAAGCGATTGTCAGCGGCTCTGTGTGGCTGGCTGGGATCACATGTATTGAACAGGCAAAATCCCTGCATGGAAAAAGCCAAACTATGATAATCTTACTAGGTACTTTCCCTTACTACTTTCCCGTGTTGCTCCCCTCCACTTCCAGCAAATGACATACGCTGCATAAATGTGTTCTACATGCACATTTTGGAACTGGAACATTTCCTAGTTCCAATTCAGTTAACCTCTGCAATCACCATCACCTTATGATTTCAAGGAAAGTGAAAGCCACTGACAGGTTGTTGCAATTGAGCATTTTCAGTTGCACACCCGCTAAGTAGTTCTTTCAAGTTACTTGGGGCTAGTGCTCTGCTTTGAGAACTGGACTGTTCCCATGCAAACCTTCTACCCAACCAGTATGTAGGGATGTAACCGCTCGGCTCGGGGGGGCGTAGTGGGCCAAAATTGGCCCCACTCATGCCTCCCCGAGACTCGCGGGCCCTACCGGGTCCTGGCCCCGCTTGCCTCTCCGCAACGAGCCGCCCACGCCCACCACGACGGTCCCGTTGCGTCACTTCTGGCCGCGACGGGACCCTGTGCCGGCGCAACGGGACCCCGAACTGCGTCTTTTCTGTAGAAACAAGGGCAACAGGGCTTAAAACGGCTGTTTTAAGCCCTGTTGCCCTGGTTTCTACAGAAAAGACGCAGTGCGGGGGCCTGTTGCGCTGGCGCAGGGTCTCATCGCATCACTTCCGGCCAGCTGGAAGTGACACGACAGGACCGTTGCGACAGGTGCGGGAGGCTCGAGCGGCGCGGAGAATTGCTCTGCGCCGCTGAGAATCGAGCGGTGGGAGGGCATTTTTTGGTTTCTTTGGGGGGGGCATGCTGAAGCCGCCACCCTAGCTGTGCAAGACATCCACACAATTTAAGTCTACTGAAATGTCAAAGTCCAAAGGGGCTATAAAGTGGACAAATCCCTTTTGGATCATGGTTGTCAAAAAAAAGTGGGGGGAAGCAAGCCAGCTTCTCGGAGCATCATTTGTCATGCAATTCACTCAATGATAGGCAGAGAAGCCATAGAATTGCGAGAGAAAAGTCCATGCCCTTTCCCATGGATGAGACAGTTCACACTGTTTAGACATTGTCCACTTGCCAGCGATGCTATTGAAAGACAACGAAGGGGCACGACGGAAACAAGGGCCGTGCGTGAGACGGAGCAGGGATAAAGCGAAGACGCGGACAAAGCAAGCAATGAGAAGAATACAGGCATTTCAAGTCTGCTTGTACCAGCAATGCTACACTGCTGCAACAGAACTGTGCCAAGCATATATAACAGTTAACCTCACATAATAGCAATGTACTGAATCTGGTACACAGCAAGCATCATCTGAATTAGAACATGAGCACCTTCACCTTGAAAAAAATATTTGTAGTTGTGAGAGCCGGCAACCACAAAATGTCCTATGTAGCTACAAGGATACTCAGCATGATTAAGGCAGACCCTGTCCACCCTGCTATGCTGTGTGGCTACTACTTACTGTCTAGCACCAGGGTCTCCAACAAGGCGCCCATGAGCACCAATCTTTCTGCTGACACCTCTTTTGGTGCCTACTAGGATCCCTGCCCCTCCTGATTTTTATTTTGTTCTGAAGATTTTTTAAAAACTGGGAAGCAGGCCTACTGCACAGCAAAATGTTGCCTTCCCACGCCTTTATGTCACATTTAACTGGGTTCAAAAGAGCGTTTGCATTTTGGAGCTTAGACCTGAACTCTGTCTTGCCCCTAGGTTCTTGGGCAAGTTACTTTTCTTTTAGTCTCACTGCCAGTCTGCCTTCTGGGAAATGAGTGTTTTGTGACTGGACATGCCCATCACAGTAGCTATTTTAGGAATGAGCAAGCACCCCGTGGCAGCCATTTTGTGAGAACACTCACAACACTCAAAATTCCAAATGTGCCCACTGACCCAAAAATGTTGAGGAGTTCTGGTCTAGCAACATGTATGGTTGCATGCCCAAAGCTGAACACTCCATGTCCTTCCTAGCTGTGCAAGATATCAACAGAACAAATGGTTAGTCATTTTAGGAATTGTTAAAAGCCCATGGAATATGCACAATTCAGCTGTCCTCTTTGAGGATGGAATCCCTCGAACCACTAGGTAATACTACCCGATTTGGCTTCTACTGACTTTTTAACCTGGTACACCACCTAAAATTAATCTCCAGCTTTGCTAATATAAAAACTGCAATCTTTCTTTTTTTACTTCTGTTCTCTACCTAACAGTGTACCTGTGTAATAGGGATGCGCAGATCTGCCAAGCTCATTGAGGTCCTGATTTCCACCTCAAAGTTCAATTTCTGACATGGGTCTGTATCGGGTCATGAGCTCTTCTTTTTCTGCGTGGAAATTGGTGTGTTGCTTGGTGCACATTTTTCAAAATGTACACAATCTTTGTGCACATTTTTCAATTGCATGCATTTTTTCTCCTATTGGCTAATGTGTTTGTGCACATTTTCAAAGACAATTATGCATTTTTTCATGCACATTTCTCAAATGTATGGATTTTTCAAACACATTTTTGTTGTCCGAATTGCATTGCTAACTTGGAAATGTACGGACTTCTGACCACAAATTGCATTCAAGTTCACACATTCTGTTCTTCGAGATGAAAATTGGTAAATTCTGGTCAAAAACCAACTGAAATGAATTTCTTCCCCATGCCTTCCTGTATGATTCACTGAAGACTGGAGACAGATCCACGTAAGTGCTGGATTTTTATTTTCAAAAAAAGATAATCAGCATTTTGTCCCAGGGCTAATCCTTAGGTGTAACCTGAACTGTGCATATCACCTAAGAGAGCCCAATCCAGTGAAGTCTGCCACCCCCTCCTACACTCTGTCTTAAGACTGTGCCCAATGCCGAATTTATTGCTTCAAGACCAGGCCAACTTTTTTCTCCACACCCTGCTTTGCTTAACATCCAACTTGGTGAAGAGTTCTGAAGAACCTGAAATCGTAGTGGTCAGAGTGTTGGACTGGGACTCGGGAGATCCGGGTTCCAGTCCCCACTTGGCCAGGAAACTCACTGGATGACTTTGGGCCAGTCACTGACTCTCGGCCTAACCTACCTCACAGGGTTGTTGTGAGGATAAAATGGAGAGGAGGAGGATTATGTAAGCCGCCTTGGGTTCCTTGCAGGAAAAAAGGTGGGGTATAAATATAATAAATAAAATAAAATATTATGCCACATTTTGGTTAGTCATAAAAAAGGTATATTGCCTGGCTGTGGATTTCGGAATAATAAATTTAGTGTGTATTGTATGTGGGGAGTAGCATTTCCCTAGCAACAGCAACTTGTTTGAGTGCTGGGAAAACATGATTGCACTCTAGCAGATTAAACAAACGGGAAAAGATGGTTGGACCCTCAGAATTAGCTATGTTAGCAGGGCCGGCCAGCTCCAAACATTTTGCTGCTTAAGGCGAAGGATAAGAACATAAGAAGAGCCCTGCTGGATCAGACTAAGGGTCTATCTAGTCCAGCATGCTGTTCACATAGTGGCCAACCAGCTGCCACAGGAAACCCACAAGCAGGACATGAATGGAGCAGCACCCTCCCGCTCATGTTCCCCAGCAACTGGTATAGACGCATACTGTCACCGATCCTGAAGCTAAGACTTCAGAGAGCTTCAGCTATTGGGCGGTATCATCATCATCAGGCGATCACTCGTGACCGAGTAAGATTGTCTTCCGGGATAAAAGGAGGAAATTCTAAAGAAAATTGTGTAGACTCTAGCGATGGGTCCGTAAGTGACTGTGGAGGCCAATTCTAGATCCACACAGCTTCCCACAGTGAGGACACAGGTTACCAGATAGAAGATGGTCCTGTAAAGGATTCATTTGACGTGCTTTTCGCTTAGCACGTTTCTCCCTTTCACCTTGCACTCGGGCTTCTTCAAAGTCCATGGAACCTTTGTGAAAGGCCAACCTCCATTTAGATCGTTCATGGGCCAGAGCTTCCCAGTTTTCGATGTTTATATTGCATTTTTTTAGATTAGCCTTATGAACATCTTTAAACCTCTTATATTGACCACCGATATTCCGCTTTCCATCCTTGAGTTGGGAGTAAAGTAACTGCTTTGGGAGACGGCAGTCAGGCATTCGAACAACATGACCGGTCCACTGAAGTTGGCGTTGAAGGATCATTTTTTCAATGCTAGCAGTCTTTGCTTCTTCCAGTACACTGACATTTGTTCGCCTATCTTCCCAAGTAATTTGCAGGATTTTCCGGAGGCAACGTTGATGAAACCTTTCAAGGAGGTGGAAGTGACGTTTATAGATAGTCCATGTTTCGCAGGCATACAATAAAGTTGGTAATACAATGGCTTCATAAACCAGTGTTTTGGTCTTCTTACAAATATCTCGATCCTCGAACACTCTATGTTTCATTCGAGAAAATGCGGCACTTGCGGAGCTCAGACGATGCTGGATTTCACTGTCGATGTTAGCTGTAACAGAAAGATAGCTGCCAAGATAGAGAAAATGATCGACATTTTCCAGTATTGTCCCGCCAAGCTGGATAGATGGCATCACCAAAGGATTGGCTTGCACTTGCTGATGAAGCACTTTGGTTTTTTTGATGTTAAGTGAGAGACCAAGTTTTTCGTATGCTTCTGCAAAAGCATTTAGGATAGTTTGGAGATCATCCTCTGAATGTGCAGAGACCACATTATCATCAGCATACTGAAGTTCCACAACGGAGGTTGTAATTACCTTACTTTTTGCTTTCAGCCTGCTGAGATTAAAAAGCTTTCCATCTGTTCGATATATAATTCCCACACCGGTGGGAAGTTTCCCCTTGACAAGATGTAAAACCATGGCGATGAAAATGGCAAATAATGTTGGGGCGATAACACATCCCTGTTTAACACCTGATCCCACTTTAAATGGAGCACCATGAGAGCCGTTGTTGTCCAAAACTGTTGCCGTCATGTTGTCATGGAGAAGTCGCAAGATATTCACAAATTTATTGGGGCATCCAATTTTCATAAGGATAGTCCAGAGAGCTGTACGATCTACAGTATCAAAGGCCTTAGCCAAATCAATAAATGCCATATAAAGGGGTTGATTTTGCTCCTGGCATTTTTCTTGGAGCTGACGTGCAGTAAAAATCATGTCTACTGTCCCTCTAGAGGGGCGGAAACCATATTGAGTTTCAGGGAGGATCTCTTCTGAAATAGATAGAAGACGGTTTGCGAGAATCCTAGCAATATTTTACCTGCGGTTGCTAAGAGAGAAATGCCCCGATAGTTTCCACAGTCTGTTCTATCACCCTTCTTAAAGAGGGTGATAATTATGGCATCCCTGAAGTCTTCTGGGATCTCTTCTCTTATCCAGATTTTTTCGATGAGTTTATGAAGATGTTGTACAAGTTCGGGGCCCCCTTCTTTAAAGATTTCAGCAGGAATCCCATCTGGTCCACTAGCTTTGTTGTTCTTCATTTGATTAATGGCTTTTTTTACTTCATCCAAAGTGGGGAGTATTGCAAGTTCCTCTTTAATTTGTTTTTGCGGGATTTGCGAAAAAATCTCATTATCCACCTTAGATTTACGATTTAAAAGGTCATAATAATGCTCTTTCCAACGCAGTGCAATAGACTCTTTGTCTTTTAAGAGTTTGGTGCCATCTTTTGATTGTAAAGGGTTTGTACCATAGGTTTTTGGTCCATAAATGGCCCTTGTGGCCTTAAAAAAGCCCCGTGCATCATGAGATTCTGCAAGTTGTTGAATTTCTTCAGCTTTCTTTTTCCACCAAGCGTTCTTAAGTTCTCTTGTTCTTCTTTGGACCTCAGCCTTTGCGCTAGCGTAGGTTTTTTTCTTGGCAGCGCAGTTAATATCATTTTGCCATATTTGGAAGGCTTTCCTTTTTTGGTCAATTATATATTTAATCTCATTGTCATTTTCATCAAACCAATCCTGATGTTTCTTAGTTTCATATCCAATAGTTTGTTCACAAGCTGCAGTAATGGAGGTTTTCAGCTTAGACCAATGGTCCTCAATGTTGTCAGGAGGTTCCGTAGGTAGATGTTCCTTAAGAAGTGATTGAAGACGAGTTTGCTTAATAGGATCTTGAAGGACTTGGATGTTCATTTTACGCCTTGGTTTCCTTCCTTGAAGCCTACGTTGGGGAGCAATGTTGATAACCATTGTGGAACGGATTAGTCGGTGGTCTGTCCAGCAGTCGTCGGCACTCACCATGGCCCTAGTAAGAAGTACATCGCGGCGATCTCTAACACGGACAATTACATAATCCAGAAGATGCCAGTGCTTTGACCGTGGGTGCTGCCATGATGTTTTAAACTTATTCTTTTGTCGAAAGAGCGTGTTTGTGATAGTGAGATTATGCTCTGCACATATAGACAAAAGTAAGAGTCCGTTCGGGTTGCTATTACCAACTCCGTCTTTTCCAATAGTTTCTGGCCATAAATCAAAGTCACGCCCGACTCTTGCGTTAAAATCGCCCAGGAGGATAATTTTATCCTCCTTAGGTATCTCTGACAGGAGAGTGTCCAACTGGCTATAAAAACTTTCCTTGATGTCATCATCAGCATCTAATGTTGGTGCATAAGCGCTCAAAATAGTTACCTGTTGGTTATTGGCGAGCTTTAATCGAAGAGTTATCAGGCGTTCGTTAATGCCAGTAGGAACTTCTGACAAAGAGTTCACTAGTTCATTTTTGATGGCAAAGCCTACACCATGTATTCGTCGGTCCTGCTCAGGTAGTCCTTTCCAGAAGAAGGTATAACCTCCTTTTTCTTCTTTCAGCTGTCCCTCTCCTGCCCTTCGAGTTTCTTGAAGTGCTGCTATGTCAATCTTAAACCGTCTCAGCTCCCTTGCAATAATAGCAGTCCTACGCTCAGGGCGTTCACTATCTATGTTATCCAGCAATGTCCGTATATTCCATGTTCCAAAATTCAAATGTCTTTTTCGACCGCTAAAATGGTGACCCCACTGGACGCGGTAATCCAGTCAGGGGAGAAAGAGGTAGACTATGTTTAGGGCACCTTTTCTAGCCCCCTCCCCATACGGGGTGAGCAGAGTGGATCCTAAATAGGGCTGCTCAGTCATGGATACAGCTGCCGAGCTGCTCGACTACCTCGTTCCTTGAACAGGGCGACTGAGTCTGCATCCACCGCCCATGTGCTGGTCCATGACTAGGGGCTTCCAGATTCACAGTCCTGCCCCCGTTGCCATTCGCCAGTCACCATGGGACTTTTTTTGTTTTTGTTTGGTTGGGTTGGGTTGGGTTGGATGGGTTGGGTTGGAAGACGCCTGTGCGTGAAACTGTTTTATGTGGGGAGATCGGTGCACAACGAATCACCACACAAACTTGACAGAGTACGGCAGAGATCCAATGGCACGGTTACCCTGACGATTGGAAAACCATTCTCTGCTGCAGCCTTCATCCGCCTTCACAGCCGTTGTAATTTAGGTTTAATTATCTTCCGCCTGTTCTGCCGTTGAGGACTTTATGTTTTGGATCGTTCTTTGTCTGGTTCCTCTCCCCGGACCTTACCGCCATGGGTGACCCTACTGGGAGTACATAGCTCCCGACGGCATTGCTCACAGGATTCATCGGAACACGCAAGCCCACTCACCACTTCAAGGTGACGATCCGGCGAGGGGATTGGGCGGTATAAAAATGTATTAAATAAATAAATACTGAAGGAGGTAGCCATCATGACTAGTAGCTATTGATAGCAATAACCTCCACAAATCTATCAAACTCCCTTTGAAAGCCATCCGAACTGGTGGCCATCACTACATCTTGTGTGAGTGAGTTCCATAGTTTAACTGTGCGCTGTGTGAAGAAGTACAGTAAAACCTTGGATTGCAAGTAACTTGGTCTGCAAGTGTTTTGCAAGACAAGCATATTTTTTTTAAAATAAATTTTAACTTGATAAACAAGCGACGTCGTGCAATACAAGTACTGTAGTACGGTCAAGAAAAATGAAGACTTTACACTATCATTCTTTATTGCAGCTTAAATTAAAAATATGTGTACAAATTTCTTATGGGGAACTTCGCTTTGATATACAAGTGCTTTGTATTACAAGCATGTCTCTGGAACGAATTATGCTTGCAATCCAAGGTATTACTGTACTTCTTTTTCTCTGTCCTGAATCTCCCATCAATCAGCTTAATGGAATGGCCCTGGGTTCTAGTATTATGAGAGAGGGAGAAAAATATCTTCCTATCCACTTCCCCCACACCATGCATGATTTTGTACATCTCTATCATGTCTTCCCTCACTCACCTCATTTCTAAGCTAAACAGTCCCAGATGTTGTAACCTTTCCTCATAGCGGAGCTGCTCCAGCTCCTTGATCACTTGAGGGCACAATCCTATCAGGATGACAGTAAGCCCCCAAACTCGGAGGCTTATGAGCATCCAATGCAATGCATTTTTGCTAGACAGGCTTTTTCGCCTGTCTAATTGGAGTGTCTTGGAGGGGGAGGGAAGGAGGCTGGAGTGGCTTCAGGATACCTCTTATCCTGGCCTCCCCAGTCTCCTCCTCTCCCTGCTCCCCCCCAAACATCCCTTTTTACCCCTCTCTGAGGTTGCTTTCCCAACCTCGGAGAGCAGCAGTTCTTTCCAGGGTGGATTTGATTTAAATCACTACTCAGAAAGACTCAATTTAATCATGTGATTCCCCCCCCCGTGCACTCTTCCTTGCTATAAGCTTAATACATATTTTACACAACTCAGAGTTACCAAAGACTCATTCTTGCTAAATTTAGAGTTACCAAAGACTCATTCTTGCTATATTTACTGTATAACCAGATAAAGGTTTCATTTTTAGGATAACAACTTTTCAGATTAGTTTTACAGTTCTATATAAAAAAATGCTGATTTGGTTATACTATTAGAAACACATCATAAATAGATAATTATGAAATTATTGTGAGGTGAACTATCTCAGTTTAATAGGTTAATCATTCATATTTGGACAACTTTTCTGCTGTACATTATTGGAAGGAGAAAAAATAATCGTTACCTTAATAATAGCAATTTAAATAGTTTTATTTAACTAAAACAATAACATTATAGCATATGTATTCTTGTATTTGCTTAAAACATCCATGTTTGTTAACTGATGTGGTTAAACAAAATATCTTAAAAAAAAAAAAACTTAGACGATCATAATTAAAAACTAATCCTTATTTCATGATGAATAACCTTTGGACTATAATGTATCTTAAATAGAAAACTATCTTTAGATATATTTCCCCTCAAAAAGCATTTTATTAAAAAAAATCCAATTTAAATTTAAAAAAATCCAATTTAAATTTAAAAAATCTATTTAAATTTTTAAAAATCTGATTTTTAATTTTTTTTTAAAAAATCATTGATTTTTATCCACCCTGGTTCTTTCCATGCCAGCTGTGAGGGGGCCGGTGGGGGGGGGGTCAGAGCTCTGATTCCCAGCCCTGAGGTCGGGGCACAGTCTCCAACCTCGGACCTGGGAATTCAAAAAATCCTATGGTCCCTCTCAGACGCTGTCTAGGAGCCATAGGAAAGCTCCCTAAGTTGCCCTTTTCTGCACTTTTCCCTACTCTACAGTATCCTTTTTTAGGTGCGGTGACCAGAACCATGCACAGTATTCCAGCAGGTGTGGATAAGACAGCACCCCCTCCTCCCATTCCACATACAGAAGCTGAATGGACTGTTGGAGTCTTCCTGCAAAACTAGTGATGGATGGGTCAGCATTTCCCACTGCATCCGAGTACAGCAGGCCAGCTTAGGGGGTGCAGGGCAGGCTGTGTGGCATACCTCACTGCTGCTCACTCACTGCTCTATCAAGCACCTGCTGCTCATCATCCACTCAAACAAATGCTTAATGTTTTGTTTTTTTTAGATACATGAAAGCTTTACTCTTTAAATACAAGACAATATGAAGAAGAGAGGGGGAAACTTAAAGGGGAGGGCATGGGAGTGGGGAGGCATGACAGTTGCAGGGCTTAGTGTTTGTATTGTATTGGAAAATGAAAGAAGGGGGGGCAAGGAAGGCAGTTGTAGACTGTGTGTGAAGGTGTCCCGAAAAAAATTATTTGTGCCAACAAAAACGAGACATTGCCACTTTTCCTGTCAGTTGCGTACACCCTAAATCCTACATCGATAAAAGCAATGGGATTTATTGAGTTTAGAACCGATGTATTAAGTTGCTTTTTTGTCTCTTTGATGGGTGATAAAACTACTGCTGCTCCTTAATGAGAAAAAGCCCCTCTTGATATTGCAAGATGAAAAGGGATCAGCAGGACAACGGATGGCTATGCTGAAGAATTCAGAGCTACGACAACGGGAATGTGACTTTAGTTAGTTGATCTCTGCTCTTGTTCTGGCTCCACCGAAACATGCATTCATATAAAGTAGCAGGCTTTGGGAAAGGTCGTGAAATTGTTAGTATCTCTAGACTGCAGATTCTTTTTTGTCAATTGCCTTCAAACTCAAACTAGTCTGTTTCCCCTATATTTGAACGCCCTTGCAGATGAAGGATAAACAGTGGCCCTCATTTCAGAAACCATGCTGTAAGCTAGGGACCTAAGAGAATTTCGTTTCAGTTCACAAATCATTCAAAAATGCCCAATTCGCAATCCCAAACACAAGCGCATTTTCTCTGGAAATGTTTGCAAATTCCCAAACTTGCTTTCATATTCACAAAATGTGTACCTGAAAAATGCACAACTTTCTCAAAATGCACAACTCTCTCAAACTATGCAACACCTTTCTCAAAATACACGACACCTTTTTCAAAATGCACACATTTTAAATCACCCATGCTTTGGTCTATGGGGGAAATTTGCGCAAATATGGGAATCATGTGTGCAAGTTTCATATTCGACAGTTGTTTGTTTTGTGCAATTTTCCCATTCAGGCAAAACGAACAGTGATCGCCAGCACGAACGCAAATCAAGGAGAGACGAGCAGCGAGCTGATGTTCGGAGAATCTTGGCAAGTTCGAACGTCACTCGTTCTTCCATCCCTACGAGTTTTGTGCACACAAAATAGGTGTTCCACGCACACATCCCCACACTAGATTCTATGGTGCTCGGAATAAAGGGCCAATCCAAAAATCGCATGCATAAACCAATGCAGAAAGTTACATCAATGTGGCGAGTGGGAATCCCGTGTGGATCAGGGGCACGGTTGCACATGCTCTCAGCTGCAAGTAACTACAGCTCTTGGATCCACATGCAAATGTACACACACACACACCCGTGAAATTATTACTAGTAGCATGCAGTGTCCTTTAGGAGCAGATTCTCATTTTAATATCACGTTGTTGTGTCTTTCTGTAATTCTGTTCTGTAATCAACTGTTCATATCTGAGCATCTGGAAAAGTTTTAATAGGCTTATTCAGTCTGTAGATTTAGTCAGTGGCTAGTATAATGGCTAGAATTTTCCCTAGTGTTTATCTTTAACAGGGCAGTTAAAGGGAACTATCATTTAGTTGGCAAATGGAACGTCATTATTATTGTATGAGGGAAAACGTGCATTACACGCACAGTATTTAATTGTAGAAATATGATAGAACATCAAAGGACAGGCAGTAAATTCCCACTTCCGCAAAATGATTACTGTTGCATGAATATTGATCATTTCTTCTTTTTCAGTATTTATAGACTACTTTCCAAAGAGAACAGTTCTCAAGCCATTTCAATGGTGTTTTGTTCTTTGCATTTGGCCAGCCAGTCTGCCTTGTTCTTCTACCTACTTCATTTTTCCTTCTTTTTACATAAAACATGACTTGTGCATGGCACATCATCTGTGAACTTGCTGCGGCAAATATTTATGCCTTATCTTTCTTCCCTAGCAAGCTGGACTCTTCAGTAAAGCAAAGCACCTTGAGAGTGCAGATATGCAAGACTGCCCACGTTATCTTGACTGTGGAATGGAGTTCAGAGTTCATAAAGGGTATTAAGTATATGGTGCAACTGGAACTCGGGAAGTTGGTTCTAGAGAGTGAAATCCTAGTAGCTGAATTTGTCTTTGTCCATTTTTATTGGTCATTGAACAGTGTCCATACAGCCCTAGTTTATATTCCAGTTGAAGGGTGTCTGGCAAGGAACTGAAATAAATATAGTTTTAGGCCCAGATCACCATATATCTTACCCTCTGGCTTTATTGTATTTCCAGTTCAAGAAATCGGAGGGAAAGAAAAGGGAGGGGAGAGGCCAGGATATGAGAAATCCTATGCAGTGGCGTAGCGTGGGTTGTCAGCACCCGGGGCAAGGCAAGTAATTTGCGCCCCCTAACCCGTGGATTTTAGCACTCGAGTCTCTTCCACTAGATTAGTTAAAGAAACCCTTACCCCCTAAGCACATGTATTGTTTGTTATGAAAATACTGATGTAATTAAAGTAAAATGCATCTAAATACAAGTTTATTTTCAAACACTTTATTGAGTGCGAACATGCATTACACATTCTCCACATTTTCAACCATCGCTGAGCCGGCTACGGAGGGGACGCTCTTCTGCGTGTCAAGAGGCGAGAGCAGCCCCAGCGCTGTCCCTCCAGCCCAGTGTCTTGCTCTCAAGAGGATCCCCGGGAAGCTCCCAAGCTACGGGGCGGGGGGGGAGGCACGTCCTCCCCCTCCGGCTGGGGGTAAAGCCGAGAAGGTGTAAAAGCCCACCTCCCCCGCTGGACACTGACAGCCCGCCCCTCCCGGCCAAAAGTTTGGGATCTCGCCTGTTGCAGTGGGGCGGGGGCAGGCAGCTTCCCCCTTCGGGCGGCTGCCTCCCCTCCTCCGCTCCCATCTTGATGACCACCCCACTGGCCGGAAGATATTCTCTGCCTGGCGGGGGTCCATGCTCCAGGGGAGATGGATGCCGGAGCGGGGGGGGGCGTTCTTTACCTCCAGGGCGCTTTGGCCGACTCACGGGGCGGGGGGGGCAACACAAGCCCCTCCGCAGCCCCCCGCCTCCTCCGTCCGTTCGGCGCTTGGGATCGCGGATGGCTCCTCCGGGCCCCTTCCCGGGCGCAAAGGGCAGCCTGGGGAACGGCGACCCTCACCCAGCTTCTGGACGGCGGCGGCGAGGAACCTCTGCCCAGAGGATCTGGCGGCTTCCCGCAGGGGTCCGGGGATGCCAGCCGGCTGGCCGGCCGGGCTGAGGGGAGGGCGACGCGGGCGGCTCGCTCGGAGCTTGCCGGCATCGCGGGCGGCTCGCAGCCCCAGGCGCGCGAGCCTTCCCCGGGCGGCGGCGGCGGCGGCGGCGGCTCCTCCCTTCTCTCCTTCCCTCCCAGCAAAGCCCCTGACTGAGGGCGCGGGGTCCCCCTGCGGCCCCAGCAGCGGCAGCTGCGCTCGCGGGTCGGGAGCTTCCGACGCGCCGCGGCTGACACGTGTCCTCCCGTGAGCCCTCCCTGCTCACCTGGCCCGCGAGCGCGCCCCCCCCAGATGTTGCGCCCGGTGCGGCCGGCCCCCCCTGCACCCCCCACGCTACGCCTCTGATCCTATGGCCTCTCCAGCCCTGGTCCAGCCCAGCCCCCACCAGTGGGCCTTCTCTAGACAGGCTCAGATGCCCATCTAGAGGGAAAGCATTTAAAAGGAGGACGGAGAGGGGAAAAAATCACCTCCGTCGCTCCTCCCACCCTGCTAGCAGCAGCCCAGCCGGGCACTGGGTATGTGGAAGCCTCTGAGATCAGAGGCTTCCTTCTAAGGGGAATTCTAAGGGCTATTGCACTCTTAGGGCGCAATCCAATGGGGATGCCCGTAAGCCTCCAAACTTGGAGGACTACGGGCACCCTAGGCAGGGCAGGAGGAGCGCGGAGGCGATCTTCACCTCCCTGCTCCTCCCGCCCTGCAAATCAGCTAGACGGCTGATTTTGGTCATCTAGCTGCAGCACTTCACAGGGGGAGGGAAAGAGGCTGGAGCACCGCCAGGATACATCATATCCTGGCAGCTCCAGTCTTCTCTCCTCCCCACCCCCCAGAACACCCTCTTTACCCCTTCTCCGAGGTCACTCTTATGCAGTGCTTTTTTTCTGGAGAAAAGGGTACCGGAACTCTTGGATTACATTTCCTTGGGATTAGATGGCAATTAAATTGTAATGCAATTAATAGAAGAAAAGGTGCTGGAACTCAGTTCCGGTGAGTTCCACCAGAAAAAAAGCCCTGCTCTTATGACCTTGGAGAAACAACCAATGTGGTTCTTTCTGCACTGAATGCAGGGGGGGGGGGAAGGGGGATCCGAGTGCGGATTCCCAGCTCTGAGGTAGGAGCAATTTTCCGACCTCTGATCTGGGAATCCAAAGTATCCTATGGCCCTCCAGATGATGTCTAGGAGCCATAGGATCATCCTCTTATGCCCTTCATGCGTGAATTCTTATTATTTATTGATTTGATTTGTACCCCACCTTTTGACCAAAAAGTAGCACTCAAGGTGGCTTACACAATTAAAACTGATTAAAACAATAAATCAATACATTAAAACGCAATAAAGACATAACAATTACAGGAAAATTAATTAATTAATTAATAAAACAGCACCTAACCCAACAGACCCACTTACAGGCCAAAGGCCTTCTTGAATAAAGTGGTCCTTGCCTGCCAGCTGAAGGACAGCAGAGAGGGGGAGAACCTAGCCTCCCTCAGCAGTGAGTTCCACAGTCTGGGAGCAGCCACTGAGAAGGCCCTCTTTCATGTCGCCACCAAACGCGCCTCTGATGGTGATGGTACTTGAAAGAAGGGCCTCTCCAGAATCATATGAAGAAGCTTCCCACAAAGAGGAGGGCTGCAGGGCTGTACCTCTTACCCTGCTGCCTGGTCCCACTCTTGGCTCCTCAGCCATGGCTGCCTGTGACGTCCACACGGCGTGAGTGTCTGCAGGGAAAAGCTTATGAGTGTAGGCTTTCCCTGCAGATGTCCTCACCCAATGTGTGGATGTCACGGGCGAGGCCACATAACTCTGGAGCCACATCACTTCGGGGACAGGTCCAGGGATGCAGCCCCACATCCCCTTTCTATGTGTGATGCCTGTTCACACGATTCACCCACGAGGGGGAGGGGCTATGGTTGAAGGACCCCTTGAGGGTGCAGCACCTCTCTTGGAAGTCTGAGGTGAGGTGGCTGGGCCGCTGCCTTGCGGGAGTGCCTGCTGTTATGCTCTGCCTACATATTTGAAATAAGGCCAATGTTACAAAGAAAGACCCCAAGCCTCCTGTGCTCTCTTGACCAAAAGAACCTACCGTAATTTAAACTGGGTAGCTCTGTCCCTGGAATTTCTCATTTCAGGGTGTTTTATGCACAAGACCACAAACACTGTTTCTTTCTTTAAAAAATAATTATAAAAATAATCCCAGATTACATAGGCTGAAATTCTAAATACAATTACTGAGGAGTAAGGTAAGAGCCAGCGTGGCGTAGTGGTGAGAGTGTTGGACTGGGACTCAGGAGATCCGGGTTCTAGTCCCCGCTTGACCATGAAACTCACTGGGTGACTTTGGGCCAGTCACTGCCTCTCAGCCTAACCTACCTCACAGGGTTGTTGTGAGGATAAAATAGAAAGGAGGAGGAGGAGAAGGAAGACCTATGTAAGCCGCCTTGAGTTCCTTGCAGGAAAAAAGGCGGGGTATAAATGTAATAAAAAAATAAGGTCCACTGAACCCTGAGCCTTATGCCAGAGTAAACATACATAAGAGTGTGCTGTCAGCCTGTGTGTACCTCCCTCCCTGCTTTTCTCCATATTAGAGAACTCCACACACACACACACACACACACACACAATGTCACAGTTCAGTTCAAGACTAAAAGTACAATAAGGTTGGGGGGGGAGTAATGGATCCATTGGGACACACTTAAGGGTGCAATCCTATGCATGTTTAGACAGGAAACAGTCCTACAACTGGGGCATGCTGGGAGTTGAAGGGCTTTATCCTGTCTAATCGTGTTTAGGATTGCGCCCTAAAAGAATCACACCAGTTGGCCATTGGGATTATACATTGATTCCTTCCTGATGACCAGGAGTATACATGGAATTCCCAAACTGCCAGCAGAATATCCATGAAATAAAGGGTGAAATCAACCTGGTGCCCTCCAGATGTTTTGGATTACAACTCCCATCAGCCCCAGACTGCACGGCCAATGGTCTGGGATGATGGGAACCGTGTCGTCCAAACCATCTGGAGAAGAGCACCGGCTTGGCAAGGCTGTTATAGGCAATCGGTTCGTACCTGCGAGCCACCAAAACACCGCCAGATACTTTGATTATATTCTAAGCTGTTACTTTGAAAGCTTCTGCTTCTCCCCGCGCCGCCCTTCAGATTTCAGCAACACGAAATGTATGCGCGCGCGTGTCGGCTCGGGGGTGCTATTGTACGTGTGAATGTTTGACTTTCAGGGTGGCACATGCGGGTCTCTGTAGTTCGCTCTCTCTCCTTGCCAGGATGGCTCTCTGCGCCCCTCCCTTCCCGGATCTCGGCCATCACTGGGTCACCGGGATGGGCGTATTTGCATATTTTTACCTTTGTCTCCAAAGGGCGGCCAATGAGCGAGCGCGTCTCCGCCTGGCTCGGCCCCCTCGAGGTTCGAGAGCTGGTGCAGACGAGTCCGCTTCTCGAGCTCGCTGGGAGACGGGAGGTTCGCCGCCGCCGCCGCCGCGCTCGTTCTCCTCGCTCCGGATCCCGCGGGAAGAAGGAGACGCTCCCGAGGAGCCAGCCTAGCGGGGAAGAGAAGCGCGCCCCGATCCCTCCTTTACGTCAGGGCGACCGTTGCCAGAGCAGGAGGCGCGGCTGCAGCGCGATCTCAGGGGCGCGATGGTTTGCGGCGGCTTCTCCTGTTCCAAGAACTGGCTCTGCGCCCTCAACCTGCTGTATACGGTGAGTAAAGCCGGCAGCCCGGGCTTCCGATCCAGCAGGGAGCCGTCCGGCCGGGAGTGAAGGAGGGACGCCTCCTGGGAGGGGGGGGGGACCCTTTGTGTGCTTGCCTGCCTGCCGGCGCCGCCGCCCCGAGGCGACTTTTCTCTTCTTCCCGGGGGCTCGAGAAAGCACCTCCCGAGGCCTGGACGATCCAAGCGTGGGTGGGCGGGGAGAGAAGCCTTCCAAGCTGGCCGAGCGAACCGGGCAATGGGCGACCCCGCCTTGCTTCAAAAGGCCTTCGGTGCTCCGGTGTAGCGTAATGTCGATGCACCTGCGGAGGTGAGGCACCGAAGGGGCGGGAAGAGTGGAGCTTACGTGGTGTCTGCAGGAGCCTGGAATCTGCTAGAAGAAGAGCCTCACTTGCTCTATCGGACGTTGGACCGCTAAAAGCGGAGAATACGCGCTAGGAATTGAAGCAACGTGCAATTCGGGGGGACTCAGTCAATTTACTATGCCGCGCGATAGTGTCTCATATCTAGGGATGGCCACCTTTTCTTTTTCCTCCTCTGGCATGGGCCATGGCTCGTGTGCCTTTAACAGCTGCATACCAGGCATAATTCAGCATTTCCTCTCGTACCTACCCCCCCTCCCATATTGATATGCAACAATGGGGAAAGCTTCACTTGAACTTCTGCCTGTTATGCGTTTGTTAAAGATACAGGCGTCTTGTTGCCTGAAAGAGAAAAAAAAGGGGGTGGGGGGAACAAAACATTGCTATTGGTAATGGTAATATTTAGCTGAAAAATCTTCCATGATGTAGTCCTGTAAAAGAACTGTAAGCAACATCAGGTCAATATCCAACTTCTTTCCTTTTGAATCCACAGTTCACACTAATTTTTCTCTATACCCATGCATATGTGGACTTGCTAGCAGAAGATAACACCATGCATTGGGTGACGTGAACTCTAGTCCCATAAAGCTTATGCCCTAATGCGTTGGTTGGTCTTTAAAATGCTGCGAGACTTTGGGTGCTCTCTCCTAGGCACATCTACTGGGAGTAAATCTCGTTGAACTTGGAGGAATTTGCTTCTGAGTAGGTATGCAGCGGATTGTACTGCCTGTCTTGTTGTGCTGTGAGAAACTAACATGGCAACATTACCCCTCTGAAAGTTGTTACTTTTTTCCTTTCCCTTATATGAAGAAGTTATTGTATGTTTCTGAAAATGTTTTATTTTTAATTAGTCTGTGCAATCTTTTTCATTATTTATTCCTTTTCTCCTCAAAACAGGCAAAGAGAAACACATTTTCCCAAGGTAAACATGGAGGTTTAGGGTTAGGAAGTGCTCCTTTGGCCATGTGATCAGAACCTTGTTTGTTTCACTACTGTGCCAAGGGTAAATTCCACCATCTATTTAAGCCACCTTTATTGCTTCCTGTGTTTTTGACTGTCACTGCGGATTAGGCAAGTCACAGAGATCCTATTGGAAAATAAGGTCCACTGAAACCAGTGGATCGAACTTCCAGCTAATTGAGATTAAGTGCAGCGTGTTAGGAACCCCCTGACACATAAGTGGGTCAAAATTAAACAACAGCAACAACAAAAACGGTTTTGTATTACAGTCTTTGTTAATTTTTCACAAAGCGCATAGTTAGCTTGTGGGAGAGATTCCCATAGGTTATGACGATGGTTACTAGCTTAGGTAGCCTTAAAAGGGGGTTGGACAAATTCACAGAAGGCCATCAGTGGCTACTAGTCATGGTGGCTACTAGTCATGGTGCTTATATGCTGCTTCCATGTTTTGAGGCAGCTTGCCTTTGAATACCAGTTGCTTGGGACCATGAGTGGGAGTGTTCTTCTGCAGTCATGTCCTGCTTGTGGGCTTCCCACAGTGGCATCTGGTTGGCCATTATGGGAACAGAATGCTGGACTGAATAGGCCTTTGGTGTGTTCCAGCAATGCTCTTATGTTCATTACCACATCCATGTGATGTAGCTTATAATATTCTCACATCTCATAGGCTCTCCCAAAGTTTACCTGGTGAAGCCTTGGGCACACTTCTTGTGGTGCTTCTCCCCTCCCCCCCTTCGGAGTTGTGGTTTAGCTTTTTAGAAACAATTTCATCATGCAATTGTAGTGTTGCTTTTCAATAATGTCCAAAATAGTCAAACTTAACTTTTGCATGACATTGTTCTGCTATTGAAAAAGAAAAGGAAAGCCTAGTTATGCCATGTCATGCTTTCCAAGGATGTTCCCTGTAATACATAGAAAGCCACACAGCACATTACGCCTTAACACATACATGTAAAAACATCACAGCTGCATGTGGCGAAGAATGTGTGCGATTCGGGCACATGAGCAAGGAAGTAGTAGTGGTAAAACGTGTATTTCCTGCCATGGAATGTGTAAAGCATCCCTGAGGCTGAATAATTTACCATCTGCTAGGTATTTAATTACCCAAGGTGTATGTTACACAGGTCAGTTTGATTACATGTCTTTATGTTCTTGGAACAGGGAACTGTGGTATCTGGGGAACAAGAATCAAGTAGGCAGGTAAACAAGATGTCTGAATGATGCTGGATACTCAAGAGTTATGGGTGAGGCAATCCTGCATGCCCTTTGGGAGCCTCCAGTGCTGGAGCTTCTGACATACCCAAAGCCTTGCCAATAAAATTAAACAAAAAAGAACAACTAAGAGAGCGATCCTGTGGCCCCTACACAGCATCTAGGGGGCCATGGGATACTTTGGATTCTCAGATCCGAGGTCGGAAACAGTGCTCCAGCCTTGGAGCTGGGGATCCACAATCCGATCCTCTCCCCACACCTCGCAACCGGCATGGAAAGAACTGCACTGGCCGCTTCTACAAGGTCAGAAAATTGACCACGGAAAGGGGGTAAAGGGAAGGGGCAGGAAGTGGGGAGAGGAGACTGGAGCCGCCAGGATATGCGGGATCCTGGTGGCGCTCCATCCTCTTTCCCTCCCTCTGCGAAGTGCCACAGCTAGACGGCTGAAAAAGCTGGCTGAATTGCAGAGCGGAAGGAGCGAGGAGGTGCAGGTCACCACCACACTTCTCCCACTCTGCACTGGATGCTTGTAAGCCTCAGAAGTCAGAGGCTTATGAGCATCAAGGTTTTTAAATGGTTTTATGAGCTGTACCTTTCAGTCTGAAAACTGGGGGTGAAATCACTAAAAGATGCTCAATGTAGCAGCTCATATGCCTGCTGGAGGAGATTCTGAGGTCTCCGTAATCTAGGTGTGGCTATAGAGAAGGGCCTCTCCCAGGTCGCAGCCAGTTGTGCTTTGGCTACCATTGGGACATGAAGAAGAGCCTTCCCAGAAGATCTTGGGAGCTGTACAGGGCCTAGTATTGGAGGAAACATATCTCTGATCCTTGCTTTCAGAGGATATGTTTTACCTCAACAACAACCTTGTGTTGTAGGTTAGGTTCAGATATAGTGACCATGCATCAGGGATCACAGTGCATGCTTTGCATGCTGAGATTCCCAGGTTCAATCCTTGGCATCTCCATTAAAATATATATACATATCAGGTGACACATGACGAAAAAAGCCTTTGTCTGGGATCCTAGAGAGCTGCTGCCAGTCTGAGTGTAAAATATTAGGCTAGGTGGACAAATATTCTGATCTGAAATTAAATAATTAATTATAATTTTAAATTATAATTATCTTGCTATATTCAGAAAATATATCCGTCAGAAATTATTTAACTATTTCACATTCCCACTGCAATTGAAAGTATGTGCAGGTTCCCCCTCATGAGCATTTTGGAAATATAGTATTGTAAATGTGACTTAAAATTAAAGGTGATACTATCTGTGAGTCGTTTTGATGGCACTTTCCTTATCTTTGTTGATACAGATTGAAGTGGCCTGACCTGTATCATATTGAGTTCAACTTGTATTCTTCTTGTTGTTGCTGTATTATATATGTTTGACTTTTGAAGAATGATAACATATATTTAATATATATTTTAACCTGCCCTTCATCTTTATGGATAGCAAGTGGGTATACAATAAAAACAACCAAAATTAGTCCTACAAATATAAAATATGCAATAAAATAGTCAACACCACTCTCATAGTATGTACAGTGCCCTGGAACCCCTTGTAGATGAAGGGTGGCTTTTATGTTTAAAAGATAGATAAATATTGAATCAGTTGAAAGGCAGCTAAAACAGAACAGATTGACCAACATAACCCCCTTAAAATGCCTGACCAAACAAACACTATTTGATCTGATAAGATTGTGGTGTCAGTGCCTGCCTGGAAGATCTACAGACACAGGAGTGATCCATTTGGGTCCCAAGCTGTTCTTATGTCTAAACCAGCTTCCACAACCTGGTACCCTCCAGAAGTTTGGACTGCAATGTGCATCGCCACAGCCATTGGCCATGTTAGTTGAGGTTTATGGGAGTTGTAGTCCAAAACATCTGGCGGGCGTAATGTCAGGGAAGGCTGGCCGAAGGCAATCCTGTGAGTTTCATATTTGAGCTGGGTGTGCATGGTCTAACACAGCCTTCCCCAACCTGGTCCCCTCCAGATGTTTTGGACAACAACTCCCAATATTCCTGGCGATTAGCCATGCTGGCTGGGGCTGATGGGAGTTGATGTCTAAAACATCTGGAGGACAGCAGGTTGGGGGAGGGAAAGCCAAGAGTTGTATCCTTTTCAAGGGATCCCAGAATGCACCTCTCAAAGCTCCTTCATTGGCACCCTTAGAAACATTGGCATCCTAAGCATCTACTTAAGATGCCTGCACAACCTACTCATTATGGCTCCTTAGTATCTGCTCTCTGCTGGCTTTACTTCAAGCCCTTCTGATATAGTTGACACATATGGTAGGTAGCATAGCAAGAGCGGAACATACCCGCTTCTCCTAACAATCTTATGCCATGTTGTAACATAATTGTACAGGCTACTACTGTGCATAGGCAGGTGGATCATTTGGTATCAATGGATAGAACTACATTGTTTCTTTGGGTGGGAGGTTACATGTCTTTGTGAAAGAGCGGGTTGCTGCCCTCATTGTGGCTGGATTAAGCAAAGTTTTAGAGAGCTGCATATTGCCAAATTTAGTTAAATCCTGTTGTGGGTGTTTCTGTGTAAGTGAGCATTACCTATTTAATCTCTTACCACCTCAGCTTTTCACAATGCTATCTTTAATATAATAAATATGGTTCCTACTATTGTAACCTTGCATAGTAGGCTCTTATGTTGAGGAAGAATGTACAGTGTATCCGTAATTTCATAACTGATATTTTAATGTTGGTCATTTGAATCCAGACATGCAGGGGGCATTTGTTTTTAGGAAGCATTATCAAATTTGGCCATGCTGAGTAAGTTTGTTTATTCCTGAGATGCTATTATTCAGTATATGATAAGGTTATGCATAGTTTGGAACTTTGAGCCTCTCTTTCATTAGATTTTTAAATTTTGATTTAAAAAAATTGTATGGTTGTTGTTGAAGTTACGTTGTATATACATAGTTTAAAAATTACAGGGACATGTTTAAATTTTTTACATTGTTGTATAAATTTCCCTGAAGAAGGACCTCCATGAGATCTGAAATGTGTTGGAGCTGTTCATTTATGTGGAATAAAACACCTTTTCTGTTTACCGGATTGATTTTTTTGCTCCTTAGCATCTTTTCAGGGGGTTCCCATTTTGTTAGATTTTACATTGGTTTTTAAACCTATAACCCAATTTCAACAACATTTACTTAGAAATAAATAAATGTTTATTTTGGCATGGTTAGACTTGTTGGTATCCTTATTCTGGCATGCTTAGACTTGTTGGTATCCTTATTTGTGTGTGTGAACTCTCTGCTTCGATAGCAACACAACTGTTAGCTCCGTGGTCAGCAGGAATGCATATGGCAGAATAGACAGCTTGCTAATGTCATCTCATGCCATATAAAGCAACATCCCTCAGTGCTCAGTGGAAGTGGTAACAATGTAGATCCTTGAAGCACCAAGCAGTGGCACCACATGAGCTGTGTGGTCTCTGGCAGCTTCTAATCACTAATGGTACTTGGGAGGTAGGGTTGGTCATTTGATCTGTCAAAAAATAAGAACGTAAGATCAGACCAAAGCCTTGTCTAGTCCAACACTCTGTTTCCACAGTAGCCACCCAGAAGCCCATGGGAACCCCACAAGCAGGACCTGAGTGCTGTAGCCCTCTCCTGCCATTGTTCCCCAGCAATGGTATCAGATGAATTCTGCCTCTGCTCCTTGAAGTAGTACATAGCCATCATGACTAGTAGTCATTGATAGCCTTATCTTTCATAACTTTGTCTAAATCCCTTTTAAAGTCACCCAAGTTGGGGGCCATCACTACATCTTGTGGTGGCAAATTCCATAGTTTAACTATTCTGCTGTGTGAGGTAATATATCCTTTTATCTGTCCTGAATCTCTCACTATTCAGCTTCATTGGGTGACTCCAATCCTAGTATTTTGAGAGGGGAAGGAAAACTTCTACATATCCGCTCTTTCCACACTGCGCATAATTTTAGACACCTCTGTCATGTGTTCTCTCCCAACCCTTACTCACTTTTTTCCTAAAGGAAAAAGCCCCAAACGTTGTAACTTTTCCTCATAGGGGAGTTTCTCCAGCCCCATGCAGAGTGATGAAAAGATAAAAGTTTTCTAATGCAATATAGCTACAGCATAAGACAAAAAGTTCCTGCTACTAAACTTTGTATGTGCATATCTACTCCTGTTGGAGTGGGGAGCAATGAGCTCTTACCTCTGTCGTTGCTATCAGACAGTATGAACATATAGACCACTACCTACACAAGGATATTTTTGGCTTTGTAGGATATTTGACTATGTCAAATAATAGAGAGCCAGTGTAGCGTAGTGGTTAAAGTGTTGGACTGGGACTCGGGAGATCCGGGTTCTAGTCCCCGCTCGGCCATGAAACTCACTGGGTGACTTTGGGCCAGTCACTGACTCTCAGCCTAACCTACCTCACAGGGTTGTTGTGAGGATAAAATGGAGAGGAGGAGGAGGATTATGGAAGCCACCTTGTGTTCCTTGCAGGAAAAAAAGGTGGGGTATAAATATAATAAATAAATTTTAAAAAAATAGATGGTCAACTGACAACAGCTGTCAATTGACATCTGAACCTTGCTTGGTACATCTTGTAAAAGCTATGGGTGATGCCAAGGGCCTTCACAATTCCCATACTTTAAAATGGGTGTTGAACCTCGTTCAGTCTGAGGGCATAATTCCACTTTGGAGAATCTCTTGGGGGCCCCATTCCAGTAGGGTCGAAGGCAAAAGGGGCAGGGCCAAAATACCAAAAATACTAGCATATTTTAGTGTGTTTTAGCCAGTACCTAAGCTGTAGGAGAGGCATTTAAACTTTTTAGAATGGGTGGGAAACTGCACAAAAGCTGGGAGACCACCAAACAATCAGATAGCATGGCCATCTGGAGAAAGCCGGAGTGTCAGATTGGGACCCCAGGCAGGCCGGATTGGGACTTCGGACCTGAGGTTCTACACCCCCGCTTTAAAAGAGGCATGTATGGTTCAAATCTGTCTCAAAGATGCCCTCTTTCGTGAAAAGTAGAATGTGAGCTATGGTTTCTGGTTTCTTCTGAAAGCCAGTATGCACAAGTTGCCTGTGTTTGTGGAATACAAATGCATCTACATATTAACTGTCTTCTCCGTTTTCCTTTCAGTATTAGGGACAAACATTCCTGTATATGTTAGAGGATTAAAAAACAAAACAAAACACTTTCTACCTGAGCTAGTTCTAATCACCTGTGTAGATAAATTGCATTATAATCTAGTGTACGTATCTTCACCTCCTTCCTATTCTAGTACAGACCAAGGTGGCTCAATCATACTATGCCTTGGCATGTGTCATTGCTTTTAGACAAACACAGGAAAGGCAGGGCTTCCTGCATATAAAACATGACTTTCCAAGCACCTAACTGAGCCAAATATCCCCTCTTCAAAATGTCATCATGGACAGGAAAGGCAGCTGTTTACCCATAGTGTTCAAACTTACTTTGATCAAATTCAGACAGGAAGGTTTGGTGGGAGTAAAACTGTCTTCCTACCAACAATATTTGATAAGCAGTTCTAATAAATGGCTTATGTCAAGGCTTGATCTCTCTGCCCCAATGTCTGCAATATAGAGAATGGTGAAAATAACAAGACTGGGAGCACCATCTGCAGTATGCCTCTGTGGTGTGAGATTTCTCCATCATTTGTGCAACCAAATGGCCAAATGAATTTCCTGTGTGGCTCTGTCATCATGAATTTAAAACACTAATTTTTCACTTGCTGGGGCATGCCGGGAGTTGTAGGCCAAAAACATCTGGGGACCCAAGGTTGGAGAAAACTGCTCTAAACTCTCACGCACCATTGGCTATGCTGGCTAGGGCTGATGAGAGTTGTAGGCCAAAACATCTGGAGTGACAGAGGTTGACCATCCTTGCGTTATTATTTTGAACTTTAAAAAAAAATTAGAACTTGGATATATATTTACTTAAGGTTCTGAACAAGAGCTATACTGCTGAGTGCTTTGCGTGATTACTTGGAAGAGAGTTCCACTGTGTTTGATGAAACTAACTCTGAAGAAAGTACCTATAGGACTGTAGCCTTATATATTAAAATTCTTCCTTGTGTCCTGCTTTTTTTTAATTTTATTTAATTTATTGTTACATTTTAAGAAATATCCACAATCCCTTTGTCTTTTGCTTTCCTCCAGTTGGTCAGCCTGTTGCTGATTGGAATTGCCGCATGGGGCATAGGCTTTGGCCTCATCTCCAGTTTCCAGGTCGTGGGAGTCGTGGTGGCAGTGGGGATATTCCTGTTCCTGATTGCTTTGGTGGGATTGATCGGAGCCATCAAACACCATCAGGTGTTGCTCTTCTTTGTATCCTTTGACTTGAGAGCTTTCTGATGCATCAAACCCCTTTCCCCTAGAACTGCTCCAAACTAACCCCCAGTCCCTCCTTTACCTGCCTCTACCGTTTCTTGTCCTCGGTATATTTGAATGAGGAGAGTTGTTTCAGTGAAGTCATGAAAAGTATACAGTATGGTGTTGTTGTTGTTTTCCCCACACAGTTGGCCTCTGACTTAGGTATGGCATTGTTAAAATGGTAGAGCAAACATTTCTCCGCCTGTAATAGGTCACAAGACTGTGGTGGTATAACTGGTTTTCTTTAATTGGTTACAGGCCATGATATGGCTTGTTTCCTGTATGCATCATAGCTTTCTGAAGTAGTTAGCTGTGTTCTTCTTACTGTGGTAATACTGATTTCTGCTAGAAATCAGGGCTTTTAGGGTCATACACAAACCTGTAGGGGGTGCGTTTAATGTACCAGAAATCCAGCATGAGAAGGATCCATCCCTGCTGCCTAAATGCCTCCCTTGAATTTCTCACCTATTTGCTTCCCACTGATTCTGTGGGAGAAACAAAAGGGGCTTCAATGGTGCATGTTTATGTGTGTAGACACTAGGGGTGTGTGAGGAATCTGATTGGGGGGGTGAAAATCTGACGGGGTTTCTCGACTTGACTCCATGGATTCTGTTCCGTCAACCCTGCGCTGGCACCAACTTGATCTGATGCGAGTCAAGCCAGCACGCAGACTTCCGTTTTAAAGTGGGCCGTGAGTTGCTTTAAAAAAATTAATAAAGGGAAGAGGAAATTTGTGCAAAATTTGGGCCTCCACTCTGCAAATTTGCACAAATTGCAGAGCTGAGGCCCAAATTTTGCACAAATCTGAAATTAATTGTCAGAAAATTCAAGGTGTCCAAGGTGGAGTGTGTGTGTGCATACAGAGTAAGTGGAGGATGCTTCCATACTTCTCATATTAAATGCTGCAACATGAACAACAACAATGATTTACATTGAATGAGTTGGCCCTGATTTGCGCAAATCACGCTAGAGATACGCAGTTCTCATCTCCAAATTTGTGCAAATATTTTGAGCAGTTTTGTGGAACCTCACCCCACCCCAAGTCGGCCCACTTTTGCCTGTCAAGTTTGAAATGTGTTGAAAGTCTGTCGAGCTCAAACAGAATAAGTTTTCCAGTGTTGCACATACTTTGTAGACACACACACACACACACACACACACACAGGTTATGGCATGATCTGGCCTCTGCAATAGACACCAGTTTACTGGTGGCAGGTTTTGATTCAATATGGTCCATTTCCTCTGTGGAAGCTCCTTTTTTTACAGTTTTCTGTGGAAGTCAATAAAAGTCATTCAGAGTTATTAAAGTGAATAAATGCAGTGGCAGGCATTTTGCTAGAATTAATTAATTTCATTTAGATTTATTTAAAATTATTTTTCAGTTACTTAAAGGTGGAGCCCTCCTAAGGCAGCATACGAGATAAAACAATACACAGCAATAACATTCAATAACAACTGTGGTTATAAGTATATCAGCAGTGGTTATAAATAAAACCTAAACATTTTAGGAAGGCCAGTGAAATAATGATCCAATGGTGAGGTGCCATGTTACTGTCTGGTGTTTGTGGTGTTCCTCACTAACCTAGTGCTCAAGGGTCCTCACAGTTACATTTGGGTGTAATGGTTGCTTACAATGTCTTCCAATATTCAGACTTAGAGCTGGGCCATGGCTTTTACAGAGTTTGTGAGTAGTACATGGATGACCTCCGCGTGATTAGTAATAACAGTGCAGTAACTCCAACTGTGAAAACAAGCTTATTGCTCTGATGATTTCAATAAACTCTTGCAAAGTTGCATATCAGAAACATTGAAAAGTGAAGTGTCAAAGCCATATCTGCCTGTCCTTTTAAATGTTCTTTAACTCAGTTGTATTTAGAATCAAAGTGACATCCCAGACTGTTTGGGACAATGGAAATAAAACTGAATAATTCCTCCAGAGCCCAGTCGTATGTTAATTCAAGTTCCTTCTTGTGTGAAGTCACTGAAAACACAGACAGACTATTTGAATAGAGGTTGCAAGCTGCTTAGTAATACTGCATGGCAAGTGATCTGCTTCATGCTCTAGCAAATTATAACTGCAACACTCCCTTGTTATGGGAGTAACTCCCTTGTTAGGTGAGCACTTAATATCTCCTGTTTCATACGTAATCTATATTTGCAATTGATGTAGTTGTCTATCAGATGTGATCAACAGGGCTGACCCAAGTCATTTTGCTGCCTGGGCCAAAGAACACGATGGCGCTCCCTCCTATTTTGTATACAAAAGCTGACTGAACTGGCAGTTGGATCTATGTTCAATATTGGCAATGAGACAGCATCCTCCACCTTGCCTGAAGACAGTAGGCTAGTTTAGGGGTCACAGGGCAAGCCATGTGGCACACAGCTCTCCCTTTCAACACCTCACCACCACCTTCCAGCATCTGCCGCCTGAGGCAACTGCCTCACTATGCCGAATGGATAATCGAGATGGTGGTGTAGACAATATTAATCCAGAAGCTAAAATTTGCTGTTAAAGCAATCTAATGTTGCAGTCTTGGGAGTGCAAAATCTGTAATGTGGACTTGTCTTTTCATTGTGGTGGGTACCAAAAATGAAATGATTGGAATAATACACAGCACAATTACCTATTTATCTTTAAAATTCTCTCTTGAATGGCATTTTATTTCTAGCTCCTTTCATTAATAGTTCTGTATTAGCCAAATTATACTTGAAGTGTAGCTCTTAGATGTGTGCTATGATTTGAACTGCTATCTGTTGTTGTTATTGTTTTCTTTTTCTTTTATAGAACTCGGGAGGAACCTATAAAACTTCCTTTTAGCTGCTTAGCATGTTTCTGTGTCATGGAGCTGAATTGAAATGTTGCCTGCTTGGAGCCTTGCCAATTACAATTCTTGCAGAATATGGGAGTTTACTGAGTTTGCTGATAATGTCGTAAACAATGAGAATTTACTGAGAATGTCGTAAACAATCTTTCCACACACATAGCATCACAGCATGTAGGCAATAAGATGTACTATAGCTGGAGAGCAAAATGATAACCCAATAGAATACTTGGCCAGCAATCCTATACTCACTTACGTGGGAGTAGGGATATGTGAGGAATCTGTTTGGGGGGTGGAAATCCATTGGATTTCCTCAGTTCGCTCCCCCCCCCATTCATGCTCACAACACCCACGCTGGCTCCAACTTGCCCCGGCCAGCTCACAGACTTCCTGCAGTAAGACGGACCGAGATTTGCACTAATTTTCCATGTGGTTTCTTCACGTGACAGGTGAGATTTGCACAATATTGCCATGTGTTTTTTGGGTGCCATTTTTGGTGTGAAACGGCACCCGAAAAGCCTGTGGCATGGTGAGATTTGCGTGAAGAACCACGTGGAAAATTTGTGCAAATCTCTGTCTTACTGCTGGAAGTCCACAAATTAACCCAACTTGGCCTACTTCCAGTGAAGCGGAATGGACGCAAACGGAAAACCCCAGCAAGCTGAGATGAGCTGGATTTTTGAGTTTTGACTCTTCCCTATCTGGAAGTAAATCTCATTAAACTCATTGGGGCTTACATCTGAGTAGACATGCATAAGATTGCACTGCTCAGTTGGATCCTGTGAACGCTGCCTGCACTGTGGTGAGTATGGTATCCATTGGGTTATTGAACCAGAACATTCCTCTTTGGCAAGAAACAAAAGACCCTTCCCCTGCTTCAGAAAGATTTGCAAGATGATAAATTGTTCTCCACAAGATTGGATTTTAACGTTGGTCGAATGCTGGGCCTAGAAAATGAGACACCCTCATTTTCACCTGTCATGCAGAAGGGTGGGGCGGACAAAGTCCTCTTCTTGTGGAATGGCTTGCTGACTGACCCAGGTGACTGCAGCTGCAGACTGGGAGCAACTCAGGTTGGTTTCTGGGATGGAGCCTCACAGCAGATTTGGTCGGGAGAGTTCACTCCTCGGCCATCAAGTGGAAGCCCTCACCTGATTGGGCCAGATCCATTTCAGAGGGAGGCAGGGGTTGGGGCTCCCCTGCTCAAAAGTGGGTCCCTATAAGGCAGGGGTGGACTGCATGTGCTCCCTGGCCTTTTTTGCACCCCTGCCCCCATCACTGCTGCACTGCCAAATTTGCCACCAAAATTTGGAGGGATGGTGGCAGGAGCGTGGAAAAATAGCCTCCTTTTAAAAGCCAAAAGTGCAGTTTACTGCTGCAGAGGTGGCAAAAAGGGGCTATTTTAAAGCAGAATGTCCCCCTTTTTGCCACTGCTGCTGTGCTGCCAAATTACAAATTAAGTGAACCGCACATACATCTTTTAAAAGCAGGCTATTTTTCCTTGCTGCCAACCCACCGAGTTTAGGCGGGGGGGATGCGGCCCCCGGTGAGGTCTGAGGAGACAGTGTATCTGTCTGGTCCCTGGAAGTTGCCCACTCTTGCCATAAGGCATCTTGGAGTGGTGCCTCAAGCTCCAGCCCAGTTTGGTGGCTGGCACACCAGCCACCTACCCAGGTCTGGCCCACGGTATTGGCTTGTGCTGTAGTGGGCCCAAGTTGCCTGCCAGTGTGTGGGCTTGGGCTGTGAATCGGCCAGCAGTTGGGCTGATGGATGACTGAAGCATGCCAGACTCTGTGAGCTGTACCCAGTGAAAGTTGTGGCTGTCTCTAACCCATTTGAGCCAATGTGTGAATACTGCCCCGTCCATTCTCCCAATTTGTGCTGCTGTTGCAAATGGGGCTTCAGAATTCCACTTATCCGTAGAGGCAATATGAGGAAATAATCGGGGCAAGATTATTTATGGGACAACTTGATCCAGGATGGGCCAGAGGCAGGTCACACGGGGTAGTCCAGAGTCCGAATTGAATAGTCACACTGCAGCAGATAAGGAATCAAACAAGATCAGCACATGAGCAAGAGTAAGGCTTGAGGTTCCAAGTAAGCACAGTGTGTGTGTGTGTGTGTGTGTGTGTGTGTGTACACACACAAACATACACATACATATACATACACACACATACAGAAGCAGGTTAACTGTGAAGGCCCTTTGTAGTTGTCCAAAGACATTTGTCTGCCTAGTAAAGAAACGTGCATAACCCCTGTTACCAGTAGGGAATGAATACGCAGCCAATGAGGAATGTGGCATCCTCTGTTCTAAGAGTGAACTCCTTCTCCGAGCGTGGATGCTTATGTGGACACACATGCAGAAGTGGGAGGTATCAGCAGGCTTGGGAGGAAACCCAAGTTTTGAAGAAATTAAAAAAAAATATTTAGGAAAATAATCCTAAGAAGAAGGGAGAAACCAAGACTAATAAGGACTGAGCATGCTGGCTGACATTGTGTGTGTGTGTGTGTGTGTGTGTGTGTGTGTGCGTGTGTGGAAACGGGGATGGTGGTGGTCATGAGATGGAGTATTGGAAAAGGGCACAGCTGTCTGGCTGGAATCACAAACAGAAACACTCCACACTGCAACATTTTGTTGCAGGCCCCACTTGTATCAACTAAAAGCCTAAATAAGTATGTTGATGCTTTTCTTAACAGCATGGGAATTTGGGGTTTGACCAGTTTACTAGCAGGAAGACAAGACCTCTTTAGCGTACAGGTGTAGACGTTCTTCTGGTGGGATCTTGCATATGCTTTGAAATGAGACAATGATCTGAGGGTGAGTAAACTTGGTGCAGTCTCAGGAGGAGAGGACACTTGCTAATTGTACAGAATACGAAATAGGTTGTTAGCAGACACATCTAAGCAAACAATAGTTCCATGAATATAGAGCTTCAGCAGAACACTTTTAGTACATGTCATTCAGGGATGCTGCTGCTGCTGCTGCTGAATACCCATAGAAACTTTGGAAGTTCAGTTGTTCTTGTATTCACTAGCGCCGTTGAAGCCTTAGCAACACTAATCCACCACCATCTTGCTTTAAGGCTCTAAACATTTGAATTCAGCTTGCTTTTTGGAGGGATGTATAGGTTTCAGCGTTTTAAAGCTGAATGTTTTAGCTTAAAGCTGATAGTTTGAAGATTGTTTCCCTTCAATAAAACCTCCGGCCTCAAAACACACCACATATTGTTTCCATGGATTCAGTCTCACTCTGATAAATATTAATCCAAATCCTGGGAATTAAAAGCAGCATCTGATGTATCACAGAGTTAAACGTAGAACTGTTTGTTCTGTTTCACAGTAAAATGCAATTAATATTTGCAGGTCCTTGGTAGTGAAGGTACCACCATAGGGCTTGTGTAGTGATGAAGTTGTAAATGAAATCTGTCGAACAATGCTTTTGAGCTCAGTAAGGGGATTGTAAGTGTTTCACAGCACACTCCTAAATCTGTCGACTCAGAAGTAAGTCCCATTGAGGTTAGTGGGGTTTACTCCCAGGTAATTGTGTATAAGACTGCAGCCTCAGTTGCAGAGAACAGAAATACTTTTAGTTTTGCAGTTTAAAACTAGGACTGTGTATATTAAATAGTCAGTCCCTACATGCTGGATCAGACCAAAGGCCCAGCTAGTCCAGCCTCCTGTTTGCCACAGTGGCCAACCAGGTGCCTATGGAAGCCCACAAGCAAGACGTAAGTGCAATAGCATCTTCCTGCTCATGTTCCCCAGTGATTAGTATTGAGAAGCATATTGCCTCTGATCCTGGAGGTATTTTCTAGCCCTCATTACTATTAGCCATTGATAGCCTTATCCTCCATGAATTTGTCTAGCCATCTTTTAAAGTCACCCAAGTTGGTGGCCAGCACTACGTATTTCATAACGAATACCATAGTTTAACTTTGTGCTGTGTGAGGAAGTATGTACTTCCTTTTATCTGTCCTGAATCCTGCACCATTCAGGTTCATTGGATGACTCCAGATTCTAATATCATGAGAGAGCAAGAAAAACATAATTCTATCCATTTTCTCCATGCCACTGCATAATTTTATAAGCCTCTATCATGCCCTTGCTTGTCTTCTTAAAAATGAAAAAGTTCTAAATGTTGTAAACTCATAGGGGACTGTTGAGTCATGGTAATACTATGAATTCAAGTAAGGTGACAGTCTAAAAATTAGAAGCGATATTACATATAGAACAATGGGAATGCAAAGTATGACAAATAGTCTGTTTCAATACATCGCTTATGCAAAATGCTTATTTTATTGACTGTCCAATCCAAGGCATGCCAAAGACATTGCATGCTGAGGCAGAAAGTTCAAATGGCATTTCTTCCCCATTCGTTGATCAGCAGATGTCTGACCAGTGAGGCACCATCAACTGGAAAGTTCTTCTGCACAGACATCACTGAAATTGATGGGAGTTGTGCAAGGGTGCTGTCATACTCTCGTACATCTCCCATTTATTGTGACGGGGCTCCTGGAGAACAACTTTACAGTGGATTGTGTCCCTGTGAAAGGGAGGTTCTCTCCCATGTTGTCCTTAAGAGCATCCCAAAATATTCTGTGCCCCTGGGTACTGCCTCACCTTGCCACTCAATAGGGCTTCCTCTGGCTGAAACCAGAATAGCCTGTTTTGTGGGGTAAAAATACCCATTTTGTGCATACAGTTAGCCTTGTGCATGTGATGTGTAGATCACTTTTGAAAAGGCAATCTTGATGACCTTAACTAAGTGACTTCAGTATATGATTATTCTATTGCTAGTGTTTGTTATACAGTTTTCGGTCTCCTGTGCCTGTCTGACATTGAACAAGGAGCAGCAGGTAAGAAATGTCTTGTGATTTCTTTTTCTAAAACTGCATGTTTTATTATAATTATTATTAATTGTTGTGGGACTTTTCCACATAGACTGTGCCCAAAGTGGCTGACAACACAAGAATGGCAATACAAGAATAGGTATCTCTCTGAATAGCTTTTGATGTGATATTTTTTTAAAAATACTATTGCTGATTGATGTTTTCACTGATCTGTGTTGTAAATCTTGCATAACAAAAAATGTAGAAATGAGGAATATATATCAAAGCATCATTACCATAAACAATAGTACAGTACCAATTAATTTCAAAACACAATGTAGCAATGCTAATAAACTATTCATTGCAATAATGCTATTATACCTATTTTAAATTCATTACAAAATAGACGGTATCAATCATTAAAACAGAATGCCAATTTATATTATTTATCAGTGGTTAAAATACATAACCCACAGTCAAATACAATAAAACTGGCAGAGAAACTGGGGGGAAACCTAACAACAACCTAAAACATCCTGCTGAGGACTGAGCATAGTCATTGCCCCCTAGGAGTTGCACGGTATTGAGGGCAGTTGAGTGTCAGTTTGGGAGGGGAGGAGAGAATTGGCCTGTTCGAGCTAGTCATGGGATGTTCACCATGAAATGTGCATCCCTAATTTTCCTTCCCCAGTCCAGAATGCTATAAGCCATCCTTCCCCAACCCTGGTGCCCTCCAGGTGTTTTGGCCTTCAGCCCCCAGCATTCCTGTCTATTGTCCATGTTGGCTGGAGCTGATGGGAGTTGACGGCCAAAACATCTCTAGGGCACCAGGTTGGGGAAGGCTGCTCTAAGCTCTTAAGGACCCTGGTTGTTTTGAAGCTAAAAGAGTCCAGCAGGGACTAAGAAAAGAACACTTTCTCCAGTCCAAATTCATTCTCAAGTCATCTTTCAGCTGTGAAGGGGCAGAACTCCCAGCAGTTTAAAATATATTGGAATTGAGTCCCCTCTAAACTGTCCTATAGCATAGAGGGAGGGAAAGGTAGAGAATACCCTATTTCCTCCACTGTACTGCTCAGATTTAGAGCTAGCTGAGCTGCTTGCTTGGCTCTGAAACTCATCAGTCAGCACTATTGGGCAATTGAACTACAGCACTGGACAGATGCTGTTCAGGGCTAAATGACTAGAAAGTGACTCATCCAACCCTAGAGCTCAGTAGGCTTGTGCTATTGCACTGGGTGGGGGAACTTCCCAATTGTTTGCACCCTCCCCACCCATGATTCCTCATGGGCCCTCAACCTAAACTATTTATTTATTATATTTATACCCCGCCTTTTTTCCTGCAAGGAACCCAAGGCGGCTTACATAATCCTCCTCCTGCTCTCCATTTTATCCTCACAACAACCCTGTGAGGTAGGTTAGGCTGAGAGGCAGTGACTGGCCCAAAGTCACCCAGTGAGTTTCATGGCCGAGCGGGGACTAGAACCCGGATCTCCAGAGTCCCAGTCCAACACTCTCACCACTACACCACACTGGCTCTCAGACTAAAAATGTTGACTTTGTAAAGCTATGCCTGCCACTATAGGAATTGTTGGCTAACACCATCTCCAGAGGAAGGGTATGATCATTTAGTATTCCTTGCATGTCTAAATATTTTGGGTTCTTCCACTTCTAGATTAACTTCCCTAATCAAGGATTAGGATGTGTAAATCTTAGCCTATTTAAAGAACACTTGTGAAGCCTTGAAACCTCGGTGGCCTAATATCTTCAGAGATGCTTCATGCAGAGCTGAAGTGATGGCTCTACACACACACACACACACACACACACACACACTTATTCTGTTGGTTCTGGATTGGTCATACCTACTCATGAAAGATTTTTTGTCATTATAGTTAAAAGCTTACTGAAAACATCAACCTGTGTGTACTGTAGCAGGTAAAGAAGGCAGATTCAATCCTAGGAATTGTCAGGTGATAGGCTGGAAAAAAATGGCTGCTATCACAAGGCTGCTATAAAGGTTTATAGTGCATTTGAAGGTTTGGATCCACCCTAAGTTACAGCTGTGAAAGTTTAAGATAGGCATGACTACATCCCATTCATCTCAATGGAACCCAAATGTGACTAATTTAGGCTGGATCCAATCCTAAATTAGGACATTCTGTGAAGCTCTGCTTACTCCAGTAGGAAAGGTACAAAATCAGGCAAATCCATTTACTTGGGAAGTGGATCCACCTTCCTTATGGGAAAAAAACATATTTAATGATTGAGAGTTTTAGAATAAAGGTTATGGAAAACTTGGGGAAGAGGGTTATAAAATCATTAGTTGTATGTAGGTGGTAGGGTGAAAATGATTCACATCTTAAAAAGAAAAATTGGTATCATCAGCTGAAGTGGATAAGCATCGAGTTTCAGACAATCAAAGGCATGTGAAGTGAAGGAAGATAAAGGACTGCGCCCTTTGTGAAGCTACAGGAAAACCTGGGTTTCTTTTGTGTGGGTGGTTCAGATAAAATGGTCCAATCTGGAGTAATCTATGACAATGCACACACATGTCATTATGCAACCAATCACCTCAAGTGAATGGCAACAGAATGGGTACCAGCTACTAAATAACTTCCTTCTGTCTCCTAGAGCAAGCTTCTAGAAGTTGGGTGGAACAGCACAAATAATGCAAAGCAGGATATTGAGCGTAATCTAGACTGTTGTGGATTCCACAATGTCAGTGAAGAGCTCACATGTGCTGCTGTAAGTATACAACTTGTGTTCTGTTACAAAGCCCATTTTAGCAGAATGGGAGAGTTAGCTGACATATATGGAACTGTCTCTCTTTGACAGAAATAAGCAGTTTTTTGCATGCTGGGTATTTTCATTTCTGTAGGTGCTTCTTCACACATACATTGGTTTTGTAACCTTCAAAACCTTATGACTTCGATTGTAAAGTTTAACTACAAAATTAGCAGTATCCTACACTTCTGGCAAAGCTGCAACTATGATCAGTACTTTGTTGTTGTTGTTGTTGTTGCAAGGTGGGGGAAGACATACATTTAGAAAGTGCATTCCTATCTCCCTGTTTCTAGATCTATCTGGAAAGCTGGGATCCAGTAGTCTGGCTACCTAGATATGTAGGGATATATAACATCTTAACTGTGTTTAAACCTTGCTTGATTGCAGGAGTGTTTTAAAGGACAGTCATGCCACCCCTGTGAGCCAATAATAAAAGAGTTCTCTGGGATGGTGTTGAGATATGTAGGCGGCATTGGACTCTTCTTTAGCTTCACAGAGGTACGTGCAATTTACGATAAGCTAAGAGTTTCTGAAAACAGCCTTCAATGCTAGATGTCTACCATAAACAACTGGAAGCCCTTCTCTTGAACAAACACTTTTCTCAATTTCTGTGATTGTAAATATCTTTACCACTTAGAGCATAAGACAGATGGTTGATCAGCTTACCAAGTGGTTACCAGGTAAGGCTGCAATCCTTGATGTACTCACCTGGGAGTACTTCCCATTGAGTTGACACATTGCAGTGTCAGTTACCACTTGGTAAATAGTCATCCAAGTCTGTTTTCTGAATTTACATCTTTAGAATTGATGTAGCCTTTTTTTTTATATTGATATAATTTCATGTTTAAATCACATCCTTCAGGGGGGAAAATAAGGAAAGGGGAAGAGTGGTGAGAAAGAAAGACAAAGAAGACAAAGGGAAGAGAAACAATAAAAAATAGCAAACCGAACTATCGCCACAGGATACGGTGTATCATTAATCCAAAAATAATACTCCAAATACAAAAGTCCACTAATAAGATTGTTTTTGTCTTGCTTGAGACTATTCCTGAAACAATTTACCGGTATATTCTGGTTCACTGAGAAATTGTGCAGAAAATAAATCTCCTCACTAATGCCTGAATTGATTTATTTATTATTTATTTATTACATTTATACCCCGCCTTTTTTCCTACAAGGAACTCAAGGCGGCTTACATAATCCTCCTCCTCCTCTCCATTTTATCCTCACAACAACCCTGTGAGGTAGGTTAGGCTGAGAGTCAGTGACTGGCCCAAAGTCGCCCAGTGAGTTTCATGGCCTGAGCGGGGACTAGAACCCGGATCTCCCGAGTCCCAGTCCAACACTCTCACCACTACGCCACACTGGCTCTCACGCCACACTGGCTCTCTTCTTCTTCTTCTTCCTCCACAGCTCATGCTCTCCCCTCACCCCATCCCAAACTCCTGAGCCAGAATATCTGTTCAATTATCACTGAGAAAATTGTGTTAGAATGTTTTGCTGAGCAGCTTTTCAGATATGGTATAAGTCTCTTTAATCTCTGGAGTATCTTTGGAAAAATGTACTTGACAAAATTCAGTGCCTACCATAGCACACTGTCCCTGAACCAGAGATGCATGTGGAAAAAATTGCACATGGCAAAATTTCTAACATGCTTTTCTCTGAGCAGTAGCTCTCCTGCTCCGTAGTAGCCCTCTTGAATATATACACCCCTCCCTCAGAAGTAGCATCCAAGTCAACATGCATTTGTTTGTAAAATGACATAGTCCTCTTTCCTGAAAAATAGGCCAATGTTAAAAAGATAAACCCAATAAACATGTTTTTCAAGAAAGCAATAGCAACCTGAAAAACACAACTAGTGCAGCAATAAATAATCTGGGACACTAATAAATTATCTTTTTAGAATTAAAAATAATAGTTACCTGTTCATGAAAGACATAAAGCAGGGTTGGGCAACTTGTGGATGTTGCTGGACAGCAACTCCCATCATCCCTCACAATTAGCTATATTGTCTAGGGCTGATGGGAGTTGCAGTCCACCAACAACTTGAGGGCTACAAGTTGGCCACCCTTGACATAAAGAGATGAGGCATGATGGGTGCCACCAAGGAGAAGACCTTGCTCTATACACTATCTAATTTCACTTTGATTATAGTGGTACTTGGAGCTGTAAGGGGAAAACTAGAAGTAAAAGCCTTGCTTTGCAGGTTGATCTTCAAGCAGATTATTGAGTTGGGAGTCTTGTCATTTCACCCACATGTATATAGCACTCCACATGTTTAGGTAAATTGATTAGCCAGGGGTGCTGTGTATGCTACAGGCTGTTTGGGTCAATTAGGTGGTAGAGTACTGAAAGTTGAAACTGCAGTATCATGTTTTAGCAAATGATTAATTTATCTTCTTCCCCTCCTCTTTTTTCTTCTCCGGCTTCAGATCTTGGGGGTATGGCTTACCTACAGATACAGGAATCAAAAGGATCCTCGTGCAAATCCTAGTGCATTTCTTTGACATGGAAACCTTCTCAAGGGACTGAATATCTTTTCGTGTGTTTTTAAAAACGAATTCTCCACTGATTGGCTGCTCTCCACATTACCGGGATGGGGTGGGGTTGCGCACTTGAGATAAGATGACACTCCTATAGAGCTGCCTCCCATCTTGTTTGTTGTTGTTGTGTTCCCCTTGGATCAACTGGTTTGAAATGCTTTTGTCAATTGTGTAACTAAACTGGATTTGAATACCTTAGGAGTTCAGGAGAACTATTGCAATCTTACCTCGTCATTTCAATCTTCCATCAGTTGGTTGCTACTGCCTTTGATTTAAAGGGAAAAAATATATATCTGATAGATTTCATCTGCCAGAAATTTGTTCATTTATTCATCTTTTTTCCTCCCTGCCCTTTCTTGAAAGACTACTTTTGTTGGTTTGAATAATGCTGAACGCTCTGTATTTCGATTGAAATCTACTGTACAGTATTGTGCTGCTGCTTCCCACTTTGGTATCAGCTTGGGTGAAAAAAGAACTTAAAAATCATTTGAGAGATAGAAACTCATTTTCCACTTCTTGTTCTGTTTCTCTCTTCCCCCACCCCAATTTCTGTAAACGTTAATATGTGAAAACCTATGTACGCTGCTTAGTGTTGTCCATCTATTTCAGAATTGCCATGTGAACATCATAATTCCATTTCAGAGCCCTGTTGGCATGTTGATGAGCTTTCTCATTTGCTGCAGCTCTGTATGCACGTGAACGCACTGGAATGGGCTGGCTGGTTGTCATTCAGAAACATTAAATTTCACAGTAGATTTGGCCTTAACTTTAGAGGATATCTGCATCCTCTGTGTGGACAATAGTAACAAGTGAGGATAAACGGGGTTATGGATTTTCACTGTATACCTGATAGTTGAACAAACTGTGTAGTTTAAAGAGGCATAAGACAGAGTTGCGTTTAGTTAGCTTGTCACAGTAAGAAACTGGTCTTGATGGCTAGAGATCTCATCAATATTTTCTTTGCAATAGATTGATTAAGTTTAATGTAGTAAGTAACCTGTGATACTGATGTCAGTCTTTAGATTTAACTAATTATGTTCGTTCATTGATATCCAAGATATTCAATCATAAATGTGAACTAGAACATTGTAAATTATATCTTTGTAGTGCTTCAATAGTTTATTTAAAAAATAAAATAAAACTTTGGATGAAGTATGTTTAAAATCCAGGTGTAAGCATCTGTCATGTAACAGAGGGGATCTAAAGCACTGTTGTTATCTTAAAATGGTGTGTGTGTGTGTGTGTGTAAACAATTGGAATATAGTAGTTATGCTTTCTTATAAAACTGAGAGCTAGGTGAATTCTTCAGAAGTCAGGCAGCTTATAAGAAGCATGACCAAAAATGAGGATGCAAGAAAAGAAAGCAAGTTGCCAGGTAGGAGCAGCTGTGTACCTCTATTGTAAGGAATGGACTATGGAAAGGCTTCATTGAAGAGTTAGTACTTCCAGTACAATCTTATGCATGTCTTCTCAGAAGAAAGTCCCACTGAATTCAGTGGGGCTTAGTCCCAGCTACATGGATATATAAGATTGCAGTCTTAGGCTGCAATCCTATACCCACTTAGCTGGGAGGGCCCCATTGAATTCAGTGGGGCTTAATTCTGAGCAGACATGCATAAGATTGAGCTGGAAGTACTAACTCTTCAATGCATAGAATTGCACTATTAATATATCCAGCAAGATTATTTAAAAAGACTGTGGGCTGTACTAGCTACAATCCAGCGGTACGCATACCATACGTGTATTCATCAGTGCTTCATGGGAAGCTTTCCCTTCTGCTCCTCAAGCTGTTCTTTCCCAGTGCCATCCTGCAGTTTAAAAAGCCAATTCATGCATGGCTGGGAACATTTCTAAAGAAAAAGTAGCAGTCTTTAGCCACCCCCATCCACACACACACAGAGCTGGCTTCACTATTAGGCAGATTGAAGTGATTGTCTCAGGTGGCCGGTGCTAGGCAGTGGGGCAGCCTCCTCAATTAGGCAGAGTGAGGCGGCCAGGTGGTAGATGCTGTCCCCAGGCATTTGGCCCTGAGCTCCCTCTTCCATCAGTTTGCATCCTCCTGAGTCAGTGCCCCATCAGCAACGCTTCCTTACTTCTGGCCTGGCTGACTCTCTCACCTAGTTGCCTACTCCCAATGGCCCACTTTGCATGTAATGATACGCCAAGGTTCCATGCTCGTAAGCGCTGCCTGATCACTCCTGTAGGAGTGGCTAAACAAACCATGGACCTTCTATCTGTGGTTTATTTAGTGTTATGTGAGAATTAGGAACTATGGCTTGTCTCTCCCCGGGCAAGCCAGAGTCATAAGCCATGGTTTGCTGTTGTCTTATGACTCTGGCTTGTTGGCAAAGAGACCAGCCAGATCACCTGCTTTGTACATAATGTGAAAGGAAGGTCCATGGTTTGTTTAGCTACTCCCGTTTGCAGCAGGACAGGAGCAGTCGGGTAGCATTTACGAGCATTCTGCTAGAGCTAAGGTTCTCCAGGAACCCTGGCTTATTGTTACGTCAGAACCTGGCCAACATGTTTGTGCTGTTGGGAAATGCCCTCTTGACCAACCAAGCAGCCAGAGAGGTAGCCAGCTTAGGCCATGCACGCCAGCAGGAATTCCTTAGGTCATGTGATGCATGTTGGTGGGTAGGGATGGAGGAGAAATGAGTTCACATTTTTTCTAATTTTGCACTTTTGAACCACTATGCGAACCAGATCCTTTGAAATTTGCACTTCTCAGAATTTTTCAATCAAATTTTCCAAATTTTTAAAAATGCACACAGAAATGCATATATTAGGGGAAATAATGTTAAAATGCACTATAATAGTAAAATTGCTTGCAAAAATGTTTATATTAGGCAAAATGCATGCATAAAAGAAATGTGCACAAAAATGATTATAAATGTTAATACGAACTTAATTAAAAAATTTTTTGATTAATTAAAAAATAAATTAGAGACAAACAACTTAAGATTGGAAAAATGAGAAACATGAGAGAAGCCAAAACGGGCATACCCATCCATCCCCAATTGCAACATTTGAGTGGGCAGCAAGCGGGCACCAGGTGGAGCGGTGAGTGAGCACCAGTGAGGTATTGTAGGTAGGGATGGGCGAATCTAACAATTTTGGTTTATCTCAGTCCCTCATTTTCTCAATCTTAAATTCAGTTTGTCCCAAATGTTGGGATTTTTCCCCCAAGCTTAAAAGTAAAATTTGTATACATTTTTAATGTGCATTTCTCTTAATACATGCATTTTTGCATGCAATTTAGCATAATACACTCATTTTTGTAAGCCATTTGCCAATATAATGTATTTGTAAATGTTATTTTTGTAAATGTATGCAGTTTTGTGTGTACTCTTCCCTAATATACACATTTTTGTAGACTTATTGTGGGACTCCATTGCAAAATTCTGAGAATTGCTCATTTTGAAGGACTGAGTTTCGGTTTGTGTATCGGTTCAAAAGTGTAAAATCAGGTAAGTTCACAGAAAAATGTGAACCAAATGAATTTCTCCCTGTTCTCTAGTTGTAGGACAGAGCTTTGTGTGCCACGTGGCCTGCCTGTGCCCTCTAGTCTGCTGCCCTCGGGTGCAGTGAACGTTGCTGTCCCATCACTAGCATTGAATTAAGATTCTTCTGCCAATTATGTCAGTTTCTATGTGTGGAATGGAGGTGGTGGGGGTGTGTCTTATCTTGCCTCAAGCAGCAAATTCAACTATGAAATGGCTGCAAGTCTGGTTTTTCTGTCTGCTTTCCATGATCCTGCTGAGGTAATGTACAGCATTAATACTTAAACACCTGTAATGCTGATATTTAATAGATGACCATACTTTGGTTACAAGTTATTCATTTACATGTTCTGATGTAGAATTTGTAACATAAAGAGCCAGTGAACCAAACATTAACTATTCAACAGATTTAATGTAAATTAAGACCTGTAGGTAATGGAGCACTCGCTGGCCCACTGGCTCATGGAAAACACCATTTCGGTTCACTCCATTATTTAAATGCTTTCCTTTCCTCCTCATAACAGGAGTGTTTTCTACATCCTGGTGGGAGTCATTACTTTGGCAGGAATAGTCTGAGCCAGAATGTTGGGATTGAGAGCTCTATTTTTGTCATTACTGGTTGAATAAATTACCTCATTTTTCTCATTTGTCTTCAGTTTACAAGCTGCCCACTTTTCAAGCAGCCATTTTATTCTAGTTGAGAGGGAATTGCCAAAATATGGAGGGTCCTTGTGGCTCTTATTTGAACTCTTCACCGACTGAAAATATTCTCTAGGAAATCACCTGACTTTTGCAAAGGGAATCTTGTTTTCAAGCATCTCCTTTGAGGCCAGGATTTGTCTCTAGCGGGCAATGTTCCTGTTGGCTGTAGTGTCCCCCCCACCTGCCCAGAGATGGGGGAGAAATTCATTCAGTTCACATTTTAATGCAGACTTACCTAGTTTCTCACTTTTGAACCAATACACAAACTGAAACGCATTCACAAACTGAAACGCAGTTCGTCTTCAAAATTCGCATTTCTCTGAATTTTGCAATATATCTGAATTTTACATTATATCCATTATTTGTACACATTTTTTAATTTGAGAAATCAAAATTTAAAAGTACCAAAAATGGATGTATTGGGGGAAAGTGCACAAAATATGTATATTTGTGGAAACATTTTAAAAATATCAGGAAAAGTGTACAGAAATACATATATTAGGAGAAATGTGCACTAAAATGCATATGGATTTTCACACAAACTTTAAAAAAAAATATCTCAAAGTTCAGGAGGAACCAGATTTGAAACTGGAAAAGTTCTCAAAGTTCAGGATGAACTGAATTTAAGATTGGAAAAATAAGAAACTGTGAAAAACTAAAATTGACAGATCTGTCGATTCTTATTCAACCCCCCCCCGCCCCGCTGCTCCAACACACACACACACACACACCACTTTTTATTCATTGGCAATGGATCTCCAGGGTTTCAGACAGGATCCTTTCCCAGCCTAACCTGACAATGTCAGGGTTTGAACCTGACATGCTTTGGTCTATGTACGATTTAAGTTTTATGCAGTTTTCTGCTTTTGTTTGTTCACCACCTCTCTGCCAGATTCTTTCCCTATGGTACTTTTGCCCTTGGAAATCTATTCAAGATCATTAAATAAGCCAGACGGCACTTTTGTAAACACCATAAAGTAGATTTATTTTTTTAATCCTGATTTATACTAAAGAGCATACAGTGTTTTTATTTTTTATAAAAGCAATCAATACTTAATGCCACACAGTTACAAATGAGTATTTATAACACAGTTTTCCTGTTAGATGTTTTGCATAGTATGGGTTGTTGATATGCATATCCAACTTATATATTCTCTTTGGGAAGAGCAGATTTTTTAAAAGACTGAGCTAGAGGTGGAGCGTATCTTTTTCTTCACAATTCAGTCTTCAACAGCTTCAGAGCTTTCTGCATATTTGAGTACACTAGAAATAAAATGTCTAGAAGTCAGGATTTTTTGTACAAAAAGTAGCTTAAAATTGAAAATTAAATCAGTTTTACAGATGTCAATTTGTACTCCCTAAATTAAACAAACTGAGAAATAAAGATCTTTCATTTATTTCCCAGCACTTACAGCAGCAGAAACAATGCATTGCTTTTAAGGGGCCACACACATATCGTAGAAAGCCAGATTCATTGCTCAGTTAAATTGGATTACAAGGATGCTACTCATGCTCAAGCTTCCAGGTGCAGACTACTTGCGAGATGATTCTGTGCAGTGAGCCATTAATGTGCATTGGCCCCTACCATGTGGTTTGTCTCCAATGCAGAAGTTTGCTCTAGGAATATTTTGGCAGTGGCATCAGGACAACCTACATACTGGTATCAGGCAATCCATGTGTGCCATGTTGATTCCAGGGATGGGGACTCGGACTCGAGGACTCTGACTCGTGAGTCGGACTGAGTCCCCCCTCTGACTAGAGTCAGACTCGAGTCCCAATATTTTTAATGGGACTCGAGACTCGACTCGAGACCAAGGACTCGTGTTCCTCAAATGCAACATGGATAGGTTTTAGGAAGTACAGCAAGTTTATTTTTTAAAATCATTTTCCTAAAATGCAACCTTTCAGACATTTTTGGTTTGGCTGCCTCTGCCTGCCTGTTTGGGATTCCCTGCCTCCTCTGCCTGCCTGGTTATTTTGGGTTTGTCTGCCTGGTCTGTTCTTGCCAAAATCAGTTGCAGAGTTTTGAAATAAAAAGGCACACTTGTGCCTAGAATTTATTTAAGCCACACATCTGCAATAGCCTTATTTTGTTGGGAAAAAAACCCATTGATTTTAATAGGGACTCGTGGAGTCAGCTTTGGGAGTGACTCATGTCGTGACTCGTGAGTCACCATTTTGGACCAAGGACTTGGACTTGGACTCGAGACTCGGGTCCAAAGACTTGTGACTCGACTCGTGACTCAAGACCAAGGTTGATTCATGCAAAGATTTTGCAACATGGATGGATGACCAGGTGGAGACACATGGCAGCCATATAGTAAGCAGCCTGCCACCGCCTCCTAGTCCCATTTATGTGAATGGGATCACACTGTTTTTCAGTGCAATCCTATGTGTGCTAGCTCAGAAGTGAAGTCCCACTTTCAAAAGGGCTTATTCCTTAGCAAATGTACTTCGTAATATGGCCTTTAAATGAAGCTACCAATGTGGTGGCTAAAGGGAGATTTGGACTGGGGAGCTCATACAGTGTAATCCTACACATGTGTGCTCAGAAGTCAGCCCCATTAACTTCTGTGGGACTTACTGCCAGGTAAGTGTGTATAGAATCACAGCCTTAACCAGTACACCAGCTCCCTGTGTGTAACACAGTAATGAGAAGGGTGCTTAAATGAATTGTGTTGCTGCTGCAGCAGCAGAACTCTAATGGTGGGTTCCCAATGTAATTGTACAGGGCCAGTGTGGCGTAGTGGTTAGAGTGCTGGACTGGGACTCGGGAGATCCGGGTTCTAGTCCCCGCTCAGGCCATGAAACTCACTGGGTGTGACTTTGGGCCAGTCACTGACTCTCAGCCTAACCTACCTCACAGGGTTGTTGTGAGAATAAAATGGAGAAGAGGAGGATTATGTAAGCCGCCTTGGGTTCCTTGCAGGAAAAAAGGCGGGGTATAAATATAATAATAATAAAAAATAAAAATAGGAGCTCCTACTGTAGAATGCTGGAGCTTCCTGTGTTCCACCAGATCTATGCTAAAAGGAAGTAGCATATACTTACATAATGCGATATCTGAAGGCTCATAAGCGTAGAGGCGGTTGGAATATCTTCCCGTAATATCTGCTCTAACCGTCAGTGAAGGATCTGGAGAAGGGAAAGGGGGAAAGTGTTTACTTTCCATTAGCAGCAGCCTAGCAGCTAAATGGAAACCACTTCTACTGTTCTCATGCGGAATGTGTCTAAACACAGAGGGTTGTATCCAATGGTGACTTTCTGCTAGCAGAAAGCCCTTCCATTTCACACTTTCACTACAGGCACCCACACCCTGCAAAGAAGGTTGTGTCACCCTCTGGACCAGTATGGGATCTGGCATGGGAGGCTGCAGTAGTCATAGGGGTGCCCCGCTATGCGCAAGTGGAAGTGCTTCCCACTGTCACAAACAACCATTGGATATAACCTAGAAAATTCAAAATAGTAAATGAGCAGAGTGCAAACTGGGTGTAAAAGGGATGAGCACCATGTGTTAGCTTTAGGAATCTTAGTAGGAATCTTAGTATTACTTAGTATAGTAATTAACCTGTTTGAGCTTGTACAGAAACCATGTCCCCCCCCCCTTTTTTTTTCTGTAAAAGAGCTGAGAGTGTGTGCTCCAGTGCACACATGTTTTGGCAGGATATTATGGCAAGAAGGATTTTTTTTTTTAAGGGTCTACAGTTTTGGCCTTTTATTGATCCCCCCTGCCCCAAAATTAAATTGCAAACTGTGTGGATATGGGGAAGGGAGCAATCGTGTGGTATGTCATGTGATGTTACAAGACCTATTCCACAGACTCCCATGACAGTCACATAAGGAGATGAGCTTGCCTTTGACCTGAGCACTGCCAGAACCAGTAGTACAAGAGATTCAGGTTTTGCCAGTAACCACATTCCACTGTTTGAATGTTTGCAGCACCTGGTGGTGGGCGCCCAGAGAGAGGTGTCCACAGGCACAATGTCAGAGTCTCCAGATATCAATGATATTTATAAGGTTTTAATAGTAGTCACATCTGGTGCTTGAGGCAGCTGCTTGACTTCCTCATAGTGGCACCAGACAGGATGTGGTGAAGCCCCCTGTCTCTCTGCTCCTCTAAACTTCTCCTTTGGGGGGGTTGTCTTGGTGTGCACTCAAGCTTTCGTGTTCTTATGAGCAGCAATTACTCTGGGGAAGATTTTAAAACAGTCCCCAACTGGTGGCCATTTGTATATTTTGTTTTGGCCATAGTATATATGTTCTTATGAACACTTAATTTAGCATTGTTGTATACAGCACAGGGTGATTAGCTTTCAATAGGTGGAAACAGCAGTCCATAATTATTGTCTTCTTGACATTTACATAATGTTCAGGGGTAACAGTTAGTGATAATGTAAAGCAGGTGTGTCAAGCCTCTTTCAGGCTGAGGGCCAAATTCAATTTTGGGGAAGCTCACAGAGGCCGCATTCTGGTGGTGGGTGGGTCTGAAGGCAAAAGGGGCAGGACAAAAATACCTCAAATACCCAAATTACTGCCAGTAACTAAGGGCTTCTCTACATGAGGGGTTTAACCCGCCGCTTTACGGAGGCTTCTTTTTCCGGGAGGAAAAGTGTGTCCTTTACACAGGGCTTTTCCTCAGGGGTTTGTGTTTCTTAGCCTTTCTATATATTCTATTAACCAACCACAATGTGGCGCTGTGGAATAGCTGCAGTATAGTGGATTTGCGACTTTACACAAGGCTTTTGTTCTGGTTTGAACGTTAATACCTGACTTTCCTCACTCTAAAACCGCTTGGGAAAATGGCTGGAAAACATGGGAGAGGCCCTGGAGGAGGATCACATTGTGAAAAGGCCATGCAAACTTCCGTGAGTGTGGGATCACGAGTGCACAATAAATGCCTCATGTAGAGAAGCCCTAAGCCTCAAGAGTAACCTTTTGAATGCACAAAAGTCAGGAAGCCACCAGATGATTGGTGGTCAGGGGAAATGGCCATGGTCATCTTAGGAACTCTGGAAGGTCAGATTGGGCTCCCAGGCAGGTCAGATTTGACTCACAGTCCTGAAGTTCAACAGCCCTGGTGTAAAACATACCCACAAGTACATGGTTAAACAGAAAGATCCACAGTCACACTGAACAATATGAACAAAACTTTTATTCCACGATAGGTATTCTAACTTGTATTACCGTATTTGATACTGTTAATCTCAGTCTGGAACCTGACTGAGGTTCTTGCTCAGTCAGGTTCTTGTTTTTTCAAGCAAGATATTTTTTACTTCTAAACTACTCACCTACAAGGATGATTCTGGGAACGTATTGGCCATCTGGTGAGAGATGTTTGTCTGTGGTTTCATACTAGAATAATGATATAAAAATACCTAAATTCCTGTCATGTGTACCACTTAAATCACACACAGAGCTCCCCACCCTGCCAACATAGCTTATCAAGTCAACATTGTCAGTTACCTCAACATAATTAAAGGTTAAATGGAGTACTGTATGTGATAACCATCCCAGAATTTACATATACAGTAGCACTGAACCATGGTAAGGATTTGGTTAGCAGTATAGTTGCAATTGTAATGTGCGCACACACACCATATAGAAGGATCGAGTTGGAAAAGGCCATTTAGGCCATTGAGTCAAACCCCTTGATCAGTGCAGGAATCCAGTTAAAAGCATCCCTGACAGATGGCTGTCCAGTCTGCTTGAATACTTTCAGCAACGGAGGGCCCACCACCTTCCTAGGCAGCTGGTTCCAATGTTTGATCCATTAGGAAGTTTTTTCAGATGTTCAGCCAAAATCTGCCTTCCTGTAACTTTAGCTTGTTAATTTGTGTCCTACACTCTTGGATGATAGAGAACAAGTTGCAGTTCTCTTCTGTGTGACAACTCTTTAGGTACTTGAAAAGTGATATTATATCACCCATCAGTCTTCTCTTCTCAAAGCTAAACATACTCAGTTCCTTCAATCTTTCCTCATAGGACATTTCACATGTAGGGCTGGATCCAGATTTAGGCATGTGCAACTGGTCTGGCAGAAGTGGACTTCCCAACCCCTTCCCCACAGCAGCCCTTTCAATTCCCTGAAAATGCTACACAGAGAGTTGGGGGACCCTGCTGAATGAAGTGAGTTGTGTGGGGGGCATCCCCCAAAATTGGGCAGAGACACCTTCTGTGAGCAGAGCCCTTCTGTTCAACAGAAAGCAGATCTTGCATCCAATCTGCAATATTTTAATGTTCATGGAGATAATATTCAGTGTAAGAAAAATGCATATTAAAGATGTACACTTATATATGAAGAATGTGCAAGTGTCTATTTTGTTGTGAACGCATACTTTGGAAAAGTTGCTCTGAATATTAGTTTCCTAACACAGGAAAATCATGGCAAAATAAACACTTGAATGTTTTTATAAAATGATACATACGCCTCTCCCACACGAAGGTTATCTGCATTTTGGAAAAATGCCCTGTGTAGGGCAGCTCTTAGGTAGTGTCAGATAGATCTACAGCATGAAACTTGGCCAAAAGAATAATTGCTTCAGAGCATTACAAAATAGAGCACTTGATCAAGTGTCATGTTGAAAACTTACAACAAGATTGAGGAGAACAAACTTCTCAGCCAGTTTCTGTATTTCTTTGTGTTCAGCAAATGCCTTTTTCAGTGCTAGAATGGAATAAAAAACAGAGTAGCTATTTGAAAAAAGAAAAGAATCTGAAACAGGGAAAGTACACTATATACCCTCTCAGTTTTTAATGTCTAATACAAATCACTGTAAAATGAAAGAAGCTAAAGAAGTGAGAGTCTTTTTAAAAAAAAAAAAACCAGTCCTGAGAACAAGAGATCAAGTGTATCACAATGCATTTGATTTTTGAAACTTGGGTTTCTTTGCCTAGCAAAGAAAATTGCAAGAAGGACCAAAGACTAAGCCAGGAAGCTTTGCTGGTACAGGTAGGTTAATAAGACCTAAGGGAGCAATCCTATGCCCATTTAGATAGGGGTATGCTGGGAGTTGTAGGACTTTTGATCTGTCTAAACATGCATAGGATTGCACCCTAAGTAGGTTTATGGACCTACTTCTACCCAGTCTACAATGTTTGCCCTGCTACTCTACCCATGGCACTCTAGTTTGAATGATACAACCAACGAAAGTTTCATTTCTAACAAGAGAGGTGCTGGAACTTAGGTCTGCCGGTAAGCCGCATGTTGAAGGCCTGCTTTTAATTTCACAGGTGAATTGGGTGATCTGTGGTTGAGACAAGGGAAATGCACTGTGTCAGTTGTGCAGCTAGGGGTTGGACCTATGTCAGTGGTGGACCTTGGAGATGAAATCCAGGGCCGCAAAGCCCAGCCCCCACCATGACCACCCCAAGAGCAGCCGTTGATGGGGGCAGTGGCAGAGGCCTGGCTTCAGTGCTCAGGCTGACATGGGCATGTCAGGACCCACTATGTTTGGCACTGCTCACAGGTATCCTTATTTTCAAAAACATTTTATAGTCACAGGGTAGCCAGCTGGGCATGCTCACGGTTCCAGATGTTCATTTTATTTTTACTTTAAGTATATATTGTCCTTTTTAGTTGTTGCAACAAAATGGTGCTTATTTGTTTACCCCGTTTTAGTTCCTGTAATCACTGTCAGTGCTATGGTGATCTAAATGAGTTTAAGATGCACAACTGCACATGCTCGGAGTATTTCTTGTATATAAAACATCTCAGGAATAATAGACAGGCTCGTTCCCCCCTTTGCTCTAATTACAGGGTGAAAACAAAGGTTGCTCTTTACTTTTTCAGGTAATTTTAAAGAAGACTTGATTTTGGAGCAGAGGGTAGCAATTTATTTGCTTAGATTAGATGGAGACCAAAAGATCATTGTCTATTGGCAAGGATGCTACCAGTACCTTGACTATGAGGACAGTCTTCTAAGTGGTGGATGACCATTATAGGTTTGTTGCTGAAAAATAAAAGACACTCAGTTTTAGAATTTCATAGTGACCAGCCTTCCCCAACCTGGTGATCTCCAGATGTGTTGGAGTACACCTTCCATACCCCAGCCGGCATGGCCCAAAGTCACAATCAGCATTAACGCAAGGGCTAGAAAGGGATTTTGAAACATTTCTCATTGCTTAAAACCAGAAGCAGCAAAGTAGAAGAACATTGCATAAGATGGTGGAAACTACATGGAGATATGGGGACCTACTTGGTCTTGGCTTTAAAGAGAGCCTCTTCATAAGTCTGAGTCCAGATAAGTTGATCACCCCAGCCTGAAGGAAAATGAGAAGCAGACTTTAGCTTAAATATGTTGTGGTTGAGGAAGCCTTAATTTCAGCCCTGGACAAGGGCACCCCTAACTAAAATACTCACAAAATTCCTGCTGTATCATTGTGTGCCAATTAGTCCACCCCCTCAAGTATTTTTAGGGAAAGGTTGGTTTTTTAAAAAATAAATATGATATTTTCAGATTCAATGTAGATTGAAGATAATTAGCTACCAATTTGCCCTTGTTGGAGGGAGAAAATAAACCACACAACATCCTTTTACAGTTAACACCTTGTTACATTTTGTTGTTTTTTATTAAAGAGAACTATTGCTTCTTTTGTATATGGTCCCCTTAGGCTGCAATCTTATGCCTACTTAGCTGGGAGTAAGTCCCTTGGAACCAGAGGCGTAGCGTGGGGGGTGCAGGGGGGGCCGGCCGCACCGGCCGCAACATCTGGGGGGGGCGCGCTCGCGGGCCAGGTGAGCAGGGAGGGCTCACGGGAGGACACGTCAGCCGCGCGTCGGAAGCTCCCGACCCGCGAGCGCAGCTGCCGCTGCTGGGGCTGCAGGGGGACCCCGCGCCCTCAGTCAGGGGCTTTGCTGGGAGGGAAGGAGAGAAGGGAGGAGCTGCCGCCGCCGCCCGGGGAAGGCTCGCGTGCCTGGGGCTGCGAGCCGCCCGCAATGCCGGCAAGCTCCGAGCGAGCCGCCCGCGTCGCCCTCCCCTCAGCCCGGCCGGCCAGCCGGCCGGCATCCCCGGACCCCTGCGGGAAGCCGCCAGATCCTCTGGGCAGAGGTTCCTCGCCGCCGCCGTCCAGAAGCTGGGTGAGGGTCGCCGTTCCCCAGGCTGCCCTTTGCGCCCGGGAAGGGGCCCGGAGGAGCCGTCACGATCCCAAGCGCCGAAACGGACGGAGGGGGTGGGGGGCTGCGGAGGGGCTTGTGTTACCCCCCCGCCCCGTGAGTCGGCCAAAGCGCCCTGGAGGTAAAGAACGCCCCCCCCGCTCCGGCATCCATCTCCCCTGGAGCATGGACCCCCGCCAGGCGGAGAATATCTTCCGGCCAGTGGGGTGGTCATCAAGATGGGAGCGGAGGAGGGGAGGCAGCCGCCCGAAGGGGGAAGCTGCCTGCCCCCCCCACTGCAACAGGCGAGATCCCAAACTTTTGGCCGGGAGGGGCGGGCTGTCAGTGTCCAGTGGGGGAGGTGGGCTTTTACACCTTCTCGGCTTTACCCCCAGCCGGAGGGGGAGGACGTGCCTCCCCCCCGCCCCGTAGCTTGGGAGCTTCCCGGGGATCCTCTTGAGAGCAAGACACTGGGCTGGAGGGACAGCGCTGGGGCTGCTCTCGCCTCTTGACACGCAGAAGAGCGTCCCCTCCGTAGCCTCAGCGATGGTTGAAAATGTGGAGATGTGTAATGCATGTTCGCACTCAATAAAGTGTTTGAAAATAAACTTGTATTTAGATGCATTTTACTTTAATTACATCAGTATTTTCATAACAAACAATACATGTGCTTAGGGGGTAAGGGTTTCTTTAACTAATCTAGTGGAAGAGACTCGAGTCTTAGACTGAGTAAGTACCCTTGGAACGCAGTGGGACTTACATCCAAGCAGACATACTATAGGATTGTGCTGCAAATCTTTCAAAGCACTTTACAATCTTGATTGTTGTTGTGAGGATAAAAGGGAGAGGAAGAGGACCATGTAAGCCGCCTTGGGTTCCTTGCAAGAGGGGGAAAGGCAGGATATAAATGTAATAATAATAATAATAATAATAATAATAATAATAATAATAATAATAATAATAAAGACAGGGTTGATTAAAAATGCTCAACAGGCAGCAACTTTTAAAAAGAATTCTCTTCCCACAAAGCTCAGCTACCATGTCCTTACCTCTGGAAAGAGTTTGGGGTAGTCTGGGATGGGTCTCTTTTGCTTCTTTCGTGTCCTTCTTAGCAGTTGTAGCACTGTCTTTAGCCAAGGTATACGAGACAGCAACCAGCAGAAGCAACACAGATACTAAGCTCTTTTCCATGGTTAAAGCTCTTCTCCATGGGGGAGAACCAGTATCAGAATTATTCCATTTACTGAAATAAGAAACTACTAGGGGAGGAACAATAGAGGCATACAGCAAACCTTCCACCTCTGGCTGGGTAAATCATAAGCATTGGTATGTTTCTTTCAGTTATCGTGGAAAAGAGAGAGTATGATGCCAAGGCAAATACACCAACCCATGGGTTACATGGATGTCTTCCTTTCATGGGCTTCTTTCTGTTCAGATTGCACTTAGGTAGTCTATACTCATAGAACTATTCAGTAAAGTAGATGTTCGTTTGAGTGCTTCCATGAAGGTTGCTAACTATTCTGTGAAAGTTTGGTTAATGCAGAAGTGATGAGTGAGAGCCCATTACGACATTATGGCTGTGCTGAGGATTGGTGGTGAAATAAATTAAATGAAGACGCAATTTATATAAACAATTAAAATTTAATACCATTAAACAAAACTCAAACTCTGCGCTCATCAGTAAGGGTCTTTCAACCCCCAATTATTATTAAAAAAGAAAAATCACACAACAAAAGCAGGAGCTTTGCTGACCAAGATAATTGTGTTGTTTGTGCTTGTTCGTTTCGTTTTTTTTTTTTTAAACTAGCATTGAACCATTGACTGCGAATCAGAAATCTTTCTCGAGGCTGGAGGAGGGTCTTCAATCTGAATATACGAGCAGCCCCCAGGCTTCAAGTGATAACAGTGATTGAATGCAAAGTCCGAATGCAATTGATCAACAGTTTGCTAGGTCTTGCCTCAACCGTATGATGTGCTTAGAACACCTTTCTTCTGAAAAATCAATGTAAATGATAACATCAGAGCTAACTCAAATCGTGCCCACGTCCTAATTGTGGGCCATTTCTGTATGGCCGGGGCTGCAGCTCCATAGCCCTATCTTATCGGCCCTGAGTGAGAGAGCACTTGAAGAGAGGCAGGTGCAGTTTCAATGAACATTCTGACCAATGCAGGTTTTATATTCACATTACAAACCAATAGAAACAAGAGAAGCTTTAAAACTCAAATATGAAAATGCCCTTCCAGTGATCATCTGTAGTGAATCACCCCCTTGATGACTATGTAATTCAGGCAAATATAGTTAAAAGTAACTCCACTGTGATCTCAAAAGTGACGCCACTATGATCTTTTAACTAAATATGTCTTGATTGCATAGTCTTCGGTGGTGTGTTCACTATAGAATTTAAAAGAACTGGAGCCACGTAAAGTGAAGAATTTACTTGAAGAAGAATTTGCATTGGGTTTCAAGGAGCAAAAAAAAAAAAAAATCACTTCTGCAAGGAGTAACAACATGTTCAGAGGACCATGAGACCTAGGCAGTTTCCCATAGCCTGCAGCACTCTTGTTTCTCTCATCCCTGGGCTTGCTGAGATGGCTGGTGCCCGGAGAGCCAGTGTCCATTTAAAGCACTCTAAGGCTGCAGTCTTCTGCATATTCACCTGGGGGTAAGTCCTATTGACCACAGTGGCACTCACTTCAGAGTCAACATGTTTTAAGATGACACTTCCCGTCTTCAGGTACTATGCAAATCTGACTTTGGATTTGAAGTTTCGATCTAGAATGATGAACACCCTGATCTTATCCATGTTTACTCAGAAGTAAGCCTCACTGTGCTCCATAGGATGTAGTCCCAGGTAAGTGTGCATAGGATTTCAAAGCAATTTCAAAGCTGTGTAATAGTTTTAGAGTAAATGTGTATGTGTGTGTGTATGTGTGTGTGAGAGTGTGTGTTTGTGTTTGTGTAGATAGATAGATACTAATTCTGCTAGCAGTTTCTATTCTCTAATACTCTGTCACTTGACAGTGAGCAGAAATCTGAATGAATCTGATTAACCCCATTTCAGTTTGATTACAGGGTTGCTCATCTCAAAATCTAGACTTAACACACACACACCCCGTCACATCCATAGGGGTTATGTACAATTGATGCTAAGGTCTGTTGTTTTTTCTTTCTTTCCCACCATTTGGCAGATAGCGAATTTGGGAAGAGCAAGGGGTTTTCTCCAGGTCTCAGAACCAATTCACACAGCAAGGCTAGAATGTTAAAATGTAGGTTAGTGCGCATGGTTTGATCACTGATGCATGCTTCCTTCCCCATGAGAATAGACGAGCACTGGTGCATCTTTGCTTGACACAATTTGGACATAGTGGCCATGATCTGTACTTGTAGTGAAGCAAGCAGGAACCCACATTATACAACATATCTGAACTAGCTCAGGGTGAATCATTGGCAGAACACAGGTTAAGTATCCCAATGTACACTCAAACTACATGTGACAGCAGCAGACCCATATCTTTAAATGTGGATCTGTCCCAATCCCATGTACAGCAGAGGGTGAGTGCTCTATTTAAAAAGTGAAAAGCTGCAAGGTGCTAAAACATCCCCCTAATCCTCGCAGCCTTTCCTTAGGAATAAAGAAGCTGAGTACCCTTGGTCCACCTAGCCCAGTATTGTTGACACTGACTGGCAGCAGCTCTCCAGGTTTTCAGGCAGGAGTATTTCCAGCCCTACCTGGAGATGCTGGGGATTGAACTTGGGACCTTCTGCACGCAAAGCAGGTGCTCTACGCAGTGCTTTACCTCTACAGCCCCTCAAGGGTGCTTTCCTCCTAGGTGAACTCTGATACTGGAGGTGAGCCCAGCTGGGGTGAAAGCCTCTGAGAAAAGGGGCTGCAAGGAGGTAAGTGGCAGAGGGAGGAGGGTTCAACACCTCTCACCCACATGTCCTTTTTACTCTTTAGATTGTCCCCAATGGCATATAAAATGGGGTTCCAAGTGTGCATTTGGTAGGATTACCTCCATCAAATTTAGTTCAGGACCACATATTCAAAATAACTGTTCTATTTAGCATGAGCATGGCTGATATGGTCAGGGCATGTATTATCCCTCCAAGTCAGGAACTGCAGTTTTCAAGCAATTTATCTGTATTTAATATATTCTTATCACCTCTTCTATGGCCATTTGGAAACAATGGTGACAAAATGCCCTTTCTGAGGCTTCAGTCCAAAGCACATTAAGGTTGGATCCAACCTTAGTGATGCTTAGAGTAGACCCATGGGAATCAATAGGATCTTAACCTATTGTCCCATGACTTGTTCCATTGATTTAAATAGGTCTATTCTACGCATGACTAAGTCTGGACCCAACCTACTAACCTGTAAGTAAGTTTGACTGATAGCCAAAGGGGCAGATTTCCAGATAGATTGGAGCTCAGATTTTTGTTTTTTTAAGGCTGTAATACACACTTACATGAAATCTATGAGAATAACTCCCATGGAACACAGTAGCACTTCTGAATAAACATGCACAGGATTGTGTTTTAATGAGATATATAGTCTAATGTTTACATGGGGAAAATAAAAATGGGGAAGAGGAGTAAACTTTTTTTAAAAAATGTAAGTTGCAAGGACAGTGTAGCTGATCTGTGAAGGCACAGGGACATTTAAGTAAGATATATATATATATATATATATGAGTCTAGTTGAATCTTTTTGCAGCACAGCCCATGACAATGGCCACATGTAGCAACACCATAAGAGAAATGGTAAGAAATGTGAATGGACAGAAAATGGAAAATGTGTAAAGATGAGGTGTGTGGAGGATGAAATTAGTCCCTCCAAGATCCAGGGATCTTTCTGGTGATAGTATAATATAGAAGTCATACCATTAAAGGAGAAAATGCAGTGTTAAAAGAAATAGAAAGAACTTGTCTGTCCCAAGCAGGAAATCAAAGAGAAATAATTCAAAGGCTGTTGGCAGATCAAAACTGAAAGCAACGTGGGAAATGCTGCATCTTTTTTTAAAGCATCACATAGGTTTGTAAAACATAAAAATGTTTTTTCTGGTCATAAATTAGCAGAACAAATAGAAAAGGCTAGCATTCCCTAGCTGCTGTTCTTAGCAAATGCTACTGTACTACTTGGTTCACTGCTTGATTCTTCTCCTCTCTTTGTTACCTGCTCATTAATAAGTAATCTGACTCTCGGGCTCTGAACAAGTGCTGATCGTCTTACCTGTTATGTCCCTCCTTCTTTGAGGAACTGCTGAAGAGCTCTAAGTTTCAGTGTGAACAAGGAAGGCATGGAGAGTGCCTATTTATACACCTGGGCACACCTCATCCCCACCCACGAGTTTGGTATTTGAATACTCCTGCTATAGGTGAAAACTTCTTATGGTTAAAATAAAAAATTAAGCTGCTTAAGATGCTTGCAAGTCATTATTCAAACAATGTTATCATCTTATATCAGTCCAGTTGATTTTAGAAAAGTAGATTTTATGGGTATATGTGAGAGTTGGGGAAACATATTTTAAAGTGTGGGCAACATGCCAAATCCAGGTAAGCATAAATCAAGAGTTCTGATTTGCCCAAAGGCTGATTTGTCTTTGTATGATTGGATAGAAGCTTTAGCCTAAGGCACAGGTGTGTAATTTGGGAATATGAAACTGATTATTCGGATTTCTATTCAGGGGCTAATCAGATTACTATTGTACCCTGCACAAAAGAATAGTAATAAAGACAAAGGCAAATTCCAGATCAAAATAGAGCCTGATAATCAAACGTCTAAAGTGACTTTTAAATCACTTTTAAATTCAGTGTTCTGAAACCACATTTAAAATATAAATCCCATGATCCTCTATTTTTGCTGAAAATTCAGTGCATTGCTTGGAATACTGGCTGTTTCCTAGCAACATAACTTATAGATGTTGAACTGGATAGATTGCAAAATCAAGTTCTACGTTAGGGTTGATCCATCCTTTCAAGACTACCATGCATGCATACCACTTCATATAGTGAAGGATCAACATACTTGACATCTTGAGGATATGCATTGTGTGGGTCTCTGCACAGTTTGCCACATGCTGAAGCTGTCATTTCGATTGCTCCACCATGTGGTCAGTTCATAACTCATTCCACATTTACTATGTCATTACAAAGCTTCCGAAAGAGGGATGACAGGGGCTATGGCAGCCTCATTATGCCCCAGGGTCTACACAGAAGCTACTCAGTCTATGGTCCTAGCAAGCCAGTTTGGTGATGTAAACAAATAAGCACCACTTTGTTGTAAAAGAAAAAGATGACATCTTTTAATAGTAAAAATAATAAAATGAGCATTTAGAACCATGAACATGCCCAGCTGGCCACCCCCTGCCTATAATTTCTTCTTTAAAATAAGGAAGAAATGATAACTATGATGAGCAGTGCCAACCACAGTGGGCCCTTGCATGCCCATGCTGACCCAGGTGCTGAAGCCGGGACTCTTTGCCAATGTCCCCATCATCTGCTTGCTGCTTTCGGGGTGGTCATTTGGGAGCCTCCTGGGCTGTGGGGCCCTGGACTTTGGGACCAGATATGCCACTGGTTCCGTTGCTCAGAAAAGGGAATTCTACAGTTATGGAGCAGCCACCAAAGATACCTTTCTATGTGCCCTCACTGTTTAAACTTGGCACAAAGATAGTGCAGTCAAGAAGGTCCCCTAAGGTTAGCTTAAGGTTGTGATTGAACAGAGGGCATCATGCTGCATGCAATCTTAAAAGTAGTACGGTCCAAGCCAGTATAAGGCTTTATAGATCAACACCTGTCTGTGCCTTGGATTGTGCTAGAAAAGAAGCCAATGCAGGAATTAGTTTACCAGATGTTCCCAGATCTTTGCTGCTCTTGTTAAGCCTGATAGTTATGGTGTTTTATGGCACAAGCTTTCATGGACTACAGTCCATTTCATCAGATACATGGAGATTATATATATATGTTTTGGCAAGCTCTTGGGCAAGATGCTCTCGGTGAGCCTCTTCCTGAGGGGCCCCATCTCCTCTTCACTGCTGGTCGTTTGATGGCTTTCTTTTCAGCCCAATCCGCACATCTGACCAGAGGGGGAGAGGGCAAGGTGAGTGGAGGTTCCTCCTCCTCTCACAGCTCATGTGCTTATTTTATTTTATTTTATTTATTTATTTATTTATTTATTTGATTGCTTGATAAAATTGTATCCCCCACCTAGCAGATGCTCAGGGCAATGTCCTACTGGTTTCTAAACATTGTCACTCTTGATATCAGATTTATATTCATTTGATCCTCTGCTGCTGGCATCAAAGTTGCCATATACAGCAACAACAAAAGTTAAAAGGAAGTTTTCAGAAAGAGAGCTTTTCTACACGAGGCTGTTAATCAGCTGTATCGACTTTCACTTTTGTCGCAGAATTGAACACTACATGAGTACTACATGTGAGTGTTTGCTTTTCTGCTACATAACCTCTAGGTGGCACTGCAGTAAATGGAATAGTGCAAACACACAAGAAGAAATTGTGCTTTCTTTTGCATTCACAATTAAATGCCACATTTTCCCTGCTCTGAAAAACTTAACCGAAAGTGCTGGTTAGACACAGAAATAAAGCTGGAGAGTCATGGCGTCATCTGAAGAACCATAAACGACCAGTAGGGGGGTATGATAAACGCCTTGTGTACAAAAGTCCAGAAATGGCTGAACTAACATTTATTATCAAGTTCAAGTCTATTCAGTTCTGACTTAATCAGGCTGTGGCTTTCTGTTCTGTAGGGGCCGCTCTGTTCTTATCTTGCCTACATTTGGCATAAAATATCACAGACCTAACACTATTCCTTGTGTTTCAAGGCCTTCTGGCCCCACTGTTTACATTTCCCTCCCTGTTTCTCTTTCTCTCTCTCTCTCCCTCTCCCTCCCGCCCTCTCTCTGATATATACACCAGTGTGGTACCTGTAACAAAATGTTGCAGCATGGAGTGCTCCCTGTTTGGGATTCTAGCCACTCCATTCCTTCCTTCCCCCCCTTTGTTTTCTACCCCCTTCTCAACAGTCAATCAGCATTCTGTGGCCACCGAGCATGCTCAGTCCTCATTAGGCTGTTTTGGGGGAGGGGTCCCCCCACTTAGGATTTCCCCTAAAGATTCCTTTTTAGTACTTCTGCAAACCTTGGGGGTTCCTCCAAGCCTGTTGACACCTCCATGTTGAGCGTGGGTGGTGCCATTTTGGCTACATATGCAACAGCACTCAGCCTGAACATCGGAAACGGAGGCAATGATAGGTAATCTGCCAATTCAGGATAGCATAGCACATCATTCATGCATATGTGCACAAGAGCTTATGCCACAATAAATCTATTAGTTTTTAAGGTGCCACAAGTGTCTTTGTAGTTATTATTTGCCTTGTGTAGCATTGTCTGTCTTGTATTTATACAGTACAGTCATGCCTTGGATTGAGAGCATAATTCGTTCCAGAAACGTGCTTGTAATCCAAAACACTCTTATATCAAAACGAAATCCCCCCAAAAAAATTTGTACAGAGATTTTTAATTTAAGCCGTACTACAGTACTTGTATTGCAAGACGTCGCTTGTATATCAAGTAAAAAGAAATTAAATAAATATTTAAAAATTTGCTTGTCTTGCAAAACGCTCTCAAACCAAGTTACTTGCAATCCAAGGTATTACTGTAATACCTTGGATTGCAAGTAACTTGGTCTGAGAGCGTTTTGCAAGATAAGCAATTTTTTAAAAATAAATTTTGACTTGATAAACAAGCGACGTCTTGCAATACAAATAGGGATATAACTGCTCGCCTCGAGCGAGCGTAGCGGGCCGAAATCAGCCCCGCTCACACCCGCCAGAGACTCGCTTTGATATAAGAGGGTTTTGGATTACAAGCACGGTTCCAGAACGAATTATGCTTACAATCCAAGGTATTACTGTAATAGCGTGTTTTCAATTAATCAGTTAAATGACTGATCCAAAACTAGGCTTGCTGAAATATGACAGACTGCTTTCTCTTACAGTTAGTAGGAATGCCTGTCTTCCTTCTGGAGATTTCTCAATTTTAGTAGTCTGAGATTCAGCGCACGCATTACTTCAATGACATAATGCCTTTCTTTACTCTAGAGTAAGTGCAGCGATCCAAATCCAGATTGGGACTCGAGTGTGGGGGATGGGTGGGGGGCTTTAACGCTTCCCCCTACTGTGGTCCCAATCCAGATTGGGCCCCCCCTGCATATAGTGATCAATTTGCTTTAATGGACCACTATCTGTCAATAGCAGCTATGTGCTTTGGCCCTGCATGGTCCCAATATATTGCTACAGAGCAGTAGCGTCCACAAATCTTTTACCTGTTGGGTGTGTAACTCTGAGAGCTGTACAGATACGTGGACTTAAAGCCCAACTGTAGATTTCATTTTCCCTCATGCCGCATGCAGCAAACAAGTTTCCTAAGGTGGAGATAGTAACAGGCCACAACACTCCTGTAATTCTTCTTGCGAGAGAAAAAGGGTGTTCACCCTGATACACTTGCTGGATAAATTCCAACTTTATCATGTTCTTCCTTGACTCTTACATGAAATAGCTTCCATGCCTTAAGAATGGACAGTTGTTTGTGAAAATGTGGTGACAGAAAAAGAAAAGCAGGAAGGCACCAAATGCAGGAAAAGAAGGGAGGAAACTTTCAGGTGAACAGAGCAATGTTTATTTGAGCCCCATGTGCTTTGAATACAAATCCTTCTTCAGAGGCACTATACCAGGGCCCTCCAACCTTGGGTCCCCAGATGTTATTAGCCATGCTGGCTGGGTATGCTGGGAGCTGTAGGCCAGCAACATCTGGGGACCCAAGGTTGGAGAGCCCTGCACTATACAATACAAAAAATAAAGAACTCTTAAGCAAAATCAACTCAAGTCTTTGGTTTTTAACTGTTACAAAAAGAACCAAAGACTATATATCTATATCTATGAAAGATAGATAGATTAACAACAGAGTAATTTCAAAATATATTTAGAGCTAAATGTTTTGGCTTCCTCCCTCATCAGTAGCTGTGATGTTAAATGAATACTGAGAGTGGCAGTTTGGAATGCTGGGAGATGAAATTCCTAAGGAGAGAAAAACAGAGGTATGAGTAGAATAAACCTTATGAATTGTCCTCCAGATTAAGGCCATATGGACCAAGAGTTCTGAGTCTGTAGATCCAGTCATTTCCCTTTCTGTCAAGCATGTCAGTGTCCTTTGTTTCTTCAACTGGAAGCAATTGTAAATCTGAGAGACTATGTCTTAAAACGTCTTGCAACAGGCTGTTCTAGGGGTTTGGGGTTTTTTTGGGGGGGTAAGAATTGCAGATTTGTGGTTATGGGATCTTGTTATTAGGTCCATTGTAGCTTTTCCTATACATTGCATACAGCACCTTTTTTTTCTTCTTCTTTTTTTACATTCTGTTAAATAAATCACATTATTGGAAGTGCATGTTAGTGATTGTTGGGCAGCACAATCCAATGTGGCTGCCCATAACCGTCTGAACTTGGAGGGTTGTGGGCATCCTATTGAGGGTGGGAGGAGTGTGTTACGATTCACTTCTTGGTGTCTTTTCCAGGCAGAATGCTCCAACTTCATGGACTGGTTCACACATACACGTTCCATCGTTTAATAAGTAAAATTTCAAGTGATGACTTGCATGTGTGAATGATCTGTCACAGCTCGAACTTCCATATAATTTACCACACGTCTGTCAGGGATGCTTTAACTTGGATCCCTGCACTGAGCAGGGGGTTGGACTCGATGACCTTATAGCCATCCAACTCTACTATTCTATGATTCTATGATTCTATGATCCTATTTCCCTTTCAGTGAATGCAAAAAGGGCTTTTGCGGTATAGTGCTGAGGGAATGGAGATATGCATTGGTTCAGTGCAACATCTTTTACTACTCCCTTAGTGTAGAATCAGAGGTTATCTAAGGACTCTACTGACTTCTTCCTTTCCTTCAGTGCAACATCAGGCATCAGAGTAGAAGTATTGGCTTATGCTGTAGCAGCAAAAGCTTACAGAATACAGATGTCACTGCAACAAGTTTCTAGAAACATGCAAGAATGTGTCACCCACATCAGAAACTTCACTGGATGATGTGTGGACATAATTTCTATAGCAAATCCTGTCGTGCTCAGCTATGACGATGCACTAGCCTTGCTCTGCTGCAACCGGGTGACCCAGCCCTGAAAATAAACAATGATCATGCCCTGTTAAGTGTTAAGGCCTAGTCATCATTCCAGGCTTCCTAGATGGTTCTGTCCACCTGTTGATTTCTGAGGCTGCATTAACTTACATTTTAATGCTAGGGTGTATTTCTTTTGAAGATTGGTGGTCTTTGGAAGGGGGCAGTATAGAATGGGTTGACAATTGCAGTTTGACCCATTTTCAAGTTTTCTTTACTTAGTTCAAGAAACATGCACTGCAGAAATCAAATACTTCTTCTCATACAGACACCATTAGCAACAAGAGTTCCCAGTCCCACCTGCTCACTGGTTCAAAGCTTGAGCTTTTCTACCCAAGGCATTTATTGTGCGCTCATCATTGTTTAAGGGTTCTTTAGACATTGTCATTACCCTATAGTTTTGCTTCTGTCTTTAAACAACACTTTTGGCGAGTCTTTTTAGAGCAGGGAAAATGAGGGATCTCGCGTACCCCAGGATCTGGCGTACATAGGCATACTGCCTCTGATACTGAGTCAGTATCCCTGTGTACACCAGGTACTGGGGAACATGGGCGGGAGGGTGCTGTTGCACTCATGTCCTGCTTGTGGGTTTCCGTGGGCAGCTGGTTGGCCACTGTGTGAACAGAATGCTGGACTTGATAGGCCTTTGGTCTGATCCAGCACGGTCTTCTTATGTTCCCTCTCTGTAGGCAGAGGACGTACATATAAGTCTAAGTCTGGTTGGATCCAGACTTAGTTTAAATCCCATTGATTTCAATGGGTCCACTTGAAGTTGCTTAAAATAAGGGGGTGAGACAGAAGTGATCTTGCATTTTCATTGGCATGTCATTATCAAATTCTGTTTCTGTCCCATGTAACTTCTTCTCGCAGATTAATCCTTGGAACTATTAAGGAAATGCCATCAAGTCCAATGAATCATGAAGAATCGGACTGACACATGTGTATAGATGGAATGAACCTCAGCTCTTCCCATTTCAAATTGTCTCACGGAATTCATGTTCCGGTATGCGCATTTGTTTTTTGTTTGTTCAGTGTTTTCTTTTCCCCCTCCCCCCCCCCCCAGAACCTGCTGATTAGGAGAGGCATTAGGAGAAGATTCGTTTAATAGCTACTGAAAGGCAGCTGCTCTCTGCTGCTTGGATTTTTGTGGTAGTAGAAAAAGTGGTAATGGGGGAGGAAGGGGGAGACTTTAGAAAGCTAAGGATACTTTTATACATGGTTGAACTGGCCTAACCTGAATACTGGTATTATTGGAATGCAATTGCTTTCATATTTTTCATGGGTTAGGCTATGCAAAGACTTAGTAATGTTTTCAAGAACAATTTGATTAATGTAGGATTTCCAGCAGGGGGTTCATGTTAGTCTGTTGCAGCAAAAGCAACAAACAGAGCTGTCCTACCTGTGTGTGTGTGTGTGTGTGTGTGCGCGCGCGCGGGGCGTGGGCTTGTGAAGCTCTGATGTCGGAGGCTCTGAGGAATCCAAAGCCCTACTGGCCATGTGCCAAGGGGGGGGGAACTGCAGTTTTGCTCTTTTCTCACATCCGTAGGCCTTCTCTGTGGTTATGGAACCACAGTCATGGAATTACCAGTTATGGAATCATTTTCCTGGCGAAATGTGATTGGCCCCCACATTGTTGAGTTTTAGACATTCTCTGTTCCCCTGAGCTTTTGGGGTACAATCTCGCCCTGGGACTTTATGGCTGTGTGTGCTGTGTTATGTTGCTGTTTTAGTTATATGATTGGAGGTTTTAATTACAGTAATACCTTGGATTGCAAGTAACTTGGTTTGGGAGCGTTTTGCAAGACAAGCAAATTTTAAAATATTTATTTAATTTTTTTTTTACTTGATATACAAGCAACGTCTTGCAATACAAGTACTGTAGTACAGCTTAAATTAAAAATCTCTGTACAAATTTTTTTGGGGGGATTTCGTTTTGATATAAGAGTGTTTTGGATTACAAGCACATTTCCGGAACGAATTATGCTCTCAATCCAAGGCATGACTGTATTATGTTTAATTATGTATTTTTATTGTGTACTTTACTGCCCTGGACTCCCTTCGGAGGAAGGGTGATATATAAATAAAATAAAATAATAATTATTATTTATATTAAATATATATATTGGACTTTTCAGTAAAGGTCAAAACAGTTCTTAGATACCACTTCTGGTCTTACCCTAAGAATTGCCATGCCAGAAAATAGGTATAAAAACTGGGAACACTAATTGCTGTGATACGGTCATGCCCAGTATGCTGCACCAGAATTTCCACAAGGGCATCAGTGGGCATATTGAGGAGTGATGTTCCCAACCAGGAGTAGTGATGTGTGATTCGTGTGTCAGCACAATTTATTAAGCAAAGAATGCATGTTGTTCAGGTGAGAGCAACAGGTCTCAGGAATGGTATAAGAATAAGAACATAAGAAGTGCCATTTTGTATCAGACAAAGGTCCATCTAGTCCAGCATTTTGGCAAAACAGCTGCTCATGGAAAACCCACAAGCAGGACATCAGTACAACAGCACCCTCCCACCCATGTTCCCCAGCACCTGGTATACATAGGCATATAGCTATCAAGACTAGGAGCTATTGATAGCTTTATCCTCCATGAAATTGTCCAATCCCCTTTTAAGCCATCCAAATTGGTGGCCATTACTACATCTTGTGGTAGCGAATTCCATAGTTTTAACTATGGGCTGTATGCAGAAGTACTTCCTTTTATCTGTCCTGAATCTCCCACCAATGAGCTTCATGGGATGACCCCGGGTTCTAGTATTGTGAGAGTGGGAGAAAAATGTCTCCCAACTACATTCTCCACACCATGCATTATAGTCCCAGCTGCTGTAACCTTTCCTCATAGGGGAGTTGCTCCAACACCTAAATCATTTTAGTTTCCCTTTCTTCACTTTTTCCAACTCTACAATATCCTTTTTTAGATGTGGTGACCAGAACTGTACACAGTATTCCAAGTGTGGTTGCACCATAGATATGTATAAGGGCAGTATGATATTGGCAGTTTTATTTTTTATTCTGTTCCTAATTATGCCTAACACAAAATTTGCTTTTTTCACAGTAGGCTCACACTAGGTCAACATTTTCCTCAAGCTGTCCACCACAACCCGAAGATCTCTTTCTTGGTCAGTCGCCACTAGCTCAGATCCCATCAGTGTATATGTAAAGTTGGGGTTTTTTGCCCCACCGTGCATCTCTTTACACTTGCTTACACTGAACCTCATTTTGATGCCCATTCTCCCAGTTTGGAGGGATCCCATTGGAGCTCTTCGCAATCACTTTTCATTTTAACCACCCTAAATAATTTGGTGTTATCAGGAAACTTGACCACCTCACTGCTCACTCCTAATTCCAGATCATTTATGAACAAGTTGAAAAGTACCGTACTGGTCCCAATACAGAGCCTTGTGTGGGACCCCTCTGTTTACATTCCTCCATTGGTAGAAGTTACCATTTATGCCTACTTTTTGCTTTCTGTTCTTTAACCAGTTACTGACCCATAAGAGGACTTCTCCTCTTATTCCGTGACTGCTAAGTTTGCTCAGGAGTCTTTGGTGAGGGACTTTGCAAAAGCCTTTTGGAAGTCAAGTAAGCAATGTCTACTGGATCACCCCTGTCCACATGCTTATTGACATCAGTTCAGGCACAGGTATCTGACCTACCGGTATATCTTCTGCAGGAAAGACAGGTAAAAACAATACATTCAGCTTCTCTGCAATCTCCTTACCCTCCTTTAGTACTCCTTTAACTCCATTGTCATCCAATGGTCCAACTACCCCCTTAGCTGGATTCCTGTTTCTGATGTATTTAAAGAATTCTTTATGGTTGGCATTGATGTTGTTAGCAATATGCTCCTCAGAATGCTTTTTTTGCTTCTCTTATTGTCTGCTTGCATTTCCTTCGTGCAAGTTTGTGTTCCCCCTTTTTGTTTTGCTCATTTGGGCAAGACTTTCATTTTCTGAAGACAGCCGTCTTTTCTCTAATAGCTTCCTTGACACTGCTTGTTAACCATGCTGGTGACCACTTAGACTTGGTGCTACATTTCCTAACCTGTGGTATACATTCTAGCTGAGTTTCTATTATTGTGGTTTTGAGTAACCTCCAAGCATTTTGAAGAGATTTAACCCTCTTGACTCCCTTCAAGTTCCTTTTTACCAGTTCTCTCATTTTAGAGAAGTTTCCTCTTTTGAAGTCAAATGTGACTCTGTTGGACTTCTTTGGCAATTTTCCACTTAAATATATATTAAATTTAATAGCACTGTGGTCACTGTTTCCTATTGGTTCAACAACATTCACATTTCGCTCTAGGTTCTGGGCAGCACCACTTAGGATTAAATCCAAGGTCACCTCCCCTCTGGTTGGTTCCATGACCAACTGTTCTAGGGCACAGTTGTTTAGGGCATCAAGAAATTTAACCTCTTCGTTGTGACTGGAACATGCATTTATCCACTCAATGTGGCTGCAACTGAATTCACCGATTATTATAACACTTCCTCATATGGATGCCTCCCTGAATTTGTTTTCCTCCATCTCAAGATCACCCTGAGCCTTATGCTCTTGGGGAAGAGAATATGTTCCTAGTACCAAGTTACTTTTGAAGCCTGGTTTTGTCACCCACAATGCTTCTGCACCCTTTTAGGTTTTCTATTCTGCTTGACACTTTGTCCTCTTTGACATACAGACAGGCACATCCTCCAGTACATTCTTCCTTGTACTTCCTATAGACTTTATATCCAGAGATGACCATATTTCATTGGTTCTCTCCATTACAAAAGGTTTCTGTTATGCCCACTGTTTCTAAGTTATCCTTAAAAACCAGGCATTTGAACTCTAACATCTTGGCTCAGAGGCTTCTAGCATTAGCATAGAAACGCTTATACATGGTGTCCCTCCCCAGATGTCTCTCATGTGTGCATCTTCTTTTTTCTTTTCTTTTCTTTTTTTAAAAAAATAATTTTTATTTATTTAGAGTTTCAAATAATATACAACAAAAACCATTCCAACATACAAATAACAACTACAGTGTCCCCTTCATCATACCGGACCAAAGCATATTTATCCTCTATATTCCCCTATTACTCAATATTCCAAAAAAACATCATATCTTGACAAGGCATGCTCCCCTTTCCCTTGACTAGCACAAAATCTAAAAATAGCCCCCCAATTTCCTTAAAATTATCTCTCTTTAATTCTCCTTTTTTGTATTTAATATAGCAAGTTAACTTATCATTTACAGCAATGTCCCATACCTCCTTGTACCAATCAACAATGGAAAAAACATGTTGGACTTTCCAATTCCTTGCTATCATTAATCTCCCGGCTGTTGACAAGTTTACAATAAGTTCCTTTATATCTTGAGTACAGACCAGTTTCTCCGTTACTGATAACAATGCTAATTTGGGACAGACCTCCAAATTTAAACCAGTTATTTCTGAAATTTCTACCAATTTTTATTCCAAAAATCCAGAACGCTTTTGCAGCTCCACCACATATGAGAATATGTACCAAGTTCCTGACAGCCCCTCCAACATGCTGTAGAATAGTTACTATCTATTCTAAGATTTTATTCAATCTTACCGGTGTCAGGTACCATTTCCAAATAAGTTTATAAAAATTATCTTTAATCCTTACTGACATATTTCTTAGTATTCATCTGCCACAAATATTTTTCCACCCTTCATTCGAAATCTCCTCCTCTAATTCCAATTCCCATATAGACTTAAGGTTATCTTTATGATCTTCCTTTTTTTGAATCATTTTATAAATCTCCTTAGTTATACCCCTTGTTGAACTATTCCCCTCTACTATTTCTCTAAATAATAACTTCTTTCAAAACCTGTAAATTCCCTATTATTATATATTATACTCTTTTCTCTTCTTCCACTTCTTAGTTCACTGCTCTAATTGCAATATTGTTAACCATGATATCTTTCCTACTCCCAACATTTCATTTATTTGCTGCCTAGTACCCATTTTACCCATCCAATCCATTATTCTAATAACCTTTTTTCCCTCTAAATAATCCTTCCAACTGCTGTACATTTTCTGGAAAGTCCTCCATCACTTTCACTAGAGTCAATGGGGATATCCCTGCTATAAATGTTTGCCTATTGCTATTCCAAATCTCTAACATAGTCTTTAAAAAGGGATTTTCTATTCATAGATTTCATAGATCATAGAGTTGGAAGGAGCCTACAAGGCTATCGAGTCCAACCCCCTGCTCAATGCAAGAAACTAGAGGAGGGGTCTCCCATCCAAGTAATAACCAGGCCTGACCCTGCTTAGCTTTCCACGCTCAGTCAAGCTGAGCCAGCATAAGCCACAAGCCTGTATACTTTTCACTATACTTTTTTTTTTAAGAATATTTATTTTCAATCCCACTACCTAGTTCCTGTGCTTCTAACTCTAACCACATATTATCATTCCTTGCTATAATATCCATTATATGCCTTAAATGGTTAGCTATATAATACCACTTAATATTAGGAAGGCCTAGCCGCCTAGCCCTCCTTCTTTTTGTACTTTATACCATTTAGACTTGGTTAATCTTGTTCCCCCCCCCTCCATTGCAATAATTGTTAATCATTACTTGCCAATCTTTAAGATCCTTCTCTGTTAAACTTATTGGAATCATTCTAAATAAAAAAAATTATCTTTGGTAAAATCTTCATTTTAATCAGAGGTATTCTACCAAACCATGAAAGACCAATCTTTTTATAATCCTCTATTTTATTTTTAACCTCATTCATTAATTTCTTACAATTCCAGTCTCCTATTTTATCTATATCTTTTAAGATATCTATACCTAAATATTTAATTGTATTTTTATCTTAATATTTGCTCTCTTTTTTTCCCTTTCCAACTCCTCTATTCTACTATAATTAAACAGCATAAACTCAGATTTATCCCAATTTACTTGTAACCCCGTAACTTCTCTGAACTCTTCCAAATGATTCTCTAACCTATCCAGCACCTCGATGGGATTTTCAATAGTTAACAAAGTATCATCTGCAAAAAGGTTAATTTTAATCTTATCCTTTACCCCTATTCCTTGTAAGCTTCTATCCTCTCTGATTACATTAGCTAAAACCTCCTTTGCTAAAACAAATAAAGTAGGGGAAAGGGGACAGCCTTGTCTAGTTCCTCGGCCCAGGGAAATCTGCTCTGTCAATCCATCATTTACCACTACAGACGTTATGTTCTGAACATATAATTGATTAATAACTCCTCTAAACCTCTCACCAAACCCCATAGTTTTTAATATCAACTTTAATGTTGGCCATTCCACGCAATCAAAGGCTTAAAAAATATCCAGTGCTAAAACCCCAGCTTTTAAATTATTTTTCTTTATTAGATGTATTATATTCAATATGTGTGCATCTTCTGCTGTGGCATTTAGGCCTCTCTGACTGACTATCATGCTTCACCACATGCTCATGGCCTATTTCCTCCCTGTCTCCATTTGGGCAATTGGAAACATTTTCATCTTCATTTCCTAGAGATTATTCAACCCTAACCAGATGCTTCCCAGCTCCTGTCGACTTCCTCCCAGGGTTCAGTTTGGAAAGCTACTCTGCCAGCTTTTTAATGTTAAGCACCAGCAATCTGGTTCCATTTGGTTCAAGTGAAGCCCATCCCTCTTGTACAGGCCCGGCTTGTCCCAAAATGCTCCCAAGTGCCTAACAAATCTGAACCCCTCTTCCCTATGCCACCTGTCTCATTCATGCATTGAGACTCCTCAGCTTCTCCTGTCCAGCTGGCCCTACACGTGGAACAGGTAGCATTTCAGCCACCTTGGTGGTCTTGGATTTTAAGCTCTATCCTAGGGGAACCAATCCCCCCCCCCAGGACCTCACAATTACATTTCCCCACATCATTGCTACCAGCATGGACCATGACCACTTTCACCCAAGCACTATCTACACAGCTATCTAGATGGTGTGTGATAACCACAACCTTCACACCAGGCAGGCAATCTGCCATGCATCCTGCATACCCATCACAAACCCAGCTGTCTATGGGTCTAATGATCAAAGCTCCCACTACCATAAGCCCCCCACCCCTCAGAGGCACATCCTCAGTGCAACAGGATTATTGTTTGTCTTCCAAAGAATCCCCCTCCCCCGTCTACGATATCATTTCTCTCTTCTTCAGGCTGACACCCTACTTCCCTGAGGCCCCCATTTTCCATGATTCCAGAGGAGCTGTCACTGAGCTTGAGATTGAGGCACTGCTATTAGGTCCCCAAAAGTCTCATACACTAACCTCTCTGTTTCTCTCAGCTTCTGCAGGTCACCCACCTTGGCTTCAAGGTGACTGACCTTGGCTTCAAGGGAATGAACTTGTTCCCTGAGAGCCAGGAGTTCATTGAAAACAGGTCCTGCTGCCTGCTCTTCCATTAGGCAGAGTGAAGTGACCACTTCAGGTGGCAGATGCTGAGGGGCAGCAGGGGGAGCCTCTTGGCTGTTCTCATAAACTCTCTGAGTGTTCCCCTCTGTTGGAGGACAGAGCCATGTAGGAGAGACAACCTATTTTGGACCTCCTAAATGTAGCCTTTGGTGGAGGATGCTATCCCAGTGCCAGTGCTGAAGTAAGCTTCAACTGCCAATTCAGCCAGCTTCTGTACATGGATTGGGGAAGGGGCACCATCTTGTCCTTTGCCTCAGGCAGCAAAATATCTTGGGCCAGCCATATTTGAGAGGCACCTGTGTGTTGATAAGAATAGAAAACCATTAATGTTGCCCAAAATACTTGTTGCCCTTACCTACAGACTACAGAATGGGTTACTCACAGACAACAGGAAGGACCACAGTTCATGTGCTTTGCATGCAAAAGTTCCCAGGTTCAATCCTGGGTATATCCAGGAAGGGCTAGGAAAAGCTCTTGTCTGCTAATTGTTTAGTATGTGGATGAGGTTTAGTTTTTTATTTGCTCTAGTGTAAGTGTACATGGCCCTAAGTCAGGTTGGGACCACTCCACAGGGGAGGGAGGGGAGGATTAAACTTCACCCCCACCAATTTTTCTCAAAACTCCTCCATCTGCAGGGGGAGGCAGTTAGGAAAGAAAAAAAAAGTTTCTGTGTGTGTGTGTGTGTGTGTGTGTGTGAAGTTTAATCCTCCCTTCTTGGTGTGCTATGGTCCCATTCCAAATTTTGGGCTGTGTGTGCTTACACTAGAGTAAATTAAAAGGTAGCCCTCAGCAACACACTATGCAATTAACGTAACATGTAGTTTGGCTCTAACACTCCAGAGAGCCACTGCCAATCAGCGTAGACAATACTGAGCTAGATAGACCAATGGTCCAACTTGGTGTAGGGCAGCTCCATGCGTTCTCCACTAGCAGCCTAGAAAGGTTCAAACTAGGGAATGGGCAGGGCACATAAAGCATTGGAGGAAGGAATGTACAAACAGCTACTTTTAAAAACAAGGTAGCCAGTGTTATAACTTCAACTGATCAGGTGTTCTGATCTTTGACACTAACTTTGGCTTCCTTTTCCACATTCACAAGATTGAATAAATTATTAACTTTAAAAAAAACAACAAAAAACACCTGTAAAAGTTGTCTGCGCAATGGAGTGTGCATATGAACAAGATCCTGGTACATATTTCCAGGAACGTCATTACACTCAGTTCCTGCTTGTTGCTTACTTATTGGCAAAAACCTCCTTCATTCCGTAACCCGGTCTGGCATTTCAGCTGTGCAGAAAAGACTGCCGTATCTTTACAATCTTTGTGTGTAGTATTAGCAGCTGAACAAGGGGAGCCAGACAACACAATAGCTAAGCATGTTAGATTAACTTGCAAATATTTCATTAAGTGATAACAAGCCAGTTCTGAATTCCCGAACTTAGCATTTCAAAGCCCTCACCAAAACAGCTTTAGAGAGGGGCAATAAGTCTCAATATTCCAAAAGCTGGGAATATTAATATATAGTTGCTTTATATACTCAGAAACCAATTCTTTAATCTGAAGTTAGCAATTACCAGGGATTTATTTATTTTTCTATACTGCTAAATATTAAGAAAAATCCCTAAGTGGTTTCCATATAAATATTAAAATCACAAAATCACATTTAAAATACAATTTTAAGAACAATATGATTACAATAATAATACATAATCATACACAGCAGTACAGAAGCAGTAAAATGGAACAGCATGGTTACCGTAATTTAATTATGGGCCAGGGGAAGCCTGGGTGAACAGGTGCCTTTTCAGGAGGCATTTAAAAGATGCTAAATTTTCTGCCTCCCAAACTGCACAAGGGAGTTTTTTCCACAGGGTGGGTGCTGCTGCTGGGAAGGCCCTCTATCGAGGTATTGCACAGTGACATTCCAATAATTTTGGAATGACCAGCAAGGCCTCCTCTGATGAGCTTAATGGTCGGTTGGGTAGTTATAAGGGAAGGCGGCCTGCTAGCTATTCTGGCCCTAAGTTGTTTAGGGCTCTGTATGACAATACCATAACCTTGAACATGGCTCAGTAGCTAATAGGCAACCAGTGCAGTTCTTTTAGCACAGGTCTTATGTGAACATAGCTGGGTGTAATATTTTTGTCTAATATTTATTTATTTGATTTGTACCTGTCTGTCTACCAATAGAATGGCACTCAAGGCAGCTTACAATCATAGGAACTGTTTTAAAAATAAATAAAAGCTTGATTAAAACAATAAGAAAACAAATACATTAAAAACACAATTAAATTATTAATAAATAGCTGCTGCTGCTGCTGCTGCTGCTGCTACAGCTACTACTACTACTACTACTACATCATTGGATCCAGACTTAGTCATGCTTAGAGTATGCCCATTGAAATAAATTAGACTTAAGTTAGTCTTGATTTACTTCTACCATTGATTTCAATGGGTCTACCTGAAGAATGACTAAGCCAGGATCCAACCCACCATCACCATCATCATTACTGCATTGGTAAAAAAAAAGAAAAAAAAGAATAATATAATAAAAATGTGAACTTGAATTTATTTTGAATATTTTTGTCCCACCTATTTTATATAAACTCTTAAGTGGTTTAGAAAACCACCCAAGGCAATCTGACCAGTTGTGTCTGTGTGTTTTTAAATGTACATTCAGCCACCATATATATAGCAGTATTAAAGGGTGGGACAGAATTGTTTTAAATAAATAAGTATTTGTCTGAAAATATTTATCATTTTCACTCTTGTGTATGATCATCTACTTTAGCATTGTATTTTAACTCAGTTTTAATAGGTGAGGGAATAGATTGAACTTCCTTGTGTGCTGGGTGGGTCTTACACTTATAAATTTGGAATTTCTGTTAAAGACAGGCAATGACCTCAATTGGGATGCTACGTGAAAAAGCCAGTGGTTGCGGTTTCTAAATTTCTTAAAGCACCTATTCTGGATCCATGGATAAGCTACTAAATACACCATTTCTCAATGCAGGATTATGTGCTACAACCCGATTTAATTACATCCAGGTTGGATCATGTGGGGTTGCCTTTAAAGAAACTTAAACTGGTAGAAAATAATACTAGCAAGGTTGTGTGCTCATGCCCCATGCAGGTCCCATTGATCCAAATGAGATCATAACCAGTGGCCATAGCTTACTGGTTAAACATAGGTTTTGCTTTGCCTCTCGTATAGAAGATTCCATGCAAGGTTCAGTCACCTCCGGTTACTCAGCCTGAGGGCCTGGAGACAGACTGGTTGAATTGTGGAGCAGTGAGTTGACATGGTGAATGGAATTGTCGGGGCCTCCCTCTGTTTCTTCACCATGAGCTTTTTGTACAGAGAGATCTAGAGAGCACGTATTGTTTGCATTCATGTATTGCCTGTTTCTTTCCCTAAGGAGAAAAAAGGAGAAAAAGTTTAAAAGGCAGTAACAGAAAGAAAGGTTTGACAATGCAGGTTCAAACTCCAGTAAAACTGGTTTGACGATTGAGCCAAACTGCTGAGAGGGTGAGGCTGTACATTCTTAACCACAACCAATTTGTAATATAAACCTAATGGTTGATGGCTGTTCTAAGCCCACAAAATTTAACCTTTATCATAACTGTTTTTGGGTTTTTTTGCTCAGTCTTCACCAACTGCAATTCAGCATGCAATCAACAGTATAAGACCACAACAAAGTGATAAACCAGGAGTGGGCAACACATTGCCGCCATGGCCTTTTTTGAGGCCCCCCCACCCCCTTTCTGCTGCCGCTGAAATTCAGTGGTATGTCAGCAAGAAGGAGCTGATCTCCCCTTATTTGCTATAAAACAAGCTGTGGTCTGCTGCTGAAATTCACTGGCACGGCAGCAAAAAGGGGCCAATTTTTCTTTAAAAACAGCAAATTTGGCAGTGCAGCACTAGTGGGGGCAGGGGTGTGGTCCCTAGTGGGCTTGTGGGGGGGGGAGAATTGGCCCCTGAACCCCCAAATGTTGCCCACCCCTATGATAAACATTGTGGTTTTGCTTCCTGCAATTGTGGTAGTGGCCTTTGTGCATTTGTGTGCAGCTCCGTCTTCTGCAGATCAGTTTTGTGTCTTCCGCTTCCATGCCATTTGGGTTTCTTTTCAATTTAGCCTTTTAAAATGTTTAGGTTTAAATGTTTTGATGTTTTTACTGTTTTTAATATTCTTGTTTTTATTGTTTTAAGGTTTTATTGCTTTAGGGCACAATCCTATGGCCACTAGACAGAGTCTAGACAGCCATAGGAGAATTCAGAGTCCCAGCTCCAACCCTGGAAACACGACTCTGACAGTGCCCTCCCTCCACCCTTGCAGCTGGCATGGTGGTTGTGTCCAGGGATGGGGACTTGGACTCCAGGACTCGACTCGTGAGTCGGACTGAATCCCCCCTCTGACTCGAGTCGGACTCGAGTACCAATATTATTAATGGGACTCGAGACTCGACTCGGGACTCGAGACCAAGGACTTGTCAACATCCCTGCTTGATGCCACCTGCAGGTGCTGTCTGGACCTAGTTGCATTAACAATCGAAGTTTATTTTTTAAAATCATTTTCCTAATGCAACCTTTCAGACATTTTGGGTTTGGCTGCCTCTGCCTGCCTGTTTGGAGTTCCCTACCTCCTCTGCCTGCCTGGTCTCTTCTTGACCAGTTCAACAGTTAAATTGTCCAAGACAAAGGCCTCTGCCTGCCTGTTTTGGGGTTCCCTGCCTCCTCTGCCTGCCTGGTTATTTTGGGTTTGTCTGCCTGGTCTGTTCTTGCCAAAATCAGTTGCAGAGTTTTGAAATAAAAAGGCACACTTGTGCCTAGAATTTATTTAAGCCACACATCTGAAATAGCCTTATTTTGTTGGGGGAAACCCCCATTGATTTTAATAGGGACTTGTGGAGTCAGCTTTGGGAGTGACTCGTGACTCGTGAGTCACCATTTTGGACCAAGGACTTGGACTTGGACTCGAGACTCGGGTCCAAAGACTCGTGACTCGACTTGTGACTCGAGACCAAGGACTCTTCAGCATCCCTGGCTGTGGCTCCAAGGTCAGGAGGGTGACCTCAGAGATGGAGTTTTGTGGGCGGAGAGGGGAGGAGAAAGGCTCTGCCAGCATACGCAGTATCCTGGTGGGCCCTCAGGCTCCTCTTCTCGTGCTCTGGGGCAAAATGCTTAGATGGCAGAAATCGGCTGTCTAAGTGATTTGCTGGGCTGGAGAAGCATGGAGGCAACCTTCACCTCGGCGCTCTTCCTGCCCTCCATAGGATTCCTGTAATCATCCAAGTTCGGAGGGTTATGGTCAGCCTCATTGTATTGCACTGCCTAATTGTTGTACACCACTTTGATGGTTTTTAGCAGATAAGGTGGCATGTAAATGTTAATAATAAATAAATATAATAAATAGGAATGCCAAATTATGCCCATTTTTGTTTTGTTTTACTATAGAAGGTTGAGGGATGGCAACGAAGAACATCCCCTATTCAGATGTTTGCCCTCCATGTGGCCCCATGTGTGTGCCACGTTTTGTGCACTGAGTGTAGCATCAGATGTCTACAAAGAGAAAGCCCTATGCAGGTGTGTGTGTGTGTGGGGGGCTTTTGCACAACAGTTTTGGTGCGTGAAAAATTCCACAACGGAACTCTATAGAATCAGGAGGCACTCCCACTCCACTCCACGTGGAGGGCTGAAACCTGAAAAGGGCTCAGTTTATATTTTGACTTTAGCTCTGGTTGACATTTCTGCAGTTCAGCAGTTGCATATGATTTCTCTTTCAATGAGTGTTACATGTTTCTTTCAGTGAGAGAAAATATGGATCTTCAGTAACTATACAGATTGCTTTTTCCCACCAACCTGGCTTTCAGGCATTCATCTTATTATCACATTTCTAATGCAACCATTTTTTCATCAATTTTTCCAGATACCCAATATTACTAACAGTTGTCCCATTAATACACTTTAATTTTCATTATGTCACTAGCTGGATAGAAGCTTTCATTTCTTCAGTGTTGCTGTGTAATGCCTTGAATGTGGAAGTTATCAGCCTTAAAATATTTTTGGCAACTAAGTAGACTAGAGGTTAGAGTGTCGTACTAGGATGTGGGCATCCACACTCAACCATGTAGCTCACCTGATGACCTTTGGCCAGTCACTATCTGTCAGCTAACCTACCTCACAGGGTTGTTGTGAAGATAAAACAGGGAGGGGGGGGGACCATGTATGCCACCTTGAGCTCCTTGAGCCCCTTAGACCAGGGGTCCTCAATGCAGCGCCTGTGTGCATCATGGCATCCCTGGACACCTCCAATGACACCCATGAAGGGGCACCAATGTGGCACCCTCAGGTACCTGCAAAACTGTAATCCCCCCCCCGCTTTTAAAATATACATACATGGATTTGTATAAATCCATGGCAATGAATACATATGAAATGCATACAACTTTCTAGCAACTATACTTAGGCTTCAACAGAAGCAAACCAGATATCCAAATAAGTAACGATTTGAAGGTGGTGTGTATGTGCCACCTGTTCAAATATTGAAAGTGTTGTAAATTCCTCAATCCATTGGGGGGTGGAAGTCTGGCAAACTCGCGGGGCTTGACCCCCCGAGCTCTGCTCACCCTACCTTTCTCCCGGCTTGACCCACATTCTCATGAGCCAAGCCGGGGAAAGTGACTTCCGGTTCTGGCACTACGTTGTTTACATAGAAAACAGCCTAATTTGCACAGATTACGGCCTAATTTGCGCAAATTAGGCTGTAATTTGTGCAAATTAAGCTGTTTCTTGTAAACAACCTAGAGCTGGGGACCGCTCAGCTCATGCGCCGTGAGTCGAGTGCTGGGTGGGTCGCCCATCCCTACAATGTTGTAAATGTAATATAAGTATTTTAGCTGTCAAAAGGATGTGGTGAATCCATTTACACTGACTGTTTGTAAGTTTCCATGAAGCAGGCAAATAATTTAAAAGAGCATGTACAGTACATCAGTGAATATTGAAGACTGTTCCAGTACAAAATTTATCTGTGTAATAACCTCCCCCCAAAAAAGAAGCAACTACTGGACATTGCCAAAACATATGTTTAATTTATGGATGCATTAGCTGCGTTGCACCGCCAACCATTAGCCAAATTTGGCAATACCTTATTAAAGAGACATTGTGGTGTCCAACAGACATGAAACAAAAGTTTTTACTGAATAAGATGCAATCTAAGATCCAGAGATGTGACAGGTAGATGCCAAAGTGGTGCTGGCGATCCACTAATTAGGCTTTTTGTGGTGGTGCCCACAGCAGTTTCTCAAATTCCCAAATGTGCCCATGGGCCCAAAAAGGTTGGGGACCCCTGCCTTAGAGGAAGGGTGGGATATAAAAAAAATAAATTCAACTTTTCCCTTTCCCTGACACCTTATCTTCTGATTTAGCAGGTTTCCTGGGTGATCCGATGAATTCTTATTTTCTCAAGCAGACGTCCCCAGCCTTGGTTGCCCAAATGTTGTTAAACTACAGCTCCATCACTGCTGACCCATTGTCCATGCTGGCTGGGGATTATGGGAGTTGTAGTCCTACAACATCTGGAGGGCCAAGGTTTCCCACCCCTGCTTTAGGGTGAACTGTTAAGTTGAAACAGCTCAACTATTTCACCTGCTGGTGTAGTTTTTCTCTTTCTCTTACCTCCAACCCTGGAAACCATAACCTTTAATGCAAAGCATGGCTAGTTCCACATAGTAATGAGAGGACCATTATATATCTCTCAGCTCTGTTCCAAGGACTTGTGGGGGTGTAATTGCCCCCCGTTTACCAGGTATGTGAATTCCTTATTTCCTAATCATATTGTTAATGTCTTTGTATTTTCATGCTTCAGTAGAGCATGTTGTGAGACCAGTTATATACGTGCTCTCCCTTTCTTGGTGAGTCATTCTTTCCCTCCCAGAGGAACATGCATCCTGGAGATTTCCTGCCTCTCATTTAACTTTATATACACCTGGACCTTGTCTTTTCACCTCCCAAATAGAAGTGACTAAGGACACAATCCCATGTCCCTCCGACCTTATCTGAGGCCCCCCTAGGATGGGGCATAGAAGCCCCTGCGACCTCAGAAATCTCTTCTGAGGTCGCAGCACCACAGAGCATCCTCCCCCACCTCGTAGCCCCCCACAGTTCTTTCTGCACTGGCAGGGAGCCGAACACAGAAGACCATGTTTGGTTCCTCCATGGGGGGGGCGTTGTTGGGGGTTGGGAGGGGAGGAGCAAGGCGCTGCTGTCTTACGAGGAATCCAGGTGGCACCTCAGCCTCTCCTCCTCGCAAGGAGAGGAAAAACATCTAGGCAGCCAAAAGCAGTAGTCTAGATGTTTTTGAGGCAGAGGGGAGTGCGGTGGCAATCCTATGTGCCGCGCTCCTCCTGCCCTCAATGGGATGCCTGTAATCCTCCACATTCAGGCGGTTATATGGGCAGCATCATAGGATCGTGCTGTAAAGGTGCAATCCTATGCATACTTACACAGAAAAAAAAGTCTTACAACAACTTCCAGCATTCCCCAGCCAGCCATGGTGGCTGGGGGACACTGGGAGGTGTAGGACTTTTTTTTCTGTCTAAATATAGGATTGTGTGTCCTAAAACAGCTTATGTAGTAAAAACAATTTAAAAATTAATAAAACAGTAAAGAACATCAATAACAGCAAAAATACAAATTAAAACTTAAGAGCAAAAAAGAAGCCAGGACTAAACAAATGAAAACGGATGCGGCAGATAATTTAAAGTTTTGCTGGAATTTTAAAAAAGCAATTTAGGGTGCTATCCTATGCATATTTAGACAGAAAAAAAGTCCTACAGCAGTTCTGGCTGGGGAATGCTGGGAGTTGCAAGACTTCTTTCTGTCTAAACATGCATAGGATTGCACTCTAAAAAGCTTAGATTTTTCCACTATACATTTCCCAAAGAAGCCTCCCAGCCTCCCACTATAAAGAGTCATGCAGCTAGTTTGGCATACACACAGACAATTCAGGACTGTTATTCTTGAAAATCACCTCTCCATGCCACGTGGCAAACCTCTTTTGAAACTGAGGTGACTTTAAAAAGCACTTTGTGGTATGTTACTGTGGGGTATGTACGTGTGTGATGTTCAAAGAAGAAAATCCACAAATCCCACTGACACTGGACATGTCCAAGACCTCAGGCAAACGTAAGGTAGTTGTTTGGGTCCTGCTCTACATATATAAGAATAACAACATATCTGTAGTGGAATTATGTGGGAAAGTTGCAGTGGAATTATGTGGGAAAGGTATAATGCACCTATATTTATGAAATGATTTGGGATAGGAGTTACATCCCATTTAAACTCCCTGAAGAATTGCCATCCTCAGAATTTGTTGGAGTTTCTCCTAGAACTATTGCCTCAGGTTGAATGCCTAAAGATGCTTCCATGGAGATTAATCCAGTGAGATGAACAGGACTTTCTCCAAGTGAATGTAGTTACTCGGGTTTTCCTGGATTCCGCATTCAGGATTTCTCTTTGGAGGCTCACAGCAAGCTGCTACACCCACATAAAGGAGAGCAATGTGTCTTGATTTGACTGGTCCCCAAGTTAAGACACATCAGCGTTTGGAAATTTCCTCTTACAAGCTCCTTTTAGAGGCCTAAGACGGTGGAACCCTTGAAACAATGAAATGTAAATCAGGATCCGAGCTCATATTTCATCCAGCTTCATGTTGCATCTGTCACTTAAACGCTGAGGTGTTCCAAAGCCTTTGGTCTCCATGGCAAACATTTTTTTTCCTTTTGTTACAGCTCACCCAGCAAATATTTGTACAGTGGGAAATGTTCAGCCCCATGTATTCATGCACCTGCCATCTGCTTAGGGGAGCCACCGCCCTCCTGGTAGGAGACGGATGCAGGCCAAAGACCTGTTCCGTCAGTTTTCTTGTTTCTGGATCTCCATTGTGTGCAGTTACGGAGTGAGGGTTTGTTTGCTTCCTGTTCAGATTACCTGCCGATAAGTGCAGGAAGGAATGTGGTATGTACAGATTGGTTGGCAGTGGTGTAAAAGCAGCCTTCCTCAACCTGGTGCTCCCTAGAGGTATCAGACTACAAACCCCATTATCCCTGGCCAACGTGGCTATCTGTTGGGCACCAGGTTGGGGAAGGCTAGTGTAAAGGCTCCCCACCCCTTTTCATTTTGAAACAAGGTCTTAGCTGTATTGCAGAACGAAAACTCAGCACAGCATGGAAATTTGCCCTTTTGTTTTGTAGGCATATATAATAAATGATCCATTCAGCTAATACATAACATGCACCCAAAGTAAATGGCACAAACCTATGGGGAATCAGTACCATTGAGATCAATGTGCTCCTGAGAAATTCTGGGGGGAACGTTTATGATTTTTTGTGAAAAAGTTTATAATTATCGGGCAGGAGTCAGAGAACCGTAAATGGAATTTTGCATGTGCAATGGGCTGCCCTCCCTCTTGTTTCCTGCTGCAGCCCTTTATGATGCTGAAGAGCTACTCCTGAGTGTCAGGGGATCCTGAGGACAGTGTGGGATGAACAGAGGAGGCTGCAGCTGGAGGGCATCACAAGAGGAAACTGGGGACCTCCCCTTGCATGAGTAGAAGTCTCTAGATCCCGCCCATCATCTACAGCTGCACCAATAGAGAAATTGCAAGGTGTGGCTCAACTGGATGGCAAAAATTCATGAAGATGGGCAGTTATCATTACCAAGTTCACAGCCTAACACAGCCCTATCGGGAGAGGGAAGTAATAAATAGACAAATGGATGGATTTAGGTAATGGTGCTATCCAGCTCCCATATTATGTAAAACAAGTAACACAAGTATTTATGAATGGCATACTTATTATTTTGATGGGCCTGTGCCTTGTAAAGTTAAGGCCAATGGAAGAAAAGGGGATCATCAGTATAAGCATAAGAATAAGAACTCTCCAAAGTCGCTCAAAACTTCAATGTTCAAAAATAAAAGAAATAATAACATAACTCTTGATTGTTGCCCCTGTTCTAGGAATATGAGAAGCTCCGGAGTCGGACTATGGTTCTTCCAAGAAATACTGTCCCTTAATGTGCTCCGGAATATGCAGCATATCTGTCTCATTTCTTATATTTTGCAGTGCAATCCTATGCATGTGTACTCATAAGTATGGTAAGTGGGTTTAGTCTCGATCTGTTTAAAACTTATTTATTTATTTATTATATTTATACCCCACTTTTTTTCCTGCAAGGAACCCAAGGCGGCTTACATAATTCTCCTCCTCTTCTCCATTTTATCCTCACAACAACCCTGTGAGGAAGGTTAGGCTGAGAGTCAGTGACTGGCCCAAAGTCACCCAGTGAGTTTCATGGCCGAGCGGGGAATAGAACCCGGATCTCCCGAGTCCCAGTCCAGCACTCTCACCACTACGCCACGTTGACTTTGCTCAGTAGACTCTATATATTTGAGATTATTTATTGATGGATCAATCTTTTCACAATTACTGCTGTTGATGTATACTGCTTGTATTCTTCTTGTTCTTCTTCCAAGTAGCAACCCTATCATTGGGCAGGGTGAGTTAGCTGCCATAGCAGCAGATGCTGGAATGGGGGGGGGGGGGAGAGAGAGTGGTGAGGTGTTCGTGGGCAGAGCTGTGTTTGCCACACAGCCTGACCTTCACCCCCTAAGCTAGCCTGCCCGCTGCCCTCAGTTGCAGTGGAGGATGGATGCTGCCCTAGTGTTGAAGTAAGATTCAGCTGCCAGTCTGGTTGGCTTTTGTATGTGCAGTGGAAGAGAGGACCATCTTGTCCTTCAGCTTAGGCAGCCAAAGGTCTCATTTTATTTATTTATTTTCAAGTTTTATAAGCCAGCTTCAAGGGAGAACACTCCCAAGGTGCATTTGGGGAAAACTGTCCCCAAATTTAAAACACAATAAAACAATGATAAGAAAATAACCAAACAATAATAAGACAAGTCTTGGACTAGTCCTGCCCACTCCTCTGCATTTGTTTAGTCAGCTATGGCTGAATGGCAATACTTGTCGTTGCAGCATTTTGTTAGTAACCAGGTTTGGCCTGGCTGCTTTTACAGCATCAGAGTCTCTGTCCTTATTGGAAGCACTTATTGAGGCTTGACCAGGCAAAGCGACCCACGATCCAGGTCTATAAATACCTGTTATTGGTGAATAAATACGATGTACAGGCTTCTAAGCAGGAATGGAATAGGGAACTGGATCGTCCCATTTTGCCTAAACAATGGATCACCACTTTCGTGTCTATACATATTGCCTCTATGGACCTTAGATTGCAAACGCAAAAACTTTTGTTTCGTGTCTGTTGGACTCTGCAACTTGTCTTTAATAAAGGTTTGTCTAATTCAGCTAATTGCTGATGGTGCAATGCAACAAATGCTTCTTTTAAACATATGTTTTGGCAATGTCCACTATTGTTTTTTTGTGGGAGGAGGTTATTATACAGATAAATTTTGTACTGAAACAGTCTCCAATATTTGCTGATGCACATGCTCTTTTAAATTATCTACCTGCTTCTTGGAAATTAACAAATACTCAGTGTAAATTGATTCTCCTTGCCTTTTTTTACATCTAAAAGACTGATTTTACAACACTGGAAGGATAAACACTCACCTCCTATAATGCAATGAATTGACAAGCTTTCAACACTTTCAATATATAAATGGGTGGCATATAACCTTCAAATATAAATTTATTTTGATATCTGGTCTGCTTTTGTTGAGGCTTCTGTATAATTCTAGAAAGTTGTATACTCATGTATATGCATTTCATATGTATTCATTGATATGTATATATATATACAAATCTATGTTTGTAAAAGCATAAGTAAAAGCTCTTACATGAAGAAAAAAAGAAAAGAAAACACATGGATTTGTTTAGCACCAGTAGTCTGCTTCAGAACAAAGGAGTGAGAGTTTTTGTTCCTGCATAAAGGCCTCATCCTCTGCTTTAGATGGATGCAAGTGCAACCACTGTTGGTGATTGAGCTGACAGTGGGTGGTAGGATAACTAGAGCGGTAATGCTGTTAATTGTTACTAAATTAAAAAAAATAGAAGGACTGATACAATAGGAGTGACAGTGGTACTACTGCTAATGACTTAGGTGCACTACTGACATTGTAATTGATGGTGCCAGTAATGATAAATGTCTACGTAATAATCTACCCATTTCATAGATTTTTAAAGAGGCACCAAGATACGAAGCATCTTCGCAGTCTGGGGCTGGGGAATGTACTAATTTTGAGCATGACTGGGTTGCTCTTTAATTATTTGTATTTCCATGCATTCATAGGTCCATGACTCTTCCCCTTCTAAATAAATAGAAGGACTTAGGAGAGGAAAGTGACTTAACAAGCAGAATAGTTGTGTTGAATGGGTCTAGAACACAAAGTTGTGGAAATTGCCTCTTTCAACAATATTATTTCATAGATTTCATAGATGTCATAGATCATAGAGTTGGAAGGAGCCTACAAGGCTATCGAGTCCAACACCCTGCACAATGCAGGAAACTAGAGGAGGGGTCTCCCATCCAAGTAATAACCAGGCCTGACCGAGCAACCCCCGCACATGCTGGTGCTACATCTTGGGGGGGAATGATTTGGGCTTACTCAAGAGTAAGGCCTTGATCCTGCAAGCGCTTGCAGACTTGAGGACCATCAAGGAAAGATGGCCAGCGACTCGGATCGTTTGGTCTCACATACTGCCACGCTACTGTTGGAGGGGCAACGCAAGCTCCAGGATTATGAACAGAGCCGCCAGAAGGGTTAATAGAGAAATTGTTAAAGGATGGGTGGGGAAGGATATTATGTACCCCATCCCGATATTGTGTTGGCGCGGAGGGAGCTATACCGCACCGATGGAGTTCATTTGTCTGATAAAGGTAATGACATATTTATCAAGGACCTTCAAAGGGCCCTGCTGGAACTAGTTCCGGGCAGGTGGGCGAGAGGGGACTAAGCAGGCGCTGGTCCCTCTCTGTGGTGGGTAAGTGCGGGTTAGGGGATTGATAGGGTGAGGTGAGCATACCTGGCACCATTCAGGTGACAGGCGGTTCCAGGATGCCTCAGGTTGATGGGTCCGTAGGCTCAGACAGCTGGGGATCAGGAACGCCTGTGAGGCCTTTGTTCTCGCCAAGCTTGTTGTCGTGAGACTCCGAGAGGAGGCGACGCAACAAAGGCTCCCATCACTGTAAAGTGGAAAATGGGGCGGCGGCAGATTCATCACCACCTCCCGGTTTTGGATGCTCCGCCCACTTGTACGATTGAGCGGCCTAGGAGGCCGAGTAGAATAACCCGCACTCCATCCCTTTGCAGTTCATTGTATGTAAATAAACGTGGCCCAGTTAAACACCAGCTAAGCGTCTCGGCTCGTCATTTCCCCCCCTACGTGCGCAAGGACTTTCCCCCGAATCACGCGTAGCTGTGGGCGGGGAGAAATTTTGTGGACGTGGGGGGAAGTGAGGTGAGACCTACCTGTTGACGCAGGTATACAGTCAGCAAAGGGGGCGGGGCTGCAGAAGCCAATATTAGGTCTCACAGCCCGCCCCACACCCTCTCCCTGTGGTTCTGATGGGGAACTGCACATCCTTTGTGCCATCCCTGTACACGAAATGATAAAACAGAAGAATGTATAATAGCACATAATGCTATCCTAACTGGTCACATTCCTTTGAACGTCTCTCTGTAAGCAAAAAGCCTCATTGCCACATTAAAATAGATAGACTGGGATCCAGAGTTAGTCAGTTGCACTTAGGCTGCAATACTATAGTATACACACTTACTTGGAAGTAAGTGCCATTGAACTCTGTAGGACTTACTTCTGAGTAGACATGCATAGGATCTGTCCGTTCCCATTGAGATCAACGAGGCTTCAGTCAAGACTAACTTACTGTCTCATTGATTCCAATGGAACGAAAGTTCAACTAACTTAATCTGGATCTAATCCATAGTTATTGTAGTTTAAAAGCTTTACTGCAGAAAGAAATCTTGGTAATATCCAAGGCAAGAAACTTTTAAATGTTACACTTGCCACTTGCAATTTTGTAGTCCTACACCTGATTGAAAATGCTTTTGACATTAGTTGCAAAAGGGAGGTGGAAATCACTGAACAAGCCAACAAAACCAACAGAGGTCTGAAGGAATTGGCTGCAGTTTTTATTAATATATATTTAAACTAATTCACATACAATGCAAAAAAAAAATTGGGGATACTTTGTGTAGATAATACAGCTAGTCATTGCAAAACAACCAAGGCTGCAATCGTAAGCCATTTACAAGGAAGACAACTTCACTGAACTCATTCAGTTTTGCATTCTAGCAAATAAAGATTTCGGTTACATCCTTAGGATAGTACTATACTAAAGACATTATTTTCTACAACGTATTGTTAGACTGGGAACTAAGTACTGTGACTGTAAAATTTACAATGTAAATTAATAAACATATGCGTCCTAAACAGTCCTGCAGAGTAGCCCTGCTGTTCTGTTTGGGCCTCCGTGGAATAGTGAGCGTGCCGAAACACAAATGATACATAGTGCAGCCTAGGAATTAGGTAATGAGCATGTGGCAGGTTTCCATATATGTAACTGGGACTGTGAGAAGTATCTGGAAAGGGGAGATACCTTTTCCCCTTAGATATACCTGTGCTGGAACCAGCTAGCAACTATACAGACTGTGGGGGTCCTTATGAATCCAGAATGGACTGATACATACCTGTGTGCCTTCTAGTGCTGGGATGTGCTGAAACAGAGCCCCTAGATAAAATCTAAGTTATCCACTAGATCAGTGTTCTCCAACCTTGGGTCCCCAGATGTTTTTGGCCTACAAAACAGCATGTTTTTGGGGCATGCTGGGAGTTGTAGTAGGCCAAAAACATCTGTGGACCCAAGGTTGGAGAACACTGCACTAGATAGAAGCCATGATGGCCTGCCCTTCGTTTAATGCTTAGATTTTGAAAACAGTGGGGTGGGCCTTTCTGGGGAGGGGGAAAGTATTGTGATATGAAGTTGCAGGGCTGGAGAGCTCCTGAGGTAAATTAGAGGCCTTCCTTCTCACTAGTTGAAGTTTGGTATTGCAGCCACGGTGAGCCACCACTGCCCCTTCAAAAGAGGCAAGATAGGCCTTGACAGAGACAGTGGCAGGTAGGGTACAAAATTCAGAGAGACGAGACAAGAGGGAGAAGAGAACTGGGTGGGTTGAACACCTATAGCAGACGGCTCTTCTTGATTTGCCTGGTTTTCTTGGGGCTGATGATCTCACAGCTACCATTTACAGTTCAGTCTGAATGAGACGTAATGCTTTCTTCATGTTCTCTATTACTGAAAGAAGAAGATAAAAGAAAGTGAATGTCAATGAGGGTAGTATAATTCTAGAAAAAATGGCGGGAGGGGGAGAGAAATGTAATGTAGTCTAAGGCCCTTTATTCTCTGTGTATTAATTGTATTTATGAAAATATGTGTAAATCACTTTAAAGACTAGAAAAGCAACATAAGATAATGGTGTGGGAGAGAGGATACTAATAAGACCCAAACCAACAAAAAACAGCAAGCAAAATACATAAAAACTTGAAACCCTGCCACACCACAAAGTTTTGCAGCCCTTGTGAAAAGAAAAAGAAGTAGCAGCAGCCCAACCCAATACTGATGGGAGATTCCACAGCTTCGGAGTCAGGGCTAGCCCAAGACATTTTGCTGCCTGAGGCCAAGGGCAAGATGGCACCCCCTCCTATTTCACATACAGAAACCCACTGGACTGGTAGTTCAATCTCAGTTCAACCCTAGGGACAGAACAGTGTGCTCTGAGGACAGCAAGCTGGCTTCGGATAGGTAGGGTGGCTGCATGCCCCACACAGCTCTCTCCTCCCACAGAGGGGAATGGCCAGGGGGCTCAGGAGAATCGCAGGAGGGGCTGCTGCAGCTGCTGCCCCCCCACCGTTCAGCATCTGCCACTTCAGGTGGCTGCCTCACTCTGCCTAACGGTAGGGCGGTCCTGTGACTACAGTACAAGCCCTGCTCTGGGCTGCCGATGTGTGTATTTTTCTTTAATTGATTTATTTAAAATATTTCTTGCCTGCCTTTCAGGGCAGGAGTGCTCCCAAGGCAGCGGTAAAGAAGACACAGACTATAGTCTGTCTGCTGGATCTCAGTGGGTGAGGGGGTTCTTATAGAAACACATATATCTCTTAATGGTGACTAACAGTGCCACCTTATCTACTCAGAGGTAAGCCACATTGGGGTCAATGGAACTTACTCCCAAGAAAGTGGGTATAGGACTGTTGCCTAAGATCAGGTAGGCCTACACAAGTAATTTTTGTTGCCATCTTGAAACATGGGATTGTATCCAATGTGGGTCTAACAAGTCCCATTCACTTCAATGGGCCTACTCTAAGTAGGTCTAACGTTGGATACAACCCATTATTGATGGTGAGAATAATAATAATAATAATAATAATAATAATAATAATAATAATAATAATAATAATAATTTATTAGAGTGTATACTCCCCCCCCCTTACTGGCAAATACCCTCAGAGCGGTTAACAGTCGTAAAACCAAACAACAAAAACATAATAAAAGATAAATAAATAACAACAATAGTAATACAAGTATCAAAATAATAATTAAACATTTAAAACAGTAAAAAAAATTAAAAGCATTGAGCAGCAAGCAGTAAAATTAATAAAGCATCAGATTAATGGTTAAATGCCTGCTTGAAGAAGAGGGCCTTAACCTGGCTTCTAAATGTATACAGTACAGAGAAGACAGCTGGGGGATCTCCCTGGGAAGAGCATTTTACTCATGGAGCGGCCACTGCAGAGAAGGCTTTTTCCCTGGTAGCCACCCATTGCACCATTGTGGGCAGCGGCACCCAGAGAAGAGCCTACAAAGAAAATCTTAGCAATCAGGCAGGAACCTATGGGAGAAGGCGCTTCTTCGGGTAGCCTGGTCTTAAGTCATTTAGGGCTTTAATAGGACAGCACCAACACTTTAGATCATCGGGCCCAGAAACTAATTGGCAACCAGTGCAGTTCACAGCACTGGAGTAATATGTTCAAAATTGCCGTCCCAGTAAGCAGCCTTGCTGCTCTATTCTGCACTAACTGAAGTTTCTGGACCATCTTCAGCGATAGCCCCACGTATAACACACATCACAATAATGCAGGCAAGAGGTTACCAGTGCATGGCATGGATAACAGTATCCAGGAATTTTTTGTCCTGGTAAGTTTGTAGCTAATATATGCAATCATATGCAATAATAGTACATTCAATAACCAACAATTCTCTGCCCTTTCATGCCAGCTAAATTCAGCTGTCAGAGGCAGCTGCATCACTCTGCCTAATGGAAGGGTCAGACAGAAACAAGGGTTGATTTGTTTATATATATATATATATATATATATATATATGATCAGCATATACATTCCCATGGAACCCACATTTACTGTTCCAATCGGTTACTTAGAGAAAGAGAATGTATGAAGTGGTGTTTTTGTTTGAAATGTTGGATAATGAATTGTTGGGTAATGTATTGCTCTTTTGGAACTGAAAAAGCAATGTAGGCTCCTTCCAACTCTATGATCTATGAAATCTATGTCTACTCAGTCCAATGAGACTTACCTCCCAATGTGTATACGGTTGCAGCCTCAGACACTTAAATAAGGGACTACTTTTCATAAAACACACCCATTAAAACTCGCAAGGTACTTTCAAATGCAGTTTTAATCATTTACCACTCAGTGCTGACGCAGTGATTCGTAGGAGTGACTGAACGAAATCATATCTTTCACCCAGACTTACTTTTGTTTTCTGACACAGCTTTACTGACCTTTGAAAGCAACATCTGGGATTTCCCTTGCACATGTAGAGGGAAACAAAAGAACCGAAAATAAAAAAAGACAACTCCCTTTGAGCTCAATCCAGTTGAGTGCAGGCACAATACCCACATGCAAACAAATCCCCCTAGGTTCAACAAAGCTCCGTTTGTTCTCCAACCCACTCCATGTGAGCACTCAGGCAGCACAAGGGACCACTTTCATGAATAGGAGGTCTGTGCATGCCTCCCCATGACCCGATCCAACCCTTCCTGTCTGTACCATGCAAGTGAATTATATTCCCGAGCATGAGTATGTTGCATGGTGCAGAGAGAGTGAGGAGATATGGATGAGGAGATATGGGAGCTTTGTGTGAACCTCACTGTCCCTGCAATATCACCATGTGTTGCCTGTGTGCATGCCTGTGCACTCACATTGGCAGGAAAGGCACATATTGGTGTGGGACCTTGCCCTAGTTCAGAGGGAGCTTCAGTTTCAGACACAGATTCTGACTCGGGGGGGGGGGAGGGAGGGGATAGAGTTGAGCTCAGTTGTGGAATCAGTTCTTGATGGTTCAGTTCTGCCAGGCCTCCCACTGCCCAGCGAATTGGTGTGTGTGTGTGTGTGTGTGTGTGTGTGAGGCACTGGGGGCTGATAAGCACAACTCTCCTCAGCTGGAAGACTGGACTGTGATGGAGGCTCCTACTTATCAGTCACGGACATCATCCCTGGCAACATGGCTGCAGGAGGAGGGATCTCTGGGAGAGGGTGTTTCAAGGGTGGCCCCATTAGTCCATTGCCAGCAAAAGAGGGCAGGACAGAAACGTCCGGTCAGGTGTAGCCATTGGTTGAGGGGCTGATTTCCCTGCCAGGACCCAATGTCCGATAGTGATTCCTTGTAGTCACCCCCTGTATATAAACCTTTGTAGTTCCCAGTAACCCTCATAGGAGACAATGCACTGCCATCCTGGACAGCTTCTTGCCTTCTACTGGAGCGTTGTGGACTTACTTGGCGATCAGCACTTGGTGTGTTGCACTCTGCTCATGTTCTGTCTGGCTGGACTTATAGCCTGGGACTCATTATCACCCTGTTTCTGTGGACATCTATTGCCTCTGTAAAAGCTGTTTGCTCATTAGTGAAATTAGCACAATAAAAGCTGTTTACTGCAACTCTTGCCTTGTCTGTGGGATGCCAGGAGGGGACAATTGGCACTGCACCCACACAACTGGCTTGATCTCTATGAACGGAGACCCACTTCCCCCTCCATGCATTTTGTATACTTGTTGTGGAGGGGTTTGCATGAACAGCCCTTATATGGTCAGCACAAATGCAGGTCAATATGGAAAAAAACTTACACACTGGCAGGTCTTGAGGCTCATAAGTATAGAGCCGGTTAGAGTATCTTCCAGTGATATCCGCTCTTACAGTGAGAGAAGGATCTGGAAAAGGAAGCAAAATATTACTTAAAATGTGACAGCATCTTATTCATATTTCATACAAGTATGTAATTTAGGGAATTTGAATTTCAAGGCATGTTACTCTGTGGTTGAATGAAGTACTATGGCTCAGTCTAGGGTTCAATCCTGGTTTGCTATTCTGGTTTGCAAGGCAAGAGCAAAAACATAGTATTCTGGTTTGGATATGATGGCAAGCAATGGCTTTCTGAAAACCAGGAAATTATTAATAAAGTGGAGCACTTGAATGGAGGAAGCAGGCAGAGGGGGGAGTGTGCATGTAAGGGGGTGTCACTCCTATAGCACCACACCATGGCTTGGCATTAGGTTTGGCTCAACCAATTGTCCAATAGGGACTGAAGGCTTGGATGGGCGTAGGAGTCAAATGACACTGCATCTGGATAAGATTGTCATAATGGTTGTAAGTTCTGGACCAATTGAGATTCCATAGTTGATGAGATAAATCTCACTTTGCGGTGTTACTGGGTACAGTACAATTAGAGTATGATGAAAATGAGCTGTCGCCGCTAGAAAATCGAGTAGTCCACAACAAGCGCATTTGTAGAGAAAAAATACTGTTGTAATATTAGACATAAATTTATTTAAAGTTTACATTACTACTACCAGGCATCTTTGCTGATTTCTGCTTCATGTATTTTAATGTGCCAGCTGAGATATTGATAAATCTAATTGAATTAACAAAATAATGTGTTAATTCTATATTCACGACACGAAGCATATATTTTTCTGTAATAGTCAGCAAGTCAGAATGTATTAAGATCAAGAACACATAAAATGCAGAAAACTAGAATATTTTGGTCATATAATGAGAAATAAAAAATATAGACTATTGCAGCTGATTATACAAGGTAAAATAAATGGGAAAAGAAGGGTAGGAAGAAGAACATCTTGGCTGAAAAACCTTAAAGAATGGGTTGGGGGCAATACAACATCATTGTTTAGAGCGACCATATCTAAAGACTGTTTAGCCATGATGATGTCCAAGCTCCATTAGGAGAGGAACGAGGAGGAGGAGGAGGAGGAAGAAGAAATAGTCAGCAGGGGCTGGGAAGTGATTCCTAGTGGAAACTAGGGCCAGACAAATAAGGTTTGATTTCACTCAGTTTTTCATTTTTCAACATTAAGTTCATTTCATCCCATTTTTGTATCAGTTTACATTTTTTAAAATCAGCGTGAAAAATCATAATATTTTCATGCACATTTCCCAAAATATATACATTTTTTGTATGCAGTCCTCAAACTATGCACTTTTGTACACACTTTTCCAAATAGATGCATTTTTGCAAGTGGTTTCCCCATAAGATAAGGTGTTTTGTGCGCACTTCTCTGTAATATATGCATTTTTGTGTGCACTTTTCTGTAATATACACATTTGCTTCACCACCCCACCCCTTGATCACAAGAACCTTCCCCAACATGGTGCCCCCCAGTTGTGTTTGCCATGCTGGCTGGGAATGATAGTGGTTGTAGACCTACATAGCTGGAGAGCACCACATCGGGAAGTCTGTCCTAAAGAACTAGCTAGCAGCTCCCACTAGTGAATACTTGACTAGCCGCTGCTAGTAATAGTTATATTTCATTGAGATGAAGTTCTATTTCATAGACATAGTTATGTCTGAGACGTACCTACAAACATGATTCGAGGCACATATTGTCCGTCAGGTGACAAATTCTTGTCTGATGTTTCATGCTGGCAGGAAAAAATTCAAATCATATGTATCACTAAATCAGGTACTTGTGTATTATGACTGTGAATCCCACCCCCTACAAATAATATGTTTAATGTATGTATTATAGCATGTACCATGAGATTGAGCATGATGAAATTGTTCTGACACAGTTCTTGTATTTCTTGATTTTCTACAAAAACCTTCTTCAGTGCTGGAGAAAGTGGAAGAACATTGTCATTTCAAATGCAAAAAGAGCAGATCAAGTGAGTCTTTTGCTTGCTTGCTTTTTCTTTCTTATTAACATTTCATTTCATTTCCCCAAAACTTAACAATAGACAGACAAGTACATAATAGACTTGTACTATACATAATAGTTTATACTATACGGATGACAAAAGTGATAAACAATAGAGTCATCCCTGTCCTATACACATAGTAAATTTTAGTGGGTTAGATCCAGACATAGACTGGGTTCAGAGACAGCATGATAACCCATACTGTAGGGTTGAGTATGGGTTGAGTGTGGGTTGTCGTTGAACCATGGGTTGTTGTTGAAACATGGGTTACCATGTTGTCTGAGCCCAGTCAAGATAACAAACCATGGTGAACAACCACAGTTCACAACCCAACAACAAAGCATGGGTTTTCTTCATGGGTTGTTCATGGTTAACAAGCCATGGCTTGTTAGTGCAGCTGGGTTCAGACAACATAGATTTCATAGAGTTGGAAGGAGCCTACAAGGCTATCGAGTGCCAACCCCCTGCTTAATGCAGGAAACTAGAGGAGGGGTCTCCCATCCAAGTAATAACCAGGCTTGACCCTGCTTAGCTTTCCACACTCAGACAAGCTGAGCCAGCATAAGCCACAGGATAACCCATGGTTCAACAACAACCCACACAGTTCAACAACAACCCAACAACCTGCACTCAAGGGTTGAGTATGGGTTGAGTGTGGGTTGTTGTTGAACTGTGTGGGTTGTTGTTGAACCATGCTTATCTTGGCTGGGCTCAGACAACATGGTAACCCATGTTTCAACAACAACCCATGGTTCAACGACAACCCACACTCAATCCATACTCAACCCTAGAGTATGGGTTATCATGTTGGCTGAACCCAGTCACTGTCATACTCAGAATAGACCAATTTAATGAAACTTAAGATGACTAATGTAAGTCCCAATGATTTCAATGTGTCTTCTTTAAGCATGCCTGAGTCTGGATGCAACCCAATAAATGTCTAGCTTATGGCCCTGATCCAGAGATCCATTCTATGTAAAGTTGTCCATGCCACTCTACCCTACCAGTTATGATAACACTGACTATTGATTTGACATTGTACAATCCATCCCTAACTCACAAATGGAAATTCAGGGCACAGCCCAGTTTGCAGTCAAGGGCATGTGCAATGCACAGCATGCTGTTGGGTACTTGGGTTGCTTGCTACCCAGCCAGGAGACCCAAACACAGAAGTCCATACATATATGACTTACGCTGGCTCAGCTTGTCTGAGCGTGGAAAGCTAAGCAGGGTCAGGCCTGGTTATTACTTGGATGGGAGACCCCTCCTCTAGTTTCCTGCATTGAGCAGGGGGTTGGACTCGATAGCCTTGTAGGCTCCTTCCAACTCTATGATCTATGAAATCTATGAAATCTCCTTTGCTTGCTGTCTTATGGTTTAAATGCAAGCCCTCTTCCTGAAGACTTTTTGAGGAGTTTCAAGGCACAGCCTGACAAAAGGGCATTATTCCTAGTAAATTCTTCAGAGATCAGTGCTACGCAGCCACACACTTCTCTGTCTCTAGTTACAAGACTAGACAAATAGAACAATATGAAATGTGTTCAGTCAGTGGCCTGGTAGCAAATTCATGCCCCACCTTGTGCCACACTAGATTTTGTAGAACAAAGGAAATAAGTATGAGAAGTTTATTTTGCTACACTAAGAGTGCAGTCCTACGCATCTTTATTTAGAAGTAGGTCCCATGATATTCAATGGGGCTTACTGCCAGCCAGGTAAGTGCGCATAGGATTGCAGCCTAAAAGCAGTGTTTAATTTATAGAATGAGAAGTAGGAAGGCTTGGGTTTAACTGGAAGTCATGCCTTCCCTGAAGCCATTCTCTGTAATTCGAGCTAAATTATTCCAGCTAGGTTCAAATGACCACTACCTGTGCTACAGACACTTAAAAGCTTATGACCCAGGTAGGCAACCTCACTAAGGGCGCAATCCTATGCAAGTTTAGACAGAAAAAAGGCCTACAACTCTCAGCATGCCCCAGCCGGCATAGCTGGCTGGGGCAAATGCTGGAAGTTGTAGGCCTTTTTTCTGTCTAAACTTGCATAGGATTGCACCTTAAGTGGCTGGATGCTACTGATGATGATCCCTTCTCTGATTAGGACTGACATGCAGTATCCTTTTAAGCAGCTACCATGTGGTTACTAGTTGTCTGAACCTTCAGTGGTGCGGGAAGAATCTGCTCATGTTCAAGGGCACGCTCCCCTTTAATAATAGTACCTGTGTAATACAAGTACCTGTAAGTGAAGTTGCAATTCTCAGAAAGGTTCTGAGCAGTGCTGGCTGTAGGTTTTTAGGGTCCTTGGGCAAGACACCGTCAAAGGGCTGCCTCTCTCAGTGAATCTACCTTCTCATTGCCACCAGCTGCTCGTGCTCCTCATCCTCTTTCTCATCATTGCTAGCACATGCTTGATTGACAGGCAGAGAGCCAGTGAGCGAGTAGGCAGTGGCATCTGCTTCTCCTCTTTTTCACCCCCACCATTGTCTGGGTCAGGGAGAGAGGCAGATGGACAAGCAGGTTGCAATGGTGAAGAGAAGGAGCAACTCCAGAAGGCTTTTGTTCAGTGGGCCCCTGCTGGGGTGTGGTCCTTAGCAGGTGCCCAACCATGTTTGCCCTTGACTCTGTCCCCAGCTCTGATGCTAGGATCTGGACAACCCTGATCAAAGCAACCTAGTTGCTTAGAGTCACTAGTGGCGACTCGAGTTGCAATCCTTAACATCACTTACACCAAACCATTTCCATCAGCTTCTCCAATAACACAGAGCAATAATCGAGTTATGGACTGGAATCTCAGTGTCACAAATAGATATAGTGCAATGCTCAGTAGAATTATTTATGTCTACGGATATATTCTAGACATCTTCACTTTAAATCAAACTGGTTTAATTTACCTTGACAATACTGACAATCTTCCAAATGGTGAATAACCATCAATGGCTTATTACTTTTTCAAAGAGAAAAACATGTATTAGATTAAATGCAACTGCATTTTTCTGTCATGTCAGAAATGCATTTTTCTATCAAGTACCATAAATGGAATGATGTGCAAACTGTTCATTAGTAATTCATTAAGGCACATTTATGGACTGTATTGAACAGATCATAGAACCCCCCCATTAAAATGAATAGAAACAAAAATAAATTATATTTGGAATACTGCAGAATGACGTTACATTTACTAAACCTGCAACAGAAATATAACTTGTAAAAATCCCATGTTTTTCGATCTTACATTCTTTAAAGAGTTTGGTTTGGTTTTCAGGATGGAGGTAGTCCCATCTGGATTGGACCAGGGATCCGGAGCTGGATTATTGGATCCTGACTTAAATAGAGCCATTTAAATCAATGGAACTTAAGTTAGCCATGATTAACTTAAATCCCATTGATTTCAATGGGTCTGTTCTAAGTATGACTGAGTTTGGATTCAACCCATAATGTTTTCTTAAGTTTCTTTTCATGGTGCACTTTAAAAAAAATAATGGGTTCCCTTTATATCATATGTAAACACTGCTTCTCCTGAGTGAGTCCACCAGAAATAAACTCCTCCTTCCAGAAGGACACCGTCCGTCACCTAAAATGACAAAACTTTGTGACAAAGCTTTGTTTTCACTGACAGCTACATCTGATACAACAGCACACATTGTATCATACATCAATAGTATGACATAATTACGGAAAGCTAAAACTCAATTAAAACCATTGAACAAAATAGAAAATGTCAGCCATAAGCTCAGACATTACAAAATCCTAAAACAGATTCAAGAAGAACCTCTCACCATGTTAAAACAAAGTTATGACTTTGGAAATATAGAATGAAGTGCTCAGAAGTTGATAAATAATGGCCGGTTAATGACAAAACAATCCATTTTGCCTTTTCTTTCACTGTTACATAAATTGGCCATTGCAGGAAATTCCCAGATTTTTTAAAAAATGTTTTTAACCAATTTCCAATTTACATTTCATAACAATACAACATTCAACATAAAAACATTATAATAAACTCACTAATACATACTATGCAGGTTTCTGAGGGATCAAGTTAAGAGGTTGGAGGGTTGACAGCCAAGCAATACAGGAGTTTTAAGTCACAAAGCTTTGTCATTTCAAGTGATGGCATCCCCATCCTAAACTTACCTAATTGATGGTAAAAAGAATCATGATGCACTCCAGCTTAACTTTAGTTAGGATTTCAGCCTGGCAATCCAGATAGTGGGGCAGATGCTGGGAACCATGGACGCCAGCAGCAGCCCTGGCAAGTCTAGTATGACATTTTTCTTTTGAAGGGCCCTATACTGAGAAAAGCAGTGGGCCAGACAGTTACTTGTTCCTGCCACTGCGAAACCCCATTACCAGAGGGATACGGGACAGAGGCTGCCCCCCAAACCTGATGCCAGGCCTGACTACAGCCAAAATATATGTCACCTTCTTGCTATTTATCTTTATCTTGTATTATAATAGGTACTGTTTGAAATTTTTCAATTTTTTAAAGGTAAATCCTGTCAGTACTAAAGAAAAGCAGCAATAACAAAAAGTTATGTTCTTCTATTATTTGGTAACTGCTGAACAACTACTTCACTTCCCTCAGTAATATATTATCATGTGGCCCCACCCTAATAAGGTTGCTCCATAGCTAACATAATAACAAATGCTTTGGGTCCAAGGTACTTTGGCTTGGCTTGTTTCACTATCAGTTACAATACATTGTCAACCTGAAGGAATATTTTATTAGAGCAAATATATTTTCCCCAAGCAATTTCAGTGGCTACTTTACCTTTGTTTTGCCTGATAGAGCCCTTCTTCATAAGTCTGTACCCAAGTTATATCATCTCCCCATCCTAGAACAACAATAGTTTCAAGATGAATCATTACCCATTCAGCCAGATCCAATATAATTTTCATACTGAATTAATTCTGTAAAAAGCTTTCCCCTTCCTTCTGGTATACAGAGGCTGTTCCGTAGTTTTTGCACCTTACTCAGTACATAATTAAGGATCACTTTACATTATTTTTATAGCACATGCCTATTGCATATACACACATGCAGACAACAGAGAGAAACTTATGAAGTGGAAGCATGTACTTCTTGCAGACGTATTTTAAAATGCATGTATCACACTGTTAGCAAAACCACTCCACCATATTCAAGTGCGAGAGAAGCCATATTCTTCTAGGCTAGAGTCCCGATGCAGCAGCAACAACAAAAATTTAAAAATCAGCAAAAATCTTTTAACTCACCTTCCCAATTCAGTGGTTATTAAAAAGCCAAGAAAGCATTGCCTGAAGATGATAGCTTTTTAGACTTGCATACCTTCTTATACCTACTTATTTTGAATGATTTTTAAATGCTTTTAAGAGTGACTAGATTGCTGAGGAATTAAGAAGATATAATGAAACTACAGTACCTCTTGAAAGTGTCTGGGGAACTCTTTTTTCTTTTTTGATTGCCATTGCAAAATTGGAGGAAACAGCAATTAGCATGAAAGATAAGCCCAATGCTGAATGCATCTTTCTTTCTTTCCCCTTCAAGAGATAGACCCTGATAATGGAAGACAAAGCAAGCCTTGTAACTTATGTGTTTGTACATGTTATGATAAGAGAAATACCTTTTTTTAATTATAAGAAAATGTATTTCCTTTATAACAAACGACTGAAGTTGAACCTACACATTTTTTAAAAGTCTGGCAAGCATATTAGACTAGGTAATTAATGATGGTTTAGGATGCATTCTTGTTTCCTTTATGACAATATAGTTACAATCCCATTTGGTTCAGTAATGATTAATGGCATTTTCAAATATTATTGTTTGCCAGATAATGGCCGTGTTAGAAGTGGCCAGTGGTTGACCAGCAAAGGGACAATTATTCTTTTAAATTTCCATATGAAACATTCCAGTTATCAAAAGGAACATTTTAACAGCAAGACAATGGAGGCTTTTTTTCCAAACCCCCCATGCATGGGGGATGGGTGGGAATTTCAAGAACGAATCGAGTGATGGAAACAGGTTTAAACCTCCCTCCCGGCATATGGTGGTCCCGATCTGGTTTGAGGTCACGCAAACTTACAAAGAGAAGGGTCGGCTGCACACTACGTAATTAATATGATATGTAGGTTGACCCTCAGGGTGCTTGCAGATGATGGTTTTATTGTGCAATTGCCCTGCCTCGTTCATGGAATTTTACAAGGGTACATCTAATAGTATCTTCCATATGTAGCCCTCCAGTGTTTTCCCACTGCTTCTTCTGCCTTACCAGAGAAAATCCATTAAGGAGGAAAAAGTGGAATAGCTCCACAGTGTCTTTTTGCTTGGTAACATTAGGAGTCACCCATCTGGAAGCATCCTTAGTTGACCTTCTTGTAGAAAATTCAAATGATTTTGCCCCCTTTTATTGAACCAACTCAGTTCCTGCTAAGTAATATAGTTACATAATGGTTAAAGAAACAATCACAAACTTCAGTGATTGATACAATTCCCAATTTTGCAAGAGCTGGACAAAACTGAGTATGGCTACGGCTGTGTGATCAACCTATAAATATGAGTCTTAGAGATTTTATTATATTAAGTGGTATATAAGTATTACTACTACATCATTAAATAAATAGTTCTAATAATAATTAAAATAAATAGTTCTGTTATTATTGGTGAATTCTCTCAAATACATTCCTAAAGGGTCATAATAGAACAAAGTTGATATACAGTTTGTAGTTTCTTCATGTCCTTTCTTTTGCACACAAAAGTTAGGACGACTGACATGCTGTAGATCCATCTCCCTCCCAATAAAGAAAGAGGCAAGCAGCTGTTATTGGAACAATTTGAGGACTTGCAATTTAAGGTTACTGATAAAATTATAGCATAATCCTATATATGTTTACTCAGAAGTAGGTTCCATTGGGCTTTAAGATCAATTTTATGTGATGGCTTTTCTCCTGTTTCTTTTCAACCCAAAACCTATCCTGGGAACAAATTAGTTCCAAATTTGCTACATAGTAGATTGTGGGTTGTATCCAGACATAATCATAGTTAGACCCATTAAAATAAATGGGTTTAAGTTAGTTTTGACTAACTGAAGTGGCATTGATTTCAATGAGTGACTAAGTCTGGGTCAAACCCTGTGGATAAAAGGATAAACTGTAAATAATACATGTTATAATTATTATAATCTAATAGATACAGAAGTTAGTAATAACAAGTACCTAGCCTACCTGTTTAAAAATGTAAAGAAATTAATAAAATTTCCTGAGAAACCATCTCTGATTTCCTAGGACAAAGTATGGTGAGCTTCAAAAACCATTGCAGACCAGATTCTCACTTCAAACGTGCTTCAAAGGCATAGAACCCAGTAGCCGCTAACTTCTGTCCTAGCCGCTAACCTGATTTCCTTTTTTTTAAATTATTATTATTATTATTATAATTATTATAGTAAACCGAATTTCACTTTCTCTGCTTTTGTGTAAGACATGACCACTTCTCTCAGAAACCTTTGACCTGTCCCCGCATAAATGTAAATCCATTGTAAGCAAAGTGTTCATGCTGTTAAGAGATCTGTTTCCATCACGGTTGTATATCTAAGAGCCCCCCCCCCGCAAATATTTCACAGAAAATGGATAAACTACTGTGGGTAACTTCTTCCTGTCCCAGTGCATTTGTTTCTTGTGGTTAAGGCCATTTGCAATAAAAGACTTTTGCTCACCGGAGCCGATCAGTTGTGCTGGTGAAAGTTCCTTGCCAAGGAAGTAAATGTTTTAAAGCGGTTGTGATTTATAGACCTGAGAACACCTGACCTGCCCAGGCATTTTGATCCAGACATACAACACCCAATTCACTTGCAAAAGGGAGAGCAGCGCCTGGTCCTATCCCTCCCTCCCTCCCTCCCTCCCTCCTCTCCTTGAACATCTGCCTCCTGCAAGTTCTCATTCTGGCATATTGAATACTCCAATTTCTTGTCCCATCTTTGCTCATATCGGGTGTCATTATATTGGAACCAAAAAAAAGTAGTGTTTTGTGTGTGTCTGCGACTTTTCCTTCCAAATGGTTAAGGTCTGGCTCATGTTCAGCGAAATAAGAAACCAGCAATGAAAGTTGGAACTGTAGGTGCTATTGTTTCCAATGAATGGCTGGGTTCACTGGAACTCTGAGATTAGGGATGAAACTAATAGGAAGATACAAGAGTTACTTTGTGCAGAAGAATGTAATTAAGAAATCAAGGTAAAAACAACAACCCAACAACTCAGAAATATATTTTTTTTAAAGTTCTAACCTTCCCGAGAATGATAATTAGGATAAGGAAGACATCAGTTGTTTGAATATGTTTTCTTATGTGGTTCTCCTGAGTTTGTATGGTTGTTACCTTTGATTCCACACCTGCACAACCTTTGCCTCTTTTGGCTTGGGATGGCAGTGGAGATCAGACAACTGACCAGGTTCCATAGGGCTTTGAGTATGCAATAGGACTTTTCTGGCCTCCCTTTTGGCTCATCAAAGCTGCTCCAGCAGGTTGAAGGATCCTCCAAAGAGGGACTGAATGCAACATGAAAAAATGCAGTTGGAAAGAGAAACTGGCCACCTCTCCTCCGGCACATAACCCTTTAAAATACCAGCAGTCTTGAAATGTAACTATTATTATACAAAGTCTGTCTTAAATGCATTTGGGACTGGAAAAAGTACACCATCCCATTGATTAGAAGATCAATGCTGCTACTGATCCAACTGGAACTACATCCATTAAGCCCTTATTGCTGGATCGGGTTTGGTGGTAGTGGCAGGAAATATTATGTGTAGCAGCCACTCCACTGCATTATGCATGTACAGTTGGATTGGGGCCATTGGGTTGGGTCCACCATGTGTGTCCACCACTTGAGGAAGGTGTCTTTCCCTCACGGAAGAGCAGTTTTATGCCTTTCACTAGAACACTGAAGAAGAAAAGTGAAACTAAATCCAAAGATGTGGAAGAACTAGCAAAGATGTGCAAATAGCAGTTTGAGAACTGTTATAGATCCATTATTATATAGAATCTATTATAGCACTTCTTGAACGGTGCACAAACATTTGTGATGCAGTACTAGTAGTGATTTTCCTTCATCTCATGGTTCACTAAATCCATTTCACAGAATTTAAATAAAAAGTCAAGTGACATGTGTGTCCAGGGTCAGAGTTCCCATGTTTGGGGGATAGTTTATTTATTTACAAAATGTATATACCACTACATCCAATAAAATATCTGAGCAGTGAATGATAAAAGGAGAAAAGATAATAACAATCAAAATACAGAATTAAAACCTTTAAAATCAGATTGTGCCAATAAAACCATGGCTGGTTAGTCAGGGAAGGCATGTTTAAATAAAAATATCTTCAGCAGATGCCAAAAAGAAAACAATGTTGGTTTCTACCTGTCATCAACAGGCAGGGAGTTCCATAGAGAAGGAGTCAGTCAATACACTAAAGGCTCTGACTCCAAGTGGACTCCAAACGGACTGTAGGTCCATGCAGAACCACCAGGAGTAGCTCATCCGATTACCTCAGTGACTGGCAGGCTGGTAAGGGGGAAGGTACGCTCTCTATCCTGGTCCCAAGTTGTTTAGGGCTTTATACATTAATAACAAAACCTTAAACCTGACCCTGGTAGCAAATAGGCAGCCAGTGCTATCCCCTCAGTAGAGGGAATAATGCCACAGACTCTGAGGAGATGATGTATTGAGTGAGGGAATTCCCCTCAGTACTGACTTCAGATGATCCCACTTCTCCAAAAGCCCCATAATGCCACCACCTCCCCAACCTAAGGAAGTTGTGCTACTATCCTTGGAGTCTGAGAGGACTCTAGAATGTAAACCACAGCCATTCTACACTCCCCTGAATGCTATCTAAGCTAAAACAGGCAAGCCCCTTCAACTACAAGAGGCTTCTCCTAGCAGAGGTGGACCTAGCTACCCAGACTGAGCTGAGGCCCTGTTTAAAGTCTCAGTCTAGGCCTATGTGCTGCTGAAGCAACATTGAAGTTTGCATCTGTCAGTCTCCAGCCAGAGGTCCACTTGGAGCTGTCCAGGGTTCTACCTGGAACTTGAACCCTTGCCTTGAACTGAGACTCCTGCTAGAATTCCTGGGTTGTACTCAGTGTTAGTCTAACTTAAGTCCCATTCATTTCAGTAGTTCGACTTTAAGTAGGACTAACATTGAATACAAACCCCTGTGTGGGCTGGAGCCAACATCTGGCTGTGACCTCTGCCTGGAACACAACATATATGTTGATGGTAGCATTTGAGCACTAATATCCCTTTGAATTTATAAGCAGGGGGTGGGCGGAATCATATACCGTAAGTTTCTTCCAATGGAGGAATAGTCTTCACTGGAGAGAGTGCTTTCCTTTGTTGGAGGAAGCTACACTGGATCCAATCTGGAAACTTCAGACCAGTTTAGCCTTCAGAAGAGAAGACTGAGAGGAGATATGATAGCACTCTTCAAGTATTTGAAAGGTTGTCACACAGAGGAGGGCCAGGATCTCTTCTCAATCATCCCAGATTGCAGGACACAGAATAATGGGCTCAAGTTATAGGAAGCCAAATTCCTCCTGGACATCAGGAAATTTCCTGACTGTTAGAGCAATATGACAGTGGAACCAACTACCTAGGGAGGTAGTGGGCTCTCCCACACTGACACTGGAGGCATTCAAGGTGCAGCTGGACAGCCATCTGTCAGGGATGCTTTGACTTGGGTTCCTGCATTGAGCAGGGAGTTGGACTCGCTGGCCTTATAGGCCCCTTCCAACTCTACTATTCTATGATTCTATGATTCATTACACTTCTTCATGTTAGGCAGGATCCAAAAAACATCACACAAATACTTTAGGGTAGCCAAGGGCGTTTTTCTTATTTAGTTGTCTTCTGCCACCCCCCACTCACATGCTACATGTCAACCTGGTGAGTTGTGGAACTCAGCAGGACACCCGCAGCCCCTCATGGTAATTAGCGCTGCTGATCCTACTAATAATCTGTTCAACAGCGTTGGGGAGGTGTGTAATCCTTAAGTGCAGCAGCAGGTGCAGGTGGCCTGCCGCTACAGTCAAACCTTTCTGGATTGGGACCATTGCGTGGGGCACGCGGGCTGCATTTTAATTAAATATTCTTTCTGCAGATTCCAGATTTAACTGACTGCTGTATGAGGAGGTGGGGAACACTTTCCCTTCCATTTAGGGCAATTTATTTATTCTGTTTTTGCTTTCACACGGTAGCCGTAGGACACCTACGGGTTTGTTTGTTTTACCTTCCTCTGTAGTTTCTGATAGGAATTGCTGGCCTGAGCCAGATGGGTGTGTGACGTGTGTTATACATGTGCAAAGTCCCCTTGAAGCATTGCAATGTGTGTCTTGCTGTTGGGGCACAATGTAACCTTCATGAACACTACTGGTATTCTTGGAATACCAGTAGCACCTTCAGCAAAATGTTGTAGTGTATCTTTCTCCAAACAGAAGTGTTTCTGCCCAGGATTCCAGCCAGCCATTCTCTCCAAGCAAGGCATCCCACACTCCCCCCCTAACCCTTCCCAGTTTTCCAGTTTTCTTTTCCAACTGACACTCAACATTCTGTAGCTACAGAGCGTGATGAGTCCTGGTTGGGCTTTTGTTGCTGCTGCTGCTGCTGCTGCTATTTTCCTCCTTCATTTTAAAAACAAGAGACCAATGTGGCGTAGTGGTGAGAGTGTTGGACTGGGACTCGGGAGATCCGGGTTCAAGTCCCCTGCTCGGCCATGAAACTCACTGGGTGACTTTGGGCCAGTCACTGACTCTCAGCCTAACCTACCTCACACGGTTGTTTTGAGGATCAAATGGAGAGGAGGAGGAGGAGGATTATGTAAGCCGCCTTGGGTTCCTTGCAGGAAAAAAAAGGTGGGGTATAAATATAATAAATGAATGAATGAATGAATAAAACAATATGTTTCTGCACAGCTCAAGGCTCCCCTGAGCATTCTAATATCTCCCACAGTGACCCCGTTTTGGCTCCATTTCTGCTGGCACTCCCCACCTGAGTTCCCTATCAGTGGGTGGTATTGACTAATGAGCCTGCCTGTTGTTACTTCTTTGTGGCTTTCTGTGGCTTTTTTTTGGTAGGCGGGCCAGTTAGGACAGCCACATGCATCAAAGAGGACAAAAGAGGATACAGATTTGCATAAAGTTTGTATATGCTTATACATATGTATAGATTCACATTTGGAGAGAACTGCTGTAATTTAAATAGTAATACCATGCATCTCACCCTAATGCACTACACATCTCATCGTAGGCGACCAGTGTGCCTGCTCAGTCTGCTGTCCAGATGCTAACTGCTGATTTGCAACTTCAAGCCCCCTCTCAAGCTCTCCCTTCTTATCGTTCTTTATCTTTACACTGAACCTGGACTGGAGTGGACAGCCCTTCAAATAGAGGATGCCTTCACAAAGAGGACAGTCCTCTGACAGCCCCTCAAACAGAGGACTATCCTCTGTAAAGTAGGACACATGGCCGTCCCTAAGAGCTGGAGGGTGGAGGAAGAACAATTTTTATGGTGCAACATTTAAATTGCTCCCTTGCTTCTGAAGGACATCAGCCGGTTGTCAATCACCCAGCTCAGTCAATCAGACTAGGGATGGATGGATTTCGTTAAATCCATTCTGTCTGTGTTTTGTGGATTGTCAGGCATTCTTTGCTCCATTGTCCACTCATCGATGTCATAGGGATGTACATGAATTTTGTTCCAGTTGCGGTAATGTGCATTTGTGCTAATCCCCCTGAAGAGTTAAAAAAAAGAAGAAAAGGACCACAAATGTCTGCACAACTAAAAAAGAAAAAGAAGGAAAAAAGCCAGTCCACGACAGAATCTGCAATTCAAACTTGTTTGAATCTGTTGAAGAATCCTCCAACATCCCTAAAAAACTCTAAAATGGGAAGGCTTATTGGTTTGACTGAAACCAAGCTCAGCTTGGTCCCTCTTGCCTTTCTCACCTTTTCTTGCTGATACCCCTCCCTCTCTCCCTTCAATTGGACCAGACAGGCTTTTTTTTCATAGATTCATAGATCATTGAGTTGGAAGGAGCCTACAAGGCTATTGAATCTAACCCCCTGCTCAATGCAGGAAACTAGAGGAGGGGTCTCCCATCCAAGTAATAACCACGCCTGGCCCTGCTTAGCTTTCCACGCTCAGACAAGCTGAGCCAGCGTGAGCCACAGGCCTGTATATGCTAGGCAGGGCCGGTGCTACCATTAGGCCAACTAGGCAGCTGCCTAGGGCGCAGGGCTAAAGGGGGCGCCAGAAACGCCTTGAAAAAAAATACAGCGCTCTCAAGTGGGAAGGGGGGGCGCTAAATATCTGATCTTGCCTAGGGCACCAAACTGCCTTGCACCGGTCCTGATGCTAGGTGCTGTTTTATTGCGGGACTGGGAAGGATTTTGGCTCAGCATCTGATGGGGTCCTTTGCATCTACATTGTCATATTTGTTTGTTTGTTTTTCTAATCTTTTCTTCCCTTTCTTCTTTGATCATTATTAGATTTTTTTTTTAAAAAGGGGGGGGAGGGAGAAAAAGGAATAAGGGCAAGTCATCATTCTAGTTTGTTGCAACTTTGGAGCCTGGAATACCTATGTGGGGAATGGTCAATGAGGGGGGCATCTGACCACATTTGTAATAATTTGCTCGATCTGATTTTGGAACCTTAAAGGATGACTCTCCCTGCCTGCGGGGCTCAAAACTGCTCAAATGGAGTCTCGAGCAATTGCTTTCTTGTGTTCTAATGTATTATTTTGACTGTAAGTTGGACATTTATTTTATTTTATTTATTTATTTATTATATTTATACCCCACCTTTTTTCCTGCAAGGAACCCAAGGCAGTTTACATAATCCTCCTCATCCTCCTCTCCATTTTATCCTCACAACAACCCTGTGAGGTAGGTTAGGCTGAGAGTCAGTGACTGGCCCAAAGTCACCCAGTGAGTTTCATGGCTGAGCGGGGACTAGAATCCAGATCTCCCGAGTCCCAGTCCAACACTCTCACCACTACGCCACATTGGCTCCCGTTTAAATGTTTACACGTCCATATAAATGTCCATTACAAATTTCTCTTCCCCCCCCCCCCACACACACATACCCTGCTTATCAGTATGAAGTGAACAGTTTATGCTTCTAAGCTGCAGCACTCCGCCTCCTCCGGGGGTCTTTTCCATGCCTTGCACCGCATTTTTTAATGGGACAAAATAATGTTGTGCTTCCATTAACAACAGCAGAGGCACCACTACCTCTGAGATTTGCTATGAGCCCCCTCATAAGATGTAGCCTGCTTCACTCCCAGCGTGGTTGTCATGGTCTTCCTTCCACTTCCACCTCTGCCTGCAGCTGTCGGGATATTCAGGATGAAGGGTCTCTTGCAGGGTGCTGAGCTAGATCACCTTCTAGCACAATAATGCTGCTATTCAATATTCATGTGCGGTTTAACCTCTAGAGGCAATGAAGGTAAACAGACTCATTATTTATGCTAGGAGTGCCATCTCCTGGCATAAAAAAGCCATGAACTTTTGTAAGAATGAATGAATACAACTGTACTCCCCAGGAGTTGCTATAACTGACTGCAGTCAGTATTGTGTACAAAATAACCACATCTTGATTGGCTCTTTCAAAAAGATCTTTGCAATACAACTGGGAGGAAAAGGATTTGTGCTGGTGGCATTCTCAAGAGCTGAATGAAGTACTTGGAGGAATCTGGAGTGGAAGAGAGGAAGAAACTTCTGGGTTGGGTTTTTTTGTTTGTTTGTTTTGTTTTTAAAGACTTCTAATGCAGCATGAATACAGGATGGGGGACTCACTTGTGTTTCCTTTACGCACTCATGCCACTGACATCCGAACCCGATCGGAGAAAGATTCTGGGACCACGGGGCTGAGCATAATACATGATTTCAGCAAAATATTTGGCAAAGTTCCCCGTGATAGTTGGGTGAGCGAGGAGAAGGAGAAGAGGAGACGGAGAGGGGACATGATAGCATGCTGCAGACACCTGGAGGGCTGTTGCATTGAGGCAGAGTACACCTCGGGTTTTCTTTTCATTTACTCTAGTGTGAGTGTCACCGATTTGGATCAGGACCACTGCCCTCTGGGAGAGGAAGGTTAAACCTCCTCCCCATGTTTGTTTCTTGAAATTACCCCCCCCCCTGGGGGGGGTTCACAAAAGGGAGGAAAGCATCCATTGATGCCAAAGGAGACTTTTTTTTTTTCCTTTTGTGAACCACCCACCTCCCTGGGGGTGGGGGTGGGATTTTAGGAAGCAAATGATGGGGAAGGTTTTAACTCTCCTCTCATGGAGCATGGTGGTCCTGATTCAAATTTACGTTAGAGTAAAAGAGAGAGGGAGAGATCAGCCTCAGCTCATCATCATCAGGCGATCACTCGTGACCGAGTAAGATTGTCTTCCAGGATAAAAATTTACAAAAAGGAGATTTTAAAAGGAGGAAATTCTAAAGAAGATTGTGTAGACTCTAGCGATGGGTCCGTAAGTGACTGTGGAGGCCAATTCTAGATCCACACAGCTTCCCACAGTGAGGACACAGGTTACCAGATGGGAGATGGTCCTGTAAAGGATTCATTTGACGTGCTTTTCGCTTAGCATGTTTCTCCCTTTCACCTTGCACTCGGGCTTCTTCAAAGTCCATAGAACCTTTGTGAAAGGCCAACCTCCAGTTAGATCGTTCATGGGCCAGAGCTTCCCAGTTTTCGATGTTTATATTGCATTTTTTTAGATTAGCCTTATGAACATCTTTAAACCTCTTATATTGACCACCGATATTCCGCTTTCCATCCTTGAGTTGGGAATAAAGTAACTGCTTTGGGAGACGGCAGTCAGGCATTCGAACAACATGATTGGTTCAGCCTCAGCTACACACTACATAATTAGCATAAGGGGTAGCTTGTGTCATAGAAGAAAGTAAAGAGTTGTTCTCTGCTGCTCCATTGGGCAGGACTAGCTCTAGTGGGTTTAAGGTACAGGTGGGTTGAGTTTGGTTGAACATTAGGAGGTTGAACATTAGGAGGGTCCTCTTAATGATAAAAAGAACCATTAAGGGATTCCCCTAGGGGCATGGTGGAATCTCCCCTGCTTGTGGCTTATGCTGGCTCAGCTTGTCCGAGCGTGGAAAGCTAAGCAGGGTCAGGCCTGGTTATTACTTGGATGGGAGACCCCTCCTCTAGTTTCCTGCATTGAGCAGGGGGTTGGACTCGATAGCCTTGTAGGCTCCTTCCAACTCTATGATCTATGAAATTATTTCTATGGATGTATTTAAGCGGAGCCTAGAGAATGTGTGTCTGTCTTCCCATCCATTGCACCAAGACCGTGGAATCTAGACAACTGAAACCTGGCATCCATCTTAAGGGGACCAAAGAGGTGTGCAACTCGGGCTTATTTTGTTTTTAAAAATACATTAAGGGTGCAAGTCTCTCAGCCTAACCTACCTCACAGGGTTGTTGTGAGGGTAAAATGGGGAGGAGAAGGATTATGTAAATTGCCTTGGGTTCCTTGCAGGAAAAAAGGCGGAGTATAAATATAATAAATAAATAAATAAATAAATCCTATGCTTGTTTAGACAGAAAAAGGTCTACAACTTCCAGTATGCCCCAGCCATCCTAATTAATTTATAGATTTTTTATTTTTTTTATTATATTTATACCCCACCTTTTTTCCTGCAAGGAACCCAAGGCAGCTTACATAATCCTCCTCCTCTCCATTTTATAGATTCATAGATCATAGACCATCGAGTCCAACCCCCTGCTCAATGCAGGAAACTAGAGGAGGGGTCTCCCATCCAAGTAGTAATAACTAGGCCTGACCCTGCTTAGCTTTCCATGCTCAGACAAGCTGAGCCAGCATGAGCCACAGTCCATGTGGTAGCAGACTGCAGTAATATCTTCAGCCATTAGGGGCAGCCTTCCATAACCAGCACTTTTGTTTGTAGTCCATACAGTTTGAAGCCATGAGAGATCAGTAAATTGTGGGAAGGAGTTATACACCTGCTCCCTTCCCACTGTTGTGGAAGGAAATGAAGTGGCCAGGCCCCTCCTTCAGGGGGTTATAGGAGTGCACCATGGCAGGGGTGCCAGCGGGAATGGCTTCACTCAGACAGGGCAGGTACAATGTTTCCAACTCTGACAGCTGTGTTAGTTCGCTTGAAGGCTTTGCTATAACATACTAAGGGCTATTCCAAGTTTCCAACCTGCGCAAAGCCGGGTCCATGAGCTAGTAAATAACAGAAAAGTGGGATCTCTTTCTCTCTTCCTCTACACTTCTGGCAGGGTGCTGTAAGCTCCTGCACTTCAGTATTTACCATTACACCACTGCGTGTGGATTCTATGTATCTTAGTATTTTCTGGAGAACAGAGGTGTTGTTAGGGGGTGGCCCCCTAGGGCTGGAGCCCTGAATCTTTCAGTTGGATCCCCGAAACTCTAGGAGGCCATCTGCCCCACCACCCTGCTGTCCATGGGCACTTGCTGAAATAACGGTACAGGGGCCCTGATGGTCTCTGTTGCATATAATCCCCCAGGATTAGCTGGCTTATTGCCCACATATGCTTCACCTCCTGCTGCCCCCACCATTTCTTTTTTCTGCCTGAGGTTTTTTTCTGAAATCAAATGCCCTCCTTTCCCTTTTCAATACATCCCTTTTTACAAATAGGGCTGTCCTTAGGAGACAGGGTCCCTAAGGACACACACACACACACACACACACACACACACACACACAGAATTTAGAGCATATGCAAATTGTCATATATAAATTTGTGCATGTATTTATATTTTTGTCCTGTGGGCCTGAGCCCCAGATCTTTTCAGAACCTAGCACCTTACAGACAGCACACAATTTGTGTTTTTTCACTTCCTGGAAAACTTAAAAAACAGAATTAATGGGGAATTTAGATTCTTTTTTTTGGAGCAACAGACATCTTCAAAATAAATAATTGAATGTGCATTTTTGCAGCAGGATTTTCATGTACCTTGATCTGCAACAGCAATCCTATTCACTCAATTCATAACTTTATTTTTACTCACTCAAGAACAGTTCACATAGCTGAAAGAGTAACGTTAACGTGACTCAAATAACTGCAGTAAACATTCATAAAAATGAGAGAGGATTAAAATGTGGGAATGCACCTATTAGAGGTGGGGTTGTATGTTATTTATATATACAAATAATTTGCAGGTGATGGAAGCAAAAGACCCAAATCAGATCACAAGGCCAGAACCAGGAAATTTTAGCCTGTGCTGCGAAGCCACCGAGTGCTCACAATAAAATGTTCTCTGATTGCCGCAAGAAATGAAAAGTGACTTAATTTCCCTGCATTTAAAACATTGCAGCAAAAACTTCAGAAGCGAGAGTGCTTTCCAAAAACAGATTGGTGTAGTTTGTGGCAGCTGTGAAGTGAGTCAGCCAGGCATCTGCTGGAAGATTTCTTTTTGCTGCAGAGGGTTGGTTTTTGTTTTTTTTTAATGGTGTTTTCCTGTATTGATATCACTGCTTCTGCTTTTAAAAGATTATACAGTGGGAATTGAGACAGACATGAGAGGAGGGGCTTGCAAGGGCCTTCCCTCCCCAGGATATTTTAGGTCTCTTTCTTGAATGCTCACTTTTTGAAAAAAATTAACTCTAGACTTCTTTAACTTATGGAAATATATATGAGGAAATGTACTGGCGGTATTCTGCTCAATTGCTCAGGGATACATTAAATAAAGCTTCTTCCATTGTTCTGGCCAATAAATGCAAAGGCCAATGCAGACTCCAGGTTTTTGAGGGCCCTTGGGCAAGGCACCCTCCTCAATGGGGCCCCCCTCCCTCAGTGAGTCTACCTTCTTTTCACTGCCATTGTCACCAGCTGCTATTGCTCTTCATCCCCTTTCTCATCACTGCTACCATCTTGCTTGCTTGGCAGGCAGTGAGCCAATCAGCAAGTAGGCAGTGGCATTTACTGCCCCTCCTTCTCACCACCACCATGGTCTGGGCCAGGGTGAGAGGCAGGGGAACAAACAGGTTGCAGTGGTGGACAGGAGGAGCAACCCCAGGGGCCTCTTGTCACTGGCCCCTGCTGGGGTGTGGGCCCTTGGCAGGTGCCCAACCATGCCTACCTGGCAAAGGCACTGGAATGATTGACAAGCAAAGAACCAAGTGGTGTTCCGTCCTCGTTCTCTCTCGACCAATGACAGACAAGGGGGCAAGATTTCTGTGCTTACCTCCCCTTTCAATTACAGCAATCGATTTGTTTTTTGAATGGACATGGCTACGTTGTTTTCCTGGCTGACAGGGTGGCATGATTTCCTGATGAGAACTAACTGGAAGGCACATGGCGTGTACCACTAGTATATGTGGTGCTTATTTTTCTGGCATGAGCAAACATCTGGACAGCTTTATTTTATTTATCTATTTTATTTGCACTTTTTCATTTTTATTGTCTGTAATTTAAACATTACTTTAATTATATTTTTGCAGTTTCAGCCTGATTTACACAGTATTGTCCTTGTGCCCATATAGCTCCCACCTACAAAATAGGTTGCTAATGGCCTGCCATGGAGTGTTTCCTACGGGGAACGTGTGCAGTTGACATTAATTTGGAGTTCTTGCATAACCCATCCCCATACCAACTGCTGTGAATGAGGATGTTGGAACAAATGGATAACTGTTACCTCTGCAGCCTGGTTTTAAAATTCCTTCTACAAAAGTAAATTAGTATCTGGAACACCAATAAACATGGCAGTAACTAAATGATGATTTCCCTACAAGTCAGGCTAACACAGATCAGGATAAATTGTGCAGACCAGATTAGTGACTTTCCGCAATGAGGGCAACATATCTTGAAGGCAAGGCACCTAGGACTGGCCCTACCAATAGACAGCATGAGTAGCACATCTCAGGTGCTCATGGGGCTCTCTGAGTCTCTGTTGGCTTTCTGGATCTAGATGAGATATGCAAAGGTAACAGAAAATGTCACACCAACACAGGGCAACCACTTCCTCAACCAAATGCATGAGCTTCTTCTGAACTAAGCATGATAGCCAGGAAAAATACATTTCTTTGTTTTTAAATAGAGTAAGTAGAGCCAGTGTGGCGTAGTGGTTAGGGTGTTGGACTGGGACTCGGGAGATCCGGGTTCAAATCCCCGCTCGGCCATGAAACTCACTGGGTGACTTTGGGCCAGTCACTGACTCTCAGCCTAACCTACCTCACAGGGTTGTTGTGAGGGTAAAATGGAGATGAGAAGGAGGAGGAGGAGGATTATGTAAGCCACCTTGGGTTCCTTTCAGGAAAAAAGGTGGGGTTTAAATATAATAAATAAATTAATTAAATGGATCCAAATTTCAAGGCATATTTGCCTGCTTAGCATTATGAAGGTTGTATCGTCATGCATTTTCATTGGAGACAGGAACAACTGTGTAATCATGAAATGCTTAAAAAAATATTTTCAAAAGACATTAATGACACAGTGATCTTTTCAAAATTATATTTTATGTCTTACAAGCAGGAAAAGGACACCCCAGCAACTATCTTGCAGAATATGATGCCTTTGCATACAAGAAGGAAAGGATAATGAACTGTAGATGGCTGGAAGAGTAGACAAGAACTGTTTTTAGTATTCTGACCTTTGAAGGATCCCTAGACAGGAAGGACAGAGTGTTGATGGAAATTTCACGTGTATTGTGAATGTTGTTTCATACCTTGGACTTGAAATAACCATTTCCTGTTTTGTTATATTTCCAGTCAAATGCTTTTCCCAATGGCTGTGCAGCATTAAAAACTAACATAATGGGAATGACTAAGTCAAATTCAATTTCATAACAGTGAGTGGTACCACAATTGTACCATCAGGGCCAGCCCTACCATCAGGCAGAGTGAGGCAGCCGCCTCAGGCAGCCATTTTTGGTGTTCTGAAAAGGCAGCAAATGGCAAGTTGTTAATTTATTTTTAATGTATTTTTTGCCACCAGGGAGGGGAGAGGTGCTTGTAAAAGTTTCTAACTCAGGTACTAAAATATCTTGGGAACTGTGCACGTGGACTGGAGGAGGGGCATTTTCTGCTGTTCCTCAAACAGCAAAATGTCTTTGACCAGCCTTGTGTACCATCTCTTCCCCAATATACAGTGTGATGGATCCACAGGTACCTTCCAGTTTCATAGTATTGTTCTATACTTCTACATGCTTTCAAAGTAAAGCTTCCTAATTTGGCTTATCCATTCCTTTAACTAACGTTGGTGATTTGATAATAAGAAGTAGTGTGTGTGGCATGGTGTGTTGGGGTGTGGGATTACATCTGCTGGCCACATTCTCTGAGATCCATATATTTGGTGGAAGATCTCAGTGGAACCTATACACATACTGCTGTGTGCTCACAGTCTCACTGTGCATGACCGGGAGCCTCCATGTGTACAGTTCTATGTGAGTAGGATCCATTCAGACCTTCTGCTGAAGATGCAGAAATCATAGTGGGACTAGCAGGTACAGTCTCACTCCCCATACATACATTGTATTCCCTGTACATGCCATGTCACATAAACAGGGAAGTAGTATTTGGGAGTTCTACTGGTGATGTTTTTAATGGTAGGCCATATTCACAAGCGTCACTAAAATGAGCCTGTGAGATGTCAATGTGCCACTTACACATTCTGTTAATTTGGTAAATGAAAGACAGAAAGCAGCTATGCTTAATTGATATATTTCATAGATAGAGTTGGAAGGGGTCTACAAGGCCATCAAGTCCAACCCCCTGCTCAATGCAGGAAACTAGAGGAGGGGTCTCCCATCCAAGTAATAACCAGGCCTGACCCTGCTTAGCTTTCCACGCTCAGACAAGCTGAGCCAGCATGAGCCACAGGCCTGTTATATTCTAGCAAGTGTAGGTTTTTCATTCACTTTTCCGACTGAATAAAATAAGCTCATTTAAGCTTCACTTTCAGGGCTGGGTGTGTGGACAGCCCTGCATGCCAGCCTCTAGACCAGGGATGGGCAACATGGCCCTCCAGATGTTTTGGCCTACAACTCCCATCAGCCCTAGCCAGCATCGCCAATGGTGAGGGGTCTTGGGAGTTGTAGGCCAACACACCTAGAGGGCCACAAGTTGCCCGTCTCTGCTCTAGACATAGAATAACCTGGAGCTTGAAGTACAGCAGGCAAACTGCTCTGCTGCTGCTGAGGCAAAGGCAGAAGGTTTAGCTCAGATGGGTTGGACTATAATCCCCATGATCCCCAGCCAGCACGCCCAAGGCCCGTGGTTGCTGTGGATGATGGGAGTTGTAGTACACCCCTTCTAGTTTAGCTCCTTGTATTTATACTAGATCTGGCTGAGTTTGAGGTTTCATATTGCTTGCCATTTGCAGTTGCACATTTGGAAGCTGCCCTGTGGGGCTTCAGCATACACAGTCCATGATAGCTCAGCAGGCCAGGCTCCTGGTTCAAGCTCTGGAGCCCCTGATACTCACATGTGAAAACATCCATGAGCTGCAATCCTATGCACACCTACCCGGGAGCAAGTCTAATTGAACTCAATTGGACTTACCTCTGAGTAGATATACATAGGATTGCACATACAGGCCTGTGGCTCATGCTGGCTCAGCTTGTCTGAGTGTGGAAAGCTAAGCAGGGTCAAGCCTGGTTATTACTTGGATGGGAGACCCCTCCTCTAGTTTCCTGCATTGAGCAGCGGGTTGGACTTGATAGCCTTGTAGGCTCCTTCCAACTCTATGATCTATGAAATCTATGAAATTCCCAGCAGTTCCTGGATAGGGAGGGACCATGGTGCAGTGGTCGAGCACCTGCTTTGCATGCAGAAGGTCCCAGGTTTGATCCCTGGCATCTCCAGGTAGGGCTGGGAAAAAATCCTGCCTGAAACACTGGAGAGCCGCTGCCCATCACTGTCAACAATACTGGGCTAGAAGGGCCAATGGCCTGACTCAATATAATACAGCTTCCAATGTTCCTATATCATTAGTTAAAGATTTCTTGGCTTTAATTGGTATTAACCTAACTGATTTCAATAGGGTCAAGTTTAAATCTCAGTAACTCAGTTTAACTTGTTTGTAGACCAAGCAGCCCCTGGTAAAACTTTTTCATTTTTATTGTCTGTAATTTAAACTCACTACTTTAATTATATTTTTGCAGTTTCAGCCTGATTTACACAGTATTGTCCTGCCCAGTATTTTGGGGCAGCAAAATGAAAAGAGGTGCTCAGCCACACATCATGCAAATTAAAGATGCCTAGTCTTTAAATAAAGAGAATATTTTTGCTTAATTCCTTCCAACTCTAATTAGCTCACGTAACCAGTTCCATCAATTGTACTGAACATGTTAGGTTGTTCCACCAGTGTCAGATGACCCTTTTTGTCTTACTCTGTCCTTCTTTATCTTGGCAAAACAACAGACAGAAAGACTCTTCCGGTTAATTGCCATCTTTCTGTTCCATAGAATATCTGCATGTTAATAAGGCAACTAGTTTCAACCACATGATTACAGGAAATATATCACAGATGTTTCTGTTGGGGAAGTCAGATTTGTGCATGTGCTTTGGGAAGTGTACAACAGCAGAGAGAGGGAGAGAGGAGAGAGGGAGAGGGGGGGATTGTGAACTACCTCTTTCATTACTGCTGATCACACAGGCTTAGACACCAAAGCATCAAGAGGAGAGCTGAGATTTGGCAGGAGTTACTTAGCAAGGGCTAAAAACAATAGGTGAACAAGAGATACAGAACAGTCAGAAAAAAACTGATCTCTCTTGGAACCGTTACAAGAGAAGGGCAAATGTTTCTCACATGCTGTAAGACTGAGTCAGTCCTACAGCTATGTTTGCATTAATCTCTGTTCTTGAAAACGAATTAATTTTATTGAACCGCTATACCTATGAAAGTGTTTAGAATCAATCAGCAGGATACACCTGCTCCGTCAGCTGCAGTTCAAAACCAATGTTATTTCCTAGCCAGAAACTAATAGCGTCCATCTGCTAAACCAAACATCTCTACCAACTCTTAAGGAAAAGTTCTGCAGAATAAAGGATGATCTTGCTATTTATGAATAAAAAAAACATAAGGAAAAGAGCTTTTATGGATCCTGTCTGAACACTTGGCTGCCTGTTATTGCTTCTGATGGAAAACGTATTTACAATGGATTGGATCGAGACTTAGTCATACTTAGGGTATACCACTAAAATCCATGGGACTTAAGTTAGTCATGACTAATGTAAGTTCCACTGCTTTAGTTGGACTGGGACTCGGGAGATCCGGGTTCTAGTCCCCGCTCGGCCATGAAACTTCACTGGGTGACTTTGGGCCAGTCACTGACTCTCAGCCTAACCTACCTCACAGGATTGTTGTGAGGATAAAATGGAGAGGAGGAGGATGATTATGTAATCCTCCTTGGGTAAAGGAGTTTGGCAGTTCCCACATCACCCATTATCTAGATGATTTTTTGTTTGCTGTCCCACCAAACCCAGCAGCTTGCAAAGAATACTTACAGGCCTTCTAAGAGTTGGCCCAGCATCTTGGTGTCCCACTGGCGAATGACAAGACTGAGGGCTCCACAACCAGGCTAGTTTACCTTGGAATCCAGCTGGATTTGGTGGCAGGTACATCAAGCTTGTCTTGTGACAAAATAGCCACATTGCGTGTCCTCATCCAGGGCTTCCTCAAGTGCCAAAAATGCACCTTAACTTTGCCTGTAGGGTAGTGGCTCCCAGGAGAGCATTCAGCTCCCGCCTGGCCCTAACAAGGGTCACAGCCAGAGCGCCATCGCTCCACCATCACATTAGTATCACACGGGGTAGGAAGGATGACTTAAAGGTTTGGCTTTCATTTTTGGAGAGTTTCAATGGAGTCTCTTTCTAGGCAAGAGTGTTTATCCGAGAGAACAGACTTCCAGGTGCAGTCAGATGCATCAGGAAGCCTGGGTTTTGGGGTTTATGACAGGTCAATGGTGTGCAGAGAGATGGCCAGAGAGCTGGGTGCACCTCGGCATCACCAGGGACCTCACACTCCTGTAACTGTTTCCCCTTGTGGTGGCTGTGTGCATCTGGCAGGACAAGTTTGAGAACAAGAAAGTGCACTTCTGGTGCCAACAACCAGGCAGTGGTTAGAGTAGTCAATAAACAAACATCATGGTCTGCCGGGGTTATGCATTTGGTGAGGAAGTTAGTACTTGTGTGCTTGTCAGCTAACATATCCTTCTCAGCACGCTACGTTCCAGGCTTGGACAACAAAATAGCGGGCGCCTTATCTCACTCCCAGGAGGAGAGGTTTCGAGCTCTGGCACCAGGGGCGAAGTCTGGTCCAGACCCATTCCCAGAGGAGGTTTGGGTGCTTGGGAACGTGAACTAATGCAGGGAGTATTCAATTCAATTTCTTGCTCCACATACAGATCACACAGGGCAGCAGCCACCTCCTTCATGGCGCTTGCAGCAGCCAATGGGGCCACAGGCAGTTGGCCAACTATGGAGTCCATAGTCTTGCAGTACTTGGCAGCTCTGAGGGCCAAAGGACACGCCCCAAAAACCATGGGGATACACTTGGCAGTTATTTCATTTTTTAAAAACAAGGCACAGGGTTTTGCAGATCCATGCTCTTCCTTTTGAGCTCAGCGTGCATTGGAGGGCTGGCGCAGGATGGCACCAGCTCATCTGGACACCAGGAGGCCTATAACCATCGCTCTTTTGGCTAGCCTCCTATGTAAGGTCCCAGCCATTTGTTGGTTGGTCCCCCTTCGAGGCAAAGCTATTCCGGGCAGCCTTTGCGCTGGCCTTTTGGGGGGCCAGTTAGGGGTAGGAGAATTGGTTGCAGCGTCCAAAGAGAATGGCTCACGGGCTGTACGGTTGCAAGACATATCAGTCCAGACAGGGCGGGTCCATATCCACATACGGCAATAAAAAACTGACCAGAGGGGACAAGGTGCCACCATTTCCCTAGGGGCAGGAAAGCGGGGACGGCCATGTCCAGTAAGAGCTACTCGAGCATATATGGCTATCTGACCAGACAAGGTGGGCCCATTCCTGATTCATAGAGATGGTTCCCCACTCACCAAGTATCAGTTCACTGGAGTCCTCCGGTCTTGTATAGCAATGTTGGGCCTACCACCTAAGGAATTCGAAGCCCATTCTTTCTGCGTAGGGGCGGCAACATCAGCAAAAGAGATGGGGCTACCAGATGCAACCATTAAGGCAATCGAGTGGTGGAAGTCCGCAGCTTACAAAGCATACATTCGTCCTCACCAGGTACTCACAAGCAGTCTCTCCCTTTAAGCTACAGGTTTGCTTTGCACAGCAAGACAGTATGGGTCTGTGGTCACAGCATCATCTACTGGGCCCACAAATACTGCCTGACAAGCAAGTGGGGGTGCCACCTAGGACTGGGAGAAAAAGTGAAGGTCATGTGGCTGGGAAGGTGGGGCATGCTGTGGAATGGACTTTGCCCAATGCTGTGCTAGGTGGTGGAGAGGCGGGGCCCACTGGACCTGATCATCATTCAGCTAGGAGAAAATGACTTGGGGCAGCGGAAGGGTTTCAACCTCACGTGCACGGCAAGGCAAGATCTGACAGAATTGTGGGGTCACTTCCTGGGCAGCAGCTTCATGTGGTCCAGCTTGCTACAATGGCAAGTTTGACAAGGTGCCTTGCGGTCAGGGAAGGTTGAAGGAGCATGGAAGAAAGCCAACAAGGTGGTGGGCCAATGCATTGAGAAGCTAGGGGGCTACGTCATACAACACCCAGACATCAGTTTTGATCAGCAGGAGCTGTTTCAGCCTGATGGGGTTCACCTCCCAGACAAGGGTCAGGAGGTTTGGGTACATGACATTTGGAGGGCCCTTCTGCATTGGTTGCAGCTGGAATGAGTTTGGCGGGAGACGGATGAGAAGCTCCCCGCCTCTTGTGGTGGATGGCATTGGGCTGGATCCAAGTAAAATGGGGAAGGGGGTACACGTCCTCTCCCTAAGCAGGATGGGGGGGTTCCTGGGGGTGGGGCCACAGGGCTACAGCCCAGCTCAGGGGCTGTGTGCCAGCACCACCCCTGGGGGAGCAGGGAAACATGCACATGACACATGCCGTGGCAGGATCAATGCAGGCTCCAATAAACCTCCCCTCCCCAAAAAGGGGGCCACCCAGCACACGGGCTGGGGTGCGAATCAGCCAGCAGGCAGGCTGGCCGATTAACAGACCCTCCCATTTGCCATGTCAAACTCTAGCTGTAACCAATAAAGTTGTGGCCATGTTTAAAAGTCTCAGTTCCCATTTATCCACAGTGCTCTGAAATCAGTAAAATTGAAAAGATCACTTCTGATCCATGTTTGCAAGTCTGTTGTGGTTTTGTAGTTTCCAAGAATGGTATTGGTAATAGCAGCTTATTAAAGAGCAAAGATACTACAATAAGTAGAAGAACAAGAGTTGTTCTTGTTGCTGTTGTTGTTTTTCAAAATAAAAATAAAATACCATTTATTCAATTTTGCCTAATGATTTTACTTGTATACATGAAACCTTTACTCTTTAAGGGTGCAATCCTAGGCATGTTTAGACAGAAAAAAGTCCTACAACTCCCAGCATTCCCCAGCCAGCATTTCTGGCTGGGGAATGCTGGGAATTGGAAGATTTTTTCCTGTCCAAATATGCATAGGATTGCGCCCTAAATACAGGATGATATGAAGACAGTGTGAGAGTTGGACTGACCCGGGTTCAGAAGCTCCCCTAGCCAATGACCCTCAGTCCCAGTCACGCAGGCGGAAGGAGGAGATAACAGCAGTTAATAAAGATTAAAGAGTTTATTTGTAAGACCCAATTACATGGGATTAAGGCAATCAATGCATCTCTACTCACTACATCATTGCAGACTCAAATCCTATACCCCAGTGGTAAGGCTAGATGAAGTGAAGTCCAAGAACAATACACATGTCGTGTCGAGACGAGAGACAGCAAGGAGTAGAAGGGCAAGCAAGCAAGTGAAGCTATCAGCAAGTGTGCTAGCTTATATACCGCAGACCCTACACCAGTGATGGCGAACCTATGGCACGGGTGCCACAGCTGGCACGCAGGGACCTCTCTGTGGGCACTCGAGCCATTGGTCACCAGATCGCGAAAAGACCATCCCCTTCTGCAAAACACTAATGATCTTGTTCTTTCTCACAGTGTGGAACAGAATGATTTTATTCTAGAATTCCTGTTACGGAATTCTTTTCTACATTGTTATCGCATTTAAAAGATTTTGAAGAATGATGCACAGAGCATGGCTTGGATGTAAAGCCCTAACAGTTGACCCGAGTGCAGCATGTGTTGCTCTCAAACTAACGGAGTATGAGCCAAGGTTTGACAAATTATCAGCATGCATGCAATAGCAAAAAGCACATTAATTGTGCAAAAGCATGCCCAATGCAAACTTTTACCTAATGCAGTGTTTGCAGTCCAAGACATAAAGTGTTTAAAATGTGTTAAGCACGTTTCGTTTTCTTGTTTATCTTGCTCATCCTAGTACAGGTTGACTTTTACTTTTACTAATCCGACACCTGTAGAAGCAGGGAAAGGACCCGGGGTAAAGCTTGCCCCATACAATTTCAGTCTGGCATATAATCATATTACAAGTTGAGAATCCCTTATCCAAAAATACATGTGCCTAATTATTTAAAAAGTTTGTATAAATTCCCAACAGGCTATGTGTACAATGTAGTACTATAATAATTTTTTGAGTTGATTTTTTCCCCCAACAAAAAACTTTGTATCATTGAAAGCTCTGTTATTGTGTTTTTCTTTTAAGACAAAAGATGTTAATTAGTTCGGACAACTGTATGAGTTGTTTTTCTAAAACTAAAACCTCGGTATTCAGGTTTAATTGCAGTGTTGACACTTTGAAATAAATAAGTTGATTTTGTGTTGCAGTTTGGGCACTCGGGCTCAAAAAGGTTCGCCATCACTGCCCTACACCTATAAATAGGATATTACTCACCCCAGTTGTATAACCTATTCATCAACATGTTGATCCCAAACCTGCTGAGTCATATCACCTCGAGACTATGTCTCGTGACCTTGTATACTTGAACTCAAGTAACACTCACCAGGTGATAATCCTGATGTCAGGTGGTAATCTCGTTCTGCCTATGCAAAACCCAACAGACAGGTGAGGGAAACCTAGAGGGAAGGGAATGAAGGCAGGGAAAGGAAGGGGAAGGGTTTACTCTTTGTACTGTATTAGAAAATGAAAAAAAAAATCTAATAAATTAAAAACAACTACAAAACCCCCCAAAACCAAACTGGCTTAAACAGGACAATGACTGTATTAAAAGATATACCTATTCTTCAAATTTGAAAATAGGCATGTTCCTAGAATAGTTTAGCAACTGGTGTTTCTGCATGTATTCATGGGTCATGGTGCAATATTCTAGACAAACATATGACATTGCCCAAGAGCACAACACTTACATAGGCCAAACATTCTGCCAAACTAGCTGTCTGGGATGGATTTACTGGGTTCAGACAACATGATAACCCACACTCAAGGGTAGAGTATGGGTTGAGTATGGGTTGTCTTTGAGCCATGGCTTGTTAACTATGAACAACCCGTGAAGAGAACCCATGGTTTGTTGTTGGATTGTGAGCTGTGGGTTGTTCACCATGGTTTGTTATGTCAACTGGGTTCATAGAACACAATAACCCACATTTCAGCAACAACCCATGGTTCAATGACAACCCACACTCAACCAGGGCCGGCGCTACCGCTAGGCCAACTAGGCGGTTGCATAGGGCGTGCGGCCGAAGAGGGCGCGCGGCCGAAGAGGATCCGTGGAGGCCGGCAGCGGGGTGCGCGCGGCCCAATGGGGTGCGCGCGGGGCCGGCGTGGCTGGCGGGCGCTCCAATGGGCAGGCGCCGCGTCCGGGCTGGAGGCGCCGCGTCCGGGCTGGAGGCGCCGCGGAAGGAGGCTCAGCGCCGCACAGCACTGAGGCAGCGAGCGAGCGAGCGAGCAGAGCTCGATCCTGATCCGTGGAGGCCGGCAGCGGCGAGGAGAGCCAGCCAGCCCTCGCCAGACGCCCTCGACGGGCATCTCCTCCAGCCGCGGGTGCGTTCCCGGCTCCGCTCCCGGATCGCTCGGCGTGGGGTGGGGGCCTCCCGCCCGCCCTCGCTCGTGGCTCTTCTGCCGGGCCGGTGCGGCTGCCGAATGCCACGCGGGGCACCTGCCTCCCTTCCGGCCGCCACAGTAGTTGCCTCGGCCGGGCCGTGGTCGGCCGGCTGGAGCGCCGCGGCTCCCCAGCCCAAAGGGCGGCGCGTCCCTCCCGCGGGCGGGCGGTGGTGGGCGCGAGGCGAGGGTCGCCCACCCAGCCGATATCCTCTTTGCTGCCGCTGCGCCGCCCCCGCCAGGCCTCCTCCGCTGCTGCGCCGTCCCCGCCATGCCTCCGCCTCCCCCACCAGGCCTCCGCCTCCCCACCCTCCTGCCTGCCGCCGCCGCCGCGCCTCCACCCGCTCGCTCGCTCGCCCGCCGCTGCGCCTCCACCACCCGCCCTCCCGCTGCCGCTGCGCCTCCCACCGCCATCGCCACCCCCCCAACCCCCCTGTCACCCCCAACCCCCCCGTCACCTACCTTCGTCGCGGGCAAAAAACAGCGCGGGGGTCGCGTCGCGTCACTTCAGGAGCAGCAGCAGCAGCAGCAGCCGCCGCAGCCAGGGCGGGAGGGAGGGAAGGTAGGTGCAGGTTTTTTTTTTTTTTTGCTTTGGAGAGGGGGGGGTGCTAAATAGTTTTTCGCCTGGGGCGCCAAACTGCCCTGCACCGGTCCTGCACTCAACCCATACTCAACCCTTGAGTGTGGGTTATCATGTTGTCTGAACCAGTCAATGAATATTTACTCATGGAAAACAACCTTTCTATCCAAAATACCATAGTAGGGTCTAGTTATGAATGTCATTCTCATATTTTACTTTGTACAACTCCCAGCATTCCCCAGCCAGCCATGCAGTAGACACATTGAAATCAATGGGACTTAAATTGATGACTACCCTAATTTCAATTGGACTACTCTGTGATTACATCTTGATTCACCCCAGTGTGTGTAGTATACAAGTCTCTTTATACCTGCATCCTTCAGGATTGTTTGGATGACCCCACCCTGTGCTGGTTTAGTTGTATTTATTGCCATTATATAAGCTGCAGCACCAAACTGTTCCATTTGACCCAAAGAAAGAGCCCTGTGTTGAGCTATATCTTAAATTCATTCATCAGAACTTTTATTATGAAAACCACCTTCCAGATGTTTCAGAAATATCCTCTGACAGAAGAGTTTAAAAGCCATAATGTTCTACAAGTGCAATAAAAATACAGACATGGAAATGGGTTAGCCTTTTCACCGTACTCCCCAATTTTTAGAATATTGCATCATTGGTAGGATGTTATTTTTCTTTCATTTTGGAACTAAACAGATCTGGAAACAAGCATCAGCAATAATAATAATAATAATAACAACAACAACAACAACAACAACAACAACGATGGCTGCAAAATATCCCTGATTTTTATTTACAGTAATACCTTGGATTGCAAGTAACTTGGTTTGAGAGCGTTTTGCAAGACAAGCAAATTTTAAAATATTTATTTAATTTTTTTTTTTACTTGATATACAAGCGACGTGTTGCAATACAAGTACTGTAGTACGGCTTAAATTAAAAATCTCTGTACAAATTTTTTTGGGGGGATTTCGTTTTGATATAAGAGTGTTTTGGATTACAAGCACGTTTCCGGAACGAATTATGCTCTCAATCCAAGGCATGACTGTATTTCCTATTATTTAGGCCACTTTTCCATATAATTCCATCTCCGCCCCCGCCCCCGCCCCCCAAAGCAGCTTATGAACATTAAAGAAACTTAAAGCAAAAATACCAAATGCAATTAAAGGAGCACACTAACATTTAAACATCTGGAACATTTAGGACACAATCCTATGCATGTTTAGGCAGAAAAAAAGGCCTTCAACTTCCAGCATGCCAGCTGGAGTTGTAGGCCTTTTTTCTGTCTAAACATGCATAGGATTGCGCTTTTAAAAGATTTAAAAGCCATTTGAATCCAGGGGAGAAGGCCTCAGCACTAAGAAAAAGAAAACCCCAAAGCCCTCCTCGAAAGGTGACCCAAAACAGAAAAGTCTTAATGTCCTGTCTAAAATATAAAACGGAGGGAGCCAAACATATATCCTACTAGCTTTTGCCCACGGCTTCACTCGTGTGATGAAGAGTGACCGTGCCAAGTTTGCACGGGTCGTCATTTTCCTATAGGCACTATTTGTTCGAAATTCCTTAAAGTCGCTGACCGCTGTGTTGAATAGCTCCATAGGAAAGGTCCCCGTCCCCCGGGACTACATAATGGAATCCTAGCTCCCCCAAGACTACCAGCTCCCCCGGGACTTCCAGTTCCCCCGGGACTGCACAATGAAATCCCAGCTCCCCCGGGACTACCTGCTCCCCCAGGACTACACAATGAAATTCCTGCTCCCCCCCCCCCCCGGGACTATACAATGAAATCCCTGCTTCCCTCCCTGGACTACACAGTGAAATCCCAGCTCCCCCAGGACTACACAGTGAAATCCCTGTTCCTCCCCCGGGACTGCACAATGAAATCTCTGCTCCCCCAGGACTACACAGTGAAATCCCTGTGTGTCCCCCTCCCCAGGATTGCACAATGAAATCCCTGCTCCCCCCCTCTGGGACTGCACAATGAAATCCCTGCTCCCCCCCCAAGAATACGCAATGAAATCCCAGCTTCCCCTCCCCAGGACTATGCAACAATCAAATCTCTGCCCTCCCCGGGACTACACAATGAAATCCCTGCTCCCCCCTGCTCCCCCCGGGACTACACAACAATGAAAGACCTGCCCCCCCAGGACCACACAATGAAATCCCTGCTCCCCCCCAGGACTACACAATGAAATCCCTGCTCTCCCCCCCCGGGACTACCCAACAATGTAATCCCAGCTTGCCCCCCCCGGGACTACACAACAATGAAATCCCTGCTTGCCCCCTCCTCCTTGGGACTACCCAACAATGAAATCCCAGCTCCGCCCCGGCTGTGGTTCATATGAACATTCCGTTTTGATGCAGGAGAGATTTGCATATCTGCTCCTGATTGGCCCCTATGGCAGTTCATACAAACATTCTATATGTCGTTGGAGCGATTTGCATAACCGCTCCTGAATGGCCCCTGCGAACATTCCAAGTAACACCATTGGCTCTCATCTATTTTGGGCCGTACAAGCGCAGCCAGGGTTTTTTGGAGATTTGAACCCGCCAGTCTTTGTCCTTGGGTGATGGAGAGTATGCGTGCCAAGTTTGGGGCGGATCCGTCAAAACATGATGGAGCCTATGCGAAGACGCCCCGCACACAGCAGTCATTCAGTCAGGCAGTCATTTTAAAAGTTTCCCTCCCTTTTCACCCCCTCAGAGAACATTCTAAATGGCCGAGGGGAGATTTGCATACCCAGCCCTCTTGGCCCCTGCAGGAATTCATACGAACATTCTAAGTGTCATATGGGCTATTTGCATAACTGCTCCTATTGGCTCCTGCAGCAATTCTGAGGTGAGGCTGATTTGCATAACTGTTACCCTGTTGTTTTGCCCATAGGAGATATGAGAGTAGGGCGATTTTGCCCCCTTTTTTCACCCCCTTAGGGACGGAATTTCCAAAAATCCTTCCTTAGTGGGTGTCTACGTCATAAAAGCAATGTTTTCACATTCCTAGATTAAACGGTTTGAGCTGGGCGTTTATGAGTCAGTCAGTCAGTCAGTCAGGACACTTTCTTTTATATATATAGATGAGAGGGATTTTGACAAATAGGGGGCCACTGCCAGTGGAGGCCGGTAGCTGCAATATCAGCGGGGCTGTGTATCCGCTCTGGATTTTAGTCTGAACTTTAAAGGAGCAATCCATGCTGAACCCTATCCCCAAAATAGGTTGAACACCATGAATAGCTCCTTGAAAGTCCAGAGTAAAATCAGAAGTGGATAACGGCCCCACTGACATTGGCGTCACCAGCCTCCACTGCTGGAAATGCCCTCGTGCCCACCAACCTGACTGCTTCTAGCAGCAGCAAAATGCAAGGGCCTCTGTAGCATATCTCAGTACTAGGGGTATGTCTGTATGGGTGCAGGTGGTTCTTCAAGTAACTTCACTTGGTCCCAAATGGTTTAAGGCTTAAAAGGTCAGAAACTAGCATTTTGAACTGAGCTCAGAAGTGAAAAGTGCAGCTTGTGCAAAATAGGTGCATCATGAGCTGAACTCCTCGCCCAGGGATGAGAAACCTCTGGCCTAATCCAGCCTGTGGAGGTCCCGCATCTGACCTTGGGAGCCTCTCTGGGTTCCTCCAGGCGGTGGGGCTTGGCCCCCCAGAGGAAGCCACACTGTGATCTGCTGTAGGGGACGTCGTGGGCAATGAGTGTTTGGCACTGGGAGGAGCAGCTGCTCTTCTAAGCACCAGCCAAGTCCTTTCATGTGACCTGCGCCACCCAAGTCCCTTTCTCCATGCTGAGACGGCCACGGAACATTTCTTTTCATGAGTCCCCCCCCCCGGACTTCACATCTCTAAATGGGAGGAGAATTTCTCTATCAATGAATATTAAAAGAACTGGTACAACAAATGTAGTGAATTTAATAAACCAGTTCACTTTCTCTTGGAATACATGCCTCTTGGACTCAGGTATGCATAGCAAATTGGACTGGATGGCTTTTGGTTCCTTCTAACATTCTGAGTCAATGACGTTGGTATAATCCTAACTCATGGAGGGGATCAGCTAGTTGCTGTTTGGTGCTTTCTCCAAATAGATCCATATCAAATGGGTTGCATCCAGATCCTTTGTTCTGCCAGCGGTAGGACACCACTTGCAGAATGGGACTTCCACTTCCTCTTCCTTCCACGGCAATCCCTTGCGCACTTTCTAAATCTGCTTCAAAAAGTTGTGGCTGCAGAGGGGAGGGGAGGACATGGAAGTCCCACTTGGCAAGCAGTGTCCTTCTGGAAGAATGAAGCTTATGGATCCAACCCAATAAGTTCACATCCTTATGAAGCATGTTAGGTTGAAAGACAGAGACTTGTGCGTGGCCATACACTAGAATTTTTTTAAAAATATTCTCATTAAAATATTTATTTTAATGTCTTCATTTACCCTTGTAGTGTCTCAATGTGTACTTCCTTACATCTTTCAGAAAGTTCTAAACAAGCATCACTTTAGGTGTGATTCTCCTCTTGACGATTCAGCATTGATAAAAACCCATTTTGTCCATTAGTACAGGATGCACTGTACTGCAATGTCAGGTCCTACTGAATAGTTTTGATGAAGGAGTGTGTGCGTGCGTGCGTGCGTGCATGCATGCACATGTATTCCTGACATGTTCTGGTACTTAGATCTTTCAATGATCAACTTATGTCTCATGGAAAACATCTTTTAAAATTCTGTTAGGAATTTGCATGCCCGAATCAGATTTCCTTTGGGGTTTTTTCCTTTCTTATTACTACAAATTGCTCTTTTAAAATAGGGTGATTGATACTGATACTGATAACTGATATCTAATTCTGTCAATAAAAACACTTTTTCTTTGCAGAAGAGCACCAGCACTTGAAACTGCTGTTGGGTTCACAGGAAAATCCTGAAGACTCCAGCTCTAAAAAGGAATTTTACTTCAAGCACTTCACACTAGCGTGAAAGTTGGTAGGTATAAACAACCCAGGCCACACTTCCTGGTCCTGGGTCTGATTTATGCTGCATTTTGGCTAACCTGGGGCACAAACCTGAATCAACGACATCTATTCCAAATCCTGCTCTGAGAAGCTGTGGTAGATCCATAGACACAAGTCCTGAAAGTCAGGGTACAATTTCAAGTCAATGTCTGTGGAGTCAACTTTATATTTACAAATGAGATTTATTTATTTTTTACTTCATAAAGAATTCATATTTTTGACTTTTAATAGAATTCATGAGGTAAATCTGCGATTCTGTGAACCTTCTTTAGGCTAGAGGGTCCCAACCCCCCCAGATTATCTTGATTTTAGCTTAGAAAGATACTTTGTAATTAGGTATCCTGTGCCTAAGTGGGGAATAATAGTATTGGCCCTAGTATTGGCCCTAGTAAACTCTTCAGTAAATGCTTGATGAGGTATGTCCTAAGTAATTCCTTATAAAATGCCGGCATAGCAGGAAAGCCTTACTTTTCAGACATTTAGTCCTTTGAGAGGCTGTAAGAGGCCACAACATTCAATGATCATGCAACTTGAGTCTCTTGATGTAATACAATTCAAGCGGCTGTGCAGTAAGCAAAAAGTTGCAGCTGGAAAAAAAAAGCAGCTTCTGGAAAGAGTTACTGAAGATATCTCTGGCTTCAACTTAGACATCTTTGCAACAGAGAAAACATGAAGCAAGATAGCTGCAGCTCAGATATGGTTCCTGTCCAGATGCTGTAATGGAAACATACTCCAAAGTGTAATGGTTAGGATAGGCGCAGCTGCCTGGATCGTGAGGAAATTCAACTAAGTTCTGAAATGAGGCTGGAAACATTACTAAAGGCATTTTGGAGCTGCTTCCGCATCTCCCAATCACAGCTCAGTGGTGGAGCACATGCTTTGCATGCAATATGTCCCAGATTCAATCCCGCGCATATCCAGGTAGGGTAAAGAAGCAGGACTCTTGTCTGACACGCTAGAGAGCCATGGTCAGTCAGTGTAGACCAGGGGTGCTGAACCTCAGGGCTGTGAGCCAAATCCAGCCCTCCTGGGGCCCCAATCCACCCACTGGGTTTCCCCAGGTGGCTATGCCCCCTTCTCCGCCCCCACCCCCTTTTCCCTGACCACCAGTCATTTGGTGGTTTCCCAGTTTTTGTGCAGTTTTTTTTCCCATTCTAAAGGGTGACATGCCTCTCCTCAAGCGTAGCTACTGGCAGTAAGAGCTTTAACCTATAATGTGCTGGTATATATATTCTTTGCATTTTGGCTTTGCCCCTTTTGCCTTTAGCCCCAAGCCCTAGGGTGACCATGTGACTTGTTTTACTGAGGACTGTCCTCCATTTTGAAGGGGTCCTCTGTTTGAAGGGCTGTCTAGTCCAAGTCCAATATAAATATAAAGAACCATCAGAAGGAAGAGCTGGGCCTTGAAGTTGCCCATCAGCAGCACCCGGGCAGCAGACTGAGCAAGGCTGACAGGCCACCTGGTCACAGACTTCTACACTATGCTGAGATATACTGTAATTTTATTTAAATTATAATAATAATTTCGTATTTTGCATCTACATATAAATTGGCATGTGCAAATTGCATGCAAATTGGTGCCCTCTTTTTGTTCTCTTTTTTGGTGATGCATGTCCTCTTCTTTGGCAATTCACAAGTGGCCACCCTAGGCCTTGCCCACCACTGGAATGTGGCACCCAAGAGCTTCTCCAAAATTGAATTCAGTCCTTGGGTTGGAAGAGGTATGATATCCCTGGGGCAGGCAACACTGGGATAGATGGACCAATGGTCTGACTCCTGTGTTTCTCCTCTGCTGAGTGCTAGTAGGCCTGGTAAAACAGTAAATGCATATTAAAGATTCTAATTCAGAGTGAAAATCAAAGGAGGTAACTCAATCCCTTCATCAGTGGTATTAAAAAAGATGCAAGAACAAAAAAAAAGAGATGTTATTTATGTAGCTACAACTCTTTTGGCATGGAAGAAGAAAGGGTTCCCAAGTATGGCATCCAAGGAGTATATTTCAGTGCTGTAGTCTACAATTCAAACAGCCTTATTGGTACAGTTAAAGAATTGGGTTTTGTCCCAGGCACCTGATGAATTATTACATTTCTGTTCACTAATGAATGACTGAAAGAGGGCCCACATCTAAAGCATATTATTCAACACATTCAGACATAATGACAAACCCTGGTTGGTTGTTACATCAACAAGTGGCAGCACAGTGATCAAAGTTTGAGATCCTGGTTTGACTTCAAACTATGGTTTGTGCAAAGGTTGCTACAAATTAGAAGCAGAAGTTTCTAATCTCCTCCCCAGTTTGTGCAAACCAACCATAGTTTCCAATTTGAGCGGAATTCTAAACCACAGCGATCAAAGTTTGGGATCCTGGTGGTTTGACTGCAAACTATGGTTTGTGCAAGGGTTGCTGCAGATTAGAAGTAGAAGCTTCTAATCTCCTCCCTGGCTCACAACGGTGGAGGAAGGAGGGAGTGTATGAATGTGAGTCTTGCTACAGCACAATCATGATCCTCCAAATGTGGCTTGGAGGATCATCTAAACTGAGCTACAGTTATTATTTTTGACCAAATTTCAAAAAATCAAAATGCATAATTTCCAAAATATGGAAGTTACACTATTCTTTTAAAGATGTTTCATGGTAGCTACTTTTGTCGAGAGTTGTTTTATGCTGAGCAGCCCAATGGTGATAGCTGAGGAATCAGAAAAGAGTAAGAGATTTTGATTTTATAGTAAGACATTGCATTTCCATAGTAAGCTTTTTTAAACTTGTTCCAGATAAGGGCTAGAGTAAAAATGATTCCAACAAGGGCTAGTATGGTGTGTGTATGTGTGTGTATGTGTGTGTTTTAAAGAACATCAAACTCAGCCATGGGGCCATTTTAAATATTTTTTCCTCCTGGGGAGCGTTTGTGGTGGTTAGCATCTGCCAGAATTAAAATGTTCTGGCGTTTCTTCTGGAGAATTTGAGTGCATATTTGCAGCTGGCTCCATAAAAATGGGTGGGATCAGTGGTAATTAGTCACAAATGATATATCCATTGCCTGTGGATATGCTTGGGCAGCAAGTTTACATTAATGGGTAACACAAATAATATAATATTTTCATATGTTCTGGAAGAAGCATTCATAGTTTGGTTTTAACCAGTCTGGTTTTGTGCAATCTTTATTTGACATAATTTTTAAAATCTGGAATGTGATATTGTACCAGTAAAATGTAATGTAAAAGTTTCTATCATAGATTTTTAATGCCCGTTAATTGTATATCAGGCAGATAGATCAATATAACTCAAAACACGCCACATGCTATAGAAAAAGGCAAAAACAGTAGCTCTCTATATATAGAAAGATAAATATAGTCACTAGCCTAGAGCAATATTTTTTTCTTCTTCAGTTCAACTAGGGCTGAGCTGAAAGGAGAGCACTTAGTGAATATTTTTTTTAGCAGCATGAAAAAGTGTTCACTTTCCCCTTTTGGCAATTTCCCAGTGATTGTTTAAAACGTGTTTGCCTATAGCAGTGATGGCGAACCTATGGCACGCGTGCTACAGGTGGCATGTGTGGACCACTCTGCTGACACGCGAGCCATAGGTCACCACCAGCCATAGGTCACCAGCGGCGGCGTGAGGCAGCGTCATGCTGCGCGCCAGGGGTCAGGCCGTGATGTGGCGGGCGGGGCCGACGGGCCTACCTGCTGCCTCCGCGCCAGCCCTGCCAGCCGTGCTGGACCCGCTGCTGCCATCATGTCATGTCCTGCGCCCCGGATCCGCCACCCGTCGCATCATGTCCTGCGCGCTGGATCCCTGCGCTCTGTTTTTGGAGGGGGGGGGAACCAGGGCAACAGGGCTGTTTAAGCCCTGTTGCCCTGGTTCCCCCCCCGCCAAAAGCAGAGCGCGGGGATCCAGCGCACAGGACATGACGCGACGGGCTGCGACAGCGGGTCAAGAGGCGGAGGCGGCTTCAGCGGCGCGGAGAACACTCCGCACCGCTCAGAAGAGCGACGGGCGGCAGCAGCAGCAGCAGCTTGAGAAGCAGCTTGAGCAACACAGAGAATGCTCCACGACGCTCAGAAGAGTGATGGGCAGCGGCGGCAGCAGCAGCTTGAGTGGCGCGGAGAATGCTCCGCGCCACTCAGAAGAGTGACGGGTGGCGGCAGCAGCAGCTTGAACGGCGCAGAGAACACTCTGCACCGCTCAGAAGAGTGAGATCGGGCCGCCACCGCCGCAGGAACGATCGGAGGAGCTCAGGTAAGGCTCGTATTACACCCCTGCCACGCGTTCCCATGCAGCCGCCTCATTCTTGCCCCCCAGCCGCCTCATTCCCTCCTAGCCAGCACCTCCTCCTCCTTTCCCCACATTCTCCCTGGCTTCTTCACAATCCCCCCCCTCTTTCCCCCAAACGCTTGAGGCCTCCTCCTTTCCTCACCTTCTCCCTGGCTTCTTCACAATCCCCCCCCTTTCCCCCAAACGTATCTAAATTACCTTCAGGCTATGTGTACAATGTAGTACTATCTTCCGCCTGTTCTGCCGTTGAGGACTTTATGTTTTGGATCGTTCTTTGTCTGGTTCCTCTCCCCGGACCTTACCGCCATGGGTGACCCTACTGGGAGTACATAGCTCCCGACGGCATTGCTCACAGGATTCATTGGAACACGCAAGCCCACTCACCACTTCAAGGTGACGATCCATCTTCTATCTATTTCAGAAGAGATCCTCCCTGAAACTCAATATGGTTTCCGCCCCTCTAGAGGGACAGTAGACATGATTTTTACTGCACGTCAGCTCCAAGAAAAATGCCGGGAGCAAAATCAACCCCTTTATATGGCATTTATCGATTTGGCTAAGGCTTTTGATACTGTAGACCGTACAGCTCTCTGGGCTATCCTTATGAAAATTGGATGCCCCAATAAATTTGTGAATATCTTGCGACTTCTCCATGACAACATGACGGCAACGGTTTTGGACAACAACGGCTCTCATGGTGCTCCATTTAAAGTGGGATCAGGTGTTAAACAGGGATGTGTTATCGCCCCAACATTATTTGCCATTTTCATCGCCATGGTTTTACATCTTGTCAAGGGGAAACTTCCCACTGGTGTGGGAATTATATATCGAACAGATGGAAAGCTTTTTAATCTCAGCAGGCTGAAAGCAAAAAGTAAGGTAATTACAACCTCCGTTGTGGAACTTCAGTATGCTGATGATAATGTGGTCTCCGCACATTCAGAGGATGATCTCCAAACTATCCTAAATGCTTTTGCAGAAGCATACGAAAAACTTGGTCTCTCACTTAACATCAAAAAAACCAAAGTGCTTCATCAGCAAGTGCAAGCTAACCCTTTGGTGATGCCATCTATCCAGCTTGGCGGGGCAATACTGGAAAATGTCGATCATTTTCTCTATCTTGGCAGCTATCTTTCTGTTACAGCTAACATCGACAGTGAAATCCAGCATCGTCTGAGCTCCGCAAGTGCCACATTTTCTCGAATGAAACATAGAGTGTTCGAGGATCGGGATATTTGTAAGAAAGCCAAAACACTGGTTTATGAAGCCATTGTATTACCAACTTTATTGTATGCCTGCGAAACATGGACTATCTATAAACGTCACTTCCACCTCCTTGAAAGGTTTCATCAACGTTGCCTCCGGAAAATCCTGCGAATTACTTGGGAAGATAGGCGAACAAATGTCAGTGTACTGGAAGAAGCAAAGACTACTAGCATTGAAAAAATGATCCTTCAACGCCAACTTCAGTGGACTGGTCATGTTGTTCGAATGCCTGACTGCCGTCTCCCAAAGCAGTTACTTTATTCCCAACTCAAGGATGGAAAGCGGAATATCGGTGGTCAATATAAGAGGTTTAAAGATGTTCATAAGGCTAATCTAAAAAAATGCAATATAAACATCGAAAACTGGGAAGCTCTGGCCCATGAACGATCTAAATGGAGGTTGGCCTTTCACAAAGGTTCCATGGACTTTGAAGAAGCCCGAGTGCAAGGTGAAAGGGAGAAACGTGCTAAGCGAAAAGCACGTCAAATGAATCCTTTACAGGACCATCTTCTATCTGGTAACCTGTATCCTCACTGTGGGAAGCTGTGTGGATCTAGAATTGGCCTCCACAGTCACTTACGGACCCATCGCTAGAGTCTACACAATCTTCTTTAGAATTTCCTCCTTTTATCCCGGAAGACAATCTTACTCGGTCACGAGTGATCGCCTGATGATGATGATGACAATGTAGTACTATTTAAAAAAATTTGAGTTGATGTTTTTTTCAATAAAAAACTGTTTGTATCATTGAAAAAGCCCTGTTATTGTGTTTTTCTTTTAAGACAAAAGATGTTAATTAGTTCAGACAACTGTATGAGTTGTTTTTACTAAACTAAAACCCCAGTATTCAGGTTTAATTGCAGTGTTGGCACTTTGAAATAAATAAGTTGGTTTTGTGTTGCAGTTTGGGCACTCGGGCTCAAAAAGGTTTGCCATCACTGGCCTATAGCGTCCCTACTCTGAACTGGCTACATTGTGCAAAGCGGGTTGAATCCAGACTTGAGTTAGGCAAACTTCAATCCCATTGAAATCAATGGGACATGTTAGTCATGACTAACTTAAGTCCATTGATTTCAATGGGATGAAAGCATGGCTAAAACTTATTCTGGATCCAACGCAATGACATCAGCATAGATTCCAATCGGATTGGCCAAATAGCATTGTGATTTATCTTGTTCATTATGTGAACTTTGATTGACTGGGATCACCCATGCAATCAATCCAGGAAGCACTGCTCTCACTCTGAATTGACTTTGCTTCCCCTTAGTGAAGTCAACACTTCCACCAGATTTGATTAGCTATGTAGTATCATAACATCACCCTTTCTCTACCTGGGCCCCAAATGGCTGGGATTGTCTACATGATCAAAAAAGGGAAAATGACTCAGTATTTATTTATTTATTATAAATAAAATAAAACCACTTACTTCTATAAGTAAATAGAAGGGGGGAAATGTTACCTCAGCAGCAGTTTTCCCTTTGAAGATACTACGTACTAAAAATTAAAAGGAGAGAACATTTGGTGCAGCTCTAGAGAAAACTCACCTACCAAATTCTGCTAAAGAAAATTTATTGGGGAACAATTCCATATCATCTAATACCTCTCAGCATCCTCCATCATCGGGTCATCGGGGTTTGAGCAGTACTTCATGTAGTAAATACTAGTATAAATACTAGTAAATACTAAAAGTATAAAGGTGGAGATGCTTATCCTCATACACTGAGGGATTCATGATGGCCACTTTCTGGAGAATTGCAACTAGCTGTAGCTTCCTGGTGCCTGTCCACTGCATGTTTGAAGATGTGCCTCTCCCCTTCACATTTTACATGGACGCTCAGCAAGAATGGGACAAACATTGGTTTACCTACAGTGCCACATACAGTGAAACAAGGGATGGGTGAGAAATTCACACTCCATTTGGATTTTTGTGTGAAACTACAAAATTCGCACCTCCAAAACCAACAAGTGAATTGCAACACAATTGTGCCCCAAAATTCACACATTTCCAAATTTTGCACTAAATTTCTCCAGTCAAAAAATGGGAACAAAACTGTACACATCAGGGGAAAGAGCACAAAAAAATCCACACTCTAGAGAAAAGTGTACACAAAATAGTGAAAACTGCGCATAGAAATGCATTATAATAGAGGAAATAGGTTGCAAACACTGTGTAGATTAGCAAAAAGTACACACAACTATGCATACAATGAAAAAAGAGATGTGCAAAAATATGTATACTGAGAAAAGGGCACATGAAAATGCACACAAATTTTCATACAGACTGGGGAAAAATGTGTACACTGATGTGAAATCAGGCTGAAACAAACTTAAAATCAGAACACTGAGAAACTGAGTGGAACTGAAATTGACAGATTCACCTATCCCTATTCTATGATTTAATGTCTATACTGTTACATAACCAAAGAATAGCTGGAAGGAACAACTAGACTGCCAATATCAATGTTAGACTATATGTACCTAGAATGCCCAGTGGTTCTTGAATATTGGTGGGCTATAAATTGTATTTTAGGCAAAAGAAAAAGTCAAACACTCAATTTATATGGTGCCTTAATTTTATTATCTATTCACTGGTACAAATGAACATCTAATGCACAAAACTTGTTAAGACTTTTATTGGCAGCTGCTCATTTGGAAGTGGCAGATCACTGGAAGACCCGTGATGGCCTCTTGGAATGGTAGTGGTTGGATAGTGTAGGACACAGCATTATCGGAAAAACTGGCTCATAAACTGAGGGTGTTGAAGGGGGTGGAGACTTGAGACTCATCTGGTTTCCATTTATTGAATACATTAGCAAAAAAGCAGGGAGGCGGCCCCCACCAAATATTCAGGATAAATTCTAGAGGGACATACTATGACATGTATCTGAAATTGTATTTTCTGTATCTTAAATGAATGTAGACTGAGCTAAGTTGTACCTGTTATAAATTTACAACAAATAAAAAAGTTATTTTTTTTTAATGTTAGTCTAATGAATAAGGAATGGTATAGCCACTTGAACAATTCACCACAACATGTGGCTGGCAGCTGCAAGAGCACATGGATTTGATCTTATGGGAATGATTTTGTCATGTACAGTGAATTAACTTTCCATAGAAAGATGATAATTGCTACAATGAATATACGTGATGGGAAGCACTCCAATCAATATTCACAGATTTGAGTCAGTTTAACTCCAATGAAACTTAAATCTGTTTAAAGTTCATCTGGTTAATTGGGTTGTATGCTGGCCTAAATTGGCCGATGGTCAACTTCCATCCATAGAGCTGTACTTGAAAGGGAACACTTCTACAAATGTGGCATTATCCTAGGCCCTAAAATGGGTTGCCAAGTGCATTTTGAAAACTTCAACATTTGGAAGAAGGCTAGGCCAGGCTAGGCCTGATGTATGTTCTTTTCAATTGTAGGCATGTACATTCTAAGGTACTACTCTCCGTTGAGGACTATATCGCATCCCACCCCCACCATCTAGTTCCAGTGTTGCCATGTGCTTGTCTGCCTTTCTTTTTGCCTTAGTGCACCCTTCCTCAACCTGGTGCCCTCCAGATGTTTTTTGACTTCAACTCCCATCAGCCCCAGCTAGCATGGCCCACAGTTAGGAATGCTGGGAGCTGTAGTCCAAAACATCTGGAGGACACCAAGTCGGGGAAGGTTGCCTTAGTGTGTGTATACACATAAACTGGTTTTAAAGCAGGGATGGGGAACCTGGCCCTCCAGTTGTTCTTGGACTATAACTTCCATCACCCCCAACCATCATCTATGCTGGCTAAGGCTGATGGGAGTTGCAGTCTAACATCTGGAGGGCCACTGTTTTAAAGTAATATAACAAATATGTCTGCCCCAAGGATTCTGTGTGACCCATAGCTTTGCTTAGGTGCTGAGAATGCTTTGTTAGTGATTCCTGGGATACCACCTCCCCACGAATTATAATTCCCAGGATTTCTTGCAGGGGTGGGGGAAGCAAAGACAGTAAAACCAGTTTCAGTATGTACACTGATATCTGCTGAATTTCACTAGAAATTAACCACTTTTTCTTTCATTTGGGAGGCTTGGTAAGGGGGCAGGTTGATAACGTCTGATTTATATACTACAAACATCTGTTTTATCATTTCTCATTTTGTTAGTGGTGCTCATTTTAAATCTATCTTCCCCTTCTGTCAATGACTGTAATTCAAGACAGCAATTATATAACTTGCAATAACTACAAATAAGATCATCACGATGCCTTTTATTTGGACTTTATTTTTTATTTTTGGTCAGTAGAGGGCACCAAATGCGAGTTTTGTTGTTTAGTTTTCCACACATTTATCTTCTTTCTTTCTTTCTTCATTTTTTTTCTTTTTTTGTTAAAAGCAAAGTTACATAAAAACATGCTAAACTCATAGAAGGATTCATGCAGGAATAAAAATGTTCCCATAAACTACAACAGTTATCACAATTAGTAGGAAATCTAAATGCTTCCTTACTATCATGTGATTTATATAATGGCTCTTAAAACAGTAATAATAAACAATGCAGTTCATTATTTATTATTATGTAATTGCCAATGGATTTCATGCAAACACATACATACACTCACACCCCTAATAAAAGGGATACTGTCCTAAAGAAGGGCAAACACTGTAACAGGATAGACAGTAAAATGCTAGTTCCTCATATAAATACTTTTATTTGTCTGTGCTGGAGACACATGTTTAACTACATAAATGTTCCAGGGCAACTACTGATTAGAACGAAAAGTAAACTGTAAAAGGTTTTTAAAAGCTTGTTGTTCTCCATGTGTGTTGTGTAGAAGGTTGTTCCTTTAAATGCAGCCGTTGGTGGACTGGGGAGTAGGATCGTGCCCATGAAACCTATCCTGACTTCCATTCATTGACTGTTTCTGTGTGCAGAGTGTACAGGTCATATACATGGTTCATTGCTCACATCCATGCACAATCAATGCATGAAAGTCTGGACTGGGAATAATGGATGTGATTCCGGTCACTCTCCATGCATTTATTGTATGTGTGTGTGTGGGGGGGGGGGGGAGACAGTGTAAAAATGGCTGGTGTCAGTGCCTATGAACCAGGGGTGGGAAACTTGTGGTTCTCCCAATATTTTGGCCTATAGCTCCCATGAGCTCTAGCCAATATAGCCAATGGTGATGGATGATGGAAGTTGTAGGCCAGAACATCTGAAGGGCCACGAGTTGCTTACCCTGCTATAAACCAAGTACGTATATAATACTGAGTAGTGCATGTCTCGTGCTTAATTTCGAACATGAGAGGTTCTTGGACTCAAATCTGCCTTGAAGTCTTTGTTTACAAGGACTGTCCTTGAAGGCAGTTCAGAAACTTCTGTTGATCCAGGATGCAGAATCCAGGTTAGTATTAGCTGCAGGGAGCATAACACTGATCTATATGATGAACCCCGCTAGTTGTGGATTTGTTCCTGGGCTAAATTCAAGGCGCTGGTCTTTATCTTTGAAATACAGCCTAAAACCCTTTATGGCCTGGGACCAGGTTACTTGAGAAAGTATCTTTTTCCTTATGTTCCATCCTGCTTTCTGAGATCTAGGGACAAAAACCTCTTAGCAGTCCCATCTATCAGGGTGCTGAGTGGTCTTTTTCAGTGGAGGCCCCAAACTCTGGAATCAGTTACTAAATCTGGTGTAACAGATCCCCAGGAGATTGGCCCATTTAAATGAACTATCAAGACCTTTCTCTTTAGGTTAACCTTTTATAACTTAGATCTTCTTCTTTTTTTAAAATGCCAGCTTTCTATTTTTAATTAGTCATTTTATTGCTGTAATTTTATTGGCACTTTATTTTCCTTAAATTGTAACCCACCTTGAGAACAATTGTTGAAAAGCAGCCCATACATATGCCAGATAAATAAGAGCATTTGTCCTTCACAAAAGCTATAGGTGAGCCACAGGTACTTTGTACATGCTCAGAGATACTCCTTTCTGTTGTTATTCACATATTCCAGGCATTACAAACAGTTTCCAGAGCTGAAGGGTGACACAAATTAAATCCTGACAATGATGCTAAGAAGGAACTGTGGTAGGAAATCCATACGGGAGATAGTAGAACACTGGCATAGTCTGAAATGTATAGTGTTAAATCCAAGTTCATTAGCACTTAGATATGAAATGTTTGCCTTAGGCTAAATTCTCACATTGTATTTTAGCAGTGTAATGCTCAGAAGATGATTTTCAGCAGGTACGGGGAAGAATTTGGAGCACTTTTTGTAGCGAAGGGGATGAAAGAGGTTTGGCTTTTGGGTGGTGGTAGGGAAATAGTTACAATTATGAGGTGATCTGAAGGATGCCTCCCTTTTAACAGTTTGAAAAAGCCAAGCGATTCCTTCATGTGGCATCATTTCCATGGGCATTTGTAGCTAGATTGTCAAAACATGCACTAGCTGCCAAGTGCAGCCAAAGCCCTTGGAACATCCAATTGTAAGTACTTTCTTCCCCAAACTTTGCCCCCCTCCTAAAAGTTTGTGCCCCTTCTACCTTTGGGAGATTTTTGTGCCACCACAAGATCTCACAAAAGTTGTGACAGCAACAAAAAGTTGACACAAAGTTCTTGGCCCAGCCTTGGTCGGGAGATGTCTAGTGCCTTGTCCAGTGTCTTATCTAGTACAGATAGATGGGTGCAGCTTCCTGGGGAATATGGTTGGTGCAGAGCTGGTCATTTATGTGGGCCACGATCAATGGTTCAGGGATTATTTGGGGGCCAAAAATAGCATCTGTAACATCAAATCTGTAACACAAATCTTAACATTTTCACCCCACTGTATACCATTTTAATCATCTCATGCTATCTAATATTTTATCTATATGCTGCATGTTTTAGTTAGCTTGGTGCCCTGCAGATGGGCCCCACCATCCACAGCCAGCATGAAGTGGTCCTGGACTCTCTTTCATGTTATTTTTCTAAATGGGAGAGGAGTTTTTATATTAGTGCTTGTGTTCAGCCCTCAGCTAGACATTTTTGTGACCACCCATGTGTCTATGCTGCTTTCCTTTGCTCTTTCCCAGCCTCCATTGTTCCAGACAGAAAATTGACCAGATACAAAATGCTGCCTGTTAGAATGGCAGAGCTTCAAAGAGGTCTTTTGCCGGGGTAAATAAAGGTCTCTTTGTCCAGTTCTTGGACAGATATCAGTGTCTTCCAAATGGGGAATGATGAATTTGCCCTCACTTCAGTCACTGAAGTGGCATCTGGATATTGAAGAGATTTCTTTCGCAAGGTTGAATGCAGAGCAGATCTGCAGTTTAACAAAATGCACCTCCTGTTGACATCACATTGGAGTCGCTATCTCTCACGCAAACATAGCAAACTCTGCATTCTACTTAATTCTGCTAATAAGCTTCTGGTTTCTCAAGCCATTAGACATTAAGACCTGTATTTTGTGTACAAATAAGCCATTAGTAAAAGGCCATGTTGATTAGCGGATGTTCTGGTAGCCCTAGATGGGATACATATGTATGCATCGACTAGTGGCCAGATGTCCCACTCTGCATTTTTTAAGTAGCCATATTGGCATTCTGAAGCAGTAGAATCTTACACTAAAATTGCTCAGTTGTAATATGTGAAGGACTGCCAACCGGTCCTTTCCTCAAGACAAGAGATCAAAGGTGCAAAACTGCCAGCCTTGGCTCTGCCGTCTTGACACTGATTCTCTCAGGGCTTTACCCTTAGTCTATACACTGGATTTAGCACTGAACCACAGAGGAACCACACACACCTGTGTGGGGTAAAACCAGGAAAGTTTATTTAAGGTAAACCGTTTACAATAAAAGGTGGGAAATGAGGGAAGGGGGGAAACGGTGGGGAGACACTTTGGTATACACAAGTAGAGCTACAAAACAACAAAACTAGTTTCTTTACTATATAAACACCCAGGCACTTACTCTTTGCCTGGGGGGTTGGTCTTCTTAGGGCTTGCCTCAGCAAAAGCCCTACTCTGCGCTCCTTCACGTCCAGACAACAATAACCAAAACCATAAGCCACAGCTGGCAGTATCGATTCTCCCCCCGCCCCTCCTTTCAGAAGCCCTGCTGTCCTTGGCCAATCAGGATGAACTTTATCTGGGCTAGGCAGGGGAGGGGTGGCTCTTAGGTGTCAGAGGGGTGAACTCCTGATCATGACTAGAGTGCTTGGGGAACATTTACATGTGAATACATGGGAGACCCTGAGGTGGCACAGGGCCATCAAAGGGAACTATGCACATTTGCAGGAGACTCTGACACCTAGAGTCTTCAGAGGAACTATGTAAATTTGCATGGATTACACTTGTTTACACGTGTGTGGTGGAGAAGGGTCTGCTTTTCTTCACATAATACATGACTAGAAAATGCCATTTTCTAGTCATGTATTACAACTGAGCAATTTGAGTGTAAGATTCTACTGCTTCAGAGTGCCAATATGGCTACTTAGAAGATACTTGGTAGTGAAGAACATGGACTGCGCATATGTATTTCACCATAAGTTGCTGAGTCCATGGGCAGATAGCTGGAGAACAGGTAGGAGAAGATTTGTTACATGTTCCAATATGTTATTGCACTTCATATGGAATTTACCATTTCCCACTGTAGTGAATCTACCTCTCTGTGCATGATGTCAGTGCCTCAGACTTGCAATTCTTCCACAAAATAGATTATCAGATGTAGGTTATGACGAAATCATTTTGGGTGTCTGTTTGTTGCATTAAATTATTAATTTGCTTGCTGTAAATGCAGAAGCACCACTGTTCTCTCACAAATGCAGCTGGCAAAAGAGCAATTCACTGCTGTTTGTTTCTTTAATATATTTCTATCTTGCTATTCAACCCCAAGGGTTTTCCAGCATGGCTAACACTTCATAATACATTAGGAAAAAACACCAAATAAAATCAGAAACAAAAATGATAATTTTTTAAAACAGCAGAATTAGATGTTAAAAACCAGATAACTAGAACCAAGCAAGAGTAAACAAGTTGTTATAACAGCATCTGGATGGCCTGGGAAAATGTAAACGGTCTTCACCTGACACAAGAATGAGTCAGTGCCAGACAGTTGTCTCTGAGAAGGGCCTTCAAAAGGAGAGGTGTCCCTACTCAAAAGATTCTATCTTGAGTCACTACCCACACACATCTCTGAAGAAAGGGAGACCTGAAGAAGGGCCTCTGGTAAGGGTCTCAATTAAGGTGGCCACGTGTCCTACTTGATAGAGGATAGTCCTCTACTTGAAAGGCTACCAAAGGACAGTCCTCTGTTTAAAGGGCTATCCTATATTTGAAAGGGTGTCCATTCCAGTTTAAAGATAAAGAACCATAAGAAGGGAGAGCAGGAGCCTTGAAGTTGCCCATCAACTCAACAGTTAGCACCTAAACAGCAGACTGAACAGGCAGGCACACAGGTCACCTGGTCACAGTCTTCCTCACTATAGTGATATGTACTGTAGTTCTATTTAAATGATAGTAACTACTTCCAAATTACAGCTTCCAATAACCAAAGCTCTCTGGGAAGTTCAGAAAAATTAAACCCATAAAATGCAGACAGAATGATAAAAACATCCATCTACTTTCCACACGTGGCCAATTGTGGTTGTCATTGTGTCCTACTGAGTCTAAGGGAAATTCTTAAATTGGGCTGCCAAACGTAAGGTATTTCCCCCACCCATTGGTATCTTTATGCTGGGTCATACCCAGAATACATCTAGCCCATCACTTTTTCTCCAACAGTGGCCAGTTAGATGTACTGAGAAGTTAACAGGTAGAGCAACACAAAATAATGACAAAAAGAAGGAAAGAACTTCAAAAGGTTTCCAATAGCAATAATATTTCCTCTTAACATCACCTACCATTAGGACTGGTATCAAGGATAGGCATCAATGGGCACCTGCCAAGGCCCACACTGCTGCGGGGCCCCCACTACCAACTCTTGGAGCCTCCTGGGCTTCCTCCTCTTCCTTGAAGTCACTAGTTGTTCACCTGCCCTCTCCAATCATGAAAGCTGAAACTAGAGTGAGGAGAGAGAGCAGCATCCTTTATTTGCCATATGCTCTCCCTCTGGGCTGCTCCCTCTTGGATCCGGAGGAAGAGGTCAAGCAGATGGACAGTGTGCACAGAAGCAAGGAGGAGAATGACTCATTCAGGAAGAGGATCCACTGAGGGCATTGTGCCCAAATGTCCCCCAAAACCTGGAGCCGCACTGCCTACCATGCCTACTCTCCCATGCTCATCTTCAGCGCACGTTCATAGTGTAAGACACTGGTGGTGTGTGTGTGTTTTGAACCAAAGGTCTCAGTGGTCAGGTGCCATAGAATCATAGAATCATAGAATCATAGAAAAGTAGAGTTGGAAGGGGCCTACAAGGCCATCGAGTCCAACCCCCTGCTCAATGCAGGAATCTAGGTCAAAGCATCTCTGACAGATGTCTGTCCAGCTGCACCTTGAATGCCTCCAGAGTGGGAGAGCCCACAACCTCCCTAGGTAGTTGATTCCATTGTCTTATTGCTCTGACAGTCAGGAAATTTTTCCTGATGTTTAGGTGGAATCTAGGTTCCTGTAACTTGAGCCCATTATTCCGTGTCCTGCAAACTGGGATGACCGAGAAGAGATCTTTGCCCTCCTCTGTGTGACATCCCTTCAAATACTGGAAGAGTGCGATCATATCTCCCCTCAGTCTCCTCTTCTGAAGGCCATGCTTTAACGCCTGTGCCGCCAGCGCTCTGTTTCTGCTGCAAGCCTGGCAGACTGAGCTCTGTGGTTTGAAAGTGCCTTCTAGGATGCAATAGCAGCAAAAGAATCTCGTGGCACCTTGGAAACCAACACATTTATTACGGCTGGCATAAGCTTTCAGGTGGATGAAGCATTCTGTATCAGATGAAGTGGACTCCTGTTCATGAAAATGTATGCCATAATAAATGTGCCATAAGACTCTCAGGGTTGGATCCAGAATCTGCCTTCCGTGAGAGAAAGGGCTTTACTTGTGGAAGGTCTCTCTGCCTGATTTTTGGGGACCCCCTCCTCCCTGCTACACACCACAGCTCACTCCATTCAGCAGGGCCTCCTGACTCTCTGACCCAGTTCACATGATCACCATTGCCCACTATGGCTTGTTTAAGCCATTGTGAGCCATGGAATGTGCCGACCCGTGCCGTGCAGTGCTTGAATATTCAAGCTATGGCCACAGCTTGTCATGTCATCTGAACCGAGGCAGTGGGGGTTGTGCAAGGGTTAAACAATCCTCACATGACCCTAGAACGGGCCATGGGTTATACAAGGGTTGTTTAACCCTCGCACAACTCCCACCACCCATGGCTTGAATATTCAAAATGGCCACCCGCATGAGCTGGCACGCTCCACAGCCCACCGTGGCTTAAATAAGCCATGGTGAGCTGTTCGATTGTGAGAACTAGGCCCTCTGTGAAGCATTTTCAGAAGGCTGGAGGGGCTGTTGTGGGAAGAAGGGGGTAGGGAAGTCCACTTCCACCAGCACAGTTGATCTACCATAAAGCTGAATCCAACCCTCTAACAGCAAATTGTTGTCTAGGATGCAGTAGCAGCCTACCTGAGCATTCAGTCGCTTGCTTTTCATTCTGAGCAACTTATCTCACAAATGAGACTGTGGAGAAAAAGCGTCAGAGTTTCCTTGAGCACACACACACGCACACACCTCCTCACGTGTAAACATGTATAATCCAGAGTATAGACAAGGGCAAGTCCCTGAGAGAATCAAGTCAAGACTGCAGAGCTAAGGCTGGCAGTCTTGCACCTTGGATCTCTGGTCTTGAGTAAAGGACTGGTGGGCAGAGTCCTTCTTCACAGAGACTACCTGACTAGTTTCCCATGCCCTCTCCTTGATTGTTGCTCTGGAACGTGATCCCTGCCTATTTTGGATCAGACACCTGCTTCTGGTCCATTTGGACTGACAGCCAGCCAGCTCCACTTCACAGTGTGCCCTCGCCTGGGCCTGGAATCTGTCTGTCTGATTGCTTGGAGCCCAATCCCTCCTGAGGCCTGACAATTAAATTACCCTAATGCCAGAACAGCATTTCATCTGCTTTGAAGAAAGCATATGGTTGCAAATACTAGTTGAAGCTGCCAGCCATGCCTGGTCATGCCTTCCTTTGGTTAGTGAGATTGCTGGCTAATTTCTCGCAATAGTTCAGAAATAGCTGAAACTTCCTTGAACGTTCTGAATGAGGAAAACCTTTGGGGTAAGGGGCATCATCACTCCCCCAGCTAAGGGTGATGTAATCTCTCTGTGTGTAGTGGAGCAAAAGTACAGAAATGAAACAGGGAGAGTGAGAGTGAGAGAGAGAGTTCTAGTAAACATCTGCAGTGTCTCTCTAGGGGCAGTAGATTTCCTGCTTTGTACAAGTACAAGGCTGTTTGTCTCCACCTATATTTTATATTTTGTTATTTATTTATTTATTAATTACCATACTTACATTTCTATATCACCCAATTGCCAAAGCTTTCTGAGTGGTTCACAACAATTAAAACTTTTAATTAGAAATTAAAACTATATGTTTCCCCATATACAAATAAATATATTCAAATATTCCATAAACGTCTTAAGTGATCTCTCCTTCCAAAGGAAACCAAGCCCACCTAAGTGCAGCGCCTGGACCTTCTTGCTGCTCGGAGAAGTGGGCTGTGCCTGATAATAAAAGGGCAAACTATGTGTTACACTGCAGTTGAGCATAACAGAGCTGGGGGGAGGGGTTAATTTGCAAAAGGCAAAAGATGGGAGAGAAAGGAGCGCATCACATGCGCTCCTTTCTCTGCTAGCTGGTTTTCCCCTGAAACTTCCCACCTTTCACAATTTCTGTTTAAAAAATGACTGTTTCCCACACTGCATACCCTGCCAACCACATTTTAACAAGTTTTTTTTTAAAATAACATGCTACTGCTCTTTCTGTTTTGTGGCCTGAGGCCACTCATAACATGCTTGCTGATCTAGCTATAGTGAAAGAATTCCACAGTGATTTCAATATTTCACAGTACCTCTTTGTGACCTTCCGCAGATCAGAACCTGCCCCTCTAGACCTGACACTTTTATTGCTTACTGTTAGCTTATCCTCTTAAAAAATCCTCTTCTCCCCTGCCTTTTTTTTTTTTTTTAAACAGCCAGGTAACACACTCAAACAACTTCAGCAGCTGGTCAGGTTATAATCCTGTCCTGTCACCCTTCAGTTCATGGTACCATATATGTCCCTTTGATTTTACAGTTCTTTCCTGTTTAAAATAGCCTATCTAGAAACATGCTATTAAAAAAAAAATAAAAAATGACTCACTGCATGGATTCCTGGGGAGGGGAAAACACACAACTCAACTGTTTCCAATGCTATTAGGGTGGCCATTTGTCCTACTTTACAGATAGCAGGTGATTTATTTGAAGGGCGATCCAACCCAAGTCATAAGAATGTTAAATACAGAAGAAGAGCCCTGCTGGATCAGCAGGGCTGCCTCTAGTCCCGCATTCTGTTCACACAGTGGCCAACCAGCTGCCCATAGTCCAGACTCCAGTGTAAAGATCAAGAACCATAAGAAGGGCAAGCGGCGGCAGGGGCCTTGAAATGGCCGATCAACATCGACTTTGCAGGCAGCAGACTGAATGAGCACACGGCCACCTGGTCACAGTCTTCCCCACCACGGTGAGGTGTATTATGTTTCTATTTTAATAATAATAATAATAATAATAATAATAACAACAACAACAACAACAACAACTTAGTAGTGTGTGTGCGCACGCATGCAAAGTTGATGCAAATTTGTATCCTCTTTTATCCACTGTTTGGGTGATGCATTTCCTCTTTTTTGGTGATGCGTAAGTGGCCACCCTAAAAGCTAAACTTACCAATGGTAGTGTGTGTGTGTGTGTGTGTGTGTGTGAGTGTGTGTGTGTGTGTGTGTGTGAGAGAGAGAGAGAGAGAGAGAGGAGTGTTGGGAGTGGGTGGGCGAGCGTTGGGGGAGGGGACATTAGACCCAGAGAACCCAGTGGCTGGATTGTTTTACTTCTGTTTTAAACTGATTGGGTTGGATTCAGACTAAGTTCGGGTGCAGTCCTATGAGGCTGCTCGTCGTAACCCTCCCAACTTGGTGGATTACGGGCATGCTATGAAGGGCTGAAGGAGCGCGGAGCCAAAGGTAGCTTCCGTGCTCCCCCTGCCCTGCAAAGCAGCTAGATGGTCGATTTTGGCCATCTAATGTTGGCACTTCGGAGGGGGAGAGAAGGAGGCTGAGGTGCAGCCACGATTCATCGTATCTTGGCGGCACCGGTCTCCTCCCTCCCCGGAATGCCTCCCAAACCCCTTCTCTGAGGTCGCTCTTACAACCTCGGAAAAGCAGCTGGCGTAGTTCTTTTTGTGCTGGCTGCAAGGCAGGGAGGGCTCTCCGAGCGCTGATCCGCAGCTCCGAGCCAAGGTCAGAGTTCTGTTTCTGACCTTCGAGCTGGGAATCTGAATGATCCTATGGCCAACTAGATGCTACCTAGGGGGCATAGGATTGCTTCATTAGTGACATTTTAAAACTTTATACTTGGGAGCTGCCTTAAGCATTTTTAATGGATATGTTTTAATAAACAAGCACAAAAACAGATTAAAAACTCTGTATTTTTCTCAACATATAGATCCACATTTGTAATATTCCTAGACTCTTTATAGCCAATTCCTACCTGCTTAAACAGATACACTCTCCTTTTAATTTGTAGTGCTCTACAGAAAAATCTTAGCTGCATAGTGCAAGCCAGTTAGCATGCCGAAATATACAAGATCTCCTTTGTCATAATCTCCACTCTGTCTACAGCTTGTATCTGCAGGGACAGGAAATAGCATTAGAATTTTGCCTTTCTGTTTAGCCCACACAGAGATTTAGGCAGAGATAATAAGAAAATGTTCTGCAATTATGCTTGCTGGCCCAGTATTATCCTTTCAGATCTGAGGCCTGGACTAAAAGGAAAGCTAGAAGGAATAGCTCACCCATTTAGGGTATGTGTTTCCTTGGCACACTCTCTTAATATCACAAAGTCATTAGTTGGAAGTCATTTGCGCTCAGTCGTTTTGCCTGTTAATGAGGCGCTACTGAATCCTCCAGTTAATTTCATTTAGGGAAACACAAAGGCTATCTGTACCTTACATCAAACAATTATGACTTCAGTGAGCGTGAGGAATTCAGCCATTTATAGGAGGTTGTTTTCCCCACAACAAGCCCTCTAAAGTGAATTACACAGTCTTTCAAATGTTAATTTGTTAAGGAGAACTTGATAGCTAATAATATAGACCATTACATTTGTATTGTAAATGTTAGGGCCTCCAGGCATCCTTTTAATATATATATATATATGTGTGTGTGTGTGTGTGTGTGTGTGTGTGTGTGTGTGTGTATATATATATATTAAAGAAAGAGTGGCAGGAGACTATGTCAGGATGGAGGCTATTTTCAAAAGCGACCCCTGCGTAAACTTTTGCATCCCCCCCCCATCTGTGTACTGACATGAAAAACCTACGTTGGCTAGAACGTAGATTTGATTTTAACATCGTATTAAGACGTCACTATTTCTCTTTCGTCCTGTCAAGTTTGCATTGCACAGTTTTGGGGGAAACTACAGTGCCAAATCTATCAAAACGGCTAAAGGAGCTCTAGGTAGTGGCAGTTATGACAGAAAAGAAACACATTGTATCAGGTTGAGAGAAGCAAGGAACACATCATCTTCTTTTAAAGTAGAATGACAATTTTTGACAAGTTGAATCCTATATAAGTCGAATCAGAAGCCCCGCTGAGTTAGGGTGGCCATATGCTCTACTTTACAGAGGACATTCGTCTACTCGAAGGGCTGCCAGAGAAGAGTCCTCTATTTGAATGTGTTCTCTGTCTGAAGGGCTGTCCAGTCCAAGTCCAAGTTTAAAGATAAAGAAGAGAGAGCAGTGGGCCCGAAGCTGCCCATCAACAGTTAGCACCTAGACAGCAGAGTGAGCAGACACAAACATAGGTCACCTGGACACACTCTTCCCCACTATGGTGAGGTGTATTGTATTCCTATTTAAATGATAGTAATTATTTCCAAATTTGCATCTATACATAATTACATATATGCTCATTTTTTGACAGTATGTAAGAGGTCACCTTACATTGAATCCAATGGGGTTCAAATGGGTGTAGGATTTCGGCTCCTTAGTGGGCCCCTGCTGGGCTGTGGGACCTCAACAGATGCCCAACCAGGCCTACCCTTGATGCCAGCCCTAATCCTGGGCCATGAAGGCATTACCTGACTGCATCACTCCATCCCAGCAATCTCTTCCAAGACGAGGGCAAGAGAGTCAGTCCATATGCTTTTCACAGCCTGCCTGGATTGCTCAGGATAGTGTGGTTGGGAAGGCAGCAGAAACAGGCCAACTTCTACCTCCTAGAAAGGTCACAGGGCAATGGCTTGTGATGCCCTCTTGCATGTGAATTCAGAGGGCAGAGTAACGGTAACCCATACAAGAGAAAAGGGAAGAATAGTACCTTCCATCCCATGCAGTTAAGATAGTGCTTTTCCTTTCTTTATTCTAGTTTCCCCTCTTTCTTTCCTGTAGTTTATCCATCACATACATATGAAACAAATGTCATCTATTTATTTTCATTGGAAGCATCCAAAACTGTTCAACCATGCTGTACCATCAAGCAGGGATGTTGAAGAGTCCTTGGTCTTGAGTCTCGAGTCGAGTCACGAGTCTTTGGACCCGAGTCTCGAGTCCGAGTCCGAGTCCTTGGTCCAAAATGGTGACTCACGAGTCCCGAGTCCTGAGTCACTCCCAAAACTGACTCCACGAGTCCCTATTAAAATCAATGGGGTTTCCCCCCCAACAAAATAAGACTACTTCAGATGTGTGGCTTAAATAAATTCTAGGCACAAGTGTGCCTTTTTATTTCAAAACTCTGCAACTGATTTTGGCAAGAACAGACTAGGCAGACAAACCCAAAATAACCAGGCAGGCAGAGGAGGCAGGGAACCCCAAAGCAGGCAGGCAGAGGCCTTTGTCTTGGACAATTCAAACTGTGGAACTGGTTAAGAAGAGACCAGGCAGGCAGAGGAGGCAGGAAACCCCAAACAGGCAGGCAGAGGCAGCCAAACCCAAAATGTCTGACCCTAACCCTAACCCCCCACAACAACACATCAAAATAAATCTCAACACATCGTTGGGGCTGCGCTCCTGGTAGCTGTCCATAGTGGCCGAGCAGCGGCACTCCTCGCTTCCATGCACTCTTCACCGGTGATCGCGCTCCTGGCACAGCCAGAAGACTCATCAACAGCCCAGGGATGTTGACAAGTCCTTGGTCTCGAGTCCCGAGTCGAGTCTCGAGTCCCATTAAAAATATTGGGACTCGAGTCCGAGTCGAGTCAGAGGGGGGACTCAGTCCGACTCACGAGTCGAGTCCTCGAGTCCGAGTCCCCATCCCTGCCATCAAGGAATCTATACAGATAACCTTTTACCAAGATGGAATTTAACACCATGAATGTATAATCATTTGGTAAGCTGGTTATCTGTATAGTCTTGCCAAGTGGTAAGGAAAATCTTACCACATATTTGCACCTGATCAGAAATCTTGGGGATCAGGAGAATGGAAAGATCTTCTTCATCACTTGGCAAGAAAATTTGGAAAACCAGGTTACCAAGTGGCTATGTGAGATGCTCTCAGACCTGTCCTTGCCATTAGGGAGAGTGAGACAAGTGCCCGTAGGGATGTGCTAAAAAAGTCGTGAGTTTTCTTCTTCTTCGAGTAAGCTCTGCTCGCTTATCACTCAGCAGAATTAACGATTATTGTGATCTTAACAGCAGTTCGTCCCCCATTAACAGAGATATCTTCGAGCTCTGCGAGCCAGAGCTGTTAAACAGGTTTTACCTTTGAGATTCAAAAAACAGCAGTCTCTATGCATTTGCAAAAAACACCAGCAGTCTGGCTGGAGCCTCTTGAAGGAAGAACCATTGAGCCTTGAAGGAAGAACCATTAGCATCATTAGCATATGACTGAGCAGGCTTCCCTCTTCAGAGTTAGAACAAGAAAGGTTACCTTAAAATCAATTGGCACATGACATGTCTATAAAACAAAATCTATAAAACAAAATACTGAGCAGGCTTCCCTCTCAGTCAGAGTTAGAACAAGAAAGGTTACCTTAAAATCAATTGGCACATGTCTATAAAATCTATAAAACAAAATACTTTTTCATTCTAAGTAGGAATGTAAGGACTATTGCCAGCCAGAGATGTTGTTCTTGTTGCTGTTCAAAAATCAGCATTACAATCATCCCTGGTATTAGGAATTTAGCAAGGAATTTAGCATATCAGTGGGTTTTCCTCAGTCAGGTCAATTAAGACTTAAGTCAATTAAGAAACACAAACAAAAGCATTAGAAGAAACACAAAAGATCTTGCTGTTCATGACTCAGTTGGGTTCGAATTTGCAGTGGAGGGGGAGAAGAGAATCGACATGCCTGAAGTGATTCGTGAGCAAGATGCTTCAAGGCCGACTAGATTGAAGTAATTCTTAAGCCAGCTGCTGCAGGATCGCTCGGGGGGGGGGCAAGGCAGCTAGCCTGCTGCCCTCAGGTCCAGTGGAGGACACTGTCCTATTGCCAGTGTTGAACTAAGATTCAGCTGCCAGTCCAGTCAGCTTCTGTAGATGGACGGGGGCACCATCTTGTCCTTTGCCTCAGGTAGCAACATGTCTTGGGGCAGCCCTTGATGGTCTTCTGTAACCTCTTCATACAAAAAGAATGCAGGTTAGTCTCACAGCTCATGGCCTATGAACATGCTTCTCTGAAAAATGTGCGGCATGAATATGTCTCTATTTGAGTATTGAGATTGTTCTTAGTAAGAGTATTCTGCGTAGAACCTTATCTCTAGCTAGCGATGGGTCCGTAAGTGACTGTGGAGGCCAATTCTAGATCCACACAGCTTCCCACAGTGAGGACACAGGTTACCAGATGGAAGATGGTCCTGTGAAGGATTCGTTTGATGTGCTTTTCGCTGAGCACATTTCTCCCTTTCACCTTGCACTCGGGCTTCTTCAAAGTCCATGGAACCTTTGTGAAAGGCCAACCTCCATTTAGATCGTTCATGGGCCAGAGCTTCCCAGTTTTCGATGTTTATATTGCATTTTTTAGATTAGCCTTATGAACATCTTTAAACCTCTTATATTGACCACCGATATTCCGCTTTCCATCCTTGAGTTGGGAGTAAAGTAACTGCTTTGGGAGACGGATGCCACTTTTCATTTGTCAGCATTGTTTTGAGCTATTCAAACAACTTGATCTTGCCCCCAAATGCAGTTAGTTTTCTGCAGTCTCTTTCAAACAAAAAATAAAGATATTTATAGTGCATGAAGATGTCTTTATAGACATGCATGTATGACATTTATAGTGTGTGAAGATGGCTTTATTCCACCCACCCCCACACACACCCATGCTGGCACTCTCAGATGCAGCAGTCGGTCATACTCATAAAGGCAGCAGTGATGCTGTCTAATCAGGTGGAAATTGCAGATCTCTTTGCTTATTGAGCCACCAGGATTTGGCCTGCAAAATGATGGATGATGCTTAAGTTGCATTTACTGTTAATGCACGTGTCCATGTTTTCCTTGGCAGTAGCTTGCCTTACAAACAATTTGGCAATTCAAGTAGATAGAGGATGCCAAACCAGAGATATGCCTAATTGTATTTCATTTAAAAAAAAATTTTTAGCTCTGGGGATTCTCTGTTGACTTCAGTAGAGTGGTGTTCCTTGTGCATAACTGAAATCAGAATCTGTAAATGGAATCTTGTATCCTTTAAGGTTGCTGTTGGTCCAGAGCCACGCCAGGTCAGCCAAAAGACAAAGTTGTTGGGTTACTGCCATTTTCTGAGCTACCTAAGATGTCTCGGGCTGTTTTCTTAAACCACCATCATGATTCTCAGCTACAAAATCTCTCCTTTTGCCTGTTCCTGCGGGGCATTTTCTGTTCACTTTGCATTCCATTTCCGGCTGTGAACTTGTTGAAATTCATGAGTCACTGCAAAACACACACACACACACACACACACACAAAACCCCCTCTGGAATCCTGACTCAAAACAGATATTTATTTGTAGAAATATAAACATTTCCTCTCCCCTTCCCCTGCTTCTCACAAATGCTAATCATTGGAGTTTTTCCTGGTATAGATTCCAGAGGAGTCACAAAAACATTCCTCTTCCATTTGAAAACTCTCTTAATGTATTTCTATTGTCTCATGTTTATGTTAACAAATTGTACAAAGGTCTGTGTAAGAACTTGATTCTTTTTAATGCAAATCTAGGCCACACCTCCTCTAAGGCTGGCTCAGCTTGTCTGAGTGTGGAAAGCTAAGCAGGGTCAACCCTGCCTGGTTGTTAGTTGGATGGGAGACCCCTCCTCTAGTTTCCTGCATTGAGCAGGGGGCTGGACTCGATGGCCTTGGAGGCTCCTTCCAACTCTATGATCTAGGAAATCTAGAAAATCTACTGAGAGCTTTAAGCCTATAAGACAATAGGCTGTAAAACCAGCACTGAGGATGTAATAGGTCTTTGAGACAACTGCCCCTTACACAGTGCAATAAAGTCTGCAAAATATTTACATTGCCCATATGGGTTATCTGGCATGATCCTTTTTTGAATGGGCACTGTAATCCTTGAAAATGAGCAAATGTGATGATCAGTATGGCTAAAACTGTATAACACCAATATTCAAAACGCTACAATAAAAGTCCCGAGGCCAGCTTGTTAACATTTCATTGTGAATATTAAAATTTGCCCTGCCCATTTTCACTTGCACAGAGTTCTTAACCTTTTGAGAAAATAGATCATCTATAGCCACCTTGATGTCTTACCCATGTGAAGAGGAGGGAAAGCATGTCGAGAGGGGCTGCAGGATTCTGCCTTTAGCTCTGCCTCCAGTCCAATGTCACACATAGCCCCACCCCAATGTTCCCATGTTGGCATGGCCACATGAGCATGGACATCTGAGCCAGAGAAGCCTTTGCATTGCATGTAGTGCTCTACATGTGGAGACTTCCCTGTATCCTGGAACACAGAGCACAAAGGTAGGCCTCACACATGTGGAAAGTGATGGCAAGGCTGAGAAGAACGCTGGCTCAGCTTGTCTGAGCAATGGAAAGCTAAGCAGGGTCAAGCCTGGTTATTACTTGGATGGGAGACCCCTCCTCTAGTTTCCTGCATTGAGCAGGGGGTTGGACTCAATAGCCTTGTAGGCTCCTTCCAACTTTATGATCTATGAAATCTATGAAACATAGGAAGCTGCCTTACACTGAGTCAGATCATTGGTCCATCTAGCCCAGTATTGTTGACACTGACTGGCAGGGGCTCTCCGGGGTTTGAGGCAGGAGTTTCTTTTCCTGCCCTACCTGGAAATGCTGGGGATTGAAACTGGGACCTTCTGCATGCAAAGCAGGTGCTCGACCACTGAGCCACAGCCATGCGACATCAAGCTGGGGCTAATGGCAAAATTCTGCAGCCCCTTTCAATACACTTTGTGCCTTCATGAGAGTGATATGTGAAAGGGACAGAAATTGTATTGCACTTGTGACAGAGAGTCCTGTGACTCTGACTGGCGGAGCTGAAAGAATGGTTCAGAATGTTCAGTCGGTCAGGGAACAAAGCAATTGGCAGTCCAATTTCTGTCAAGAAATAGAAAGTTGTGAGTTTGGCTGGAATTTTGCATGTGGACTGCAAAAAGGTCCCAAGATGTAGGGAAGCTAAAGGTTATGGAGCCCATAGGCAAGAAGACCAACAGAGTGAGAAAGTGGAACATTTTAACGGAATGTTGTAAGAAACAGACCACATTAATCAACTAATACAAAATATGTCTTAGACTTATTATGATGCATATCTACATTGGGATCAATAGATTCATTTGTATTCATTTTTGTATTTTCAAACTTCAAAATGTAGCATCATATTATAATCTATATAAAATTCAGTAAAGGGGTGTGTGTATTTGCAATTGCAACATATAGTTTACCCTTTAGTTCTACTTCCTTTAGGCACCCATTCTTTTTACTAGCCTCACTAACACTCCTCTCTTTCATCACTCATATGGCTAGTTCGCATGTAACAGCAAATCGTGGGTGAATTTACCCACAATTTGCCATGCACAAGCTGGAGAGAGCAGACTACAACACATCAGCCACTTCCACTTTTAATCAACAACCAATGATTGGCCCATTCATAGGTTGTTGAGAATGACATGCAAACCCAGAGTACTGGAGTGTTTAGGGCAGTGTTCTCCAACCTTGGGTCCCCAGATGTTTTTGACCTACAACTCCCAGCATGCCCCAGCCAGCATAGCTGGCTGGGGCATGCTGGGAGTTGTAGGTCAAAAACATCTGGGGACCCAAGGTTGGAGAACACTGGTTTAGGGGCTAAGTAACCCAGTGGTTAACCCATGGTGTGTTATTGGGTTAACTGCTGGATAGTTTAGCCCCTAAACAACCCAGTGCTCCAGGTTGGCATGTCACACTTAACAACCTATGAACAGGCCAGTCGTTGGTTGTTGATTAAAAGTGGAAGTGGCCTATACACTGGAGAGCAGCACACCTACTGTCTACTGCTCATATGCAGCAAATTTTGGGTTAAAGTACACCCAAGATCTGCAGTTATGTTGAACCTGGGTTAGCCCCCTGTGATCTCATAAGTGCAATAAAATAAAATAATAATCAGAATCCCTCCTCTGATTGTCTTCTCTTTGCTTCAGTTTTGTGCCTTTTTGTCCTTTTCCTCAAGCTTCATTGTTCACTAACATTGCATGATCACCAGTAGTAGTCATATTTGCTGTTGCTTTCAAATGAAAAGCAAGCTTGTTAAACTGCAATTTGGACAGAGGAGCCTGCCAGTTTCCCACCTGCCATTTCCCACTCCTTTTATTTATAACATTTCTACCTATCCTTATCAGAGAACTCAAGTTAGCATACACTGATGGGACAGGTGGTCTCCCATCCAGGCATTGTCCAGACCGAGACCTGCTTAGCTTCAGCAGTGTTGCTGCATGTGCCTTCAGACCATGCTCTGGGAAAGTCCTTTTAACTGCTGCTTCCCCGGGGGGGGCAAATATCAGAATCCTGCAGGAGGAAGAGCAGTTTGGGAGGGATTTTAAGAGGAAAAACAGGGAAAGGGTTAACTGGCCCTTCCTCCACCATGGCTCTGTTCGAGCTTGTAGCCTTGTTACACATGTAACATTTAGTTCCCCCTCTAAATAGGCAGTGAAAAGCAGCAACTTGAGGAAGCAACGTGTGGTGGAAACATTCACCTGAAGAAAGGAGAAAGCAAGGAAGTAAGTAAGGCTGGAGACAATCCTACACAGATGGCCGAGAGACAGGAAGGGCTGTGCTGTAGTGGGAGGAAGGAAGTGGGAAGGCCAAGGAGGAGGCAGCCAAAAGGACACAGGACTGTGGGGTGAAGCACCAGGAGAATTCAGCCAGTTGTGTCTTTACGATCACTTTACCATCATTATGACCAGGCAACCAAAAATGGGCAACATAGGCCAAGGAACAGTGGCTTGGCATGCCGGGGGGACGACGATTGAATTTCATTGATTGATTCAAACTTGTGCTGCTGGTTTCAAGTAAGTGTTGCATATTTCTAAAAACAACAACACTTTCTAGTTCCTCAGCTTCCAGCATGGATCACGTCTTTTGAGTTTTTCTCTGCTGGTTAGTGGTCTAGTTCTGGCATCTTATGAGATGTGATCAAATTAACACCACTGGGAGAGATGCATGTAGAGATATTAAAAGCCATTTGTGTGAAGGGCAATTTTAAGGAGTTTTAAACATGTTTGCGCTTATGTGTTGACTGCCCTTCATAAGATAACTGTGGTGTATGGTAGCCTTCCCGAACCTGATGCCGTCCAGATGTGTTGGATTGCAACTCCCATCCTCCCCAGCCAGATTGGCTGGCTGGGTATGCTGGGAGCTGCAGTCCAACACGTCTGGAAGGTGCCAAGCTGGGAAGGCTGGCTTATAGCAATCTCTCGGTGTGCACAAGGTTGTTTCTCTATTGCAGTGTTCTCCAACCTTGGGTCCCCAGATGTTTTTGGCCTGCTCAGTTGAGTCATAGCTGTGCTCTATAAGATTTCCACTCGTAACCTTAGGCAGGGAAAGGGTTACTCATCTCTGTTTCCAAGGAATGAAAAGACCACAGCTGCATCTCCTCTATAGAAGGTTTGCCAGAGAACTGGCTAAGAGGCAAGTAAAGCTGTCCTCAATTGTAATTATTTTCTTCTTCTTCTACATTTCAGTCGCTGTATCGGAGAGAGCTGCTCAGTTGCTTTGTCCTTGTGCTATTTGTGTTCTATCACCATCAACATGCACGAGCCAAAATAGATCCCTGCTCTCCCCCCCCCCCCCAAGACACAAAGTATAAAATTAAATCTCAATGGAGGGAAATGAGGAAGACAGAGGGAATGGGAAGAAGGGAAGAATATGCACAAGTTCCATTATACAGGTACTTAGGCTTAGTTTGAGTACAGGACGAAGACTACATTTACCTACTGGTGAAAGCCTTTTGTGTGGCATATATATGAACCTTTGCTGAGGAACATGAAGGCTCTTGCATGTACATGTCCCACTTTCTACTTCAGGCTGGTACACAACTTGTGACTAACCAAGCAAGCACAGTCTATCTCAGCCATGCAGTGCAGGCTTAATGAGCCTCCTCTTTTTGCTGCTGTCCTGGGACAACAACAATACATTTCGTTTAATTTCCTTCATCTATTTCTGAGCTGCCTTTCATGGTTTTCCCCAGGCAGCTTGCAGCGCAAAAACGATACGAGCATATCAATAACATAGTAAATATGAACAATTTTAAGTAAAACTTGTTTCAATAAAGTACAGTAAAGGGTTTGCCACAGGGCATGATACACAGCTGGTGGGCTGTGTCTGGTTGTGCAGGCCTGTTCTACCTGTGCTGGTTAAAACCTGCCACCTCATCTGTCTTCCATCTCTGCAGGCCTGTTCAGTTGTGGGCCATCCATGCACATAATGTACACTTGGAGGGAGGAGGGAGATGCAAGCCGCAGCCCCAACCACCACATGGCTTCTGGGCATACAGCAGAATGTCAGGAAGAATAGCCTGTGTTCCATAGTGTGGAAGACTGGCCAGGTGACCTGTGTGCCTTGCTCAGTCTGTTGCCCAGGTGTGTTAATGGGCTTCAAGGCCCAGCTCTCCCTTCTGATGGTTCTTTATCTTTATATTGGACTTTGACTGGACAGGCTAAGTTGCAGTACTGGACTTGAACTGGAAGCTGTCCCCTTAAAATAGGGGATACCTTCAAATTAGAGGACAGTTCTCTGGCAGCCCTTCAAATAGAGGGCTGTCCTCTGTAAAAGAGGACACATGGAAGATATATATGAGTAGGGTTTCCTTTTGATTGGGAACCCTATGAGCTTTTCTACACAAGGCAAGGCATTTATTGTGCACTCATCATTCCTCACTCATGGTTTTTAATATATTCTTTAGATGACATCGTGACCCTCCAGTTTCACTCTGTTTTTTAAGAAGACTTTCCCACTGGTAGGGATGTAACTGCTCGCCTTGAGCAGGCGTAGCAGGCCGAAATCAGCCCTGCTCACACCCGCCCGAGGCGAGCGGGCCTTACCGGGTCCCAGTCCCCGCTCGCCTCTCCGCGGCGAGCCACCAGCGTGCTGACTGTGACGGTCCTGTCGCGTCACTTCCAGCTGGCCAGAAGTGACGCGCCAGGACCCTGCGCTGGCGCGCCGGGACCCCGTGCTGCGTATTTTCCATAGAAACCAGGGCAGCAGGGCTTAACAGCCGCTCAAGCCGCCCGCCCCGCGCCCGCCGCGACGGTCTGGCTGGCTTAACAGCCCTGTTGCCCTGGTTTCTACGGAAAATACGCAGCGCGGGGTCCCGGCGCACTGGCGCAGGGTCCCGTCACATCACTTCTGGCCAGCTCAGACTGCTTTCCCATGGATTTGACACCGATAGATACTCCCAGACTGTTGGGCTTATCTCTAAATCCACCGGCCTTGGGGCACCAGCTGCAGGTTCCCTCCCCTCCATCTCCTCCTCCTCCTCCCCCCCATCATCCTCAGAATCTGTTCCCAGGTCCTCCTCTGTAGGAAGAGTAGGCCCCATCCCTACATCTATAAGATCTCGGCTCCTTCAGTAAAATGGGAATGACTGTAATCTACCTCTAGGACCAGTTCACATATTGCATGTTAATCACTCATTGGTAACAGCGCAAAGTGATGGCTTGTAAATGTGAATGAGGTGTCACAGGTTAGTCACCGCAGAACTTTCATGTCAATAAAGACGGTTCATATGTTTGGCTTACAATAAGGTCATCCACAGAAGCCCTTATTCTAGTGCCCCTCATTCTGAGGGTCAGAGTGTGGCAACAAGAGAGATGGCTTTTTTGGTTGTGGCCCCCAGGCTCTGGAATGCTCTTCCAAGGGAAGTTCACCTGGCGCTCACGTGGCCATCTTTCTGGCACCAGGGTAACACTTTCCTGTTCTCACAGGCTCTTTAAAAAATTCAAAATCTTTAAAAATATTTTAGTATTTTTGTGTTTTATTATCTTAGTCCCTGCAATGGTATATTGTACAGGCAGTCCCCGAGTTAAGTACATCCAACTTACAGATGACTCATACTTAAGAATGGACTTCTGGGTCCCCCCGTTTACATAGTGTACATAGCGTAGTATACTATGCAATTTGTGTAAGTTACGCAATTTGTGTAAATGCTGATCCCCCCCCCCCCCCCGTAGAACGCTATGGTGTTCCGACTTACATACAAATTAAACTTAAGGACATTTTTAGGAACGGAACTCGTTCATAACATGGGGACTACCTGTATTTTATGCTGTGTTGGTACTTTTATATTGTTGATTTTAGTTGTATTTTTTATCATACTTGTAAACCGCCTAGAGATATTTATTTTAAGGCATTTCGAGAGCACTCCTATGGCCCCTAGACAGTGTCTGGAGGGCCATAGGATTTTTCGGAGTATTGGAAAACAGCTCCAACATTGGAGCTGGGACTCGGTGCTCAGAGCACCCTCCCCTGCTTGCAACCAGCACTGCAGCAAGTCAGAGCCGGCTTGTGAAGCGGAACAGGTGAAGCGGAACAGAATCCAGGGGGCCAAACCAAGGAAATCTGAAAGTTTTCCACCACCACCCATGGATTCCTCACACATCCCTACACGTGGTCTTATTACTCCCCATTGTCATTGGAGTAGCAGCAATCCACCTTGTGGGTGTCAGGTGTGCTGACACTCTTTGCCCAGAATCATACGAGTTGGAAGAGACCTTGGAGATCATCTAGTCCAAGCCCCTGCTCAGTGCAGGCTCTGCACTGCAGGGTGCAGCTACAGCATCCCTGACAGATGGCCATCCAGCCTCTGCTTAAATACCTGCAGTGAAGGGGAACTCACCACCTCCTGAGGCAATCTGTTCCACTGCCAAACACCTCTCACTGTTAAGACAGTTTTGCCTAACATTTGGCCCTGGGGTCTCCAACGTAGAGCCCATGGGCACCAATGTGTCACGGGCACTGTTCTTGGTGCCCAACATGCTCCCTGCTTCCCCTCCTGATTTTAATTTTATTTCTTACAATTATTTTTAACTGGGAGGTTGGCATGCTGCAAAGCAAAGTGCTGCCCTCCAGGACCTTCTTTATTTGGGTTCAAAGGAGTGGCATTGTGTTTTAGAACTCAGAACCCTCCTCTGCCTTGTACTTACGTAGGTTTCTGAGCAAGTTTCTTTCCTTTTAGTCTCACTGGTTTGCCTTCGAGAAAATGAGTGTTTTGTCACCAGCCATGCACACCATGGCAGCCATTTTATGAATGAGCAGCTATTTCATGAGAGTGCCCACGACACTCACTCAAAATTCCAGATGTGCCCATTGAGCCAAAAAGGTTGGGGACCCCTGGTTTGCCAAAATCTGTTTCCTTGCAGTTTCCACCCATTGTTTCTAGGCTTGCCCTCTACAGTAACAGATGACAAGTCTGCTCCATCTTCTGCAGGGCAGCCTCACCTTAATCTTCTCTTTTCCAAGCTAAACACACCCAGCTCTTTCAACTATTCTTCATAGGACTTTGTTTTCAGGCCCCTTATCTTCCTGGTTGCTCTTCTCTTGACACACTTCAACTAATCAATGTCCTTAAAATGGGGCACCCAGAACTGGACACAGTACTCCAAATCTCCAGTATCAGAGGCAGTATGCCAATGTATACCAGTTGCTGGGGAACATGGGCAGGAGGGTGCTGTTGCACTCATGTCCTGCTTGTGGGTTTCCCGTGGCCACTGTGTGAACTGAATGCTGGACTAGATGACCTGTTGGTTTGATCCAGCATGGCTCTTCTTATATTCTTTTTTGTGGCTGACTAATGCAGAATAGAGTGTAACTATTACTTCCCTTGATCTAGACTCTATGCTTCTGTTAATGCAGCCCAAGAGTGTACAGTAATACCTTGGATTGCAAGCATAATTCGTTCCGGAAACGTGCTTGTAATCCAAAGCACTTGTATATCAAAGCGAAATTCCCCATAAGAAATTTGTACACATATTTTTAATTTAAGCTGCAATAAAGAATGATAGTGTAAAGTCTTCATTTTTCTTGACTGTACTACAGTACTTGTATTGCATGACGTCACTTGTTTATCAAGTTAAAATTTATTTTAAAAATTTGCTTGTCTTGCAAAACACTTGCAGACCAAGTTACTTGCAATCCAAGGTTTTACTGTATTAGCTTTCTCAGCTGTTACATTGCCTGCTGGCTCATATTCAACTTGTGATCCACTAAGACACCTAGGTCCTTTTCACTTGTACTGCTGCCAAGCCATTTCTCCCCCATCCTATACTTGTATCTTTGATTTTTTGTACCTAAATATAAGACTTTCCATTTATCTCTGTTGAATTTCATCTTGTTAGATTTTGCCCAGTGTTCCATCCTGTCTAGAACCTTCTGAATCTTGATCCTATCTCTATGGTGTTGGCTATTCTGCCTAGCTTCATCTCATCTGCAAATTTGATAAGCAACCCCTCTACACCCTCATCCAAATCATTTATAATTTTTTTTTGATAGCACAGGACATAGAACAGAGCCCTGTGGCACTCCGTTTGAGGCCTACCTCTAGGAAGATGCTGAGTCATTAATTAGCATTCATTCAGTATGGTTGCTCAACCAGCTGAGGATCCATCTAACTGTAGTATTGTCCAGTCCATATTTTACCATCTTGTCAACGAGGATATCATGGGAAACGTCAAATACTTCACTGAAATCAAGATATAGTATGTCCACAGCATTCCCATGATCTACCAAACTAGTAACTCTACCAAAAGAAAGGAGATAAGGTTGGTCTGGCATGACTTATTCCTGACAAACCCATGTTGACTAGCAATCATTGCATTGTTTTATAGATGCTCACAAAAGGACTGTTTAATCAGACTGACCCTAAGTTGCGTGGGTGGTTCACATCTAATCTTCATGGGAAATTATGTAAAGAGAGAGACTTATTTTCCTGTAAACTATGTCCATCTGAAGATGGACAAATTTTCTGGCCACACATTACTATGTTGCAAAAATGCGAGTACAACCATAAGCCCCCCTTAATCATTATTGCTAGTAAGATTATCTGAGAAAACCTCCATGAAGTAGATGAAACTAAGCAAAAGAAAATCAAAGCAAATGGCAAGATGTTTGGTTAAAGTAGACCAGCCTTTACAGTGACAAACATTGTTTGGAACATTATTATAATAAAACAGTAACTGCATCTGTAAGAGACCAGGTCCTATTTGTGAGTTCTAGTTCTATAAGCTGTGTGCAACCAGCTGTGGGTTGCAGGCCTTCTTTGCTGTTAAGAGTTTTTCATTCTGTATGGATTTCCTTTTGGAGGGGCATTTTTTTTTATTTCTTTGATCTCTTCATAAAGTTGGCTTGAGCCCTTTATCCTTATTCACTTAAACATATGCATAAAAGCAGCCCTACCTATGCTGTGGTATTCCATCTCTGGTTTTGCTTTGCTCCTGGTTTTGGTTTGCTTATTTGTTTATGCAAATAAGCCCAGGTGGTCTGAGCCTAATTATGCACATTAAATATTAAGTGTACATTGAAGGAGTTTAAAGCATGAGCACAGTAGACAAGTGCAGTGTGGAGGTGCACTGGCCAGGGAGCCAGGGGTGGATGCAGCAATTCTAGTCCATAGGGCATAATTCCCCACAAATTGATTAATAAGATCAATAAAGATTGCTTAGCTATTACATAGACAGCTAGGAAACAACAGGGATTTAGTAAGACTGCTTTAAGACATTAAAAACAATGACTAAATCCTTAACGTATATGAAATGGATTAGTGCTCATGAACTACAGTGGACTGCAATAATTACACCAATAGAACATGTGGTCTAACCTGATGACGGACTTCTCCCTTGCCCTCCCTACCAACTGCTGAAGTCAAAAGGCCTATTGGAGGAGCATATGCTTGAAGGAGGTGCTTTGCTGGGAACAGAATGGGAGTGTTCACTATTCTTTTGTGTTGTTAAATTAACAAATACGTTTCTGGCAAAATGAAACTACTCAAAGGCAGAGGAGCACTGCAGGTGGCCCACTGGATTTATCAGCCAGGGCAGCAACTACAAAAATAAAAGGACTTTGATTTCATAAGAACCATTCTAGAAGCTTCAAAGGCTTGGCAATCATAGTGGTATTTTAGGTCCTCCAAGGGAACTGTGTGCCTTCTAACAGCCTTCTAACAGACTCCTCATGTCACATATTTAAGTTAAACCAATAATGAAAATAAATAGAAAATAATTAATATTGAGTTTATTCTATTTTTTAAATTGTAAACGGTTGTACATCCCTTTCATAAAATTAGTCCAAGATGCCTAATAACATTCAATAAAAATAATAACAATTATAAAATCCATTTACAATAGCATAAAAACAGCAAGGTAAACTATATTCCATAACAGAATATTCATAAAAGCATATCCCATAAAAACAGCAACAAGAAACCACCCCAAACATGATTAGCAGACAACCTAGGGCAGGGCCATATTGCTTACCCAAGGGCCTTGCTTTAAGAGGAGGAGGAGGAGGAAGAGGATTCTTCACAATATAGTGGAAGGTTATTAAAGAGGGGACAGGATGGGCCCATCTCTGGAAGGAATTCCAGAACCTATGCATGACTAACATGAAGGCATTTCCCTAGTCCTGAAAATATGGACTGCCAGTTAAACACCAACTAAGCGTCTCGACTCGTCATTTCCCCCCTTTACGTTCGCAAGGACCTTCCCCCGGATCACGCGCAGCTGTGGGCGGGGAGAAACTTTGCGGATGTGGGGGGAAGTGAGGAGAGACATACATACCTGTCGACGCAGGTATACAGTCAGCAAGGGGGGCGGGGCTACAGAAGCCAATATTAGGCATCGCAGCCCGCCCCACACCCTCTTTGTTTTCCTGCAGCTCCGAACACTTAAAGCCCTATTCAGGCATTCTGAAAGAGGTAAAAATTAAAGCATGAGGAGAGGGAGTGGTTCAGCTCCACCTGCTTCCTCTCTTGCGTTTCCATTACCCTGTACTTCTGGAGGGCAATGTTCTGAAGAGGAGAGCCTCCTGTATTTGTGGAGGCTCTCCATGCAATTGCGAACACTGGTTTTCCAGTGCTCTCAGTCATGTGGAGAGCTTCCACGGATACAGGAGGATCTCCTCTTCAGAAACTTGTCCTCCAGAAGTACAGGGCAACAGAAATGTGTGAGGAGGGAGTCAGGGCTAGAGTGCTCCCTCTCCTCAAGCATTAATTTCTAGCTCTTTCAGAATGCCTGACCTTACCAAACAGGCAAGTTCATACGAGAGAAGATGATCCTTCAGAGAACCTACTCACAAACTATAAAGGGCTTTAAAGATCAGCAGCAGCAATTTGAATTGGGCCCAGTACAGAAACCAGTGCAGCAGTTTCAACAAGGAAATCACATGCTCCCAATAGGTAGCTCCAGTTAATAACCTAGCTGCCACTTTCTGGAACAACTGAAGTTTCCAGACGCTTTTCAAAGCAGGCCCTGATCTAACTAAGGAAGCATGATTAAAGATACATTCATATATCTCTTGATTTGTTTGCCAATATCTTTATCAGTAACTTGGACAAAATCAGTGCAGTTATCAAGTCTGTGGATGATATAAAACTAGAAGCAATTTCCAGGTGTATAATATAAACATTGTCACAATAATCTGGACAGCTGAGCAGATATCAACAGATAAATGTAAAGTAGTATGCACAGGAAAATATATTTATTTATTAGACTTATACCTCAATCACTGTATGGGAAACCAAGAGCTAGACTAGCACTTTGAATTAAAACACACTGGCAGCCAGTGCAACTGGTATAAAACTGGTATTATATGTCCTGGTCACTTGGCCCTCACAACTAGGCAGTTGCATTCTGTACCAGTTGAAGCTTCCAAACAGTCTTCAAAGGCAGCCCCGTGTAGAGTGTGTTATTGTAGTCAAGTCTGGATGTACGGTAACTAGGGAATGAATCACTGTGGCAAGGCCTGCTTTCTCTAGATAGGGGTGCAACTGGTGAATAAAACTTGCACTCCTGGTCACCAATGCCACCTGTACCTCCACTGATAGGGTGGAGTCCAGGAGAACCCCCAAGCTGCACAACTGATTCTTCAGGGAGGCTGCAACCTTGGCCAGCATTGACTGCACCCCTCTATCTGGATCAGCAGATTCCCCTACCCACAAAAACTCTGTCTTAACTGGATTAAACTTCAGCTTGTTATCCTTCATCTATCCTAGAACTGCTTAAGATGCATTTGATATGCAATCAGGATACCTTCAATATTCATCCAAACTTGGAGTAAGTAACCCAAGTTTGCAGAAATTTACCCTAACAGTGTTCCATTCACTCAATATTCCTTCTCAGGGTGGTTGTGGCTGTTGTTGTTGTTGTTGTTCATATCATTCTTTAAAATGGCAACTCTCACCCACCCTTTGTAACAAACAACAGCTTTGTTTATGGAAAATCCTTCCTAAAGCACTCTTTTCCTGTGGAAACCTATTCATGTTAATCCACCAGAGAAAGCATTTAATATATAAATCTCTACCACTTGGAAGATTAGACCATCATCAGATCATTCTACATATTAGATAAAAAATCTGTAGCACATTTTCTAGCTAATTAACAAAGCAAGGTCTTCGGTGCTGAACTCACATCTTCCTTTAATAAGCATGAGGAATACACTTTTAAAAGACACCCTAGGTTTTAGGTTGCTCTAGCGCTTGGATGCCAAAACTGAGAGGCCTTAGGAAATACTGGATTTTAAAAAAGAAAGGAAAAAAAAGGTGCCAACTATTGAACCTAACAACTGAATCATCAGAATTCAGCAGAGAGTTATAATGATATGATGAAGCCTGGATATAAAATGACAGCCTTAAGAGGTCTTCATTTAAAGGTAACTGGAAAGGAAGGCAGGATCTTGTGATTGAATGGCTGGCTAGGGAATGCTGGGAGTTGAAGGACTTTTTTCTGTCTAAACATGCCTAGGATTGTGCCCTTAATTTGTAATGGCCAATGCATAAGGATATACTTTCCTTCTGATTACCATATTTTTCCGTCTATAAGACGCCCCCATGTATAAGATGCCTCCCACTGGGCAGTTTCGCAACCGCGCGGTTCTCTCCTTGGCTTACTTCCGTGTATAAGACGACCCTCAATTTTTAGTCTAACAATTTTAGGAAAAAGTATAGTCTTATACATGGAAAAATACTGTAAGTGGAGGGCATCAAACACTTTCAAACGTATTTGGCTGGGATCTAACAAATATTACGGAATCATATTTCTCTTATTAGCACTAAAAATATTTCTCCTATTGCGGCAACACTCAAATACATAGCTGCTGTATTCGCACTTCACGCTAAGCCATGCAATATAAACATCGAAAACTGGGAAGCTCTGGCCCACGAACGCTCTAACTGGAGGTTGGCCTTTCACAAAGGTTCCATGGACTTTGAAGAAGCCTGAGTGCAAGGTGAAAGGGAGAAACGTGCTAAGCGAAAAGCATGTCAAACGAATTCTTTGCAGGACCATCTTCCATCTGGTAACCTGTGTCCTCACTGTGGGAAGCTGTGTGGATCTAGAATTGGCCTCCACAGTCACTTACGGACCCATCGCTAGAGTCTACACATTTTTTTAGAATTTCCTCCTTTTAAAAAATTTCTTATTTTTTATCCTGGAAGACAATCTTACTCAGTCATGAGTGATCGCCTACTACTACCCTGCGAATAACCAATGCTGGGTTGATTGTTCACAGAACAACCCATGTTGCACCCGACAGATAATCGAGCTCACTCTGGGTGGTCCCCTACTCCTTCCCCCCGATCTTCCAGCCAGTATCCCAGGGGACTTTGTGGCCACCTTGTCTCCTCTACTGCTGCAGTCTCAAGTCCTTTTCCCCTCACCGTAGCTTTCCCCCTTCTAACCTTTTTTTCTGGGAGATCACTTTTTGCAATCTCTGAGTTGACAAGTCAGTTGACAAGCCACCATGGCATGTCACCCATGATGCTTTGTCGTGTTGTGCGAACCCAGTCAGCACAACACGACGAAGCCTTTTGAGAATACATGTTCAAAGATTATGAGTATAAAGTGCTAAATTTCCTATTTCTCTTCTGGGGATGCAGTTTCCATAAAGATGCAAACCTTCCAGTCTCAGGAAGCTGTATCAGATTCATATTACTGTAATTATTCTGCTCCTACAGTCACGTAAGCTTTGGAAGATTTCTTCCAAGGTCACATTAGTGCCCAAGCGACACATTGGAAGGCTATCACTGGATTACCACCCCTTATTATTATTATTTTTTAAGTACAAGAAATTTGCACATTTTTCCCCGTCAATTTTGTTTTAAATAATTTTTTAGTAACACTTGTGCAAGTGTGAGCCACCCCATTTATGGGAGCATGGAGCTTTGACAGTTGTCAAAACTCAGACTTCCGTTTAAAATGATTTTTTTAAACAAGGCTATCCAGGGTTTTTTGACAGGAACATATACATATGTATGTGCAAATGTCCCTGTAAAAAAAAACCTGATTAACCCTTTCAAAAAAAACCATTTTAAAAGGAAGCCTGATATTTGATAACTGTCAAAGCTCCGTGCTCCTGTAAAGGGGGTGGCTCACACTTTTTCACCTTTCCGAGAACCTAGAGTCTTAGGAAAGGGTGGAAAAGTACAAAGATGCTGGGAGCACTCAGGTCCACCCCAAAAAACTAGAGAACCTCTAGTTCTCTAAGGGGGTGATCTACTGGCCACCCCCCTTTCATGAGCAAAGATCACTCACATCTTTGCTTCCCATTGACAGTTCACCTTTTGACAGCTGTCAAGAGAGCGCAAAGTAAAAAAATGAACCTCTTTGCAGCCTCTCTGGGTCAATGTCCGAGGTTGGTGCCTGCTGCACTTTGACAGCAGACACCTCCCAGGACATTGCCCAGGCGAGACTTCCCATTTTGGACCCCAGCAAGTGTGCACCTCCACACTTGTGCAAGTCTAACTAATTTTTTTTAAAAAAAAATTGATGAAAAACTTGCACAATCTTCTTGCACTTAAAAAAAATGTGGGTGGCAAAGCAGTGACAGAACCCTCCAATGTGCCGCTTGGGCACTTTGGAGGGGCTGTCACTGGCTGTCAATTCAGAGATCGCGAAAGGTGACCTCTGAGAAAGAAAGAGGGAAAGGGGGGGAAGCCACTGCAAATGAAACAGGGCTTGTGATTATGACGGGGGACACAAAGCCGGTGATGGTTGCTCCACTGTGCCGCTTGGACAGCTGTCACTAGTGGTGGCCCAAGCAAGATTGGCAAGAGTAGCAAGGGTTTTTTGCCACTTTCCTGTACCCATGAATGGGGTTGGTTGCCTGGGTTTGGATGACACAACAACCCATCATGGGTACAAAAATCTCTACAACAAGCCATGGGTTGGCAGGGTGGCTTGTTGCCCTCAAATATGCCACCCTGTGGGAAGCAGTCCAGGTTCACACAACACGACAACCCACCATGGCATGTCACCCATGATGCTTTGTCGTGTTGTGCGAACCCAGTCAGCACAACACGACGAAGCCTTTTGAGAATACATGTTCAAAGATTATGAGTATAAAGTGCTAAATTTCCTATTTCTCTTCTGGGGATGCAGTTTCCATAAAGATGCAAACCTTCCAGTCTCAGGAAGCTGTATCAGATTCATATTACTGTAATTATTCTGCACCTACGTCACGTAAGCTTTGGAAGATTTCTTCCAAGGTCACATTAGGCATTTATTAGAGGGTGGGATTCTTCTCTAGATTATTACACACAAGCTGTTCAGCATGAGACTTATCCTTATATTGTTATTGTTATTATTAGAGAAAGGCCTGTGAAATTTCACAAGACATGGTGGAAGTAGTTTAGGGGTAACGATACCGTTCCAGCCTTTCTCCCCGTTTCCCCTCACTCCTTGGCCATGCTCCTGCCTGCCAAATTTCCTCCCCTCTTTCTAAAGCAAACCCCAGACTGTGGGATATAGTGCCTCCCTTTGTCTCGCACCCCAGCCTGGCCTATCAGGGTGCACAGGAGGCTAGACAGAGGCAATGGACTGGATCCAGGCTTAAGTCATACTTCAAGTAGACCCATTGAAATCATTTATCCCTCCCTTCCCTTCAGGTTTAGTGTTGTGGGGGATGCTTAGAGGAGAACGAGAAGACTTCAGCTTAATGTAAGGGCTTCTTTCTTCTCTGAGTTCGCATCTTTAGCGTCAGCCCACACTCCCAATCCAGTCCATCAGCAGCTCCTTCTCTCCCTCCCTCTAGAGGAGGGGTGCAGAATCTCAGGCCCATGGGTCAAATCCGGCTTGCCTGGGGTCTCAATCCAGCCCTCCAAAGCTCCCCACATGGCCACCTACCCTTCCCCTGGCCCGCCGCAACCACTGATCGTTTGGTGGTTTCCCAGCTTTTGTGCAAATTTTTCCACCCATTCTGAAAGGCCGAAATGCCTCTCCTAAGCCTTAGTTACCGGCAGTCAGAACTTTAATCTAAAATACGTTGGTATTTTTGGCCCCACCCCTTTTGTCTTTGGAAGGCCCCCTTTTGCCTTCAGCCCCACCCACCGCTGGAATGCAGCCCCCCGAGAGCTTCTTTGAAATGGAATTTAGCCCTTGAGCTGAAAGAGGTTCAACACCTCTGCTCTAGCAAGAAGAATCTGGAATGTAACAAACCTAAGTGCCTTCCCCCTCCACACACCAACACATCCTAATTATATTGTACTTTTGTTTGCATTTTAATTGTAAGCTGCTTTGGGAGGCAATCTTGGCTGAAAAGCAGGGTATAAATATAATAAATAAATATATGAATGAATGAGTGAATATGCTTGCCAAGTCCACAGATGACCTGGCATTCATTTTGTTGCCCAGTGAAGAGTCCTTCCCCCCCCCCCAACTCATTTGGGGCTGGGCGTCAGACTGTCTGGAGTCTGAGTGAGTCTGAAAGAAAGCTGGATTGAGCCTTGGGCAGCCCTGGCCTTGCCCAGAGATGACCTCTAAGCCTTGCCACGAAGCAATAGCATCATCTCAAGCCGCAATGCTTATTTACAGCTGGTGACTTTATCAAAGGAAACTCAGTTGTTCTAGCATGATTTGTTCCTTATAAAATGATGATTGTAGCTAGTAATTGCTCCATTTCCCTTTAGGTACTTAAGAGTTACTTGTTTTATTATCTGCTGTACAGCGTCATCCAAAAAGAAGTGAAAGAAAGCAGGCCTGCAATTCCCTGACTCACTTTTCTTTTCATAGACAGGCCTCCAGTCCATTCTTTGGCGAGCCATGCTGGTTTTTCATGAGTTCTTGTGTATGACAGTGAAGGATTACCCACCAAACTCTTTCAAGATGCTGGGGGTGAATTGCATCAGACCCCACTGTTCATTCCAACTGAATAAATGTTGATATCCGCCATTATCCCCAGCTGTGACCTTTACTCATCCTTGTTTTTATCATTGCTCTCAATTCCCTCATTGCAACTACCTTTCTTTGAGAAGGGTAGTGTTATATTGGGGGATTCAGCTGCAATCCCAAACACAAGTACCAGGGAGCATATCTCACTGTATACAGTAGGACTTATTTTACAATGGGTCTCATTGTATACATGCATTGGACAGTGCTGCTGTTAATCCATTTTATCCATCAATGTCTTGAGCAATGGACTGAGTCTATTTCCCTTTCACTTCAAGGTAATTTGTACAACCCCTTTTAGTAGTTTCATTAAAAATCTCTCACAAGGGACTGCTCACTTTTCAAACTTTGCTGCCCTGATTTGACCTAACACACTAGTGGTGTACCAACATACTAATTTTGCAACACAATCCTATCATGTTTACTCAGATGTATGTCCCACTGTGTTCAACTGGGCTCACTCCCTAGTGTTTAAAGACTCCCATTGCACTCTTTATCACCTGGCCTTCTTTCCACTTTAATTTTCCCTTTGGTCTTCCGGTCACTAAAATGATCTTTGGGCAGCACTGCAGCATCCATTTTTGTCTATTCTTGCCATTCCTTTTAGAACATGAGTGCTCTTTGCTTGTCCTATGACTGTTCAGAAGCTGCTGTCCATTTTAAAGACTCCTTGGTGATTGATTTAGCTCTTCTTTCCATGGGACACAGCTTAGTAACTCAATGTCTTTGTAAAAGAAAAAAAAGTACATTGCTTCTCTAAACTTTGCTTTTGGTGCTTCCCTTCTCTTTGCTTTTTGTAGCATCTCAAATTCAGGTATACCACCGTCCCTTTCTGGATTTTCTTGTGTTCATTTTGCTTCATTCTCTAACAGTGCAATCCTACACATCCCCCCCCCCTCAGAAGCCCCACTGCGTTCAATGGGAGTCACTCCCAGGTAAGTGAACATAGGAATTGCAGCCTAAATAATTGACTCTCCCCTGTAGCTGCCTTCTTCCCTGCATTTCTAGCAGTGCAATCCTCTGTGTGTCTCCTCAGACATAAACCCTATTGAATTCAGTGGGGCTTAGTCCCAGGTAAAAGGGTATAGGATTTTTCAGCCTAGGGTTTTCCCCCCCCCCATAGCTATGCTTGCTTTCCTGTTTTACTGCAGCCTTGTCTCCTGTGACCCTGTCACACTGACTCATAGGCCTAAGAGAGATTTCCCAAGCTGACATTATTCCTCTGGGATCCATTTTGCCCTTTTGCCATAGGGATTTGTCAAGATGAGCATGCCAGTACTACTCACTGTGCTGAGTTCAAACGGAGGTATTCCTAGTCTGTAAGAAAATACTGAGACAAAGTAGGGCAGGCAAAGGGAAAGCAGCACTCAGAGCACATCCCCAAGAACAAACCATTCTTTTAATTAGTTTATTCACATTCATAAATTTTGTTTGCTTCTTACCATCACATATCTTAATTTTCAAATTGTGTCTGGCTCCTCCTAATAAGATGCTTTAGCAGTTTTTAAGCAGAGGCTAGATGGTCACCTATCAAATGTTGTGTAGCCGTGTGGATTTCCTGCATCAGGAGGAGATTGGACAAGACAACCTTAGAGTTCCCTTCCATCTCTATGACTCTATATTTTTTACAGGTTGCATTCCTGATAGACAAAAGGCTCCAAGTTTGGAGCCCTCCACCTATCCTATGCCCTGCGGGCAAGAGCCAGGAAGGTGAGAGGAGGACGAAGGTGATTTTGCCTCCGTTCCTCCATTTAAAATGCAAAATGCAGCTAGGTGGGCCTCTGAGCCCGTCTAACTGATTCACATTTTGGTAGGTGGGGAGGGTACTGGAGAGCCCATGGGACATTGTGAGCTTTTCTACACAAGGCATTTATAGTGCGCTCGTGATTCCTTACTCATGGTTGTTTACGGGCTCTTTTGATGACGTCATGATCCTCCAGTTCTGCTTCTGTTTTTTCAGATCACTTTCCAGGTTGTTGTTTTTTTAGAACAGGGCAAATGGTGCTGTTTCTCCTTGTGTATTTGAGCTATTCCACTATAGCACAGTGCCACCTAGAGGTTATGTAGCAGAAAAGCAGAAAAGGAAGAGCTCTTTGTGTAGAGCTCGGATCTCAATGCTGCGTCGAAACCGAAAGTAGATACAGCAATTAACAGCCTTGTGTAGAAAAGCCCACAGTATCATAGCCTCTCATCCTTCCTCCCCGCCCAACAGCATGCCCCCTTTTCTCCCTGTCTGACTTCTCTTACAAGATCACAACCTTGTAAGAGACGCTTTCTGCAGTGGCTGGGAAGGGGTGCGGGAGGGAAGATCAATGATCAGATCTCCTCTTCTGTGTCCGTAGCTCTGTCTATGGGCACAGAGGAGGTGATCCTCAGCTTCCTATGGCACCCCAGCCACTGTCCAGGGGCCATAGGATTACTCTCCCCTGGTGTTAATGTGCCATTGTTCTAAATTGTTTAAAATTCTTGCACGCCACCTTGATGGCTTTTTAGCTTATAAGGCAGTATATACATGTTAATAATAAATAAATAAATAAATAAATAACATATGGAAAGTATGTAGCTCACTCAGTACCTGACATGGCATAGGTAATTGGTATTAACAATTCCATCTGGTTTATTTACTCCACACAAATTACCCTATGATGAATCACGAGAGCAGATTACCTTAAGCATAAGTGCTGCAGTTGCTTTGCTGTAAGAAAGGATTAAAGCAATTTAATGATAGACTGCAGCCTGTACTAATGGGAGCATTTCAATTCATTACAGCTCTCAGCATAGTCTGGTTGCTGGGCTTTATGAGACCACTGCGGAGGCCTAAAGACGGTGTATCGCCAATCATGTCTCCTTTTCCTTGTTTTAATAAGTGTCACTGTCTGGTACAGACTGGCAAGTGCAGAGCTTCTTTTTTTTTTTACACTTCTCGAACCACCACATTTTCAAGGGAAAGTTAGATGCTGGTGTCTTCTTAGAAATGTTAGCATGGGAACTCAAAAAGGGGGCACTTTGGTGGGTAAGGGGAGGGGGGAGGAGAGGCCAGGATCCTCAGGGCACAGGATGGATGGAGGGCTCTGATCTTGGTGCCCTCCATCTATCAGGAGCGCAATTCAGAGGATTGCATTCTAACATTTTCTTTTCACCTTATAACACTGATACACAGTTCAAATGTTTTTGCAGTGCACCAAGGCCAATGATTTATTATTATTATTATTATTATTATTATTATTATTATTATTACATTTAAATTCAATTTTTATTACATTTCCAAAAAAAACAAAACAAACAAACAGAATACATACATACTACAACAACAGCAACAACAAATAAAGCTTATCAATATTAATACATAAATCCACCCCAATCCCTCCCCACTCAATCCACATTAGATTATTATATTTCACTTCTTTATAAACTGCTTCTTTATAAACTACTTCTTTTCATGAATCCCACAATTTTTTATACGCTTCCATCAACATTGATCTATTTGAATGTTTTTTTCAGGGATGTTGAAGAGTCCTTGGTTTCGAGTCACGAGTCGAGTCACGAGTCTTTGGACCCGAGTCTTGAGTCTGAGTCTGAGTTCTTGCTCCAAAATGGTGACTCACGAGTCCCGAGTCACTCCCAAAGCTGACTCCACGAGTCCCTATTAAAATCAATCAGGCTTTTCCCCAACAAAATAAGGCTATTTCAGATGTGTGGCTTAAATAAATTCTAGGCACAAGTGTGCCTTTTTATTTCAAAACTCTGCCACTGATTTTGGCAAGAACAGACCAGGCAGACAAACCCAAAATAACCAGGCAGGCAGAGGAGGCAGGGCACCCCAAAACAGGCAGGCAGAGGTGTTTGTCTTGGACAATTCAAACTGTTGAACTGGTTAAGAAGAGACCAGGCAGGCAGAGGAGGCTGGGAACCCCAAACAGGCAGGCAGAGGCAGCCAAACCCAAAATGTCTGAAAGGTTGCATTTTAGGGAAATGATTTTAAAAAATAAACTTGCTGTACTTCCTAAAACCTATCCATGTTGCGTTTCAGGAACACGATTTTGGAACACGAGTCCTTGGTCTCGAGTCCCGAGTCGAGTCTCGAGTCCCATTAAAACTATTGGGACTCGAGTCTGACTCGAGTCAGAGGGGGGACTCAGTCCGACTCACGAGTCGAGTCCTGGAGTCCGAGTCCCTATCCCTGGTTTTTTCATATACTCTATGTACTGTCGCCAAACCTTCTTAAAAGTACAGTAATACCTCGGATTACGAGTAACTCGGTATGCGAGCTTCTCGTAAAACGAGCAAAATTTTAGCATTTATTTACATTTGAAAGTCGAGCAAGTCTCGCAACACGAGCCACACACTCTTCCTGTGACTAGCACTTAAAGTGCCAGCTCCCCGGCTTTGCCTAGCCGGAAGGGAGCGAGGCACAGCCGCTCACTCTGTGGGCGCCTCACGCTGCTGCGCCGGCTCCCTGCCTGGGATCCCCATGGAGGCGAGGCGTGGGCGCTCGCTGTGCAGGCGCCTCGCGCCGCTGCGCCGGCTCCCTGCACCGAGAAAGGGCTGGGAACAGCCCTGTGGCACTGCATTTCCTCGGCAATGCAGTGCCATGGGGCTTGTTGCCCATGCTTATTGGGGCCACAGTTCAGCTGAGTAGCAGCCCCGACAGGCAAGGGCAACGAGTCTCTTACAGATTCCAAAAAGTGGCAGCTGTCATCCCCTCTCCCCGAAGTGCTCCCGTGGTGTCCCCTGGGATACCGACGGGAGGAACAGGGGAGAGGTGGTGCCTACAGACCCCCGCTGTGGCCAACCATTAGTCTGGCACAGCCAGGGCCTGGGGGCAACTTTAAGCCCACAGAGGCTTCAGAGCCTCTGTGGGCTTAAAGTCACGTGCGAACCCAGCCATTGTCTGCAACAAAGAATAGGCAGTAAATGTACTTTTGGCTAACTAGCCTATTGCAACACATTTGCTAGTAGATACTTAACAGAACTATTTTTAGTCTTCTTTGCAAAATGATATAATAAGCCATCAACTCCTACACGTTTTCTATTCAAAGCGTGCATGAGGATCACCCAAATCATCTTAACATTCCCCATTGTTTTTCTTAAAATTCCTGGCTTTCACAGATGCAATAGAAAAAAGGTCAGTTTACATTTTTTTTGTAAAAAGAAAAAGTAAAAAAAGGGAAGGCAACCAGTTGCAGCCTGCCTGGTCTTTGTAACATGAACACATCAAACACACTTCACAATTTTTCTCTTAAGAAAAAAAGAGGAATAACTGCAAAATGTTAGCTTTGCAGATGTGTTTGTTTAGGTTATTGTCTACTTGGTTTCCACATTAAGAGCCTGCTAACATACTAACATCTCTGTGGTGTCAAGTGAAATTAGGTGAATCTGTTGGCTCAGATTTAAACTAACTAACACAAACATTCATTGAAAGTTTGAACCAAAAACATATAAACTTTAGCAAATCTAAACTTTTGACTTTTTTTTTTAAATTAAAAAAGCTTGAGTCTGTCTTAGTAGTGTACCAGGCAGAGCAATCCTAACTCCCAGACCAGCTGACTGGCAGGGGGTTAGGAGGTGCCCTCCCACCAGTGCAGAGGACCTCTGCTGGTAAGCCGGAGGCATGTCTGCCCCAGAGTATTGCGAATACACCGTGCAATTACACCTTAAAGAGCTTTAAGCTAAAATATGCAGGGATTTTTCATATTTTGGGCCCCACCCCTTTGCCCCTGCCCACCACTGGGATGCGTCCCCCAAATCTTCTCCAAAATGGATTTTTGTCCTCGGATTGAAAGAGCTTCAACACCCCTGCTTTAACAGTCTCCTGCTGTGGTTTGATCTGGATCAGGGGCCCCATGCCTGCAATTTGCAATGGGGAGGAAAGCTTCCATAGACTCTGACCCACAACCATGATCCTGTTCTGGATTGGCCTCTCCACGCTCTTTGAGGTAAAGGACTTCTAGGGAGGCATCTTCATGACAAGGCATTCTTTTGTGCAAGCCACTGGTCCTTCTTGGCATTAGAAAAACAAACAAACATGGGTGCCAGCGTAGGAGGCAAAAGTGTGAAAAATATTCTGCCATGCTTACTCAGCTATAAGTCCCCTTCCCCCCTAATGTAAGCCATAATCTCTTGGACACTGATATTTTGCTTACATTACATTATCTGATTCAAACTTCAGCTATAATTGGCATTTTTTGTCTCCGTGGGAGGGAATGATAAAATCCAGATATTTGACAAGTGATAAATGAAGGATTATTAGTGCGGCGGCTCCATTAAACTTTTTGCCCCAAGTCAGAATAGAACTTCTTGCCCTTAGGAACAGCTAATTTAATTTTCCCTGCTGAAATACAAGACAAGGAGCCATTCTTCATTGTAATTGGACCCTTGAAGAAAGAAACTAGAAGGAGGAAGTTTCATGGAGCCCTCCAAATTGGTTTTCTGGTAAATGTTACTGCTTTTTGCTCTTCTTTTTTAGTGATAAATCTGAAGCTGAATTGTACATAGACAACCATTGCAAGAATTGCTGTCATAGATCTATTGCAGTGTAACCACAAAGGAAGTGAAATTAGACCCAAGTGAGGACAAAAATAAGAATAAAAATACTTTTAGTTCCTCCTGAGGCAAAAGAGAACTTGTCCATCATTGTCTGCTCTCATTATATCACCTTCCTTTGAACCAAACATGTGGAGCATTCAGCAGTTTATAATGAGGATAATGACAACAGCCTTTAATTAAGTTGGGGAGCCAAGGTCTAGCAACAATGGTAAAATGAGGAAACTGTGTACGTTCTGAGTTGCTTTCTGCATTCTATTTTGTCATCGGGTTTGTTGTTTTGCACTTGTACAATTTGTTACCTGAGAATTAAACCTTAATTTCTACTTCCCCTGGAAGCCTTTTGCTTTATGGGGGTTTCAAATTTGAGCATTTAAAAAAATGCTTTCCATGTTACGATTTAAAGCTCACCCTGGAAAATCTGAATTTCAAAGGGCTAAAATATAAAGGACCTATATCTGGATCATGGATGGGCCAAATACAGCACCTGAAGCAATTTTATCAGGCTTCACCAACTTGTAATAAACTGAGGTAAAATGTGTTTTGCCTATTGTTTCACTCATAAGGGAAAGTTGTATGTGTTAGAGAGATCCCATACTTTAATGTTGCATGTCTTGCTGTCTGTGTGTACTTCATGTACATATATTGTACTAGCTTTTGCCCGCGTCTTCGTTCGCGTGATGAAGAGTGATCGTGCCAAATTTGCACAGGTCGTCATTTTCCTATAGGCACTATTTGTTCACAATTCCTTAAGGTCGCTGACCGCTGTTTTGAATCGCTCCATAGGAAAGGTAGGTCCCCCGGGACTACATAATGAAATCCCAACTCCCCCGGGACTACCTGCTCCCCCGGGACTACACAATTAAATCCCTGCTTCCCTCCCTGGATTACACAATGAAATCCCTGCCCCCCCGGGAATACACAATGAAATCCCAGCTCCCCCAGGACTACACAGTGAAATCCCTGTTCCTCTCCCAGGACTGCACAATGAAATATCTGCTTCCCCCCCTGGACTACACAATGAAATCCCTGTGTGTCCCCCCAGGACTACGCAATGAAATACCAGCTTCCCCCCCCGCGGGACTACAACACAACAATAAAATCCCAGCTCCCCCCCCCCCCAGGACTGCACAATGAAATCCCTGCTCCCCCCTCAGGACTACGCAATGAAATCCCAGTTCCCCCCAGGACTACACAACAATGAAATCCCTGCTCCCCCCCCCGGGACTACACAACAATGAAAGCCCTGCTCCCCCGGACTACACAATGAAATCCCTGTTCCCCCCCCTCTGGGACTGCACAATGAAATCCCTGCTCTCCCCCCCCCCCCGGGACTGCACAATGAAATCCCTGCTCCCCCCCCCCCGGAACTACACAACAATGAAAGCCCTGCTCCCCGGGACCACACAATGAAATCCCTGCTCCCCCCCCAGGACTACACAATGAAATCCCTGTTCCCCCTCTGGGACTGCACAATGAAATCCCTGCTCTCCCCCCCCCCCCCCGGGACTGCACAATGAAATCCCAGCTCCACCCCGGCTGTGGTTCATATGAACATTCTGTTTTGACGCAGGAGAGATTTGCATATCCGCTCCTGATTGGCCCCTGTGGCAGTTCATACGAACATTCTATATGTCGTTGGAGTGATTTGCATGACCGCTCCTGAATGGCCCCTGTGAACATTCCAAGTGACATCATTGGCTCTCATCTATTTTGGGCCGTACAGGTGCAGCCAGGGTTTTTCGGAGATTTGAACCCACCAGTCTTTGTCCTTGGGTGATGGAGAGTATGTGTGCCAAGTTTGGGGCAGATCTGTCAAAACGTGATGGAGCCTATGCGACGACGCCCCACACAGCAATCATTCAGTCAGGCAGTCATTTTAAAAGTTTCCCTCCCTTTTCACCCCCTCAGAGAACATTCTAAATGACCTAGGGGAGATTTGCATACCCAGCCCTATTGGCCCCTGCAGGAATTCATACGAGCATTCTAAGTGTCATATGGGCTATTTGCATAACTACTCCTATTGGCTCCTGCAGCAATTCTGAGGTGAGGCCGATTTGCATAACTGTTGCCCTGTTGTTTTGCCCATAGGAGATATGAGTGTGGGGTGATTTTGCCCCCTTTTTTCACCCCCTTAGGGACGGAATTTCCAAAAATCCTTCCTTAGTGGGTGTCTACGACTACATCATAAAAGCAATGTTCCTTCAAAATTTCATGTTCCTAGATTAAACAGTTTGAGCTGGGTATTTATGAGTCAGTCAGTCAGTCAGTCAGTCAGGACACTTTATTTTATATATATAGATTGCTACCCTTATGTATGTTCCAGAATGGCAAAGGGATGCTGCCAATCTACCTCTTTAGAGAAGCACATGTGCTCTATTGCTCTGAAGCTCTTACTGATAGTTGGAACCAACTTTATTACAGAGCCTGATCATCTGTGAAAGAGTTGGATGCCAGGGCCCAGATAATTGTCTGAAGAATAGGATCACTCCTGAACTAATTCTCATATTCCATCTCAAAGTGCAAGAGAGTTACTTTCTTGTATGTTATAGCTAGGCTAGAGAGTGTACGTGTTCTCAAACTCAGTCAGTATCTCTATCTTAAACTGGTGACAGGGGTTGGAAACAGAGGGTTGGACTGTAGCAGACACAATTTCTTTTTTCTGTACCTGTGTGTCTATGTGTATTATAGATCCGCAGTTGATTGCTTCTACCCGAGAGTGGCCTCCTCCTTCATTTGGCTTTAATTATTACCTCAAAACCACTAGGCCTCAGTGTTGCTGTTTGGCTTTTACCAACCATCCAACCTTGTATCTCATAAGGGTTGCTGAGTTCCTTGTAAGGGGCAGAGGGCCCAGTATTCTTATACCAGATGCATGACCTGCAGAAATTCAATTTCTGTGCAACTTTATGAGGATAGACACAGCACCTGTGGATAGTCTGCCTGTACTTCAGCTGCACGACTCTTGGGAGGGCGATGACAGGCCTGGCTTTATTTAGTATCTCTCTTGGTTTAGAGCAGCATTTCTCAAACTGTGGGCCTTTAGCATAAGTTAAAAGGTAACACATTTTGAAATGTGGCATTCCCAGAGCTTTCCCTGACACAGTCACCCTCTAGGACTGTATATGGAATGATATTTGTTCATTGACACTCTAGGACTTCTTGTTTGAGAGTCAGAAGTCCTGTTCAGGCATTTTCCTGAACGCGTGAGGTCTTAAAGTGGGTAGAGCGACGGGGCTATGCACACTGGTCCCGCCCCCCTCAGTTCAGACTTTGCCATATTGAATTGGCAAGTTCTGAAAGAGAGTTCTACCTGTGTTTGCTTATCAGGGTTCCCGATCACATGGCGAGTTCTACTCATGTCCAAGTAAACACAAGTACAGCTCCTATTCAGATTCAACACAGCAAGGTCTGAACTGTGTGGGGCAGGGCACAAGCAACAGGAGACATGGGAGGCGGGGCCGGTGTGAATGGCCCCTTGGCTCTGCCCAGTTTAGGCCCTCATGCATTCAGGCAAACGCCTGCACAGGGCTAGAGAGAAGTGTGCCTTCCTATGAGATACGATCTCTTAAGAACTACATGTCCCAGAGTTCCTTAGTTCATGCTGGAATTTTCTGTGCACTTGAAGAAACCAACAATGCAACCAGTGTGGAATGGTAGTTTCAGTTGCATGAATACTTCAGTTGCGTAGACTCCAGGTGTCTCTTCCAGTGAACAGATAAATCTGGGACTTAGGTCCACTACTCTGCCACTGACAGTCATCCAGTTCCAAGGCAATGGCTAAGCTGGAACCAGCCATATCCATATTGCTTAATAACATGTTTTTGAGCTTGAGTGCACATGGAAAGCCCTTAATACAACATGTTAAACTGAAAGGTTTTTTTGTTATTTGAATTTAAACTTCAGCTTCCAGACATTCATGCTGACAGCTGTGTATATGAAACATGATCTGAAACCTAAACTCACATAGTCCTTGATAGTTTACTAGGTTAGGTCCCAACCTCAAAGCATGAGGTTCTTGGTCCAAGCCCACACGGAAAAACATTTTAAGCAATATTTTAGAAGAGTAAGATTCTGTTCCTCAATCAGAATGGATATGATTAGCGTCATGTTTCCACCAGGCACACTGGGATATGTCATTCCCATGCCTTCCTCAGCAAGAACATGAATCTGCTAAGGGGGTGGACCACCCACCACCACCTTTGCCTTCACTGCCTCCTTCTTCTCCTGCCCCAGGTAAGTTTGGGGGCCATTGGGGAACAAGGGAAGGGGGGGAAGGTGACAGCAAAGGCAGCAGCAGATGCTTCAAGCTCCCACTGGTGTTTTGAGCATCCTCACTTGAGGCACATGTAAAACATCAATCCTTTGCATGCACTTGGAATGCATGTAAAGGATCACACTCTTTTGGAACAAAGAAAAGGATGCTCTTGCATCCCTACCAGAATCAGTGAGGCAAACAGGATGAAAAATAGAAATTGGGAATTGGGATGGGTAGGTAGTTCCAAGAGAAAACCCTTTCCTAAAGGTACAGCTTGATATTCCACCAAGGAACTGTTATTTACCTTGAGTGCAACATCTTTCTGCTTCCTTTTGCAAGGGGTGATGGGATTTGAGGACAGTGACAGAATGACAACAGTTGTCCCAAATGCAGCACAAAAAGGTTCAGCATAAGTGAGTCCTAATGATAACACACATTTCCCACCAGAACTGATCAACATGGTAACTTGAATATACTATTTTTATATAATGTGCAATCAGTGCTGAAGAGAACTAGACATTCTCTTGGCAAATGCATGGCCACAACCCCAGTGTGATTTGGTGGTGAGAGTGTTGGGCTGGGACTTGGGAGATCGGGTTCTAGTCTCCACTTGGCCATGAAGCTCACTGGGTGACTTTGGGCCAGTCACTGACTCTCAGCCTAACCTACCTCACAGGGTCATTGTAAGAATAAAGTGGAGAGGAGAAGGACCATGTAAGCCGCCTTGGGGTCCTGGCAAGAGGAAAAAAGGCAGGATACAAATATAATAATAATAATAAGTGCATGGGGTCAATTTACAGGGGAGAATTAGTGGTGGACAGGAGGGAAAGGCACATAACTCCTTCCATACCAAGTGACTGTCCCCTTCTAAAGCAAGTTTACGTGCAGCTGAGTTCACTTCTAGTTTCAGAGCTTTGATGGCAAAACAAAAAACAATTAAAATGACTGGTGAGGTCATTTGCAGGAGAAAATTAATCGGAAAGGAAATGGTTAAGCACCCCCTTGCTACCCATAGGTTCTACCAGGCAAGTGTTCCCCAGGGCTCTGTGGCGTAACCCCACAATTCAGTTCCCTGGTGTATGTCTGCATTAGTATGTTTAGTGTGTCTAGAATGTTGAACCGAGTGGGTGTCGTTTGTGATGTATTGGAAAGGGTGGGGGGGAGTATATAAGGAGTGTTTGAGTGATGTCAGAGTTAGTTAAATAGTGGTGGGGCCGAGCCTGGAGTCGGCTGGAGGCTCGCTCCGGGCTCGGCCCTCCACGAGCGGTGGCGGCCCAATCCCGCTCTTCAGAGCGGCGCGTAGCATTGTCCACGCCGCTCATGCCGCTTGAGCTGCCACCGGAGAAGCCCCACCCGCCGCCGGACCCCCCCACCGCTGCCGCCAGGACCCCCCGCCGCCTACCTGGTCCTGCGCGGCGGCGCCTCCGCTGGAGCTGGAGCCACTGCTCCGGCACGCTGGACCCCTGCCCGCGCTCTGTTTTGGCGGGAGGAACCAGGGCAACAGGGCTTAAACAGCCCTGTTGCCCTGGTTTCCCCAGCCAAAAACAGAGCGCAGGGGTCCACCGTGACGGAGCAGGGTCCCGTCGCGTCACTTCCTCCACGCCGGAAGTGACTCGACGGGACCCATCGGACAAGGGAGGAAGGCTCTCCACTCCGCGGAGAGCCCAGGTAAAGCCCGTGCGCATGGCTGAGCAGCCCGTCGGATGTGAGCAGGCCCAGTTTGGGCCTTGCTCCTGTCTGATGGGTTGCTCGGCTACATCCCTAAGAGTAGAGTGTTGGTTGTAGTGTGTTGGGAGTGTTAGAGAGTCTGGGAGTTAGGTTAGGTGGGTTATTTGTGTCTTGTCAGGAGTTTTAAGAGGAATCAGTGATTGTATGAGGAGATTGAGTATTTAGAGTTATAGGGACTTAGGTTAATTATAAAGTGTTTGGTGTAGGCAGGTTTATTTTCTGGAACTAAGATTTTGAGAATTAAAATAAACTTATTTTTATTTTGTTTGCTACCCAAATCCTACGTGTCAGCTTGGTGTTATTAACCTGCATTACTTTTAAATCTACACACGCACACACCTTTGTACCCACAGTATCATAAATTTAAGCTTGATCCTTAATAACCAGTATTAATCTTTCCCCTCATGAGTAGGGGAAAGGTTTCATTTGACCCTCCCCTCAGGTTTTTAAGTGTTGATGCTTAGCCTGAGAAGGGTTTATGCGCCTGGTCCTAAAGTGTAAGGGCCCGTGTGGTCAGCAGCTCCTCATTTGTCATATGAAGGAATTCCTTCTTTCCCTTCTAGCATCTAGTTCCACCCAGGTGAGAGCTGCCACGCTGCATTGATCTTGAGCCGATTTTGGACATTTTTGACGTGTGTGAAAGTATCATTTAATCAGGTATCTCTCCCTCCCCCCCCCCCCCCATCTGCTGCCCAGTGCTAATTTTATTTTCCCACTTAGATTTGGTAGGGGCAAAGAAAAACAGAAGAGCAGTATTTGGAGATTACTCACACTAATCATTCTTGTATAATAGGTCAAGATGTCTGACTAGAGACAAGCTAATGGAGAGAAGGATGTCATCTGTTTACAAACATTTCCGTTAACATGCTGGAATGGCAAGCTTATTCATCCCAAGCCAGAGCTCCCAGAGGTCAATTTGAGGAGAAAAAGGCATAGTTGTGATATTAATCATACCGACGCCTGATTGTCTGATACTTTTTGACATATTCTGGAAAACTAACTACAGCAAATTTTGGCAGGGAGTTCAGCAGCTTTTTAATGAAATTGTTTTTTGTATGTAAAACATTAGCGTTTATCTAGTCATTAATCTTTGCATATTACATTTTCACATATTATAATGACAGAATTTTAAAAATGTGCTTTAGATCCAAAACTGTACACCACAGTACTATTCTATCCATCTCTATCTATCTATCTATCTATCTATCATTTCTAATCACTTTGACATTTTTAGAATTTCCCCCGATAGTTCAGAATGGTTCAGGGTACAAAGTAGTATTTCAAAGGCTACAAGCCATGAGTCACCTGGCAATGAATGGCTAACCTGCTGTGATGTCACAGTGGGTCTGTGTAGGTAGAGTGAGTCTGTGTAGGGCATAACTCCTGTGACTCACTGCCCTGAGAACTAAGTGAACTTAGGATTCAACTCTTGAGGTTAAATTAAACCATACAAGTCTAGCCTAGACACCATAGACATTTGAATGACACAGTTTAGGCGCAAGTCAGTTGAGTAGTTTTGGAACATTTCAATGTTCCAGACAGAGAAGACTTGCAACTTATGATATAAATACGTCAGGATGATATCAGTTTATTCCTGTTACCCAAAGACTGATGCAAAAAGGAAGGGATCGAGGAGCCGAAAGTATAAAAGATGAGACAAAGTGTAAGAAGACAAATTCACAGATTCAGCAGGCCTATATTTAGAAAACCCAAGATAGATCCTAAAATTAGTTTGATGAGAACCATCTCTGATATATGCCTTTCCTTTCACTGTCATCTGCTGACATTAAGCTCTGAAGCTTCCTGTGATGTCAGTTTTTGAATTATTTGTTTCATGATTGCTGAGTGCTGACTCAAAAGTTAAATGCCCGGAGAGGGAAAGTGTGTGTGTGTGTGTGTGTGTGTGAGTGTTTAAAAAAAGAAATCATTCATCTCTCTCCCTCACCAGAAATCTTTTAGAAACAATGGCACTATTATAAATATTCCATGATAGTGCCTAGCACATGCTTTTCTGTTATGTTCTTGAACATTCATAGCAATTCCTTACACAGTATTTGTCACTTAGGTCCACCACTCTGCCCCCGATAGCCATCCAGCTCCAAGGTAATGGTGAAGCTGGAAATAAGCACAGCATAAGATACCATACCATATATATATATATATATATATAGTCTAAATATCAGGTCAGTTAAGGGCTTGACCCTTAACAGTTGTTGTAGTTTCCCATTTTGGAGCTTCAGTCAACATGGAAAGCCCTTAGCACAACATGTTAAAATGAAAGGGGTTTTTGTTAATTGAAATCTTTTTTTCCAGTTTGCTGAATATGCCTCTGTAATCCCCCAGACCATCCCCTGTGAGCCCCTACTCCCCTTCACCTGGAGTATACAGGCTTTGCTGCTCAGGGCCATCAGGAAGAGTGAGGCAGCCACCTCAAGTGGCAAGGTGTTGAAGGGCAGAGCTATGTGTGCCGAGCTAGCCTGCGGCCCTCAGGTGTGGTGCTAGACACTGTCCTGGCTGTCTCCAGTGCTGAGGTAAACTTCAGCTGCCAGTCCAGTGAGCTTCTGTACATGGAATGTGGAGAGGCGCCATCTTGTCCTTTTCCACAGGCAGCAAAATGTCTTGGGCTAGCTCTACAGCTGCTCTTCCTCCTCTGAGAGCCGCGGCTGTGGAAGCCGCAGCAGGAACAGGTCTGGCTTTATTTCTCTCTGCCCCATTCCCTCTCATCTAACCCTGTTTTGTTTAGATTCTGTTGGTATTTTGTTTTATGACCCACCTTGGCGGCCCTTCTCAGGGCCAAAAGGCAGTATAGAAATGTCTTTATAAATAAAATAGATAAGCAATTCTCCTCTTTCTTCCTAGTGCCTGGAGCAATGACTGTTACAGTAGTATCCTACGCACCAGGGACCTTGGGATATGTAGTGTTTTTTTTTCCAGGACACTTGTCATCCATACTAACATCAGGTGCCCTGGGAAAACTGCTTGTCCCAGAACTCCTAGTACATGCAGTGCTGCTGTGGGTGCATTCCAGATGCCAGACAAGAAGGGGAAGAGGAGAGGGAGAGAGACTTCTCTCCTTCCCTGCTGCCACTGCTACAGCAGCTCCACAGCAAGTGAGTGGATGGGTGAGAATGGAACAGAGCAGTTCTTCTCTGGTTTGGATTAAAATCCAATCCAACCATAGAAGAACTCGAGGGACATAATGCTTGTCTAGTACTGAAGATGAGCATCACACAAGTCATTGAAGTTTGTATGCTGAACCAGAATAACAAATGTAGGAGTTATTCTAGTTAAAGCTACATTAGCTACTGAAATTAAGTGATATATTACCTGCCTGTATCACTAAAAAATCTGAGCACATTAGCTACAAAAATGAATGGGTTTAACTTCACCGTACAGTGCATTATTAAGCCTGGTTTATTCAGCAGTTTATATTTATATCCTTTCATGTGAGATATATTGCAGTTTGTCTCTAAAGCTGAGTGCTAATGAGTGAACCTAATCTACCCACTGGCTCCCATGCAGCTGAAACATGAGCTCTTAAATCTGTGTCCCATAGCCTATACCAAGGTTAGCCAAATTCCCAATTTTTGTTTTACCTTTTAACAGGGATAATTCTTATTTTGGCTACAATCCACGGTTCATGTTATTCTAGATGAGGCCTATTAAAGTCATCAGAATATTTTCAGCCTAATTTGCTGTTAATATATTATAGAATCTATTGAATTTTTGTGTTTTTTTGTAGATCTGAAAAACAGTGAAGGAAAATGTTAAGACCCCATCTTAAGATGCATGCATGCATGGTATCACTTTTGAACAGTTACACATGTCTCCGTTTTATTGCAAAGATACACATTAGGCAAGACAACATGTGGAGTCTTGCCGAACATATGTTTGCAGTATAATAGTCTTGCATATTCCATTTTAAGTGATGTCGGAACTTTATATTCACCAGCAAAGATTATGAAGGCAAAAAAATGAAGAAAAGGCAGGAAAAGAATTTAAAACTAGTTGGAAATACAATCCCAGAAAATGTTAGCTATTATAATACAACATATTCAAGGACTGAAAACCAGCATTGAAAAATAAAAATAAAAATGGAAAAATGCAAACATGATTGGAAAACGTAGTAATGTCACAGCATGAAAAGACATGCATTTTGAATACACCACAATGAAAGGTAGAGAGTAGAGTTTTTCAATCCACAAAAAAATGAACAAATGTTGTGATATGTTGCAAGCAAATTAAGCCTGAAATCATCAGCTATCTAACTCAGGAAAGAATAAACACAGAATAGCAAGAACAGGAGTGCCAACGTCTACAGCAAAATTAACTTAAATTAGTTAGAAAATAGTTGTACATCTGGAATACAGAAAATGACAACAATTACATTTTGCTTCACAAGCTTCATCATGGGAGATCCATACAGGTAAAAGGAAGTACTTCACACAGCACATAGTTAAATTATGGAATTTGCTGATACAACAAGTTGTAGGACTGTCACTAGCTTAGAGGACTTTAAAGGTGGGTTGACAAATTCGATGGCTACAAGTCATGATGGCTATAGGCTACCAGGCCCACCTTCAGCAATCAGCATGGTGGGTCAAATGCTGGGACCCATGGGACCTGAATGGACCACTCTGGCTGATGTGTGGTCATGTGGGCATTTTAGGAAGGGCCCAGTTGAGATGAGTCCCATGCTGTTGGAAGCATGAAGGAGGCTTCGGATCTGCATTCCAGGAAGGGCTGAAATGCTGTTGTGTGAAGTTTCCCCCCTCCCCGACCTCTTTCACAGGCATCATTTTACCCCGCCCCAAATTGCTGGGGAAAAAAGGGGACAAATATTTGGCACAGCTTTAGTTCTAGCCCTGCTTCTCTGATTGACTCCAGCAAATCTCAGCAAGATACAGACAATGGGCCAGTTTGCATGACCGCCTGCACACCCTGTGGCTTAAATAAGCCATGGAGGGTTGTGGTGCAGTGCCAGCCACTATTGTGAATATTCAAGTTGTGGCTGGCGGGCTCCGCAGCTTATCATGACGTGTGAACCTGGGCAGGGTGGCTTATTGCCATGGTTAACAAGCCACCCCAGAACCCTACTGCAGCCCATGGGTTCTGGGAGGCTTGTTACCCATGGCAACAAGCCACCTGCCCAGGTTCGCACATCATGAGAAGCTGCGGTGACCACCTGCCATAGCTTGAATATTCACAATGGCGGCTAGCACATACCACAACCCACCGTGGCTTATTTAAGCTATGATGGGTGCTGGCAATCATGCGAACCAGGTCAGTAGATACAGGGAAATAAGTTTCCATAAATATCCATAAGCATGACCCACAATGGAGCTTAATCTTTTTCCCTCGTGGTAATGTGGTTGCAGCCAGAGCTGGGGCCTATTGATCTCTGGGCCCCAGTAAAGTATACCTACTCATACTTGAGCCCTGGTTAAATCCTTCCACCACTGGAGATGTGTGGACACTTGACCCAGCTAGATAGAAAGAATGATTGTGTGTGGGGGGGGGGATGGAAGAGAAACAAAGGACAAGGAATTAAACTTGTTCCCAGCCCCTTCTGGGGATGCAAGTGATATGATACCTAATGAAGAGTTATTACAGGCCTGTGGCTCACGCTGGCTCAGCTTGTCTGAGCGTGGAAAACTAAGCAGGGTCAGGCCTGGTTATTACTTGGATGGGAGACCCCTCCTCTAGTTTCCTGCATTGAGCAGGGGGTTGGACTCGATGGCCTTGTAGGCTCCTTCCAACTCTATGATCTATGAATCTAAATGATGCATTCAAGTGATAAGGTAGCATATGTTAATATAAAGTCAATGCATGCTCATTCATGTGTTATAAATGCGACATGTAACAAAATATTTTGGTGTAGGGTTCTGCTGTTCATATTCTGGTTGCTCCATTCTACCCCTTCCTTTCCTGTTCTCCTCTGCCACAGTCAGCCAGTCAGTCATTCTGTGGGCACTGAGCATGCTCAGCCCTCACTGGGCACTTTTAGGTGCTTCCCCCAAATCTGCCAAAACCTCCCTCTTGTGTGTGGTGTGGTGTGGTGTGTGTAGTGCACCGCACCGCACCACACCACACCACACCACACCACACAACAGCAGCAGCACTCATGCCCAAACATCAGAAATAGAGGGAACAGCATCACACTGCTATCACCAGAATGAGACATACATACGCATATACATATATGAAAACCTTTGTAAAGTACCGTAGTTCTACGCTACATTTCTTTCTGTCACAGGGCTTACAAACTCATACTTGATACTTGCAAAATGAGCTTTTTTGTATAAAGTCACCTTACAGTAGAGTGCAGAAACTTTACAGCGCTAAATGCAGGAAATTCCCTCTCCCCCCCACAAGTGTCCCATGACCTGTCTGAACAAAATGCTAAAATGACGTGGCCTTTTCTTAAGAAGGAAGGAACAGGAACTGTATAAATCTTATCGGGGGGGGGGGGGAGATAACAGAATCAGATTGAAACCAGAGTAACTGTTGGCGCTGAAGCCAATACAAATAAATAGCAAGGGACAATTAGAAGAGAAACCAGTGCTTAAAAAAAACCAACCACCACATGGGTGCAATTTGACTATACTTTTCAAACAGTAAATAAGGTAATTGTTTGACAAGAAGAGAAAACAGCAAGAAATATGACTTTCTAAATTTGTAAGGTAACACAAGTTACAGGTGAATGCAATTAATGTGCATGGTGGGGGTTCTTTAGTTATGCAAATGTCAGCGAGGAAGCCAGAGCAGCCTTAGAACCGGACCCATGGGAAAGTTGTAACTGCTTCTCTTCCTACTATGGTCCCAGGCCAGCAACAACAACAACGGCCTCTGCAGAGCTGCTATTTCAAGGAAAGCTCTCAGTGCAGTGTTCTCCAACCTTGGGTCCCCAGATGTTTTTGGCCTACAACTCCCAGCATGCCCCAGCCAGCTATGCTGGCTGGCTGGGGCATGCTGGGAGTTGTAGGCCAAAAACATCTGGGGACCCAAGGTTGGAGAACACTGTCTCAGTGGCACCAATGGAGGCTTCCCTTGAAATGTAAACAGCACTTTCAAAGAGGTAACTTCTATGGGGCAGCAGGGGCTGAGAAAAGAAACTTCCTTCCCTCTGAACATGTAAGTGGGACCATCAAAGCAGACCACTGTAACCCTTCACTCTTCAGCAGATATGTGCATGCAGAATCCTCACATGCAGCAGGATGCCCTCTGGGGTCCTTTGCATTGGACTCCATGTTCACATCACTGCCATTGCCACGGGGCCTAGAGAAAAAATAATCAGTTAAAAGCAGTGAGCGCAGCTATAAACACACAGCAATTTCTCAGTGAAAATGCTGTTGGAGCTCTTTAATTAATTGTTGTGTAAAATAGTGTCCCAAGTTGGGATATGCACTTCTCTTCCCTGGCCAAGCGGTGATAATTTAACAAAATCGACTTGTGAGCAATAGTTAACACTTTAGTCCTCGGTATTTATAAAAATGAACGTGGACTTGGAGAACTTATTCAGTTGCCATCACAGAGTCTTTTACAAGACTCTTTCTCCACTTCGCTCTGGACGCAGGTGTCAAAAGTTATTACCGTAAAACCTTTTGTGATTGGTATTGTATAAGAAGTGTAACGTTTGTGTTTATGGGCTGAGGTTGCCATCCTAAACACACTGGACTGGGAGCTCATCCCGTTGAACTCAGTGGTGATGACTTCTGAGTAGACATGTGTGGGACTGCACTTTTAAGATTGCTGTCCTCTCCATAGCTCCAGAGCAATCCTAAGCGGACCAGAAAAAGGAGAGAAGGGGTGAACTGACCACTGCTTCCTGAAGTCCTGCTGGCTTGTGCTAGGCAGGGCAGGCAAGTGGGGGGGGGGGCAGCCTAATCTTTTTTTCTCTGGTGGTTCTTTGGTTTCCCCCCACATTTATTTATTTATTTATTTAATACATGTTTATCAGGGATGTTGAAGAGTCCTTGGTCTCAAGTCACGAGTCGAGTCATGAGTCTTTGGACCCGAGTCTCGAGTCCGAGTCCTTGGTCCAAAATGGTGACTCACGAGTCACGAGTCACTCCCAAAGCTGACTCCACGAGTCCCTATTAAAACCAATGGGGTTTTTTCCCAACAAAATAAGGCTACTTCAGATGTGTGATTTAAATAAATTCTAGGCACAAGTGTGCCTTTTTATTTCAAAACTCTGCCACTGATTTTGGCAAGAACAGACCAGGCAGAAAAACCCAAAATAACCAGGCAGGCAGAGGAGGCAGGGAACCCCAAAGCAGGCAGGCAGAGGCCTTTGTCTTGGACAATTCAACTGTTGAACTGGTCAAGAAGAGACCAGGCAGGCAGAGGAGGCTGGGAACCCCAGACAGGCAGGCAGAGGCAGCCAAACCCAAAATGTCTGAAAGGTTGCATTTTAGAAAAATGAATTTAAAAAATAAACTTGCTGTACTTCCTAAAACTTATCCATGTTGCATTTGAGGAACATGATTTTTTCTAAATGTTTGGCCCCCATTCTGGAATGGTGTGAGATCTCATCACAATTCCACCCTCACTGAACACCCGCTCCACTGGTGATGAACTTGCTGGAACCAGAAACACACTCAGAGCAGCCACACAGAGTAATCTCAGGTCCTTCTTCTGCCTCTCCCAAGTATGCAACACATCAATCAAAATAAATCTTGACACACTGTTGGGGCTGCACTCCTAGTAGCCGTCCATAGTGGGCGAGCAGCGGCATACCTCGCTTCCATGCGCTCTTCGCCGGCAATCACGCTCCTCTCCACTCCTTCTGGCACAGCCCAGGGATGTTGAAGAGTCCTTGGTCTCGAGTCCCGAGTCGAGTCTCGAGTCCCATTAAAAATATTGGGACTCGAGTCAGAGGGGGGACTCAGTCCGACTCATGAGTCGAGTCCTCGAGTCCGAGTCCCCATCCCTGATGTTTATATCACCCAATAGCCGAAGCTCTCTGGGCGCTTTACAACAGTTAAAACCATAAAATACAATATAATATAAAAATTTAAAACCACAGATTAAAACAAACAGCAAAAGCTAGCAGCAGTTCAAATTACAGTTACAGTGTTAAAAACTACAAGATAGAAATGATTAAGATGATTAAAATGCCTGGGAGAATAAAAAGGTCTTCACCTGGCACTGGAAAGAGTACAATGTGGGCGCCAGGCGAGCCTCTTTGGGGAGCTCATTCCACAACCGGGGTGCCACAGCAGAAAAGGCCCTCCTCCTGGTAGCCACCTTTCCCTCCAATTGGTTTCAGTGGGTGAGAAAATATCTATGCCATCTCCGGGCTGACACAGATGAGTGGTCAGATCCGGGGGCCTTTCAGGGCAGTGAAGGAGCCTTGGATCCAGTGGCTCCTAGGCTGCCTATGCTCCACCCCCTGAAACACCCCATTTCTGGGCCTATTGCTGGCAGCAGATCTATGTCCACAGAGCTTTCTCTGAGAGTACCAGAGCTGTGGGAGTACCGGAACTGCTGGGCAGAGGTGCCTCCCTTCTGGCAGAGCTCCTCTCCAATGGCAGAGAGACTCATCCACCCCACCCTAACCCCCTCCAGTCAGTGCATATGGGGGTGTTAAGACTGTGCTTCTAGGTAGGAGGAAGTCCCATTGAAATCAGTGGCAGTTACATCTCTGAGTAAACATGGAGAGAATTGGGCATCCGTTATTACAAGATGATGCTCAATCTGTTTAAAGCAAGCATCCAACTTCTCTTCTCCAGAGCTAATTAATGAATTGTATAAAAAGTCAAAGTTTTATTTTAAAAATTGTGTGTGTTGTTTTTGTTTGCTTGTTTTTTACAAACAAGACAAGGGGAAGTATTTTTAAAATTTGTAGTAATTAAAATTATTTTTTTAAAGGGAGAGAAGTTTGTTTCTAGCCAGAACCTGGACCAGAACCCGTTTGTTGGTTGATTTATAGGCTCTTCTTCTGTATTTTTATAGATTGGCAGTATTCAGTGCTAACAAGTGTGAGCCAGGACTCGACTCCATCAGTGCAGAGCTCAGCTGTAGCTCATCAAAAATAGTAAAGATCCATTTGTTATCTGGTCACTGGGTTAGCATAGTCTCTTGCGTGCTCTGCTTTTGGAAAGAGAGATCATCAAAGCAAAGAGAGTAACTGATATATCTCTCTGGCCCAATTCACTGGGCCCCCATAGACGGGTCAGAATGTTGATTATGTTCCAGAGGATAAGAGGTATATAGGGGATGAACTAACACACAGCTTTTTATTCCTACAGCAGATTATACCTCCTTACAGAACCCCTGGCCTGCTGCCGGGCTCCTCCCAAGCACAAACACTCAAGATCAAGCTTTAACCATTTTTAGAAAGGGCCCAGGAGGCACGACAGCTTCTGCTTTGATCTCAAGCTGTTAAATGCACCTAAATCCCCTATATATAGTACGATATTCTGAGCTCTTTGGAGGAAAGGCAGGATATAAAGGTAACAAACAAACAAATAAATAAAATTTATTTATTTATTTATTTATTTATTTATTATTATATTTATACCCCGCCTTTTTTCCTGTAAGGAACCCAAGGCGGCTTACATAATCCTCCTCCTCCTCTCCATTTTATCCTCACAACAACCCTGTGAGATAGGTTAGGCTGAGAGTCAGTGACTGGCCCAAAGTCACCCAGTGAATTTCATGGCCAAGCGGGGACTAGAACCCGGATCTCCCGAGTCCCAGCCCAAATATAATATATATTATATTTATACCCCGCCTTTTTTTCCTGCAAGGAACCCAATTGGTAATTGGTATTGGTAAAGGTATTGCATCTTTAGCTCATGCCATCCTTGTTTCAACATATGCTCCTAAGGGGTATGGGGGAGTAAGTAGCTAAAGCAATTTTATTCAGTCTTTTTTGTTGTTTATGTTATAATTTGCAAATAAAACATGGTGGGGGGGGATACAGTCAGTTCAGTTTTGGATGATCCCCTGTGGAGAGCCATGCCAGGACTGTGTGTATTAAAGAAACACCTGGCAAGGCGGTAGGCAGGAGGTGAGTGGGTGGACACAGTGAAATTTGCCCCACAAACGACTGGAGCAAATACAACTTGCCTTGCTCACATCTTGCCAGATGTTTCTAAGTGTTTACTGAACACACATGGGGTGAGTCAGTGGGGCAGAGCCATGACAAAGAACAGATAAATGACAGCATCAGCATGGTTACCTAAGCACACTGGGACCAGGATTTAAGCAGCTGTTCAAACACCAGAGTGGGAGCGTAACAATGCAGTCTTTGCCCTCAGCTGAACTACGCTGTCCCGAATGAAATGTTTGCCTTCTGGAAACCAATGAAGGCCTGTCACTGTAAGCTGGTGGTGGAGTGTGGGGAGGAGAGAAGCCAACCGCTAACGGACCACTGGATATCTGACAGCTGATTTGATGTTATCTTTGCACATTCACCTGAGGATTTTTTCAATACTCTAGAGCAGGGCTCTCCAACCTTGGGTCCCCAGATGTTGCTGGCCTACAGCTCCCAGCATACCCAGCCAGCATGGCTAATGGCAAGGGATTCTGGGAGCTGTAGGCCAGCAACATCTAAGGACCCAAGGTTGGAGAGCCCTGCTCTAGACTTACCTGTGTAGAGGCATGGTGATATAAGGGCCTCTGTCTGGTCAGGGTCCGCCTAATATATTTTGATGCCCGAGGCAAAGGACAAGATGGTGCCTCTCCCCATTTCCACATACAAATGGTTGGTAGTTCAATCTTACTTCAATACTTATGATGGGACAGCGTCCTCTGCCACACCTGAGGCTAGGAGGCTAGCTTAGGTGGTGCAGGGCATGCCATGTGGCACACGCAGATCTGTCCTTCAGCACTTTGCCACTGTTCTCCACCCCTTAGTATCTGCTACCTGAGGCAGCTGCCTCACTTTGCTGGCCCAGCCCTGTGAGCTACCTTGAGATGTGGAAGGAAAAGTACTTTTCAGGATAGTTCCAGACTAGTCCCAGATACATTTACTTAGAAATAAATTTAATCCAGCATTAAAAACACAGACTTTCTAATTAAAATCAGTCAGAAGAACCATTATGACTAAGAACTGGATACAAAAAGTACAGGGGGAAAAAACTGGAGGGGAAAAAACTTTGAAAGGTTTATTTGAAAAGAAGCAGCATTTTCTAAAAGTCCACTGTGTCAGGCTCTCTTTTGAAACTAGATATCCACAATGCTGGGCTTTGTATCTTGCATAACACAAAGACAGAATATTAATCTGGGATTCTGGAACTGGGTGCCACCAACATGCATATGACATCTAGCGCTCTCTCTCTCTCTCTCTCTCTCTCTCTCTCTCTCTCTCTCTCTCTCTCATTCATCAGATTGATGTGTACCCAGAGATGAACTCGGAGTCAGCAACGGGCTGGATGAAGGCAAACAAACTGAAGCTCAATCCACACAAGAGGTGCTCTTGGTTAATGGCTTATCAAACCAAGGAAGTAGTATTCAACCTGCCTTGGATGGGGGTGACTCTCTAGGACGGGGGTGCAGAATCTCTTCCAGCCTGAAAGCCAAAATCCATTGTGGAGAAGCTCTCGGAGGCCGCAATCCAGTGGCGGGTAGGGCCCAAATACCAGCATATTTTCACGTAAAGCTCTTCCTACCGGTCACTAAGCCTCAGGAGAGGCATTTCAACCTTTTAGAATGCGGGGGGGGGGGAACTACACAAAAGCTGGGAAACCACCAACCAATTGGTGGTTGGGGGAAGGAAGGTGGGGCTAGGCGAAGGGGGCATGGCTTTCTGGGGAGCCCCAAAGGGCTGAACTGGGATACCTTGAGGGCTGGATTTGGTCCCTGGGCCTGCATCCATGCTTTAGGAGAGAGTATGCAGCTTGGCAGTCCAACAATAGATGTTGGATTGCAACTCCCATTAGCCCTAGCCAGCATAGCCAATGCTGAGGGATGATGGGAATTGCAGTCTAATGACATCTGGAAGGGCACACATTCATTCCCCATCCCTGTTTTAGATGCTCCTGGACTGTGGAGGTGGCTTCCTGCACTGCCCTTTACCAACTTTGGTTGCTGTGTCAGCTGCATCCCTTCCTGGATAACAGTGCTCTCTTAAGTAAGAGCTTTTCTGCACGAGGCATTTATTGTGTGCTTGTGAAACTCATGGTAGTTTGCAGGTGCTTTACAGGACGTCATCCTCCTCCAGGGCCTCTCCTGTAGTTTGCAACCATTTCAGCGCCTTTTTTTTTAGATCAAGGAAAGACTGGTATTATTTGTACATGATGGTAGGATGGAATGCTCATTTCCCCCCTTGCAATTCTGCTATACCACAGTGCCACCTTGTGGTTGTGTAATGGAACATATAGAAAGGCAGAGAGAAGAAAAACTCCAGAAAAAAAGCACGTGTAAAGGAGCCATTCTTAATCCCGCAAAGAATCTGGAAGCAGAAGCCTCGGTAAAGTGGTGACTTAAAAGCCTCATGCAGAAAAGCCCTAAATATCCAGGTTAGAATACCGTAATGCATTGTACACAAGGTTGCCTGTGAAAAGCACCTGGACTTTTCAACTAGTGCAGAGTGCCATGGCCGGCTTATTAACTGAAGCCGATCACCATATTGCAGCAATATTAAAAGATCATCACCAGTTGCCAGTTTGCGTCTGGGCTCAATTCAAAGTGCTGGTTATCACTAAATGGTCTGGGTATCTACAGGACTGTTTCCTCCACATTTTCTTGTCTGCCAGTTAAAAAATTTGATTTCCTCACAGGCTTCCAAAGCCCCCGCCTTTAGAAGTTAGGCAGGTGGCTATGAGGGAGAGGCCAGGGCCCTTTCAGTGCTGTTACCTAATGGAATTCTCTTCCTAGATGCGAGGCAAAGTCCATCCTGGTTTCACTGCCTTTAGTGGCTTTTAATGGGGTTGGAGTTTTGACTATTTGCCCTTTATCTCCTGTTTTACTTGAAACCAACTGCTGGATTTATTGGCTTTTTATCTAATGCTTTTATAGTTGATTTACTGTAAGTTGCATTGGAGCGGTTTTGTGAAAGGTGGTGTAAAATACTATTACTAGTACTACTACTTCTAATCAATCAGTTCTAAAATCACTAGACAGCATATAAAATTAAAAATCAACTCTCATTTTAGCAAAGGGAAACCAGTGCGGAGAGATTCCACTAGAGCAGGGGTCCCCAACGGAGTGCCTGCAGGTGCCATGGTGCTTGTGGGCACCTCCAATTGTACCCACACGACTCTTCACTCTCTGTCCCTTCAAAAATCAAGTAATGAATTAATTAAAAAATTGAAAAACATTAGGGTGCCAGCCTCCCCCAGTCCCTGCCCCCGGCACGCCACTTTCCCACCTCTCCGAGGCTGACATGCAATCTCGGAGATGCAGCTGGCACGGTTCTTTCCACGCTGGCTGCGATGGCGGCAGGGCAGGGGCTCCACATTTGGAGGCCCAGCTCCACGGTCAGAGGACCTTGGAGCTGGAACTCCGAATAATCCTATGCCCCCCCCCCGACAATGTCGGGAGGCCATAGGATAATGCAAACAGTACTGTATTTAGGTATCCAGGAAGGGAATCATAGAACTGGAGGAAGAAGACAGTCAAGAATCTGTCATTTAGATCTTCTACCATCTACAACAGCCTTCCTCAGCCTGGTGCCCTCTAGCAGTGTGCCTGAAATAATGCAATGCTTTACAAAAAAAGACTATGGGTGGGATCCAGATTTAGTCATACTTAGAGTAGACCCATTGAAATCAATGGGACTTAAGTTAGACATGATTTAACTTGTCCCATTGATTTCAATGGTCTTCTTTAAATATTGACTAACTTAAGTTCTCTTGTCTGCATAATGAAGTCAATCAGACTAATTATATGCAGGATACAAATTAAAACATATTTTTAAGTTAACATCTATTTTACAACAGGAACAAAGAGGGAACTTGTTCTTAGAAAACATATTAGAATTCAAATTGTGATTTCTCTTCTAGAGAAATTGTTTCCTGCAGCATGTGTTCTAAATCTGGTTTTTAAATAAGTAAAATGATGAGACTGCAAAAGATGCCCTGAAAGAACATTTTGCAGTCTTTATTTTCTCTGAAATTCACCTAAATTGTTCCCTGCTTCCCTTAACATTTAATTATCCTTCTTTGTATCATCTTGGACAAGTCCTCTCCTGTTTCTGTTTTTGTGAGATATAATATATATAAAACCAACTTTTATCATCATAACATTTTGCTAGGGATTTATTATTGTCTGCCACACATTTTTAATGCGTTTGGTCATTGGTTTTTTTTGGCACATCTGTGGTGACCACGAACTAGTAAATACTTTGTGGCAACATGTGACCATGACACATCCAGACTACACCAGTAGAGACAAGCAAGTTTCAATAGTAAGCGATTTCATCTGGATGCTTCTCTGATAGTCATTTCTCATATTAAAATACACAGAAGGTAGGAAAAAGCATGATGAAGCCAGTGTGGAAACAGTCATGCGTGAGGACTGCACATGTATACTTCACAGTATATATACATGCTTCAGTTCAAAATACCTTCCTGGAATGTATACACTTAATCCTGATTCACATGTCTGCATCTTAATGAGGCATCATGGGTAATGAAGCCTCACAGCAACTGTAGTGCATGCCAGTCACCAAAGGAAGTACCAGAAATTGTGCCTTGAAATTATCCCCTCTATCACCTCAGCTAACAATTTGGGTAAGGAGAGAGAAGTGTTGTTGCTCACCCACCCTTACAGTAGTGCTGTACCTTGTCATTTTATGCTGGGAGGAACAAGGAAATCCCTGACATGGCTTGATTTCCTTGTTACCCTCTAGCAAAAAGCAGTGAGGCATCATTCTGCCATGAGGGTCAGTGATGGTAGCAGCTCTCTCCGTATCTAAAGCCAAGGCAAGCAGAAGGTGGGAAGGGAGAGGCAGTGGCCGCCTGTGGCTACTTGAGCCACTGAAAGACTTCATCCCACATGATGCCTTCTTAAGAAGCAAATGCTTGGAGCAGAGCAGCATGAAAGACAAATATGTACGATTATCACAGTTTGAAGCCTACTTCAATTATCCTAGGTTTTCCCTCACGGAAATGACTTTCATGTGATAATACAAAACAAAAACAATATAGTTTAACATGTGAATCAACCTTGAACTGAAATGTATGTGTTTTATCTGTCAGTTGCTTATAAGCCATTGCACATTTCACACAGAGTGGCATGTTTCTTCTTTCCAAAATAGAGCACGATCCACTGGGAGTTGTGAAATAGGGAGACGGTCTTGGTGAATTTTGCCTGCAGCGTTCAACCCAGCATATCTATGTTTGCCTAACTGTTTTTGTCAAGAGTGTGTTCCAAAGATGTGAACGTTTCAGCTGTTCAATACATAATTTTGAGTTCTCTGAGCTCTGGTAACATGGGAAGAAAAGATAAATTGGAGATAATGCCATAAAGAAGCAATTAAACAATTCAGAAGCTTTCAAAGTTTATAGACTTTGGCTCGGACCCCAATAGATCAAAGATTAAAGGCTAAAATCCTTTGAAGTTTTTTTACTATCCCTGTATGAAATTTTCCTAATGAACCAGCACAGCTATTGTGCTTTTTATCTGCTTTGAACAGTACTGTATTTAGGTATCCAGGAAGGGAATCATAGAACTGGAGGAAGAAGACAGTCAAGAATCTGTCATTTAGATCTTCTACCATCTACAACAGCCTTCCTCAGCCTGGTGCCCTCTAGCAGTGTTGGAGCGCAACTCTCATAATTATGGGAGCTATAGTCCAACACATCTAGAGGATGCCATGTTGAGGGAGACTGATGTCCAATGATGGGGCTTTGGTCTAGTTTTCACTCAGGTGGAATACCTGTGTCTGCATTCATCAATTAAGACTGCACGTGTGGGAGGGGGCTCGTATGACTAAACACTTCCCCATACAAAACATTCCTGCACATAGATAACAAGTTGTCTGGAAGAAGGCTAGGCTTCTCCCCGATATGCTGATTTTCTATAAACAGAGTTTTCTATATGACTGAGATGTGTCACTGATCTCTAAGCATGACTAAGCCTGGATCCAAGCCAGAGACTTTTTGTGGATGGACTGAGGAACGTTCAGTTATGCAAGCCCCCATCTACTGACTAAAATGGTACAACCCAGACACAGTCTACCACCTCAGCCAATGTCTGGTGGGGAGAGAAGTGTGCCTTGTAACCACCAGGTAATGTTACCCAACTTGACTTCTGTTGATACTTTACCTTGCTTGTGCATCATCCACCATTAACATCCAGAAATGCTAATATAATGACTACCAGATTTCCCCTAATGTCTTCTCTCTGCCCTACATGTGATCCATGAGTTCCAATTTAATCATTACTGGTTTTTATATTTTCAAAGGGGGGAGAGTGACCATTGCTTTTTAAAATCCCAACATGCCTTTCTGCAGCCAGATTGTAAAGGCGTGATGTGGCTCTTCCGCAGAGCATTCTGTGGCCTGTAGGATAATGAACTGTTTGTATCCTGGCTGATTTTATCTGATGTTGTGTTGTTTGGCAACTCTTAATGTTTTGATTTGTTGTAGCATTTTTACTGAGATTTGTTAGCTGCCTTGGAGGTCTTTTTTTAAAGACAGAAATGTGGAATATTAATGTTGCTTTAAATAATATTTTTTTAAACCCCGAGATCCTTTTGTAATCTAACCTATGAACACTTACATGGGTATAAAGCCTATAGAATACAGTGAGGCTTACTTCCAAGCAGAGGAGACTGGTGACTCCTATGTCAGTGGGGCTCCTTATCCATTGCAGTTTTTTGTTTGAGCTTTATAGGAGTTATCCATGGTGCTGAACTCCACCCCCGAAATAGGTCCACACCACCTATAGCTCCTATAAAGTTCAAAATAAAAGATGCAATGGATAAGGAGCCCCACTGACATTATGCTTGGGCAGGGAGAGAAAAAGAGTTCTAGGGAATCTGGCCAAGAGAAAGATCGACTAAAAGAAGTGGAATGACTTCCACAGTGGGTTGAAAAACAGGGACCATGAGGAAAGCGTGGGTGGCGGAGAAGAACTGGATAAGGTAGGACTGAGGCAAAACCTCATAGGAGGCCCATGAATTGGACAGGCCATGAACTATTGGCAGGAAGGAAACAGAGACTGGCGAGGAAGAATGGAAGGTTGGGAACTGTAAACCAGGAGCCAAAGGAGCAGCTAGTGTGGGATGGGTGAGAGTTTAATCCGTTTTGTTTTTTGACAGGGACCTATCAATATCTGCAGATTTCTTCATGAACGGAACAGAAAAAACTTGAGATGAAAATAAATTAATGTGGGAGAAAGTGAAACTGATGTAGTCATCCATCTAAGTGCCTGCTTAGCTCTTACAAGTTTGGGTTTGAATCTGTGTATTCAGCCATGTTTATTGTGTGTTGAATTAGGATAGCCACCCCTTTTTTCTGATTGGCAATCCTAATCATCTTTAACAGCAGGCAGGCACAGACTGACAGATTCTGTCCTGCTTTGGCTGAAGTAGAGTCCAAGTTATGGGACAATCCAAAAAGCAAGGTCACAGAACAGGCAAACAGTCATGCACCAAAGGTTTCAGTCCAGTAAGGGAGCAGGCAGGCAGAAGTGGTCAAAGTACAAGCCAAGGTCAAATTAACCAGCCAGAAACTTTACACAGTCCAGCAGCAGAGTCAAGCAGGAGTCCAAGGATCAGTAGCACAGAGCATCAAGGCAAGGTCTGGGAAACAAAGCACTAGAGCTGAAAAACAGCATTATTTTCAGTATGGGCTAGGCGGACACTGAGGCTTCTATAACCTGAGCCTCCTGAGCTCAGCTGCAGTACATTAGAGCTCTCTGGCCAGAGCCCTACACATGAGGAGTTGCTTTCTCCTGAGGAGTCCTTCTCTGTAAGCGAGCACTCCTCCTCACCGGAGCCCTACTTGCCTGTCGCTTGAGGCGACGATGCTCCTGGGGGCCAGGGGTGGCTCACCCTCTGCCTCAGAGGCAGAGTCCCCTCCTCCTGACAGGGATGGACCTGCAGCCATCTCCTCCGAGGGCCCAGGCTCCTCCTGGTCTTCTGACATGGGTGGTGCAATGGCCTCCATCTCTGGGAGCTCTAGTTCTCACTCAGAGGAGCAGTCCTCCAGCATAGGCATGACAGATTCATCCATTCTTGGTCTCTGTTTCTATAGACCGAGGAAGACAGTGCTTTCTTTCAAAGCTTCACACTGAGAACCAGTGTGGTGTAGTGGTTAGAGTGTTGGACTTGGATGCAGGAGATCCGGGTTCTAGTCCCCACTTGGCTGTGAAGCTTACTGGATTACTTTGAGTCAGTCACTGACTCTCAGCCTAACCTACCTCACAGGGCTGTTGTGAGAATAAAATGGAGAGGAGGAGGACTATGTAAGCCATCCTGGGTTCCTTGCAAGAATAAAAAAGGCAGGATACAAAGGTAATAATAATAACTCCTCCTCCTCCTCCTCCTCTTCTTCTGCACATAAAGGGAATGTTGTCATTGCAGTGTAGCCATTTGATAATCTGAAAGGGATAAAGATAGCCAAGAAGCCGTGGGATGGGGTGGAGGCTGGGAGCTATCGCCCAGTTGCAAATACCTCTTTCTTGGGGAAGGTTCTTGGGAGGATTGTGGCGAAGCAACTGCACGCATTCTTGGAGGATACTGATTATCTAGACCCATTCCAGTCTGGGTTTCGACCTGGTTATGGGACTGAATCAGCCTTGGTTGCCCTGATGGATGACCTTTATTGGGATAGTGGGAGTGTGACCCTGTTAATTCTACTCGATCTCTCAGCAGTTTTCAATACCATTGACCATGGTATCCTCCTGAATCAACTCCATGGGTTGGGCATTGGAGGCACTGTGTTGCAGTGGGGTCGATTTCAGAGAATAAGATTGAGTGACTATTGCTCGGACCCTGGGTAATTGCGCTATGGGGTTCCACAGGGTACCATTTTGTCTCCAATGTTGTTTAACATCTATATGAAGCCGCTGGGAGCAATCATTAGGGGATTTGGAGCCAAGTGCCATTAGTACGCTGATGACACACAGCTCTATAGCCCTGTGACAACTGAATCAGGAGAGGCTGTGCAAGTCCTGGATCAGTGCCTGAACTCAGTGATGGGCTGGATGAGGGCCAATAAATTGAGGCTAAATCCTGGCAAGATGGAAACCCTGTGGGTGAGTGGTCCCCAAGTCTGGGAAGTAGGCTCATTGCCTGTTCTGGATGGGGTTGCACTCCCTTTGAAAGATCAGGTTCATGGTCTGGGGGTACTCCTAGATCCATCATTGTCTCTGGAGTCCCTAGAGACTGGGGCGGCTCGGAATGCCTTTTACCATCTTCGATTGGTTCGCCAGCCACGGCCTCTCCTGGATGGGAATAGCTTGGCCACAGTGATACAGGTGCTAGTAACCTCAAGACTGGATTACTGCAATGCACTCTATGTGGGGCTGCCCTTAAGGCTCCTCCAGAAGCTGGAGCTAGTGCAGAATGTAGTAGCTCGGCTGCTGTCAGGAGCTACTTTTCAGCATGCAACTCCTTTGCTGAAGGAACTGCACTGGCTATCTATCTGCTATTGGGTCAGGTTTAAGGTTCTGGTACTTGTGTACAAAGCCCAAAACAACTTGGGACTAGGTTACCTGAGAAAGCGCCTCCTCTCATACCAACCTGCCTGGTCGCTGAGGTCATCAGATGGCATGCTCCTGGTGGTTCCTCATGGACCTGTGGCCCGATTGGAGTCCACCAGGAGAAGAGCCTTCAGAGTGGTGGCTCCATTTCTGTGGAACTCCCTGCCTCTGGAGGTTAGGCAGGCTCCGACATTGTGCTGCTTTTGGCGCCTGCTGAAGACCTCCTTGTTCCGGGAAGCCATCTCTGCTCTCCAACCAGCAGTGTAATGTTACTTTGTTTCCAATATATTGTTTTTGTTTCTTTTATCTGTTTTTATCTTTTTATTGTTCACCGCTCCAGAATCTACTTGATATGGAGCTGTATACAAATACTGTCAATGATGATGATGATGATGATGATGATGATGATAAATAATAATTCATTGGATACAGGCTTATTTATTTTATTTATTAATTATATTTATACCCTGCCTTTTTTCCTTCAAGGAACCCAAGGCGGCTTACACAATCCTTCTCCTCCTCTCCATCTTATCCTCACAACAACCCTGTGAGGTAGGTTAGGCTGAGAGTCAGTGACTGGCCCAAAGTCACCCAGTGAGCTTCATGGCCGAGCGGGGACTAGAACTCGGATCTCCCGAGTCCAACACTCTCACCACTACGCCACACTGGCTCTACTGATTTGCAGTTATCAAGGGACAGATTACTGGCGTGGCTGTGCAGTCTGTGGAATGGAGTTACTCTTGCGGAAGGGGAGGCCTGAGCAGTGGACCCTGCACGGCTGACACTCCAGGGAGCTCGAGGGAACAACAAGGTGCCAAGTGTGCTCCCCGGGTGACATTCCTCTTGGGAAACAGATGCACGAGCAGCAGATAGTGCAGAGCAAAATCTATAATAAAAGAAGTGAACCAAAATAAACAACACTGTAGTCAGGTATACCACAGGAACCATACAGGAACTATCAGAAGGAAGAGGGAGTGTGCATGAGCTATAACTTCTACTACGAAAACTTGTTTATGTGGCTTAGAATCTCTCATGTCTTTTAAAAAGGACCAAAGCAGTAGCCTTATACAGGTGTTCATAAACTGTGTCACCCGCTCCACTCCCGAACTCACCACATTAAGCAGGGACGTCTGAAGGGAGAGTGTAAGCGCAATCAGACCAACACAGTTACAGTCTATGCGTTTGAGAACCCTGCACGATCACCGGAAGGGCTGCAAACATGTTCGCCCGATTGTGCCCCCTCCGGACCTTCCCACTCAGAGCTTTTCTACACAAGGCATTTATTGTGTGCTTGTCATTCCCTACTCACAGTTGTTTACACGTTCTATGGATGATGTTGTGACCCTCCAGTTTTGCTTCTGTTTGTAAACAGCACTTTCTGTGAGTATTTCTTTAGAGCAGGGGAAATGGAGTATTATTTCTGATGGCAAAAGAAAGTGCAATTTCCTCTTGTGTGCACGTGCTATTCCACTATGCCACAGTGCCACCTAGAGGTTATGTAGTGGGAAAGCAGGAAAGGAAATGCTCCTCGTGTAGTGCTCGGATCTCAATTCTGCAACAAAATCGAAAGTAGATGCAGTGGATTAACAGCCTCGTGTAGAAAAGCCCTCCGTGCAGGAAGGTCAGGTATAGAGAGGGAGGGGCAGCACACATGTCCCTGCATTCCTTCTACACAGCTGCAGCCCCCAATACAGGGTGCAGGAGGGTGGCGATCCACCGCAGTGAATCTCAGGCGCCTCCTTCCCTCCCCTCTGCTTTCCATGTCCATCTTCTACCACCATTCACCAACCTTTAAAAAAAAAGAGAAACTCTGGCTGCTGCACTTGCCTGATTGTGATGTTCTGCCTTGTCTTTCCCTGCCCTGAAAGCTCTGCAGCATGCTCAGTAGTTTCCAGTAGTCTCCCCAGCATAGGTGCATCATGGAGAAGAAAGGCTCAGGCTGGAAGGGTGCCTTGGGGAATGATGCCCCACACAGTGCCATATTGGAGCTCTCTGAGTAATACAGACACTTGGTGCCAGGCAGAGGCATTCCCCATCAGCAGAATCACGTGATAAGATAGGGTACGCCCCTTTTTGGGATGGTCTGTGGATGTCGAAAGGGGTGGATTTTGGATGTGCACAGCTTGCTTATTCTATGCATCAGCTCGATTTTTCAGAGGCATGGAGAGGGGGTTGTGTGGGGAGGATGCTCATGTAAATTATTTATTTATTATTAATATTTATTTATCGCCCATCTGGCCGGCAACCGGCCACCCTGGGCGATGTACACACAATAAAATACATAAGTACAATAAAATACATTAAAACAATATAAAAATTTTAAAACCTTAACCCACCCCATATTCCCGCCTGAACAACCAGGTTTTTAATGAGCGACGGAAGCTCATCAGAGAGGGGGCATGGCGGAGGGCACTCGGGAGAGAGTTCCACAGTACGGGGGCCGCCACAGAAAAGGCCCTCTTCCTCGTCCCCACCAGTCTAGCTGCTCTGGCTGAAGGGACAAGGAGAAGGCCATCCGTGGCAGATCTTGTTGAGCGGCCCACTTGGTGTTGCTGGAGACGCTCCTTGAGATAAACTGGACCAGAGCCGTATAGGGTTTTAAAGGTCAAAACCAACACCTTGAATTCGGCTCGGCAAGCAACTGGTAGCCAGTGCAAATCCTTCAGCACTGGCATGATGTGATCCCGCCGGCGGCTGCCTTTAACCAGGCGAGCCGCCGCGTTCTGTACCAGCTGCAGCTTCCGAACCGTCTTCAAGGATAACCCCACGTAGAGCGCATTACAGTAGTCTAGGCGAGAGGAGACCAAGGCATGAACCACTGATGGGAGCAGGTGATTAGGAAGGTAGGGGCGCAGCTGCCGTATCAGATTTATTTATTTATTTATTTATTTATTTATTATATTTATCAATCGCCCATCTGGCCGGTCACCCGGCCACCCTGGGCGATGTACAACCAAAATATAACAAAACACCATAAAATATAATAATTAAAACAATATAAAAAATTCTTATTAAAAACCTAACCCACCCCATATTCCCGCCTGAACAGCCATGTTTTTAATGCACGGTGGAAGCTCATCACGGAGGGGGCATGGCGAAGGTCACTAGGGAGGGAGTTCCATAATGTGGGGGCCGCCACAGAGAAGGCCCTCTTCCTAGTCCCCACCAGCCTGGCTACTCTGGCTGATGGGATAAGGAGAAGGCCGTCCGTGGCAGACCTTGTTGAGCGGCCTACTTGATGTTGCTGGAGGCGCTCCTTGAGATAAGCTGGGCCGGAGCCGTGTAGGGTTTTAAAGGTCAAAACCAACACCTTGAATTTGGCTCGGCAAGCAACTGGTAGCCAGTGCAACTCATTAAGCACTGGCGTGATGTGATCACGCCGGCGGCTGCCCTTAATCAGGCGAGCCGCCGCGTTCTGTACCAGCTGAAGCTTCCGGACCGTCTTCAAGGGTAACCCCACGTAGAGCGCATTACAGTAGTCTAGGCGAGAGGAGACCAAGGCATGAACCACTGATGGGAGCAGGTGATTAGGAAGGTAGGGGCGCAGCTGCCGTATCAGATGGAGTTGATACAGCGCCGCCCGGCTCACAGCTGCCACCTGAGCCCCCATGGACAGCTGGGAGTCTAGAATGACCCCCAAGCTGCGGACCTGGTCCTTCAGGGGTAGATGTACCCCATTCAGCACCAGGTCAACATCCCCTAACCTTCCCTTGTCCCCCACCAGAAGTACCTCAGTCTTGTCGGGGTTCAGTCTCAGCATGTTCCTTCCCATCCAGCCAGCCACTGACTCCAGGCACTTGGACAGGGTCTCAACGGCCAACCTCGGTGAGGACTTAAAACAGAGGTAGAGCTGCGTGTCATCCGCATACTGATGACACTGCACCCCAAACCTCCTGATGATAGCTCCCAGCAGCTTGAGGTAGATGTTGAATAACATCAGGGAGAGGATGGAACCCTGCGGCACTCCACAAGTGAGCAGCCGAGGGTTCGAAGCCTCCTCCCCGAGAACTACCCTCTGATACCTTCCAGAGAGGAAGGACCGGAACCACTGCAATACAGTGCCTCCCAAGTCCAACCCCTCCAGGCGGTCCAGGAGGATACCGTGGTCAATGGTATCAAAAGCCGCTGAGAGATCGAGGAGGACTAGAAAGGAGCATTCGCCCCTATCCAAAGCCCTCCTCATATCATCCACCAAGGCGACCAAGGCCGTCTCCGTCCCATGTCCAGACCTGAAGCCCGACTGGCACGGATCTAAATAATCGGCTTCATCCAAGTGTGCCTTCAACTGAGCACCCACCACCCGCTCGATCACCTTGCCCAGAAATGGTAAATTGGAGACTGGGCGAAAGTTGTTTAAATCTTTGGGATCCAAGGAGGGCTTCTTTAGGAGCGGTCTTATTACTGCCTCCTTGAGGGCTGATGGCATCACTCCCTCCTCGAGGGAGGCATTCACCACCGCCTTGATCCCCTCACCCAGTCTCCCTGCAGCTCATGATGAGCCAGGACGGGCAAGGATCAAGCAAGCAGGTGGTCGGCCTCACAGATGAAAGCACCTTGTCCACTTCATCAGAAGGAAGAAGCCGAAACCGATCCCACAAAACCGGTCTGCCATTGGCCTCCTCCCGCTCACTCCCTGTGTCCACGACGTACAATATCCCACTCCTAATCCGATCGATTTTATCTGCGAAGTGCTTCGCTAAAGCCTCACAGGAGGCTTTTCACTGTTCCAGTGGGTCCGGAGCGACTGGACCGACCAGACTCCGGACCACTTGGAACAGCCTCCTGGGGCAGATGGAGTTGATACAGCGCTGCCCGGCTCACAGCTGCCACCTGAGCCTCCATGGACAGCTGGGAGTCTAGAATGACCCCCAAGCTGCGGACCTGGTCCTTCAGGGGTAGATGTACCCCATTCAGCACCAGGTCAACATCCCCCAACCTCCCCTTGTCCCCCACCAGCAGTACCTCAGTCTTGTCGGGGTTCAGCTTCAGCATGTTCCTTCCCATCCAGCCAGCCACTGCCTCCAGGCACTTGGACAGGGTCTCAACGGCCAACCTCGGTGAGGACTTGAAACAGAGGTAGAGCTGCGTGTCATCCGCATACTAATGACACCGCACCCCAAACCTCCTGATGATAGCTCCCAGCGGCTTGAGGTAGATGTTGAATAACATCAGGGAGAGGATGGAACCCTGCGGCACCCCACAAGTGAGCAGCCGAGGGTCCGAAGCCTCCTCCCCGAGAACTACCCTCTGGTACCTTCCAGAGAGGAAGGACCGGAACCACTGCAATACAGTGCCTCCCAAGCCCAACCCCTCCAGGCGGTCCAGGAGGATACCGTGGTCAATGGTATCAAAAGCCGCTGAGAGATCGAGGAGGACTAGAAAGGAGCATTCGCCCCTATCCAAAGCCCTCCTCATATCATCCACCAAGGCGACCAAGGCCGTCTCCGTCCCATGTCCAGACCTGAAGCCCGACTGGCACGGATCTAAATAATCGGCTTCATCCAAGTGTGCCTTCAACTGAGCACCCACCACCCGCTCGATCACCTTGCCCAGAAATGGTAAATTGGAGACTGGGCGAAAGTTGTTTAAATCCTGGGGATCCAAGGAGGGCTTCTTTAGAAGCGGTCTTATTACTGCCTCCTTGAGGGCTGATGGCATCACTCCCTCCTCGAGGGAGGCATTCACCACCGCCTTGATCCCCTCACCCAGTCTCCCTGCAGCTCATGATGAGCCAGGACGGGCAAGGGTCAAGCAAGCAGGTGGTCGGCCTCACAGATGAAAGCACCTTGTCCACTTCACCAGAAGGAAGAAGCCGAAACCGATCCCACAAAACCGGTCTGCCATTGGCCTCCTCCCGCTCACTCCCTGTGTCCACGACGTACGATATCCCACTCCTAATCCGATCGATTTTATCTGCGAAGTGCTTTGCTAAAGCCTCACAGGAGGCTTTTGACTGTTCCAGTGGGTCCGGAGCGACTGGACCGACCAGACTCCGGACCACTTGGAACAGCCTCCTGGGGCAGCACTCTGCAGACGCAATGGAGGCAGCATAGAAATTCTTTTTTGCTGCCTTCACCGCCACCCGGTAGGCTGAAGATGCAGCTCTAACCCGTGTTCGATTGTCTTCGGAGCGGGAATTTCGCCATCGGCGCTCTAGCCTTCTCACCTCTTGTTTCAGAGCACGCAGCGACGGAGTGAACCATGGCGCCGCGCGCGCTCTGTTTAGGCGAAGAGGGCGCTTCGGAGCAACTCGGTCTAATGCCCTGGTGATTGCAGCATTCCAGTCGCCCACCAGGGTCTCGGCCGAGCTACCGTTTGTGTGCTCCAATTCCCCAAGTGCGTTCAGGAATCCATCCGGATCCATAAGACGCCTGGGGCGGACCATCCTAATAGGTCCCTCACCCCTGCAGAGGGGTTGTGGCATCGAGAAATCCAACCCCACCAGATAGTGATCTGACCATGACAAGGGGGTGGCGGATATACCCCCGATTTCCAGATCATTTCCCCCCTCTCCAGAAACAAAAACCAAGTCCAGTGCATGACCGGCTACATGGGTAGGTCCAGTTAATACAGGGTGCAGCTCCCAGGAAGCCATGGTCTCCAGGAAGTCCCGAGGTGCCCCCGTGAGGGCAGCCCCCGAATGCACGTTGAAGTCCCCCAGCACCAATAGCCTGGGGGACAACACACGCACATCAGAGACCACCTCCAGCACCTCGGCCAGGGAGTCTGTCGTGCAGCGGGGTGGACGGTACACGAGCAGAATCCCCAGACTGCCCTTGGGACCCAACCTCCAGTACATGCACTCAATAAACTTGGTCTCCCGGAGAGGGAGTCTGGTAAGGACCAAGGACTCCCGATAGATAACAGCCACTCCCCCTCCCCGTACCCCAACCCTTGGCTGCTGGGCATACGAGAAACCAGCCGGACACAAGGCCGCCAGAGTTGGAGCAGCGGCCTCGTCCAGCCAGGTTTCCGTAATACATGCCAGGTCCGCCCCCTCATCCAGGATCGAGTCATGGATGAGAGATGTTTTCTGGGTAACGGACCTGGCATTGCACAACAGCAAACGCAAGGTATGGGGAGGAGCCACACATCCCCCAATTATCCCTTGGCTCTGGGCAGGCCCGGGACAAGGGATAGGTATTAAGCATCGATCCCTTGTCCCCCGCAGTTGGCGTGGCCTGCCCCTAGCGTTCTGCCAGCGCCTGCCGCTCAACAGTGGTATATTTTGCCCCCCAGAATTCCCTCCATCATCTCCCTGGGAGAGGCACATGCCCCCTCGCTTCCGTCGATCAGGCGGGAGACCCACCCCTAAAATCAACCCCTAAAACCCCCAAGCCCTTCAAAAGCAGGGCCTCTTAAAAACCCCAGCCCCACCTATATCCCCATCAGCACAGGGGCAGGCCCTTGCCCTCGTGCCACCCCCGAAGTGGCTCCCCCAAAGGGGCCAGATCTTTATGGCCCCACAGTACAGGTGAGGCGGGGTGGCTCCTGGCTGGGCGCGGTCCTGCAGCAGCAGCCAGCAGTCCCACCGGTGGTGCGGGTGGTCCCTCCCAGGCAGCAGGCAGCAGGCAGCAGGCAGCAAGCAGCAAGCAGCAAGGCTGGGCTACTTGCCTGGCTTGGCCCTCTCCAGAGAGGCGATGGTAAAGGGATGTATTTTTGATGGTCAGAACTTGGTTGCTTACCAGCAGCATTTTGGATGCTTTTCTGTGTAATTCTGGAGTTCTGGAACAGATAATACTCTGGAAGACAGAAACAAAATTCAAAGCGACCTCGATAGGCTGGAGCGCTGGGCCGAAAACAACAGAATGAAATTTAATAGGGATAAATGCCAAGTGCTGCACCTAGGGAAAGGAAACCAAATGCACAGTTACAGAATGGGGGACACTTGGCTCAACAATACTATGAGTGAGAAGGATCTTGGAATTGTGGTGGATCACAAACTGAATATGAGCCAGCAATGCGATGTGGCTGCAAAGAAGGCAAATGCTATTTTGGGCTGCATTAATAGAAGTATAGCTTCCAAATCGTGTGAAGTGATAATTCCCCTTTACTCAGCACTGGTTAGGCCCCATCTTGAGTACTGCGTCCAGTTCTGGGCACCTCACTTTAAGAAGGACATAGACAAACTGGAGAGGGTTCAGAGGAGGGCAACAAGGATGATAAAGGGACTGGAAACAAGGCCCTATGAGGAGAGACTGAAAGAACTGGGCATGTTTAGCCTTCAGAAGAGGAGACTGAGGGGAGATATGATCGCACTCTTCCAGTACTTGAAGGGATGTCACACAGAGGAGGGCCAGGATCTCTTTTCGATCATCCCAGTTTGCAGGACACGGAATAATGGGCTCAAGTTATGGGAACCTAGATTCCACCTAAACATCAGGAAAAATTTCCTGACTGTCAGAGCAATAAGACAATGGAATCAACTACCTAGGGAGGTGGTGGGCTCTCCCACTCTAGAGGCATTCAAGGTGCAGCTGGACAGCCATCTGTCAGGGATGCTTTGACCTGGATTCCTGCATTGAGCAGGGGGTTGGACTCGATGGCCTTGTAGGCCCCTTCCAACTCTACTTTTCTATGATTCTATATCGTCGTCATCATCATCATCATCTTGGTGTCCCCTTTTGCAATGGGTTGCCCCTGCGTTCCAAAGACTGCATTTCTGTGTGGCTCTGTGGATATAATCATAATCATCATCAGTTTGTGTGGCTGTGTGGATTCTTGCCTACAGTTTTTCAACCATCGGTAAAGTCACTTGATTATCTGTGCAATGGGAATTGTTCCTGGTACAGGAGAGTATGGGTCCCAGGAAGTGCTTCTGTGTGACTATGTGAATACTCCCACCACTTTGCACACAGGATCTTAAAGTTCATGTGCCTCAGTTTCCCCTTTCTGTGGTATGGGTTGCTGGCTCTGGGAGATTCAAAAGGCTGCTCTGCCTCTGCTGACCCCTTGGCTCCGCCTTCCGCCTCACCAGTCAGATCGGCCACCATCTGCCACTGCTTCCACAGATACAATTGCTGCATACTTGGGTAGGACTTCAGGTTTAGATCACATGAACCATTCCCACAATACAAGTTGGCAGGAGGTCTGAGGAGAAGGATGAGTATATCTAGTATACCCAAGGAGTTTTGATCCACTGTGCTGTAATCCATATTGGTTATTCAAGGTCAAAATGTGCATTTTAGAAAGCATTCATTAGCAAACTCCAAAAAGTGTAAAGTGTAGAGTAGAAAAAGAAACAGGACAACGGTCAAACACTACACTGATGTTAATTTTGAATTGAATGGTTCAAATGTGTAGAAGTTTCTTTGCATCAAGCAGGCTAATGGTGGTGACCTGAATTTACATCAGCGCTTTTAGATCATATACTTGGTCATCCATGAGCAATGCTGCATATTATTTTCCTACAGAGTTCATTTCTCCCAGTCTGAGTGTTAGACTTGATGGAGTGAACAGCTCATTAGCTCTGAGTAGCATAACATTCAAGGTTTGGATCTGAAAGAGAGTCGAATATAATTGTTTGGGTTTTCCAGTATATCTCTGAATTCTTATGAAAGCTTTTCCATCATTGTGTGTCAATATTCCTGAGTAAATGCTGTTTGTGATCTTTTGTTTTCAACATGGAAATGTAATGAGTGGAAATTATTGTTTCAAAAAGTGTCCTCTTCACTGTTCTAATGGTCTTTCATAACCCTGAGAACTAGCAGCTTTTAAGATGAGATAGCTGAGAACCCTAGGGAGCACAGTCACATCAGCCTAGATTCTAATGCATGCTCTATACGTGCAGTACTCTGGAAAAATATGCATCCCTTTTTTTTTATCCTTAATTTTCTTGCTGCATGTTTAAGAGGAAGTTCAAACTCTTTTCTCAAGTAGCACATGCTATGCTGACTTCAGGGTGTTTTCAGTGTGGATCCGCTGTGCTTAAAAAGGCACGTAGTACATACATAAAGTATTTCTAATATTATCCCTCTTAATGAGAAAGGGACTGGACTGCCGATAAAAATCTTCCTGGCTGAAAGTCACATCTTAGCTGCCAGCACATACTGGTTTCTAGTGTGCCTGCAATCCTGCTCCAGCTGTGTTAGAAATCCCTGTATTAAACATAATTAAAATATTATAAATCACCATGGAAAATGGTTTACAGCAGCGATAATCCTCTGAGTCAACTGCTACTGAAGTTGGCCAGTTTGCTATTAAAAAAAAAAAAAAAAAAGCACCACAGGAAGCTAAATATGAGAAAAGGCAAACAATTGCTTTTCAAGAGTGTCCATTTCACTAGGATTAGTTTTAAAGTATCAACAGCACGGCCCATTCTTCCTCTATCTACAAAGGGGAACTGCACAGGGAAAGGCTGCAGCTCGGTGCTAGAGCACCTGCTTTGCATGCAAATGGTACCAGGTTCAATCCCTGGTGAAGCCTGAAACTCTGGAGAGCCACTGCATGTCAGTGTAAAAACCAAGGGAAGGCAGCCTGGTACCCTTCAGATATTTTGTACTACAACTCTCACAATCCCTGAGCATTGTCCATGCTGGCTGGGGATGATGGGGGTTGTAGTAGAAAACATCTGGAGGGCACCAGGTTGCTTAGCGCTGGTGTAGACAATACTGACTCAGTGCAAGGCAGCTTCCTATGTTCCGCATTAAGGATCACAAACTCCATGGGATGGCACAGGGGCAGCCGTGTTGTTTGTTTATGCGCGTGTCTGTCCTGTTCACATAAAATGTGGGCTGAGGAATCTGATTTTTACAGCAAAAGGGCACAAGGGTGGGGGAAGCTGAACCCACTCCCCTTCCTCCACTTTACCTCCCCACATGCTTTTTTGCCCCAGCCTATGGGGGGCCACTTATAAAATGCCAAAAGATAGGAAATACATCACGGAAAAAGAGGACAAAAGGGGACAGCAATTTCCATAAAAAATTGCATGTGCTAATCTATATGTATACATGCAAATTTTGAAACAATTACTATAATTTAAATAGAAATACAGTACATCTTACCATGGGACAGAAGACTGCGACCAGTTGACCTGTGTGCCGGCCTGTTCAGTCTGCTGCCAGGTGCTCACTGCGCATTGGCAACCGTTCTTATGGCTCTTAATCTTTAAACTGGACGTGGACAGGGCAGCCCTTCAGATAGAGAACAGCCCCCTGGCAGCCCTTCACACAGAGGACTGCCCTCTGTAAAGGAGGACATATGGCCACCCTACCCCAACCACTTCCCCCTGTTCACTTCTTGTAATGGAACCATCACAAGACAAGTCTCCAGGGCAACCGACTATGAGAAGGCGAGACACGCACTGGGCGGTTTAGCTCCCCTCATCCACACATCTTGTTTGATGTTAAAAAATAATAATTCCTGAATAGGACAGACCCAGAGCCACAAATATGTTGTTGTCCTGTCCAGTTTGGCCCTGAGCTTGTATCTTGGAAAAATATAACATTTAGATGACCCTACACAGATTTCTTTAAAAGTTTGAAGATTTCTAGAGGGCTCTCAATTGACTATTTTATGACCCGTTTTATGACCAAGCTTGGGCTGGATTACTTTTGCCCAGTTTTGGGGTTCACTCAATTTGGGGTGAATATTTCTTGCCTCCAAACAGGGTACAGTTTGGGGGGAGTTGGGGGCAGAAATGTTTCAGACTATTTCAGAAGGGTGGCATTTTTCGAGGGCCAGTGGTTGGTTGCAGCTTCCTCTTTTTCCTTTTCCTTTTTTTACTGTTTGAAACGGTGAAGTGCCCCCTTTATGTGTGCTTTTAATTGTATAAAATGAGTACTTTTTAATATTTGAATGTTTTCATCAATTTTAATAATCTTGGTGTTAATGGTTCCAGGGTGTTACTGTTTTAAATTGTTGTACACCGCCTTGATGGCTTTTTAGCAGATAAGGCAATAATATAAATGTTAATAATAAATACATACAAACATATATGCTGCCACCGATGCCACCATGTTTCCATCCCAAAATGCTCCACAAATGAAGCTAGTTTCACAACACTAGCATCATTCAAGGGGCTTTTGGGGAAGGAAGCTCAGGAAGAAGGTTTTATAGAGTTAAAAGCAAGAAAAGGGGGGGTCTGCATTTTTAAACAATGTCATCTCGGCATTTTTAAACAATGTAATCTCGGTTGACCTCTATCTACCACACAGTTTTCATATACTTCAGATAAACAAAACAAGTTTATTTTCTTTATGTAGCTTTCTGACTCACTCCACACCAAAAGCTCATATAATCCCTCCCCCCCCGCAAATGTGCACCAGATATAAAATGCTGTATCAAATTAATATTATTACATAGTAGATTACCCTCAGACAGTAACCCAAAGCCAGCTTGAACAAGAAGGGCTTACTGTGTTTTAGAAAAGGGTCAGGCTCAGGGCCACTTCATACGTATCATTTTTCATATATAGATACAGAACAAATATCTCGGTATCACACCATGTATGAAGATCATGCAAGAGCCTGTTTTGCTTGCTTTTGTACTTATTTATTTATTACATTTATATCCCACCTTTCCTTCAAGGATCCCAAGGCAGTGTACATGATCCTCCTCCTTTCCATTTTTTCCTCACAATAACATTGTGAGTTAGCTTAGGCTGAGAGTCAGTGGGCACATTTGCACATTCACACCAATCCAGGGTGGGTGGGTTGTTGGCAAAACAACCCATGGTGTGCCCAACAGACAATGGGGCTCACCATGGGTTGTTGGCCCCCTCCCTCTCCCTCCTTCCCCGTTGGTCCTTCCACAGGTATCCCAGGAGACACCACGGCAGGACCAACTTGTTCCCGCCACAATTGGGAACCAATTTCGGCTTGCCATGGCTTCCCCCCCCCCCCCTTTGCCCCCTTTCCCCGCTGATATCACGAAAGCCGGTTTGGGAGCCAGCTTTTGCAATCCCCATTTTGACAGCCACTGACGGCCCCTTCAAAGTGCCTGAGCGGCACCTTGGAGGGGCTGTCGGTGGCTGGCAGAACCTTTTTAGTATTTTATTTTATTTTTTGCACAAAACAATTTGTGCAAATAGGTTCGTTTTATTTATTTTTAGCCATGCTTGTGCAACTGCAGAAGTTCACAGTTGCTCCAAATGCCCAGACTTCTCCCCCCTTTGCATATTCTTCTCCTGCTGCTACTGTGAAACGGTGGGTGGGTGGCTCTGAAAAGATAAGGGCAGGCAGGGCTGCAGCTTGAGTTGTACTCTGCTTTCTGGGTAAGGGTAGCTCACCTGTTTGCCTACCAAAGAGGGGCAATACTGCTCTTCTCTCCTTGGCCCCTCCCCAAACTGCCACAGCACTTGATTGCCCCAACTTGCATTGGTGTGCACAAACCCCTTCCTGGTGAGCAGCCCCCAAAACCCTGATCTTTGGTGAGATGGTGCTTTGTTCCCAAAGGCAGAGTTGCAGTGAACTTCTTCTGCCAGGGACAAGTATCTCCTTGTCCCCTGAGGGAGTGAAAGCAGGGTGCATACTTTCTCCCCCTCTCCCTCCTGCTTTCATTAACAACAACAACGTTGACTTCAGTGTCGGTGATGTGGTACTGAAAAGGTGGGGTGGTCCAATTATTTAAGAAGGTGTTGGTAACATTTCCAAAAGGGCAGTTGTGATAATTCTGCCATGTGGCACTAAACTGACTAGCCACAACTTTGAGAGCAGTGATAGTGAAGAATGAAAGCTGTATCTTGGCCTCCTTTCCTCTCTAGAAAAGGACTTCATACACTCCTACCAATGTTTGTTTTTTCTCTCCGTGTGTTTGTGTGAAACCCTTTGTCCTATAGCCACCCAGAAAAAAGGAAAGATCCCCCCCCCATTCTAGGTTGAAGGCACAGTGTATGTGGCTGTGTGAGCATCAGCGTTCCGTTTGCAAACTTCAGGTGGTTCTGTACAAACTGCAAAATAAATGTTTTTATTAACAAAACAAACAAACAAACACAGTTGCACGAGTGCGGGAATTTGAAGCCTCAGCTGGGGAAATGCCCTGGGCGGTACCTGCTGCCAAGGTGCAGCATGTACCAACTGTGGACATTGCCCCAAAGAGGCTCCAAATAGTTTCCCCCCCCCCTTTGGTTTATCTTGACAGTTGTCAAAGTCAAGCTGTCATTAGAAACCAAAGGCACAAATGATCTTTGCTCATGAAAAGGGGGTGGTGTTGATTTACATCCCCTTCGTGGCAAGATCCTCATCCTTTTTTTTCCCACTTCAACAATCCTCAGGGTGAAGCAGAATTTGCACTTTTTTCTGAGACTCTAGGTGCTATGGAAAGTGCAAAAGTGCTTCCCCCACTTTTTCTGGGGAAAAGTGGTTTTGACAGCTAGCTGTCAAAACTCTGGTTGCCTTTAAAAAGGGAGTTTGACAGGACAATGGGGGTTTTTGAACTGAAACATATGGCTATATGATAGCCGACTTTCACAACCTCCAGGGGCGGAAAGTTCAAACTGCAAAAAAACCATAGAGAGCCTGAAACAGCTCGTGATTGCAGTGGGGAACGGGGAGACAACTCTGTTCTCCCACAGTGTCCCCTGAGATACCCATGGGAGGACCAAGGGGGGAGTAGGGGGAGGCTGAGGCCAACAACCCACGGTGAGCCCAATCGCCTGTCAGGTACATTGTGGGTTGTTCACACTACAATCAACCCACCGTGGCTTATTGCCAGGGTGGGGTGTCATGACGTGCAAATGAACACACCCAGTGACTGGCGCAAAGTCACCCAGTGAGATTCATGGCTGAGTGAAGACTAGAACCTGGGTCTTCCAAGTCCCAGTCCAACAGATTGCAGCTCTCTAGCCAGCTTCTCTTAGTGGCATAGCCACACCACACTGTAAGCTCAACCAGGACCGGTGCAGGGCAGTTTGGCGCCCTAGGCAAAGTTATATTTAGCGCCCCCCCTCTCATGCCGGGGGGGCTCCGGAGCAAAGCAGCCGGGAAATGCCTGCTTGCCCAGCGCCCCCCCGCCCGCCTGGCCGCCACCTCCGGCAGCCGCTTTCCCCGCTGCCAAGCCGGCCTCGCCCATCGCGCACAGCATCTTCGGACCGGTCGCCGCCGCATCGCACGCTCCTGACCTGGCCTAGCTCTGGGTGCCGAGGAAAGCCAAGCGTGACCCCGTGCCCGCCTGGCGCCCGCAATCCCCCCCGCACTGACCTGGTGGTGCCTTTGTCGGCAAGGTGGCCAGGCGGGGCAGGAGCGCGCCGGTGGCAAGGAAGAGTCAACTGGAAGGAGCGCAGCGTTTCTGCGCCCTCTTCAGCCACGTGCCCTAGGCAGCCGCCTAGTTTGCCTAGCGGTAGCGCCAGCCCTGAGCTCAACACTTGCCCCTGTGGGGAGATGCTTTAAAGGAGGCTGAGTCACTTTGTATGAGTTGTGGACTCTGAGTCTAATGGCCTATTTGTTTATTTGATGGGCAGGCAGGGAGTCTGGGCTGTTGTGCTGACATTTTTCAGGATATTAAGTCAAGCACAACCACTTGCATACCCACACTTTTAGCTCACTTCCCTTCCTTGCCTCCCTTTCCTGCCTCTCTCCATTCATTAGTTATATCCCTCAGAGTACTCAGCGTCCAGGGAGTGACCTCATTTTTTGGCTCTCGGTTCCAAAGTCTATTTTTGCAGCCAAAATTGTTTGACTCTGGGAGCCCTAATAAATGGCTTCACCAGCCGTTCAATCTCTACATCATCACTGGTGGTGGCCTTTGTCTGCTTGAGAGCAAAAAGCACTGTGCACCGGGTGGTTTTTTGAGATTGAGACAGCTACCTTGTTTTGAATGTGTGGCTGAAAGTCTGAAAACCAGAAGGTAGCCTGTGCCCTCTGCACATTTCCAAGTATCTGTGACCATAGGAAGTGAGGTTCTTTGTGTTCCCCTTAGTCCAAAACAAGGCAACTATGGTGCTCCATTTAAAGTGGGATCAGGTGTTAAACAGGGATGTGTTATCGCCCCAACATTATTTGCCATTTTCATCGCCATGGTTTTACATCTTGTCAAGGGGAAACTTCCCACCGGTGTGGGAATTATATATCGAACAGATGGAAAGCTTTTTAATCTCAGCAGGCTGAAAGCAAAAAGTAAGGTAATTACAACCTCCGTTGTGGAACTTCAGTATGCTGATGATAATGTGGTCTCCGCACATTCAGAGGATGATCTCCAAACTATCCTAAATGCTTTTGCAGAAGCATACGAAAAACTTGGTCTCTCACTTAACATCAAAAAAACCAAAGTGCTTCATCAGCAAGTGCAAGCCAATCCTTTGGTGATGCCATCTATCCAGCTTGGCGGGACAATACTGGAAAATGTCGATCATTTTCTCTATCTTGGCAGCTATCTTTCTGTTACAGCTAACATCGACAGTGAAATCCAGCATCGTCTGAGCTCCGCAAGTGCCGCATTTTCTCGAATGAAACATAGAGTGTTCGAGGATCGGGATATTTGTAAGAAGACCAAAACACTGGTTTATGAAGCCATTGTATTACCAACTTTATTGTATGCCTGCGAAACATGGACTATCTATAAACGTCACTTCCACCTCCTTGAAAGGTTTCATCAACGTTGCCTCCGGAAAATCCTGCAAATTACTTGGGAAGATAGGCGAACAAATGTCAGTGTACTGGAAGAAGCAAAGACTACTAGCATTGAAAAAATGATCCTTCAACGCCAACTTCAGTGGACCGGTCATGTTGTTCGAATGCCTGACTGCCGTCTCCCAAAGCAGTTACTTTACTCCCAACTCAAGGATGGAAAGCGGAATATCGGTGGTCAATATAAGAGGTTTAAAGATGTTCATAAGGCTAATCTAAAAAAATGCAATATAAACATCGAAAACTGGGAAGCTCTGGCCCATGAACGATCTAAATGGAGGTTGGCCTTTCACAAAGGTTCCATGGACTTTGAAGAAGCCCGAGTGCAAGGTGAAAGGGAGAAACGTGCTAAGCGAAAAGCACGTCAAATGAATCCTTTACAGGACCATCTTCTATCTGGTAACCTGTGTCCTCACTGTGGGAAGCTGTGTGGATCTAGAATTGGCCTCCACAGTCACTTACGGACCCATCGCTAGAGTCTACACAATCTTCTTTAGAATTTCCTCCTTTTATCCCGGAAGACAATCTTACTCGGTCACGAGTGATCGCCTGATGATGATGACTTCTTTCTCATTCTCATATTTCCCTTGATCTATCAATTCTGCCACTTGTGTGGTCCACCCTGGGCCATTGCAGTTCAAAGCCCCTGTGGCATAATGCTTCCCAAACCCTTTCTTGCCATTTCTCTAGCATCTTCCGCACTCCTTATTTGTCAAGTGCTGATTCCTCGCTTTTGTCTTTCTCTATCTCTATTATTGCTATAAGGAATAGTGTGCTGGCAAAAGTGCTAAGGGATTGGTACACTAACAGAACTTTCAAAATACTTCTTGATCATTGTTCTCAGGTAATTTCCCCATTTGAAATAGCCTGTTCTCCCCCCTATGGGTGAAGTACAGTGTACAATCTGCTGTGTGCACACCACACCTCTGGAAAGATCCTTATATTTCCAGGTTCATCAGGCACATGTATGTTTATGTGGACAAGTGAATGTAGGCACGCAGTTACAATGGTGTGTTCACATTTTACTCTATGCCCATGTCCGAAAATACTCATGGTTCTGACATCACACTCCAGCTTGCATACTGTTGCTGGAAATAAGATTATATTTTCTTGCAAACAGCTCTCAAATGACATTTGATATGAAATCTCAGGGCCCCACAAACTGGAATCAAACAGAAACCATCAGTTTGATAACATGGGCAGCCTCTAAATTGGAGGCAGTTTGACAGTGCCTTCTTCCCCCTTGAGCCATAACTTTGTCAGCTTTCATGTGACATACAACATATTTAACCATAAACACATGACACATCTCAAGAAAATCATTGTTGATGTGACAGATTATTTCTATTTATGCAATTGGCAACAAGAATAAATAAAGCTGAGTTTGAAATGACACTTTGCAAGTCTTTATCCTTTTAGTCTCCAAGAAATAAATGTAGTAGAGATTGCTGCAGGGAGGGGGGGGGGACCTCTAGGAAGTATAAAACCATGCCTCTCCCTGTAAAAGATACCAAGGGGTGATCAGCAAGGCATATAGCTTCTGAGGGCTGAGGCTAATGAGAGATGGGCATCTTCATTTTGTTAGGTTCTGCACACAATAATTTAGGATGGAGTTTTAAATACCTTGTAACATGTACACACTGTTAAAAAAGTGATTACTGCGGGGGCATTCAAATGAACCCTTTCACATATATGCCCAATGCATAGAAGGGGTATTGTGGGACAGCTTCACGCATAGCACCCACATTCCTTCCAGCCCTGCCCCCCTAATGTCTGTGCATTTAGTACAACATGAATATGGTACTCTGCTTGCCCGTGCAGGCTTTCCACCCATCTGGAAACCCTGCACCATTGGAATTCCCAACTGGATGGAGATTCTATCCACATACAGCTGTACACCTCTGTAAGGCACCCCTTTTTCAGATGTTGCACTGAAACATGTGAACATTGGGAATGGCAAGTGGCAGTTTCAGGCAGAGCCGGCAGGTTAGTTAGTCCTGCTTCCCTCAGCACCACCACCCCAACACACATGCACACACCATGAAATGGGATTATTTGGACAGGACTATGATCTCTGAATGACAAAGGATACAACCAGATGACTCTAAAGGCTCTTTCACACATGCGTATACATTGCTTAATCTCTCGGCTCCTGATAACACACAATTTAAAACTAGGGATGGACAAATCTGTTAGTTCATTTTTCAAATCTTAAGTTTAGTTCATCCTGAACTTTGAGGGGGAAAGTTGCATGAAAATCCATACACAACATGTTTGTGTTCATTTCTCCTAACACATGCATTTTTGTATGCAATTTTACCGAATATACCGTATTTTTCGGACCATAAGACGCACTTTTTCCCCCCAAAAAAGGAGGGGAAAATGTCTGTGCGTCTTATGGGGTGAATATAGATAAAACCAACAACAAAAACAAAATTTTTTACAGACCTTACTTCCCTCTGCGCAAGGTCCGGCACGCACCTCCTCGGGGTGGTCATCTTCAGCGGCGGGCAGGGGCTCGGGCCTGCACAAACCTGCCCGGCAGCAGGCCCAGGAGATGGCCTCCGGAGGCGGCGGCAGCAAGGCCCCCCCCCCGCCCGGCAGCAGCGCCCCCCCCCCGCCCGGCATCAGGCCCACGAGACGGCCTCCGGAGGAGGCGGCAGCAAGGCCCCCTCCCCGGGGCCGTCTTTAGGACTGGGCAGGCGCTCGGGCCTGCCTCAAACCTGGCGGTGGCGGCGGCAGCAGCGCCCCCCCCGCCCGGCATCAGGCCCACGAGACGGCCTCCGGAGGAGGCGGCAGCAAGGCCCCCTCCCCGGGGCCGTCTTTAGGACTCGGCAGGCGCTCGGGCCTGCCTCAAACCTGGCGGCGGCGGCGGCGGCAGCAGCAGCCCCCCCGCCTGGCAGCAGGCCCAGGAGATGGTCTCCGGAGGCGGCGGCAGCAAGGCCCCCTCCCCGGGGCTGTCTTTAGGACTGGGACAGGCGCTCGGGCCACCACAAACCTGGCGGCAGCAGAGACGGCCTCCGGAGGCGGCAGCGGCAAGGCCTGCTCTCCGCTGTGGAGCAGGAAGAGAGGGCCAGTGCCTGGCAGGCAGCGGTGGCAGCGGAGCAGCTCCTGGGCCCTGTTCCCGTCCAGCGTGGGGCAACTGCTCGAACCCCTGCCCCTCTCAGCCACCCCTCCTGTCCCTGCAGCGATGGAGCCGGGGAAGGCTCCTGAACGGAGCTGGGCAAGCCCGACTCTCAGCTGTTTCCCCCCCAACAGATGATTCCCGCCAACAGCAGTTCAATTTCTTTGCGGAGATCAGCTGTTTGGCTGAACAGCCACCCCTCCCCTCCCTGCAGTGATGGAGCCAATGGCTGCGCGCCTGGCCTGGCCTGGCCTGCTGCGCTCTCATTGGAGGCGCTGCGGCCAAGGGGCGGAGGGGGGCTAGCCAGCCACACAGCTGCCCAGAGGACCAGCCAGCCTGGAAGAGATCAACGCATTGCGGTGGGGGGGGGAAGAAGCCTCAAGACACCTCAAGTCACCTCAAATCGCCTAAAATCGCCTTAAGTAGCAGCAAAGCCCTGGGACCTCACACAGCTGAATATATTTTGTTATGGTATATTTTTTTAAATATTAAAGTTCACCATTTGGTTCAGAATATTTTTTTCTTGTTTTCTTCCTCCAAAACCTACGTAAGTGCGTCTTATATTTTTTTTTCTTGTTTTCTTCCTCCAAAACCTAAGTGTGTCTTATGGTCCGGTGCTTCTTATGGTGCGAAAAATACGGTACACATTTTTGCAAGTTAATTTCCTTTATAATGTATTTTTAACATTATTTTCACTAATATACATATTTTTGTGTGCACCCTAATGTACACATTTTTCTATGCGTTTTGACTGGAAAATCCCATTGCCAAATTCAGAGAAGTGTGAATTTCAAAGGATAAGCAAATTTCCGTTTGTGTATTGGCTCGAATGTGCAAAATTAGGTAAGTTCACATTAAAATGTGAACCAAATGCACGCGTTCATGTGAATTTTGTGATATTTGCATGATTGTAGCTCAATCTTCTAATTTAGGGGCAGATTGTACCAAGAGGACCTATGCAGCTGGAGCAAGACAGTTCTTATCCTAGAATTGTTAGAGGGAAGTAACATACTTCCTCTACTCTGAGGAAGAGGAACTGGTCTGTTTTGGCCAGAATTTGTGTTCATCTTTCCTCAGAACCTCTCTCTCAATAGAAGGTGGTTTATTGTATGCCTCGGGTGAAGTGAATGGTCTGGACATGGGAGACCAAGACTCAAATCCCTTCTTGGCCACGAAGCACACTTGGTAGCTCACACTGAGTCACTGGGTTAGTTCGCATGACACAACAGCCCATCCTGAGAATAAGCTACGCAGTGTTCACGGAACAACCCACGATGTGCCTGACAGACCATCAGACTCACCGTGGGTTGTCTGCCCTGCCTTCCCCCTTGTCCTCCCACAGGTATCCCAGGAACCTGTGCAGCAGAACCCCATCTTGTCTCCTTTCTCTGCTCCAATCATCATGACCCCTTTTGCAGTCACTGCAGCTTTCCTCCCACCTTATTTTCAGAGATCGCCTTTCACGTTCTCCGAAATGACAGCCTCTCCAAAGTGCCCAAGTAACATGTTGGAGCAGCCATCACTGGTTTGACACCATTTGGGGTGGGGTGGGGCACAAGAAATGTGCACAAATATTTTCAGTAAATTTACTGAAAATGTTTGCGCACATTTCTTGCGCAAAAAAAAAAAGGTGGCACTTTGGAAGGGCTGTGTGAATGGCTGTCACTACAGAGATGGTGAAAAGCGATCTCCAAAAATAAAGGGAAGAAAAGCCACAGTGACCACAAAAGGGCACGTGATTGGAGCAGGGGAGAGCGAGCCAGTGACGGTTGCTCCAATGTGCCTCTTGGGCATTTGGTGGAGCGGCCATCACTGGCGGTGTCCCGGATGAGCTCGGCAAGAGCAGCAGGGGCTTTTGCTGTTCTTGCCGAGCAGCTTGCTTGCTGCTTCCCTGGACCCACGATGGGATTGGTGTGCCGGGTTCAGATGACACACCAACACATCGTTGGTCCAACAAACCCCTAGAACAAGCTATGGTTTGTCAGGGTGGCTTGTTGCCCCAAAACAAGCCATCCTGCAGGGAAGTGGTCCAGGTTCACACAACACAACAACTTACCATGGCTAGTTACCCACGATGGGTTGCCGTGTCGTGCGAACCCAGTCACTATCTCGCAATCTGACATGCCTCATGAGGGTTCTTCTGAGGATAAAATGAGGCAGGGATATACTTTTTAATCTGCCCCTTACAATACAGCAGGCAAGGCATCTAAATATGTTTTTAAATGGGCCTTTACCTATGAGCAACAGGTTAACAAGAGGATCATCAGATACCTAAACCGTGGTTTCCTGCCGCAACATCTTGTGGTCTTCAAGAAGCCTGCTACTGCACTTAGTCTTTCCCACCAGAACTGGAAACTCCTTGCAGCGTAAAGGAAGCAAAGGAGGAGCTTCAGTCTTCTCCTGCTCCTGTGCTACTTTAGCCCTAGAAGTATGTTCCTCCTTTTATGGTCACCTGGTGTTTGCAAAGCAAAATAGAAATAGACTGGCCTGCAAACAAACACTTCACTAAAACTGTTTTTAAAATATTCTATTTTAAGCTTCAGCATCTCTGCAGATAGAAATGTGTGTCCCAAAAAGCCTATTAAGAATGACAGTCGAGTGTGAACTTGTATTTGTTGGACAAATTTTAATACCATATGAGGGTCTTCTTATTCATCCTTTGGAATGGTTTGGACACTCATCACTTACTATCATCTGATTTGTCTGACATGCTGGCACAGCCATGTTTATTATTTTGAAAGAAACCTACCTTTTCTTTTCTTTTTTTCAGTAAAGCTGTACATGAGGATTAGTATTTGTGGGTCTGTCTATGGTCAGCATTGCAATGCGTGTGTTTGGGTACATCAGGCTCAGTAGCACTTTCCCCACCCCATTCCTGGACACAACTACGGCTCATACCTAGGCATGGGTGCTTCTCTCCGTTTCACTTTCTTCTGCATTCACATTTTTTAAATCTCAAATTCTTTCTGTCCCAAATATGAAGAATTTTAGTAAATCCTTAGCAAAAGTGAACTGATATGAAATTCTCACTCACCCATCTGCACCAGCCATTGTGGCGTAGTGGTGAGAGTGTTGGACTGGGACTCGGGAGATCCAGGTTCTAGTCCCCGCTTGACCATGAAACTCACTGGGTGACTTTGGGCCAGTCACTGACTCTCAGCCTAACCTACCTCACAGGGTTGTTGTGAGGATAAAATGGAGAGGAGGAGGATTATGTAAGCCGCCTTGGGTTCCTTGCAGGAAAAAAGGTGGGGTAAATAAATAAATAAATAAATAAATAAGATTCCCAGCATGGCAAGGGCCATGATGTACCTGCCTGCCATATACGTAGCTGTTAAAGATGAGGAGCCAGTCGGAAAAAGAGGTGGCAACCCCCTAATTAAGCACTAACAGGGTTGAATACACAGTGATTCAAACCCAGACTTTTCAGAATGAAGCACTCAAAGCCCTGGGCCTGGATGGGTGAATCTAGCAGTTTCAGTTTCTCCCACATTAATTATTTTTTAAACCTCAAGTTCTTTTTGTCCCAAATATGGAGAACTGTGTGAATTTTGGTAAATTTGTATCTAAACTGAACTGAAAAGAAATTTTCATACACCCCTACCATATCTCATTGTGTTGCTGTTGAAGATACCCTAACAAATTCAGTGATCAGAAATTCCATTGATGCACAATTGCACTAGAAGTGTTTTGTTCTATGTGGAAATGCTTCAAAACTGATAAACACAAAGTTCAGCAATGAACTGTCAGTGCTTTTCATACTGAATATCACCAGGTAAATTAAGAAGACTGTGCCAATGTCCTTGTTTAGACAATTTTATTTTACCTTGTTCATTTTAAATGTAGTGCTACTCTTACAATATAGCTTGCCTGACTTTGATTCTGTTCTTCTTTACTTAAAAATGTTGTTGCCTTTCTTACTGGTTTCTGAAACATCACCATCAGTTTGAACAGTTTTGCAGCAGGCTTCCTGTTTTGACCACATCAAGCTCCTTGCCTGTATACCATTGGCTTAACTCTTTTCTTTTCTTCTTTTATAATACTTCCAGAACTAGCCAATGCAAATAAAAATAAGTTTGGAATCCAGTGTCCCTGGAATCATGGTCCAATCCAGATAGCATCCCTGCCCCCCCCCATCCATTCCCTGTGCCTGCAAATTACTTTTTAAAAGTCATTAATGGATTTGCTGATTGCGTGAATGGCAACACATCTCGGCCCTGAGCCTAAGTGCAAATATATATATATATATATATATATATATATATACTAATTTTTTAAAATGAAAAAAAAAAGAGCAACAACAACAAAAGAACACACACACACACACACAAATATGGGGCTTTTAAAATGAGGCAGAAAAGCAGGAACGGGCACTGCTACTGTGGTTCAGTGATTGTTCACAACTCCCATTGAAATGGTAACACCAATCGAACTGCAAATGTGCAAAAGATTGACTAATTTGGCAGAGAAATAATTTCTTGGAAAGAAATGTTGCCTCAGAAGAACCTGGAGTCAAAAGCAACCAAGGATAAGAGCTGAAAGGAAATAATCCTTCACTCATGCTATAGAGACAATCTTCTTGTTGGAAAAATATATGCACAATATTATGGGAAAGATGGCCAGATCTTTCTTTCTGTTTATACACAGATGAAGAAACGTCTGCATATTTTGGCTTCCGAACCTGTATTTGCAGCATAATGTACTATTTAACCCATTAGTATGTAGTCGAATCGAAAGTAATTATATATTTCCCTCCACCCTGCTGCTTTGAGATTATCCATGTGTGACACCATGAACTAATCTAGATACTGCTAATCCAAAACCAGTGTGGTACGCCGGTTAGAATGTTGGACTAAGGCCGGGGAGACCCAGGTTCAAATCCCCACTCAGCCGTGAAGTTCACTGGGTGAACTTGGGCCAATCACCATCTCTCAGTCTATCCTACCTCACAAGAGTTTTTGTGAAGAGCTGTAGACAAAGTGGCCTTTCTGATTCACATGCTGGAATTCTATCCATTTCCCTTTTTAGAAACATGAGATGTCATTTGTTAAGAAATTATATGATATGAGGGGTGGGAACTGAATGCAAACATTTGAAGAAACTGGCATATTGGAGGGAATCAATGTCAAGTCCCATTACGGCAAAGGCAGGAGTGCTGTGTTCTGTGCTCACTCAGTGATGAAAATTGAGTTTCCCTTGTTGATAGCAGGCCTGAATTTGGTACACTTTGCCTTAAATGTAATCTATATCATGTGTTTACAGCTGGCATTTCAGTGGCAGCTGTAATCTGTTATGTAATTACTTACCTATAGCACTTATACACTCAAAAATAGTTATGGGGGGGGGAATCAAGGAGCATATCTTTACATCTCCTTACCTCATTCTAAGGTGTCCTTAAATCACATGGGTAGAAGACATGATGTATAAAAGCTGTTAAGCGGTCCGATCAGCAAGCACAGATGTTTTGGGGATCATGAGACTTTAATTCAAGAAGTGGTCTGCTCCTTCCTGTTTATGAAGCGTGCGCTACAGGAACGTATTAGCTTTGATCATCATCACATTTATTATTATAAACCTCATCAGCTTTCCTGCAAGAATGGCTGTCACACAATGCTGTACAATGTGATCTGGGGATTTAATTTCTCTGGAGGAATGGAACATTGCGGGCACAAAAACATGGAGAAGAAATTGACTTCAGGGTAACTGTCTTGGACGTGAAAATCATGAGATAGTAAAAATGTCTCATATCAGTCCAAGGATAGCCATTGGGATACGTGGGGCACTGCTCCCTTCCCTCCCACCCGGCCGGCCCTGCCTACTGTCCTCCGTCTGTCCTACCTTCTGTGCTCCACCTTCTGCCCTCCATGTGAAAGTTGGCTATCTTTCTGCAATGGGCCCAGGCCTCCAGGACATTGTAGCTAAGGGTTGCCACTCACTCATGCATCACCAAAAGGGAGGCCAAAGCGGGACACAAATTTGCAACATGTCCATGTGCTAATTTATATGCATTGATGAAAATTTGGAAATAATGACTATAATTTGAATAGAAATACAATTTCATAGTGGGGAAGACTATGACCAAACAACCTGTGGGAGAACCAGTAAAGCTTGAGCTCATCAAGGTTCTCCGAGTTTCACCTCGAAGCTCAGTCTAGCTCATTCCCAATCCCCGAATGCGAGCTTTTTGTTGTTGGATTGTTATTGTTATCATTGTTGTTGTTCAAATGGGAAACGTGTGCATTTGGGTGTGCATTATTTTTTTTTTAACCATGCACCCGAATGCATATTTTTCACCCCTCGACTAAAGCGTGAAAATGCATCTTTTAATTTCAAAATGAGCATTTTTAAAGTGTGCTGTTTTCTATTGAACACCTTTTGCAAAATGCAATCACACGCTTGGGAATATTCATTCATTCATTCATTCATTCATTTCATTTATATACCGCCCACAGCCGAAGCTCTCTGGATGGTTCACAATAGATTATACATAAAAACAACAATAAAAACATACAAAATAGTTTAAAAGATTAAAAACCAAAATTTAAAAACACAGTTTAAAATAACAATTAAAAAAACTAATAAAACTGAGCCTACAGGTGACAATCGTGCTATTCCAAGCTCCTAACTATTAAATGCCTTGGCATAGAGGGAAGTCTTAACCTGGCGCCAAAAAGATAGTAAGGTTGGCGCCAATATGGAAGCTTTGCCCCCAAAATGCACTCATGTTCAGGGATGTGAATGGGGCAAGTTCTGCTTAAAAACAAAATTCTTATACATCCTCACCTGTGTTGTGTGCCTGCCTGTTCCGTCTGCTGTCCAATTGTTGATGGGCAAATTCAAGCAAACAGAACTGTCCTCTGACAGCCCTTCAAACAGAGGATGCTTGCAAATAGAGAACTGTCCTCTGACAGCCCTTCAAACAGAGGATGCTTGCAAATAGAGAACTGTCCTCTGACAGCCCTTCAAACAGAGGATGCTTGCAAATAGAGAATTGTCCTCGGACAGCCCTTCAAACAGAGGATGCTTGCAAATAGAGAACTGTCCTCGGACAGCCCTTCAAACAGAGGATGCTTGCAAATAGAGAACTGTCCTCTGACAGCCCTTCAAACAGAGGATGCTTGCAAATAGAGAATTGTCCTCGGACAGCCCTTCAAACAGAGGATGCTTGCAAATAGAGAACTGTCCTCGGACAGTCCTTCAAGCAGAGGATGCTTGCAAATAGAGAACTGTCCTCTGACAGCCCATCAAACAGAGGATGCTTGCAAATAGAGAACTGTCCTCTGACAGCCCTTCAAATAGAGGCCTGTCCTCTGTAAAAGAAGACACATGGCCACTCTATGACCTCCTGCATCCATTTGGGGAAGGAAATCTGACCAATTAAAATGGATGGGGTGGGTTACATTAGGTGGTTGAAGACTGATTGAATTCCTCCTCCCCTGGAGCGTTTCACTTCCCCTAAAAAGCAAAATGGGGAAGGGAAAAGGGAAAGGAAGCTCGCATGTAAGAAAAAAAGATCCCTAGGCAGGATATTCCATCACTATAACTAGAGTGTGTGAGAACAAAAATTCATTGTATGCTGATGACAGCAAGTAGAACTGAGACATGACCTAAGACAGCCTCCCATAACCGGGAGCCCTCAATCACACCTTTGGCCATGCTGTCTGGGGATGGTGGGAATTGTAGTCCAACTCATCTGGAGAGTGCCAGGTTGGGGGAGGTTGCCTTAGGTCACATCTCAGTCCTTGTTGCTGTCGTCAGCTTACACTGAATGTTTGTTCTCACACACTCTACTTATATCGATGGAATATCCTGCCTAGTGGAGAAGACTGTCCTAAAATTTTGTGTTTGGGACTTTGGAGCAGCTACCAACTCCTCTCACTGGTAGAATCAAGCACACAAATGACCAAATGGTATCTGTCTTTTGCTATGTACTATCTAACTGCAAAACTGTCCTGCTTCACCCATCATTGCACAAATATTTCTCCTCAATCTGTCTAAAGCCACCCCTGGCTCTCCGTGAGACTAATATAGCCCACTGCACAGTTTGGGTTGGCAACTTTACATAATGGGAAGAATACTGAGGAAATAAAAGGGGTTGTTGTTGCTTTTTTGTTATTCCTTTTCGTATAACTGACTTTTTCTACATTACTTGTAAACATATATCCAAATATATGGGGTTGGATCCAAATTTAGTCCTACTTAGAGTAGATCCATTGAAACCAATGGGGTTTAAGTTAGTCATGATATCTGTCCCATTGATTTCACTGGGTCTACTCTGAGGGTGGGTTCACATGATCACAGAGGGAAAATAAGGTGTGGTGGTTAATAAGCCGATAATAAGCTGCCCAGTTGGCATAATTACCATTGCCAGGTGGGAGGTGTTGTGATGTCTGAACCTGGCGATGGTGGGTGGCTGGGGTGGTTCACAAACCAATGTGATAAAGGAATTGGGGTAAGAATTGGCACTCTCCAGATGGGAACACACAGTTTGCTGGTTCCACCAGGGAAAGTTTCTGTGTGCCTTTGGCAGCACTCTGATTCTTCCAGAATCCAGATATAAGACCCAAACAGTGCCTTGCCTACATTAGAACTACACATTTGCAGTGGAGTCTAAGATCTTGTTTGGTCTCAAATATTCTGGTGTGCACCTGTTTAGACATGCACTTACAGCATTTTTGGCCAGGTGTGGTCTACCATTTGGTGTCTGATCTGGTGGGGACACCCTAGTTTTACTTACTAGAGAACTGTGAGTGACAGTCTTGAATTAGTGTGTGTGTGTGTGTGTGTGTGTGTGTGTGTAAGCCTTAGTATTTTAATAACTAGACCACTGACAAAGACCAGTTTGGACAGCATGTGTTTGCTACACAGGAATTATAGCACAGCATATTCATATCCTTGTTCATTGTTTATGTTTGTAAGCCTGCAAGTGTGCAGATAAAATCATATTGTTTTGGACGTTTTTGGAAAAATGTTTTCTACTTTCACCAGTTTGTTTATCCCAATTCTTTTATCGCATTTGTTTGTTTTGTTGGGATATAGTCTCCTGTTGGTTTGTTTTGCATTATGGTCTACAGACCACCCTGAAACCCTAGAACAAGCCATGGGTTTCAGGGTGGTTTGTAAACCATCCCAGCCAGCCACCCTTGCTGGGTTCGGATGTCATGACAACCCACGTCCGGTAAGGGTAACTACCGGTATGCTGATTAGGTGGCCTGCGACCAGCAAGCATGAGCAGTCTAAATATTTGCAGATATAACTGCAAAACTATATGATAATTGAATTAACTGTAATTCAAGCTAAATTTCCCTGGCTAACCATCCCCCCCCCATTTTTTTTCATTTTTGCCAGTGCACTAGAATAAAGCACAACTATAAAAGCCAAAAGGAAAAGGTCAATGGTTAATACAAGTCATTCAGCCAAATTCCTGGTAGCCTAGCAGGAATTTCAACCACAGAGTCAATTCATGTTAAGGTTAAATATTTTTCCTAAAATTGTATATACCAACTAACTTTTATTAACTTTTCTACCCAAGACTGTTAATCTGTATCTACTTTCAGTTTCCTTGCGGAATTGAAATCCGACCTCTTCACAAAGAGCATTTCCTTTCCTGCTTTCCTGCAACATAACCTCTAGGTGGCACTCTGCTCTAGCGGAATAACACAATCACACAATTACACAAGTAAAAAAATACATTTTCTTTTGCTTCTAGAAATAATACTCCATTTTCCCTATAAGAACCTGGGAAAGTGCTCTTAAAAAATGGAAGTAAAACTTGAGGGTCACAACTTCATCTAAAGAACCCATAAACAAGTGTGAGTAAGAAATGATAGGTACACAATGAATGCCTCATGCAGAAAAGCTCATATTCAAGTTATTGTCTCCTTTATAGTGCAATCCAATGTGTGTCTACTCTGAAATAAATCCCACTGAGTTCAATGGGACTTACACTCAAGTACATCAGTACAGAATGCAGCCTTAGGGCAGTATCCAACTGTATCACTCCACTAACACAAATGACATTGCACTAGCAGAAACTAGGTTCTGAACTATGCACAAGAGGAGAATCCAACTAAAGATACATTTGCACAAGTGCGGTCACACAAATGGTGTATTTGCACAAGAAGTGCAGTTGTACATGTGGTTGTGCCAGCAGTTGTGCAACCATTTTCACAACCAATTGTGCAAGCATAATGTGCAAGCGCTTGCACAACAGAATGATTTGGTGGGGCTCCGCTAGCACTGTTTGAGTTTGCAGAATGACACAATTGGATACTGCTCTCTATATGCAGTTTGTCATCGTTATCGCCAGGCCTGAAAATATATTAGCCAACTTCCTAGGAGCCAAAACCAAACTTAAATAATTTGCATTAATTTAAGACGTTGTTGGGTAGCCCCAACTTTGTATACTAGTATGGAGCAGAACCCAAATACGAGTCGCACCTTATGGCATTTGGAAGAATGTTGTCAAATGTTCATTTGGAACTATTTTAGGTGTGGCATTATGTTTCCGTCCCTGGTCCACATGGTCCACATCTTTCTTTTTGGCTCTTGTTCAGATTGCTTTACACATTTTATTAATGATGCACAAGTACTTTGCAGTCTATTTCTTCCCGATTTGGGCTGGGCCATTTATGAAGCAATGGACTCTTCCTAAAATGGGCGTTCAGAGGGAAAAATGAGAAGAGGACTACAGGAGAGCAGGTGGTTTGGTAGTAAGCTCCCCACACACACACACCACCAGGGGCATGCTATTTAGTTCTTTCAGTAACAGGGTAGGATAGCTGTTTGGATGGAGTGATAACCTTTCATGCCAGATAGGGCTAATGGTTCTGTGTTTCAGATTTGATACAGAGAGACTATTGAATTAGTTGGATTTTAAACCCTTGCTTGGCTAAATTGTCTTCTAACTCCTATTGTGGCACTAAAGTGAAAGTACTTCTCTTGCCTTCTGCTGAAATACCTTTTAGAGACTCAGGAAATGGAGTGGAGCATATTTACTGCTCTCATGTTGTCATCTGCAAAGTGTAATTTTTTTTCTTTTCTTTTTTAAATCGAGAATGTCTTGAGAGCCAGTATTTTAAAGATAGTTAACTCAATACAAACATTCCTGGCGCACTTGATTAAATGAAAGGCAGCGCTAAATAACACTCTTATCTATAGTACATATTTCATTCATTGCGCAGACCTGGCCCAAGGCTTGTTTAAAAAAGCACCAGATGTTTCTTTGAGAAATGTCTTTGTCTTTGTGCGATGACAGATGCTTTTTGAAATCACAAAGTATGTAATAGGAGAGTTTGCCATTTGCAATCAGGAAATTCAATTTGTTTCCTCAAAGGCACAACTGAAGAGCAAAACATGGGTGTTGTTGTTGTTGTTGTTTTAAAAAGCTGTGTAAATGAATGCTTTTTAAATGTTCCATACAAGCCCTGCTGTGAGGAACTTAATTTCTATCCTTGTTTCCAGAAACAAATGGGAAAATCAGTCTCCAAGCCGCTGCTGGTATGAAGAAGCATTCTCTTTATCTGAAAACAACAAACAACCTGAAATGGTTTCATGCACCTCAGATGGCCGCCTTATTATTTTTTATGAACTGATAACAATGCTAGCATTGTGATTAAATGTCAGAAGAGTGTTATACTTATTTTCACAGAAGCACTGTAATGAATAGTGGTTTCAAGTGAGTGGTGGTTAAAATGGTACAACCTGATGTTATGACTTGTTCTAAAAGGAGGGTCAGCTGGTGCTCATTTCTGTACAACTGCCACGCTCTTCCTGACACTTTCATGGCAAGTGCCCCACATGGCAGGAGGCATGTACACATGGACTTGGTGCCCCTCCCCAAGTATAGGGCACTGCCTTACCAAGTCAGACAATTTGTCTATCTGACCCAGTATTGTCTATTCCAGCTGGTAGGGGCTCTCCAGCCAGGGTCTCGGGCAGAGGTTTTTCACTTCCCTGCTATTTGATCTGCTTAATGGGAGGTGGCAGGAGTTGAGCCTGGGATCTTCAACAAGCAAATCACATGCTCTGTCACTGAGCTATGGTCCCTCCCCAGGATTTCTGGATGGTGATTTTGAGAAAATAACCCTAAGAAAGAAGAAGATGAAGGAATTGACTTCCACAAGATGTAGAGATGGCCACCTATCTGGATGGCTTTAAAAGGGGACTGGAAAAATTCCTAGAGGAGAAGGCAATCAATGGCTACTAGTCCTGATGGCTCCAGTATCAGAGACATATGCCTATGTACACCAGTTGCTGGGGAACATGGGCAGGTGGGTGCTGTTGCACTCATGTCCTGCTTGTGGGTTTCCCGTGGGCAGCTGCTTGGCCACTGTCTGTGTGAACAGAACGCTAGATTAGATGGACCCTTGGTCTGATCCAGCATGGCTCTTCTTATGTTCTTAAGGATCATTCTTGACACAGAAATAGTAATGTAGTAAGTACAAATAACATTTGGAGAGCCAGTTGACATGATGGGAGTGTCTTGAGTTGTATCAATTCTCTATTTCAGTTTCCAAAATGGAACAATCAGGAAAGAAGGGGGCAGAAATATTTGGAAAGCTGTATCTTTAGCTTTCCAAATATCAAGTTCTAGTTCTCTTCCATCAGCGTGTATGTTTCATGTGACTGTTTAGAGACACTGGTCAAGGACACATCAGTGCCAAAACCCCCCCCCCCACCTTAGTGCCCTCCAGATGTTTTGGATGACAACTCCCACTAGCCATAATTGGCATGGTCAATGGTCAGGAATGATGGGAGTTGTATTCCAAATCATCTGGAAGGCACCAGGTTGAAGGCTGCCACAGTGTGTGTGTGTGGGGGGGGGGGAGAGAGAGAATGGGTGTGTATGAATGTGTGTGTGGGTTTGAGTGTTAAGGGAGGGGGAAGCCAGCCCTGGCCCCACCCACTGCCATGTGGCCCTTGGAGGCAAAAAGGTTGCCCACTCCTGTGTAATGGCATAAGGCCCTCCGTTGTTCTTCTGGTGTCTACTATTCTGTCCAGGGCACAGCACCCCTGAATGAGGTGAACGGCCAGAAGACATCCCCTCCCACTGAGCAGGATCAGTGGGGGCATCAAACTCCACCAGATCATCTAGCAAAAATCTCCAGAGTGCAGACAAGGAAGAGTGCAGCTGCCTGGTTGCCCTGACAGTGGGGATGTGATGGTCTTTCCTTGTGGGCGATGCAGGAACCCCCGGGGAGCACATACAGCTTGATGCACCAGGTTGAAAGGATGGGAGGAAACTAGTCAGGGAGGTTAGCAATGCCAGCTATGCATCTCGTCTTGGAGCTGGGCAGAGGAGGAGGAGGAGGAGGGGGGGGAGAACTACAGTGGGGTCTGTTCCCCTCCAATATGAGGCTAGAGGGGAAACACTCCACTTTGTCCTTGGCAGCTTCCTAGAGTCACTTATTGCTCAAGCAGGACCTGAAATTATGCCAGGGGTGATAAACCTGGGCCTGGGGCCAAATCTGGCCCGCCCTGGGGCCAGTCTGACCCTCCAGGGTTCCCCAGAGGGCCACACCCCCTTCCCTTTCTCCCCGACCACCAACTATTTGGTGCTTTCTTGGCTTTTGCAAGGTTCTCTCCCCCCCCCCCCGCCCAAAAGGTTGAAATGCCTCTCTAAGGCTTAGTTACTTGGCAGTAAGAACTTCAAGCTAAAATGTGCTGGGATCTTGCCCCTGCCCCCTTTTGCCTTTGGTCCACCCCCTTTTGCCTTCAGTCCCACCCACCACTGGAACGTGGCCCCCAAGGCCAAGAGTTTCTCTGAAATTGAATTCAGTCCTTGGGCTGTAAGAGGTTCAGCGAAACCCTTGATTTATGCACTCAACAGGTCCTGTTTCTGAAGATTCATCTCTGATGTTTTCTTACCATGTTGTGCTTTATGTTGTTTTCCTCTCTGTAACATTATCCTATGACGAGAAAATTCCACTAGTTCATTCCACTAGCCAATGACGATAGAGTTAGGTATCAGAATTAAACAGACACACATAAAATTGTATCCAGATGTCTCTCTCTCTCTGTGTGTATAAAACACAAGATAAAAACCACACATAGTACAGTTTCACAGCATGACTGTTTCAATTACTTTTTAAAACAAACTTCAAATGCAGCATGAATGGATTCAGCTAAGGCTTGAGTTGTGTTCAATGCCAGGTATGCAACAGAGAGATTCTGAGGCTGTGTGTGGTCTGTAATTGCCGTTTGTTCTGCTGATTTTTTTTTAGAAATGCAACTAGACCTTTGCTTACCAACTCACTACGACCCTAGTTCCTTACCCTTGAAGTTATCTTGAAGACAAAACTGAGAACAGGAGAACAGAAAAGCATCATCACTTTCATCAAACTTGTACAGAAAGCACAGCAGCTGCTGATAACATGCATGAGAAATGCTGAGTTCACAGCCCCCAAGCACAACAGGAAGTGTTGCAATTTAAATTTAGTTCTATAGAGACATTCCCTTACAAAAGCAGGTTCTGTCCTTATTGTCCGACAGGATCGAAGTAGATGAATTTGTACTGTATTTCACGTGCAAGCATCTTCTCGGTGTACACTCGGAACAAGTCCTCCCAGCTCCAGGTGTATCTTCTCTCTGACAACCATGGGTTAGGCACATGAATTTGGGCTGGCAGAAGCAGACCCCCTCCTCACCGCAGCCATTCTAGCCTCCCAAAAATGCTACATGGAGAGTCAGAGGACTCTGCTGAATAGGGTAGGGTTCGGTGCAGGGGGAATAGGGGAGATTCCTGAAAATCGGGCAGAGGCACCTTCCATGAGTGCAGGGCTGGCCCTATCATTATGCGCCTGAGTCAGGTGGAAGAGCAGGAAGAGTGCCAAATTACACCACTCTCCTCCTGTCCCCGCTAGGAGGGCCTGCCGCTGCCACCCCGCCAGCCGGTGCTCTGTGGAGAGCCCCGCCAGCCGCTCTCCCACCGTGGCATTTGCCACAGCAAGAGAGCAGCTGGGCGGACTGCTGGGGGTGCCGCCACTTGTTCTTACTGTGGGCGGCCGCTCCCGCCTTGTGCCCCAGCCGCAGGGCTCCTGCAACAGGTTGGCTGACCTCTCACGGGAGCCCCTGGGGTAAAAGGTGGGAGCAGCCAGGCGGGCAGGAGCGAGTGAGCAGCCAGCCAGCCAGGCGGGCGGGCTGGCCAAGGCGGCTGGGCAAGTGAGCAGCCGGCTGGCCAGTCGAGTTGACAGGCGGGCCAGCCGAGCAAGTGGGTAGTGGCGGCGGTGGCGGCGGCAGCATTGCCGCCTCACTTGAGGCAGCAAGATACGTACATTGGGCTGAGCCTGTGTGAGTGGAGCTCTGCTTATGGAAGGTGCCTCTGCCTGATTTGGAGGGATCTCCTTCCCCTCCAACCCCACCTCTCCACACCATAGCCTACCCCATTCAGCAGGTTCACCTGACCCTTGGTGTACCATTTGGCAGGGGCAGGGGGACGGATGGGCTGCCATGGGGAGGAGGGCATTGATCTAGATTCAACCCAGTGCCTCTCCTGTCAGAAATATGGCAGAAAAGGGGTCCAGAGTCCTTCACTCTTTGAAGAAAGCTTCTCTATCCTCTGTACAGAGGATTTTCTTGCTCCTACCCGCCCTGCCCCCCCCCCCCGCTACTTTCTCGGTGTTGATGGGCTCATTACCTCTGGCCATGGTAAAGCTCAAGTGATTTTACCTCATCAGAACAATAATCACTTCTTTTGAAATGTGCCCTATATGGTGACAGCTGACATTTACCAGCCTGTTAGTTTCTCATGGTGGCATTATAACTCCAAAGAAACCCACAGTTTTTGAATCAAGTTTCTTTCAGGATCAGTTGAGAAGGAGAAGGTTTGGGAGTGTACAATGATGCTGCACAGCTGGTTAGTATGTCTGCCTCATCCTTTTCGTCCCATTGGGTTGGATCAAAACAGTCATCCTTCAAGTAGATCCATGGAGATAAATGGATCTACTACTCTACATGGATGAATCTGTCAGTTTTACATTCTCTCATATTCTAACTTTTAAAATCTCAAGTTCTTTTGTCAGCTTTTGGTAAATGAAATTCTTACCCATCTGCACCTGCTAAATTCCATAGGTAGAGCTGTTCCTAACAAAGAGATGACCATGTTGTACCTGCCTGTCCTATAGCTGGTAAAGATGAAGAGCCTATTTAAAAAAAAAGAAAGTAGTGGTGGCAACCCTAATTCAGAGCCACAAACTTGATCTTAATACACAGGGATTCAAACTCAGACCTTGATGAGCTAAGCACTCAAAGCCCCCTACCTGGGTGGCTGAATCTGTCAGTTTCTCTTTTTCCCTACATTCAATTTTTTTAAATCAATCTTTCCAGCCCATCTATCAGGGATGGGGACTCGGACTCGAGGACTCGACTCGTGAGTTGGACTGAGTCCCCCCTCTGACTCGACTCGGACTCGAGTCCCAATATTTTTAATGGGACTCGAGACTCGACTCGGGACTCGAGACCAAGGACTCTTCAACATCCCCGGGCTGTGCCAGAAGGAGTGGAGAGGAGCGTGATTGCCGACGAAGAGCGCATGGAAGCGAGGTGTGCCGCTGCTTGGCCACTATGGACGGCTACCAGGAGTACAGCCCCAACAGTGTGTCAAGATTTATTTTGATTGATGTGTTGCGTACTTGGGAGAGGCAGAAGAAGGACCTGAGATTACTCTGTGTGGCTGCTCTGAGTGTGTTTCTGGTTCCAGCAAGTTCATCACCAGTGGAGCAGGTGTTCAGTGAGGGTGGAATTGTGATGAGATCTCACCGTTCCAGAATGGGGGCCAAACATTTAGAAAAAATCATATTCCTCAAATGCAACATGGATAAGTTTTAGGAAGTACAGCAAGTTTATTTTTTAAAATCATTTTTCTAAAATGCAACCTTTCAGACATTTTGGGTTTGGCTGCCTCTGCCTGCCTGTCTGGGGTTCCCAGCCTCCTCTGCCTGCCTGGTCTCTTCTTGACCAGTTCAACAGTTGAATTGTCCAAGACAAAGGCCTCTGCCTGCCTGCTTTGGGGTTCCCTGCCTCCTCTGCCTGCCTGGTTATTTTGGGTTTGTCTGCCTGGTCTGTTCTTGCCAAAATCAGTTGCAGAATTTTGAAATAAAAAGGCACACTTGTGCCTAGAATTTATTTAAACCACACATCTGAAGTAGCCTTATTTTGTTGGGAAAAACCCCCATTGATTTTAATAGGGACTCGTGGAGTCAGCTTTGGGAGTGATTCGTGACTCGTGACTCGTGAGTCACCATTTTGGACCAAGGACTCGGACTCGAGACTCGGGTCCAAAGACTCGTGACTCGACTCGTGACTCGAGACCAAGGACTCTTCAACATCCCTGCCATCTATGAAGACATTTGCAAATTTTGGTAAGAACGTCTCAAAAAATGAACCCAAGAAAATTCTCACCCATGTCTACTAAGTCTCGATCCAACTCAACACATTTTGTGTAATGGAGATGAAGATGCAATTTTTCATTGTTATTCTTATTCCGCAGCACTTTGGTTTCTTCAAAGAGAGGAAGGCTTAGTATATCCCTTCAACAGCAAGAACCATTGCCCAATGCTGTTGTCAGGGCCCAAAACTTTCTCTGTTTCTTAGGGCACAATCTGTCAGGATCTCGGACCTGCAACCTCAGACTCTCCCAATCTGACAGGAAACTGAATCAGCGAGACTGCTTTTATTACAAGGAATCTCACAGCAAAAGCTTGATGGTTACACACTTCAGCAAACATGTAGTACATCTCTCATTGCTATAGGCTCCAGTAACTTTCTCATGAGATTGTACTGCTAATAACTATAGCCTTACCAGAGACCAGTGACAACTCAGTTTCCCGGTTCTCATCTCTGTGGCTCAGAGTATAGGAGAGGGGCAAAATGATTCCTGAGGTCAACTTTCTCAGGCAATCAAAGATGAGGGTTCACGGGCAAGACCTGAACTAATCTGCACACCCACACAGAGGTCACTACCAACATTGCACCCCGCTTTGTAACCCCTGTGTGATGAGGGTCCATGCTTAACAAATCCATGTTCAATAGCAAGTTCACAAAAGTTCCCACATGCAGAGATCTCAACGCCCAAAGCCCCCAGCTTTGGGATCTCTATGCTGCATGGGTCCACAAGAAAGGCCAGGATTCATAATTGACCCCAACCCAGCTGGGCTCTGGGACCCACATCAATGAAGGCGCATAAGCCATAGTCCACAGGGAGACACAGCCTAATAAAAACATCGCAGTCCTTGCAGGTTCATTGCAAAACATCCAGAGGAACTAAGGGTCCAAATAGGTAGAGAGTTCATATGCAGAGAGCTTCCTTAGGCCCAAACACTGATGGGTCCAAACATAATGACACAGGTGAGAAGATGATATGTTCTAGCAATGCTCCTCAGGCGAAGCAGTTTTTCAAGCAGGGAGTTGCCATGATAGCCCTCCTACTACCAAACCACTAACTGACAGGAGTTTTAGCCTATCACGAGGCCTCTCTTCCACCCCAGATGTTTTCCTTCTACCCTCCAGGGGTGAGACTTCCACCTGACCTGAGGGACACCCCAGCAAGCTAGCCCACCCTTCTGCTGGATTCCCAGGGAGGCTGTCAGTTCTCATATCAGCGAAGGACGAAAAGTGCAGATGGGCAGAAGAGTGACCCAACTCCCACTCTTACCTTCAGCTGAGAAGACTGACAGAGCTTCTCTCACATCAGCCTTGACACTCCACATGGTTTCCCAGGCCTCAAACCTGCCAGACTACTTCCGAATTCCGATCAAATTCTAACTAAAACTGATAGGCCCAGGGCAACACTGAGGCTGGGCCATAACACAATCCAGTCGAGAGATGCCCATAAGCCTCCGAGCTCAATGGCTTTTAGGCATCCTAGACAGAGCAGGAGGATCTCCACCTCCCCACTACTCCCACTCTGCATTTTCGCCTGATGGCTGTTTTCAGTCATCTAGCTGGGATGCTTTGGAGGGGGAGGGAAGGAGGCCGCAGAGGACACAGAATATGTCGTACCCTGGCCTCCGCAGTCTCCTCCCCTCCTTGTCCACCAGAACGCCCTCTTTACCCCCTCTCCGTGGCTGAGTTGCTGACCTTGGAGAGGCAGCTGGTGTGGTTCTTTCCATGCCAGCAGTGAGTGGGGGGGGGGGGGTTGAACTCAGATTCACAGCTAGACAATGTCTAGGGCCATAGGATCACTCCCTAGAGTACTTGTTCATGGCCCCAATCCAGATTGGAACCACCATGCATTGGGAGGGGAGATTTATACCTTTGTCCCTCAGCATGGTTTCTGAAATCTCTCCCCCCCCCCATGTGTGGGTTAAAAAGGGGAGGAAGCATCAATTGACACCAATAGGCATCATTCTACCTTTTTGAACATTTTATTTGTTTGATTGATAAACTTATATACCACCCTTTTGCAGGAATTATTAGAGTGGCACGCACAATAAAAAAAAATGCAGAATCATAAAAGGAACAAGAAAACAACATCAGTTAAAACAGTGAGGAAAAGGCAGCATAAAAATAGAATACCAAAATTGGTATCAAAAATCTAATCAAAGCTTAGGAACATTATAAGGTCTTTGCCTGGTGCTTAGAAGACAAAAAGGTAGGCACATGTTCCATAGAGAAGGATTTAATGTCTTATACAACCCATCTTAACTCATTTGATGGAGACAGACACCCTAAAGAAGGCCTCCAAAGCAGGCTGTGTACCACTTAAAGGTAAGCATGGGCACTTTGAATTGTGCTTGGAAATTAGGAACATAGAAACATTGGAAGCTGCCTTATACTGTCAGCCCCTTGGTAGAATCCTAGAATCATAGAATAGTAGAGTTGGAAGGGGCCTATAAGGCCATCGAGTCCAACCCCCTGCTCAATACAGGAATCCAAGTCAAAGCATCCCCAACAGATGGCTGTCCAGCTGCACCTTGAATGCCTCCAGTGTTGGAGAGCCCACCACCTCCCTAGGTAGTTGGTTCTATTTGGCATATTGCTCTAAGTCAGGAAATTTTTCCTGATGTACAGGTGGAATCTGGCTTCCTGTAACTTGAGCCCATTATTCCGTGTCCTGCAATCTGGGATGATCAAGAAGAGATCCTGGCCTTCCTCTCTCCAGGGTTTCAGGCAGGAGTTTTTCCAGTCCTACCTGAAGATGACGGTGATCAAACCTGGGATCTTCTGAATGCAAAGCATTTGCTCTATCACATTGAGCTATGGCCCCTCCCTGATTAATCCGGAGAATAGTGCAGTTCTTTAAGCACTGATGTAATATACTCTTTTTATCCAGGCCCCATTTATCAACCTAGCAGCTGTATTTTGGACTAACTATAACTTCTCAACAGTCTGCAAAGGTAGCCCCATTTAGAATGCACTGCAGTAATCTAGCTGTCAGGTTTCCAGTGCAAGGATAACTGTGGCTAGGCTCTCTCTATTTTAGATTATTGCAATGGGAATAACATGTGGTAGATACCGTATTTTTCCGTGTATAAGACGCCCCCATGTATAAGACGCCTCCCACTGGGCAGTTTCGCAACCACGCGGTTCTGTCCTCGGCTTACTTCCGTGTATAAGACGACCCTCAATTTTTAGTCTAACGATTTTAGGAAAAAGTATAGTCTTATACATGGAAAAATACTGTATGCACCCAACTCTTCATTTATAATACTAGAATTAACATACAATTTCCCATTAGCTCAGTTTTGGTTACTTTTTCATCTACAGACGTTACAGTAAGAACAAAAGGAAGCATAACACACATATCTGATTAATTAAATCATTGAAGAAATAGGACAGCCTTTGTTAAAAAAAACTGAGTTTGCTAACCTCTTCATCTCAAGTCTTCCGGTAAGACATATGGCAGCATTAAAAGATATTTTTTTTAAAAAAAATAAAATTCTCACACTTGCACTTCTGTTTTGTTTTATGGCATCAATTCAGTCATTGCTAAAGTTCAGTTCAGTCCCAGACTCCTTGGGGGTATGACCTCTCAGTTCCTTCATTGTGCTGAGGTTGTCAAATTGATAAGCAAATGTTAGATGTCATCTTTATGCACTAAAAGTTGGCAAGCTAGCTTGAAACAGCAATGCTCGCATCAAACAGACATCTTTCGAGAGACATTGTTTTCCACTTTGGGGGGGGGGGACATTAATAGCATAACCCCCAAGTAACTTAACTTTGGCAAATGCTCCAGCGCCAGTCAGGAGATCCTGAAATGACTCTCCAGTGACGCTTAGATGGAACACTGATGCAAATGTGTACGTTTGTATGACATTCCCTTGGAAAATGATTTTATGTTTTCTCTCTACATGCGTGTTCAATTTTGTTATTGTTTTTGGCACTTCCCTTTGGCATGAGATGACAGTTTATAACAAGATCAATGAAGCCTTTTCTTTTCTTTTTTTTTACAAAAGAGTCAGTGACTCTGAATACCTCATCCCTTGCGTTGTTTGTTTCCTCCCCCCCCCCCTGCTATAGTTGGCTCACCCTAAAGATGCTCTCTGTTCTCTGTTTTCTGAAATAAGATCTCTAGAAGTCTGGATATTTGAAATCTTGAAATACTACAGACATCCATGTAGCTTATCTTCAGAATGCAGGCAAAAAAGGATGAATATCAATTAGTAACAGGTTGGATCCAGGCTAAGTTAGTTGCACTTTGTTCCCATTGAAATCAATGGGACAAGTCAGGACTAACTTTTCACATTGATTTCAATGAGAGCTAAAAGTGCAACTAAGTCTCATTTCCTACCATCGTTCTGTCAAGACCACTCTGAGACCTAGGAGTGGAGGTCCTAGGAGGATCCTATCACTGGCCCGAGTGTTTGCAGGGGTCAAAGAGAGTAAGAATATGCTGCTAGCCCTCCCAAGAACACCACCCAGAGGGGTGTCCCACTCAAGGAGGCTGTGGTGTTGGAGGAACCAAAGTGCCCTGACTCATACTATCCAGACCGATCCGGATAACCTGCAGGAACACAGGCAGCAGTATATCCCGATGGAGGCTCAGAGCCGGAGGCACAGTGCCTCTGTTGTTGAAACGCCACTGGTGGGACACCTCTGTCTATGGAGCATACCGTGGGCATACTGGTGGGGGGTGTTCTGGTGGTGTAACTGTCCCGCTGATGGGGCTTCCTCTCTGCTGGTGGAGTGGCACATAGGGCGCTCCCTATGGCCCCTTAGCGAGCTGTAGTACTGCAACCTAATGTAGTCTGGATCCAACCCAATATTTCACTTTTGTTTGTTCTCCTTAAACCTGCAATCCTGAGCATACGTAGGAGTTATCCCGCTGTAATTAGTGGAACTTATCTTTGAGTGAAAATATTAAGCACTGTGCTACTAGGATGAGATTTGGTTACTAAACTGGCCTAAGCTTAGTTTGGAAAGCTTACTTTTGGATTGATAAAAACAAATCCAAGAGGCTGTAACATACCTCTCCTGGATTAAATGGAGGTTGGGTGTTTTTAAATGAATCGCTAAGTGACTTCTAACCTGTGAATTCTGGTGATTGCTCTGACCACATTTCATAGATTGCATAGATCATAGAGTTGGAAGGAGCCTAGAGATTGCAGCTGATGGCACATGGCAGGCCATGGCAGGCTGGGGAATGCTGGGAGTTGTAGGACTTTTTTTCTGTCTAAACATGCATAGCATTGCACCAAAGTCTCTTTCTGCACTACTCCAAAGGAGTTCAAGATCCTAAAGCAGGTGTGAACAACTTGTAATTTTCCCCTTTTGAACATTCGCAGGATTCGTAAGTTTTTGTCTCCTGAAATGGCCCATCTGCTTGTTCAGGCTGCCCTCTTCTGTGCTTCTTCCATTGCTTCTGGTCCAGAACAGCACTGTTCGTGTTGTCCTGAACTTGCCCTGATACTGCCATATTACTATGGCCCATAGGAATCTTCATTGGCTACCTACTCGGACTAGGGCCCAATTTAAATTATTGGTTCTTGCCTTTAAGGCTTTGCACTTTAATGTCCCTCATTATTTAGGATCTAGACTTTCCTGGTATGTTCCTGGTAGGAATTTAAGATCGGTAGGCCGGGGATTATTAGTGGTCCCACCGACACTCTCTGCCTTGTCAAGGCTGCAAACCTTTCAGGACCTCATCTCATAGATCATAGAGTTGGAAGGAGCCTACAAGGCTATCGAGTCCAACCCCCTGCTCAATGCAGGAAACTAGAGGAGGGGTCTCCCATCCAAGTAATAACCAGGCTTGACCCTGCTTAGCTTTCCACGCTCAGACAAGCTGACCCAGCATAAGCCACCACTTTTGTGGAACAGGCTTCCCGTGGACCTCCGATTGGAGGAGGATCTTTCCCGCTTTCATAGGGGATTAAAGACTTATCTTTTCAGTCACCAGAGTGAGTGGTTGGGCAAATGTGATGGTCGCTGGGATTCATTACTGTAAGTGTTTGGTGTTGGTTATTTTATTGTATTGTTATGTTTACTGTATATGTTATTTGTCCTGCCCTTTGGTGTAAGGGGCATTATAAATAAATGTTAATAATAATAATAATAATAATAATAATAATAATAATAGTAGTAGTAGTAGTTGTTGTGGCCCTCCAGATGTTTTTGCCTACAACTCCCATCAGCCTAGCCAACATAGCCAATGGTAAGGCAAGATGGGAGTTGTAGGCCAAAACATCTGGAGGATCACAAGTTGCCCACACCTGCCCTAAAGGATCAGGAGGAGGATGAGTTAATTTCTTTGCAGTGCAGAGCCGGCATTGAGCAGGGAGTGGGACACGATCTCTGCAGTCCCTTCCAATTCTATGATCCTAGCAATCCTGGCAATCAAGTGGACTCCCCCCACCCCCTGCTGCTACAGTTGGTGAGGCATGGAGCCTCTGGTAATACTTGGCTGCCACTGTGAGCTGTGCCTGAGTGGGACAGAAACCCCATATCCTTACCTGAGAGAGATGCAAGGCAGAAGCAGTACATAGGCATGAGGCAACTAATCGTCCAGTGTAATCACGCGTAGGCATGGAGGGCTAATGTCAACAGGCTGCAAAAGACACAGCTGGCCAGTCACCGGACATCTTGACAACTTTACAGAGAAAATCAGAGTCGAAGTGAGCCATTTGGCCACCCTCGTGATTGAAGTCCCCCTTTCTCACCAGCAATCAATAGCATGCATACACTCCAATCCTATGCAAGTTTACTAGGAAGTGCATCCTGCAGAATTCAGTGGGACTCGGGCTGGAATCCTTTATACGTACTTACCGGGGAATAAGTCTTATGGGGCTCGGTGGAACTTCCTTCTGAGTAAACATGCATAGGACCGCACTGCTAATTTCAAGTAAACGTGTGTAAGAGTTCAGCCTTAGTGGCATGACAAACCATGCTCTGCATTCTACCACCCATTTGTGTACAACCTCTGTTTAATAATTACATGACTTAGTCCGGCTCAAAGGTTCCAGGAGAACATCTTTGCCAAGCAGGCTGCAGCAGTCGATCACCAGCCCCAAAGGCATTTCTTCTTTCTCATGAAAAGAACAATCCCTGGTTGGCAACATTGTTTCTAATGAACTGCTTCTTTCTGGTGAAGAATATATGTAACTTACTAATTCTTGAGGGATTTATTGGAATGACATGGATGTTGATGAGCTATTAAATTCAGCCTACGTTTGAGCAAGCCATACTAAATGTGGCTAATTGTGAACATATGCAGTATTCCTGCTAGTCCCATTAACATTCTTGTAAGTGTGTAAAGCTACCATAGGCCAGTGTATGTATGGACTGGGACCTTGGAAACCATGGTCAGTATCCATCAGTAAATTGGGAGTAATGGTATCCAGGGCTGGCCCTACCATTAGCAGAGTGAGGCAACTACCTCAGGCAGCTGATTTTGGTGTCATGAAGGGGCAGCAAATTCTTAGTTATTTAATTTGTTGTTATTGATGTGTGTGTTTTCCTGCCAGAATGGTGGAGAGGCACTTGTGAGGTTTTCCAATTCAGGTGCCAAAATAACTTTACTAGCCTTGGGGGAGAAGGGAAGGGGTAGCATTAGAGCAGCAAAATGTTTTGGACTGGCCCTGATAGTATCCTTGTTTCTTTTGTAGATATAGGGCTTTTCTCCCCAAGGAATTTGTTGGGGAGAAAAGCCCTATTAAAATTACATTTGTTGTGCTGTTTATTGCTATATCTACTTTCAGTTTTGTTGCATCATTGAGATCCGAGCTCTACACAAAGAGCTCTTCCTTTCCTGCTTTTCTGCTACACAACCTCTAGGTGGAGCTGTGTTATAGCAGAATAGCGCAAATACACCACGAGTTAGAGAGCCATTTTTTCCTGTTGTAATTTAGGGTGCAATCCTATGGCCGCTAGATGCCGTCTAGCCAGCCACAGTAGAGGTTGGAGTCCTGGCTCTGACCTCGGAAACACACTGTGAGGTTGGAGCTTGGACTCCGAACTCAGGGTTTCCTCCACCCTCGCAGCCAGCCGCAGTTCTTTCCACACCAGCTGCGGCTCTGAGGTTGGAAGACTGATCTCTTCCAGAGCCAGTGTGGCGTAGTGGTGAGTGTGTTGGACTGGGACTCAGGAGATCCGGGTTCTAGTCCCCACTCGGCCATGAAACTCACTGGGTGACTTTGGGCCAGTCACTGCCTGCCTGCCTAACCTACCTCAAAGGGTTGTTGTGAGGATAAAATGGAGAGGAGGAGGAGGACTATGTAAGCCACCTTGGGTTCCTTGCAGGAAAAAAGGTGGGGTATAAATATAATGAATAAATAAATAAATAAATAAAAATCTCAGAGCCGGAGGTTTGTGGGCGGGGAGGGGAGGAGACAGGCTCCACCAGGATACAATGTATCCTGGCAGTGCCTCAACCTCTCCTCCTCACAAACAGGGGCAAAAGACACAGACAGCCGAAATCAGCCCTCTAAGTCTTTTGCAGGGTGGGAGAAGTATGCCTCCACGCTCCTTCTGTGCTCAGCAGGATGCCCATAATCCTCCGAATTCAGAGGATTATGGGCGTCCACATTGGATCACGCTGTTAATAGCTCATTTCCCCTGTTCTACAGAAACCAGGGAAAGTGCTCTGAAAAAACAGAAGCGAAACTGGAGGATCATGACGTTATCTAAAGAACCTATAAACAACCATGAGTAAGGAATCACGAGCTCTCAATAAAAGCCTCATGTAGAAAAGCTCATAGATGAGAACAATTGTAGAGTGTTTTGTACAATTATAATAGTGCAATCCTATGCCTGAAGCAAAGCTCCATTGAAAACAATGGGACTTACTTCTGAATAGATATGTATAGGATTGCACTGTAAGTTGCTGAATAAATTCACAATACTAAGAAAGACTACCTTACTGTGCTCCTTCCTATTGTAAATGTAAGTATTTATGCAGGTGATTTGTTATGGCCCAGAATCTAAAAACCATTTGAATTTAGACACTCAAATGAGTGTGGCAGCCAAGATTCTTTCTTCTTAAATTAAATGAAGTTGCTTGTAGTTTTCCCTCCCAAACCACAGCATACTCTGCAGTCTTTCTCGTTTCATAGAGTTTGATGAGTTTACCCTCCCAGTATATTTGTGAAACATAGAAATACCAGCACCATGTTTTCTTGATCTACTGTTTCCCCTTTTTATAAACTCTCCTTCACAAAATGGCATTCAGCTGAGTAGAGATTTTAGTCAATAGCTCCCCTACATTGAGCTACCATATATAAAAAATGATAACCAAAGAACTGGCTACCATGAGGCTGACAAAGTGAATTGCAGCAGCCTGGATGAAAGTCAATCAGGTGGAAATAAAAAGTTAAAAAATCAGAAGTTATTTTTAGTAAGTAAACTGCCCTGAAAATTAATGTTACAGCTCAGACTTCTGAGACTTATGAAGCAAGTCTCTTTTTTCAGCTTTAATGTGCAATAGCACTAGAGCTGGCAAAAAACAAAATTTGGATCAAAATCTCATGAAATTGACCCGGTAATTCTAAGAGAAACAGTTCCAAGAAATGGTTTCCTCCCTCCAACCCTCCAACTTTTCCAGATTCATCTCTCTGATTCTTCAGGACACTTACTTGGGAATAAATCCCATTGAACTCCATGTGGCTTACTTCTGATTAGACATGCATAGGATTGCACTGATAGGGAGCAATCCTATGCATGTTAAGACAGAAAAAAAGTCCTACAATTCCCAGCATCCCCCAGCCAACATGGCTGACTGCAGGGAGCTGGGAGTTGTAGGACTTTTTTTTCCTGTCTAAACATGCATAGGATTGCACCCTTAATCTCTGATTCCTCCCTCCTACCCCCAAAAATATGGCATGGGACACATTTTAAACCTTTGATTCTTTCAAATAAAGCATCTTCAGGGTTTTGTAAGCCATTCTTATTTATTTTGCCATTTCACTGGGTGTGTGTGTGTCAATGAACCCATTTTGATGTGAGTGGAACAGCTTTGAAATGATCGTTGCCATTCTGACTCAGCCATAGCTGTTACATGCTTCCCGGAGCTGTGAGAGGTTTCAGGGACAGAACTTACCTGGGTTACCTACTTCAGAAGGACAAATTCCTGGATGCTTAGCATTTTGTAATATTTGTCTCAAACTCTATCTCAGTTCCAAAATAGTTTCTATTGGCCTTTCTGTAGCATACATCATCATGATAGGGGGAGTGGGGTGGAAAAGGTGTGTCACCTAGGGAGGTGAGAATTTCAGTTCAGTTTGGTTTGATAAGAATATTCCAAAATTCTCCAAGTTTTCCATATTTGGGACAAAAAGAACTTGAGATTTTTTTAAAAAAAAACTGAATGTGGGAGAAATGGAAACCAACAGATTCAGCCATCCAGGGCATTGAGTGCTCTGCATTCAGCCATGTTTGTTGTGCTGAATTACAGGTGCCACCACTTTTTTTCCCAACAGGCTCCTCATCTTTCAAAACTACTATATGGCAGGAGATACATCATGGTCCTCTCCATGCTGAGAAATTAGCTCTACCTACACAATTTGGCTGATGCCCAGATCAGTGAAAGCTTCATTTTAGTTCATTTTTTGATAAGCATTTACCAAAATTCACAAAGATCTTCATATTTGGGAGAGAAAGAACATGAAATTTAAAAAAACCGGAAAGTGGGAAAATCCAAAATGGACAGATTTGCTCATTCCTAGTGTCACCCCAGAGAAATTTCTGTATCTTTCCCATAAAGCAGAGGTGCAGAATCTCTTTCTGCCTGAGGGTCAGATTTCATATCGGAGAACCTCTTGGGGGCCATATTCCTGGACTGGGCAGGACTAAAGGCAAAAGGGGAGGAGCCCAAATACCAGCATATTTTAACTTAAATCTCTTACTACCACTAAGTAAGCCTTAAGAGAGGCAGTTCAACCTTTTAGAATGGGGAAAAACTGCACAAAAGCCAGGAAACCACCAAACGATTGGTGGTCTAGTTGAGGGGGTGTGGCCAGGGAAGGGGTTAGGACCAGGGAAGAGGAGCCATCTGGGGACTCCTGGAGGGCCAGATTGGGACCCTGGGGGGCAGATTTGGTTCCTGAGCCTGAGGTTCCACACCCCTACTATAAAGAGACAATCATGGGCAACTGAAGAACATCAACTAGCCATTCTGGTCCAAAACATTCTTTTTGTGAAAACCCAAATTATGATCCAGCATTGCTTCAAGGTGTACCCATAGTGATAGCCCTATTCATAGTAACTAGATAGCAATCTTTTAACAGTATACCACTTACAGTAGTCAGTAGGAGACTCCTCTACATGTACAAGGGAAAAGAATATGAAAGAGCTGACTTGAATAATCTCTTGCTGTCTTCATCAAGTACCATGACCATCGAAATTACAATGATACTTTCTTTCCCAGCATCTGGTCTTGATTTATACATATGTAATGGAACTGGAAGTCGATGGAATACATGTGTGTAAATGATAGTGGAACCTGGCCTCAAGTGTTTTCCTACAGTGTTGATCTCTTTCCAGATATTTTCATTTGCTTCCACAAATTATATAAATGTGTGGAACTAAGTTTCTGTCTCTCAGTGGGCATCTGCATTTTGAAATGTGTTGTCGCTCAATCAGTTCAATGTAAGAATTTAAACAGCTCTCTGCAAAGTCTGGTTTTAGAAAACGCCCAACATAGATGTAGTACTGTTCATCTTCCTTTAGTAGCTTTGAGGGATTTGTATTTTAATGTCAGATTTTCCTCTTTCCGCATCTTGCAGAGATGTGCTTCATAGCTCCTTATTAAATATTATTTTCAATCCTTGGTATTGAGTTTGCTGGGTTCTTTCTACACACACACCAGTATTTTTATTCAGCCGAAATCCAAAGGACTGCTTTTTTTCTAACCATAGCAAACATTTAAAAGCCAACATCCTAAGCTCTTAATTGACTTTGCTTCAGTTTAATGGTAAAGGGCATTTGACTCTGGTTGGAGTCTGCTTGAGCAAAAATGGAAAGGGTTTCAATGTAGACTTTCAGATTCAACTAGCTACCATTCTCTCCTTTAATTCATTGTGACTCATCCAATCAATGTAACTATTTTCCCCAATATTATTTTCCCCACGATTATGCTTACTTGGCTGATTCCTAATTGGAACCACAACTGTATTCCTTCCTTTACCACTTCGAGGATGTTGAGTAAAAATGTCATTTATATTTTTAAAGGGCAAATTATGCATGTAAATGGCAGAGTCAGCAGGTTCTGGTTAGGGGGGGGGGGGCAGACATGTATTAGCCTGACCACTGACAGCAATCTCTGTGAAATATGTTGAGTAGAAAATGCATATTAATTACTTCCAATCCATTGAAAATTCATGTGAGAATCAGATGATCATCAATATGTATTTTAGGACTTAAACTGGAATAAATAATCCTACTACCTCCACAAGTCTTAGTAGGAATTAACAAGAACTGAGGCTGTTGCCCAATTAAAGAAATCTTGGTTGATTAATCATATGAATTTTAGTTGCCAGGTGGAAGGTGGTGGGCATCTTTCTTCTTCTTTCTGCCACGGGTTTGCCCCTTATTCATCCCCCCCCATTGGTTCCAGTCAGAGGGGTAATAACTATGCCGCCTCCAGAGCTGGTCTCATTTCCCCCACATTCTGGAGGCATGTCTTGGTATTTAGGGAGCTTTGGATCCAGCAGATCTAATGCCTCTCCCAATCTGCCACTAACACTTCCTCAGAATCCCCCCCTTACCAAACACTGGAGCAGCCATGGCATAGCAGCCATGAGGGCTGAGCTTTCTGTCACTGGTCAAGAGAGGATCTCCACAGTGGACCTTTCTCTTAGCCTGTGGAAGGAGAAGTCTGCAGTATCCTATGGGTCCTGGGACACCCTCCCAGGGACCATTGGGTTGCACCCTGGGTGTAGTCTTCTGTGTTTTGTTTTGTTCTTAAAAATAGTTTTATGTCTTCAGATTTTGTAAGCTTCCCTGCCAATCTGATTGAAGGATGGGGTATAAATCCCTGCAATAAAAATATATATATATATGACTAGAGGGATTCCTTCCTGTGTTTGAGTGTGCTTCCAGATAAGGCTTTTATCCTACAATGGCCCTGCATCAAACACAGAATTTTATGGCAGATCCAGATGTGTCATCTTCCATTTGAAGCCCTCCCTTGTTTTCCCACTGCTGCTTCCGTCTTTTTTCTTACTAGGGAAAAAAAAATCAATTAAGGGGGGAATGAATCACTGCCCAATGCCTTTTGATTGATAGTGCTAGGAACCCTCCATCTGGGAGCACCCTGAGAGAAAGGGGAATGCATCTTTTAAGGCAGTGTTTGCCATTTGCCCCTAACTCTATGTATGCCAGAACTTTGCTCTTGTAGAACTCCCATTCAATTCAGTGGGAAGTGCATAGGAGAACATCTTGGAATGTTGTCTATGTCTTTATACCTAACATTCCTTAAATATTTCTTGTGGACTTCGTGGATCCACAGGTATTCCAAATAAACTGCTTGCATTTGTCTCTTGCTGTGATTGCTACTGTACATACCAAGTATTACCAACCATATTGACACATAGCAACCATTTTTGAGAAATGAATGGCACACAGAATTGATATAGAAATACATTTATTTACATTAATGCTTCCTCTACTTTTTCCTCCAGAATGAATCACTGGCAGTCTGTTACTTACTAGTTGGCCACCATCCCCTGGGTGCATGTCACTCTGCCCTATCTTTTACAATCCCCACTGATCTCCACTGAAGCTGACATTTCTGTTTTCTAACTTACAATCATTGTGTCATCACTTGCATGCCATTCAACAGTATCCATGTCCCCCTGTGGTGAGGAAGCTCTTTTGCTAGTCTCCCTCCAAAATGCCCATCTCTCTCTTGAAACGCACCACAGAAAGCGAGAACCCATTTAGACGTCTTACTACTGGGAAGCTATATGAATATAGGCATAGGGAGGGGGGTGATTTTCACTTGGTCCATTTTTTGAGATGAACTTAACAACATTTGCAAATGTTATATAAATGGGATGGAAAGAATCTGAGATTTTTTTTTACAACACTGAATGTGAGGGAAAGCCAAACTGACGGGTTTGTCCATCCAGGCAGAGGATGGAATCCCTCTGTATCCAGCCATATTAGTGGTGCTCAACTAAGGTTGCCACCTCTTGTTCTTTCTTTCTTTTCTGACAGATTCCTCATCTTTAATAGCTACATGGAAGGAAAGTTAAAATGTGGTCCTCTTCCTGCTGGGTGAGAGAACTCTGTTCGGTTTTCAATAAGAACTTGCCAAAATTCAACACATTTCTTCACACACGCAAGATGGAAACAGTTTGAGATTAAAATAATCCAAATGTGGGAGAAAGTGAAACTGACAGATTTGTCCATCACTATCTAAGTATGATGGGACTATACTATAAGTAACACCAAATGTGCCACAGGTTGAGGAGCTTCCTTCTCTAGTGCTGCCTGCCTGACATACCATTTGAGCTGGCTCACTGGAAGTCAAAAGGTCTGAGACATTGTTGAGGAGAGCTATGCTGGAATGTGCTCATGGACCAATCCTGCCACCACACCTCTCAGTCAGCAAATAATTTACTCATGTAAAATCACAAGGCATCGCAGCTGTGCTATATTATCTGGTAGAAGGAACTTTTGCTGAGCTAACTCTCTCCCCCACTACTTCAGAGTGTTGGTGCAACTGAACTAGCTGGCATTTCCAGGGAAATATCTTCACAAAATCTGCAGACAGTCCTACGTACTTACTAGTGTCTGCAGCATCTTATAGCACTGGGTCATATAAGCTGTCTATTCTGCTTCCTGCACACTGTCTGAGCATTTAAAAAGCAACTACACAACAGGACACAACCTCATAATGAGCCCAATAGACAACTGTAGGCACAGTTTGCTGTGAGCAGCATCTGGTGTGACAGAACGTACTTTGTGAGCAGAGCTAAAAAAGAAAAGAAAGAAAGCAAACACTTTCCCCGGCCTGACCTTGCCTTGGAGCTAAAATAAAAATTTCCTTAGGCTCTACTCAACGTCACACATCACACGAGGTTTAGACACACAGCTCCCAAGTAATTCTTGCGGAAAGGCAAATTAATACCGAGAAGATGGGTTTTTTTACTTTGCTTTCATGGGGTTAGATTCAGGACCTGCCTTTCTCAAGAGGAAAGGCTCTGCTTGCGGAAGGGCCCTTCACCTTATTTTTGGGGATCCCTCTCCCCTGCACCACAGCTCACCCCATCCAGCAGGGTCTTCTGACTCGGTGTAACATTTTCAGGGGGATGGAGGGCCTGCTGCGGGGAGGAGGGGACAGGGAAGCCCACTTCTGCCAGTGCTGTTGATCCAGTATAAATCTTGGATCCAACTCTGGATCTCCGGCAGTTTCTCCCCCTCCCCCAATTCCCTGTTGCCAGCCTTTGTGGCATACTTTTGGGAAGAAGAGAGGATGCTCCCTACTTACTCGCAATGTATTTTCAAATGTGCAGCAATTTGCATTTTAATGAATTGTGTTATGCATCTAGCTACTCATAAGTATGGAAAGAGAGAAAGGTGTGTGTGTGTGCGTGCACGCGCGCGCGCACACGCACACACACACACACACACACACATTTCCTCCCATACCAGAATAGGTCAGAAAGGTCAGGCTTTCTTAGGACCATTCATCCTTAAGGCCATTTGCTACCGATCCCATTTGCAGACAGGATGATGAACTGGATGAGCCAGCAGCCGTATGTTTCAGCATGGCAAACCCCATCTTCCTAGATGCCTTTTTGCAAAAAAAATAATCGGTACAAGGAAAAATAAAGCCCTATGTTGCAATGTGGGGTGAACCCTGCTGGTCATCAACAGATGGTTGGGCAGACCTCCACAGACAGAAACCTTACAGTACGCAATGCAGTTGTATGAGTCAACGAATGGGGGAAAGCCGGTCTCCAGAGTTCTGCCACATTCTAATGGCACATCAAAAACAAACAAACAAACAAACCAGAATCTAGATCAGAGATATTCAAGTAGAGGAGGGGGTGGGGGGTGTTGATTCCTTCTTAGTTTAATCATTTATATCCTGCTTTTTTTTTTTTAAATCAAAGTAAACCCAAAGCAGCATAAAATTAATAATACAAACACTAAAGCATCATCATATAACAGGTTGCAGGAAAACAATATTGGTGAGGTTGAAAACAGGGGTGCAGAACCTCAGGCCCAGGAGCCAAATCCAGCCCTGCTGGGGTTCCCCACAAGGCCACAACCACTTTTGCCCAGCCACGGATAGGTGGGTGGTTTCCCAGCTTTTGTTCCATTTCTTTACTCATTCTAAAAGGTTGAAATGCATCTCCTAAAGCAGTGTTCTCCAACCTTGGGTCCCCAGATGTTTTTGGCCTACAACTCCCAGCATGCCATCTGGGGACCCAAGGTTGGAGAACACTGTCCTAAAGTTTAGTTACCAACATGAAGAGCTTTAAGCTAAAATATACTGTTTGTTTTTTAGTAATGTTGGTCCTGCCCTTTTGCCTTTAGTGCCACCCTCTTTTGCCTTTAGCCCCACCCACCACTAGAATGCGGCCTCCAAGAGGTTCTCCAAACTGGTTTCGGCCCTCAGGTTGGAAGAGGTCCTGCACCCCTGGTCTAATAGAACTAAGCCATATCAACCAAATGCTTTGTGGAAAAGCCATATCTAGGCCAAGCACATAAGAGCTTATACTGTTGGGGCTTGGCAGATCTCTCTGAGAAGGGCATTTCACAAAGCTGGCACCACTGTGGAGAAGGCCCTGCTTCTACTGGATACCCAGTGAGCTTTTTTTGGCAATGGCACCCCAAACAGGGTCTCTGTTGTTGAACAGAGAATTCCCAGGGCACATATGGAAGGAGGAGGTCCTTAAGATGTTCAGGTTTCAAGCCCTTTAGAGTTGTAAAGATTAAGACCAGTTCCTTAAATTGAGCCCAAAAGCAAACAGCCAGCCTGCGCAAATAAAATAAGGCTGGAGTAATAGGCTAATCATATTATCATGCATATAGGATCTGTCCCAGTTCTCGGTGGATCCCCTTTACTCATCTGTCACAGGGATTCAGAGCACACTTTGTGTTGGATGGGCAAACTGCCCGCCACTGGGCCCTCTTTGGGCTAGATGACATCAGTGAGATGACATCACCGAAACCCCACCCATTTTGTCTTTCTCCATGCTGAGAGAAGCACGGTGTTCCCACCGGATGCAAATGCCTTAGACGGGCTGGGAAGACATTCTTATATTACCAAAAGACAAAAAATACAAATAAGAGGCAAAGACATTTGCTGCGGTTGTGCTCCCTTTTGCTACAGAGCTACTAGAGATACTCCCATATGCACACGCTATAACATTCCCAACCCTTTATGAATCATACCACTGACTGTGTCCGCTCCGCAGTAGTTCAGCATGTTCTATGATTGCTTTGGAAAAGATAATGTTTCTTATGAGATCCTCTTGAATGCTGAGTTGTGAAAGCTTATTCTGTTTGACACTGGTAAAAGGCAAAAGCCCTAGTTAAATAAAATGACAGCTGTTTATATAAGCAGACCCTGGTCACTTTAATTATTGCATTTGGCAGGATAGTAAAAGTTTAATCTTCCCTAAACCCTACAGTGATGTCTGCTTGCTAGAGGGTTTCATTGCCCTGGGGAAATAAAGGAAAACAACTTTCCCAAGTACCTATCAGGAAAGTGGCCATGTTCTGGGGGAAATCTAAAAGGAACTGATGTGAAATGATTGATGAAATGCAAAATGAACATGGATGAAATGCTTGTACAGTCATGCCTTGGATTGAGAGCATAATTCGTTCCGGAAAGGTGCTTGTAACCCAAAACACTCTTATATCAAAACGAAATCCCCCCAAAAAAATTTGTACAGAGATTTTTAATTTAAGCCGTACTGCAGTACTTGTATTGCAAGACGACGCTTGTATATCAAGTTAAAAAAAAAATTAAATAAATATTAAAAATTTTGCTTGTCTTGCAAAACGCTCTCAAACCAAGTTACTTGTAATCCAAGGTATTACTGTATCACTCTTGTTTACTAATTTTATTCTATGCCTAGAGATGATAAGATAGAACAGTGAGCCAGCAAAGGATATGCATTTGGGGGCTCCTGTGCCCACACATATAGCTCTTTATGAATGGGAACTTTTCTATTCAAGCTCTAGGCACAATGCACCAGGCAGCGCTCCTGTGGAAGCCATATTGAAATGAAAGGGGAAAGAATCAGTAGGCGTTTTGGCTAGGGAACTTGCTAGTGAATTGTTCTCGGTGTTAAGAAATACGTGGTAATTGCAACACATTCGCTGACACTGAAATAGGTTCCCCTCATACAGAGTGTCATGAGGTCCACAAAGTTTTGAATCAGGATATTTGCACATAGATAAGGAATGAAGGCTCACATAAAACGCTGGATAAATAACGGGCTGTAACTGTATGAATTGATTATAGGGAACCTCAATGGGACAAACTACAAGTCCTTAAATGGCAAACTCCACACACAGTGTGGGTAGCTCAGTGTTGAGGATGAGGCAGAGTTAATCACTGTCTCATTCTCTGGGCAACTCTATGCTCCCAACAAGTCTCCTCCCACCACCACCTTAAATCAGCCTTCCCCAAGCTGGTGCCCTCCAGGTGTTTTGGACTACAACTCCCATTATCCCTGACCATTGGCAATGCTGGCTAGGGCTGATGAGATCTGGAGTCCAAAAAATTGTGGGGAGGGCACCACATTAGGGGAAGTTGCCTTAAATTGTCAAAGGCAGTCTGGCCTCTTCACCTCCCCAAGCCTGTAAGCCTTGGGGAGGCAAAGCAGCCATGCTTTAAGGGGGGTTCTTTCACTGAACCCTGTTGTTTTTGGAGACCAGTCTGAGTAAGCCCATACACCCTCCAAAGCAGGGGTGCACAACCTTTTCACCCTGAGGGCCACATCAGGTATCTGCTGGGGCATTGAGGGCCGCACATCTGCATACACACACATGTACATTCATATACTGTACATCTCATGCACGCCACTCATATTCACACACCAAGGTTGCTGTGTAGGGGTTGCTGGGGGTGAGAGGAGGCTTCAGACTGCAATTATTACTTTAGAGAAAGTTACTTGGTAGAGCAAAATACTTCAATCTTTTCCTGGGATCTTAGGCAGGAAAAAATACTCTAGGAATGGGCTCTATGGTTCCTGCCTCTCACTTCTTGAGTATCCTAAGAAGCAGGCAAGAACCTTTGAACATTGCTTCCTAATAATCTCTGGAATGCTCCAGGGATGTTGCAGAGTCCTTGGTCTCGAGTCACAAGTCGAGTCACGAGTCTTTGGACCCGAGTCTCGAGTCCGAGTCCAAGTCCTTGGTCCAAAATGGTGATTCACGAGTCCCGAGTCACTCCCAAAGCTGACTCCACGAGTCCCTATTAAAATCAATGGAGTTTTTTCCCAACAAAATAAGGCTACTTCAGATGTGTGGCTTAAATAAATTCTAGGCACAAGTGTGGCTTCTTATTTCAAAACTCTGCCACTGATTTTGACAAGAATAGACCAGGCAGACAAACCAAAAATAACCAGGCAGGCAGAGGAGGCAGGGAACCCCAAACAGGCAGGCAGAGGCAACAAAACCCAAAATGTCTGAAAGGTTGCATTTTAGGAAAATGATTTTAAAAAATAAAATCTTCGCCGGCGATCACACTTCTCTCCACTCCTTCTGGCACAGCCCAGGGATGTTGAAGAGTCCTTGGTCTCGAGTCCCGAGTCGAGTCTCGAGTCCCATTAAAAATATTGGGACTCGAGTGGGACTCGAGTCAGAGGGGGCACTCAGTCCGACTCACAAGTTGAGTCCTGGAGTCCGAGTCCCCATCCCTGGAATGCTCTAGGAACATGATTTCTGTGGCAGGGATCATAGTGGTGGTGGATGCTGGGGGGGGGGCACCAGACAGGTTTTGGGGGCCACCTATTGCTCAGAGGCCACAATTTGTATCCCCCTGTTCCAAAGTATGCCTCGGGTTGCTTGCCAATTTGCCATACTAATTACAGAGCTATGATGTGTAAATCTTGCTATTTATATCTTTAGTGTTGACCATTTATCCTTAAAAAGATCCCTCTCAGAATCATAGCTGAAACCTGAAAGAGAATGCTGTGTGAATTTGAGTTCTAATAAGTGACGTTACCACCACAGTCTTTATTTTGAGCAAAGGTTGTAAGTGGTAACATATGCCAGATATTTATGCAGTATATATTGCTCTTTGGAAAAGTGGCTTCCCACACCCCTCTCCCAGAGGAAACTAGACCCAAGCTATTTGGAATGGCAGTTAGCATTAATACGTATCTCAGAGAGTGATGGTAACCGAATCTCTCACAGCTGAGTGGTATTGCCAATTGATATTCACTGTTGCATGATGAATGTGCATGGAGGCTTATGTGTTGTTGTGAAAAACTGGCAAATCATGTGGGAAGTGGAGACACTGAATGTCAAGATAGGAGGCATCATAGCAGCCAGCAACAGCTGTTGAGAAGAAAATATTCCTTGGCCCATATGTAGACTGTGATGATGCAGACTATGCAGAAAGAAAATAGCTTTGCTGATGGTTTAGCCTTTAAAAATAAGCAGCTCCACTAGGCTGAGATGTGTTTAGGAATAAATTAGAATGTACCTGGAGAAAAGTAGGTTTTATATCAGAGACCTTTATATCAAAAACCTACTTGCAGAAAAGGAGGTTTTATATCAAGGCAACCTTTAGTTTGCTGTGTTAGCAGGCAAACCTGCTTCAAACCATAATTTCAGGTCCTGATTTGTCAGCTACAAATAAACCATGGTTAGTGGGTTGGGTCTGGACATAAAAGAAAACAAGCCATAGTTCAGCAAAACAAACTGGTTTTGCCTTATGTCTGAACCAACACTTAGACAGGATTCTTTGAACACGTCTTTGGTCTAGTCTGCAAAGTATTGATGGAATGGGGAAGGTACAGAAGGGGTGGGGAATCTCAGGCTTGGGGGCCAAATCTAGCCCTCCAAGGCTTCCAATTTGGCCCTATGGGAGTCCCCAGAAAGCCCCGCCATCTGCCCCTGGCCACCGATCATCTGGCAGTTTCCTGGGTTTTGTGCAGTATTTTCCCCATTCTAAAAGGTTGAAATGCTTCCCCAAGGCTTCGTTTCTGACAGTAAGCACTTTAAACTACACAATGCTGGCATATCTATATCTATATCTATATCTGTATCTCTATCTATCTATCTATCTATCCGCCACAAGAGCTTCTCCAAAATTGAATTTGGACTTTGGGCTGAAAAAGATACCCCACTCCTGCTATATAGCTAGAGAGAGGATTTCTTTCTAGCAATGTGTTGCCTTTACAGCACAGTCCTATGCATGTCTACTCAGAAGTAAACCCCATTGAGTTTAATGGGGAAAGTGTGTATAGGATTGCAGCCTTAAACAACTTCATCTAATGGTTTCATGTAGATGTTAAAATAAATATAGGGAACAAAATAGAATCTTGTGACACCCCACAGGCCAATAGGCATGGGTAAGAATAATAATGCCCCAGCAAGTACATTTTAGGTTGTATTCTAAGGCAGAAACTACCAGGAAATTATACTGTAAAACCCCCCAATTAAATGAATGGGGCTTGCATAAGAGATCTTTCTGGTGGATTTGGCCTCAAATGAATATATTTATGTTGTACTATAAAGGTTATTCAGTAATAGGATACTGTTCATCCCACCAGTTGTAGTAATGAACAGGGAATGAACTCGGGGAATGAACTCACCAGGGAATGAACTCTGAACAGCCCTGAACAGTCTGATCTCAGAAGCTAAGCAGGGTTGGGCCTGGTTAGTATATGGATGGGTGACCACCTTGGATGGAATACCAGGTGCTGTAAGGAGGGACCATAGCTCAGTGTGATAGAGCACATGCTTTGCATGCAGAAGGTCCCAGGTTCATTAGATGACCCTGGGTTCGAGTATTATGAGCGAGGGAGAATCACAGAATCATAGAATACTACAGCTGGAAGGGGCCTATAAGGCCATCGTGTCCAACCCCCTGCTCAATGCAGGAATCCAAGTCAAAGACTTTCTCCATACCAAGCACAACTTTATACACCTTACTTTCCTTCCCTCCCCCAAACTAAATAGCCTCAAACATTGTAAACTTCCTTCGTAAGGGAATTGCTTCAGTCCTCTGATCATTTTGGTTGCTCTTCTGAAATAACTGCTGCTATTATTATGTTTGCAGACTGCTTGGGTATAGAATAGGCTCTGCACCGTCCCTGATACTGGCAACCATAGACAGGATGTCTAAGAAAGTTTGGCAGAAAACATAAGCATAAACGAAGGAGATTGCTCAGCAGCTTTAGATCACGTAGGCAAGGCTAGATGAGACATTATCACACCAATCAAAACTACATACATGCAAAAGCCCCAAGGCAGACGAAAGGAAATATTAATCAAATTCTGCAATATTCAAGCCTAAAGTGATTCCTCTTTCTGATTAGCAATGATGACTTTCTGATGTGAAAATACTAGGAGGTCAAATGGCAAGAATAGGCTACACAATTGTGCATAGGCTGGGCATAATGATTGGAGCGCCCAATTACAGTAACCAATTTCTTTTGCATAGTTAATGACTCTGGCAGCTAAGGCAGTCAACCTTATTGTTTTAGACAGGGACTGTTATTGTCAATACTTTAAAATCTTCCTGCAACCTCTTTGTATTTTTGTTATGTCAGGTATCATTCTTTGTGTCTTAGAAGCCTTTGTTCTGGACACCACACATAAGAGGGATTCAGATAAATTGGAATGAATTCAGGGAAGGCAACAAAGATGATCAGGGACTAGAAACTAAATCCTTTGAGGAAAGATTGAAGGAACTGGGTATGTTTCTAGAAGAGAAGTCTGAGGGGGGATATGGTAGCACTTTTCAAGTACCCAAAGAGTTGGCACACCAGTGAAAGATGCCATGCTGAAATCACTGTGTGCCAGTTTTTGGATCAGTTCCTTCCATTGCTGACAGGCTTATAACACCCCAAGTCTGCACTGGTTACTTGGACTTTTGGCACCCCCAGGTTCCTTTGCAAGAGTTCCAGCTGATCTCTCCCAGAGAGAGGCAAACCCCAGAACCCCCGGACAATTAAGGTAGCATTTGAACCCTTCCCTCTTGAACCCTGTGGTGACTGTTTCTCAGGATTACCCTGAATGCAAGCTCTTTTATTAGGATAAATCCTCCTCTCTCTCTCCTTCCTTCCGGCTCTTAATACTCATCCCCAACCCTTTCTTTTTCCTTCGCAAGGATGTTAAGGCCCCTGATTTACCTAGTCCCCTCTTTCTAACCTCACACTCCAACAACCCCTTCCGACTGCAAGCTGAAGAGTCAGTATATGTCCAAGGCTTAGTTTAAGATCTGGACCCAGCCTCTGTTAGAACGCAGCTAATTTCCCCACAATCCTAGTTCTTGTTGCAGGCTTTAATTCATTTGTATGTTTAATTCATTTGTATGTTTATATTTGAATAGCAACTGCTCTACCAAGTAACTTTCTCTAAAGTAATAATTGTACATTTTAAACCCTTATTTCTGCTTAATAAATTCCCCATTGCATGAAGAAGCTTGTGTGAGTGTGGATTGTTGTTGTTGTTTTTTGCCAAAGTTTAAAAAGACTGCCAATGTTTAAAAGATCCTCTTGATGAACATGTGTTTTTCTAGAACATGCACAAGTTTGTACATGTATTTAGGAGGAATACATTCGGTAACAATTCAAAGTATGTCTCATATCTATAAATTGTGAGTAGGAGGGGGAACATCTACACAATTTGACAATCAGGGTAGGCATTTGGACCCTATGCAGGCACTGCACCTGCTGACGTGAGAGCTAAAAGTGGGGACAGGTCATGGACATGCATGCAAGCCCTGCCCCCAATGTCTCCATCCCCACCTACTCAGTCCCTGACCTTCCTGTGTTGGGCAGGAAGGTCAGAAGGGGGCTTCTGTGTTTTTTTCCTTGCCACGCCTTCAGTCTGCCCAGTTTTTGCATCTCTGTGTGATTGGGAACCCTACTTTACCTGGGTTCCAATTGTGCAGAGGCATCTCTTCACATTCAAGCAAACAGGAGTAGGCGCTCTCTTCAGTCCTTTCTCCTCAACATGGGATAGCTAGGTGTAGTGGAAAGGACCAGAAGTCCATTGGGATTTCAACAAGACAGTATGACCATCATTGTACTTGTGTCTGCATCTCTGTTGTATTAATATACCTGCTCTTTGTGTCTCCAGCAGGCCTGAATTTGCTGTTTCTTGCTGTGCCTTACTATTTAGTGTTCAGTACCAGTGAGCTCATAATCTTTAGAGTTTGCCATGAGAAGATTGCCAATTAAAATCTGTTTTCAGACAGACTTAAACCTGGCAAAGATGCCAACTAATAATTGGAAGAGCACTTGGTTATCAGTGGGCCTGACTTCAATGGCTTATAATTGGAAGTGTGCTTGGTTATCTGTTGGCCAGACTTCAATGGCTTAGGTAACTGGTGTTCATCATCTGGATGGGCTCAGATGACCTGGAAACTGAGTGGCTCTAGGTGGCCTCTTGGCCAACTTGGAAGTATTGTTTACCATCAGATGGCCTGTTGAGGCTGTACTCCCACTCCTCCTTTCAAGAACTGAAAAGCTTTATTAGTACAGAGGCCAGCCTAGCAAACTGGATTTGAATTACGAAGAAGTGATTTGCAGAATCAATCACAAGCTTAGTTAGAATAATAGCCATTAAGGAAGATTGCCCTATTGTTGATCAGTTGATTCCAAACTGGGAACCTCCCTTCCAGACTCAAACTACCCACACCCATGCCCCCTAAGGCAGGTCCTTATTCTTAAGAGCCAATCTCTTAGAGCGCCTGACATTTGTCAGCTGTTCCCTCCTTAGGTAACATCTGACCGGGGTTAGTGATGCTTGATTCACGCTCCTCTCACTCCTCTCGATTAGAGAGCTCAGACTGCTTTCTCATGGAATTTGACACAGATTGTTCTTCTCTGCCTGTAGAGTTTATCTCCAAGTCTCCTGGTCTTGGAGATTCAGGTACCTCTCTCCCCCTTCTAACTCCCCCTCCTCCTCAGAATCTGTTCCCAGATCCTCCACTGTAGGAAGAGTGGGCCCAATCCCTACATCGCCTGGGAACCTGGTATGGGAGTATCTAAGATGTACAGTATATGCCATCAGCTATTGAAATTCTCCCCCAATTAGTTACGCGCAAAAAATATTAATCTTGTCCAACTTAATGAGAACAGGTGCAATTATTGTAAACACAGAAAACCTATATAAGATTAGGGAATCCTTAGGAGGGCGGAACCTCAACACAGACCTAGCTGCAGGAGGTGCTGTGTGCTAGCCAAGGAGTCCATCCATTTTCATTTCTTTGAGGGGACCCCGACAACAGAAGGGACTTAAGCATTTTACTCTGCATCTATCTTGCTTCTGTAATCTCTTTTTTGTAGTTTGCTAATAAAGCTTTTTAACCTTCACCCATAAGTGTGCTCATTGTCTCTGGATCCTAAAAAGAACCACTGCCTTTGGCAGAACACTAGGTGACTGAGAGGATCAGGATAGGCATGTTGAGGATGGAGTGGGGCTTGTGTGCACATCTCCTCCCCACGTTTATACCTTGCATGAGCAGGCTAAATGCCTTCATAGGGCTTTGATGTGGAGTTAAAGCTTCATTTGCTCATGGTCAAGGATGGTTTTTAAAGGATTTTTTTCCTATTTCTTTTATTCAGGCTTACAAAGGGTGATTCCAGATGGAAGGTTCCTACTGCTAACAATCAAAAGGCACTGTGCAACTAATCCATCTTTTCTTCATTCATAGATTATTATTTTTTTGTAAGGAAAAAAAAAGTCAGAAGGAGAGATGGAAAAACACAGGAAGGTGACAAACTGAAGAAGCCATTGTCTGCCCCTTCCCATAGAATTCCATAAATGATGCACTGTGATTGCACAATAAAAGCCTCCCAGAGTTAAAATTCGAATGTCTTTTCTAAATGACTGGGGTTATAGGATATTTAACTCCTAACTGTCTGCAGATGTATACACTGTAGCTTTAGAAAAATATAGTTATTCCTTTCTAGACTTCATGAGCTGAGCTTTTTCTAAAATAGGGGAACATGTCTTCTGGCACTGAACCTACATGGTACCTTTCGATACATGGTAACATACATAATTTACAGCATGGATACAGCATCTTTACTAATGCAAAGTTCTTTTCTTTCCACCCAGTTACATATATACATCTCCTCTGTATTATAATCCTTGGATTAGACACACCATTTTTATTTCATCACAGCAAACATTCCAAAAGTAACCCCTATCTGATGAAGAAAGTCATTGGACACAACCCAGATCAAGCTGAGCACTCTGAAATCCAGTTGTTTCCAAAGGCAGAAATAGAAGCACAGCATATGCTTAAGTCTCCTATTAAAATGGAAGGGACTTAGAAGCTCACAGCAGAGCGGGCCTATCTTGATAGGGTTGCTTCTCAATCTGACTGCATGCACTAGCATAGAAAAAAAAATCTATGCCATTTTAGCAACACCCTTTTACCAGTGGGAGGCTATTACTGGTGGAACACCAACAGTGCAAGGTGCAAAAATGGGGCACTAAAGGTGTAGCTAGGGAAGAGCAGGGCTTACAACAAATCCTAGGCTGAGACCCAATCAGTCAATACAGAGCTCATATATAAGCACAAGTAGCGTGCACCTTCATCATTCTGATCTCATGTCCACAAAACAGCAGTGTCAAACCTCTTTCATCTTGAGGGTCAACTTCAGGGGAGGCTGGTGACTGCTGTGTCAGTGGGGCTCCTTATCCATTCCAGCTTTTATTTGGAGCTTTATAGGAGCTATCTGTGCTACTGCACTCCATGCCCAAAATAGGACCACCACCATGGAGCACCATGGATAGCTCCTATAAAGCTCAGAATAAAAGCTGCAATGGATAAGGAGCCCCACTGACATAGGCGTCACCAGCCTCCACTGGTCAAATTCGGTTTCATAGCAGCTGTTGGGGGCAACATTTTAGTGGAGGGTGGGGCTGAAGGCAAAAGGGTTGGGTCCAAAAATACCAGCATATTTTAGCTTAAAGCTCTTACTATCAGTAACTAAGCCTTCCATTGTTCCCTTGAATTCTGAGTCAACATGCATAGGACTACACTATAAATGAGAAAACAATTATTCAGACAACTGACTACTCCTATATGAACCTGCCCGCGTGTTAAGATCTTTGGTCAAAGCCCTTCTCTAGGAAGCAAAGGGCAAGAAGGTAATTATGGGGGTTGCACCCTCCACACCAGGGGTGAGCAATTTGTGGCCCTCCATGTGTTTTGGCCTACAACTCCCAGCAGCCAGCCCTAGCCAGCATAGCCAATGGTGAGGGCTGTTGGGAGTTGTAGGACAAAGCATCTGGACAGCCACAAGGTCCCCACCCCTGATCTCACTCTCCCTTCAGTGCTACATTTAGGAGCTTTTTGAATGGACAATGAATCTTATTTTATTCCCGGCCGTGACTGCTGGTTTATTTCATATTTTATCTTGTGTTTTATACTGTTTTTTCCACTGCTGAACCAGTGGTTTTCTATGCTGGTTCAATTATTATTTTATATTGCTTTTGTGTTAAAGTTGTTAATTAATTGTTCAAATTTGTTATATTTATATTTAGTTTTGAATACTTGTTTGCCACTTCAGAAACTTCTACAGTTGAAGAATGGGCTGAAATCCTTTAAATCAGGGGTTCTCAACCAGGGGGGAATTCCCCCCAGGGGGGATTTTTAGGGTTTCAGGGGCGGAATTGGGACCACAGACTCAAACTGTTGGAATATTTATCTTTCTACAAATTACAGTTCTACAGATTGTACATAATCTACAGGACATCACACCTTATTGTATGGCACAGATTAAGTCAGACAGTCTTGGAAAGGGGGGAATGACATTCTGACATATGGTGAAAAGGGTGCATGGGGCAAAAAAGGTTGAGAACCACTGCTTTAAATGATTAACAAGAAAACAGCAGTGGATGGACAGTCTCAAGTGAGTGATTCTCAAATGAAATTAGCAGTATCCTTACCCCTCTCTGTTTCCTGTATCTCTAGCCAGGCAGCAACAAATGGAAGTATAGCTATTATCAGAAAATCTATACTGCAAAGAGTTTTCTAAGGATTTTCTGAGTGCTTTGGGAACAAATGATTAAAGCCAGGTTTTAATGTGTACTACTCTATATCATCAAATAATGTAGTTGGAAGGTGGATCAAGATAACCTGTTTCTACTAAGTTAACACCAGTAATTCAAACCACCACCACAATGAAAAACTGATTGAAAAATCCTGTGCTACCCAAAACATATTTGCATTATGGCAGTGTTACAAATTTGTCCTGAATGGTTAGGCCTTAAAAAGCAGATCACTGTTATATATCTACAGGTGCAACTACTTTGTTGCCCTAATAATTTATATACAGATGTAATGCTAATGCAAACAAAATGTTCTGGCTTAATTTAGCTATCGTTCCAGAAAAGGCCAGCATTTAACAGTTGTGAAGTCAATAGCAGAGTGAGCATATTGTGGCTTACCCTTCTAGCTAATAGCACAGATGTGGTAGGAAACCAACCCCTTCATTCTTTTGGCAACAAGCTAAGGGGAAATGACACACGATCTGAATCATCCATGAATCATTAAGAGATGTCTACTTTGAGATTTCCAGGTTTGTTTGCCCTCATTTTTGTAAGGCTTGAAACGTCACAGTCTCACAAAACTGAGTGTAAACAAACCTAGTAAACCACTAACAGAGAGTGATGCAGTTTTGTTCTTCCGCCTTCAAACCAATGTTTTCCAGCTTATTCCCTTACTGCTTTTATACAGCTTCTACAAGAGTGTAAACTTAGATAGTGTGAAATTAGAGAGTACTTAGTGTGATAGTGTGAAATTAGCTTCTACAAGTGTGTAAAAATTGTGTGAAATTAGATAGTACTTAGCAAGTGAGGTCAGCAGGTTCCCCAAGCATTTCATTTGATTACAACAAATAATTTTTTAAAAAGTTAAAAATTATAAATAGAGATGACCCGGAGTAGCTTTTTTAAGATGAAAAACCTAATATGCAACAAAAACTTAAAATTAGCTTTGAGAATGTGCATTGTACGGTGTTATGTATTTTCAGTTCTACTGTATGGCATGGAACTGTGGACATTAACACAGACTACCATAAAAAAAGAGACGCGTTTGAAATGTGCATTTGTCACAGGATGTTACGAATTTCATGGACTGAGAGGGTGACCAATGAAGAAGTATTGAAGAGAATGTATAAAGATCAAGAAATTATAAAACATATAAAACACAGAAAACTAGAATATTTTGGTCATATAATGAGAAATAAAAAATACAGATTGTTGCAGCTGATTATATAAGGGAAAATAAATGGGAAAAGATGTGTAGGAAGAAGAAGGTATTGCCTGAAAAACCTTAAAAAATGGTTTGGGGGCAATACAACATCATTGTTTAGAGTGGCCATATCTAAAGACTGTTTAGCCATGATGATGTCCAACCTCTGGTAGGAGAGGAATGAGAAGAAGAGGACAACAAAGTTAGAGTCACAGGAGTTTTTTTGTTTTGTTTTGTTTTTTGCCCAAACAGAATCTCCTTTCTCATATTTCCAAGAAAAAGCTGGATAGGTATCATGTTGTAGTTCTTTAGGTTCAAGAAATCCTGTCAGAGATGGTCTGGTCAGTAGACTTTGTTAGTCATGGCAAGCAATTACTTGAGAGTTGAGAGAGTAATTTTTGACATTATATGGTACAGGAAGGTGGCAAACCAGAAGCAAGGAAGAAGCAAGGTGAGAGGGGAAAAAAACTGTGGAACCTTGAGCAGAACCGCAGACATGGGGGCCAAACCTGGCTCTCTAAGGGCCAAATTTGTCCCTCCAGGGTTCCCCAGGTGGCCATGTCCGAACACCAATCATTTGGGTGGTTTCCTGGCTTGTGTGCAGTCCCACCACTCTAATAGATTGAAATGCCTCTACTAAGAGTTAGTTACTGCCTAAATGGAATGGGATCCCCCTGAGAGCTTCTCTGAAATGGAATTTGGCCCTTGGTCTGAAAGAGGTTCAACACTGCTCTTCTAGAAAGTTAAAGGAGACATGCTTGTGTCTCCTTTGTTAAGGTGCAATCATATTTAAAAAAAAGAAAAGGGGGGGGGAAGCATTCCACCATGTTAAATGGTTATCGAGGGGGGTTGCTCTAACCTTTATAAAATGAGTCATTTCACCAATCTTTGTGAAATTTTCAGGTGCCATAACATTGCTGCACTTGACTGTATATCCTACAGTTGTGAATGTTATGAATGCTTATTTAGATATATGGACTGCTTATATTAAAAGCATATGAACAGCAGCAATTATCACACATTTTTCAAGAACACAATGTATATGAGGAATGATTTCCAACCAAAAAAAAGAAGCCACCACAGGCAGGGGGAGTGCTAGGCACCGAAAAGGTCTGGGGCTCAGGCCCATATGACAAAAAAGAAGAATCCATTTGCATATGCTAATTTACATATACTCTAAAATGTGTGTGTGTCTTTCAAGGACCCTGTCTCCTAAGGACACCCCTATTTGTAAAAAGGGATGCATGGACAGGGGAGTGGAGGGCATTTGATTTCAGAAAAAAACCTCAGGCCAAAAGATTCAAAGCAGAGGTAGTGCAGCAGTGGGCAAAAAGCCAGCAAACCAGGGGGATCAGATGCAACAGAGATCATCAGGGCCCCTGTACCTTTATTTCAGCAAGTGCCTATGGACAGCAGGGTGGTGGGGCAGATGATGGTCTCCCAGAGATTCGGGGCACCAAATGAAAGATTCGGTCTTCCAGCCATAGTGCCTCATTCATATCATGTGCCTCAGTGAGGCATTGAGCATCATACATCTCCAGCATCTAGCTACAGCTAGACAGATTCTTCGTAACAAGCCACTGTGGTATCTAATATACACAAAACATCATTTTTTTTTGTTGAATCAGCCTCCACTTTAAATCTACAGAAATAGTATATATGGAAGCTAGAGCAGTTTCCCATTGATTAGGCTGTATAGAGCATTATTCATGTGACTGTTGGGTATGTTTTGAGCATAAGTGAGAAAAATGCTGATCTGTAAAAATTATTGATATCATCAGCCTATCAATTCCCAGACTGGCTTTAAGAAGAACATAGCTCTCTCATAAGCACATTACTGTTCTTTTTTATGGTCAGACAGCGGCATAGGTCTCTGCTGGACTCCAGTGTCAGGACAGTCCACTGAAAGACAACTAGAATAGTATAATAATACAAAATCAGTGTCAAGTATACAAATCTTTTAAAATTAGAGTTGTACCCCTATCCTTCTTCTAAGCAGCTCAGGGAAGTATTTATTTATTTATTATATTTATACCCCACCTTTTTTCCTTCCAGGAACCCAAGGCGGCTTACAGAATTTTCCTCCTCCTCTCCATTTTATCCTCACAACAACCCAGTGAGGTAGGTCAGGCTGAGAGTCCGTGACTGGCCCAAAGTCACCCAGTGAACTTCATGGCAGAGTGGGGACTAGAACCTGGAACTCCTGAGTCCCAGTCCAACACTCTAACCGCTACACCACACTGACTCTCAGTGTAGCCCATAGTATATATGGGGCTATTTCATTTTACCCTCTCAAAACCCCTATGAGATAGTTTAGGGTGAAGTATAGTGGAATTATCTAATGTGCTGTTGTTTTTTAGTTTCACAAATGCCAAGTTCCTCTTTGACAGGGAATGTTACCATCAATTTATGAAATACTATCTCATGCAAGTTCCTTTATGGTATTTCACAACATCTTTCAGTACTTCTTTTTAGTTTGCTATTGAGCAATGATCATAACATTTTCTTTAAAACCACTTGGAGATTTGGAATGGTACAGCCCTGCTTTCCCCCACCTAGTGCACACCAGAGGTGTTGGACTACAACTCCCATCAATGGCTATGCTGGCTGGGAATGATGGGAGCTGCTGCCCAACACATCTTGAGGACACCAGGTTGGGGAAAGCTGGAACAGAGAAAAGGAACTTCTTCAGGAACAGGGACTTTTTCTTTCTCACAGATGGAATACATCATCTTATTTTAAGCAGTTGACATCACTGGGCACTACTGGAAGCAGCTGTTCAGTGGGCACGTGTTAGCTGATTTTTTTAAAAAGTGCTGAAAGCTTTCCTTTTGCATATTCTCATGCAAACTAAGAGCTTTCCTACATGAGGCATTTATTGTGTGCTTGTGATTCCTCACTCATGGTAGTCTACGGGTGCTTTACATGATGCCGCCATCCACCAGGGCCTCTCCTGTGCTTTGCAACTATTCCCATGACTTTTTTTTTAAATTGAGGAAAGTCTGATATTATTTAGAAAGTGTGCTATGAGAAGCTTGTGTATTTTCACAATTCTGCTATAGCACAGCACCTCCTTGTGGTTGTGTAATTAAACATATAGAAAGGCGGAGAAAGACACCCCCCTGGGGGGCGGGGACACATGTAAAGGAGCCAATCTTAATCCCGCAAAGAATCCGGAAGCAGAAGCCTCAGTAAAGTGAGGGGTTAAAAGCCTGATGTAGAGAAGCCCTAAGGGTGTTTCCATATGAGGCTTTTATTGTGCCCACTGAAGCTTGCTCAACCAGATAAATTTGCAGACATCGTCTTCCATTTGCAACTCTCCTGTGTTTTTCCACTTGCTTCTTCCATCTTTTTTTCTTATTAGAAACAAATCTGTTAAGGACCAAAAGATGGAATTGCAGCACAATGCCTTTTGATTGGTAGCACTAGGAGTCCTCCATTTGAAAGCATCCGGGAAACACAATCCTAAACAAGCTTACTTAGAAGTAAGTTCTAGTGAAATGAATGAGGCTGAGGGTAGAACTAGATAGGACCAGCATCAAGGGTAGGCATAATTGGGCACCTGCTGAGAGTCCACACCCCAGCAGGGACCCACTGCTAAGAGCCCCCTGGAGTTGTTCCTCCTCTTCACTATTGCAACCTGCTTCTTCACATGCCTCTCACTTTGGCCCAGACAACAGTGGTGGTCAGAAGGAGCAATTAGGTGCCACTGCCTGCTTTCTCATTGGCTCTCTGCCTGTCAAGCCAGTAAGTGGTAGCAATGAGTAAGAGAAGCAATGGCATCTGGTGACGATGGCAGTGAGAAGGTAGACTCACTGAGGGAGGAGGCCCATTGAGGGTGTCCTGTCCAAGAGCCTAACACCCCCCCCCCGCCGCAAGTTTCCAATTTCACTGGAACTAGATTTGTCACCAAAAAATAAAATAAAAAATGCAACACCAGCAGTTTGCCACCAAAAATGTTCCCCTCTCTTCCTGTGACATTTAGCTCCTGAGATACATGATTTGCCATCATGTCATGTGTTTTCCCCTCCCTGTTTAGCATCATTGGTTGTTGCTGGGATGGTATGAAGAATGTGATGACATCACAGCTTCCATTTCAGAAACAAAATATTACGGGAAAAGAGGGGGAGTTGGATGCAGGACTGGGGATTTTGGGAGATTCACCTCCAGTTCTGCCCTTAACTTCTGAATAATAGGGCTTAAACCAGCATTCCTCAAACTGGTGCCCTCCATGGCCATGCTGTCTGGAAATGATGGGAATTGTAGTCCAACACATCTGGAGGGCACCAGGTCAGGGAAGCCTGGTTTAGGCTTACAGAGCTATTCCTATTCCAGAAATATTTTTGCTTTTCAGCCAGCTGTTTTGAATTGGCCTCTGCATTTCTTTTTTCTTGGCATGTTCTCATCTTCACTTATCATTGTTGTTATGGGTGGTGATCCTATGCTGTGATTTCAGCAAAAATTAACTTTCTTTGCAGATGAGAGAGAGCAGATAAGCCATTATTTTCTCCTCTAATGGAAACTGTATTTTACTAGCAATGAAAGAGCAATTCAATTACGATGAGAACAATGCTGAAATGCATGGTGTGTTGCGTAGAATGTACAGGTCCTAAACCAGGCTAATGATATGGACTCAGTTCAGGGCAGAATTACTGTGTTCATTCAGGAAAGATTACAATACTGAAACTTGTATTTCTTCCTATATATCATGCATGAACAATATGCTGGTCTTGGGTTTTATATACACCCAATGATCAAATAATCTCTCTGTCTCTTGATCTTTGTGTTATTTTCCTCACAATCTTTCTGCCATTTTTCCACTTTATAAATGGGGGATTGCAGGTTCGGAAAGAAAGCAACTGACAATGGCCAAATCCCAAGACTTAACATTGTAGTAAATAATTGCTTAGTTTGTGGTATAGTCTGTCTGTATCTGGCAATCTGTCTTTCTTTAAAAGTCCCTGCAGCTGCACTGTGGGGGTGGTGAAGTGAATGAAAATAAAGTCAACAGATTACTTGTGATACAAAAGATACCTTCAAGTAAATTTCTTTAGACTCCTTGCTAGACCCTGATAAGGTCAACAGTTGATTTCCTGTGTATGTGGTGTATGTATATAGTGCATGCACACAGGATGTGCTGTATAAATGCGCTGCTTGTATGGCTACCCACCCCCAGGGTGGGACCTAGGATAAATAGTGCCCTCAGCAAAGAGCACCTTCAGCACCCCCTAGCTGTCTTTAAAAAAATATTTATAGTGCTTATAGTGTTTGGAGTGCTTAGCAATGTTGCCTCAAAGTAAAGCCATGTTCTGCTGAATTTTATCTAGAACCAGGGTGGGGAACCTCAGGTCTAGGGTCCCAATCTGGCCCACCATGCTTCCATAGTCTCCAACTGCCCCAAAATGCCTGGACAGTCCAGAAAACCCTTAAGCCATCACGGCTACTCACTTTGTTATGCAGAGTCCCGAATTCCCCTGCCTCCCGCAACTGCAAGCTACTTAAAGGGGTCATGGGCAAAATTGCAGCTAAACTAAAACTTTTAGCTTAGCTGTAATTTTGCCCATGGTCCCTTTAAGTTAGCTCTACTTAGGCTCAAAGGGCTGCCCACAGAGAGAGAGAGCAGGGAAGGAACAGACGTGACTCGAGGATGTGTGTGTGCACGCATGCAGAGGGAGAGGTGAATGAGGGAATTTATCACATGATTCCTATCTTTATATTGCCAAAGATTTTATTTCCTAACAGAGCTGACTCTGTGGCTCTAACAGGTGTGATACAGTGTTAGAAGGAAATGCAAGAAACTTCCCCTTCTCTCTGAAGCTCCATGTTTGGGGGTGTGGAGTGGGTGGGTAAGCTTCACCTGTTGAATTTGTGCCAATCCTGACAATTTTAAAACAAAAAGAGATTGCCCTGCAAGCACTGACAACCCCCCCCCGAAGAACACCAGATATCAACAATTAAGGGTTTAAGTAAGGTAAAAAAATATTACACAAGCCACTTATAAAATATTATAAAATAATATATAGTAATGTAATAATTATAATATATAAGATTTTGTGTGTTTCCTCCAATAACTTTTGTACTTGACCATGCCCTTTGGTTGCTTGGCCATACCCTTGGCAATCCCCTCATGTTGCCTGGCCACACCCTCTTGATCTTGCTTAACCATACCTCTTGCAAATTCACATGTGTGTCCCTAGTTTCATCGGTGAAATGTTGGAGGGTATGCACTTCCTAATCCAGCCCTCTAGGGTTCCTCAGATGACCACACCTCTTTCCCCCTGATCACCAATCATCTGGTGATTTCCTGGCTTTTGTGCAGTTTTCCCCTCCCCCATTCTAAAAGGTTGAAACGTCTCTCCCTCAGTTACTGGCAGGAAGTGCTTTAAGCTACAATATGCTAGCATTTTGTACCCACCCCTTCAGCCCCACCCACCACTGGAATGCCGCTCTCAAGAGCTTCCCCAAAATTGAATTTGGCTCTAGGCCTGAAAGAGGGTCCCTCCTCTGATCTAGAATGAGTGGTATCAAACTGAACACTGAAAACGAAACATACTTTAAATCTATTTGGTGGAAGCTCGTTTTTTTATTTATTACCCAAACAACCTGTAGAATTGTGACAAGGTTTAAGACACTTACTGCTTCCCCCCCCAACCTAGCTCACTGAAGACAATGCATTCAACAGACACTGAGTCACCAAACTCAGCTTGGCACCCCTTCAGCACAGCACCTGGGGCAACTGCCTAAATCTCCCATTCCTAAGACTGCCCCTAAACCCCCATTTCCTACTGAACCATGCACAGGGTCCCCACAATCTGCTAGTGAGCAATGTCAACCTGCCATGCTCTAGTCTTTCTGCTGCTAGTGTTGTATAATTTTGCTTAATTAGGAAGTACAGGAATTTATGCATTGAAAAGTACTTTGCAACACCCCTAACAAAAGGATTGATCTTGTTCTAGTTATTTATTTATTTTGCATAAGTACCATGTGGCTTTGGGATGGCGTGACATCTCCTACTGAAGTATCGCATTCCAAATCAAAGCTCCTGACTGACAGCAGCCTCAGAAGCTGTGAGGTCTAAAAATAAAGTGTGGGGGAGGAGCTTGATGAGCTATTAATAAAAGACATGTTCTTGCAACCAAATGTTAATGCTGATATTGGACACAGATCACCCAAACCTAAGGAATTTTATTAATTGTTTTCATTTTCTTTCTGACAATGGTTAGATTGAACAAATATGTCAGCTTGACATGAACAAAAGCCCCCCCCCCGTGTCAGTGTTATGTTATTCCCTCTTTGTTTAGCACATCTAAATCAAGACCCAGCTGTCCCATTTTCTTTTTTTAACTTTCTCTTCCACAGCTGCACTGAGAATGTGTTGGACTGATATGTTCCTCCAAGGCACAGAAGGTCAGGAATCTGGCAAGGCACTCTTCACATAGTAGACAAGTGCATTTCCTAGATGCACCTGTTAAGTGGTCCTGTGGTAAAAGAGTTAACAGGTTGGCATTTGTGTGGTTAAAATTAGATTGAGAAGTTCTTGAATGTCACAGTGATAAGAGCCTGAATAGTGCACTTCTGATGACTCTGTTTTATTATTTTTCATTTATAAAACCATTTACACTCAATAATGTAAAGCCATCACAAAAATCAGCAGAACAAGAACATTCCAGTGATTCATTACAATATTTTACCTTAATGTGAAATATGCTTGAATGGAATTCCTCCAGCATCATATCTCTATGCTTCCAGTTTAGGATAAGCTCTGATCTTTTAAGTAACTGTATCATAAATTAAAATGGAAGGTTCAGTACAGAAGTACAGAATGGAAATGCTGGAGTTTACCAGCAAGTACTGCATTATCTACTGTGTAAGTTGAAAAATGATTCTATATTAGAAGGACATCTTCCATATTAGCAAGATACATGGCTGATGACATAAGCCCAGGAGATCTTTGGCAACTCAGTTGCTTTCCTGTTCCTTTTAGGTCAACCGTGAGAATGAGCCCAAGTGCAGCCAAAACCATGTACGGTAGATGTTTTTGGTAGGTACTTCTGGGCACATTTGGGTCTCTGGCTCTTCAGTCAGTCAGGTGATCACTCGTGACCGAGTAAGATTGTCTTCCAGGATAAAAATTACAAAAAGGAGATTTTAAAAGGAGGAAAATTCTAAAGAAAATTGTGTAGACTCTAGCGATGGGTCCGTAAGTGACTGTGGAGGCCAATTCTAGATCCACACAGGTTCCCACAGTGAGGACACAGGTTACCAGATGGAAGATGGTCCTGCAAAGAATTCGTTTGATGTGCTTTTCGCTTAGCACATTTCTCCCTTTCACCTTGCACTCAGGCTTCTTCAAAGTCCATGGAACCTTTGTGAAAGGCCAACCTCCAGTTAGATCGTTCATGGGCCAGAGCTTCCCAGTTTTCGATGTTTATATTGCATTTTTTTTAGATTAGCCTTAAGAACATCTTTAAACCTCTTATATTGACCACCGATATTCCGCTTTCCATCCTTGAGTTGGGAATAAAGTAACTGCTTTGGGAGACGGCAGTCAGGCATTCGAACAACATGACCGGTCCACTGAAGTTGGCGTTGAAGGATCATTTTTTCAATGCTAGTAGTCTTTGCTTCTTCCAGTACACTGACATTTGTTCGCCTATCTTCCCAAGTAATTCGCAGGATTTTCCGGAGGCAACGTTGATGAAATCTTTCAAGGAGTTGGAGGTGACGTTTATAGATAGTCCATGTTTCGCAGGCATACAATAAAGTTGGTAATACAATGGCTTCATAAACCAGTGTTTTGGTCTTCTTACAAATATCCCGATCCTCGAACACTCTATGTTTCATTCGAGAAAACGCAGCACTTGCGGAGCTCAGACGATGCTGGATTTCACTGTCGATGTTAGCTGTAACAGAAAGATAGCTGCCAAGATAGAGAAAATGATCAACATTTTCCAGTGTTGTCCCGCCAAGCTGGATAGATGGCATCACCAAAGGGTTAGCTTGCACTTGCTGATGAAGCACTTTGGGTTTTTTGATGTTAAGTGAGAGACCAGGTTTTCCGTATGCTTCTGCAAAAGCATTTAGGATAGTTTGGAGATCATCCTCTGAATATGCGGAGACCACATTATCATCAGCATACTGAAGTTCCACAACAGAGGTTGTAATTACCTTACCTTACCTCTGGCTCTTATGGTACATGGCATCAATGCCATAGCCTTGTGGGCCATTACCAAGCATAGAAGCAACAGACCCACATCTACTCACCACACCCCCACAGTCAGTTTCTTCTGCCACATTCCAACCATTCCAGATGTTGGCACTGAAGAATTACCCTGAACTCAGAAGCAAAGCAAGTTGTTGTATTCTACTCTACTAGATAATCTGTGTTGGTTATGAAAGCTCGTATCCAGTGAAGATCATGCACAAGTGGAAAGGGACTTTCTCTTCCTCTGCTGGATAGGAATGGACAAATCTGTCAATTTCAGTTTCTCACAGTTTTTCAGTTGTAAGTTTGTTCATCCTGAACTCTGAGAATTTTTTTAAAAGTTCACATGAAAACGTGTATGCGTTTTTGTGCACATTTCTCTGAAAACATGCATTTTTTGTATAGTTTTGCCTAACATACACTTTTTTGCAAGCAATTTTCCTAATATAATGCATTTTTAAACATTATTATCACTAACACACATTTTTGTGTGCATCTTTTGCTAATATATGCAAAATATATGCTAATATATGCAGTTTTTTAAAATTGTAGAACTCCTTTACAAAATTCAGAAAACATGTGAATTTTAAAGGATAACCAAGTTTCAGTTCGTGTATCATATCGAAAGTACAAAATTTCATATGTGACCTGAACAAATTTCTTCCCCATCCATACTGGGGGATCAAGAACTGTGTGCACAATAGGATTGGGGATGATACATGTGACAAAATGCTTTGGCATAGGAAATCTTAAGTTTTAAGATCTTTTATCTCAAAATGAAATTATCGTAAGGATTTTATTGTGTATCTTTGTGTACTGTATGGTATCTTGAAATGGTCTGTAGACTGATTCAATAAATTTGATTGATTGATGCTTTGGCAGAAGTGTGTGAGATGAAGGATGGAATCCAGCACCCTTCTCTCCCCTTTCCCTATGGAGTGGGAAGAGGTTTTGCCCCACCATCCTTCCCAAACAAGTCACCAGCAGTGTCGAAGCTGACACTGCCAACCATCAGATGGGTATCCAGGCATGCACACCTAGATGAGTATATCTTTGGGTGGGAACCCTGGTAGACATGTTTCCTTTGTGCTTGTCTGGTTTCCTGTTTTTGTAATACTAAATAACCTATTTGCCTTTTCTTACCATATTGATTGAAGTAAAAATGTAATTATTTGAAAAGATAAAGAGAAACTACCTTCCTCAGACTAAAGGAGATTAATATGAATCAGTTTCCTGGAGATAGCTCCCACAAAGCATGATGTATTCTTGGAATTGCATGCTGCATTGCGAGTCATGATAATCTTGCCATCTTTGGGTTGTGGATACTGATAGGGTTATGCATGAAACAATCCAGTTTCCTCCAGAGCACACTACAGAAGATAACATATACCAAGAATGGTTTGCCTTGCTAAATTAGTGTGCACAGAATCATACTTGTACATGCTCTTTGTCTATGTCTGTGTATTACACTGAAGCAAATATCTCTACCATTGCGGTTTATGACTATAATGAGTATTTATTATATTTATACCCCACCTTTTCCTGCAGGGAACCCAAGGCTGCTTACATAATCCTCCTCCTCTTCATTTTATCCACACAACAACCCTGTGAAGTAGGTTAGGCTGAGAGTCAGTGACTGGCCCAAAGCCACCCAGTGAGTTTCATGGACAAGCAGGGAATAGAACCCGGATCTCCCGGGTCCCAGTCCAACACTCTCACCACTACACCACACTGGCTCCGAGTAACATGGATATTTTGAAGCAACAGTTAGGTTGACATGGGAAATCCTCCTTGTAATGTGTGTGCATGTGTGCACGCATTATACTGACAAATCCCTGCTGTTCAGATGGTATGTTGATGTTCAGATGGAGAGAAATCAGTTTAGTCAGGGATTAAGAATTCGCTCACCAAGGCCAGGCTGTAAATGTGTAATGAATGACGCATACTGCAGAAACCTTAGACCTAGGGTAGAGAACCTGGGCCCCGAGGGTCTCCAGACTGCTTCTCTGGCAATTGCTTCCTCTTCTGTTTCCTCCCTCTTTTGGCTCTGGCCCTACTCACCAATTGGGTAGCCCCCAATTGACTTTTCCCATGGGTCACCAGCCCTTCATAGGAAAAAGGTTCGCCACCCATTCCACAGATCCACATAATCCCACTCCCTATAATGTAGAGCCAGAGCAAACATTATGAACAGAGACAGCTGGAAATGGCCTATGATGACTTATCCCTGCCAATGCTTCATTCTCAAATGTAGCTCTCCGTGTGACTGACAATTCATTATTTCATTGTGATCAGTACCATATTATGTAAGGCCAATGCAAGCTACCATTGGCTTGTGTTCTGAAAGCTTGGAAGTGTAGCTATCTGTATTCTTTCTAGCAACTCAAATCTTTTTCTAAGCAGTGACATCTTTTATATCCTTTTGGTCAGCAGTATTAAAGTGTTGTTTATTTTAAGCATCATCTGAGCGCATTCTTATATACATTTATGTATAATCTAATTCAACTTTCTAAATGCTGCACCATTACTGTATCTATAAGTTAAGGTGCATTGCAATCCTCTGTTAAGTCCCACAGAAGTAAGCCTCACTGTGTTTAGTGGGGCTTACTTCCTAGGAAGTGTGTTTAGAATTGCAGCCTTAGTTGTAAATTCTTTATTTCATATCCTGCTGTGTCCCATGGGTTCACAGTGGCTTAAAGCAGTTTTTCTAAATATCAATAGTTCTGTCCCCATTGGGCTCACAATCTTAAGAAAATCAGGTGGTTTGGGGTATAAAAGAAGTCAAATGAGATATGAATGATAGCAACATAAGAAGGAACATGGGAAGGTGCCTTTTATTGAGTCAGTTCATTGGTCCATCTAGCCCAGTATTGTCAAGCTAGATTGGTAGCTCTCCAGACCGCCAAACAGGGGTCTTTCCTAGCCCTACCTGGAGATGTGCACATGCACACATATGTAATACCACAACCCTGTGCTCAATTGGCTGCCATGCACACGCATGTGCAATACCACATGCCCCAATATCTGAACATTGCCACTGCTGTTAGTCCACAAATGGCGTACATTTGGTGATTTTATGTATGCTGTACCATTCTGAAATAGAAACATTATTTCAATCAGCTGTGCATGTGCACACATGTGCAATACCACATGCCTCCATATATGATCACATTGCACATGCATGTGAATGCAGAGCCAATTGAGCACAGTATAAAACACAGTGATCCATATCATAACTATGCACTTTTTCATAGAGGCACCAAATTTACACCATTTACAAATGGTGTAAATTTGGTGCCTCTATGAAAAAGTGCATAGTTATGATATGAATCACTGTGTTTTATACTGTGCTCAATTGGCTCTGCATTCACATGCATGTGCAATATACAATCACCATGGGCTGTATACAATATAGTGGTTCCACCAGCAGAACAGATACTGCTGGTGGAATGGGATTTCCCTGTCCTCTCCTCTGTCCTGCAGCTCCCTGTGCACTCTCCAAATCTGGTCCAGTTGTTGCTGTTGTTAATTGGGTGCTTTGAAATCTACACACACACTTTAGTCAATAGGGGGAAAGGACACACTTTTGAAAAATACACACAAATCCACTTTTCCCGTTCGAAATGTGCACTTCTCCTGTTTGAACAAGCCCAAGAAACAGGTAAAAAATGAAAGCAAGAACAAGCTTAAACAATCTTTGAGGTGATTTTCAGAGAACTTAGGTGATCTTGAAAATCGCGGGTTCAGCCATTCCTAGGAAAGAATGTGCTGGGGAAGGTTGATTCAGGCTGTGGGGACCCCATGGAATTAGGGAGTTAGTGTCAACCAAGCCCTGGACAGGCAGCAGTTGGACCCAATTTCCCAGTCAGTGGTCATTTTCAAGCCATTCTTGGAAGCCTTGAGGACTGCTACTGCTGCCAGATGGACACCGTCACAAAAAGCAGTGAAAAGGAACAGCTTCTGATAAGTCCCTCCCCAAAGCACTATGATTGGAAGTAAAGCCATTCCATGGTTGGAAGCTACAGCTGTGAGTCTGCGACAAACCTTTGTGTCTGCACCTCCAACTCTACAAGGTCGGTGCAAAACACCCTTTTGTCTATATTCCTCATTCTTAGCATCACAGTATTAATATTAATAATCTGCCCATGTGAGAAGACAGGCTTATGGCTTTTATATTTGGAAAAGAACAGGCCCTTTTTCAGAGCTTCCTTTAACTTCTTTAACAACTAGGTTAGTGTGTTTGCCAAGCAGTCCAGCGCATGGGTGAGGCCAATACTCAAACTAGGCCAGAGAATCAAATTGACTCTAGTTTCCAATTCAATATATTTATTAAAGAACCACACAGAGAAAAGTCCAGAAATAGTCAGTTGCTTTTAAAATAAAATGAAACATTAATCTAGTTCACTAAACCGTATTTATTAGGATCCTGAGAGTAACTAAGGATGAGTGAGAAATTTGTTTCAGTTTGGTTTTGATAAGAATTTACCAGAATTTACAAAATGCTTCATATCTGTGATGGAAAGGACTTGAGAAGTTGAGATTAATTTTTTTTTTAGATGTGTGAGAAACTGAAATGGACAGATTCGTCATTCCAGGCCCAGGTCTTTTCAGTGCTTCATTCTTAAAAGTCTGGGTTTGTATCGCAGTCTGGGTTTGAATGGTTTGTATCCAATCACGTTAGTGCTAAATTAGGGTTTCCACCTCTTTTTTTCTGACAGGCTCCTCACCTTTAACAGCTACATACCAGGCAGGTACAACATGGCCCTCTCCATGCTGGGAATGCTGTGCCTATTGAATTTGTCCAGTGCAGATGAGTGAGAATTTTGTTTCAGTCCATTTTTGATAGACATTTATCAAAATTCACACATTTCTTCATATTTGGGATGGAAAGAACTTGAGGTTTTGAATGTGGAAGAAGGCAAAACTGACAAGATTCATTTCATTCAACCCTAAGAGTAACTTACACCTGGGGTGATGAAGTTAACCTGGAACTCCAGAACATGGAAGCGTTTTGCCAACACTCTTTGCCAAGCACTTGATGACAAAGATTTCAAATTACAGGTATTCCTATGGGGGCTGGGCAGCTCCCAGAGAGGATAAATTCAACCTGAAAATTCAGTCAAGAGCCTGGGAGGATCTGATGATGATTTCTCTAGTACCCAGGTGATTTCTCTAGCAGGAGGCTGAGTTAGCTTGAAAGGGGTATACAAATGCAGATTTTGGGGTCTATCATAACTTGGCTATGCCTGACAATTATATGTTCAAAGATATTTCCAGAAAAATGGTGGAAGGAAGGTTGGATTCGTTATAGTAACAGAATTACACCCTTCTTCTGCCTTCCCTCTGCCTCTGCTAGCATTTTCCATTTGTAGAGAGCTTGGAAATACTTGTGGGAGATGAAAAAATGTATCAAATTGGCCAGAAAACATAAAAACAAGAACAGTCTTCCAGATTTTTGATGCAGGTCCAAAGGCTAGGAATTAGCTTACTTTGACTTGGACCACTTTGGAGTCCAATTACCTCAGGTTCTGAGACAGTTGAAAGAGCTCCAAAGTGAAGCTGTTTACTTTGGATCTGTGCCTCATCTGAGGCTGTCACACAACCCATTCCCCCCCCCCATTATATCTATGTCCAGGATCAGAAGCAGCACACCTCTGAATGTCTCTGGGAAACAACAGCAGGAGCAGACTATTGCTCTCATGATATGCTTGTGGGTTTCCCAGGGGCATGAACTTTATCACTGTGGAAAACAGGAGGCTGGACCAGATAGGCCTTTAGCCTGGTCCAGCAAGGCTCTTATGTTCACACCTTGATCTATGGTCAAAGGGAAAGGGCATGTGGCGGCAGCTGGTTCTCTCTGCTGATCCTGGGATACAGTAAGAAACAGTGTACAAACGAAACTTGTGGTGGACTAATACAGCTCTTACCACATTTACCAAGATAGTTAAACGAGCATGAATGGGAGAATGAAAAGAAATAGTCATTAGGGATGAGTAATCCCCCCACATTTCATGAAGGATATATCAAAACAAAGGCATTTTGTCTGGATAGTGAGAGCAAGTGAGGGCAGTTCATACTCTCTAGTCATGTTGTGGCCTCTGGCAAGTCTACTGTCAGGATGCTGCGCTTATGAAGAAAACCTTCCCTACATTATACACTGAAGAGAGATTCCCTCTTGTTTTCAGCCTGAATCTAGAGGAATTTTTCAAAATATGGAAATAAAGCAGAAGAAGCTGATGTGAAATCACAACAGTATTTGACCTGTCTGCATGCATCAATAATCCTGTTTTTCGCTACTGGCAAAAGTCTGCTGCAATCTTTATTTGTTAGCTTTGGTTTCTGCCCTGTAGTATGTAAGAGCAATGAAGGGGATAAATATTAGATAAGAAAGAAAAACATCAATGATTTTATTATAGAAACGCATGTCTGTGCATTTTCCCTAGTGCTTATTTTCTACATATAGGAAGAAGATAGTGCAGTGAAAGTCTTTGTAACACAGATTCTCTTCCTTGAAAACAAATGGCTTAGAACAGCTTTCCCACACTTATGACCCTCCAGATGTGTTGGACTACAACTCCAACAATCCCATAATGGGGGGTGTAGTCCAGCACATCTGGTGGGGGAAGGCTGCCTAGGAATGTGGTAAATGTGTGTTCATATTACCTCCACCACACTTGAGCCACTTCCCTATGAGTTCACCCATGAGAGAGATTAGTTTTACAAAAGAAAATAAGCAAAATAATATATATTTTTTTGCCATTAGGGCAGCATTCCAGCCACAGACCAGAGATTAAGAAATCAATACTTCTACAGCTTAATGATCACTGCACCCAAACATCTGAATAAAGTATTCTCCTCTTTCCATGCTGTATCTTGAGCACATGCTTTGAATGCAAAAGGGCCCAGGCTCAGTCCCTGACTGGGAAGCTCTGGCCCATGAACGATCTAACTGGAGGTTGGCCTTTCACACAAAGGTTCTATGGACTTTGAAGAAGCCCAAGTGCAAGGTGAAAGGGAGAAACGTGCTAAGCGAAAAGCACGTCAAACGAATTGGCCTCCACAGTCACTTATGGACCCATCGCTAGAGCCTACACAATTTTTCTTTAGAATTTCCTCCTTTTAAAATTTCCTTTTTGTACATTTTTATCCTGGAAGACAATCTTACTCGGTCACGAGTGATCGCCTGATGATGATGATGAGATGGACCGATGTTCTGATTCAGTATTATGCAGTTTCCTATGTTTCCTACTCATTTTCTATGAATTACCAAATCACTAGGTTTTTCTCTGTGAAACAAGCTGCGTGGGAGGCAGAGGACAAGGATGACTGTTCTAATGAAAGCCATGAGAAAAGGTAGGGTGAAACTGTCATCTAATTTGCATATTGTGAAGAGGACCAAAGTGGGGTGTGCGTGTACCTGACCTGGCTTTCTCTTCACACATATTATACTTTGTTGTAGTTTGTATCCTGCGCTAGTGTATAGGGGCAGGACAGAGATTCAAATCTGGGGCCTGAAGACTCAGGAATATGGGTTAGTTCAGGTGGGAGAAAGGGTTTCTGGCCCGTGGCTCCACCTGCTGTCCTAGCCCTGCCAATACCGGTCCCTATTCCAGTTGCTGTGTACATGCCAGTGCTCCTGCTGCAGTTTTTTTTTTTAAATTAATTTTTCAATGTGAATTTCAATGAAACAAACAAAACCATATAAAAGAAAATAAATAAATCACTTAAAATAGGTGTGTATGAAATGTATATCCATAAGTATATGTCAGTATATGATAATACAGCTATCAATAGAAAGTTATACATAAGCTTCAGAAAAGGCAGACCAAATATCCATATATTTATCCATCCGCAGGTGACATCTAAATACCACCCATCTGAATATTGAAAGTGTTGTTTGGTTCTCAATCTATTGTGTTATAGAAGGTGGGCTTTTGTCTTTCCAGTTTTGTAATATCAGTCTTTTAGCTGTCAAAAGGGTGCAGAAAATCCACTTATGTTTTCCTTGTGGTGAGTTCCATACAGCAAAACCATTGTGGCATTGCCAAAACATGTGGGTAAGCGAAGCATTAGCAGTATTACACCTCCAACAGTTAGCCGACTTAGACAAACCCTTATTAAAAAGACATTGTGGCGTCCAATAAACACGAAACAAAAGTTTTTGCTGAATAAGACATAACCTAAGATCCATAAACACTTCTGGCACAGATACAAAAACAATGTTCCATTGATTAGGCAAAATAGGACAATTAAATTCCCTATTCCATTCATATTTAAGACCCTGTATACCAGACTTATTCACAGATAATAAGTATTTATAAACATGGATTGTGAGTTGATTTGCCACCATCAAAGGTCTCCTTGGACTGCCACTACCTCTTCCTAATTTGCTTTGCTGCATGATCTGTTTTAAAGGGCCATGGTGTAGAATAAACCTGGATGAATTCTTCAGTATCCACTACAGGGGAAAGCTGGCAGTTGCTAGAAGCATCCTGCCCTATCTCTAAGTTCTTTTAGTCTGCACTAGAGATTGTATGAGGAATTCGTTTCAGTTTGTTTTTTATCAGTTTGTACCTTCTGGACCCAACACAGACACAGCTGCAATCTGAGGTCAAAGTTCATACATTTCCAAGTTTGCAATATGATTTGCGGACCAAAAAAATGAACAGTGTGCGTACATTTGAAAAATGTGCATGAAAAAATGTTTACTTTTGAAAAATGCGCTCAAATACACTTCAGTCAATGGGAGAAGAATGTGTACATTTCAAAGATGTGCACAATTAATGCGTACATTTGGAAAAACATGCACACAACTACACATGGATTTTCATGAGAAAAGGAAAAAAAAACACAAAGCTTGCAATCTGAATGAGCATTGAGATGGAATTCAGAGAACTTTGGCAAGCTCGGGTTTTGCTGATTTGCACATTCCTAGGACTCTGCACTGGTTCAAGAATAGGGATTAGATCCAGCATCTACCTTCCACAAGAGGAAGGGTTCCACTTGTGAATGGTCCTTCCACCTGATTTGAGGGACTCTGCCCTCCCACACACAGCACAGCTCACCCCATTCAGCAGAGTCGCATTTGAATCTCTGTGTAGCATTTTCAGGGGGCTAGAAGGGCTGCCATGGGAAGGAGAGGGTGGGGAAGTCCACTTCTGCCAGTGCAGTTGATCCTTTGTAAATCTGGATCCCACCCTAGGGATCCCACCACTTGGTCTGCATTTTTAAGTGAACCAACCTAATTCACATTTCCTGGACAATATGTGGATCAGAACACACTTATCCTTTGGATTCCATACCTCTGGATTTTACAATGCAGTTCTCAGCTTAAACTTTGCATACAAAAATGCATATATTAGGGAAGGGTGCGTGCAAAATGCATGTATTAGGGAAAGTAGCATACAAAAGTGTACATGTTACGGAACACTGTATATTAGGGGAAATGCATACAAAAATTAAAGCAGATTTCCATGATTTTCTAAATGGCTGCAGACTAATACAGAAATTGGCAAGAATAGACTTATCATTTGAATACATTCAGAAATGACACAGATTGGAATTAGGCTGATTTGGTCATTCCTACTCTAGACTGCCATATTCTAGAACAGTAAAATGTTCAAAATGAGAATACTACCATTTCCCCACTGCATTCTTATCTAATATATCCTCATTCATTCTCCTTCAGTCTAGTTTAGCTCAGCTTTTCATTGTCTGATTTTGTGTTCTTCATAATTATGACATAACTGTGGCCACACTTCAGTCTGATTTATATTTAATTGCAACATCTTATTAAAGCAGAACTGGGAAATTTGCTCAGTTTTGACCAAGCCAGGAAATGCAAAACTCTGGTAAACTCTCTCTCTCTCTCTCTCTCTCTCTCTCTGTGTGTGTGTGTGTGTGTGTGTGTGTGTGTTTTAGAACCATGATGCAAGAAAAACGGGCTAACCCCTCTTTTTGTACTTAACAATTCCAATTCTGATCAGGAGAGGGGCTGCACACAGCTGCCATTTTAAAATGAAAAAACAAACACAAAAGGGAAAACTGTGTGTTTAACGTAATCTATAGGTTGGCCTTATGACATACATAATGATACTTGTATTGAAATCAGCGTTCAAAATCATGTGGAGAGCCTCCATGGATATGATCCTATGACCTCATCAGAAAGTCACTTTCCATGCAGAGGGCAACACATGCAATGACAGAGGGGTGGGGCAGGGTGGTGTGCTCCCTCTCCTCATGCATTTATTTACCCCAGATATAGATCTGAATAGGACTAACGTGTGACTGTACTCCGTTTCCCTGAGTCATAGTACAGCATGTATCCATGCTTGGAGATATTTTGTCCTTTGGTTCATTCTTGGAGCCGAACTAGACAAGATGCCATTCACACAATTAGCAATGGTTTTTTAATTTAGGCATGGGCCCCTGATCGAGACAATGGGTGTATACAGGTTTTTTAACCCATTGCCCTCTGCTATGGTCTCAATTTGGAACAGGGCTTCTTCATCTGTCATTTGTGTGGTGTGGGGGAGATGTTCCCAATCACACCAATGCGGGAATGAAGGCTGGCAACCTTATATAGCAGATCCAATAGCTCACAAATATGGGTGTGGAAGACTCTGGACTGAAAATGGGAATGAATTAATAGGCAAAGTAGGACAGGAAAATTAGCTTCAACGTGACTTTCCATTTTGAGAAACAGTGAGCATATTTCTGTTCTCCAGTACCCAACAGTCATATCAGTGAGACATACAAAGAAAAAAAGTATTATGTCTTTCTTTTCTTGGTAGATTTCTATCATTCTCATAATCAGATTGATGAATAAAGCAACTTCTTGTCTGGACAGTGATGGTTAAATATTTCTGTGGTATAAATGTCAAGAAATGATAGCACCTACATCTTAGAGTATACCTCTTGTGGTAAAATGACCAAATGTGCCATTTTGATTAAAATAACTGTGGTACCACATGAGTGCAAGTTTTTCCACACTTGACAGATATAATTAACAGTGCTACGCAGATGTCAAGTCTCATGATTTTTCAATGGGGCATTCTCCCAGGCAAGTATGTACAACCGATGGGGAACCTGTGGTCCTCCAGATGTTGTTGGAGCACAACTCCCATCATTCCTGACCAATGGCCATGCTGATGGACTGATGGGAGTTGGAGTCCAACAACATCTGGGTCACAGGTTCCTAACCCCTGGTGTATCAGATGATTTCACTTCTTCTTCTTTTGCAAAGCAAGTTAAGTGCCATTTCTGAAATACATCTACAATGCACCTGTAAAACCCATGTGTACCATAAACACACAAGGCATTATGCATTCCTATATGGAGCATGTTGTTGCCTGACTTCCTTGCTTGTGTTCAAGGGCAGGGAAAGACTAGGTGATAGAGGCTGTGGTCCATTGTCAGCACCCCATGTACAAAGTCAGCGCAAAATGCCTCCACTGGATCACTAGGTGAGGCTGGCCTGTATTTAAGCCAGTGCTTTGTCTTCACAGCTGTGTTGATTTTGCAAAGTTGTCTTTGGGGATTTTTAATGGTCCTTCTAACTGGCATTCCAGATTTCTTTTTTCTTCAGCTTCCTTTGTAGGATGTATAGCGATTCACTCTGCTGTGTCAGCAGAGTCCAACTATCACATGTTACACATTTTCCATAGATCCATGTCTATTCCTGCTACATGATCATGTTCTGCTCTGAAAACATTTAATTTAAAAGTTTCTAATGCAGTTTGTTTCATCTCGTTGCCAAAGGTATCATTCCTTCCTGTACATAGGGGCTATTCATCAGCTGCCAGGTCTACAGACCAGTTCCCAGTTGGCTTTTCCCCTTAAAATGACTAACTCCTGTGCCAGATTCATTCCTAATTTCATGGGCTTCATAGTCACCAACTGTACTATTTCTTCAGGCTGTTGTTTCCTGGAAATGGTCCCAGAGGTCAAGCAACCAGAGTCACAATGTTATGAAGAATGTTTAGTGGAGTCTCCTGTTCTTTTGCATGTTCCTCCTGCTATTACCGCCATTTCCTGTGATATCAAGGTAAGATATCCAGTTTAACAGGCTGGTGTTAGTCAGTACTGAACTAAGGAAAATTTACAAGAATGCAGATCAGTAAAGAACTATCTCATGTCACTGCATCTTCATTCCCAGCAACTGGATGATTGGGCTGAGTACAAGGTGGCCAGGTGTCCTAATTTACAGAGGGCATTCTTCTGTTTTGGAGAGCTGTCAGAGGACAGTCCTCTATTTAAAGGTGTCCTCTATTTAATGGGCTGGCCAGTCCGAATCTGGATTAAGTCATAAGGAGGGAAGGCCAGGGCCTAGAACTTCCCCATGACGAGTTAGCACCTGGACAGTGGACTCGGCAGGCACAAAGGTCACCTACTCTGTCTTCTCCACAATGGTAGGATGATTGCATTCAATGGTAAAGGTGTAGCTCAGTGGTAGAGGTATGCTTTGCATGCAGAAGGCCCTAGGTTCAATCCCTGGCATATCCAGGTAGGGCTAGGAATGGATCTTGCCTGAAACCCTGGAGAGCCACTGCCAGTCAGTGTCAACAATACTGTGCTTGATGGACCAATGGCCTGACTCAGTATAATGTAGCTTCCTACATTCCTATGAATGTGCTATTTGCAGCCAGTATTATGTTTTCCCACATACAAAACAAAACCATTTTCACAGAAGAGAAAAAAAATATCTCTGAAACAGTAGCATTACCTTGCAGTAAGACATGTAAAACATGCACTAGAACTAAACAAAACTAACATGCTTTTAATGAGCAAAATACATACACAAAACAACAATCCTGATAGTGTGCCAAGACATTGGAGTGAAAGAAATTCTTCAGACCAGAGGATATGAACGATGTCTGTTGTGGACAAAACCGTTTTGCTGTGGATTTTAACTGCTTATTTTATGAGAGGGAGGCAGAGAAAGGGGGGGAGGGAGAGAGCAGAAGGAAGGAAGGGAATTCACATGAAAAACTGCTGCTTTTGAAATTTTAATCTAAACTTTTCCTCTGGAGGATATGTGATCGTTTGATGAGGTGTCATGGGAATGCTGCTAATACAGTGCCCACATGGAGGGCCTGCTTCTGATTTGCAGCAAGGGCCTTCTGAGGAACATATGCTTTAGGCAAATTAAGTGCTGATTATAAGGCTGGAAAGATAGATGCCTTGTCCCTATATGAACTTGGAGGAGTGGGAGGGATGGGAGCAAGGAAGAAATCCCCCTTTCCAGTAACTCACAATGGAGCAGGGGAATAAGAGGATACAGTTATGCTTCTGGCATTACGACATATAGAGGACCACACCACCAGATGTTTATTTACATGCACACATCTCCATCTTGTTAAAACTGCAGGGATCACACTCTCATTGTCGGTAATGAAGGGAAGAGCACAGACGGCTATTAAACGTAACTATTGTCCTGTCTGTTTTCAATTTCTGTATTCTTTCTCCACCAGTGCTGCTTAGAACTTTCCAAAATAAATTATTCCAAAGGAACCTCTTTAACATTCCAGCATGGTTTAAATTTGCCTTTATACAAATGGCTAGGGTCTAAGTGGCAGCTACAGTCAGTTAAATGGCTGCACTACAAACATCTTGCATTGGCATGGTGCATTTACACTGCAATCCTAAGCATATCACTTGGAAGTAAATGCCATTGGTTTGCTTCCAAGGAATGATCATGAACCAGCAAGGGCTTTTCCTCTGCTGGCTAGGAAACAGCTTTTGCTTGTGGTTCTTTGCCTTCCATAGTGGACAATGGGACCTAGCTGTGCATCTTTGGATTGCAACCCAGATATTTAAGATTGGTGTATTACAACATACGTTCTTCTATAAATGTCACTTCCACCTCCTTGAAAGATTTAATCAATGTTGCCTCCGGAAAATCCTGTGAATTACTTGGGAAGATAGGCGAACAAATGTCAGTGTACTGGAAGAAACAAAGACTACTAGCGTTGAAAAAATGATCCTTCAATGCCAACTTCAGTGGACCGGTCATGTTGTTCGAATGCCTGACTGCCATCTCCCAAAGCAGTTACTTTATTCCCAACTCAAGAATGGAAAGCGGAATATCGGTGGTCAATATAAGAGGTTTAAAGATGTTCATAAGGCTAATCTAAAAAAATGCAATAAAAACATCGAAAACTGGGAAGCTCTGGCCCATGAATGATCTAAATGGAGGTTGGCCTTTCACAAAGGCTCCATGGACTTTGAAGAAGCCCGAGTGCAAGGTGAAAGGGAGAAACGTGCTAGGCGAAAAGCACGTCAAACGAATCCTTTACAGGACCATCTTCCATCTGGTAACCTGTGTCCTCACTGTGGGAAGCTGTGTGGATCTAGAATTGGCCTCCACAGTCACTTACGGACCCATCGCTAGAGTCTACACAATCTTCTTTAGAATTTCCTCCTTTTATCCTGGAAGACAATCTTACTCGGTCACGAGTGATCGCCTGATGATGATGATGATGATGATGATGATGATGATGATGATGATGATTGAGGTGTATTACTGTGATTTGTGTAACCAGCTAGTTTCTTGGGCAAACTTTTTTTAAAAAAACCCTTCTTATGTTTTATTCTGTAACCTTATGAAAGCTGTGCCCATTTGTTTTAATGCCCAAGTACTACATTCATAATTTAATCAGAATACCACAGCCATCTGTATCAAACCTTCCCTTTGGGAGCTTATTTTGCTCAAATGGGATTAGTCTAATCTTACTTTTCTCCCAGACTATATAATTTTTGTCTTGTTAGAGGTAAATTGTTTTCTGTAAGAGCTTAAATCTATGGCTGATTCACACAGCAATTTTGGCTGTTCTTTCTCCACACAAACCATCCTAAGGTACTTGATGATGTAGAGAAATGTAGTAAGTAAACTGGCAGGACAGAATGCAGTGTCTGATTTCTGTGATCATGGTGTCTCCAAAAAAGAAAAGAAAAAAGTACTGTTGTGATCACAGAATTTACTGCATTGTCAGTCCCCACAGTACTTTCTTCACACAATGGTGGGTATGCACATATGCATGCAACCCAGAGCACTACATGGGGGGGGGGGGGATAGCAAAATGTGCAAACTCACCCTAAGAAGTTTAGTTTAAAATGATGTTGCCCTAAGAAATATGCTTTTGGAATAACTTCTTTTGGTGAGACTGTGCAAGATTTAGGATTTAGGGATGACACATTTTAAATAGATCAAAGGCACAACTACCAGGTACTGTTACTGCATAATCTATTCCAGTTCTGTTGGTCCTATGTAGCTGTCTTACACGACCCAAATTGCAACTGATGGAGGTGGTTCACCACTGAGTGGGATTGCGCCATGGTTTCCACAGCAACCAGGGCACACGATTAGCATGCCCCTACAATTATTGGCACTGTTTGTTTTTATTTCCCACTAGGATTTCGAATGAGGTGGAAGAGCATGCTTGTTTTCTCTCTCTCTCCCTTCCTTCTCTGGTTTTTGTAGTGTGAGTTTGAACAAAATGAGGGAAAATATCCTGTTCATGGGATATTGTTTGGTATGAGGGTGTGTACGGGTGTCTGCTCTATGTTTGTTTGTAGCTAAACTGTTTTTATATTATGCATAATACTTATTTATTTATTATATTTATACCCCGTCTTTTTTCCTGCAAGGAACCCAAGGCGGCTTACATAATCCTCCTCCTCCTCTCTGTTTTATTCTCACAACAACCCTGTGAGGTAGGTTAGGCTGAGAGTCAGTGACTGGCCCAAAGTCACCCAGTGAGTTTCATGGCCGAGCGGGGACTAGAACCCGGATCTCCTGAGTCTCAGTCCAACACTCTCACCACTATACTACACTGGCTCTAATACTGTATTTTTAAGGTTTTTAATCTTTGTAAACACCCAGAGAGCTTTGGCTATTGGGTGGTATAGAAAATGTAATAAATGAAATTAAATGAAATGCTTGATTCATGAAGAAGCAGTTTAGCGGAACCCTGTGAATTAATAAAGCAAGGAAGACATATAAATGTTGATCTGGGGTGGGAGAGAAGGAGGTCAGAGATGGTGATATAGGGCATCTGATTTCTAAAGGCCACTTAGGGAATACTACCTTAACTCTGCTGTCCATATGTAAATAAGGGTGACTGTACTACTAGTTTGGGCTACGCAATTTGTACTGCTGGCTTGCTTTATTTATTTGATTTTATTAGTGTCCTGCTTTTTGACTGGGGAAATCAAAGCAGCTCACAACACTCATATAACTATTCATTCAATAACTCAAAGTTTAAGAATTGCAGTCATGACAGACATGGATCAATGACAAAAGATATTGGGGAGGGGAGGATTAAACCTCCCCTCTCAGCAATACAGGAGGTAGCATTCTATGTATTTAATGGAATGTTAGTTTGACCCTGAATGAAAACATATTCTGACTCCATGACTGGCTTTGGGGAAGAGGTGGGTTTTGACCACAATGAAGATTTTTACCAATTTCTGATGGGTGTGGAAAAATAATGGAACTTTAACCTCCACTCTAGGAAGTGGAAGTAGCCGGGCACCTCTATAACCAACACAAGGGAAATCCCAAACCAAGATTTTTTTTCATAGAGTTCTGCTGTTGTGAAATCATGTTAAGCATGAGAAATCTTGAGGATTTCATTCTGTAAACATATGTATTCTTAGAATATCAAGAGAACTTAAGAAATATATTTGTAACTCTATTTATCTAAATACTGTAGACTCTTCTTATCTATAGTTTTAAATTTATTAGATGTCTTAATTGCTACAGTTGTTTTTGCTGGCACTGTCTTGGCTTTCTTTCCCACCCTTTTGCTACACCAGAACATTTGGTTTCATATTCAGCATTTTGTCTTGAAGAGATAGGGCATAGCCACATATGCCAGCATTGAGAATGACCTGATAGTAGCTGCTGGAGATTCTGACTGCATTCGCATGACATGACAACCCAACATGGGTTATTAATGGGTTGTCATGTCATGCAAACCCAGACTGATTCCTGCAGGGTGGCTTGGTTGAGGGCAACAAGCCACCCTGACAACCCATGGGTTGAGGTTGGGGTTGTTGTACCCACAATGGGATGTCATGTTGTCCAAACCCAAGCAACCAACCCCATTGCAGGTACCAGGATCCAGCCAGCAACTCGCTTGGCAAGAGTGGCAAAAAACCCTTGCCGCTCTTGCCAAGCTTGCCCGGGCACCTGCCAGTGCCAGCTGTCCCACAAGTGCCCAAGAGGCATTGGCACTGGCTGGATGACCCTGGCATGATTGTGAGCTGATTTGGGGGGGGGGGGAGATCAAGAAAGCCAGCTTCACAGCCAGCTTTTGAAATCCCTGTTTTGACAGACACTGACAGTCCCTTCAAAGTGCCCAAGGGGCACACTGGAGAGACTGTCAATGGTTGGGAAACAATTAAAAAAAAAATCTCCTTTTGCCACACTTGAGCAACTGCGGAGGTGCACAGTTCCACGAGTGCAGCAATTGGAAGCCTCAGCTGAGTCAATGTCCTGGGGGTGGGGTGGGTACCTGCTGTCATAGTACAGCAGGTACCAACCCTGGACATCATCCCAAAAAGGCTCCTAATAAGCTTTTTCTTCCCTTTGGTTTCTCTTGACAGCTGTCAAAGGATGAGCTGTCAAGGGAAACCAAAGGCACGAGTGATCTTTGCTCGTGAAAAGAGGGTGGTGGGACTTACACTCCTTTTGTGGCAAGTTCCTCCTCCTGTTGTTGAGGGTTTTTGCGCTACACTGCCCTAAGGATGAGTTCACTTTTCCAGTTGTTCCCAAGACTCTGGGTGCTGGAGAACATGGAAACGTGTGAGTCACCCCCTTTTAAAAGGAGCTGTCAGCTGCCTGAAATTGGAAAAATGGCAATCTTTATTCCTGAAGTTCATACATAGAGTCTGCCAGCACTGTTGGCAGGGTTTGAAATAAGGAGGATAGCTTGGGCAGCAAAAATGTCTTGACTGCCACAATTCTTTCCAGCCAAGGTAATTTCAAAGTGGAGCATCCTTTGATCTTTTTTTAAATACATTTTGTTATTGGTGTAAAATTTAATTTTATTATCTGTTTCAGGTTAGCCAGCACTTTTACCCCCCGGTACTTTAATGCTGAGTCACACATAGACATCTCATTCATTTGCTCTAATTGTATTTGTGCTTCTTTATCTACCGTATATTTATACATAATATGTTAGATTTGGCCTTGTTTATTTGCATTCTAGAAGTCTTGCCATATTCTGAAATTATTTGTAGTGTGGAACCCAAGCTGTGAAAAGGATTTGTCAACATAAGAGTAATATCATCCACATATAAATTAATTAATTTGAGAATTGATTGATATGCCTGTGATGTCCAAGGAGAGTCTAACTAGGTTAGCTAAGGACACAATCCTATGACAGAAAAAATCACTACATCTTCCAGTATTCCCCAGCCCCAGCTGCAGGATTTTTTTCCATCTAAACATGCACAGGATTGCACCCTAAAGGTTCTATTGCAAACACACACAAAAGAAGGGACAAGGGGGCAGCCTTGCTTGATTCCTCTATTAATTAGAGAAATTCTTGATCTAACACACACTTCATTTTCTTCTCCTTCTAAATCCTTGTCACAATTTTAAAAATCTTTATCCTAGACTTACACTTTATTCCATTCTTTTAAGTATTAGTGGCAAGCATACAAAATGAATTCACTGAGTCAGATATATCAAGGATGTGTGGGCCCAGTTGCTCCCTCTGCTAGAACATCTCCAGAGAAATTATCTTCTGGTGGCCCAGCCATTTTGACAGGCCAGGAAGCAGCAGTAGAAATGTTGCTAACAAATTGGAGATCATGTGGGTCAACTGCAGCCACAGTTCTCTCAGGCCAAACAAAATGAGGTGCTCATGGCAGCTGACAAAATAAGGTAACATCAAAGGTCTAATGCAGGGGTAAGGAACTTATCACCATCCAGATGTTGTTGGACTCCACCTGGTATCAGTCCCAGCCAGTATGGGCAATTATCATGGGTGATGAGCACTGAACTCCAGCAATGGGTGGCTGGATGGGAAGGAACATGCTGAAACTGAACCCCGACAATACCGAGGTACTTCTGGTGGGAGACAAGGGAAGGTTAGGGGATGTTGACCTGGTGCTGAATGGGGTACATCTACCCCTGAAGGACCAGGTCCGCAGCTTGGGAGTCATTCTAGACTCCCAGCTGTCCATGGAGGCTCAGGTGTCAGCTATGAGCCGGGCGGCGCTGTATCAGCTCCATCTGATACGGCAGTTGCACCCCTACCTTCCTAATCATCTGCTCCTATCAGTGGTTCATGCCTTGGTCTCCTCTCGCCTAGACTACTGTAATGCGCTCTACGTGGGGTTACCCTGGAAGACGGTTCGGAAGTTGCAGCTGGTACAGAATGCAGCAGCTCGCCTGTTAAAGGCTGCCGCCGGCGTGATTCACATCACTCCAGTGCTCAAAGAGTTGCACTGGCTACCAGTTGTTTGCCGAGCCGAATTCAAGGTGTTGGCGTTGACCTTTAAAACCCTGTATGGCTCCGGTCCAGTATATCTCAAGGAGCGCCTCCAGCAACATCAAGTAGGCCGCTCAACAAGATCCGTCACGGATGGCTTTCTCCCTGTCCCATCAGCCAGAGAAACCAGGCTGGTGGGGACTAGGAGGGTCTTTTCTGTGGCAGCCCCCAATTTATGGAACTCTCTCCCCAGTGACCTCCGCCATGCCCCTTCCTTGATTAGATTCCGCCGGGCATTCAAAACGTGGCTTTTCAGGCGGGAATATGGGGTGGGTTAGGATTTTAAAGTTTTGTACTGTTTTTAATTGTGTTTTATACTGTGTGTGTGTGTCCCCCCCCCCTTGTATTTTATTGGATTGTACATCGCTCAGAGTGTCTGGATGTCTGGCCAGATGGGCGATTCATAAATATAATAAATAAATGAAAAAAATGCCCATCACCCATGATCATTGGTCATTCTGGCTCCCTACACCTGGTCTAGCAGATAGGGATAATTGGTATGAGAAATAGGTTGAGGGGACCTTAGTAACTATACCCAATTAGTAACCAAATGTTCATACAGTCATTGGATGTTCAAATTTTAGTTTATATTTTGTGAATTCTTGGTTTAAGGTTACTGGCTTACTCTTATTTTGACTTTATTTTCAATGCTCCTTTTATTTGATTTTCTCTCTCTCCCTCTCTTAATCTAGTACATGTAGGTATTTTAGCTATATCAATTTCATAAGTTGCTTCAGGTAACATACTTTCAGGTAAGATGTAGAATATGATATTTCTGAAGAGTTGTTATCCTTAACTGATTGTTCTCCAGGTTAAAATTCCTGCATAATAAGGTTTTGACTGATCTTCAGTTCAAAGATACATATCTATAACAGATGCTTTACACCAAGAGACCATTGGTCCATCTAGCTCAGCATTGTCTGCACTGACTGCCTATCCAGGGTTTCAAACAATCTTTCCCAGCTCTACCTGTAGATGCCAGGGATTGAACTTGAGATATTTTGCATGCAAAGCATGTGCTCTACCATTGAGCTACAGCTCTTAATATTCTGTGACTGATACAATATTATTGATAGGTTGGAGAGTGAGAAATCTTCAAACAGAGGAAAAAGATGATCCAGATGAACTACAGACTGGTCAGCATGACATGAATACTGGGTAAAATTCTAGAACAGATTATTAAATGGTTTGTCTGTGAACATCTAGAAAAGAACACATTGATTATTATGAACCAGCATGGATTTATGAAGAATAAGTAATGCTAGAACCTTATCTCTTGTTTGAATCACTAATTTAGTAGATAATGGGAATGCCATGGGCATAATAGATCTTGATTTCAGCAAAGCATTTGAGAAACATCTCCCATGATATCCTTGTTGACAAGATAGCAAACTGTGGGCCTGATGATACTATCATTAGCTAGATCCAGAGGTGGTTGAACAACTATACCCTATACACCAATGCCTATGCATCAGTCTGAAGAGGAGGTCTCAAGTGGAATGTCACAGGGCTCTGTCCTAGGCCTGTCAACATCTTTATAAATAACTAGCTTTTTTTACCCAGCGTTGCACGGGTCGTCATTTTCCTATAGGCACTATTTGTTCGAAATTCCTTAAGGTAGCTGTCCGCAGCTCCCCCGGGATTACACGATGAAATCCCAGCTCCCCTGGGACTTCCAGCTCCCCCGGGACTGCACAATGAAATCCCAGCTGCTCCGGGACTACCTGCTCCCCCGGGACTACATAATGAAATCCCTGCTCCCCTCCCCCGGGACTACACAATGAAATCCCTGCTCCCCCCCAGCCTACACAATGAAATCCCTGTTCCGTTTCCCCTGGGACTACACAATGAAATCCCCCCCACTGTGACTACACAACAATGAAATCCCAGCTCCCCCGGGACTACACAATGAAATCCCAGCTTCCCCCCCCCCCGGACTATGCAACAATGAATCCCCTGTCCCCCCCCCCGGTACCTCACAATAAAATCCCTGCTCCCCCCCAGGACCACACAATTAAATCCCAGCTCCCCCCCCCCCCCCCGGAGCTGCACAACAATGAAATCCCTGCTCTCCCCCCTGGGACTGCACAACAATGAAATCCCTGTTCCCCCTCCCCTTGGGACTACCCAACAATGAAATCCCTGCTTGCCCCCTCCCCCTCGCGACTACCCAACAATGTTAATCCCAGCTTGCCGCCCCCCCCCAGACTACCCAACAATGAAATCTCAGCTTCCCCGCCCCCACTGTAGGCCCTGGCTACAGTTCATATCATATGAATATTCTGTTTGGACGTAGGAGAGATACAATGAAATCCCAGCTTCCCCCCCCCCCCTGGGATCACACAACAATGAATTCCTTGCTCCCCCCCCAGGACCACACAATGAAATCCCTGCTTCCCCCCCCCAGACTACACAGTGGCGTTGCACGGGTCATCATTTTCCTATAGGCACTGTTTGTTCGAAATTTCCCCCACCCCCACGTAGGCCCCAGCTGCAGTTCATATGAACATTCTGTTTGGACGTAGGAGAGATTTGCATATCCGCCTCTGACTGGGCCCCTGTGGTGGCAGTGCATACCAGCATTCTAAATGCCGTTGGAGCTATTTGCATAATCGCTCCTGAATGGCCCCTGCGAACATTCCAAGTGACGCCATTGGCTCTCATCTATTTTAGGCCGTACAGGCGCGGCGAGGGTTTTTCAGAGATTTGAACCTGCCAGTCTTTGTCCTTGGGTGATGGGGAGTATGTGTGCCAAGTTTGGGGCGGATCCGTCCAACTGGGTAGGAGCCAATGCGACGCATGCGAGCCGTTCGGACATACATACGTACGTACACAGGTACAAACATTCACATTTATATGGTAGATTTGGGTCAGGGTGTAGAGGGGATACTATCAAAGTTGTGGATGACACAAAGTCAGGGGGGATATCAATACCATAGAAGACAGAATCAAACAAACAAATTTGACAGGCTGGAAGGCTGAGCCAAAATCAACAAGATGAAATTAAACAAGAGATAAATGTCCAGCATTTAGGTACAAAAAAAGAAAGGCACAAGTACAGGAAATAGGAGACTTGGGTTGGCAGCACTGGGCACCACATTTTAAGAAGGATGTAGACACGTTGGAGCGTGTGCATAGGAGGGCAACCAGGACGGTGAGGAGTCTGGAAATCAAGTCTGTGAGAAACTGTTGAAGGAACTGGGTATGTTTAGTTTGGAATACAGAAGATTAAGGGGAGACATGATAGCTGTCTTCAAATATCTGAAAGGCTATCATGCAGAAGATGAAATAGTCTTGTTCTCTGTTGCTCCAGAGGACAGGGCTAGAACTAATGGTCAGAAATTGCAAGGAGGTAGATTCTCGTGAAACATTATGGGTGGTATCCAAAGTTAGTCCTACATAGAGTAGACCCATTGAAATGAATGGGGCTTAAGTTAGTTACAACTAACTTAAGTCCCATTCATTTCAACGGGTCTATTCTACATAGGACTAACATTAGATACTACCCTAGGCAGCTTTTATGAGCTTTCCAACAGTGGAAAAGACTGTCTTGGGCGGTGGTTTCTTCTCCTTCACTATTTAAGCAGAGGCTAGAAATCCATTTCTCAGAGATACTGTAGTTGCAAGATTCCTGCACTGGGCAGGGGGTCGGACTATATGACTTCTAATGTCCCTTCCAACTCTAAAATTTAATAAACAGCCATGGCAACAACAAAAAACCAACCCCAAACAATATACAGGCCATGAAGATATTATGTGAGCAGTGTTGACCAAATAATTTGAAGAATATATTAAATATATATATTAAATATATTAAATAATCTATCAGTCGTGAAGTGCAATTAAATGTTTATAAAAACTACATTTGGATAATTTAACATTAATTATGAGGAATTACATTCTTTCTCTCTGAAAACTAGCACCCTCTCAGCCTATCTTTAAAGTATTTATTGTAATGATAATTATTAAAGATTGTTATTTGCAAGTAGAATATAAATGGTTCATTAAAACAAATTATCAGTGCTAGTGAGAATCCAAACCAATTTGAAGGATTCTTTAAGAATTCAATCTTTCTGAATTCCAGAATGAACTGACCCCATCCATCCCTCATGGACTAATGTGCAAATTAGGATGTAGCTATCCTTCGGCTTTCGCATTTCTCCGAATTTTGTCATGCAGTTTTTGAATCGAAAACATATTGGGTTGGATCCAGGCATTGTTGTCACAGAAGACCTAATGAAATAAATGAGACTTAAGTTAGACATGACTAACTTAGGTCTCATTGATTTCAATGGGTCTACTCTAAGTACAACAAAGTCTGGATCAAAGCTATGAAATTGTTTTTTTTAATGAATAGTTTAGGATAAACATATATTCAGAAATGCATATTTTGAGAGAAAATATGTTCAAAAGTATGTATTTAAATAAATATTTAAATATGAATCTTCATGCATATTTTTTTTTAAATTGCAGATGAATGCAGATGTGTGGGATAGAATGGACAAATGAAAGAGCACATGTGAAAGTGATATGGACCAAAACCAAACTGATCTGTTCATCCGTACAAATTTGTGACCTCTGTAGGCATGACCAGTCTTTATTATTTCCATAAGATGGAGATTTTGCTCCCTCTGCAGGTAACATATGGATAGGAAGGCATGAAACTTGTCCCAACTATACACTACAAGTATCAATCATCTCCTAAAGAGTGACACCTTTCTGGCAAGGAATGTTCAGAAATGAGGTATCACCAACAAGGTAGTTGTATACGATGAGGAAAAAAATTTAAATGCAAACTTGACCACCAAACCTGAATCTATTGCAAGCTAAATCTTGTATTCCCTGCCCCAAGCCAGATTTCTTCAGAACAATTAAGGGCTTGTGTGCACACATGGTCATGTGACATAGATTTGTTACCATTTAACATCTATAGCTACTCTTGTACTCACAATCAAACATTTTTCATTGCATGCTTATGAATGAAGTAGGGATTCTAATCTGTGTGACTATGAACATTTATCTGTCTGTCTGTCAGGGCTCAGCAGTGTTAGAACCCTAGGTTCCAGGGTGTGCAAGGATATTGGTTGTCCATTTGGGGACAGGAGTGAATAGTGTGGGCCAAGGTAGACACTAGTCAAGTTCTGGAGGCAGCAGGTAAAGGTCAAGGAGTCTGCAGAGCAACTACTCTGACTAGTAAATTGCTTAAACTGAGGAAACAAGCTAGAGGCAGCAGTTATGTAAGGCCAGCAGGACCCCTTGACCGCCCACCCCAGATCACTGGTCAAGTTGGACTGATAAGCTTCAATGCACTTTCCAGCCATTATCAGGGTGGTGCTGCAGAGCAGCAAGGATCAGGCAAGCTGTTCTCTTTGCCTATGCAGTATTACAGCAGTGTGGAAAATAAAATGCTTGGGCCCTGCTATTTATTTGACTTGATCAAATAAATTCCATGGGTGCAGTAAAAATTAAATCCTGAAAAAGAAAACTATGGATGCAGCAATAGGATAACAAGCATGACTTGATACTACAAACTGGCAGGATCCTGATCTGAAATCTAGATTTCTAATGCTATGGGAAAGCACTGCACCACCCCAACCTTTAATTGGCCAGGATCTCATCTATTCAGTAAGATATAAGCTCTCTGATGAGCTTCCGTCGCTCATTAAAAACCTGGTTGTTCAGGCGGGAATATGGGGTGGGTTAAGATTTTAAATTTTTTATATTGTTTAAATGTATTTTATTGCATTTATGTATTTTATTCTGTGTACATCGCCCAGGGTGGCCGGTTGCCGGCCAGATGGGCGATAAATAAATATTAATAATAAATAAATAATAAATAAATATAAGGAACTTCCTTAAACTGAGCCAGATTCATCTAGCCCAATACTGTCCACTCTGAGTGACAGTAGCTCTTCAAGACTCCAAGAAGCAATCCTTTCATAGCTTTGTATTTTTAATCTCGTTGTATTTGTTTTATTATTTCCTTATTTGTTGATATGTAACCAACTGTCAGAGCCTGTTCTGGGTTAACCAAGCAGGATATAAATGCTAGAAAGAATAAGTTAAGAAATAATTTGTTATTTCAACAGAAGATGCCAAGATCTGAACCTGGACTTTACATCCTGGCTGCATTTGGTCATCATGATAAACCAGGATTTATTGTGCTAGGGAATGAACCCAGCCTTCCCTGGGCTTGTGCCCTCTCCTCACTTCCCTCATCCTCCAGTCACAAGCTTATGCTACCAATTTCAGTTAATAGCAGCTCATTGTGTTGTCTGAACCTAACCAACTGTTGTCCAACTTAACTATGGTTTGTTTGAAACAAACCAGTTTCAAACTGGTTTAGGAAGCTGGCTTGTTTATTCAAACCATAGTTGGGGTTAACCACAGTTTAGGGTTCAGACATAACTCCTCCCCATGGCCATACCTGAGGTGTGCAGAGAGGGGCAGCATATGAGCCCAATGGGAGACTAGGCTCATTTCTGTCATGATAAAGCAGTTTATCATGACATCCTAATGTAGCCAATATCTCAGTGAATCTGAGAAGTGCCGCAGTATTTTAGCCATGCAATTCTCATGCTGCACACTATTCACACAGTTAACTGCTGGAAAATAGGAAGCAGCAGGATACACAATGTCATCTAATTGCTATTGATTTGTTTGCATCCCTCTCTAGCAGTTCTTCAGTTAGGTAAATGTAGACTCTGGAATTAACGGACTAATGCCTCTCCTCTCTTTAGGGTGCAATCCTGTTTGTACAAAAAAAGTCCTACAAGCCCCTTCATCCCTCCAGTTAGCCATGTTTGCTGGGGCATGCTGGCAATTGTAGGATTTTTTTCTGTCTAAACATGCACCCTTAGATGGTAATGTGTAGTAGTGCACTTACTCCAAAATGTGGCAAACCAGCCCTGCTGCATTTGGGAGGCCTCCATGCCGATTCTACTGAGTTGAACCCGAGACCTCTGCCCTGAAGCCCTGCTGTAACGGCACCACTGCTCTCTAGGGCCTGGATTTTGTGCCCAATCCTGTACACCTGTTGTAGTTTTGTAGTGACTTTTAAGTAGCCCTTCTGTTTTTCATCTGTGTTTCAATCAGGCCTCTGCCCAAGTTTTGTACACTTTGAATACATTAAAAATAGACATATTACAGCCCCATCCTATATGGGTGCGTGCAACCTGCCAAACCTGGAGGATTACGGGCATCCTATTGATTGCAGGATGAGCACGGTGGATAGGATTGCTGCTGTGCTCCCCTCACCCTCAAAAACATCTAGATGGCCAATTTCAGCTGTCTAGATGTTTTACACCTCCTCACGAGGAGGAGAGGCTGAGGCACCACCTGGATTCTACAGAAGCTGGCAGTGCCTTGCTGCTCCCCCAGGAATGCCCCCTCACGGGGAACTGAAGACAATCTTCTGTGTTCGGTTCCCAGCTGGTGCGAACCGTGCCAGCTACGAAATGGGGGGGGCAGGGGCTCCACAGTGCTGCGACCTCGGAAGGGATTTCTGAAGTTGCAGCGGCGACTATGCCCCATCCTTTGCCCCCCCCAAACAAGGTTGAAGGGCCATCAGATTACGGCCTGACCATATTAGATTAAACGGTTCTTGGCTAATGTCAGAATCATTTCAAATGTATTCTATTTCCGATTTTCAGTCAATTTATTTCTTGCTCTCATTCAGTGCTTAGAAATGCCTGGAAATTGTAATTGAAGGGTAAGGTATTAATCCCAAAAATAAATTAGTAAATAAAAGCTGTAAAACTTAAAATTAGGGCAAATATATGAAGCCTGAGAAATTTCCTTGTTTTCTACACTGAATTGGAGAAATGCATATTCTTCTTATATGAAAGATGAGGTTACTAAAGGCCTAGATGCTCTTCTTTTCTTAGAAAGGGTTGCTTTGTTTTTGGGAGGCAAATATTAGAAGGACCAGGGTAGAATAATCAGGCTGTGCAAGGGGGAAATGATGCGACAGAGTTTGGATGACTTTGCAAGAAATTTACAAGCCTTCTTAAATTTCTGAGCTGGTCACAGTTTGTATGGGAAATCTCCCACACGTGTATCTTTATTTAGAAGTAGGAGCCACTACGTTCAATGGGACTCCCATCCTATGTAAATATGCATTCAAACTATAACCTTAATTAACATTTTTAACAAACCTTAGCAGGTTCAAAGTATCCATTGATCTTGGGTATCAGGCATCCATCTTAAATAAAACAATATTTATGGAACGATCCTATGGCTGGGGGGGGGGGGCATAGGATAATTTGGATTCCTAGCTCTGAGGTTGGAGACAACGGCTCTGACCTTGGAGCTGGGAATTGGAGCTCCATCCCCCTCGCGCCAGGCGCAGAAAGAACACCGGCTGCACTCCAAGGTCAGAAAAGCAACCCTGGAGAGGGATCAAAGGGGGAGGGGAGGAGACTGGGAAAGCCAGGATACAAGCTATCCTGAAGCCATTCCAGTCTCCTTCCCTCCTTCTTTGAAGTGCCCTTGATGGCCAAAAACAGCTGTTTAGTGAAAATGCAGAGCGGGAGGAGTGGGGAGGCAAAGATCGCTTCTGCCTCTCCACCCGTTCTGCATTGGATGGCTATAAGCCTCCCAGTTCAGGGGCTTACGGGTATCCTGATAGAATCGAGCCTTTAATATGTTTTTGTGCATGGTGCATAGTAAATGAGACCAAATGGAAACAGACCAGAATCTTTAAGGAAAGGTCAAGTTCCATTAATCAGGGTTCATCAGCTAGGCAAAATGTTAAATTACAGTGAAATTCCATATAAAATTAGTGGATTTGACTAATGTTCAAATGTATTAAATGCTGTCAAATAAAATCTTTGGAATAATATAGTATTCAGATGTAGATATGTTTGTCTTTTCTGAAAAGGTCTGATATAACCCAAGAATACCAATATATACCTTGACAGAATTAAAAATTGTTATGAAAACCCCCACTTCTAAGTCCACAAAATACAGGCCGACATAAAAAAGAGGTCAGATTATTATTATTTTGTCCTTTTCCATAGGTATGTCAACACATATTTATCAGCAAAATATGGCTAATGCTGTTCATGGGCAGCAGTTGAAAAAAAACTGGAATGGCTGTGAAGTGGGGGGGGGGATCCTACTTCCTACCTAGCTTCACACAACTGGTGTATAACAATAAACACTGTGACAAGCATATCATGTTCCAGCTTGTAAGTTAAATATTTAGATTTCTTTCTAACCTTTCTCAAGGGCTCAGAGTGACCTATAATATATCCTTATCTAATGTTGCTGCCTTTCACACCTCTACAAGGAGGTCAGTTGGGCTGAGAAACATTGTGGTCTTAATGAAACCATGCTCTCAGCTTTAGCTCCCTGTCTATAAAATGGGAACACAAGACTATTAAATTATCTAGTTGGGTGTTCATTAGGGCAAAGTCAACGCAGATTACACAATTTTAGCAAAATTGTGATTGCCTGAAAAGAATAATCACCTACTAAGCCTAATGGTTGGACTGGGATTTAAACATGGACCTTCCATACAGATCATATGACAGGAATTTCAATGAGATGTTAATATATGATTATCTATGACAGCAGAGTCACATGTTCAAGTGATAGCTGCAGTTCTTATAAGAGAAATGTCAGCATGTGAACCTAATCTCGAACATCAACAATATTCTTCAATTTCCATCATAATTTCCATTGTAATTTCCCCAACCTGGTGCCCTTCAGATATGTTGGGCTACAACTTCCATCATCCCCATCCATCATGGCCAGTATGATGTGAGTGTGTAGTCCAATATATCTGGAGAGCATGAGTTGGGGAAGGCTACTTTTACACTATTTAACAATAGTCAGTGAAGTCAACTGAGATCGTATAAAATGACTGTTCTTCATACTTCCATTCCCTCCCACTCCAGCCACAACAGAAGATAGAATTCTGAATAACTCTGTAGCCAATCATAGCACCGTGCCAATTTTAAGTTTCAGACAGATAACCATATCATTCTGCCCCCATACAGAAAACTAGAAGCACATAATTAGGAAATTGATTATGGGAAATTTGGAGATATGATACTTTGCACAAACCATCCAGTCAGCAGCTTGGGAACACAAAAAGAAAAAAAATTGGCAGATGAGTATGTTTGTCTTCTCTCATCGACTTGGGAGGTCTCTAGGTTCTACTTACAAGCCTCCTGACTATTGGGCCATGGAAGGCTCTGATGGGGAGGTGATGCCATTTATTCTTTGGAGTGTGATTATTAGAATTGTGTGTGGGGCTACCAGCTTTCCTGCTGACAGTAATTGGTGTCTTTTATGCTGGGTAATATGGGACTCTGTTGACGAGTGACATTGTGATTGGTGGGTGATGGGAGAATTGCTGGGAATGCTGTGGGAGTGGCCATTGATGGTGCTGCATTAGCTTTTGCTTCTAATGTGCTGTTGATTTTACTGCTTGGACTGCATACAGTCACAACTATGTTACACCAGTTATACTACTGGCAAAAGAGCTGCCCTTTATAGCAAGACCACAGCACAGCATTGCCTTACAAATCACATTTGTGTTTACTTAAGTTGTCGTGAGACTTACAGTTTCAATCACAAAATTAGCAAATGTGTAAAGGAAGAAGTCAACATACTATATCACAGAACTCCTAACAGAGCTAAGATAATTTGGTAATGTTAAGAGTGAAATGCAGCTTCCCTGCAGTGGAAGCTGCATGCAGGATTTTAGAAGCCTGCATGCAAACACCATGACAAGTCAAGTACACAGTCGTTCTCCCAAAGCTGGCTTGTGCCCAAAGGTGAAGCTGTTAATGTGTGGCTTTATCTAACTTGGCTTCTTTATGGAGATCTAAAGAATAACTGTGGCCAGAAATTTACCCAGCCTAGTTAGGTCACATTGGAGCTTAATGGAAAGACACAGAAACTCTTGTTTTTGCATGTTCACATTAAGTGAAATGCTGGGTTGTTGCAACACGCTCTGCTTTGAAATGATCCTGGTGAGCTGGAATATTCAATTACAGTCATGCCTTGGATTGAGAGCACAATTCGTTCTGGAAACATGCTTGTAATCCAAAACACTCTTATATCAAAACGAAATTCCCCCGAAAAAAATTGTACAGAGATTTTTAATTTAAGCCGTACTACAGTACTTGTATTGCAAGACGTCGCTTGTATATCAAGTAAAAAAAAATTGAATAAATATTTAAAAATTTGCTTGTCTTGCAAAACGCTCTCAAACCAAGTTACTTGCAATCCAAGGTATTACTGTAGTTCAAGCCACAGCTTTCTGATGACTATATAAGGCAAGTATTCCATACATTACTATATTGTCCAGCCTTTTCAATACCGTGTCCACTTCAAGATGGTTATCATTATTGTCAAAGTGGTAAATGAATAAGAGATGAGCTAGTGTATCTGAAAGACTATCTAGCTTCATCCCTTTCTACAGAAGCTGTGCTGCTGGAAAACCAAAAGTGATGGATCCCAGATTCCAACTTGTCAAGACCAGAGTCAAGAGTATTCTTAGAAGTAGAACTTTTGGCTGTGAAATTTAGAAATCTTTCCACCTTTAGAGAATGTTGCTAAACCAAATCATTTTGGCATGCTTCTTCAAGGAAACTGTATTGAAAAAATAACGATTGATACTCTTTCAATGCATTTTCACACATCAGGTGTAAGAGGGGCACTAACTTCAATAATGTTGTGAATTGTGATGCAATTGTAAAACCTAAATTGACCCAACTGCGTGCTCATTCACAACATAAATACAGGGATCAGACATAGCATAGAAACAGGAGAGGGTGGGAGGGAAAGAGGCAATGATGATTTAAGCCTCACATATGAAAGCACTCTGAGATATAAGTGTATAATCCTGAAGCCATTTATTTTGGAGTAGTTGTACTGAAAGTAATAGGAACACCACCACCCCCGACAATCAAAAGTTTCAAAGACTGGATTGCAGCCAGAAACATTTCAGTTTATTTCACTAAATACCTTTGAACTGAAAAAGATATAATGCTACTTTTATTTTTCCTTCTTAAAGGATTGGATTCCAACTCTCACAATTTATCATCACCTGGCACATGATCTCAAAAGATATTCCATAACAGCAAGAGACTGGAGTTTCATCATGCCTCTGTTGTTGTTTTTAATCACCAGTAGTTTCAGTGGGAGTAGGACAGTATCCTTCCTTGGTGATCCTACTTGCTTCTCAGAGAGATCCTATCTATGTTCACTCAGAAGTACGGTAAGTCTCACTAAGTTAGGTGGGATTTACTCCACAGTAGATTTGTTTAGGACTGCAGCTTTGGTCTATTTATTCCACTAAAGGGTGAGGATTTATTAGGTCCTTTCATGCTTTAATTACGTGAAGGGTGGTTTATTTGATAACCAGGGAGCAGGGTCATGCTGCTGGCCCCGCCTCCTGGATATCAACACTGATGAAGTCTATGCATGAGCAGAGTCCTTCATAGAATCATAGAAAAGTAGAGTTGGAAGGGGCCTACAAGGCCATCGAGTCCAACCCCCTGCTCAATGCAGGAATCCAGGTCAAAGCATCTCTGACAGATGTCTGTCCAGCTGCACCTTGAATGCCTCCAGAGTGGGAGAGCCCACAACCTCCCTAGGTAGTTGATTCCATTGTCTTATTGCTCTGACAGTCAGGAAATTTTTCCTGATGTTTAGGTGGAATCTAGGTTCCTGTAACTTGAGCCCATTATTCCGTGTCCTGCAAACTGGGATGAACGAGAAGAGATCTTTGCCCTCCTCTGTGTGACATCCCTTCAAATACTGGAAGAGTGCGATCATATCTCCCCTCAGTCTCCTCTTCTGAAGGCTAAACATGCCCAGTTCTTTCAGTCTCTCCTCATAGGGCCTTGTTTCCAGTCCCTTTATCATCCTTGTTGCCCTCCTCTGAACCCTCTCCAGTTTGTCTATGTCCTTCTTAAAGTGAGGTGCCCAGAACTGGACGCAGTACTCAAGATGAGGCCTAACCAGTGCCGAGTAAAGGGGAATTATCACTTCCCGCGATTTGGAAGCTATACTTCTATTAATACAGCCCAAAATTGCATTTGCCTTCTTTGCAGCCACATCGCATTGCTGGCTCATATTCAGTTTGTGATCTACCACAATTCCAAGATCCTTCTCACTTGTAGTATTGTTGAGCCAAGTGTCCCCCATTCTGTAACTCTGCATTTGGTTTCCTCTCCCTAGGTGCAGCACTTGGCATTTATCCCTATTAAATTTCATTCTGTTGTTTTCATGTGATCAGAACTCCCGATCCCAATGGGGTCCCAACTGCATAAAAACCTTAAAATGAGCAACTGTTCAGGCATAGGCTTTGTCAGTGCAGATCCATGCCAATGTGTGGACATCTGGAGATGAGGCCAATATAATCCTTGATTATATAATCCAATATAATCCTTGCACAAAACCAGCAGCATGGCCCCACTCCCTTGTAATGGCGTGATATACACTTTCTGAGATTAATGTGTGAAAGTGGCTATTGTAAAGTGGCTATTGTAAAGTGAATTACTGAGACAGACTAGAGTTTGTGGAAGAGATACTCATAGTGGCTTACGCTGGCTCAGCTTGTCTGAGCGTGGAAAGCTAAGCAGGGTCAGGCCTGGTTATTACTTGGATGGGAGACCCCTCCTCTAGTTTCCTGCATTGAACAGGGGGTTGGACTCGATGGCCTTGTAGGCCCCTTCCAACTCTATGATCTATGAAATCTAGTCCTAAATAATACAACAGTTCTGAATGAAATGAATGAAAATTTTGTTTCTGAATGAAAATTTTGTTGATATATAATGTAGTACAAATAATAGCATTTATATTGCACTTTATAGTATTTTGCATACATAGCATTACAGGCCTAGTGTTCTCCCCACTCTTCTGGCTAGGAAAAGCCTGGATTGGTCACCAAGAAGCAACCTTACCATTAGCTCTCTCCTATATAAATATGGATAGGCTTTGTAGATAATTATGAGTTACATGGATAAGACCCTACTAATTCACAGAAAGATTGCTCTAGCCATCCTATATTGTCATTATCTACTCTCTGGCCTGCCATCATTTCCTGCCTGGATTACCTCAACCTATCTGCATTGGACAGGTAGGCTAATTTCACGTTTTCCCTATCCTTCGCGAGTTCCTTCTGGAGCCTTATCAATTAGAAGCTTGCTACTGCACTTGTATGAGCATCATACTGTTATTTTTCTGAAGTGGCAGGACCTACACAGTCATTTTATTATAGTGTTTTGTAAACACAGGGTTATAGATCCCTACAGGTCTCTACTTCTCAGTTGCTGGATCTGTGGTCAAATTTATACCATTACCCCACCACGGGTAGTTCATTAGCTCAGATTTCTCTCCTTGGAGCCTAAGCAAACAGCCCCAAAACATACATGCATTTTTAGAGGTTGAAGGGGGCAAAGAGATGTGATTTCTTAACTGCCAGAGAGGAAAATGTGTTGCAAAGCTCTTTGATTCACTTACTGTACATTTGAGCTATTTGAGCTAGACGTGCAGACACTAGAAGACTGGAGCACTTAAGGGTACAATCCTATTCATGTTTAGACAGAAAAAAGTCCTACAACTCCCAGCATGCCCCAACCAGCAATGCATAGGATTGCGCCCTTAGTCACTTTTGATTTAGAAGCAATTATGTCCCCAATTTACAATTAGCTCCAGCCCAATCCTATCCATCTTTACTCTCGGATGTGTATGTTTAGGATTGTAGACTGCAAGCATCTGATGAAACAGATTCTTGCCTAGGAAAGGCCATACCACAATAAATGTGTTGGAGTCTTTAAGGAAGAACACGATCCATTGGAGTTGTGCTATCATGTAAAATAAATGACATCTGTCATGTTTGCGATGCTATGGAAAAAGGTAATCCTTTAAAATTAATGGCATCCCTTTTATTAGTGTTCATATAACCAATAATCTCTACAGACATTCTTATTATATGAACTACTATGAAAAGTAATTCCTTAGTTGTGTGCAGTGGTGGCAGTTTTGGGGTTAAGGGGCAGCTCCAGCAATCCATTATATAGATATGAGAGAGATAGAAAGAGACTTTGGTTTCTAATATTGAATTGATGCCTCCTGTTTTAGTTTTATGTTGTTTCAGTTTGTTTTGTAGTTTTATGGATCATACTTTTTTTTAATACATTGTAAGCTGCCCTGGCAAAACATCTTTTTTAAAAGGCAGGTTATGTTTTATAATAAAATACATTTGTATGGCACATTCCTTATTTGGCTTGTCTATTAAATCTTTTCAGAACATGTCAACATCCTAAACAATAACAGATGTCCCTCATTTTAGAACTGACGCACAATACACCTCAGATTTCTTTAAAGATTGAGCTGAACAAAATCGAGTTTTAAGACGACAGTGCAGGTGACACATACAGCACTCGTTGGGGTTGGAAAGGGGGACACTTTAATTCAGCCACTCTTAAGGGCCAGTATAATTTAAATAAACAATTGAGGCTGCAATCACTTACCTGGGAGTAAGTCCCAATGAACGCAAAGGAACTTAGTTCTGAGCAGACATGCATTGACTCGCACTGTTAAAAAAAAATAAAAATCGTTCGCACGTGTATATTTGGCAACGGCTGCAAGAGTGAGCCAAAATTTTAACCCTCTGATTGCATCTGTGATTTATTATGCCTGACCTGTGCACGAGCAAGTACGCCTCTCGCAGGGTGCAAGGTAGCTTGTCGCGTGGAAAAACCAGCGGGGTTACCCTCCGGCCGTTCGGTGAGGAAAGCCAGGGCAGCGCGACCTCTTGAGGAGGGTCTGCCGCCCGCTTCTGCTTTTCCATCGCAGACAGCGGATCCATTCTGCCGCCCGCCTTCCCCCCGCCCCGCGTGACCTTCCCAACATGGCGGTGCGCCGCCCCATTACGCCGGGCCGTAGCCACCGCCCGAGCCCCACAGGGGCCTCCTCAGTGGGCGGTGGGGCGGGCCTCGGGGGGAGAGCAAAGACTTGGCTGGTTGGCTCGCTGAGTGACTTTGAGACCGCAGCGGCAGAAAGAGCCGCTGTAGCCAGGAGAGAGGGGGGGGGGGAGCGGGGAGGGAAAAGCGAGTGACGAGGCCCGTTGGCCCCATTGAGAACGCGGCTGCTGACGACAACAGGGCGGCGAGGCAGGCGGCGTTTGCTGAGGTGAAGGGAGGTTTCGCTTCCAGCCGCTTCAGTCCGCCCCTGACGAGGAGAGGAAAGAAGGGGGGCACGGACGGAGGGGCAGCTGCTTGGGAAGCCACAGCCGCCTCCGCACCTGTCTCTGAGCCCCCGCCCCGCGGCCGGCCAGACACACGGAGAGAAGGAAGGCGAAGGCGGCGGCGAGTGGGTGTTGCCGGCGCCAAGCACCTGGCTCTGCCCCCCCCCCCCCGTCCTCTCCTTCCGTCGTCTCTCGCCTTCCTCAGTCGGCCGCCTCAGTCTCAGGGGAGCCCGCGCCGCGGCAGTAGTGGGATCAGCGCGGCGAGGAGGAGGAAGAGCACGCAGGGCCGGGGAAGCTGCGGGCGCAGCCGCGACCTGAGCGAGAGACAGCCACATCATAAACCCGAGAGAGAGAGAGGGAAACCCGTTTCTGAGTCGCTGACACAGTCGCCGGGAGCTTTCTTTCTTTTCCTCTCTACACACCGCCCCCCAGGTCCACACGACCCTTTCGGTTGCTGCCGCGAGGGTGAAAAAAACATTAAAATAAAATCTCTGCAGTAGGAGCCGGTGGCGGGAAGCGGCGCAGGAGCCGAGGCGTGGGCGGCAGGATGAACCCCAACGTCACCTACGCTAGCCGCAAGCGGAGGAAACCCGTGCAGAAAATGTAAGTGGGCGATGGGGTAAATGGGACGTTTGTGGAATGGAGGGGGGATTTCAGGGTATTGTACTTCCTCTTCGTACGATCTAGACATCCTCCCCATTACTCTGCAAGTGCAAACCTCTCGCCTCTTCTGTTTTGTCCAAATTAACCCTGCCGACACTCCCCTCCAAATTGACCCTGCTGCCCTTCTCCCTGCAACCTTGCGTGTTGATGGCTGTGCCGATTGCTTCTCCTCTTTAAACCTCCGGTGTTGACCGCGCTGCAGCTTTGTAATTTTATTTTATTTTTCTCTTCCCCCCCTTTTAAGGTTTTGTTTTGTGATTTTGGGTAGTGGGGGTAGAGATAAGGATCGAAGGCCTTCTGCAGTTACGAATCACTCCTTGTAGTAAAGATTGAGCTGAACAAAATCGAGTTTTAAGACGACAGTGCAGGTGACACATACAGCACTCGTTGGGGTTGGAAAGGGGGACACTTTAATTCAGCCACTCTTAAGGGCCAGTATAATTTAAATAAACAATTGAGGCTGCAATCACTTACCTGGGAGTAAGTCCCAATGAACGCAAAGGAACTTAGTTCTGAGCAGACATGCATTGACTCGCACTGTTAAAAAAAAATAAAAATCGTTCGCACGTGTATATTTGGCAACGGCTGCAAGAGTGAGCCAAAATTTTAACCCTCTGATTGCATCTGTGATTTATTATGCCTGACCTGTGCACGAGCAAGTACGCCTCTCGCAGGGTGCAAGGTAGCTTGTCGCGTGGAAAAACCAGCGGGGTTACCCTCCGGCCGTTCGGTGAGGAAAGCCAGGGCAGCGCGACCTCTTGAGGAGGGTCTGCCGCCCGCTTCTGCTTTTCCATCGCAGACAGCGGATCCATTCTGCCGCCCGCCCCTTGTAGGCTTATGCTCCACCTTAGATGGGAAACAATCTCACTCTTTCCCGAAAAGAAACCCTGAGCTAACAATTCTACTTGTGCAAAGGTTTTTGGTGGCCTGAATTAGCCATTTGCGCAATCTGTTTGGCCCCTCCCTTTCATTCCAGTGACTGCCTGCATGTTTGTAAATAATTTAATGTCTAAAAGATATTCTGCTTAAGCCTGAATATTAAAAGTTTCTATTTTTAAGACTTGGTTCAGGCACTGCTTAATACATGCTTGCATTTTTCATTTTTTATTTTAGAAAAAGAGGTGCTGGTGCTCTAGCATAAGGTTTTCCATTTGCTCTAGAAACCGTTCTGTAGCACCTTCTAAAAGAGTGGTGACAGGCTGTGACTCTTGAATGGTGCAGGAAAGGCATTCTTTGCATGCACAGAGACATCTTAAAACTACATATATTCCAGGACTCAGTCTGCTATTGAAAACTGATTCCTGGGCTTGAAATGTTGTACAAATTAAGCCTTGATTCAGGGCCCTATTTATATCAGGCTCTGATGACCCAGTTAAAGTCAAGCAGCTGATTAAAGTCAGAACAAGGGCTGTGAGGTGGGAGGAGATGAAAGAATGTTTTCAGTCTTTAAATCAGTGTGGCTGGTTCCCTGACCAAGAATGGCAGGCAGTTAAGGTGACATGACAATTCCCTAGCAGTCTATACAGAACAAGTTTAAAATCATTATTGAAAGTCCATGGCAATTGATGTAGCTTCTGGCTTATTTTGGCTGTGGGCCCTGGCTTGTGTTGACTAACAGGGATTGCTGGTAGTGCATGGTGTGTCTATGTGCAGAAAGCCACGTTGTGCTGGCTGTGCTTCTGCCACTGCAGTGGGTTTGTCCCTTGTTTGAGAATGTTGGAAAGCTTGGTTTCATGATGTACAGCACTGTGATTCCGTTCTCTCCCCCTTATAAAGCATTGCAGGCCAAAATGCCATAGACTGTCTGAAGGGCATTTTACATTTGCAGGGTGCATGAGTGTTGAAATCAGAATTATGATGCAGATGAACTAACTTTTAAAAAGCCAGGGTACTAAATGTAAAGCTTTTTCTAACTGTTTTAACACTTGCAATTCTTCAGATCAGGCTTTTAAAACGTTCTTTGTTTTTATAAAACATTGTACGCATTCTAGGATCTCCATGTTATCAAAGCTTTGTGCTTTCAAATACATTGATGTTGCATCTTTAAGAGAAAAGAATTATATGGAAAGAGAAGGGTATCTGCAAATTAAAATATATGTTGGGGTTCTAGGATGGATGCTAAGTTTATTTTAATTGAAATAATTTCAGGTATGAAGATGTAAGCTTAGATGTTTCACTTTAACTAAAGATTAATTTTTAACAGCTTTTCTATAGTTTGTGTACCACTTTTCACTAATCTGTGTTTACTGTTCAAGTAGCACTGCTGATGAAATATTTATTCGTTAACACAAAATAGCTGTATGGAGCTTGGTGGTCTTTCCCAAAGGATTTCAAGAAAGATGAAGTGGAACGATTTGGGGTCTGTGCTGAGTTGGCAGTTTCAAAGTGTACTTACTGCACCTATGTATGTTGTAGGCTGTGGGCTGTAGTCTGGTTTTGTTTTGCTTTTTAATTACAAGTGTTCCTGTTAAAATTTGGAGCATACAGATACAGGAGAAAATCCATTGGAACAGTTGGTACAAATTGAATTGTATAATCTATGGTAAAACTAGTATAGTTCTCAAAGTGGTGGCATTATAACCTTGAGACACAGGTGTGTGTTTTTTTAAAAATAATCATAGCTTATTTTTCCTCTCAGCATGAAAATGCTGGATACTTACCCTGTTTGCTGCTATGCATTATCAGTAATTGCTCCATATATTATTATTATTTTTGGATCAGTGTACTTACGTACATATTTGACTTTGCATTACATGAAAGTTGTCTGTGCTTATTAAGCAGCCTTAGGAGGTGTATTATGTACTGGTTTCTAGGTTCTATAGAAGAGCAGCACACACCCATAAAAAAACAGCCATGTTCCCAAAGTTTACTTTAGAGGTGACAGTCCTTGGTTATGCAATGTGTACTGTTAAGTAATGCTGTAGTCATGCTTCTTGTAAACAGAAGTGGACTGCTGGTGCTCAGACTCAGATACATTTTTAAAATGTTATCTTGTAGAAATAATTCTAGGCATATACAGGATAGTCTTAAGATGGTCACTGGGGAGTTCCCCTTTTCTTCTAGAAAACACACAAACTCTGTTCAAATGGTCTAGTATTATGAAATACAGCTACCAGCATACTTCAGTATTTCATGTAAGGAATGTGAAATCTTTGAAAACTTGCATTTTAGCTTTCTTGTCTCCTCCAAAGCTTCATGTTTGTTTGCTGTGTAATATACTCCTGAAATGAAGTATGTTCACAGACAAGTCAAGTTAGTAGGCATTTTAATTACGTAATAGACAACTGATTTTGACATATGAAGCTGATTCATGAAGGAGGAAAAATACGGATTCTTATTTGAATGCAGGATTAGACTTAACAAGCAATTTCTTCCTGTGTTTATATTATGGTATACATCCATGAGTACTATATGCACCAGTGATAAGCACTCTGAAGGAAAGTGCTGTAGCCACTTGAAACTTAGAAATATTATTTTGTATTTAGGGTTGATTTGGTTTGGAACTCTTTCCTTCTACAACATTGGAGCTTTTTGTATAGTATACCTTACTATACTGGCAGACTTTGTCGGCTGCAGTTGTATGAGCACTTACCTGGAAACAAGTTTCCCTTATTGAAAACAGTTCCACTTATTCTGAGCAAGCATACATAGAGTTGGGTGTAGGCTATAATCCTAAACATGTCTATTTGGAAGTAACTTCTTTTATAAATGGATCTCCTTACAAGTAAAGATTTTGGATTATGGTGCCCATTAATGTAACGTAAATAACAACTAAAGTGTTGTTTGATCTTGGGGATTATTTGGATATTTGTCTATTATACTAGGTGGTAGGAGTGATGAAAGTATATTTGGATAAGGAGAGTCAATGCATTCTTGTCTGGCTTTATCCTATCTGTGCAGCAGTTCTTACTAAGAAAGTACTCCATGAACAGGTGCTAGGGGATACTACCTCCACTGTAATTCATATGGTACGTGTGTGTGATGCTTTGATTCTTCATGAACATTGATTAATTATACAGAAAGAGGAATTCCCATTTTTATGTGGCTTGTGGCTTGTTTGCTTCTACAGTAATGCCTAGGATTGCAAGTAACTTGGTTTGGGAGTATTTTGCAAGACAAGCAAATTTTTAAATATTTATTTATTTATTTTTTACTTGATATACAAGTGACGCCTTGCAATACAAGTACTGTAGTACGACTTAAATAAAAAATCTCTGTACAATTTTTTTGGGGGGATTTCGTTTTGATATAAGAGTGTTTTAGATTACAAGCACATTTCCGGAACAAATTATGCTCTCAATCCATGGCATGACTGTATTAGGAATATGAAATAGAACTTGAGTTCATAATGGCTTTCCTTTATACCACGATCTGTCATCTTCAGGCCCATGATGATATTGACCTGACTAAAAATTTTCCCTGTAAAGTAGTTACCGTAAGTGCAGTACAAAAGGAGGCAGAGCTATTTGGGTCTTCTGCCTGGCAAATATGCTCTCAACTTTTTCTTACCTAAGCCTAGTATGAAGAATGTGCCAACTTCCCCAGCTCTGATGGGCCTAATGTTATTTAGGGGACAGAATGAGTCACTCTTTGTCTCCACCATCCCTCGCTGACATGCTGGAACCATGGAACTATAGCTGGTGCAATAATTCATTGGTTTGAAACTGCTTGTGCTGGCTACAGGATCTTGCCATCTGAGCTGACAGGGCTTCAGTGGATCATATGATTCTTTAGAATCTGAGAGGCAGAAAGGTTGCTTGTTGTTTCTCCTTCCCTTCTCTTCTTGATGAACATCATTGCAGCTTCTGGAAATTCGTGTCCTGACATGTTTTTGTTTTTTCCCAGGCTGTCATTTTTGGCACCTTTCCTTGGCGAAGAATTGAAAATGTTATGTCGTTCCTTTTTCATTTCAGTATTGATGTTCATAAGTGTATCTAGGATTGCAATTATTTTAGACATTCTGGGATAACAAAAAATATACTTAAAGGTTTCCTTTATGAAACAATAAATTAAAGAGACAGTGTCGACAGTTAATGTAATGGGCTTGGACAGAATGTTTTAAATGGTTTGCATTTAATTAGACTTGTTACCCATAAGTTGCTTTTGTTCTTTTGAGAGCGACCATGTCATATGTTGATGAACTTCATGAACATGAAAAATGGCTGTATAGTTTTAATGTCATATACCATGGCTGACTGAAAAATGAAAAGGAAGGTGCCTATTTCCTACCATATGGTACATGTGTTAAAAGATCAGATTATTATTTGTCTACATTTCAAAGCCATGTAAAAGATTTGGTGATCTACCTTAAAATGTGCACATACAACTTAGTGTAGTGATTACAGTGGGAGATGGGCACCTTCATTTTCCTTTCCTGATCAGCTGTGGCATATGACACTAAAACTATACAGCCATTTTCTTTTTTACGTCTATATGTGGAGGTCAGGGTCTTCTAGAACAATAGTGATAGTAGGAAAAAGCTTTTTAGAAGCCACTAAATCAGTATGAATGGAATATGAGTCTGTCCACATACATGTGAAAATGTGCCTTCCTGTAATATGTAAAATACTATGCTTTACATTTGTGTAGAGCCTTTCATATACATGAACTGAATATGTATAACCTCTCCCACCCCCTCAAGTGTTGAAATGTAAAATTACAGATTGGAATAGAATATTAAAGAAATACTAAGAAGCATCTAACAGTATCTGTTTCACAAATGCAACCTGCTTATTAGTTGTTGGAAAGATGTCTCTTTCTTAGTGGGAAGTAGATACTATGTATGTATTTACTTAATTTATATATTGTAATCGGTTTATTTTTTCTACAGCTCCCAAAACTATCTGGTAACTATCTTATTTAAATTAAAATGCTGCTATTATTTCAAACTCTATAGAATGAACAGTTTAGATTTGGGAAACTTTTAAGTTACTGTATGTGTGTAGTTAGGGACATTCCTGGAATACTGAGGAACTGAGTATGTACTGTTCATGCATCTCATATAAAGTGCCACAGTGGAATAGTAGATTTTAAATACAATTTTATCTGGACAAATATAACATTTTAACATTTCTTTTAAAATGATGTGATGGTCCAATAGGTGTAACATGATAGGCAGTTTTCCTAGAGAAGAGGTACGTTCCTGGGTTTAGTCCTGTGAGGCTCAAAGTTCATAATCATGGCCTTTGTTCTTATTTTTTGTTTTAGCTAGATGTTAGGTACAGGCTATTTTAGTTACTGAAATGCCCACAGTTTACTGTTCGACTGTGTTCCCTTTATTGTTGTCTTCCACTCACCATCACTTTCCACCTCCCCCCCCCCCCATGCAGCTCTGTGGCCCTTGTTCGTTTTACCTTTGTTCATTCTTAGTCAGAAGAGTAGAAAGCTGACTTGAAATCTTGAAACACCTAAAGAGGAGTGGTGACATTCTAAGGCTGCAATCCTATACACCGTTACCTTGGAAGAAGTCACATAGAGCTTAATGGGAGTTACTTCTGAGTAGGCATGCATAAGCACATTGTTTTATACCATGTTATCCTGTTGGAATGCAAACTCTGGATTTCAAAAGGAGAGGGAAGTTGCTCCTTGCAGCATAGATTGCAAAATCAGAATTGCAGTTGAATAGCTTAAAGACTTTTGCTGGCTTTTTTTTTTTTTAATTGCTGAAGCTTCTTTAATTCATAATCTAGGAAAGTTTAGATATAAATTTCAAGCATCCATTATATGTTGCTGTCAGAGTGGCAAACTAGAAAATCTAGCTGGAGCTGAATGAGAGGCAAACAATTTTCAGTTCATTGATAGAATAAGGCTTCTGCAGATAGGGTCATATTTTCTCTGTTTTGGCCAGTTCCTGTTATGGTTTCTGCTTGACAGACATAAATGATAGGCAGAAAAATGTTTATTGCCTGCTGCGTGTACAAACTGAAAGATCCAGTTCTCATAATCTACCATTCAGCTACTTGTTTTGTACTAGGTGACTGCCAGTAGTTTGTTTTGAATTGCACAAAATTGTATACGTTTAAGTTGGGCCGATCCAGGATTGCAAAGAGAGAGAGGATTGCCAACTTCTGCCAAAATTACTACTCTTTGTTTAAAAGGGGTGGGAGGGCCACACCATTAAGCAAAAAAGTAAGCGATTATCTCAAAGGTGTTATGAAAAAGCCTTTAATACAAAGCATTCAAAGCATTTTAAGACAAGGAAACCATAAATTTACATACCATCCCATATTTAAAATAGTCAACTTGCACAAGGCACACATTATTCTTGTTATGATATTTCTTTGTTACGTGCAAATCCAATTCTGATCTGAGATCTATGTATCTCTGGTTTTAACATGTCTATGGAACATGCCTAAAATCATTATTTTAAGGGTAATAATGATAAACCAAATGCATTTCTGTTATAACATAGGCAGATTGGCTGACCTAAGAACTAGTTAAGGCAAAGTACTTGGAATGAAGTTTGTTGAATCCCACTGCTTTAAATCCTCTGATTTAAGTTGAACTTAAAGTTTCTTTAGAGTGCAGTCCTAGTACAATGATCATAAGCTCCCAAACTTGGAGGCTACAGTCATCCTATGCACAGCAGGAAGAGTGGTGGTGGCGATCTTTGACTCCCCATCATCCCACCCTGCATTTTCACTAGGCTGGGTTTTTTGCCCGCCTAGCGGAAGCATTTTGGAGGGTAAGGGAAGGAGGCTGGAGAGGCTTCAAGGATAGCTTGTATCCTGGCCTCTCCAGTCTCCTCACATGCGTGCCCCCCTAAGCTCCCCCCTTTCCCCTTCTCCGAGGTTGCATTCCTGACTTTGGAGAGCAGCAGGCGTGGTTCTTTCTGTGCTAGCTGTGAGGAGGAGGGGGATCAGAGCTCCGATACCCAGCTCTGAGGTTGGAGTGCTGTCTCTGACCTCAGAGCTGGGAATCCAAAATATCCTATGGCCCTTCAGACATTGTCTAGAGGACATAGGATTGCTCCCTTAGTTAACATAAGTTTGTTTGTAATGTAGGTATTTTGCCTAGATATTAGTAAATGCATACATTGTGGACTGATAATTCCAGTATAAAACAGTTTCCAAGATGTCTTCCTTTTTTGGATATTAATAATTAACCCATGGCCAGGAACAATTGTGGACTTTTTTTTGTTTTGCATTGTTTATTAATGATACACAAGGAATTGCAAATAAGGCTTGGTATATACCGTAGTAACATTATTTTTAGATTTCCTTGTCTAAAATGTTGTGAAGAGTTAAGGGAATGGTAATGGAAATTAGATGGAAAACCTAAATATGCTGTCTGTAACAGAGAGAGAGACTACCAAAGGAATGGTATTTCATTGCAGAAGTGCACCCAGACTAGCACAGTTACCAAGTTTTAATTTCAGTTCGGACATTTGCCCTGCAACTAATCTTGATGCATTTTCCTTCCAAAATTGTGGGATTTATTGGGTGGGTCTTCTCCATCATACTATTCCTTTTGTGGAATGGCCTGCCAATGTAAGTTTGTGTGCCTCTGACTTTTGTGAGTTGTTGTGTGGTTATTTCAAAGGGCAGTCCTGGTGAGCTAATAACATTTTATCTGAAACTGGAGTATCTGATCTAGAACTCAATGGCAAGGTTGACTGGGATTTTCTCCAACAGGACACCTGTGCTTAAAGAACAGTATTGGTTTCCAAGAAAGCAAGTTCCCAATAAGCTGGGGACAATTCAAACTACTGGTCCTGTGACCCAGTTCACACATTAACTTTGCTGTGTGGGTGGCCATTTTAAAACAACTATGTACAGGCCGCTCCTCCATTTCACAAACTGTTCATGTAATTAGCTCACCATGTTTTGGGGCTCCAACTATGCAAAGGCAAATGGGAAAAACATGAAGTGTTGCAGTGTAAAATATCAGAACTGCACATGGAGCCAATTGCACAAAAACAATTTATCACTTGTAGCAGCCTCTATGATTGAGTTTCCAGTAGTCTCTGCCATATGAGCTGAGGTGGGTGACAACTGCGAAAAGGGCCTTTTTGGTTGTGGTACCTCATTTATTCAGTCTCCTCCTCAGGGAAGCTCACCTGGTATCTATGTTAGGGCACAATCCTATGCAAGTTTAGCCAGAAGTAAGACCTACAACTCCCAGCATGCCCCAACCAGCATAGCTGGTTGGGGTGTGCTGGAAGTTGTAGGCCTTTTTCTGTCTAAACTCGCATAGAATTGTGCCGTTTATGTCTTTCCTGTTCCAGGTGACTATGTTTTTATTTCCCTACAACCTAGGCCTTCTGATGAACATTTAGAACTTGATGGTTTTGTGGTTGCTTATTTAATCTTCTGGGTTGTTGTTGTTTTAAATTGATTATTCTTCTTAGTGCATTTTTTATTTTATTTTTTGCTTTTTATTTTGTGACCGCCCCTGATTATTTCTTGAAAGGTGGCATTCAAACTTATAAACAAAAAAAATGCAGTATATCATTTTTGTGAATCAGCTTAAAGCCTCAGCATAATTTTTTTTTATTTCTCTTGAACATTGAAATTATTCTTTTTAAGTTACTTGGAAGATGTTAAAATCCCAGACCCAGAGGAGTAGGTCAGAACAGCCTTTAGCTCTCCCCCCCCCCCTTTTTTACAGCTTATATTTGAAAGGAAGGAATTTCTTTGAAAGGAAATATGTACTTGGGAGATGCATCACCTCAATACAAGTGACAGAACTACTAAGGCAATGTGTAAATTATTTTTCTGTGTAACCCCCAAGCTAAGCTTTTATTAATGTATATGTATTCGAATGCATATGTACCGGTATTTTAAAATGTGACCTTACACTGTGTTTTATTACTATGACAGAGTTAAACCTTCCGCTCCTGAAGGAGCCAAGTCTAATCCATCGAAGAGGCATAGAGATCGATTGAATGCAGAGTTGGATCGCCTGGCTGGTCTTCTGCCATTCCCTCAGGATGTTATTGCCAAGCTGGATAAACTGTCTGTGCTTAGGCTCAGCGTCAGTTACCTGAGAGCCAAAAGTTTCTTTGATGGTAAGAAATTGGAGTTTATTTTCCTTGCTGACTATGAAATTAGTGTTCTCTTAACATGATGCTTATGGGTGCGGGGTTTAAAACTAAAGCACTGAAACCTCAAGTCTGGCTATAAGAATAAAAAATGAGCTGCATTCCTTTTGAAAGATACAGTAATGCCTTGGATTGCAAGTAACTTGGTTTGAGAGCATTTTGCAAGACAAGCAAATTTTTAAATATTTATTTATTTATTTTTGAACTTGATATACAAGCGACGTCTTGCAATACAAGTACTGTAGTACGGCTTAAATTAAAAATCTCTGTACAAATTTTTTTGGGGGGATTTCATTTTGATATAAGAGTGTTTTGGATTACAAGCACGTTTCCGGAACGAATTATGCTCTCAATCCAAGGCATGACTGTATACACATTTTGAAATGGTATTAATGAATCTTCAGAATTTTATCTTGAATGGTCTTTGGAATCCTAACATCCCACATAATTTCCCCCCTCTCATACGAATATTTCATGAGGCCACTTGCATGATGTGGGGAGTAAAAACAGCCTTGAACTTCTGACTACAAGGAGCTAGGAGTGAATGCTTGGACATTGAAGTGTGTGTGAATCGATAATAATTTTACTGTTACTGGACATATCCTGTGAAGCATTATCATCAGATATTCTGTTATCAATAGGGAGCAGTGTGGCTACTATTAGTACAGCCATCATAGGACACATACACAAGCTGCCATGCAGCAACCAAAGCTATTCTGTGGAATATTACCACTATAGGATCTACTTTTCCAACTATAAGGCCCAATTTATTTTCAACTGAACATATAAATTAGCATAAATGTGTTCAACTCTACTAATTGCTGCAATTTTTGGGGGTGAAGGACTAGCAGAGTGTGAGGGAAAGAACAGACCGTGTCCTCTTATGTTCTCAGTCACTGTAAAAACCAAAATCAATAACCATGTTTTCAGGGGCATGTTTCCTGTAACTAAGTGAAATTAACTCTTACAAAAAAGTGGAAGCTGTACTTTATATGGTTTTGCTCAAATAATCATGGAACCTGAACAGCCCGATCTTCTCTGATCTTGGAAGCTAAGCAGGGTCAGGCCTGGTTAGTACTTGGATGGGTGACCGCCTTAGAATACCAGGTGCTGTAGGGAAGTACCATAGCTCAGTGTAACAGAGCACATGCTTTGCATGCAGAAGGTTGCGGGTTTGGTCCCCGGCTTCTAGGTAGGGCTTGGAAAGGATCCTGCCTGAAACCCTGGAGAGCCATTGCTGCCAGTCAGTGTCAACAATACTGGGCTAGATGGACCAGTGGTCTGACTCAGTATAAGGCAGATTCCTATGTTCCTATGCTTCCTATTGGATCCCATATTCAATGTCCCTATATGGCCATGAGGATTTCTAACTATACAAGTTAACCGCTAGTCTAGAATGTATCATCCTGAAGTGCTTGCAGTGACCAACATATTACTTCATAAACCCTGTTACAATTTAAGCTCACAGGAAAATGAATGTGCGTAAATTGTAGTCAAAGTGGATATCTTTATTTTACTTTGGAACATATCTTACTCTTTACACTGAGCTCTGTAGGACAGCAAAAACAGTATACCGGTACTTCTGTTAGTCATGTGAACACAACCCAATGAGGTCTTGTGTTCACCATGCTACCCAGTTCTTTGCATTGGTGCTGTGTTTCCATATGTTAAATTTAGGCTGCTTTGATTTAAAAAACATCATACAGATTCTCAGATCTTAAGTAGTTAAAAGTGCAATCCTAGGCATGTCTACTCAGAGGTGAGTCCCATTAATTTCAGTAGGATTTACTCCCAGGTAAGTGAGTGTACCTTCATTGTGGTCTCATTAACTGTTAGTGTATCACAGTTGTATGAAGGCAGAAATCAAGTTAGAAACAGGATTAAATAGAGCACTTTAGAATTACTACAGATTAAAGTAGAGATCACCTTTTTATGGGAAAAAGTAATTCTAAAGCACAGTTCATTTATTTCTAGCATTTCAATTCTGCCTGTCTAAAGATGATCAAGGCAGCTTAAAAGTGTTAAAGAGAAAAACCACCACACAATAATTAAGAGAGCAATCCTGTGGCCCCTAGATAGCATCTAGGAAGCCATGGGATACTTTGGATTCCCAGATCTGAGGTCGGAAACAGTGCTTCGACCTTGGAGTTGGGGATCTGTGCTCAGATCCCTCCCTGCCCACTCGTAGCTGGCACGGAAAGACCCACACCAGCTGCTTCTCCAGGGTTGGAAAAGCGACCTTGGAGAGGGGGTAAAGGGCGTTCTGGGATGCAGGGAGGGGAAGAGACTGGGGCTACCAGGATACGAGGTATCCTGATAGCGCTCCAGCTTCCTTCCCTCCCCCTCTGGATTGCCACAGCTAGACAGCTGAAAATGGCTGTCTAGCTAAATTGCAGAGCGGGAGAAGCAGAGATCACCTCTGCCACTCCTCTTGCTCTGTACCTTTGATGCTCATAAGCCTCGAGTTCGGAGGTTTACGAGCATTAAAGGTGCAGTTGATAGGATTGCACCCTTAGTGAACCTAAAAACAGAAGAAGAAGAAGAAAAAATACTTTAAGCAGCAGCAGATGTGTATTTTAATAGCAATATTCCAGGAAAGCCTGCTGAAAGAAAAACAGTTTTACTCTTTACCTTAAAGTGAGCAGCAGCAGGGCCAGGCATAATTTTCTTGAGAGGCTGCTTTTCTTGAGGCAGCATAACCAGAAAGGCCCTGTTTCTGGTGTCCACCCTCCAGACTTCCAGAACCTGGAACAGGGCTTCAGAAGTAATGCAAGGCTTTCAGCCATGCTCATTTTGGGGTGAAGAGATTCTTGAAGTACTCTTATCCCAAAGTGTTTAGGGCTTTAAAGGCCAAAGCCAGCACCTGTTCTGAAAGAAATTGGTAACCAGTAAAGGATTGATGTAATATGGTCCTATCTACCAGCTCCAGTTAGAACATTGGCAGTTGTAATTCACTTAGATGTACAATAAAAAACTGGCAAAAGAAGTAGAGTCTGATGTTTAGGAAATTCCAGAATCTTGTATTTATATATAAACATAGCTGATGTATTTTTCTTTTTGGGTTTTTTTAAAGAAAGACTACATAAATCTGCTTCGGTACACTGCAGTAAAAAGTCTAGTCAGTTAAAAGAAAAGTTTTTCATGTGTGCCTAAGCATTCTACTATTAGCTTTTTTTAGTGAGATCTGTTCACTTAACTGTTACTGAGTCTTGCCAAGATCTGCAATTGTGTGGCTATAGTATTTTGAAAGCTATAGTATTTTGAAATATAGCAGTGCCAGCATGTATAAACTGAGCTTCCTTTAGGTAAGAAAGGTGGGCGATACATTTGGAAAATAAGTATAGATAAACATTGCCTTTGATCAAACTTGATCACAGAAATGAATCCATAGCTAATGAAGTGGTTGCTGTATTCAAGTTGGACTCTGCAAGTTGCATTTTTATTGTAATTATACCTTGTTTCCATCAGTGAGAAAGAGGGTATTCAACAAGAGACATAGTATGGAATTACATGTTGTGCCTTAACCTTGTGTATTCAAACTCTGGCAGTTCTCCTTTTTAAAAATCTGGGTCTGGGAGAGCATGATTTGCAGTGGAAAAGCAGAATGGGAGAAAAGTGCTTAAGAGTGCAATTCTTTGCATGTTTAGACAGAAAAAAGGCCTACAGCCCCCAGCATTCCCCAGCCAGCCATACAGGCTGGGGAATATTGGGAATTTCTGTATAAATATGTACAGGATTGTGTCCTAACTCTCTCACCTTACTGATTTACCTCAATGCTCAGCCTCTACCAGCCATTTCTCTCCCCAAACTGAGGGTTCCAGATTTGTGTTTTCATCACAAACCTGCAGTGCGTCCTGCTATGGCTGAGTCAGGCTGAATGTTGGGGCAATCCAAAAGCAAGTCAATAAACAGGCAGTGGTCAAAGGCACAGTTTTACCAGGCAAAAGGGAAAGTTCCAAAAGAGAGGTCTGAAGCACAGTCAAGGTCAAAATACAGATAAGCAGTCAGATACAATATGCAGTCCAAGAAGCACAGTCAAGTAGGAGTCCAAGGTCAGTAACACAAAAGTTCAATCCCAGAGCAAGGTCAGAGGTACAAGGCACTGTAGCTGGTAAAATATGTTGTTTCCAGCAATGGCTAGTCTGATACTGCAAGCTTATATTGCAGTTTGTTACAGGCCTTGCTCCCAAGGAGTCCTTTCCTCTTGAGGAGTCCTTTTTTTTCTGTTTGGGCACTTTTCCTTAAAGGAGCCCTACTGGCCTGCCTCTTGAGGCAATGACACTTTCAGGGGTTAGGTAGTCACCCAGCCTCCACCTCAGAGGTGGAACTCCCCTCCTCCTGTGGGGATGGAATCATAGCCATGACGGCCCAAGCTCCCCCAGGTCCCCTACCATGGGTGGCTCTGTGGTGTTGTCCATCTCTGGGAGCTCTAGCTTCTCCTCAGAGGATTCATCCAGTGGGGGCATGACAGAGTGGGAGAAAAGTAGGTTGTGGGGAGGTGTTGCAAATGAGGGAATCAAATGAGTCTGTGGGAGAGGATCAGTCACCTCCACTTCTCTATTGCAAATTGTACCTTCCCAGCCCTGATTGCCATACATGAAGTAGCAGCTGCCCTTTAAAAACATGAGGAATGTGTAAGTTAATTTTTGTTAAATGTATATCCCGCCTTTCCACTCAAAATGGTGTTCAAGGTGGCTAACAATAATAAAATACAGATTAAAATAAAACATTGGTTAAACATAACACAAAAACAAATAAGTTGAAAACACAACAATAAAAGGCATAACCATAGAAGGGTCCGTAGAATAGAGCAGAGGAAGTGCACTTACACAACATTTAGGGGCTGTTCAGACATAATTCCAAGCCACAAGAATAAGTCTCCCTCCTCTTCTCCTTCCATGCTCTCCTCATATGTGGTAATTAGTAACTTCTGATCCTGGTTTGCCATTTCATCCAAACAGGCCAACAGTGGTTTCTGCTTGTCTGTAATACAGGAACAAACCTTGAGAGAGCAGGGGACGCATGAGCCTGGGTCTCCTCCAGGCTGGAACTCTTGTAACGCCAAACAATGGTTTGATATTGTATCTAAATGTACCCATATGGAATTAACCGCCACAGGAATTGGCGGTGGCTGTTAACTTAGATGTTTTTTAAAAATTAATGAACAATAGTTAAATATTATTTCCAGGTTTAGAGGCATTATACGTCTGAATTTAAAATGCCAGGGACATGCAATGCGGGAGGGCTGTTGACTTTATGTCCTGCATGTAATTTTGCCAAAGGTATCTGTCTGGCTACTATTGGAAATAGATGCTGAACTAAGTGGGCCTTTGGTCTGATCTAGGAGGTTCTTCTTATGGTCTTAGATGACTCCCATTCCTTCCCACTGTATGATTTTACGTAGACCATCCTTTCCCAACCTCGTTTCCCCCACCGTGTTGGACCACAAGCTCCATCATCCCCAGGGATCATGGTAGGTGTAGTCCCACACACCTGTAGTTCTACCCATAGCAGCCAAAGCATTTAGCACTTAAGTGATTTAACTCTGAAATATCTGCAGTCTCTAAGCAATGAGCAGTAAAATCCTGAAAAATGTCAGTACAAAGCCTAGTTTGGAAGAAGAAGAAAAAAATCTGGAGGTGTTTGGATGTATTAGAATACTGCTTCTCTTAATTTGTGATGTGCCATGCCTAGAAGTCTCAACATGCAGTTCGCATACCTGCTGTATAAAATCTGCAGTGCTACAATGAGCAAACAAAAACCAACTGCTTTAGGAATGCCTATGAACTGACTTCCCACGCTTCGGGCATCAGAACAAAGTCATGACTGTGTGGTGTGTAGCTGGCTGCTCACCTCTCTTCTGAGCACATCTCCACCCTTTGCAGATGTGACTCCAACCATTTCCAGCATGCCCTGCTTCTGTAGCCTGCAGTGCAGTGACAGCTTTTTTTCAAGAGGCAACCAGTAAGGTTACGAAGGTGTGCACTGGGCTGGGAGCCATATACTTGCCTCTTTTGTTTGTTTTCCTCCCCTGCTCTGGCTCATGGTGATATTGCATAAGAGAGTAAACATAGAATGAATGAAAGGAAGGGGGGAAAGAATTTTGTCGAGGAAGCAGGTCCTTCTACTACATACGACCTAGTGAAAGCATATGGACTGTGTTGAATCTTAAAATATCTGCAAAATGTAGAGTTGAATATTGTGATTCACTTTGTGGATTTAGTCAGTAGGCTTTCGTTAACAGTTTGCTGAAGTGAAGGGAAATGCTAAATGAATAACAGGATACAAATGAGGGGTGTGTGCATTCCTGAGGAAAGTAAAATATAAATGTGCAATCATATGATCACATTTGAAAGGAAACCCAAGTTTTTACAGTAACAATAGATTTTTCCCCAAAGAAAACACTCACATTTTTCCAAGTTTAAATAATCCCGTTAGGAAGTTGGTTAGTCAGACACAACAACAGACTTACTTGAAATATTTCATTATAGAATCAATAGAATTTGAAGCAATCTATCTTATAAACAGATTAAATGTAACTTGGAAAGTGTCGTCAGCTGCTGTTTTAATAATTCAGCAACCTTTATGAAACAGCTGAATTAAGTGTTTTTGCATATTGGAGGTTCTCTAACATTCTGTAGTATAGAATGTTTTTTCCTATATCCCTCTATACTTGGTAACATTTCCTTACAAAGAAATAAAATTTACTTTTTTAAAAAAAGCCTCAAATGTGTTGAAGGAATAAACCCTACTGGAACATGTATAACTGGGGGAATTTAGCTCAAATGTATGCTTGCGGAACAGTTTCCTAATGCAACCCTAGCTCTCTTCGAGGGGATGACAGGCTGCTATCTGTCTGGTAGGGAGAGCCCAAGCTAGTATGATTCTAACAAAAACATAGGGAACCAAGCATGCATACCTGAGAAGTCTGAGAAGTGGAATGCCTTTATAGGGTATCTGCAATGGCAACAAATTGGAGCTTTTCCAGAAATTGAAGTTTATTGAAAATAAATGTAATAAAGTAGCAAATAAATGGATCATACATCCCAGGAGGAGAAAAAGAAAAGGAAAAGAAGAGGTTGTGTAGCGAGTAGCACAGTTGCATGGTATGGCATTTGTCTTTTGAGGTAGAAGGGGAGGGAAGAGAGAATTAAAAGTTAAGAGGAAAGATATTACCAGTCCTTCTGTATTGCTCTGTCTGGAATTGGAGGAGGCAGTGATGATTCTAGGATGTAGGGTGGACACCAGCTGGGACCTCTTGAACTTGGGGAAGGGGAAAAGGTGCTCAACAGGAAAGGGATATCAGGAACTCACCAGGGAAGAACTTAAAAACCCTGGGAAACTCTGGTGTTCCAGGGCAGTTATAGACTTGGGTGTTAAAGCCCTTACAGAAGAATGGGGTGGTGGTCCTGGAAGGGTGATCTCCAGACACACAGAAGAAAGACAATTGTCCCATGGTTATTTAACAAAAGAATGAAGTGTACACTGGTAGTGGGATTCACTGGTACTTGTATGATGCCCCTTACTACTTAGGGCTCTCAGTGGCCAATTCAATAGTAGTATACTAAGACTTGATTAGATTAGGATAGGAAAGAGATTTGCTGTTTACCATCTCAGGAGATCACACATTAGCTGAATAGAAGGTGGAGACCACTCCTTGTCCATATCAGTACAGATTTTTTGGTGGGAAACATCTGAGTACCCCTTGATTTATCCTGTGTAGTCAAGCTGCAGCTCCAGGTGAAATGGAACCTTTTGGGAGCCAAGGTGCTGTAGACAGGCCTGTGGCTTACGCTGGCTTAGCTTGTCTGAGCGTGGAAAGCTAAGCAGGGTCAGGCCTGGTTATTACTTGGATGGGAGACCCCTCCTCTAGTTTCCTGCATTGAGCAGCAGGTTGGACTCGATAGCCTTGTAGGCTCCTTCCAACTCTATGATCTATGAAATCTATGAATACAAAAAATATTGGTGGAATTTTGCTTTCCTTACAACAGTGACTAAAACTGGGTCTGACCTTGGCTTAGTATGATGTGTTACCTAGGCTTCAGTATTCAGTTATGAATAAAACTGCTAAAAACTGCCTCAAAATATGACATCTAAAAATAATAAAGTTATCTTGTACTTCTTTTGATTTGGACCCCTAGGCTACATACTTGTCTATGTCTCAATTTTTTCGCTGCAGCTCTCAGAGCAAGAATTTTACATGTGAGGGATAAAAACAGAAATGGAGGAGGCTTTATCATGATTCCATAGTGCTCCTCAGTAAGAGAAATTTTTGAGTTAAATGAGGGCTCTTTTAAAATATCAACATGTTGATATGCACTAGATTTTATATCAGATTGTGTTGAGCTTTTGGGAAATGAGTTGGATTTAAGGATATCGGGTAATCGGATATGTACTTTTTTGTGGGCCTGTGTTGACATTTTATGGAACTTTTCTTTACATGTGCTTGGCTTTTAACTTGATGTTTAACAATCTCAGATTTCCTAAAGCTAAGGATAGGTGCATAAAACTTGTTAAAAATAGAGGTTAAACCTGTTCTGTCATGTTAGTTCAGTTGGTATATTAAACTAATGCTAAAGGTGAGACAAAAACAGGGTTCTTCTGTAATCTTTGTATTGAATTTTGCAAAATGAATAGTGTTTTTCCATTGGTGGCTATGCATTAGTTCTTCGAAGTAGTGAACACTCAAAAGCCTGCATTGGGGGGCTGGGAAGCTTCTATAAACTATCACATGAGGGTCACAGAAAGCACAGGTATTCGACTGTTAATACAAAACTTAACCATAAAATTACAATACATTATATTGTCAGCTTTTTAAAATTCTGATTCATTGATTCTTTGGTTTTGAGGGTACTTTCAAAGTTCTCCCCAGAGAGAACTATTTATCCTGCTTGTTCTCCCAAGTGTATGAACTCAGATCAGCTTACAACCCAGTTTAGGGCACAATCCTATGTATGTTTAGAGGGTGAAAAGTCCTACAACTCTCAGCATGCCCCAGCCAATGTCGGGATTTCTTCTCTCTAAACATGCATAGGCTTGCACCCTTAACAAGTCACAATATCCACTGATAAAGAAAGCCAGTCTAAAAATCTAAATAACTTTAATAATCCTATATATGCCTACTTTGAAGAAAGTCCTACTGAGTTCAGTGGGACTTAATCCCAGGTAAGTGGGTATAGGATTGTAGCCTAAATATACCAGTAGAAACTGAGTAGACCTCGTATAAAACATTATCTAGAAGCCAATTGAGAGAAGGTTTTCCTTTTCCTAAAATACTGTGTTCTGAACATGTAGGGAGTTGTTTCTTCTTCTCTCTGGGCTCCATACGTTTGGTAACTATGCTTTTAACCTTTATCTTAGGCAGTGTATTGTACCTTTATACTATCTGCTTCAGGGGTGTGCATTCTATATTTTGATATAGAATGCAATTCTAGTATTGCATTATCTTTCCAGTTAGGAGGCCATGGTTTCAAGCACTAGCCTGGTTCACATGATCACCATGGCTTAACCAAGTTTAAGCCACAGTGTATGCCGGACACCATTTTCCTAATCACCCAACCAGGCACAGCTTGTTGTGTCATCCGAACCCAGGTGGCATGGCTTGTCAGAGGGGGGAAACAACCCTCAAATAACCCAACAGCAATCCATGGGTTATTTGAGTGTTGTTCCCTCCAGCAAGCCATGTTTCCTAGGTTCGGATGACATGACAAGCTGCACCCGGATCATGTGAACCGGGTCATCTCTTTGGAGAGCCTTGAGCAATTTATTCTCTCTCAGCTTCTGTTCCCACCTATAAAAGGGACCTACATTACAGGGTTTTCCTAAGTATTATAAGAATACATTTTCAGTTAATACATGACTGAGACAAAACATCTTGCTTTCACTTCTGCCACAGTTAGTACTTAGAGAATCCATTTCCTAAAATGAACAAGTAGTGGATGACATGTACCCACTGTGATTGTAGTTTTTCTGTTCTCTCTGTTTCTCCGGTGTCCAGTACAAGAACTTCAAGCTTGGCATTTTAAGTGGTGAGGGAATAATAAAAAGCCTCTTCTCTGCTTTTATTTATTTCATTAAGTGTTACATTTGTTTCCTACCTTTCCACCAAAGGATGCTCAAGGAAACTAACAGTAGCATACAAATACAATAAAGCAATAAACATCAATAACAATCAGCTGAAACCAATTACAGCATATTTACAATTCAGTTTATGAGGTGTTGGTTGACCAAATAAAAATGTATTTGCCTGCTGGCAGAGGGTCATCAGATCGGCCCTAGCCAGACCTCTCTTAGCAAGGAATTCCAGAGCTTGGAGCAGCCACCAAGGAGACATTCTCATGAGTTCCCATCAAATGTTCGTGCAACCACGTCTGTTCTGGATCCTTGCCCCTCTTGGCTTATAAAAACTAGCAGGGAGGTAACGGCTGGCTGGGCCAGAGAGGTGATCAATACCTCCTTGCGAGAGGGAGTGGTCCCATGCCACCTGAAACAGGCGGTGGTGAGACCACTCCTGAAGAAACCCTCTCTGAACTAGACTACTGCACTACTGCATCTCTAAACTAGACTACTGCAACGCACTCTACGTGGGGCTGCCTTTGAAGACTGTTCGGAAGCTGCAGCTTGTGCAAAATGCGGCAGCCAGGCTTATTGCAGGGACCGGAAGGTCCGAGCATATTACACCAGTTCTGGCCCGCTTGCACTGGCTGCCAATATGCTTCCGAGCCGAATTCAAGGTGCTGGTTTTAACCTATAAAGCCCTACACGGCTTAGGGCCACAATACTTGACGGAACGTCTCTCCCAACCGCTATCTACCCGGACACTACGCTCAACATCTGGGGCCCTCCTCCGACTGCCACCTCCAAGAGAGGCTCGGTTGGTGGCAACGAGGAGGAGGGCCTTCTCGGTGGTAGCCCCCCAGTTATGGAATCAGCTCCCCACTGAGACCCGCCTGGCGCCAACCTTACTATCTTTTCGGCGCCAGGTTAAGACTTCCCTCTATGCCAAGGCATTTAGTTAGGAGCTTGGAATAGCACGGAGGGGATTGTCACCTGTAGGCTCAGTTTTATTGGCTTTTGTATTGTTATTTTAAACTGTGTTTTTAAATTTGGTTTTTAATTTTTTAAACTATTTTGTATGTTTTTTATTGTTGTTTTTATGTATAGAGTGTTGTGAACCGCCCAGAGAGCTTCGGCTGTGGTGCGGTATATAAATGAAATAAATGAAATGAAATGTGCTTCAGATGTTAGTGGGACAGAAAGAAAGGCATCTTCTGAGGATCTTGAGCATCGGCAGACTCAAATGGGAGAATGCAGTCTTACAGATAACCTGGTTCCATGTTGTGTAGGGCTTTATACGTCATAGCCAGCACTTTGAATTGTTCCTGGAAATGGACTGGTAGCTAATGAAGCTGTTGTAACATGGGAATCCCGTTCCCTGTAACTGGCCGCAATCAATAGCCTGGCTGCAGCATTCCAAGCCAGTCTCTGAACATTCTTCAAAGGCAGCCCATGCAGAGATTGTGGTGGTAGTTCAACTGAGATAAATTAAGGCATATTTCACTGTGACTAGATCTGAAATTTCGAGGAATAGGTGCACTTCACACACTGCCCTTAGCTGTGCAAAAGTGTTCCTGGCCACTGCCAATACTTGGGCATCCTGGTTCAAAGCCAAATCCAGACATGTAGACACCCAAATTGTAAACCTGAACCTTCAAGGGGTGTGCAAACCTATCGAAGACAGGTTGAACCCTTTACCTTTTGTAGTTCGCAAGCTGAATTCTTCTGTCCCGATATTCCTGCTTTAGCAGAGGATGGCAGCTGATGCGGGCTAATATTATACTGTAGAATTCATTCATGCGAGAGGGAGTGGTCCCATGCCGCTTGAAAGAAGCAGTGGTGAGGCCGCTTCTGAAGAAACCCTCCCTGGACCTGGAAGATCCTAATAACTTTAGGCCGGTAGCGAATGTTCCTTTCCTGGGCAAGGTCCTAGAGTGGGTAGTGGCCAACCAGCTCCAGGCGCTCTTGGATGAGACTGATTATCTGGATCCTTTCAGTCGGGCTTCAGGCCTGGTTTTGGCACGGAAACAGCTTTGGTCGCCCTGTATGATGACCTATGTCGAGAGAGAGACAAGGGAGTGTGACCCTGTTGATACTCCTAGATCTCTCAGTGGCTTTCGATACCATTGACCATGGTATCCTTCTGGGGCGGCTGTCTGAGTTGGGGGGTACTGCATTGCAGTGGTTCTGCTTCTACTTGGATGGCTGGCTCCAGAAGGTGGAGCTTGGGGAATATTGCTCGGTCCCATGGACTCTCCAGTATGGAGTTCCACAGGGGTCGGTCTTATCCCCCATGCTTTTCAACATATACATGAAGCCACTGAGTGGGGCTTCATCCGGAGTTCTGGAGTGCGTTGCCATCAGTACGCTGATGACACACAGCTCTATTTCTCCTTTTCATCTTCAGCAGGTGAAGCTGTGGATGTGCTAAACCGGTGCCTGACTGTGACAATGGACTGGATGAGGGCTAACAAACTAAAGCTCAATCCAGACAAGACAGATGCTGTTAGTGGATGGTTCCTCTGACCAAAAGTGGGTGTTCAGCATGTTCTGGGATGGGGTTGCAATCCCCTTGAAGGAGCAGGTCCGTAGCTTGGGGGTTCTCCTTGAATAATCTTTTGTCACTTGAGGCTCTGGCACGGAGTGCCTTCCACCAGCTCTGGCTGGTGGCTCAGCTACGCCCCTATCTGGACAGGGATAGCCTGATTTCAGTAATCTACTCTCTGGTAATCTCAAAGCTAGACTACTGCAATGCACTTTACGTGGGGCTGCCCTTGAAGACTGTTCAGAAGCTGCAGCTTGTGCACAATGCGGCAGCCAGACTCATTAGGTCCAGAACACCAGAAGGTCCGAACACATAACACCAGTTCTGGCCTGCTTGCACTGGCTGCCTGTATGCTTCCGAGTCCAATTCAAGGTGCTGGTTTTAACCTTTAAAGCCCTACATGGTTTGGGACCACAATACTTGATGGAATGCCTCTCCTAACCACAATCTACCTGGACACCAAGCTCAACATCTGGGGCCTTCTTCTGGTTGCCGCCTCCGAGGGAGGCTCGGAGAGTGGCAACCAGAGGGAGGGCCTTCTCTGTGGTAGCCCCCCAACTCTGGAACAAGCTCCCCCCTGAGGCCCGCCTGGCGCCAACTCTACAATCCTTTTGGTCTGCCCTCTATGCTGAAGCTTTTAACAACTCTACATAGTGCACAGTGGGGTGGTTATTTTTTAATCTTTTATGGTTCATGTTGCATTAATTTTTTTAGCTTTTGTGTAATTTTAAACTTGGTTTTAATTTTTTTATAATGTTTTTATTGTGTATGTTTTATATTGTATTATGTTTTTTATTGATTGTTGCGAACCGCCCAGAGAGCTTCGGCTGTTGGACGGTGTGGTGTAACCCCACAATTCAGTTCCCTGTTGTATGTCTGCATTAGTATGTTTAGTGCGTATAGAATGTTGAACTGAGTGGGTGTGGTTTGTGATGTCTTGGAAAGGGTGGTGGGAGGAGTATATAAGGAGAGGTTGAGTGTGCTGTAGTAGTGTGTTGGGGTTGTTGAGTGTGTTAGGGAGTTAGGTTAGATGGGTTATTCGTGTCTTGTCTGTCAGGAGTTTTGAGAGAAATCAGTGCTTGTATGAGGAGTGAAAGTATTTTAGAGTTATAGGGACTTAAGGTTAATTACAAAGTGTTTGGTGTAGCAGGTTTAAAGTTATTTTCTGGAACTAAGATTTTGAGAATTAAAATAAACTTATTTTTATTTTGTTTGCTACCCAAATCCTACGTGTCAGCTTGGCGTTATTAACCTGCATTACTTTTAAATCTACACACGCACACACCTTTGTACCCACAGTATCATAATTTTAAGATAGATCCGTAATAACCAGTATTAATCTTTTCCCTCATTAGTAGGGGAAAGGTTTCATTTGACCCTCCCCTCAGGTTTTTAAGTGTTGGTGCTTAGCCTGAGAAGGGTTTATGCACCTGGTCCTAAAGTGTAACCGACCATGTGCATAAGCCTTGGGCTCTCACACTTGCTTTCACCATCTCTTGCACAACTGCAAAGAGGAGACTAGATGCATTCCCTTTCTATTTTAAGCTAACCACAGTTGCCCATTACTTCCAAACTCGGGGAATTGTGGTTTCCTTAAACCTTGGCTTCAGAATAAGCCAGGATCTGAAACCACAGCTTGATACTAGCATGTTTCATAGATTTCATAGATCATAGAGTTGGAAGGAGCCTACAAGGCGATCGAGTCCAACCCCCTGCTCAATGCAGGAAACTAGAGGAGGGGTCTCCCATCCAAGTAATAACCAGGCTTGACCCTGCTTAGCTTCCCACGCTCAGACAAGCTGAGCCAGTGTAAGCCACAGGCCTAACATATCTGTCTGACTTTTCAGAATGGTGTGTAACAGTTAAATGGGCTTATATTAAAGATGAGCTTGATTTGTTTTTAATATTAAATGTGCTTGTATTGCTCAAATGTACATAGAGCATGTGTTAAGGACTAGTTTGCAACCGATATCCCCTTGAGGCAAATTCTAATAAGGATGAAACCATATGGTTCTAATGATTGTTGCAAGAAACATTCTCTTACTAATCTCCAAAATACTCTGTAATAGCTTAAAACATCGCACATCCAACCACTAGACATCCTGCGATAGCCATGAAAGATTCATAATGAATTTCAGTTTAATTTTAAATGACGCTGTTAAGAACACCCTTTCTTGAATTCTTAAATGAGAATTCAAGGCAAAGCATATTTTCAGGATCAGTATCTCCTTCACGACTCAGCATCTTTGCTTAACTGAACTTTGTTTCTTTCAGGAATGCCTGTTTTCCTGTTTGATTTTATCAGAATTCTGATAAGGAAGTAAGACTTTCTTGTATAGATGAACTTTGTAGATGTTTACAGTTGCAGCCATTTATAACATAATCTCTTTTCCCTATATAAACAAATGGTCCCTCTTTGTAAAAACAAATGCTGCTTTGTAAATGTGCTCATGGAGTAGTAGTATTCATTCACCCAAGTTTCCTTATCAGAAAAATAGGGCACTGGAAAAGTGTTTTTTGTTTGTTTGTTTTTAAGTGTATTCCAAAAGGCAGTGGATTCTTCATACTTAAACCTCTCAAATATGCAGAATGATATGCTTTTGTAAAAAGGAGTGGAGGAAGAAGAATGGTCTGACAAGAGCCTCTGAGCTTACAAGACTTAGAGAAAGTTGATGGCAGTTGGGCCTATAGAAATAATAAATTCTAGAGTAACTCATCCCATTGTTTGGCAGTTCCATTTTCAGGCTTACTAAGTCATTTGTGGCACTCTGACCTCCGGGCACTCTGATACCTCCCTTTGCAGCTTGGATGAGTTAGTAGGTTTAGAGTGGATGCTTTTTGAACCATAGTGTACTCTAGTATAAATTTACTTATTTTTCTTTTAATTCTTTTTCCAGAATTGTTGAAATGCAAAGATTTTAACTGTTTGTTCTTTTGCCTTTGCTATAGGGATGATAGTGGCTTTTAAGTGGTGAACCTATTTTTTTTTAACCATTTGAGTACTTAAAGTTTTTCTATATTTTCTTAACTTTTACTTTTTAAAGCCAATTTTTAATCATCTTTAACAATCAATTTCCATCTATTTTTCGGGTGACACCAGTGTTGCATCATTATTTCACCATATCTAGCAGCTTAGGCTGAGAGGCAGGGTACTGTTTCCCATATATGTATATGAGAAATTGTGAATGTAGTGATATTATTAGACCACTGAAGAGGACCAATTCTTGGTCGAAATGTCTGATGTTTGCTGTATACAAGGAATTTAATATTTATTTACACTTAAAGATGTATCAAGCTGCTTCCTTCTATTTTTATGGCTATAACATCTACTATATAAATGTGAAAGTTTGTACGCGTGTACGTACGTATGTCCAAACGGCTCGCGTGCGTCGCATTGGCTCCTACCCGGTTGGACGGATCTGCCCCAGACTTGGCACGCATACTGTCCATCACCCAAGGACAAAGACTGGCGGGTTAAAATCTCCTGTATGGCGCGGCGAGGTTTTTTTTGGAGAGAGAACAGAGAATTCATTGTTGTGCAGTTCCGGGGGGGAGGGATTTCATTGTGTGGTCCAGGAGGGGGGGACAGAGGGAATTCATTGTTGCATAGTCCCGGGGGCGGGGGGGAAGCTGGGATTTCATGGTGTAGTCCCGGGGGGTGGAAGCTGGGATTTCATGGTGTCCCGGGTGGGAGCAGGGATTTCATTGTGCAGTCCCGGGACGGGCAGGGATTTCATTGTGCAGTCCGGGGGGGGGGGCAGGGATTTCATTGTGTGGTTCTATGGGGTGCAGCAGGGAATTCATTGTTGTGTGGTCCTGGGGGTGGGGGAGCAGGGATTTCACTGTGCAGTACTGGGGGTGGGGGGAGAACAGAATTCATTGTTGTGCAGTTCCGGGAGGGGAGGGATTTCATTGTGTGGTCCGGGGGGGGGGACAGAGGGAATTCATTGTGCAGTCCCGGGGGGGAGCAGGGATTTCATTGTGTGGTCCCGGGGGGGGGAGGGAAGCTGGGATTTCATTGTCCTGGCAGGGAGCGAGCTGGGATTTCATGGTGTCGTCCCGGGTGGGAGCAGGGATTTCATTGTGCAGTCCCGGGACGGGCAGGGATTTCATTGTGCAGTCCCGGGGGGGGGGGGCAGGGATTCATTGTGTGGTTCTATGGGGTGCAGCAGGGAATTCATTGTTGTGTGGTCCTGGGGGGGGGGGGAGCAGGGATTTCACTGTGCAGTACTGGGTGTGGGGGGAGAACAGAGAATTCATTGTTGTGCAGTTCCAGGAGGGGAGGGATTTCATTGTGTTGTCCGGGGGGGGGGACAGAGGGAATTCATTGTGCAGTCCCGGGGGGGAGCAGGGATTTCATTGTGCAGTCCGGGGGGGAGCAGGGATTTCATTGTGCAGTCCCGGGGGAGCTGGGATTTCATTGTGCGGTGCTGGGGGAAAGGGAGCAGGGATTTCATTGTGTAGTCCCGGGGTGGGGGGGAGAGAGCTGTGATTTCATTGTGCAGTCCCGGGGGGGAGCAGGGATTTCATTGTGCAGTCCCGGGGGAGCTGATAGTCCCGGGAGAGCTGGGATTCCATGGTGTAATCCTGGAGGAGCTGGGATTCCATGGGGAGCTGGGATTCCATTATGTAGGCCTTTGGAGGGATTCCAAACAGCGGACAGCTACATTAAGGAATCTCGAACAAATGGTGCCTATAGGAAAATGACAACCTGTGCAACGCCGGGCAAAAAAAGCTAGTTATAAAAGTGAAGGTTCTACATGCAAAGACAAATAATGCAAAGTGCCTTAACGTATATCTAATGTGCACTTTTAACATACTATTGTAGTTATAATTAGCTCTCTGGCTTGCATCCAGCAAAACCTGTATTTTTAAAAAAGAAACACAGTATTCTCTATAAATAGATTGTGCTGACTGAATCGGCAAAAACTGCTAAATAGCTCAGATATTCACTTTCTTAGGATTCACTTGGTGATAGTGCAACAAAGAACTGAAGAACAAATGTGTGAGACTGAGGATATAGAAATCAAGTACTGTAGGTTGGTATGAATGTAACCAACTGCCTTCATACTATAAATGAGTCAAAATTGGTTTACGCTTGATTGTTTTCTGTGTTGCATTCCACAGCGAGGAGACCATGCTTTAGTGTGGTATCAAAATTTGATTTGTCCCACAAAATTGGTTCAAATGTTGCTCACAACAACAACAAAACCTGGCAGGAATTGAAAGCAATGCAAATCGCAGTGGTTCACAGTTTTTGTTGATTTAGTTTTAGAAATTTTGTTTTCAAATGTGTGCGTTCCTTACATCATAGATTTGTGTCCTATATTTAAAATGTCTGTTAAGACATTTTGTACACCTCAGAATAGCTGAAACTTTTAACTACTACTGTTATACAATAGTAGTGTTAGCTATTCTACCATGAGGCTTTAATTTCGGCGGGGGAGGGGGAAACCAAACTTGTCAGATGTTGGTCAATCTAAAAAAGATGCAATGTGCTAGTGTCCCCTTCTTTCTTTCTTTCTTTCTTTCTTTCTCCTACCACTAAAACCCTGAGATGGGCTGACTTTCTGCTTGTTAAGCAGTGTTGTCACTGTTCATATTTATGCATGATACACAAATGGACATTGTCCTAGAAAACCAATGTGGCTTTTCTCTGACATTACTTTTAACTTGCAAATGTTATATAACCAAAGTAACATATAAAAATAATGTTTCATTGTATCTTTCCCAGCTCTGTCTTGGGATGTACCGTATTTTTCGCTCCATAACACGCACAGACATTTCCCCCTATTTTTTTTGGGGGGGGGGGAAGTGCGTGTTAAGGAGTGAATACTGTAAAAAATAAGTTTTTTTTTTATGTACCTAGTACCTCCTGCGCACCTCCAACCGGTCCGGGGAAGAGCAGAGGGCTCCTGGGCAGAGCGGGGCAAGCCCCCGCCTCTCAGCTGATTCGGCTGCGGCGGCCTCCCCGCCCCGCCCCGCCCGGCAGCAGGGACCTCCCCCGCCCGGCAGCAGGGACCTCCGGAGCCCACCGGCTGGCGGAACAGAGGGGGGCTCCTACGCGGGGGGGGTGCCTGCCGCCAAGCTGCCACTGCTGCGCTGGCAGCAAAGGGAGCAGAGCTGGCCCTGCACCCGCCCGCCCGCGTCCCTGCCGCCAGAGCCGCCCGGCCGTGCAGAGCGGGACAAGGCCACCCGTACCCACCACAAACCCCCGCCGGCGGGTGGGGGGACCCAACGCCGCTGCGCCGTCATCACCGCACCGTCATCGCCGCGCCGCTGCTGCCCTCGCCATCATCGTCGCGCCACGCTGCCCTCGCTGCGCCGCTGCCCTCGCCGCACCATCATCGCCGCGCCGCCGCCATTGCCGCGCTGTCATTGCCGCGCCGCTGCTGCCCTCGCCGTCATCGTCGCGCCGCGCCGCCATCGCTGCGCCGCCACCATCGCCGCACCGTCATCGCCGCGCCGCCGCCATCGCCGCGTGGCGCTGTCATCGCGCGGCGATAGCAGCAGCGGCGCAGCGATGACAGCGCGGCAATGGCGGCGCGGCGATGACGGTGATGGCAGCGTGGCGATGGCGGTGCAGCGATGACGGCAGCGGTGCGGCGATGACAGCGCAGCAATGGCGGCGGCGCGGCGATGACGGTGCGGCGAAGGCGGCGGCGCAGCGGCGGCACCCACCCCCCGCCCCGCAGAGCCTGTGGAGTTGAGTCCCCCTGCCTGCCAGCGAAAGTCCTCGGTGGGCGCGGGTGGCCCCGTCCCGCTCCGCCCAGCCGGGCGGCTCCAGCAGCAGGGACGCGGGTGGGCGGGTGCAGGGCGACAGCGGCGCGGTGATGGCGGCGGCAGCGCAGCGATAGCGGCGGCACCTCCCCCTGCCCGGCAGAGCCTGTAAAGTTGAGTCCCCCCGCCCGCCGGAGAAAGTTTGTGGTGGGTGTGGGTGGCCTTGTCACGCTCCACATTGCCAGGCGGCTCCTCTGCCCCTTCACTTGCCCTCTCCCTCTGGACCCCATCTACACCATTGCCCAGAGGGAGGGCCAAAGGCAAGTGAAGGATGCTGCTCCATTTCCTCATCTTTTCATTGCTTGCCTGCTCAGACAGGAGAGGTGAACAGGCAGTGAGAAGTCCAGAGTGGCAGCAGTGGGGCTCCGAGATCAGGGGCGATTTGCACATGATTTCTTTCCCCCTGTTTTCTTCTTCTAAAATCTAAGAGCATGTTATGGCCAGGTGCGTGTTATGGAGCGAAAAATACGTAAGTCTTGCAAGTCTAGACATAGATTGTCACCTGATTTTATTGCAAGATCAAAGTCAAATTTTGCTAATTGGACAATGTTCAGGATAAATTATATCAATGTTCTGAGTAGATTACTTTTATTAATAAATAAGCTTTTGATTATAGCTAGGTATTTTATTCTTTGAAATAGTACAATAATGGAAAGCCTTATACTAATCTATAGCTCCTGGAGTGCACCACAGTAAGCCTGCCTTTTACACTTACAACAGGGAGAAATTATCAATACAACACCAACCAAGATTTAGATTAAAATATTTATTTTATTACACACTGTAGATCTATTAATATTCTACTTTGGTACAGAACAGAGATGTTGCTTATACAAGCAGTGTTTGGCAGCAGCTTATTTGCTTAACACCATAAAGGCCAGACGAAAAGGAGAAAGGAAGGCCAAGTGAAACAGAGTAGCATATAGGAGCAAAATAGAAGAGGCCTTTCATGCCAAATAAGGAGGTGTGGGGACACTTGGAAATGAGATGAACACCCAGGAGGCCTAATTGCAATGGGACAAACTCAATATATGGTGACATGGAGCTTGAGGCAGTATGTGCAGAGAAAGCTGCAAGTTGGAGAGAGAAGAAAACAGACAAATAATCAGAGTGCAACTATTGCATCTCTTAGAGCAGGGCTCTCCAACCTTGGGTCCCTAGATGTTGCTGGACTACAGCTCCCAGAATCCCTTGCCATTAGCCATGCTTGCTGGGTATGCTGGGAGCTGTAGGCCAGCAACATCTGGGGACCCAAGGTTGGAAAGCCCTGTCCTAGAGTGAGGGAGAAATTGGGTTTCTTCTTCTGATTGTAGTGTGGAGGCAGTATTGGTGAAATCATGAGGTTTTCCTTGGTGCCAAGACTTGAGTTGTCTGTGATGTGGATCTGGGGACAAGCAGAGCCATGCAGTGGATTCCATTAGAACTCTAATCAAAGGCAAATAATAATGGGGATGAAAAGAGGGCTAGGAGGGGAAAGCGAGCCGAAATGGAACTATAGGACAAAATGGAGGTCAGACCTAAGACCAAGCCTTGGTTTTTGGGAGGGGTTTTCCCCAGAGCAAAGAACAAAACGGGTCTACATTAGACTTGTTCTATACCAGCCTTCCCTAATGTGGCATCCTCCAGATGTTTTGGCTACAATTCCCATCATCCCTAACCATTCATCCCTAACCAAGCTGATGGAAGCTGTAGTCCAAAGCACTGGAGGGTGTCACTTTGGGGAAGGCTGTTTTATACTAAGGGGAATGGTATGCAAAATCAAAGAGAAGTTCCTAAGCATCCTTGTATTCAGAATTGTATAAGGCTGGAGATTGTACGGAAGAGAGGATTAATGAGTATAGGAAAGCATTTTAAAATTAGACTAGTGGATGAAGATAGAGAAATTATGGAACAACCTTTTTCAGAATTGGAAATAGAATATGCAATAAATAAACTGAAAGAGGGTAAGACCCCTGGACTGGATGGTTTAGGGGCTGAATACTACAAGGTTTTTAAGAAAATGTTGGTTCTTCTTCGTGGTCTCTGTGCTTCACACACATATGGGTTCTCTGCGCCTGCGCTGAGATCGATCGGAAACTTCTTTAGCTGAGATGAGCCGGGCGGGAGCCCCTCCCCCTCGCGCGTGCTCCTTAGCGCGGCTCCCGCCCGTCTCCTCAGTTCCTCTTCGACCGCCTCTGCGACTAGTCGATAGGTTCTTCTCTTCCTTCTCTGTAAGCGAAAGCTGAGTTTATTCTTCTCTAGTTACTTCTTTTAGAAAACTTTTCTCTCATAAACCTTCTGTTTTTTCATTCTCTTTCGAACTATACCTTCATTTCTAAAAAAAAAAAAAAAAAAAATTATTACCAAAAAAATCCTACCTAAAACCTTCTCTCCCCCGTTCTTGTCCTTATCTATATATTTCTATCTAATCTTTCACTATGCCTCTCAAGGCACCATTTAGGAAATGTCAGCGGTGTGGGACTAAAATCCCCCCCGCTGACAAGCATACGCTCTGCCTCCTATGTCTGGGGCAGGAGCATAAAGTGGAAAGCTGTAAGGATTGTCAGGCCTTTACCAAACAGGCCAGGAAGGCCAGACAAATGAAACTGAGGGCCCTCCTGTGGGAACAATCCTTGTCGGCTAAAGGACCAGCGCCAGAGGAACGACCTGGGGGATCCCAGTCTATAAAAAAAACCGCCAACGGACATAACGAAAAAACTCGCTAAGAAGGCCCGTAAGGATAAGGCGAAACGCCTTAAGGAGAAAATGGCGGTTACGGATAGCGAGATGGCGGTCCCGTCGACTTCGACCACTATGGTGGTCTCGAAGCGTACGGTGGAGATGATAGAGGCTCTGGCTGGTGCTCGGGATCGAGCTTCGGGATCGATTGCCCGCCAGTCCACTCCGGCTTCGACTACGTCTCCTCGAGGCCGAGAGATCCAAAAAGAGCCAGCAGCTGCGTCAGCTTCCCTGTCGGAGGGAGAGCTACGAGCTTCGCCAGCCCAGCTCGAGGAGCAAAAGGCACTGGATAGACCCCGTTCGGGCTCGAGGGGTCCCCCGCAGTTACTGTCTCCGTCAGTTGGGCGCGTAGAGGAGCGCCGGGAATACCGCGGCCGATCACGATCCCCCTACTATCGGGCGCGTGAGTCGGTCTCCACGGCCTCGAGTCCTCGATCTCGACTCTCCCGATACCGTGAGAGGTCGAGGTCCCGTTCCTACTACTCGGGATCGAGTTCCAGGAGCCGATACTCGAGGTCGAGACGCTCGCCAAGGCACGAGAGGTCGGAACGCCATTACTATCACCGGCGTTCCGTTTCTCCAGACAGACACCGTAGCCGAAGGCACTCCCCAACGCCACACCGAGATACGGCTGTGTCTCGTGCCCCGTCGACAGTGGTGAGGGAGTCAGCTGCGTCGACGTCGACAGCTCAGCCACAGCCTCTCGTAAATCTTCCGGTTGCGACTGATGTAGTTGGCCACTCTTCGTCGGGATCGGCGTATCGGTCGGATTCCGACTCGACGGCTTCCTCCTCCCACTCCACCTCCCCGGACGGGCAGGTGGAGTCCAAAGAAGCAGTCTCCCCATCGGAGGACATGGGGAGTTTTGCGGAGCATGTCAGCCGGCTGGTGACTGCTCTGGGAGTTGAGGCGAAATCGTCAAAGGGGAAGGCCAAGGACGACATTTATGCGGTCCTTAAAACGACACAGTCGAACCAGCTGCTTCTTCCATTCTTGCCGACATTGTTGGAGACGGTGCAAGAAACCTGGAAGACTCCGGCCTCATTGAAACCGACGGCCAAACGCCTGGAGTCAATGTACAAGATCCAGGAGGAAGGAGCAAAGTTTCTGTTTTCCCATCCGACCCCGAACTCGCTCATAGTCAAATCGGCGCAGTCTCGTGGGGGAAGACAGCACACCACTCCGGCAGATAGAGAGGGTAAGACGCTAGATTCCTACGGACGTAGGATCTATTCATCGTCTTCCCTCGGACTAAAGATATCTAACTACGAGGCGTTGTTAGCTAGATATCAAATGTATATCACAGAGAAGCTGGGAGACCTCTGTGATTATCTGCCGGACGACAAGAGAGATCTGGCGGCTCAGTACATCAAGGAGGCAACGAGTATCGGTGCACTTCAGATGAACACTGCCCGGCATCAGGTCGACAGTCATGCCAGATCGATGATCGGGTCCGTGGCCTTGAGGAGGCACGCATGGCTTCGCTCTACCGCTCTGACTCCCGACGATAGGGCGAAGATTCAGGACCTTCCGTTCGATGGCGAGGGGTTATTCAACGCCACTACTGATGACTCCCTCGACTCGGCTCAGAAGGCCTTCACAACGGCCAAAAAGATGGGGCTCGTCCGCCAGCAACCATCTCAGTCTTTCAGGCCACGGCGGTGGTCCCGGTTTCCGTTCCCGACCAAGCAGTACCAGCCGGCGGGTCAATACAGGGGCGGGAACCGGAGACCTGGGGCGTCGCAGCCTCCGACCCAACCCCAGCGACAATACCAGCAGCAAAGACCAAGGGGCAGCAGGAAGGGGGGCGACTTCGGTCGTCGTCGTCTTTGACTGCCCTACCGGCCCGACCGACACACCATCGACGCTATACCTCGACGACACCTCTGCACCACCTCAGACTACTCTCTTCGGCCACCGACTTTGCAACCACCTCCAAAATTGGAGGACCATCACGACGGACCGATGGGTGTTAAGCATTATAGAGCACGGCTACAGGATCGAGTTCGGAGTCCTCCCCCCATTTCTCGGGATCAAGACCACCCGTCCAACGCGGGTCCTACTGGAGGAAGTCTCGACCCTCCTTCAAAAGGGAGCAATACAGCCAGTTCCCGCAGGAGACTTGGAGGTCGGCCTGTACTCCAGGTACTTCATTGTGAAGAAGAAGGGAGGAGGACTCAGACCGATCCTGGACCTTCGAACTGTGAATCTTTTTATCCCATCGAAAAGATTCCGCATGGTCACACTCCAATCGATCCTTCCCCTACTCCGAAGGACCGATTGGTTTGCATCCATCGATCTCAAAGATGCCTACTTCCACATCGCCATCCACGGAGACAGCCGGAAATACCTTCGGTTTCGAGTGGGGGAAGACACCTACCAGTTCGTCGTTCTTCCATTCGGACTCTCCACCGCGCCGAGGGTATTCACAAAGTGTGTGGCGGCGGTGTGTGCGAGTTTGAGGACAAGGGGCATCACCATTTTTCCATACCTCGACGATTGGTTGTTGGTGGCATCGTCGAAGCTCGAGCTACGAAACGCGCTCGAACAGACCCTTGGCCTCATGCTCGAGCTGGGACTTTGCCTGAATGCAGAGAAGTCGGTCCTCCAGCCCGTAAAAGAGATTCAATACATAGGGGCGAGGTTAAATGCATCCGATGGTCGGGCCTACCTTCCGAACGAACGGGCAATGAAGATAGTCGCTCTATCAAAGAAAATATACAGTCGGCCAATGTCATCAGCTCGCACACTCCAGCGACTCTTAGGGCACATGGCCTCGACCATAGCAGTCGTACACTATGCGAGGCTTCGCATGCGACCGCTACAGATCTGGTTTGTCCGAGCTTTCAAGCCGGAAAAGGACAGACCATCCCTTCGTCTATCAGTTCCACGAGCCGTAAGAGAGTCTTTGAGGTGGTGGCAGAAAGAGTCGAACCTGCTCGACGGCGTGACCTTCCGACCATCGATACCGAGCCGAATTCTAACAACGGACGCATCGCTACTAGGATGGGGAGCCCACTCCGACGACCACGTCGTACAGGGCACTTGGAATCCGGCGGAAAGAACCAGACACATCAATTGGCTGGAGCTAATGGCTGTCTGGAAAGCACTACAAGCGCTGGAACATCATCTGACTGCCCATCACGTTCAAATTGTAACAGACAACACCACAGTGGTAGCGTATTTAAACAAACAGGGAGGCACGAGGTCGATGCGCCTCACGAGACTGACGCTACAGCTGTACGAGTGGGCTCTACCTCGACGAATGTCATTTGTAGCTATTCACATAGCGGGGAAAATCAATGTCCTGGCGGACACACTGAGCAGGGTGTCGCTGCAGTCGCACGAGTGGAAGCTGGATCGGCAAATATTGGCATCCCTTTTCCACCTATGGGGCCGGCCGAACGTAGACCTATTCGCAACCAGCGAAAATACGGCCTGTCCACTATTCTGCAGCAGAGCGGCTATGGATCCGAAATCGATGACCGACGCCTTCCTACTGGATTGGAGCAACGACTTTTTCTATCTGTTCCCTCCAATTCCGCTACTGACTCGAGTGCTGGCAAAGATATCGTTGGACAGAACAAATTGTATCCTAATATCCCCATGGTGGCCACGTCAACCCTGGTTTTCCCTCCTTCTGCATCTATCTCAGGGAAATTACCTGCAACTACCTTTTCAGGACAACCTGCTCACCCAGCAGCAGGGCAGGGTGTTTCACCCGAATCTGCAATCGCTGAACCTCACGGCTTGGAGGATCAGATAGCAAGGCATACAGACCTCTCTTCGGCAGTAAGGGAAGTCCTGTTAGCAGCACGAAAGCAATCAACAAGGCTTTCTTATGCAAGGAAATGGCAAGCTTTCTCTAACTTTGTGTCGATGTCCGATAAAGACCCGATAACTTGCTCGATATCGACTGTCCTCGACTTCCTTCACTCTCTGATGGCCCGGGGACTTAAACTCTCGTCTATTAAAGTTTATTTAGCGGCAATTACGGCGTACCGAACAACCTCGACCGGTTCATCTTTATTTGTACACCCACTCGTGAAGCAATTTCTGAAGGGTGTAAAGAACTTATGCCCTCCGACGAGGACTATTATACCGGGATGGGACCTCCAGTTGGTTTTGAAAGATTTAATGAAACCCCCTTTTGAGCCCATGGCGAAATCAGACTTACGTCTTCTATCATTTAAAACTCTGTTCCTGACAGCGATTACATCCGCAAGGCGTGTCAGCGAACTAGCCGCTCTCAGGGTTGACCCTCCATACACAATTTTCCACAAAGACAAGGTCGTCTTGCGGCCGGACATAGCCTTCTTACCAAAAGTCGTCTCCGAGTTTCATCTAGGCCAGGACATTGTGCTTCCGGCTTTTTTCTCAACACCATCATCGGATACCGAGAGACTTTTACACAGCCTCGATGTCCGTAGAGCAATAGCCTTTTACAAAGCGCGTACAGAGTCCATAAGGCACACGCAACAACTTTTCGTATGTTACGGCCCTCCGAAGAAGGGATGTCCAGTATCAAAACAGAGACTATCCAAATGGCTTGTAGACACCATCAAACTGGCATATCAACTCGCCGGTCGCGCTTTGCCAAGCTCCGTGAGGGCGCACTCTACTAGGGCCATGTCGACTTCGACGGCATTCGGCAGAGGAGTCTCTTTGACGGACTTGTGCAGGGCGGCAACTTGGTCTTCGCCCTCCACCTTTATCCGGCACTACCGCCTCGATGTTCGATCCAGGGCACAGAACGCCTTCGGCAGGGCGGTACTGTCATCGATCACCATCTGACTGCCAACACCGACCCACCTCCGGTAAGTCAGCTTGCTAATCTACCCATATGTGTGTGAAGCACAGAGACCACGAAGAAGAAGGACAGGTTGCTTACCTGTAACTGTAGTTCTTCGAGTGGTCATCTGTGCATTCACACAACCCGCCCTCCTTCCCCTCTCGGTGTCTGCATCGAGTTCGATGGATACCCAGGTGGAAATGGGGTGGTCCAATTTCGTGTGTTTTCTTTTTAGTCGATCTCGATTACATCGAGGTTCGGAGTTTTTTCTATCAATCTCGTACCCATCGGGTTCGAGGAGGTGTAGTAAAGTTTTCTTCCTGAATCAGCCTCGGTCCCGAGGGTCGCAATAGGCGGTCTCAGGGAACTGAGGAGACGGGCGGGAGCCGCGCTAAGGAGCACGCGCGAGGGGGAGGGGCTCCCGCCCGGCTCATCTCAGCTAAAGAAGTTTCCGATCGATCTCAGCGCAGGCGCAGAGAACCCATATGTGTGTGAAGCACAGAGACCACGAAGAAGAACCAACATTTTCTTAAAAACCTTGTAGTATTCAGCCCCTAAACCATCCAGTCCAGGGGTCTTACCCTCTTTCAGTTTATTTATTGCATATTCTATTTCCAATTCTGAAAAAGGTTGTTCCATAATTTCTCTATCTTCATCCACTAGTCTAATTTTAAAATGCTTTCCTTCATTAATCCTCTCTTCCGTACAATCTCCAGCCTTATACAATTCTGAATACAAGGATGCTTAGGAACTTCTCTTTGATTTTGCATACCATTCCCCTTAGTATAAAACAGCCTTCCCCAAAGTGACACCCTCCAGTGCTTTGGACTACAGCTTCCATCAGCTTGGTTAGGGATGAATGGTTAGGGATGATGGGAATTGTAGCCAAAACATCTGGAGGATGCCACATTAGGGAAGGCTGGTATATCGAGTAACGGGGCTACAGATTAATTGGGATAAATCTAAATTTTTGTTGTTTAACTATAGTAAAAGAGAAGAGATTGAAATGTGTAAAAAAAAAGTAATTATAAGATTAATAATGTAATTAAATATTTAGGAATTGTAATTCCAAAAGATATAGATAAATTGGGAGATCAGAATTATAGGAAATTAAAGAATGAGGTAAAGAATAAAATAGAGGAGTATAAAAAAATTGGACTTTCCTGGTTTGGTAGAATTGCTTTGATTAAAATGAAGATTTTGCCAAAGATAAATTTTTTATTTCGGATGATACCAAGTGCGATATCAGATAAGGAACTTAAAGATTGGCAATCAATTATTAATACATATTGTAATGGAGGGAAAAAATTAGGATTACTAAAACAAGATGGTATAAAGCACAAAAAGTAGGGGGTTTGGGTTTGCCAAATTTAAAATGGTATTATATAGCGAATCAATTAAGACATATAGTGGATATTATAGCACGCCCTAAAAAAATAATGTGGTTGGGGTTAGAAACATGTGAACTACGTAGTACTTTGGGGAATATTTTTTTTCAAAAAAATAATAATAAATTGATAAAAAATATAGACAACCCTTTTCTAAGAAATTTGTTAATGATTTGGGGTACTATGAAGAGCATATTTATACCAGGGATATCTCCATTAACTCCGGTGGTAGCTCTTAAGGATTTTCCTGAAAACTTAAGATCAGAGCTGGAGGGTAAACTAAGAGAAGAAAGGGTTATTAGATTGACCAATTGGGTGGAAAAGATGGGGACTAGAGATCAAATAATGGAAATTGTTGGGAGAAGAAGATTATCGTGGTTAAATTTAGTACAGTTAGAACAGTGGTCGAAGAAATGGAAAAGGAAAACTGAGTACGAGAGAGATTTAACTAATTTTGAAAAGATGGTCATGTCTAGAGACGGCCTACCAGGTAATGCATCAACAAGAGGTATAACAAGGGATTTATATAGATTGATCCAAAAAGCAAAAGAACAAGAGGATCAGCTTAAGACAGTATGGGATAATGAATTTGAAGAGGTGACCTCGAAGGTGGGGTGGAACAATATATGGGATAGACGGATTGTGAAAATGATGTCAGTTAGGATAAAGGAAAATTTTTATAAACTAATTTGGAGATGGTATTTAACTCCAGTAAGATTAAATAGAATAGATAATAATTGTTATGCATTATGTTGGAGAGGATGTCAGGAAAAAGGGACATATGCTCATATGTGGTGGAGTTGTAAAAATGTATTGGTGTTTTGGCGAGAGGTTTTTACAGAAATATCGAAAATTATTGGTACTAATTTAGAGGTTTGTCCAAAATTAGCATTGTTATCAATAACTGAGAAGCTTATTTGTGATCAAAATACAAAGGAGTTAATTGTAAACTTGTTAACTGCGGCCAGGCTAATGATAGCGAGAAATTGGAAAGTACAACATGTTTTCCTAATAACAGACTGTTATAAGGAAGTTTGGGACATAGCCCTAAATGATAAACTAACTAGTAGTATCAAATGCAAAAAAGGACTGCTAAAGAAGAATAATTTTATGGAGATATGGAATCAATTACTAGACTATGTATTAATAAAGGGGAAGGGTAACATGCCGTGTCAGGATACGTTATATTTTTGGAATTTAGACTTTATTTGATCAAGAGGATAGAAGTATATTAATTGGTCCCTTGGAGGGTGGGGGGAGCACTTTATGATTTATTGTATGTTGATTATGTTATATTTGTGTGATAATTTTGTATTTTGCTAAATATATTTTCTGTGTTATAATTTGTTTTGAAAAATAAATTAAATATTTAAAAATAATAATAATAATAACTGAAGTTATGTGCATATCACCCTGGGTATCATCCCTAACCTATACTAATGCTAATGGCTAACTATTGATTGCTTTACTGGTAAGAGTGCATTCTGGCATTGTGCTCTACCTTTGCCAGGGCTATGATTGGCCAAATAAAGGGGTGCCCCTAGGATGGCTTGTGGGCAAGAGAACCAGACATAGAATAAAGTATTTGACAGAGTTCTAGCACCTCTTTAGCTTTTATTTTTTGTGCCCAGAAAGCTTTGGCTATCGGGCAGTATAGTAAAATAAATAAATAAATAAATAGTGAGGTGATCCATCTGCCAAAATTGGACTGCTAGTGTACAGTATGGCTCACTTCCTCTGTGCTAACTGCATAAGCTTTTGTTTGCATAATCTTGCATACAGAGTAAAGTTTCCTGCAGTCAAAGTGCTAAGGGGAGATCAGTGAGGCTGAGCTCCTCAGTAACACTGTGGCCTCATAGTGAATAGAACATTATTTTGGGGAGGTTTATTGATTGGATCATGCTCATGGTCAGAGACAGAAATGGGAGGTTGTCTTCCTTTGTGGTGTGTGACTTGGACTGTACACAATTTCTTCTTTTTTAAGCAGATGCTCCCCTTGCACGAACTCTCTGCTGTAGCTGTAGCCTGGCAACTAGTCAAATAGGGAAAAGAAAGGAGGACAAGCCATTGCTGTGGGATAGGGGACAGGCTTTCTTCAGTTCACTAACTATTTAGGCTGCAATCCTATAATACTTACCTGGAGTCAGTCCTATTGAACTCAGTGAGTCTTACTTCTGAGTAGGCATATATAGGATTAAAGTATTACTGTATAGGGTGTTTGCAAAAAGAACAAAATCTTGTGGTTCCTTAAATACCAACATTTATTGTGACATGAGCTGCTTAGGCGAGGAGCTACTTCATCAGATGCATGAGGTGGACAGTCATCCATTATTTAAATAGGATACTGTCTCCTTGCTCTACTTGAAGGAAATACTCTTGCATAATAGTACATCAATCTATATTTAAAGTAAATATATCACACATGTCAAGAATTTGAATTTTTGACATTTAGATATCAGACAACTTGCATGTTGACCCTGAAAATTATTGTGTAACATTATGAACTGAAATGTATAATATCTGTGGCTTGTGACTTTTTACTGAAGGGTATTTCAATTACTATTTCAATTCATGTTGAAATGATGTGCTATAAAAGTTAGTTAAAGAAAGAAAGGTTTTCATTGTCGTGCCATTGTTTACTTTTATGAGAAATAAAACACATGACACTTAACAGAACAAAAAAGATACTGTAGTTTAGTGTAGAAATTAATAAGTTTCAGGTCTCCCCAGTTCTTTAAAGCTGGAAGATATTGCTCAAGTAGCTTCATGCACACTGCCCTTTAAAGTAAACATATATATATATATATATATATATATATATAGTGAATTCTATTATATCCAAACAAAACAAAAAATTAAAAACCCACAATAAAATAAAGAATTACAGTTTTCTTATATGGGATTTGAATATATCCATTACAGTAGATACATATGCGACGTGTACCCCAATATATTTTATATATGACAATATATACTGTAGAGTACTACTATTCTTTTTTTTTTTTTTTTTTTTGTGATCTCTTTTATTTTTTATTCATAATAAAACAAACAAACAAACACAAACACAATAATGGACTTCCAATCTTCTCCACAGCTTAATCAACCACAGTTAATCTTAAAATCTTTTCTGTTAACAAAAAATCACTTCCAGTTCTGGCAAAAAGGAACCCTAAAAGGAACAAACACCAGAGGTCTCCACTCTCCCCCAATAAACATCAACTATTTAATCTATTAAATTCAACATTTATGGATACTCCAAAAAAGAAAACCTATAGTTTCATTAAATATTGTTTTCAATTCCAAAATACAGTATATTAAGAATCCCAAAAGTAAAAAGTAACTATAAACTAATTAGCAAATGACCACATACCAAAAGCATTTTGTATTTCCACCGCTCCCGCACTCTCTAGTACCTAACCATCGAATCAACACATTTGTATTATTACAATTACTCATTATTCCTTTCTATCTAAACAGAAATTCCTTCACTTTTAATCTCCAAGATATATTTTTTTAAAGGAAAGAAAAAAAAGATAAGTCTAAAAAATTAAGAAATAAGTGACGTCTGACAGAACAGCAGAAGCACATAAGCCATCATGCTACTTATAGAACAAAAAAAACAAAAGACCTTCCCCTTTAATACTTCAAAGCCTCCACCAAACAACACCCCCAACAACAACAACAAATTATTATTATTATTTTTTAAATAAATGTTTCCAAACAAACCAAATATAATTATACCTTACTTATAATAATTTCTCTTACATCACCATTAATATTTAAAATTCAAATAAGTCATATAAGCAATCCCTTTACCTTTGCCATTAATATTTAAAATCAAAAAATTATTTATATTCCAACTAGACATATAGTTCAGTATACATCAACCCTTTATCTTTTGCCAATAAAAGACCGTGAAGATAGTCCCTTTCATTGCTTTCCTCTGTCAAAGGGATATTCATTAAGTTCCAGGTTTTGAACCAAGAATGAAATCAGCTTGTTCTGTTGTTTTGTGGTCTCCTGCATACCGATCTCCGGCTCCGCCATCTTAGATTTTAAAAAGTGCGTCACATCTTCCTGAACTGTCTTCTCATGCCACTTCGACCCAATTAAAACTTCAAAGTCTCTGTGAATTTCTGGTAAGTTTCCCAAGTCCTTATTTACTTCTTCTGTCTTCTCCTCTGCCGGTCCTGTAAAGAAATCCGTCTTACGTTGTTCTTCTGATTGATCCACTTTCATATTTACATTCCAAGCCTGGATCCTTACTTCCAATCTGTTTAGAATTTCTCTCTCCATTTCGTTCCACAGGTTTAAAAATGCTGCAACTGCAAACATCTTGCCTTGCGTATAGATATTTCCAAGACGCTTCCAAACATATAAGATTTATAGACCTCCTTTCAGGTTTCCTCTCTTATCTTTTTCGCCTCCCAGATAAACATAGTCTACTTACAGTTAATTATAAATCCCACTCCGCTGCCGAAAGATTCCAATTAGCCACTCCAGATGTACTCCTTTATTTTGGAAGCGAACATGCAAACTTCTGATGATCGGTAAAACCGGTCTCTGGAAAACAGCGCCGTTTTCCCCCACCTCAGATCACCACCGCATTTATCCGTCATACGACACACAAATAGCGATTTATGACCCTATGAGATAAGTTGGGGGTAACCTCAGATCTTCGCTTCTCTAATGAGAAGTAGATCCCCCAGCCTGAGACATTCTCTGGCCAGGAAACGCTGTGCCAGCTCCCCACAGAATTTCTGTGCGGCTTTCAAAGCTCCATGTTCACCCGGAAGCCTGTAGAGTACTACTATTCTTAGGCATAATTATGCATAGACTTCAACAAAAGCAGACCAAATGTCCGTGTATTTGTCTATTTGTAGATTACACCTAAAGACCTTCTGTTCAAAAACTGAAAGCTTCATTAAGTCCTCAACCCATTGTATTATCAATGGTGGCCATTTGTTCTTCCAATGTTGTAATATTAGTCTTTTGGCTGTCAAAAGGGCATGTAGAATCCCTTTGCATTGACCTTGTGTTAAGCTCCAGGAAGCAGGTAGATAGTTGAGAAGAACATGCATATCAGTAAATATTAAAGACCTTTCCATTACAAGGTTTATCCATATTATTACCTCCTCCCAAAAAGAGGCAGCAGTTGAGCATTGCCAAAACATATGGGTGAGAGAAGCATTAGCTGTAGGAAACATCTATTCAGTGTGTGGCAGTTGCCATAGTTCTATTGCCCCAGATTCGTGGTGTTTTTCTTCAAGGTACGTGAGGCTCAATCTATATGTGATAGTAGTATAAAGTGGGGGTACGCATTTAAGAACAAGGAACATGTGGGCAAGGGGAGCTGAGCCCCTCTTCCTTCTTTCAGTTTGTTGCCAGAACTCCTTTTCCTCTAGTTAGGATTCGATACCCGAAGTAAACGTGGTACTTTGAAGCTAGTGTGGTCTCAGATATCCTGAAGAAAAGTGCTTGATGGATGAGGAGCTGTGGGGAGGTAAGCCGTGGGAAGGAAGGGCAGGTTCAGTTTCCCTCTGATACGTGTGTACTCCTTTTGCTCTTAAAATAGGTCTGACACTCCACTTATATGAGATTGGAGCAGACTTAACCCCAATTTAAACCAGTAGTCTGCTGCAGTCTTGACTTTGAGTTTTAAAGGTTGACTTGGAGAAGTCACTATTCCCGAAGTGTCTTTGGGAGGATCTACCACAGAGTTTCTGTGAGCCACTCCTGAGCATGTTGTCTCACAGCAAATGCATCAGAAGAATTCCAGTTACAGGGTTTGTCCATGTTCTTCATTAAGTCCTGAATGTGTTGTTCTAACTCTGTACACGCTTGCATAGGGGAGTGGTATCCTACATCATAATTGTTCCACAGACAGTGGTTAATCAGACTCACTGAAGCCAGTCACTCAAGATTTCATAATGTCCCTGTGGCTGCTTGAGAAGCAGAGTTTGCTACAGAGGTGACTAGTCCCACACATGTTTTTGGTTTACCAACATGGTTACGTATTAGCAAATATCTTGAAGATAACTTCCAACTCTAGTTTAAATCTGGTAGATAAACATGGCTTGGGTGCCTTCCCAACATTAAAAGATTTGAAGAGGTCCTGTCAGACAGTGAGGACTGATACTTACCTGTATTTTTCGCTCCATAAGACGCCCCGGGCCATAAGACGCACTTAGATTTTAGAGGAAGAAAACAAGGAAAAAGGATTCATGTGCAGATTATTGAAAAACTAATGACAAGAGAACAAAATAATATCTCCATACATTTATTTATTTATTAACTGCTTTTTTAACCCTGCATTTCTTAAAAACAATCCAAAACAGGTTATAAAGAAGAATAAAACACAAATTACAATATCGCTGCGGGGATGGGAGGGGCGATATTGTAATTTGAGTTTTATTCTTCTTTATAACCTGTTTTGGATTGTTTTTAAGAAATGCAGAGTTAAAAAAGCAGTAAATAAATAAATGTATGGAGATATTATTTTGTTCTATTGCTATTAGTTTTCCAATAATTTGTACATGAATCTTTTCCCCCTTGTTTTCTGATAACTATTACTGCTTTCACGCAGGCCTACCTGCCTCCTCACCTGCTTGTGCTCTCCGCAGCGAGCCGGCCGCGCTGGCCGCGCTGGTCCCTCGGCGCGCTGGACCCCGCGCTATGTTTTTGGCGGGGGGAAACCAGGGCAACAGGGCTGTTTAAGCCCTGTTGCCCTGGTTCCCCCGCCAAAATCATAGCACGGGGGTCCAGCGCGCCGAAGCAGCTGGATGTGATGTGGCGGCGGCGGCAGCTCCGGCATTGATTCCAGCGGCAGCGGCGGCGGCAGCTAGAGCGGCGCGAAGAACGCTCCGCGCTGCTCAGAAGAGCGAAATCGGGCCGCCCCCGCCAACAGGATCAGGCCATATGTGAGGCGGCAGCAAAGTTTTTTGGGGAGCGGGCAGCCTTGTCCCGCTCCGTGCAGGAGCCCTCCTCTCTTCCGCCGCCCGCCCGCTCGTGTCCCTGTTGCCGGGGGGGGTGCCGCCGCCGCGCCAAAATTTTTGGGAGCGTGCAGGAGCCCTCCTCTCTTCTGCCGCTCGCGTCCCTGCTGCCCGGGGAGGGGGGTGCCGCCGCTGCGCCAAAGTTTTTGGGAGCGTGCAGGAGCTCTCCTCTCTTCCACCGCCTGCCCGCTCGCGTCCCTGCTGCTGGGGGGGGGGCGCTGCCGCCACACCAAAGTTTTTGGGAGCGTGCAGGAGCTCTCCTCTCTTCCACCGCCCGCCCGCTCGAGTCCCTGCTGCCGGGGGGGTGTGCCGCTGCCGCTGCCAAGTTTTTTTCCCTGCAGGAGCCCTCCTCCTGTCTTCCACTGGACCGGTTGGAGGCACGCAGAGGAAGGTAGGGGGGAAATATTTGGTTTTTTTTTTCCAGCATTCACTCAATAAGACGCGCAGACATTTTCCCCTCCTTTTTGGGGGGGAAAAAGTGCGTCTTATGGTGCGAAAAATACGGTACTTCCTTCTGGTAATTTAGAAAAATAGCATAATTTCCCCTTTTCCCCTAATGACTTCCTCAGTCTCTTGACCAGATTACAGATATGAGTAATTCATATATCTTTTCGAGAGTATGAATATCTTTAGAGGATAAGAACATACTTTTTTCCTTGTAATGTCCCATGATCTTGTGAATTTTGTTGCACCGCTAATGTACTGTTAGCATCTGGATTACATTTTTCACTTCAATATGTAATGATGATCTCTAACTTCTGATTCAGTTATTTTTGTCTAACATAATCTAAAAATGCCTTGATATACGATGATAAACAAAAATGTTATGTGCTTCCCACTTCCCCAAACAACATGAAGAAGTCCCAAGGCAGCACTACCTTAGCTTTGTTTCCTTTTGAATAAGAGAGCATTGGAGATTAAAGTGTTTTGTAATATTTGCTTTATTTACAAATACATAGGGAGAACATATGGAAGCAAATAGCTTCCTAAACAGAAGCAGCTGGTTCCTGAATAGTGCTGTTTCAGACAGCTCAAAGGCTATGCTCTCCCCCCACTCTGCTCCAGTTCAAGCCAAAACTCTTCTCTCTCTAAATTCAAAGTGCAAAACTCTGCCCCATCCTGTAGCTGTAGAGAGATTCTAGAAAGATAGGAAACGTTACTGATGAAGTTCCTAGCTGCTCACCAGTTGCCCATTCACAAAAAATCCTAAATTCACTTTAAACAGTTTATTTTTAAGGTACGGTATTCTATATATAATGGATTGCATCCAAATTTGGTCATACCTAAAGACCCATTGAAACCAATGGGTCTACCTTAGTCATGACTAAGGGGCGATCTACACCTGAGGTTTATTCCAGTACTGGATCACCGCTGTGACTTGCGAGGCACACAATGCTCTCCCTTTCCCATTCCGGTTGCATTTCTCTTGCGTTCTTGTTCTTTTTTTCTTCCGTAATTTCCTGGACTACTTTTATTATGACTTTTCTTGTTATTGCAATTCGCATAGTACATGGCTATGTGTGTGCTCACTGGGCACTGCCATTGCCTGTGTTAGCCAATTGTTTTCGAGGGGCGGGACATTCAGTGTTTGGCTTGCAAAGAGGAAGTGTCCTATTGGGTCTTTGCAAAGCAGCAGTAACTCTTGCTTTCCCACCTCCCTCCCTCCCCATGGCTTCTCCAAGTAAATGCTTCTCCCTTTCCCTCCCCTTTGAAAAAATAAAGTTTGGAATGGCTGAAAGAACAACTAGCTGAAAAGAAGCCGAAATGCATGTCTGTTCAGAAGTAAATCACATTATCTTCAATGGCCTTACTCTCTTCCCATCCCCTTCTCCATGATTTTTTTGTGAGGGGGCAGGAGGAGCTGTCCATTTTTTTCTTATTTTTCAAAAACTCCTTCACTAGTTCGCTGCTTCGCACCTGCTCATAGAAAACAGCAACTCTTGCTTTCCTGCCTCCCTCCCTCCTCATGGCTTCTCCAAGTAACTTGGCTCAAAGAACAGCTGAAAACAGCTAAAATGCATGTCTACTCAAAAGTAAATTGCATCATCTTCAATGGCCTTACTCTGAAGTAAATCACATCGACTTCATAGAATCATAGAAAAGTAGAGTTGGAAGGGGCCTACAAGGCCATCGAGTCCAACCCCCTGCTCAGTGCAGGAATCCAGGTCAAAGCACTCCTGACAGATGGCTGTCCAGACTTCAATGGCCTCACCATTGCTTTTGCTTTTGGGTGCACAGGAATGGGGGTACTGGTCCTCCTGGCTTCACCCCATGGGAGGTGGGAGAACAGCAGCAGCGCAGCCTCCCTCTCATCTCTTCCCATCCCCTTTTCCTTCCCCGTGATTTTTTGTGAGGGGGCAGGAGGGGATGTCAATTTTTAAAAAATAATAATAATAAACTCATTCGCTCCTTTGCACCTGCACATAGATGAACAAAAGAACAACAACAGCAACAACAAGTTTTTCTTAAAGGGCCATTTCCCCTGCACACATCACTTTTCAGACTCCTACTACCTCTCCTGCAATTGCATTTTTGTGTGACACATGATCACATTTTCAACATGCTGTATTCATTAGCATGTGCCTCAACAGCGGTGAATGCATTTTGTATAAATACCACAACAGAGATCTCTGATTAACGAAAGGGGCTCTAGTGTAGATTTGCCCCAAGTCCCATTGGTTTCAGTGGGTCTTCTCTAAGTATGGCTAAATCTGGATCCAACCCATTGTGTTATTTCAAGAACTAAGGCTGCCATCCTTACCCACTGACCAGGGACTAAGCATCATTGAACTCAATGGGACTTTTAAATAGACATGTATAAATTGTGATGTACGTTCTAAATCTGAGTTGGATAATAGGTGAATCTGCAAGTGTTATTCATTTTACATTTTTTTCTGAATCTGTATAGGCGAATCAAATATTTGGCATAAATGTTTGTCTTTCATGAGCCTAAATGTAATTGAATATATATTTCAATTTGTTAGAAACTGCTATACTATCCAGAATACTATTATATGCGTTTTCTCCTTTTGCCAAATCTCAAAACATCTGGAATGAATGAAATGTATAATTATAAAAGAGATCAGTCTTTGCCACTGTAAACATTCTTTCTTGTGGCAAATCATAAGAACCTTAATTGCAACTTTTACAGAACATGGTCCTAAAAAGAGGTGAAATGTGAGACATTGGGTAGTATCCAATACTGCCTGCTCGATAGCAGGACTTCCCACTTGCACAGTGAGAACCTAGTGGTTCCTGAAGCAATCAGAAACTAGCTGAAATGCTCCTTTCCAAAAGGGTGTGGATCACCGAAACTCACAGAAGGGAGCTCTGATGATGAGCCCAGTTCCAGAAACGAGCATTTTCACTCATTTCTTGGCTTACTTCAAGAAGCGCTACTTTTTTGTGCAAGTGGTGGGTCCCACTTGCGCAACAGAATCAGCAGAGATGGAGGCAGCCTCATTGGATACCCAGTGTAGGCTCTCAATTTCAAATTTATTTCCATATCAAAAATAATGTAAAAAATAATAAAATTCACGGGCTGCATTCTAATAGAAATGTTAATCAACCAGATAGAGACCCTTAACTTAATATGCACGTATCTTGTAATGTAATACAGTAATACCTTGGATTGCAAGTAACTTGGTTTGAGAGCATTTTGCAAGACAAGCAAATTTTTAAATATTTATTTAATTTTTTTTTACTTGATATACAAGTGACGTCTTGCAATACAAGTACTGTAGTACGACTTAAATTAAAAATCTGTACACATTTTTTGGGGGGGATTTCATTTTGATATAAGAGTGTTTTGGATTACAAGCACATTTCCGGAATTATGCTCTCAATCCAAGGCATGACTGTAAGTGTTCATTTATACTGTAAATAGTAATGAAAGCTTTGAAGGATTATGCAGCTAGTACCTAGTAGTGCTACTCTTTGTAACTGCTCTATCGTGATCTTATCAATACCAATTGCACTCAAGTGTTTTTTCAACCCTTTTGGGATTGCCCCTAACTCTCCGATCACTACTGGAATCACTGTTGTTCTTTTCTCCCAGAGACGCTGTACTTCAATTTTCAAATCCTGATATTTCGTGATCTTTTCAATCTCTTTTTCTTCTACCCGGCTATCACCTGGGATCGCCACATCAATCAGCTTAACTAAGTTTTTCTCAACCACAGTGATGTCTGGGGTATTGTGCTTGAGCTTCTTATCAGTTTAGATTTTAAAGTCCCACAAGATCTTAACCGTCTTTCCTTCATTCTCAACCACCTTTTCAGGTTTATGTTCCCACCAGTATTTCTCAGATGGTATGTGTGGAGGAAGGGGGGGCTGGCTGACCCGCCACAACCCACCCTTTCCTACCCAAAGGACCCAAGACCCCCAGAGATCTCAAGGTACCAGACTGCCAGCCTCAGCTGTCTGCAATCCTACTTGAATCTCTGTTCAGGGACTTGCCTTTTTGACTGTAACCTGGATTTAGTTGCTGAAGCCACAGAGCATCCACAAACACCATGTGGGGTAAAAAACCAAAAGAAGGTTTATTCAGGTAGCATTTTGCAACAAGAATAAGGAAATGAGGGAAGGTCACAAAAATGAGAGAGACGCTTTGGTACAAAGTAATAGAGCTGCAAAATAACAAAACCTACTGATTCCTTATATCTCCCAGGCACACAACTAGTTACCTGGGGGTCAGTTCTCTTCAGGGTTGGGTCCAGCACAGCCTTGCCGCCCGGGGAGACTACACACCTACCCGAAGGTCCGAGATAGGTACCCCTCCACAAGGCTTGCCTTGCCAAAGCCCTCATTCAGCTAATTTCACCAGGAGCTACCTGGGGTCGGATCCTGAGGCCGCCCAAAGGCTTGGACCTCTGTGTGGCTTGCCGCCATTGCTCCACAGCCAGCAACCACGCGACGACAAAGACACAAGACTCACACTTTAGAATATAATTCTTCCCCCCTCCCCCTTTCTGCAGCTCCGCTGCTTCCAGCCAATCAGGATGCACTTCACCTGGCCAGGCAGCGGAGGGGGACTCATGACTCATGGCATTTGCACTTGAAAGCCGGGTCTCCGGCTTTTCAGGACTTTCAGGCGCCATGCCCCACCCCATACTTTATGCACATTTCACCTCCTCCCAGCCCCCAACCGGCCTTACTTGGTTTACACATGAGGAGGCGTGTGCGTGTGTGTGTGTGTGCAGGAACCCTCAGAGGCTCTTTTCTTCATAGTATGTCATAGTTCTTGCACAAATTCCAGGGATGATGATGATGATGATGATGATTGATGGCCACACAATGTTTTTGCTTCTGAGCTGGGAGTCTAGATGTTCTCTAATATTTAAATTAAAGGACTGGTTTCCTTATCAATTTTAACATGTTGCATGAACTTGTCCTAATAATCAAAATGCACGATATAACTATAGTACAAGAAATTGATTAATATTGATCTGTAATCCTTTTGTAGATTACCAAAATGTACTAGCGGAATGATAGAAAAAGACGACTTCCTATATGACTTAACAAAAATATGTAAAGGCAAGATACAGAAAAGTCTTCATGATAGCTCTCTAGTGACGGACAGAGTTTTATTTGAAATACTAGTAATTCCCGAGTTCTTAAGTATTTTCTGTACAGTAATTGCTGTCTCAAGAATAAGAGCCAAGCAATGACGACTTCTGCCTAATGTGTTATGTGGAAAACATTTTAAGAATGGTTTTTATTACTAAAATGCTTTTCTAATGACCTATGATGATTCACTTTTGTTTAAGTCTTCTGAAAAATTGTTGTAAACGTTTCTGCTGTCACAGAAACTGCAACATACCAGTGCACCATGCTTTTCTGAAGATCACATTTTAGATCTGGAAATAATCATAGAAGATCTTTCTAAGAATGCATTTACAGATGGTAGTGAATAGTTCTGGTAGTCAGATCCCATTTCCTGAGCACTTATAATCTTGTGGTACATTCTGAAGGCAATTTAAAAACATTTGATCTTCTTGCATGTATAAAAATGGTATCTTTTAGTGTGTGGTCAAGCTAAGAACATAAGAAGAACCATGCTGGATCAGACCAAAGGTCTATCTCTAGTCCAGCAGTCTGTTCACACAGTGCCCAATGAGCTGCCCATGAGATCCCACAAGCAGGACATGACTGCAACAGCACCCTTCCACCCATGTTCCCCAGCAAATTGGTGCACATAGGCATACTGCCTTTGATCCTGGAGGTAGCATAGGGCCATCAGGCCTAGTAGCCATTGATAGCCTTCTCCCTGAATTTGTCCAATCCCCTTTTAAAATTGTCCAAATTGGTGGCCATCACTACATCTTGTGAAAGTGAATTCCATGAACTGATACATTCAGAAATTCAGAAATTAAAACTCTGAGTCCCCAGTCTGAAGCTCTGTAAGTGCTCTGAGAACTCAGTGAGCATGGGCTGCTCAATTCATTTCACCACATACCTACATTAGACTAATTGTTTTCAAATTTTAGCAATATGTCTATTTTCATAATAGGCAGGAGAAAAGTCTCTATACTGGTGGGTCTATATTGAGGTGCTGCAACAGCTGGCTGGTTGAGCCTTGTGGCGCACCATTTTACATGAAAGAGTTTTTTTCATAACTTTTAGTAGCAGTGAGCTGAACCAGCTGAACCAATCAAGTCACTCCCTTTGGGGGAATGCATCCATGGAGAGCACAGGAACAGTGGGTCATATGCTAATTTATACCTATAGGTGCAAATTTATACTTAACACCTTGTCACTTATGTTTTTGTCATTGTGGATCAGATGATTTTGAGGACCTTCCTTCATTATTTGTTTGATTGTTCTTTGACAGAAGACATTAGGGAAAATATCTTGTTGGCTTGCTAAAAATTGGAACAAACTGGTCAGTTTGCCAGTAGACGTCTTACTTTTCAACAAGGTCATAAAGGTCTTGAGAAGAGTCACCACTTTCCTAATGGCATTAGCTAAAGCCCTGACTAGACTTAGTAAGGCAGATGAAATAGATTGTATCGGAGACAACTGAGTGTTTAATGTTTAATTTTAGCCTTATATGTTTTATTTTGGTTTGGTCAATAGACACTTTTATAAAAGTTGGGAATTAGTATTGGGGAACTTTTATTATTAATTTCAGTTTGTCAGTTCTGAATTATCAGTAATTTTCATTGATCTATGTTTAATTTGTCTCTGTTTACTTTTGTAATCTGGATATTTTATTTCTGTTGTATTGTGATTGCCTAGGGTTATAAACAATGAACTGAACTGAACTGAAATAATTACTAGGATTTATTTAAATTTCACAGAAGGCAAAGTCAGCCAATTACTTTCTCATCCAAATCACTTCAAATAAAATAAATGCTTCAGTTAATTTGTACCCCATCCCAGATCACACCAAATTAGTAGTTTTTTCCCCAGTGTTGGACTGGGACTCAGGAGATCCGGGTTCTAGTCCCCGCTCGGCCTTGAAACTCACTGGGTGACTTTGGGCCAGTCACTGTCTCTCAGCCTAACCTACCTCACAGGGTTGTTGTGAGGATAAAATGGAGAGGAGGAGGAGGAGGATTATGTAAGCCGCCTTGAGTTCCTTGCAGGAAAAAAGGCGGGGTATAAATGTAATAAATAAATAAATAAAATATCTTGCTGTCCCTTACCCCACTTCTCTAATTTTCTCTCCTGGGAAAAAAAATTGCCCTCACCTCAGCAATTAAACTTAGAAGAAAAGCTTCCACTAATACCAATGAATGTTTTTCCCCCAAGCTTAATTGCCATGCGGGAAGGGGGATTTGGCGGGGGTTGTTCCAGCATGTGGGACAGGTTAACCATTCCCTCCCTAGCTGCAGTCCTCCTTGAGAATTGCCCCCTGCATGGCAATTAAGCCAAGAAAGAAATCTTCCATTAGCACCAGTGGACATTAAGGGCACTAGGAAATAGATCCAGAGCCCTGGGAAATTGATTCAGGGCTGGGACCCAATGGCCCCAGGCCTAGCAGTGCCCATGGGAGCTGTGGAGGGCTGGTCTTTATGCCACTCTTGTGCCCGCATGGGCTATTGTAAGAGATTAAGAGCAGGTTTCAACCCTTCTTCTGCTCCCTGTCACCATGCACAGGTATGAACAACCAAACCAGGAGATCCCAGCAGTATTTGGGCTCTTCCTGACCACGGAACATTGAATCCTGTTTAAGAAACCTCAGGATCAGGACAGATTCTAGTTTGGTTGTTACATCTCCCAGGGAATACATGAGCCAGAGGCTTGATCTGGACTGCAGCTTCTGGTGAGGAGAGTGATTTGCTGGTTGAAAAAATGTTAGCTCCTTTCCCCTGAATTATACTTGACTTTTTTATGTACCAGTTCAAAATTTAAGTGTTTATTTCTCTAGGTTTTAGGGGAACAGTGTACTGTTTGTGATTTGTGAGAAAGCTTAATTTTGCTCTAATGTTTGCACTTCAGGGGGAGGTTTGAAAATGGTGACCTTCTTAACAGAACAAAACAAAATGTATACTTTCACACGCCACTATGCGTTAATAATTTATTGTCTTTTACTAAAGGAACACCTGCTAACTTGGAACATGCTATATAATTATAGCTTTTCAAGGACATCTGCAACCACAAAAAATGGTCAAAAGTGTCTGTCCAACAAATGTTCAGCAAGATTTTCAGGAGACTATCTCTCCTATTCCACAATGAAGCTATTATAGATTTTAAAAATTTATATAGAATAATATCCAACACATGGCATCCCAGGCGTAATCAAAAATAAGACTAAATCTTAAGATATTTTTATCTTGGCTTTTTTAAAAAAGCAGTGTACAATTCAGTTAGCTCTGCCAGCTGCATTTTTTTTACCATTGGAGTGGTACTCCTAGAACATTTTCTTGGGTTTAAAATATTGAATATGTTTGCAGTAAAAGTTAATTGGCACATTTAACCATTCAGTGGAAATTCTTCTAAAACCCATATATAATACTTTGAATGATCCATTATGGTACTGATGTAGAACTTGTTAAGATCCTTATGTTTCTTTGTTTAAACCTTTTGTAAATGCCTTATTTCCCCAGGCCTGCAAATCGTGTCTTCCATGCATCTGATGGTCCATGGGATCTTATGCCATAATAAATGTATTAGTCTTTAAAGTGCCACAAGACGTGTGTGTGTGTGTGTGTGTGTGTGTGTGTGTGGTGCGCGCGCTGATATTAAATAGGAGAGGGGATCCAAAATTAACTCTGCCTGTTTTCCCCAAGCATCCTTTCTGTGATAAGACTGTCCTTCTGGCTTCCAGTTACTAAGGTTATAAGATTTCTTGATGAGTCTCAAACAATCATATTGTTGATAACTTACTAAATTTTTAGATGGTGAGTCTTAAACTCTGTTTCCAGGTTGCCTTTCTCAGACAGCATTCTGTACAATAACCTGGGGTGACTATTCATTTTGATGAATGGTAGTGGTGATTGAAATAACTACAAATATGTGATAATGTTGTTGTGCATCCCCACCTCTTTGTTTAATGGGAGCATGATATTTAGACTAGGGATGTCAGGGAAATCTGTAACGGATTCAATTGAGTTCGGATTTCTGTGAATAAGACCTGTAGATTCCACAGCGAACCAGCTTTTAACATGTGTGGCTTCAAAATACTTGCAGTCCGCTGTTTTACCTGGGTGGGGGGATTTGCACAAGTGCGCATTTGCAAACAGGAACTAAATTATTGTACACTCCTAGGTGTCTTATATCTACTCTGTTAAGAAATAAAAGATAAAAGATTGTGAGCCTGAGGGCAGGGACTGTCTTATTATTAATCTTTGTAAGCCACTCTGAGAGCCTTTTCTGGCTGAAGAGCGGGGTATAACTGCAATAAATAAATAAACACTAGAAACCTGCTACTATATTACAATCTATATTTTCTAAATAAAAGTATTCCAGCCCACAAGTTTGTACTTTTAAAAAATGCTTTTTTAAAAACAAGCCTGTTGAAATCTTGACTGCTTATTTGATTCTCAAATAATTAGATTTAACACACACAGTCCTCTCAAAATTACTGTGTCTGAATGTGGAGGACAGGATTTGCATATAGGCTACTTTTCTTTCTTTGTACTTCACATCAATGCTTTCTTGGTGCTGAATATGCAGAATGTTGGCCCTTAACTGCTTTGAAAAACTGTTCCTTCAAGAGCAGCAGATGGAAGAGGTCAGAGGCTTACATTCTTCCTATTGTTCCCTCAGCCTCAGTATTGTTAAGATTAATCTTTATTTCCTCCAGTCTTCACACAGAGTTCTCTTCTATCACATTTTGAAAACAAAAATTAATTGGTTACTGTTTAGCTGAGTAAAAGAGCAGACTTTTTAGATTAGTCTTCATATATGTATTTTCACAAAAGCATAACTTTTCAACTTTTGTTTAGGTAAATGGTGATTCTGACAGTTCGGTGTTGTTGCTTTCAGTCACCTAATCGAAAGGAGAAGTCAGCCAATCTCCTGAAATAAAAATATATAAATTGGTAAACAACAACAAACAACCTGATATTTAGTATTGTTAAAAAAATTAAAAAAAAACATTTTCACTGACGTTTGTAAATTCATTACTAATTGACTTTCATAGTTCTTCATTTGGAAATATTTGGAAATATTGCAATCCCATTGTTCTATAACATCTTTAATATTATGCTAACACTTGAGAATAAGCCTCATTGACCATTGTAGGACCTGTTCTAAGAAAGCATAGGGTAGAGCTGCATCCTGCTGACCTAAATGTCAGACATTATCTGATATTTCTGATCCTTGTTTTAGGATAGAGTACAAAAGCAACATTCTTGCAAGTGATGACACTGAAGTATGTTGCACTGGCATAGCCAGTGGTCTCAGGATTGTGATCAATATTTCTACTGCTTTTGATGTATCTAATCTTCATCTGTTCCTGCAGCCAGTGCTACTTTGTATTGTAATCTTGTTATGGTTCTTAAGCTTATCTCCATCAAAAGAAGTCAGCTTCAGAATGGCAGATAATATAAGCAAGTTTTAGTCTTAGCAATCAGTCTGTGAAATACACTCGCCAGTCCTTCTTGGAGCTATACCTTCCTTTTTCTTTCCCCATTACTGTTTCTATCTGCTGTTGCCAACATGTTAAAAACACTTCTTTTAAGAGAGAGTTATATCTTTAAAATATATTGGCCTATATAAAGTCAACAAGGAAAGTCCCTTTCCTGCTATTACTTATGCAGGGCATGCTTAACATAATATTGCATACTGGATGACACAAATTTTCTTAATGGTGTGTGTGTGTGTGTGTTGCAAAAACATGCCAGTTCCTAATGTACCCAGTTCAAATCATGCACATTAGGAAGGAGAGAAAGACTGGCAGTGGTCCAACAGATTTATTCTCGAGAATTGGAGATACAGGAGTATATAACACTTCAAAGCTGCATCTCAACATAGATGCTGAAACCCTATCAATTTATACAGTATCTTCTGACGCAATCCCACGCATGCGCCGTACTAACAGGAATTTCTAGCTGAGAAAGGGAAAAATACAGAAAGGTAAACAAAATCTTAAACATGCATACTAAGCAACTGGAACAGAGGTAAGTCAGGTCATACTAACCCCTTCAGTCCCCTTTAACCCACTGTCTTTAGCTAGCTCAAGGAAAAAAAGATAGCAGGACAGCAACATTCCTATCTTTGTCTCATAGTCTAAACATCATTCTAAGCAACAGGCAGAAAGGAGAGAGAAGCATTTCATTAATTTGAACTGAATTAGTTACTGAATTTTTACAACGTGTGTGTGGGGGGGGCAGTTTTGAAAATATGCTGACTGTTCAGTTTTGGCCCACAAGAACTGAGTTGGGGTGAAATTAGAAAATTAACTTCCATGTGTATTGCCATCACTCTCCTTATTCTCTGTTGGTGCCTCTGCCCAGTTTGGTGCCTCATCAGTCCCCTGCACTACAGCATACCCCATTCAGGAGGGCCCCATTCAGGGGACCCTAACCTTCAGGAGAGGCTTTTCAGGGGGTCCTGGGTGCTGCCAGAGGATAGAGGGGATAGGGAAGTCATTCCTCAAATTCCATTCTTCCAGAGTGACATTGGATACAACATAGTGGTTGGGTTCAACTTCACACAACACTTTAAGCCCACAGAGGCTTAAAACAGGCAGAGTTAATTTTGGATCCCCTCTCCTAATTAATACTAACACACACACACACACACACACACACACACACACACACGTGTCTTGTGGCACCTTAAAGACTAATACATTTATTATGGCATAAGATCCGCCCAAAGCTGTCATTTGCACTTATCACACACACACACACACACACACACACGGCACAGGGGATTCCCTCTGGTTTTGCCACTTCCCGAGGTGCTATCAACTTGGGGTAAATGGCAAAAATGAGGGGACAGTTGGGGCTTTCCAGCACCCCAAAAAAACACCTGGGATCCTGCATGGAAGGGGAGGCAATTGAGGAGGTGCCCCCAACACCCTTTCTTGCAGGATCTTGAGGTTTTTTGGCGGGGACTTGTGCCTCTGGGTTATCCACACTTGGGAAAGTGTGGGCACCCCAGGGGGACATGAGCTCCCCCCCAAAACCCAAAGATTCTGCTGCAAAGGGTGCTTTCCACTCCCCCCCTTTAAAAAAATGTAAAAGAAATAGCAGTGGGCTACAAAGTTCCAATTTGGCATGGACATTGTGTCCATTCAGACAAATGTGCAGCTGAATTGGAACTTTGCAGCCCACTGCTATTTTTATTTTTAACATTTTTTAAAATAAAAGTTGGGGCAGAGTGGAAAGCACCCTTTGCTAGCCAAGAGCAGTAGCCCTTTTTTTGCCACTCTTGCTAAGGCACTCTTTCCTTTTAGCTTCTCAGTTGGTTAGCCTGTTGTCCAGGTTCAGACAACACACTAAACCTACTAGGGTTTTCTTAACCCTACTGCAAGCCTTGTCTTAGCAGTGTAGTTTATAAGCCACGCCAGATTGGTTTATAAACCACCATGCAGGGTTCAGACAACACACTAAGCCACTCTGCCACTTAACCTACTGAGGCTTAGCGTGTTGTGTGAACCCAGTCAATAATTCCAGTGTTCTCAATATCAGACTTCTCTAGTACACTTTCATATTAGTGATTGATTTGTTCCAGAATGGGAACATAAAAGCTGGCTTATTGGTCTATCTAGTTCAGTACTGCCTACACAGATTGGAAGCAGCTTTCCAGGTTTTCAGTGAGGAGTCTTTTTGAGCTGTACTTGGAGGTGCTAGGAATTTGCATGGAAAGCTTGTGCTCTACCACTGAGCTATAGCCCTTTCCCCAGAATGGAAATACTTAGATTCCTTAGCTGGAAATAGTCTTTGAAATTTATTGTACTCTTTTAGGCACATCATTTTTTTCTTAAAGTAAGAATCATGCGAATGTGTGTTGGAAATTATGGTCACTGTTCAATATAACTAGTAAGTATTTTTAATTCAATTTAGTGTCATACAGTTTGCTGCATATGTATACTGCAAGTGACTAGCTGTGGTTAGTAAGTGTGTAATGTATCTATAGTATTGTTTAGTGCCATGATTATTAACTAATGTTGCAGTCCTATGCATATTTAGACAAAAATAAATCCTACAACTACCAGCATCCCCCAGATAGCATAGCTGGCTGGGGAATGCTGGGAGTTGTAGGACTGATTTCTGTCTAAACATGCATAGGATTGCACCCTAAATTTTGTTTTTAATTGTATATTGAAGAAAATCTCCCACTTCCATCCTTAGGCCAGGTCAGTGTTGTTCAGTTTTCTATTAGAGCTTGTTAAAAAAAAATGTTGCAAAGCCTACTAGGTGTGGGAGGTTACCAGGAACAATAACAATTTTGTACTTCTTCCTTATAGTGCCAACTTCTGTCTGTATCTTTGTAAACGAGTATGTCATTTGAGACGGGATTAGTTAGGAGCAGGTCCAAAACCTGCTGTGTCATGCCATGCGATTTCTACATAATGCTGTGTTTGTTTCTAAGCTGAATGTTTGTGAGGCAATATTTTCAGTGCAAAAAGGGCTTTGGGGGTCCTGATTATTTTTACCTGAGAAGTCCCTAAAAGCATAACACTTGCCTATTTATTTTATAGGACTATAATGTTTCAATCAAATGATCTCTATGGTGGCTTACAACAACACATTAAAACAATACCAAATATGCATACACACCCTTTTTCTCTGGTAGAGACCAAGCTACTGCTGTCACAGAACAACTGGCAGTTAAAACAGGTTTTTGGCAGGGATCAAAACTGCTAGCTGGGAGTAGGCTGGTCTTCTGTGTTTGTTACACATTACTCCTTCTCTGGCCAATGGCTGGGAGTAGGGTAGTCTTTGGCTTTTCTTACATATTGGTTCACTGCTGTTTGCAGCTGAAGTCAGTGCCCATTTTTGTTTGAAAACAGTCCTCCTTCCTACTAACAGTGACAAGGCCAATATGTGGCTTATGCTGGCTCAGCTTGTCTGAGCGTGGAAAGCTAAGCAGGGTCAGGCCTGGCTATTACTTGGATGGGAGACCCGTCCTCTAGTTTCCTGCATTGAGCAGGGGGTTGGACTCGTCATAGCCTTGTAGGCTCCTTCCAGCTCTATGATCTATCTATCTATGACACATAATGGTTAGCTTCAGTTGCCTTTAGTGCAGGGGTGGGCAACTTGTGACCCTCCAGATGTTTTGGCCTGCAACTCCCATCAGCCCTAGCCAAATAGCGAATGGTGAAGGATTATAGGAGTTGTTGGCTGAAACATCTGGAGGGCCACAAGTTGCTCAGCCTTGCTTTAGTGTCATCATTACTCAGAAGACACCCTCTCTACCTGGCCAAAAAAGGGAGTATATTTTGCAGAGGGGGAAATGTTAGCAAAATGTACCTTCAGCCCTAATATTTATGTGCTTAGCAGAGCTTTGCATTATAGATATAAAGTAAAATCCAACATAAGTCCTACTTAGAGTTGACCCATCAACTCCCATCAGCCCTAGCCAAATAGCGAATGGAGTATGAATGGGTCTTGTCAATAATAATGACTGAAGTCCCATTCATTTCAGTGGGTCTACTCTAAGTAGGACTTATGTTGGATTTTATCCATAGAAAGAGGATATGAAGACAATCCACATAAGATCATGTGTAACTGCATAGAGCTTTGTAATCTTCAAGGCGATTTTTAAAAAAATTAACTACTTTTTGCCGTCTTTCTGGAATTGCATCATTTAATCATAGTAAAATATAAGTATTCCATTTGAACCTAATATAAACAAATTGAGTGAAGAGAACCAAAGAATAAATCTGTTTCTTTCTGTACTCAAGAACTGAAGAAACAAGCTACAGTAAGCTTGCTATATTTTTAAACCTATGGAAGGACTTACCTATGCACTCAGGTGCCATCTTCACCATGAAAGCACTGCAGATTGCTTTTCAAGGTTCCCCGAGTTTAAAAACAGCTTTCATTATGGGGGAACTGTTAGAATCAAGTGTAGATAAAGTCTCTCTGAGGCCATAGCATTAGATAACATGTTCTATAAATTAAGAACATACTATAATGTAACTGGCAAGTATTATTATTGAAGTTCAGTGATAAACAATTTGTGTTTGATCATCTGTGTTGCTAAAAGCTAACAGAAAATCTAATAATATGATATCTTTTTCATTGATTTACTAGAAGTATAAATTTCTTTTCTTGCTCTTTATAATAAATATAAATCATTATGCCACTTCATGTTAAGAGAGTATGAGGTAATCATTCTGTTCTGATAATATTTCTTTTTCGCAGTAGAATATGTAATAGATTTTCAATTCCGAGTCTGCTTAATATATATCATTCACTTTTATAAGCATTTATTTTTATTTATTTATTTATTATGTTTATACCCCACCATTTTTCCTGCAAGGAACCCAGGCGACTTATTTTTATTTTTTTATTTTTTTATTTATTTCATTTATATCCCGCTCTTCAGCCAGAAAAGGCTCTCAGACGGCTTACACAAATTAATAAGACAGTCCCTGCCCTCAGGCTCACAATCTAAAAGACATGAACACAAAACATCAAGGAACACTGAACATAATATTAAAAAATAATAATAATCTACAGAATATATAAGAACAGCAATACAAGTTAAAAAAATATCAAAAAAACACTAAATATTCAAAAAATACAACAGAAATAATTAAGATAACAACAAACAAACAAAGGCAGGAGCAGCAGCAGCTTTTGTGACTGGAGTCGGTCAGGCCCCACCCTCCCCGGCCAGGTGTAATGAGCCAGGGAAGCAGGGACCAGGTCTTGCAGGACTCACAGCTAGATGGTCTCCAGGCACCTTCAGCAGCAGCAGCTTTTGTAGCTGGAGTCAGTCAGGCCCCACCCTGGCCAGGTGTAATAAGCCAGGGAAGCAGGGACCAGGTCTTGCAGGACTCACAGCTAGATGGTCTTACATAATCCTCCTCCTCCTCTCCATTTTATCCTCACAACAACCCTGTGAGGTAGGTTAGGCTGAGAGTCAGTGACTGGCCCAAAGTCACCCAGTGGGTTTCATGGCCGAGCGGGGTCTAGAACCCGGATCTCCCGAGTCTCAGTCCAACACTCTCACCACTACGCCATACTTACTATAAGCATATAGTATATACAGTAATACCTCGGATTACGAGTAACCCGGATTTGCGAGCTACTCGTAAGACGAGGAAAATTTTAGCATAAATTTAAATTTGAAAGACGAGCAAGTCTCGCAACACGAGCCGCTGCCGCTTTCAAATTTAAATTTATGCTCTCGCTCAGCTGGCGCCTCGCGCTGCTGCGCCGCCGCTAGCCGAGTGAGTGGCCACACCGTGCCTCGCCTCCACGGGGCTCCCAGCCGCGCTGCGTCTCGCTCTGCTGGCGCCTCGCGCGCTGCCATGCCGGCTCCCGGGCAGGGAAGCGGCACGGCAGCGCGAGGCGCCCGCAGAGCGAGGGGCCGCGCCGCGTCTCCTTTGCCAGCTGGCGCCCAGCGTGCTCCCTGCCTTAGCAAGCGGCGGCTCGCCTCTCTGCTGGCGCCTCATGCGAATGTGTGTTGGAAATTATGGTCACTGTTCAATATAACTAGTAAGTATTTTTAATTCTATTTAGTGTCATACAGTTTGCTGCATATGTATACTGCAAGTGACTAGCTGTGGTTAGTAAGTGTGTAATGTATCTACAGTATTGTTTAGTGCACGCTGCCATGCCGGCTCCCGGGCAGGGAAGCAGCACAGCAGCGTGAGGCGCCCGCAGAGCGAGGGGCTGTGCCGCGTCTCCTTTGCCAGCTGGCGCCCAGCGCGCTCCCTACCAGCGTGCTCCCGACTGCCAGCGCGCTCCCTGCCTAGCAAGCGGCGGCTTGCCTCTCTGCGGCGAGCCGGCGCCTCCGTCACTTCCTGGGCCAGATGTGACGGAGGCGCCGGCGGCGGCTCGCCGGAGAGAGGCAAGCCGCCGCTTGCTAGGCAGGGAGCGCGCTGGCAGTCGGGAGCACGCTGGTAGGGAGCGCGCTGGGCGCCAGCTGGCAAAGGAGACGCGGCGCAGCCCCTCGCTCTGCGGGCGCCTCGCGCTGCCGTGCCGCTTCCCTGCCCGGGAGCCGGCATGGCAGCGCGCGAGGCGCCAGCAGAGCGAGGCGCGGCCGGGAGCCCAGGAGCCGGCACATCAAAGCGAGTTTCCCCATCAGAAATAATGGGAACTCCGCTGATTCGTTCCACAACCATTTAATCACTGCTTTGCCGGCTCCTTCCATGGGGCTCCCTGCCAGGGAGCCGGCAAAGCAGTGATTAAATGGTTGTGGAATGAATCAGCGGAGTTCCCATTATTTCTAATGGGGAAACTCGCTTTGATGTACGAGTATTTTGGATTACGAGCATGGTTCTGGAACGAATTATACTCGTAATCCAAGGTACTACTGTACTCATTTTATTATCATTATGTGCCTATTTCAGTATTGTACATTCACAATATTGTGCATACTAAAGCAGAAGGCAGATTAGTATTTCATAGATCTATTTCTTTTTGTTTAGCTAGCAAAACAAGTGTTTGCCTTTCCTAATATAAAGATTTTGTGTATGCTTCTTTGTCTTGTTAGAAAAGCACACATTGTATTATAACTGCTTTCAAAATGCTACCACCTTGATGTGTTTCCATGAATAGGATGGTAAAAAAACAAACCCAGTAGATTGAAAATAAACTATAAACTATCATCTAAAGGCAGTTGAATAATTCAGTTTCTCTTTGTGAGATTTAGAGAGAAATTCATTTTAATAAATTACTACTAAAAATGTTTTTGTCAATAGTATGCTGACATAAAAGTTTGCCAATTCTATTCCAGCTAGAAATTTGCATAAAACTTAGGTGACTGTTGGGGGATCTTGTGACAAAATGTACTTCCATTTTGTAACTTTGATACACCGACCTGGTTTGCATGTTGTCATGGGTGGTTGGAAATGCAGCAGGAACAAGCATGCATGCTGGTTCCCATGTGCCCATCTGCTTCGATAACCCAGTGTTGTTTGTGTGATGTCCAAACCCAGAACCCTGGGGTGTTGGAAGACAAAAAACCCTAGTTTGAACCCAAGGGCAGTCCCCACTCTGCCGTCACTAGTTCCATTGCACTTGCTGGACCCACCACTTACGCAATTGAGCTTTTGCACTTCTAAAAATAAGCCTGGAAATTAGCAGGAACACTAATTTCTGGATTGGGACAGGTCAGCAGAGCTCCCTTCTGCGAGCTCTGCTGACCTGCCCCTTTCTGGAAATGAGCATTTTGCTTGTTTAGGATTATTTTTAGAACTGCAAAAGCCCTGTTGCGCAAGCAGTGGGTCCCATGAGTGCATGGGCACAATAGGATACCACCCTAAGTGTGCTAACTGGGTCATTGTATATGCAGAAATGTAAACACTAGGGAATGGTCAGGATTTCATTGTTAACGGTATAATTACTAAGGTCCAAATTACATGTTACATGGAAATGCATATGATAGTAATCCAAGTGGGACTTTAAGGCTGCAATCCTGTACACACTTACTCAGGTGTAAGCCCCATTGAACTTAATAGGACTTATTTCTGAGTAGATTCATATAGGATTGTGCTGTACATGTGAAATCTGTTTTCCATGAAGTTGGTAGACAACAGTCATGCCCTTAACCTTTCCCCACCTGTAGTTTGCCAACTCCAAATTCATCCCAGTAGCTGCCTGCCTCTCCATGGCTTTTTTTAAATGCAGAGAACGCATCTGAATTTAAAATAGCACATAATGGCATTCACCAACAAACTAATGATTATTGAAGATAGAGATTTTTTCCCCTGTGATAGGATGCTTTTAAAATTCTGCCTAGTTTAAAAGTTCATGGCAACCGTGTGCAATGGATTAAAATATGCCTTTGTCTGAAGTAGACTACTATTGTTTCTTGCTAACAGTGCTGGTATTCTGTTAGTGCGAGGTAGAATTTAGTAAGCCTATAAGCTGTCTAAAATATTTGTACTTGAACTGGCAGATTGGCTTTAATGCGCTTGAGTTTTATTTTTATTTTTAAAGAAATGGGATATGTGTAGAAAATTCTTGGCCTTTCCCAGTCCATAGGTGGCAATGTGAACTATTAGCTTGGGAACTCTATATATTTCAATTTTATATAGAAATATGACTGTATTCAAGGGCTAATATATAATTTCTCTATGTAGAGCCATAGTGTGGAATCCAGAGAAACCTTTGTATGAGGACTTCAATAGAGTATCTGCTGATTTCTCCTTGTTGGTGCGTGTGTGCGTGATGTGGCAGAGTGCGTGTGCGCATGGGAGATTTAAAATCCTGTCTGTGTGCTAGCAGAGGCCTGTTATTCCACACACAGATCTTCCAGATCTCAGCTCCCCCCTTTACGCAGCGTGCAGCGTGTTGTGAAGATGCCAGCCCAGCCTGCCTGTAATCCAACTTGCTTCCAGCTTCCCCGTTTGCAGATTAATCCATGGAGTCAGGAAACACTCTGTAACACCACAGGTCTAATTCTACCTGTTTATTCACTTAGCAAGTAAAGTTCTACAGAGTATACATTTCCTAGTTACAGTCCATGTGCAGAGTATAAATGCATAGCAAGCATTACATCCAGTGGAGTAAGTTGAGCTTCACTCCACCTCAGCAAAGAAGTTACATTGTGGCAGTGACAAAAGTCCAGCAAAAAGAACAAAGGAGAAGAGAGAAAGCAGTCCTACCTCTCTCTAAGATGGCTTCAGACAGAAAACAAGTTAGCACGTCATCAGAACATACAAACCATGTGACTAGCTCATAATGCTCCCACGGTCTAGGCTTCCCATGCGAAAAACACGAGAACCCAGAAAGACATAACAAACTTGTTTACAGCCATTCTGTTCTTTCCATGTGTAAACAGTGTGCTACAGCTGGTGAAGTGATACATATCACAACACTCCTATCCAACTACTTCCCCTTGTGCCAAAACCCATCCCATTGGAGCATACCCTGACCCTTTGGTGGGTTCAAGGGGCTGAAGTGGGAAAGTCCTGTTGCATGAGCAGAACTCTGATCACAATACTGCCCATATCCTTCACCAATAAATTGTCTAAGGAGAATGTGTGTGTGTTTGAGCAAATACTTTGATTTCCTTGCAGCCATCAATCTGCATAAAACTTCTGTGAGCACTGTAGGATCAGGCCATGTCTTGTGACTACTTTTATGTACATTTTGAAATTTTGCAGTTTGTGTATCTTCAGAAATGAAATAAATTTGCAGCTTTGGAATGTGAAGTACCAGTATTGGGATTGAGGAATGTGGTAGTGTTAGGAGAAAGCTACCTTATGTGGAAGGTGACTGGGAACAATCAGGTTATTCTGCAAGTCTGCACTCATTGTTTCAACAATCTGTTGCTTCCACTGGCCTTTCTGGTACAATGTGTACATCCTAAGCTGAAGACAGGAGAGCCCACTGCACCAAAAGACAGGACCAGCTACCAAAAGTGGGGAAACTGATACCTATATGAAACCAGTGTCCTTTATTTGGGCCAACTAAATCCTGACTTTGTGTCTTTTTAAGATTATTATAAGTTCTGCCTTGCCAAAGTTGGGAGTCAATTAGAATACAGAAATAGCCGTTATTATCCTTTACTTGCAGGAAAAATAAGGTCACAGGCCAGAGCACCACAGTACTAGTTCCAGGCACCTGCAGGGCCGGATTAAGAGCATTATGGGCCTGGTGCTGAGGATTTTGGTGGGCCTTTTTATGGAAATAAATAAAATGAAGACGCAATTTTATATTAAAACAAATTAAATATTTTAATTACCATTAAAGTGCCAAAACTCAAAAACTCCTGCAGCTCATCAGTAAGGGTCTTCCCAATTTCCCCCAAATTATTTATTAAAAAAGAAAAAGCAGCCACAACAAAAAGCCAGGAAGCTTTGCTTGACCAAGAATAATTGTGTTGTTCTTGTTGCTTTGTTTCGTTTTTGTTTTTTTGTTAAACTAGCATTTGAACAATTGAGCTGCGAATCAGAAAGATCTTTTGCTCGAGGCTGGAGAGAGAGGTCCCTTCTAAATCTGAATATTACAGACCCTAGCAAGCCCCCCATGTGCTTCAAAGAAATGTAGTAACAGTGATTGAAATGCAAAAACCTACCGAAATGCTAATTTGAGAACAACAGTTCTTGCTAGGTCTTGCCTCAAGCCTGTAATGCAGATGTGCTTAGAACACCTTTCTAATCTTGAAAAAATCATTAATTATGCTGAATGATAACGATCAGAGCTAACTCAAATCGTGCCCCCCCCCCGCGCGTCCCTATTGTGGGCCTATTTTCTGTTATGGGCCTGGGGCTGCAGCTCCAATCGCCCCTATCTTAATCCGGCCCTGGGCACCTGGAAGGACTTTTTTGTGTGTGCTTTTTTAACAGCAGCCTCATGTACTGCATGGCTTGCTGTCCTCAAAATACATGTTTTGGTTTCCTGCAAGCTGCCTTCTCCCTCCCATCCACCAACCCTTGGTCACATTCTCCTTTGTAAGCACAATCCCTTGGGGTTATGATCAGTGTGCTTAATCCACATCTTAATTGGCTTCACTCTTCCTATAGTTGATAGTTTCAAATAAGGAAATGAATTTAAATGTTTAATTGTATGAAACTGGTTTTGCAGTATCTTCAAACTTATGAGATCTTAAAATGGATAACATTTCATTTCAGTTTTCCTAATAAATGTGAAATAAATTATGCAGACATGTACACTTGCTTTTTAAAATACTTGCAGGGCTCTTTCATTTTTTAAAAAAAAATATGTTATATGGCAGCCTTCCCCAACCTTAGTGCCATCCAGATACTGGCTGGGGATGGTGGGGGTTGTAGTCCAACACACCTGGAGGGCACCAGGGGAAAGTTGGTTTAGACAGTGTTGTATTTTACATAATAAGATTGAAGAGTAAATGGTACATAAGAATTTGTAGCAACAAAAATAACACTGACATAAACATACCACTATTGTGTGAAACCACTTAATCTTATCAATGCTACAGCATTGGATGATTCTCAGATACTGCTACTCAATTTATTTTGGAGAAGTTGCTTACCTTATATTTAGGGAAGTGCTTCTAGAATACATAGTTCTACAAATAATGCTTTTTGGGCGTTTTATCAAACTGCCCAATAATACCATTGAACAATATGAAGTGTGTGTGTTTTAAGCAACTCAACAACAGAATTCTTTCAAAGAAATATTAAGGATTTATTTCATTTGTTTCTGTAGTTGCACTAAAATCATCCTGTTCTGCAAAGGCTGACAGAAATGGTATCCAGGACAGCAGTAGAACTATAAAGGCCAGAGAGAGCCCGCCGCTGCTAGAAGGAGAACTTTTACTACAGGTACTTGTCATTGTTATGCTGATTGTATAGGGAAAGAGCAAATTAAATATAGCAATATGAGCAGAAATTTCACATCTAGGATTTATTTCAAAGTGCATTGGTCCTAAATACACTTTTTTTTTCATGCAGCTGGATGGTTCCTGTCTTCTTTTCCTTACAATTGGTGCCTTTTTGTTTTTCCTGCCTTGGTACAATGGGCTGAGCCAGAAAGTTATTGTGTTGTTGTTTGTTAGCTCAGCCTTTTAAATAAGCCCACAAGTTACTATCCTGAGAATTTTTACTAGTCTGCTAAATTTGCCATCGTGGAAACAAGTTGGCTAGCAAAATTTTTGCCTTCTACCTTGTGCAAGAGAGATGGAAACATCAGTCTTTCCTGTGCCAGCCTGTTCCATTTCAGTGTTGGTCACAAGAGGAAGGGGCTTTCCTTCCTCAGTGTCTAACACAGAAATCAAGCAGGGGGCAGATTGCTGCATTTCCATGGCAGAGGAGGGGAAGCCTCTTTCTCTACAATGAACACCAAGACCAAGTAAACTAGCAGAAGAGGGACAGAGCAATCTGAGGCAGAGGGGGAGGGGATCCATCGTATCATTGAGTATAAGCAGAGAGAGAGAGATGGTGGAGGGGTCAAAACAGGCCAGTTGAAGAGAAGGCGATCTGACATTTAAAGCCTGTTCCACCTTCCTGTGCCTCCCTCAACTGCAGTATTCAGTGTAGTCATTCCAGTCCACCCTCAGGTCCTAACGTACCGTACATCCTGCTGTTTAATGTCTGGTCAATGAAGACATCAATCATTCATGATTTGAACTTAGATGAGGAGACTGGCCTTATCTGTGTCACTGAGGCTTAGAGAATTAAGAAGGTGGAGTTGGTCTTCCAGCTTTTCCAGGATATCTAGTTCAGCACCAACATAGACTTGAAGGACAGGGAAGCTTCTGTTGCTGTGGTCTCTGGGATCCTCTCCAGACTTCCTATGAAGTCAGGTGCTTGTTTTGAGTATTTATACCTGGTGTTGGGCACTAGGGACAAGGTGGAACTGCTGTTGGTGTACTGACTACCTCATTCCTCAACAGTCTCCCTGCCTCCCTGAGCTGACAAGGTTGTCTTGGTTTTGGTGTTAAGGACCCCCAGAATGATTTCCTGGGAGACCTCACATCCATGCAGATGCAGCATTATCAGAAGCTGCTCAGACTTCATGACCACCATGTAAACCATAGGTCTGTCTCAATATGTCACCAGCCCAATCCATGTGTCAGATCAGTCTCTAGACCTGATGTTCTCAACTAGGCAGGAAGCTGTGAGGAACTTCTCATTAACGCCTTTGTCATGGTCGGACCACTACATACTGAAGTTTAAGCCTGCTTCTAAGTATTCTCTCCCAGACTGTAGAGCCCATTTGGCTTCTTGGTTTACTGGGGAGCTGAGGACAATGAAACAGGTTGGGAGACAACTAAAATACAAGTGGTGGAACAAAGGCTCAATCCAAATTCAATTGTACATAGATGAGAGCTCATTATTAAGTCTACTCTGTGGTGGCATGATGAAGATGAAGAAGAAGCTATACTTTCCCACCACCATTGCATCCTTGGACTACACTTACAGCAGAATGAAGTGGTAGAATTTTCAGATGATGAAGTGCATTGTACCAAATCGGGCATTCAGGTGGGGGATGCTACTTTTGAATACTCCCCCCAAAATTATTATTTTTTTTAAAAAGCACAGCAGGAAGGAAGGTTCTGCTATGCCAGTTTTCAGTTTGCATTGAGTTTTGTTCCTGTTTTTTACATGAGATCCCCCACCTGCACTTTGAAGTGGTACAGTTCATTCTACCGCTTCTGGGCTCATATCACTTTGTCCTGCTGCATGTATGAATTGAACCAGGCCTCAGGCCAGGATGCAACATGTTCATCAAGATTTCTCAGATCCCCTTTCCTACTGCAGCCCCTCATGCCCCCCTCAAAAAGCTGCTCATGAAGTCCAGATGACTTTCCAGAGTGCCATTCTATATGGTGCAAGGGGCTGCACATGGGAAGGAAATCATCAACCCATCTACAATTCTGTGAAAGCACCTTAGCACGTGTAAGGGTTTTGGATCCCAACCTTAATATTGATATAATATTAAGAACTATTAGTACTTATATTCTGTGAATCATTAGGATTCAGTTTTTATAACTGGTAATTATAATTGGTATATAATTATATCATTGCCATAATAAATGGTGTCATGCAGCATTGTTCTTGAGTATCTCAGTATGTTAGTTTTCCAAGATGCTATTAAGACCCAGTGGTTAATATTTCAAATAAATAACCTTTCTCCATGCATGCTTTATATATATTACCTTTTTTCATAGATTGCATAGATTTCATAGATCATAGAATTGGAAGGCTACAAGGCTATCGAGTCCAACCCCCTGCTCAATGCAGGAAACTAGAGGAGGGGTCTCCCATCCAAGTAATAACCAGGCTTGACCCTGCTTAGCTTTCCACGCTCAGACAAGCTGAGCCAGCATAAGCCACAGGCCTGTATATGTTTTAAATACTCCCTAAAACATGCAGCAGCAATTTGTTTTTCCAGTTAAACTTGTTGCTGTTCTTTCTTCAGGCATTAAATGGCTTTGTACTGGTGGTCACGTCAGATGCACTCATATTTTATGTGTCTTCTACAATCCAGGATTATTTGGGTTTCCAGCAGGTAAGAACTTTTTCTTCTTTCAAAAAAAGTGGGAAAATTCCAGAGTTTTTATTCTGTTTCTTGCAATGAAGAGCAGCTTTAACTGTCATGGCTGCTTGTGGCGGAATCCTAGAAGTCACCACATTCCCCCACCCATATGAATCTACATGATCCTTGAGATCATCTACTGAGGTCCAGCGCAGTGTTCTCCCACTATCTGATGTATAAGTGAGCATGAGGGACAGGTCCGTGTCCATGATGGCACCAAGAGGACCGCCCTGTCAAAGGAAGTCTAGTGGCCCCATTGCTGCTTGCTATTCTAATGAAAAGCTAAGACATGCCTTTTCAATTAGCTTTTTCAGGTTGGTTGTTGAAATCAGTTTTCTGACTGCTGCTGTTTTCATACTGACTTTTGTTTTTACTGTTTTAGCTAAATTGTATGGATTTTATAATTGTTAATATATTGTATTAACTTTCTATTACTGTTTGCTGCCTTTTTAGTTTTACAACAAAACAGTTTGCTTTCTTTTTATAGAAAGGCTGGATTCAAATGTTAAAAATAGATAGATAGATCTTCTGTCAAGGGATTAGGAATTCCTAAAAGAAATATCAGAACCCTGAAAAATTAAAGTTCTCATTATGAGAAGGCAACACAGAGGTAGCTTAAAAATTATTTAAGTTCGTAGTATAAATGTGTGGTTATTTTGATTCTAAATTGAGCAAAATGAATGCAAAACATAATTTATATTGTTCAGTTGGTGAAAGAGCTGGCATTGAATTAGTGGAGGCATATCCAAGTTAGGCTTGAACTATACAATCAGTTTCAGATCTGTTCTAGGTACATTTGGCATATTTTGGGTGGTGGGTATTGCAAGATATTCTGTCCTTTGTTTCACTCCCAATTGGAACAACAATCTTAAGAAAAACTATAAAATGATAACTTGCCATAAAAAATAATCTTAAACTTTTTGCAAGGTTAACTTTGCTTCTTCAATAATTGCAAATAAGTTCATAAATTCTAGTGAGCTATTATAATTATACTGAGATGAATTCTGGTATTACCAGGCCTTTTATTTGCTATTTATTATTATTTCTTGGGTGTAGTCTGACATTATACACCAGAGTGTGTTTGAATTAATTCATACGGAAGACAGACCAGAATTCCAGCGTCAGCTTCACTGGGCTCTAAATCCTATAAAGTCTACAGATTCTGGACAGATAATGCAAGGTGAGAATCTACTAGTAGCAAGCAATGGCATATATCTGTTGATAATACATGTCTGTCAGTAAATGTGTAAGCACTTTATGATTTACAGGTATTGGTGGTGGGGGCAGGGAGCCACACTGGTGTGTTTGCTTCTACCTCACAATGTGCTTATGTCTAACAGTGCTGATAATCTGACTGTGCAATGTAGCCATTATCTGGCAAGGAGCACTGTCCACATAGCCCGTGTGCAGGATGTTTTCCTCAAATAGATCCCTTTCCTATGTGATGGACCTATCTGAAGGATGATCCACAAAGAAAATTTGCTAGGTTGGGACATATGGGTACACCTGTGCTACACATTTTAAATGGGTTTATTCTGGTTTACCTGTCACTGTTTTCAAGAACTTTGGAACTGTAGCTTCTTGGAGAGCACTGGGAAGGGATCATGAATAAAATAATGTGTATAAGGTGTTGCCACATTTCTTTCCTACAAGAAGATCTTTCCAGATTTATATGTGTGTTAAGTCTACATTAGAATGTATTCAAATCTTGGGTTTCTGTTGGCTTGCTTGTTGGCTAAAGCAAATTTTCATGTGGTTTGTATTTTGTAGTGGCATTTTTGGGAAGCAGAAATTGACTATGAAGGAGTAATTATCTCCTAGGAAAAAATGCCTTTTACAAAGAAACTCGGTATACTGCTGCTTACCTTGGTAAAATACTTGCCAAGAGTGGAAGAGGGATCCTGCTGGGCATTGTACTTCTAGTCACTGACTGAAGCAGCCACTTAAAAGGAGGTGATTGGCAGAGTGAAAAGATTGTACTCCTCTGCAAAGGAGGTGAATCTTTTTGCCCCATTCAATTACCCCAAAAAGACTGCTGAAATGCAGGAGGGCTTTTTGAAGGGTGCAAACTGTTTCATAAGTGGATTCCAGTTTTGGCTCATCCCTGCCTTTAAGGACTTATATTTCAGTATGAATAGTATAAAAGATGAAGAGAATTGGGCCTATATTTATGTGAAAATTCTTATGAAATCCATCTTCACGCAAAAGTATAGTTTTAATAGAAAAAATATTTTTTATTACTGCTCACAACAATCACTTGTGCCTCTTCAGATTAAAAAATAAAATGATATCATGGAACTTGTTTCACATCTAGACATTTTCCATATAAACAATATTTTTACTGTATTTTATGTCTTAATACATTTTCTTATCCCAAACAAGAATGAAAACAGGTTTCAGGCCTCAGTTATGAAAGAAATTGCTGTTGTAGTAAGAGTAGATGTTTCTCCTAAAAGTGGTCTTAACTTTTTCTACAGGAGATAATGGCTTTTCACAGTCAGCAACATATTACAATCCAGAACAGCTACCTCCAGAGAATTCTTCATTTATGGAACGAAATTTCATCTGTAGATTACGCTGCCTCCTGGATAATTCATCTGGGTTCTTGGTGAGTACAGAATTACATCAAGGTCCGGTTCAAAACTAACAAAAAACGCTAACCTGACCCATTATGAGAATGCTCTGTAGCAAGCCTTGGGGTTACACACACACCCTTGCTCCTCCTATACGTGCAAAGCCTTCTCCTCTACATGCTTCCTCCTCTACATGTGAAGGGAGGAAGTTTTTAAAACTTCCATTTGCTATTTGGTATAAACTACAGGAAAATGTAGTTTGTTAAAGCCATGTTTGGCTTATAAGAAACCAACATCCAAAAACATGGTTTGATCCTGGTTTGTTATAACTGGTTTAGACAAACCATAGTTTCCTGTAATCATACAAAACATGAAACTACAGTTTTTTCCCCAACTGTAACCTTCATAGCATGCAAGGACAGGGAGAAAAAAAGGGGTAGAGAGCATGTGAGTTTGAAGGCTGTCCATGGTTCATTCTCATAACAAAACCATGGTTTCCCATTATAGCTTTCTTTTTTTTTGAATCTGCTAAACTAGGTAATAGTCATGTTTAAGGACTCTGTTTATGATGAAATATGTCAACTAGCTCACTGGTTTTGACCTAATGTCTTTCCAGATATTTTTATTGCAATAAATGCATTTTAATAGTTTTATAACCAAGCATACTTCTGCAGTACCATTGTGTCTTGTTTTTAGGAACTGTTGTAAACCACCCAGAGAGCTTTGGCTATTGGGCGGTATAGAAATGAAATAAGTAAATAAAGCACTCATGTAGTCTCTTCCCTTTTAAAAAGCAACACACAATGAACACTATCTACCCACTTCCAATACAGCAGTGCCCCACCATATTTGAACCTCTTGTTCCTGTGCTCTCCCCACCATATTTGGGGCAGGAGCAGGGGACTGTGCATTCATTCCCTCTCTCCACTACTAGAATGCAGATCTTCATTAGAATTTTAAAAGATGTGAAAAGCTACTATAGCTATACCACTTCTGAATTCTGTATATATAAATAGACCTGATTATAATGGTATGGAACCAGGGCTAGCCAATGTATGATCCTAAAGGAAAAACCTAGGGAGACCCTTGCAGTCTCCAGCAAATTGAGCGCTTGAGTTTCTGCACAAACCCCAATATCCATCAAATAGTGTGTCAGTTCCTGAAAAAATGAGGATCTTGGTGATTGATTGTAAGGCACTACAATCTTGTCAAAGAACAATATTACTATTGTCTTTTCTGTTAGTAAATTAAGCAAGTGATTGTACAGTTTTTAATCTTTGAAAATACCTTCAAAAGAAACATATGTACAAAACAAACATAATTTAAAATTACCATTTGCATATTTGATACCTGAGAAAATTACTTGTAAACTAACAATAAAAAAGATTATGTGTATATTTAAAATGCAGCATGTAGTTACAGCTAGTTTTCTTCCTCTGAAGGCCATGAATTTTCAAGGCAGATTAAAGTTTCTGCATGGACAAAACAAGAAAGGGAAGGATGGAGCTGCTATATCTCCTCAGCTGGCTTTGTTTGCAGTGGCGACTCCACTTCAGCCTCCGTCCATTCTTGAAATACGTACCAAAAACTTTATCTTCAGAACTAAGCACAAGCTGGATTTCACACCTATAGGATGTGATGCAAAGTAAGTGCAAGATACCCAGATGATGGTTGCTTTTATGTATGTATATTAACTGAAGTTGCATAGTATAGCTTGAAGAGGTAAAAACATGTCTGTAGCACTGATCTTCCCATTGATGTCCAGTTAATTACTCCTGTGAATAAATATAGCTTAATTCACGATCTACCTTCATCTTTCCTGACACCTGTGCATACTTCAGAGAATTGATCTTTGATAAAAATGCTAGGCCACATTTTTAGAAGCCAGATGTATTTGAATAGAGATGTTTTCTTATTCTTGTATCAGTGCTGTTAGCATACTATACGGTGTCTCCTAAATGTTCTTTAGTTATAGGTTAAATATTATAATGTAGTGTATCAGTTCAGTTTCCATAATCTTTCTGGAAAGGATGTAAGATTTTTTTTTTATTTTGAAGAGCATTTGTCTGTAGTAATTGCTGTTTTCAGCTTGTCCAGATTTTGTTGTAAATTTTCCTGTTTTAGGATGTGATTATTGGATTTTATTGTTTTTCTCTTTGTTTTGCTGACTTGAGTTGTGGCTTAAAAATGTTCTAAATATATCTTGCAGAGGACGAATTGTACTGGGTTACACTGAAGCAGAACTGTGCATGAGAGGAACAGGATACCAGTTTATCCACGCAGCTGATATGCTTTATTGTGCTGAGAATCATGTCCGAAGTAAGAGCTGTCTTGTTTTGAGCCATTAAGTAGAAAAATGTGTGCCAAAATAAATTATCCTAAATTAAGCTCCCCTTGTTTTTCCAATAAGGGCTTTCCTCTAGAAATGTCCTCCCACTAAACATGTTGAGCTTATGTTGGAAGAAGCAATATTTTAATACTCCCATGTTCCTGTCACATCCTGCTCTTTGCACTTCCTCTTCTCTGCCTCCCTTGCCGCTAGTTCAGCAGTTTTCTCAGGCAGATTTGCTACTTTTAAGAGTTTATACCAGCTCTAAATTTAGAATGTATTCTGACCTTGATGTGTTTGGATCCTTTTTTTTTTTTTAATCAGAACCTTTGTCGCTCTGTATACCTTCTGCTGAGAGGATGTGTTTTTTCCTTGAGCTGTACAATGTTTTATCAGAGATACTCTCTGCCTTCCCTTTGCTTAGTAAAAGTGTTGTCTTTGCAACTGGAGTGACCTGTGTTATGGGAAACAGATGTCTGTTTAATCCAACCAGAGAAGTAAAATATTCTATATTTTTATCCCTTTTAAATACTACCCCCCAAAAATAAATACTGAAAAAAGGTGATTGAACTAATTGGGTTCCAAAACTATTGTATCTATTTTCTTAAGAAATACTGTGTTGCTGTTAACATAAATACAAAATAATGCCTATGATCTGCAAATTAACAGGGCTTAAGTTTTTACGGGCTTTAGGAGGTCCGATAATTTTGACTTGACTGGTTTGTGGATTAGACACTGTGTAATATAATAAATACAATTGATAAGATGTACTAAGTAAATCTGAATGCCAAACTTAATTGGTGCCTATTTGTCTCTCTTCCCCCTGCCCCCACTTTATTTTAGTGATAAAGACTGGAGAGAGTGGTATGACTGTGTTTAGACTTCTTACCAAGGAAAACCGATGGGCCTGGGTTCAAGCAAATGCACGCCTGGTTTACAAAAATGGAAGACCAGATTATATCATTGCTACACAGAGACCTCTTACGTAAGTAGCCACCAAGACAGGTCTTGCAGGTTCAAATGTTCTACATACGATTAGCCAGTAAAATAGAGATACAGACATAGATTATCCGAATTGCATTATCTTACCAGAAAAGAACTGGGATGTATAGAAAACAACATTTACTAACAAGTTTGTTATGAGGTGAAAACTCCCTTGTACTCTTCTTCCCCTCTCCCATCCCAGTAAAAAACATGACTCTTTGACCTAGATGTAAAGACCTTCTTAGGTGCACATAAGAAGCCCGCACTAGCCCAATGAAATGATTTTCTTTTGTCTTAGAAGTATAAATGCCTTCAGCACTTCTTCGTTTGAAAAGCTGTTTGCCATGTAGTATGGAAAGCTGCTGTTGAACCAAAACATTTGAAGCCCTTTAGGGTGCATGGAACTAGCTTCACATTTCTTGGATCCTAGCCTAAATAAAGTAAATAAAATAAATATAAATATTCTGTAATATGTTTCCATTAATGACAAATTCATTTAAAATACTCATGTGGTGTTTAGCTGCCCTTACTCTTGACTATTAACACTTTGTAGAAGGTTCATCACATCGGGACTGCAGCTTGCAGACTTGTAGATTTTTACATATTATTTATTTATTTATTTATTTATAAGCATCTCTTCATGGCTATAATCTTTTAAAAGTTTTTTTTCCTGTTCCAAATGCAGGCAAATATACTTTTCTGCCATTCATTTAAAGTTTTTTTTTTTTCTGTTACTGCATTTTTTACTTTTTTAATTTATTATTTATTTACTTTATACCCTGCCTTTCCTCCAGGGAAATGGTGCTCAATTCAGTATTGGCAAAATACTCCTATGGACAGGGAAGAATCTGTGGCAGATTGTTGGCCAGTACAAAATGGGGGGGTCTTGAATTTTGCTTCTTCCCCTCGCCGGTCTGTTTATTGTCTTCTCTCCCCTCCTCCCCATTGGTTCAACTGGAGGGGGGGGCAAATAACTATGGCAGCTTGAGCGCTGTTCCCTGGTGTGGGAATAAGGATGGATTTAAAGCCTCCCCCAATCTTCTCCTGGCATGCCCCCTTTTTGCTCTTACCATTATTGGAGCAACTACAGCAGCAGAACTTTCTACCACCAATCCAGGAAGGACTTCCACAGCAGACCTCCCTCTCCATGGGTAGATCTCTCTCTCTCTCTCTCTCTCTTGCTTTCTCTCTGCCCACAGAGGGGGAGGTCTCAGTATTTTATGCCCCTCCTAGGGACCATTAGATTGTACCCTGAATTGTGTTAATCCTTCCAAAAAATAATTCCATCAGTTTTTTCTATTTTTCTGTATCTTCTTGCACTTTTTTTTAAATAAATGGTTGAAGGTTGTTTTTTAAATAGTTGTTTGTCCTGATTCAGCATAATTCTAAATATAAGACAGGATTCTTAGTTCATTTGATTTCATGTAGCCAATTGTTTACAGTATATCTTTTTTTTTAAATTGCATTAAAATGCATTATCTCAGACATCCAAATTTATTTTGTATCTGGTTATACATCCATGTATATCAATTACATGTTTTAATTCATAGCTGGGATCTTTTCATTTAATTGATATATTATGTAATTAGCATAAAGCTCCAATTTATATTCATATTTGCATGATTTGAATGCCAATTATGACTGCAATATTATTCACACTCACCCACGATAAGCCCATTGAACACAGTGACTGGGTTCACATGACATGGCAACCCATCATGCATAACTAGCCAACTGTGGAACAAGCTCCCCACTGAGGCCCGCCTGGCTCCAACTCTTATTATCTTTTCGGCGCCAGGTTAAGACTGCCCTCTACGTTGAGGCTTCTAATAATTAAATGGTATACGGCGTGGTAGTAAATTGTTTTAGTGGTCATGTTTTATTAACTTGTTTTAGTGATATTTTTAAAATTGGTTTTAAATTTTTATAATGTTTTATTGTTTATATTTTTAACTATTTTATTGTATTTTTTAATTGATTGTTGTACACCGCCCAGAGAGCTCTGGCTATTGGGCAGTATAGAAAATGAATTAATGAATGAATAAATAAATAAATAAACTTGGACCGCTTCCCGCAGGGTGGCTTGTTTTTAGGCAACAAGCCAACCTGACAACCCATGGCTTGTTCTAGGTTGTTGGACCCACAACCCAGCAGACCAATTCCATCATGAGTCCAGGGAAGCAGCAAATGAGCCACTTGTCAAGAATGGCAAAAACAGCTCACAACAAGTGAGATTTCACGGCTGCACATGAAATCTGTCAAAACAAACCACGTTTAGCCCTGTCAAAAACCCTACTTAAACAAAACTGAAAATTGAGGGGGTGGTTGTAGAGCTTACCTTTCCAGAGTACTTAGAAGTGTGGAAAAGGTGGAGGGGACTGAAAAGAGTCAGGACCATACTAGAAAAGTAGAGGATCACACCTGAAAGGGGGAGATGTAGTTGCCACCCCCTTTGGTGAGCAAAGATCCCCTTGCACCTTTGCTTTTCTCTTGACAGCTTGCTGTTTGACAGCTGTCAAGTGAAATTCAAAATAACAAATTAACCTATTTTCAGCCTTTCTGTGTCCAAGGATGTTGCCTCTGTACTTGGACAGAAGACTCTTACCAGGACATTGACCAGGCAAGACTTCACGTTTTGGCTAGTTGTAGGTGCGCACTTGCACACCTTTGAAATACCGACCCCCAAAAATAAATATATAATAAAGATTTGCGAAAATATTTGCACACATTTTTGGTGGCTAAATTTTTTTTTTAAGGTGGCAAACCTGTGACAGCCGCTCCAGTGTGCTGCTTGGGCACTTTGGAGGAGCTGTCACTTGGAGACCTTGGAAAAAGTCTCCAAAAGGGAAGAAACAGCGGCAGCAGCAACCAAAAAGGGGTCACAATCAGAGCAGGGAGAGGAGACAAGATGGCTTCAGCTGCCAAATTGCCTAGGATACCAGCAGGAGAACCAAGGGGGAAAGAGTGGGGGGACAACCCATGGTAAGCACAATCATGTGTTGGGTGCACCATGGGTTGTTCCATGAACAACCTACACTGTAGAGCTTATTTGCAGGATGGGTTTTCTTGTCATTCAAACTCAACCAGTGGAACGTATTTCTGAATAAACATGCATAGGATTATGCTGCATATTTACTATATCTAAAGTGAAAATAAGTTTCTGAACATCAGTCTCAAAAATACAGGATATGCCCTAGAAGCATATAGTTGAAATATAAAATTACGGTACTTATTTAGATCTTAAGTTAACTCAGTAGCCAGAATCCAAAGAGCTATCTGGGGTACTCCCGTGTGTTGGATGTGCCCTCTCAATTTTTTTCTCCTTTTGAATTGCAAGCTGTCCTTGCCATATAGCAAACTGCTTATGAAATTTGTCATTATTTCAAAAGAGCTTTGCCATATGGCATTAGAGAAAGAGAAACTACCATTAAAAAAAAGAGCAAATGCACACTTGCCTTGGGCATATGTAAGCAGTCATATGGTTCTTTTGAATCAAGGCTAATATGTAAACTATGTAAACTTTATTCTTCCAACATACTATTTTACTAGTGTTTGCTTCTTATATTATATTTGCACAATTTTAGTGCTTCATTGTCTTGCTCTATAATCTCCCTCTCCCACAGAACCTAGATATAGCCAAATCTGTTACCTGGAAAGCCTTAGTTGGTTTTCCTCATTACTGCTTTCCTTGTTTGTTCAGGTGCTTGGAATAGTCCATAACAACATTAAAATCAAACATGGCTGTTTTTCTGCATCACAATTACTACAGTTAACTTTATACTTTTGGTATTTTGCAATTCAGAGATGAAGAAGGGGCAGAGCACTTACGGAAGCGAAACATGAAGCTACCCTTCATGTTCGCTACAGGTGAGGCTGTCTTATATGAAGTGACGTTTCCTCAGCCTGGTTTAATGGATTCTTCTCAGGCAAAGGTTAAAAGTGGCATAGGAAAAGGAGCTGCTTCTAAGGCTACACTGCGCAAAGAATCTGTTGATCCCAGTTCACTTTTGGGTGCAATGTTGCAGCAGGATGAATCTGTGTATCTCTGCCCACCTGCTTCAAATAAAATCTCCTTTGAAAGGAACCTTTTTGCGGACAACAGGGATGAATTGGACAATGTAATGGCCAATGATTGGCAGGATATTTTACCAGTGGGGAATAACAGCATCCTGAAACAGGAGCAGACTGAGTGTCCCCAGGAAAGTAACTTGATGCTTCCTGAAGACAGCCTGAGGCTTTTTCAGGATAACAAAAACAATGAACTGTACAACATCATGAAAACTCTAGGTGTTGACTTTGAAGATATAAAATGTTTTCAGCAGGATGAAGCATTTTTTAAAAATGAACTGTCTGGTGTGGATGACATTAGAGACATAGACATAACTGATGAAATCTTGACCTATGTTCAGGAATCCTTAAATAAGACTGATCTCTTGTATTCGGGTTGCCAGCCTCAAGAACCTGTGGTTCAGAATTCTACCTGTTTAATGCAGCAGCAGTTGGAGCAGCAGCAACTTGACCAACAGCAGAAACAAACAGTGGTGGAACAGCATCAGCATCACCAACAGCTGTGTCAGAAGATGAAGCACATGCAGGTCAATGGGATGTTCACAGACTGGAACTCTGTTAGCAGCATACCCCTTAACCCTTCACAGCAACAGACACAGCCATATGTCTTTTCCAGCATGCAAGAAATAACTCAGGAGTTCCCTTACAAATCTGAAGTCAATACAGCAACATATGCATGTAGGCAAGAGTTCATTCCTTACAAGCAGCCCACCAGCAGAGTGTCACAGCTTTCAGATTTTACACAGATAGACTTTCCAGTAGAAAGTTTTGAGCGATCAACCTATTCAGGTTCTTCTGGCTTGGAGGATTTTCTCAGTTCTCAGCAAGTTATAGTAACACCTCAGACGTGCTATGCCGGTGCTGTGTCAATGTACCAGTGTGTATCTGAAACTCAGCCAAACTGTATGGAGCAAATGCAGTATAATCCTGTGGTATCAGGACAGCAAGCATTGCTAAACAAGGTATGTAACTTAAAGTTCTGAAATAAACTTCTGAAATAATGTTTTGACATTTTTGACTTGGGAATACCCACTGGCTGTGTTTGCATGCAATGATAAACCAGAATTGCAGAGAGTTCTAGCTTATTGTTCACAAGCAACGTGCTAGCACATGCTGCCTGATTGCTCCCGCTTGGCTTCTCCCACCATTGGAGGAGTTTGTGGTGAGTCTCTGATAAACTAACTAGAGGCTCACCAGGAAGGAAAAACTTAGCATGACATCTAAACCAAGATACCCGGTTTTCTGCTCCCCTAAAAAGCCAGGGTTTGTTCTTGATTTCCAATGCCTGGCTTTTTGGGAAGTTACAAGCCAGGAGTCCCATTTTGGGCGTCTCACCAGTTTTGCTTACTGGTTAGTTTTTAATTAGTTTAGCCACTCCCACTGGCAGGAGGAGCCAAGCAGAAGCAATCGGGCAGCATGCACCAAGTCTAACGTGAACAAGGCTGTTATGCCAATGTTCTAAGGGTCTCTAGCTAACCATGTCCTGCTTGTGGGCTTCCCACAGGCAGCTGGTTGGCCACTGTGTGAACAAAATGCTAGACTAGATAGGGCCTATTTATCTGATATGCCTTCGTTCTGATTAAGCATGGCTCTCAAGTTCTTATGCTTCATTAAGGACAAACATAATTTTGCTAAATTGCTTCATGTGACAATATTAATTTTAAAAGTGGAGATGAATGCATTGGCAAGTGAGAGGTTTAAACAATATGTACAGCAGATCATTTAAGTGTGTTCACATTATCAGCTTCCTTAATTCTGTCAAATTTGTTTCAAAGTCATGTAGAACTTTGTGTTTAAGAATACAGTTGTGTGCAGAAGGACAATCTTAGTCTTAATGGCTTCACATTATTTGTGAACAAGTATAGATTGGAAATCAGAAGGGCATGGGATAGAACACTTTTTATGTAGTCTCCCTAGAAAGATTTTAGGAGGAAAAAGTCCAGTCAATTGGTTATCCTTATAAAGTGATGGTTGGTTATCCTGATTTGATGGAGGTCTGGTCTGGTTATCAATCTCCCAGATGGTAGCTGCTCTCTGCTTATGGCACACTGCCATATTGGTTTATTTGTAAGAGTTAATCTTGCCTTAAGACTGGGCTTGGATCTTATGACCTTTAGACCATTTTAGTCTATAATTCTAATACAATTTCTATTCAACACACAAAAGAAATGAGCCCTATTTTATATCGTTTTGAGGAAGGTTTATTGTATGCTGTAGATACATGAGAAAAAGAAGAATACTGAAATATTAGCAGCTCACTCCCTTTTAAATTACATGTTTAACTTTTAGTACAGTTTTTCATGTTTAGAACTGTCGTCCATTTGTGTAATGTTTGACAGGTTTTTGTCATTGTTTGGAATGCAACTGTGGCTGCCTTCAAGCCATGATATTTCCCTGTTTCAGTAGCTCTGTAACTCAGTCAGCTTGAAGCCCTACTTAAGTATGCATTGCTGTGTTAACACAAGTGCACAATTTTTCACGTCAGGAAGCTTGTATTCTGAGATCCTGTAACAAAACCCACAACTTTTTTTCATCTGCAGTCTGTTCTATGAGTTGATAGTTGTCCTCAACAGTATCAGAGAAGATTAGTGCTACACAGAAAGTTTAATTCCAGGTTGGCTTAGGGAACTCAGAGATTACGGGCATCCCATGCAGGTCGCCTCCGCACTCCTGCCGCTATGCAAAGCAGCTAGACGGCCGATTTTGTCTGTCTAACTGCAGCACTTCAAAGGAGGAGGGAAAGAGGCTGAGGCACCACTAGGATATGTCATCTCCTGGTGGTGCTGGTCTCCTCCACTCCCTGCCCCCCCCCCTGGAATGTCCCCTAAGCCCCTTCTCCGAGTCGCTCTTACGACCTCAGAGATGCAGCTGACACAGTTTTTCTGTGGGGTGGGGGGAGGGGGATCAAAATGCGGATCCTCAGCTCTGAGGTCAGGAATCTGTACTTGGGCTTCAGAGGTTAGTAGCCTTATATACTGACCAGTAAGTCTGTGCCTGCACTTTGGTTTACTTGAAGTAATTGGAATTGCTGAAAGTTTCTTAACTTCTGTCTCTGAAACACATGGACTCTGACCAGACTATGTAAATAATGAACTGAGTATTGATTGGCACTTTCAGACATAAAGCCAAATCATGGTTTGGTGTTATGTGCACTGGGAGGAGGGAGCACATGAACCCAAGGCTTAGTTATCTGCTTGTGCACAAAACGCCAAACCATGATATGACATGATGACTTGGTTCGCACGATCAAAATAAGCTTAAACCACAGTGGCTTATTTAAATCGCACTACGTGTCAGGCACAATTTGAATGATCACCGTCCAGGCACAGCTTGTCTTATTGCCCAAGCCTGGCCAGCATGGCTTGTTGGAGCGGGAAACAACCATCCAATAACCCTACAACAGCCCAAGGGTTATTAGAAGGTCCCCCCCCCCAACAAGCCATCCCGCCTGGCTTCAGACAACACGACAAGCTGCACTTGGGTGATGATTATTCAAATTTCGCCCAGCACGCACTGCAATTTAAGTAAGTCACTGTAGCTTATTTTGATCATGTGAACTGGCCCTATGTCTCAATGTGGCCATTGTCACAGTAGCCAGGTTTGCACAGAAAGCATATCTGATATTGCACTGTTAATACAAAACTGGACCTTAAAATTAGAATACGTTCTATTGTCAGCTTTTTAAAACTCTGCTTCATTACTTCTGTGGTTTTGAGGGTACTTTCAAAGTTTTCCCCAGACAGAACTATTTATTTGCCCTACTTTTTCTCCTGAGTAAATAAACTCAAAACAGCTTACAACCCAATTTAGGGTGGAATCCTATGTATGTTTAGAGAGAGAAAAAAGTCCCACAGCTCCCAGCATGCTCCAGCCAATGTCAGGATGGGCATGCTGGGAGGTGTAGGACTTTTTTCTCTTTAAACATGCCTAGGATTGCACCCTTAATAAGTCACAATACCCACTGAGACAGAAAGCCAGTCTAAAAATCTGAATAACATTAACAATCCTATATATGTCTACTCTGAAGTAAATCCCATGGAGTTCATTGGGGCTTAATCTCAGGTAAGTGGGCATAGAATTGTAACCTAAATATACCAGCAGAAACTACCGTAAGTAGACCTCATATAAAACTTCATCTAGAAGCCAATTGAGAGAAGGTTAGTTTTCCTTTTCCTAAAATGTTGTGTTCTGAACATGTAGGGGGTTCTTGTTTTCTCTGGGCTACATAAATTTGATAACTATGCTTTTAACCTATACCTTAGGCAATGTATTGTACTTTTATAGCAACTGCTTCAGGTATGTGTGTTCTATATTTTTATATAGAATGCAATTCTAGTATTGCATTTTCTTTCCACTTAGGAGGCCTTCGTTTCAAATACTGTAATAGGTCATGCAATGTTGTCAAGCCTTCATTAAAACTTAGTGTATGGTTGTAGGATTTATATATCTTGCTGTAAAGCTTAACAAATTAGAACAGAATGCTTTGGCACACTTCGGAGAATATAAGTGTACATCACTTGGCTGCACTCTTCCCGGCTCTAGTTTGTGCTTTGGATTCTTTAGATAATAGGGTTGGAAAGGCCCTCTGGACTATCCAAGTCCTTTCTTTAACTCTAAGAATACATTAGCCTTTGCACAAGCATCTGTGGTGCTCCGCTACTTGTAAATACGTGAAGGTGTTTGTCATTGTTTATCTGCCTCTGATGCCTGCATTTAGTTATACATCCTCTTAGTGTAATTCTTGCAACTTGGGTAATGTGATTATTCATATCTTGCCTAAAATTGCATTGCAGAACATATTTAATAGAGTTAATTCCATGTATTTTTTAGAATATCATAATTTATCACAGTTTTGCAGGCACCAAAGTATATTTTCTGATGCCGTATGTGTTCATTTTAAGCAAAGATCTCCTCAGGCCTGGAGAGTTTCCCTTTCTGGCCTGAAATGAACTTGGAAAAAACTTTTAGGGTAGGAGCAATGAAATGAGTGAAATGAATGATTCAGGCAAGAGCTGGTGGAAATTCAATTATATAAACAGTGAAAAGATTTTTAAAAGTTAGTCTTTCTTTGTTGCAGAGTCAAATATAAAGTTTAATTGTTGACCTGATAAGGTGCGATGCAGAAGGAAAATGTACATGTAGCCAGGATAGATAGTAGAAGATGTGCTCTATTTTCCAAGGACCTTGGTTTAGTTATTGTAAGTTTTCTCTATTACTGACACAAGTTGTCAAAATACAGGCCTGTGGCTTATGCTGGCTCAGCTTGTCTGAGTGTGGAAAGCTAAGCAGGGTCAGGCCTGGTTATTACTTGGATGGGAGACCCCTCCTCTAGTTTCCTGCATTGAGCAGGGGGTTGGACTCGATAGCCTTGTAGGCTCCTTCCAACTCGTATGATCTATGAAATCTATGAAATGGCAGGGCGGGAACAGTTTGGTCTCCAAAAAGCTAGATTATAGGACGTTGCAACAGCTCATAATGTTATATAGAGAGCCAGTGTGATTGTAGTGTTGGACTAGAACTCAGGAGATCTGGGATCTAGTCCCCACTCAGCCATGAAGCTCACTGGGTGACTTTGGGCCAGTCACAGACTTTCAGTCTAACCTACCTCACAGGATTGTTGTGAGGATAAAATGGGGAGGAGGAAGGCCATGTAAGCCACCATTTGTTCCTTGCAAGAGGGGAAAAAAGGGCTATAAGTGTAATAATAAATAAATATAATTAAGCTTGGATTATATTAGAAAGTTTGGGTTCTAATATGTGATCTTTCAGTGTAGTTTCATTGAAACACGCCTGCAATCAGACTTACTAGTTTTTGGATCTGGATCAGAGGTTTTTCATTTTTGCTGATGTTGCATATGTTAGAGATTGAAACTGAAGTATTTGAAAATTAACATGCTAAAATTTGGATTTTGGATTCAAAATTTGAAGTTATCTTTGCTATCTCTTTAAGGAGTATTTTCCTGAGGCAGTGAGGTGGAATTAGAACAAAAGCCAGAGTATACTAAATACCAGTGAATGTGTGCTTCTATTTGGTATCAAATATAAACTATTTTGAGACTATTTAGCTGAATTTTTGCCAACGATCCAACTTCAGAATTCATAAAGGATAATTTGAGAAGACATTGTAAAAGCAAATTCATCATTAAGTGAAATGGAGTGGCTGATAACCTGACTAGAACCACTACAACATTTTGTTTCAGGGGCCCACTTGTTCGTTCTAATAACGGGCGTAGTCCTTTACTTCTATCAGCTTGACAAGAATATAGGGCCACCCTTGAATGAAGTGAGTGGTTTCTGTATACTCAGGTGAATCTTCAGGTACACAAAGTATAGTTGTTTTTGTTAATTTTTTAAAAAGTGAATCCAAAAAGCAGCCCACTAAAGACTGAACATGGTCAGTGACCTCCATGAGCCATGGAATATTGAGGATTTCAGTTAAGCAGGGGAAAGCAGTTTATGGTATCCTGGAAAGGGTGAGGGTCCGGGGATGAATTCTGAGTCATGCGTGCTCCAACCCTAACTTCCTCCCTCCCAATTCCAGGGTGCTCTAAGCTTTTGAGGGCTCTGACCACTTTTTGAAGCTAATAAAGTCTATGAGGTAGGATAAAACAGGATTGAAAGGAAAGGGTTTCCTCCAGTCCTAAGTCATCACTCCTCCAAGGACACTCTAAGGTGTGCTAAAGCCATTAACAGCTTAAAGTATCCTGGAAGGAGAAATGAAATTGGAGTCTGGAGAGATATGCCATGAGGTGCACATCTCCTGGTCACAATTTCCACCATGAGCTTCCACACACAATTTGAAGGAAGAGGTAAATATATTTCCCCACCCCATATCACACTCTATTGTTCAGGCTTGGGGTTTGATGAGCAGTTTCCCAACCACCTACGGTATCTGTCTATCTCTAAACCTCAGCAATCAGCACTCTCAATTGTGCTATAGTACTAAATTGCTGAGATTCCAGGCTAGGTAGCAGGAAGCTCAGGAGTCTCATATTATTGGACTATATACGTGGTGGGTGATTTCCAATAATTTATTCTTCCTTGAGGACTCCAAACTACTTTCAATTCTAATACTTACCTTTTTCTTATGAAATCTCAGATTGAATATTACAGTGAATCATCTAGTCCAGGGGTAGGCAACCTTTTGGGGCCCATAGGCACATTTGGCAATTTGAGCAACTGTAGTGGATACCAACATGAAATAGCTGCCATGGGAGTCATTGCTAGTCACAGTGGAGAGGTAGCCTGCCCAGAAGACTTGAGTACAAGACAGAGGTGAGGTCTGAGCCCCAACACAGTATAAACTCCTTTGAACCCACAGTTTTCAATGCCAACAGAAACCTATTTCACAGGAGACAATCTCTTTTTCTCTCTCTCTCCCTTCCACCAGCCAACTCATTCCTACCCCCATCTCTTTCTCTCACACTCTTCCTCTTCCCAATTCTCTCTGAACCAATCCCAGTAAAAAACGTGTTTCTTTTTCTTCTTCTTTTTTTAAGGGAGGGGTAGGGCATCCTAGCAGACACCACAAATGGTGTCTAGGTGTGCACTGGTGCCCACAGGCTCCATGTTGCCTACCCCTGATCTAGTCCGACCCTCTGACCTTTAGACGGTTAGATACTTTTCTCTTTCCAACCTTTCCCTGAAAACTTCCAATGAAAGAGATTCTGCAGTCTTCCCGCATGGCTTATATTATTCCTGATGTGTTCCACTTGGAAGAGCCAGTCTTTGTAGATGATGACTGTTTCCCATGGGTTCTCATGAAGACTGAGGCTGTAGTCCTCTTCCCACTTACCTGTGAGTAACCCCAATTGCACTCAGTGGAGTTTATATTTTGAGTAGACATGTATAGGACATGTATAGCTGTACAAGCCAAGCTGTGCCTGGTTTTTATAATCAGTACCAAAGTTTCAAGCAGTGGTGTTCCATCTTTAAGCCCCTATACCTTAAACCCCAATTCACATATGCACTCATCATCCAAACAAAAACATTCTGAACACACAGACACACAGACTGCTCACTGCCTGAAGTAACTTTTTGGAGGAGAGAAAGAGGAAAGGGAAGCTATGCTTCTGCTTTCCCAGTGCTTTATTCTAGGGTTGAGCCAAAATGGGAGGTGAGGCATTTTGTTAAAAATGGCATCCTTTCCCTGCAGAAAGGCACAGAAATGGAGCAAAAATACTGTACCTGATCATTCTTATTTACTTGTTTGGGTTTTTGTTTTTGTTTTTTTAGACTGTTCTATTCCCACAAGTTCAGACTGAGCAACAAATAGTTTTAAAAGTAATTAAAACACTTAATAACTTTTGGGCATCATCCTCTTGATCTCCAGAACACAATGATTGCTGGCATGGGGGAGGAGTAAATGTATGTGTGGCCTGCAGACCTCTGGGGGTTAGGAGTTCTATCCCTTGATTACAGTCCCTCATCTTTCACCATCCAGCTTTCTCGTACTACGATATATCGTGCAAGTTCCTATTGAGACTAGTAGGTATTACAGTGAACGATCAGGTTCTATCATATTATTCCTATAAAAATAGAATAAGCCTCCATAAAACTTGATAGTTAGATTAAGATGTCTGAATTCAGAGCTATTCTTCACGATGGAGGAATGAATAATAATATCAGTGCATATGTGCAAGCTTATATCATTGGAAGCACTGTTGATGGCTATTCCAGGGGTCAAGCCTGACACAGATATCAACTAAATGGGGATGAGGTGCAGGAGAAAGAGCTCTGGTGAAGGATGGGTTAAGCAGTGAAAGCTGGATAACAGCATTGCTGGCTGTAGGCTGTTTGAAAGGTTGATGTTTGGGGGCATAGTTTCCCACAAACGAGAAGGGTATCATCCACTGCCAAAGTAAACATTTTTTCAGGCTGTATATATGTTTGTGTATGTCTCACCAGTTTGTAAAGAACATATGTAAAATATTAGTATTTTCCTTAAAGATATTAATTTTTATTATATTATATTACACTTTGACAGGATACGTGCACCATTTTGCCTCTAGACAGTGTATCTGAGAATTGCTGAAATGCATAATGTCAAGACTAATGAAACCCTTCCAGAACTCTTATTTGGCTTTGTCTGTGTAATGTAGTATCGCTTCTGGATGAATGATTTCCCTACAGTCAGACAAAGTACAGGCTGCTTTCATAAAGTTAACAAAATATGCATCCATAGAAGAACTACGTATATAAATCTGTAAAAGATGGTGTGAGTCTCTCAGTGTAGAACAAATACAAAAACGTTTATGTAAGAGCCAGATTATTTATTTTGATCTTAAGGTGTTGTAGGCCATTTATCTTTACTACAGAAAATGAACATGGCCCTCTTCTGGATTTTTACAGTGGGGCTAGATTAAAAAAATAAAAATAAAAGACAACAGCTTCTAAAAACCTTGAAGAGACATAAAATTGAACTGTAACTTGATAAATATATAGTATATATAGCTGGATGATTTTCATATTAGAAGGAGCCTTTTCAGCCTCCCCTTCAAGTGGCAGCTCTCTGAGCTCTCCCAAAATGAAGGTGGTTAGAGGTTTTTAAGGAGAGACTGGATAGCCACACATCATGGATTCTGTAACAGCATATTTCCTGCATCAACAGGGGTTTGGACTGGAAAACCAAACCCCTGAAAGCCCTCTAGAATGGCTTTCCAGGAGGTGCAAAGGGCTGGTGCTGAAAGGCAAAATTGGGAGACACCAACTGAATTGGCATGGGCTGTTTTGGTTCCAGCCCATCAGTCTAATGCCTAACTTCATTGCTCTTTTGTGCACGATTCTCAGTCCCGTGTTTGTCAAGATTCTGTTACATGTTACCCTGGAATAACAGATATTGGGTTGGACGCAGGCTGTTATTTGCATTTAGTTCCCAATGAAAGCAATGGGACTTAAGTTAGTGATTACTTCACATTGATATCAGTGGGACCTAAGTGCAAAGAACTTTCTGCTTAAGCAGTGAAATGAACCTTACTGCATGTGAACAGTTGTTTACTTTATAACTGGTTTACTTTATAAATTTGGTTTAGTGGTATGGTAGAAGGAAGCAATTCCTGTTTAATAAGAGTTTGCATTTTTTTTCCAGTTCCAGAATAGTTTTAATGGAGGAAACCTGAATGATGCATATCCACCACAATTAGATGCTGTCAGCACCCAACCTGGAACACATCTTCAGCCCCTTCATCATCCAACAGAATCCAGATCTTTCTCTGATTTGGCATCCAGTGGTTTTATGTAATTCAACAGCAAAGTCCTGTGGAGAATTGGATCAGGACTGGAATTATTAAATGGAGATTGAAAACCAGATGTGGTTGCACTTAATATGCATGCATAAAGGATTTTTCATCGGAAGTTGGAGCTGTTATCATGGCCTAAAAGTGTGCATATGTAATTTTCAGACAGTGAAAATATGCACTATTGCAATATTATTACTGCATCACATTGTAGAACATAAGATAAGGCAAATGGTTTTATTATTTAGAAGATAAAATGGGCACTTTGACCATTTTATTTGGAATGGCATAAGAAAGTTTCTCTTAGATTATTTTAGGCTTTCTTTAAGCCAGTGTTCTAATCATAGGAGCAAGTGAAGCACTCAGTTTTATTGCATACTTGCATCTTTCCTTCAGTTACTTTATTTAGTATTTGTCCTTTTACTTTACATTTCAGGTTCTAGCACTTTAATAGAAGGTTTGATACAAGGATTTGATATGCAATTCTAGGTTTTGTACAACCAAATACATTGCATTCCTCCTTTACAGTTAGCCTTAAGTGCCTCACAACATAGCTACCTTAATTCTGAAAGGAGCTGGTAGGAAAAAGAAACATTCAATATAAAAACTAGTCATCCCTACTCTATGACTATTCAGTAGTTGCTTTGGTTTGCTTTTAAAAGCTAGAGACCTATAAGCAGTATATTCCTTCTCTATTAAATGTAATACTGGTTTTTCTTTAGTATTTTAGATTTTGTATTTTCTTTAGTATTTCAAATGTAATACCAGTTTTTCTTTAGTATTTCATGTCCAGAGTTTTGTTAAAGACTGAGATTTTTTGGCTTTACGTTCTATTGATTTTCTGCATATTTCAGGTAGAACAGGGTAAAAACAGGTATGTTGTAGGAGAAATTTGTCTCCTCAGGATTAATTCTGAATTTCAAATACTGAAGAAGAAAAAACACATGTGCCTTATCTTGTGTTACAACACTTGTTGAATGATCTTTTTGAAAAGTACAAGGCTGCTCTATGCAAATACTTCCATTTAAAATGGTTCCTGAGAGAGGTTAATTTTTAAAAGCTAGTAGAAAGCAATGTCTCAGTAGTAAATAATACTAAAGTTTACTTTTGTAAAAATTTCTACACTGAGGGTCAAATTTTGATTGGCTGCTGTTTTTCAACTGCTCCAATGGGGAGAGGGTCTGCTGATGTTGAACATCCCTGATGATTGCACTCTAAAGGAAAAAGCTATCTTTCTCTGTATGTAAATTCACTTTAAATGTCTTTGTTCAAGAGATGAAACTGAAAATTTATTTTAGTTCAAATGTAGAGAGAAATTATCCTTCTAATAAAAAGGATATTTTAAACTTTGTTTTAAAAATGGAAAACATTGTACTGGATTTTTATCTTAAGATTTTTAGAAAAGTAGGCACCAATGTTTGGTGTGTCATAGTAGTTTAAATGGGGGAGGGGATGTGTACATGTTCAAACAACTGAATTCCCATTACGTTCTGTACAAATATGTAATAAGCACCATTTAATGTCCTTGTAAAATATTTTAAACAAGTTAATTTTAAAGCGGTATACCATATTATTAAAATGTGTATTACATACATATGTATAATGTAAATGTCAGTATAGACTCTTTTTAAATAAATAAATAAATAAATAAACCAACTCCCTCCAGGATGGTGTTCAGATTTTTGATGAAAGAGCAGTTTCAGTCAAGTTTTTTTAATTACTTAAAAACTACAAGGAATGTTTGATGGGGCACGGTTCTGTAGGTAGTGGGAAATGGCTATTGATAGCTTTAAAAAAATATTAAAGCAAATCTGAGGCATGGTAAAGGATATCTTCCCAAAATTGTGTAATTTTGTCCTCTGAAAAAGATGGTGAGCAGTTCGTATAATTTTGAATTTATGATCTAGCACTTCTGTTAACAAGCATTACAAAGGAAATACCTTTTGATTGCATAGTATGTTTCAATAATAGTTGTAAAGAAGTTGTAACAGAAGTGTAATGGTTTGGGCCAGAATGTCCTTTAAGGCATTGGGGACTTTGTTTTAGTCATCACTAAATGTATTCGCTTAGTAGTAACTCAATTATTTCTGAATCTTTCATGTGATACTGTTCCTATAGTATTCTGTTTTGAACCAGTATCTCATTATTATTTTTTTACAAGAGTAATGTTGACAATCAGTAGTTATACTGTAAAACTGAAAGGTTCAAAGGGATAATGTAACTTTTTTTAGAAAAGGAAAAGAAGAAAAAAAGAAAAACCCACAACAAATAAAGACCAGTATATCATATCACTTCTACGAAACCAAATATTATCCCATCACTAAGTGCCAAGGATGCAGTACAAACTGGTGTGCTGCCTTATTGTAAGCTAGTTAATTCTGTTATGCATAATATCGGCTTGTTTTCTACATTAGCTGTGCCTATATGCAAGAAAACTGTATTGGTGGTGCACTGTTGATCTACACCAAACTGTTCTGCTCAAAAGTGATGAATTTCTGACTTTATTGTACCCTTCACCCTCCACTTACCCCACCCCACCCCAAATCGAAGCAAATTACTGCCTAGTTTTAATCATATTACTACCCATTTTTGTAGATTATGTCTTAGCCTTTCTCTCTCCTTCTGTTCCCCATCCCCCTTTTTGTCGTCTGTGTTTTATGTCATGCAATTAATTTCTTGTGTGTTAAGGTATAATTTTATAGTGCTTTTAATGAGCTTCAGTAAAACTTGTAAAGCATAATATATGGTAATAAAATATCACCTGAATAGAGCTGATACGTAATTTCTTTCACAGTATACCATACTTGACTTCTATTATTAGAAGAAAATGCAGACACATGGTACTATATCACCTGACTTTTGTTTCCTGCAGTGCATCCTATTCCAGAACTTGGAGTTTGGACAAACCTCTTTCCTTCACAAGATTCAACATTGCTAAATGTTAGACTGCTGCCTGCCAGCCAGCCATTGCATATTCTCTCAGATTACTTTATCTGTGTGTGTTGCTCTCCAGTAATAGTTTCAAAATCCAAATGCTTTTGGTGTCACTATCCCCCTACTGATAAAACTAGCATAGTGCCAAATAGGACTAGAAAGCATAATATAACTTGAAATAAAGAAAGTATGTGCCCACCTTTTACTTGTTTAAAACCACCATGTTTGGGGAAGTGGGAAGTATAAAGGGACATTTCTTGAATGCAGTTTTTTTTTCTCTTCCCCAATTATAATTTTCTAATATTCAAATATCGGTAAAAGCATACTTTTGATTCAGCAAGATGGATTTCATGCACAGAAGCACGCTTTTGTGCACTGGTCTCATTCTGAACTGAAAATGGCAGGCAAGGATGCTTAGTATTTGGTTCTTGAATCATCAGAATGTAGAGCAGTGTGTGTAATTTTAGTTTATAGACTTGGAACCACACAGTCATCTTCAACTGCGAGGCAGCAATGCAGTACAGTAATACCTTGGTTTGAGAGTAACTTGGTTTGAGAGTGTTTTGCAAGACAAGCAAATTTTTAAATATTTAATTTTTTTGACTTGATATACAAGCGACGTCTTGCAATACAAGTACTGTAGTACGGCTTAAATTAAAAATCTATGTACAAATTTGGGGGGGGATTTCATTTTGATATAAGAGTGTTTTGGATTACAAGCATGTTTCCGGAACGAATTATGCTCTCAATCCAAGGCATGACTGTATTATGAAAGGCAGTTGCTTTCCTGTGTCAAGAAATCAATCCAAGGAACGTGTGCTAGACAGATTTGATATTAAATTTTGTTTCATATAAGAAGAAGAAAATTAAAAGGGCTTCCCCAGTTCTTGAGTGTTCCATTACCTGTATCGGTTCAAATAAAAAAGGGAACTAATAAGCCGTTAACTGCCAAAAAGCTCTGAGCTCTTTGGAATGTGCTGTGCGTACATTTTTGTTCAACATATCCACATGCACATTTCTGTGATCACTGGTAAGTACATACACATTTGTTAGCAGTTCCTTCTAGGTTTTTTTAATGACAGGATAACTGTCTTGTTTTGATTTTTTGTGTGTCACTTTTTTCCTTTTGTCTTAATGGCTCAGTGCCACTTTCCTGGCCATGTTCAAAGCTAAAAGAACTCCTTATGAATCTGAAATTGCATTGTGCTGTGTAGGTAGAGCAGTGTGGAACTTCTAGTCCTATCATTCCAAGAGTATTTGATGGTGAACAGCGTTTTTAATTTAAAGTGGTGGGATTCACAATTTAATTTATTTGCCTGTACTTGGCACTCTGCTTGCTCATCATGATTCTTGGATTACCTCAGGGGGAAAGTCCATTTCTGAGATTCAGAACACACACTTTGAATGCCCAAAGAATTAAGGGTCGATAGCAATGGGTTTTACCACAGCAACCTGGGGGAAACCCCTAATTTCAGGATGCAGCTTTGAAGTGTCAGACAGCAAGAATAGAACAGAATGTTATCTACAAAAATATAATTCTTAGTCTGCCTTTCCTCTTCTAGGCATTTTTATGAATAGCAGTGGAATTTGTTTTAGAAGTGTGTAGATAGTTTATTTTCCCTCTGGCTTTCTGCCCTTTCATCTAGTTCTACTTTCATTACTTTGGTTCCTTGCCCCAGAGGCCCAATCACAATGCATTTAGCTCAATCTGCAGTTTAAAAAAACACACAAAGCAAAACAAAACCTGGCTGTCAAAAGGTGGTGGGTGAATTTTGAATTGGCCTACCTAGAGACATTCTTTAGAAAACAACTTAACTTTCCCCTTCACTGTACAAAAGGGGCACCTTTTCTCTCTTTAGGTGTTCATCCAAGCCTTTTTTTCTGGTATCTCTGGAAAAAATGCCTGTAGTACTCTGTTTCATCCCCCTATCTCATTTGCTCATATTCCCAATGAAGTATTTAGAAGTTTTGACACTGAAGGCATTTTACATTGATACAAGAGGCTATTAAGCAAAAGAGTAGCAGATCTGTATGGATTTTTGGGGGTTCCATTCTGAAAAATCTCAATCTTCCCCTTAACCTCTGACACTTTATTTCACTGATTCATGGTATAAGTATTTCGGGGAATCCTAGTATGCAAAGGGAGCTGTTCCTAATCATTTCCCCTCTGCATTACCCCAGGCCTGTGGGCCAATTCTGGCCCTCATTGGGCCCCAGTCTGGCCCCCTGGGGTTCCCTGGATGGACACTTCTAATCCAGTCCCACCCGTTTTCTCCCATCCACTGATTATTTGGTGGTTTCCTGGCTTTTCTGCAGTTTCCTCCCCATTCTAAAAGGTCAAAATGCCTCTCCTAAGGCTGAGTTACTGGCAGTAAGAGCTTTAAACTATAATATGCTGGTATTTTGGTGCATTTATTTATTTATTTTATTTATACCCCGCCTTTTTTCCTGCAAGGAACCCAAGGCGGCTTACATATTGCTCCTCTCCATTTTATCCTCACAACAACCCTGTGAGGTAGGCTTTTGACCCTATCCCTTTTGCCCTGCCCACCACTGGAACGTGCCCCTGAGCTTCTCTGAAATAGAATTCGGGCTGAAAGGTTCTGCACCCCTGCCTTAAAAGCACAATCCTCAACATAAAAGGTATCTGAAACCATTTTGCAACAATTCCCTTATTTCCTATTGGATCGTAGGCTAGTTACAGTTGTTAAATAATTCTGGAAACAGCAAGCAAAAATAGTTGCTTGCTACGTTCCAGATACTATTGGACCTAAACCCCATATTTGGCCATGATGGAGCTGTGCACATACATAGCCCTCTTTCAAAACAAAAACTAAACCAGCAATTGACTGTTTTGGGGGTAGTAATAAGCCTAAATCCACATCCTTTGCCCAACTGCTAATAGGTGTGATACTTCCTTTCCGAAGAGACTCCCATGTTTGCAAGCCTGGCTCTTAAATTTCAATGATTTGTCTCCCTTACAACTGCTGCTTGGCAATTTGTTGCCGCCTTTGGTCTCCAGCTCATTTGCCTAGGCTGCCTTTTAATCTGATTAGGTGTGGCAATTCATGCAGTTTTACTGATGCATATTATGGACAATCACAAACAAGATCACATGAGTTGCCACAGCCAATCAAATTATGTTGAAGAAAAAGGAGGAAATGATAAGACTGAGCAGCAACTCAGTCTGCTCATAATGAACAAAGCTCCAAAAATAGGGAGGTGCTTTTAAATAACCTACATAGTAGGCAAGATGCTTTGCAAAGAGAATCAGTTGTATGATTATTCAAAACTAGCTGAAACAACTTTGGTACCTAGAGTCCCCTAAATAATAGAACTGCAGCTTCAGCTGTGCTTATTTGGTTACTTATGAACATGTTGGAAGGTTCCCAATCAGGTTTAATTCGGATTTTGGGGATAGGTGCTTGCTACATGCCTTTCACACAAAGACAGTATGGCCTTGCCATAGTCTTAGAAATAACCTGTCATCTGGATTTGCTAGTTCTCATGATAGTGGTTATTAATGCACACGCTGTCAATTTTTGCACCAGCAATGGTGAACTACAAAATATTTTCTTATATCTTTTTTCCCTTTGTTTTTAAAGTTAGCCGACTTATTAAAAAGACACGGTGGTGTCTAATCAACACAAAACATCCCCCCCCCCCGAATAAGACAACCTAAGATCCATAGACCCTTCTGGTACAGACACAAAAAAATGTTCCATTGATTAGATTCCATTCATTCCATTTGCATTTAAGACTCTGGATATCATATTTGTTCACAGATAATAAGGCTGGGTTCACACGACATGAAAATCACACCATGGTACCGGACCACCATGGCTTGTGGTGTCGTGTGAACCCAGTTGTGGCACGTCACAGTGGTCTGTTTTGTCCACAGAAACCACGCCAAGAAACCACAATTTGTAGTAGGGTTTCCTCGTACTGTGATTGTCATGTTGTCTGAACTCAGACAACATGACCCATCATGGCACAGACCCTAAAACCAGTGAGCCGCTTGGCAAGAGTGGACATTGCCGCTCTTGCCAAGCGGCTGGCCATAGAGCGTGGCTGACAGCTGCCCCCCAAGCACCGAAACGGTGTTTGGAGGCAGCTGTCTCCTCCCCCACCGAGGAGCGGATCGGGCACCCCGCCTCCTCCAGAGTAGACCTCTGGAAAAGGAGGTGGCAATCTGATCCATTCAGCTGCCCAGCATGCTGAGCAGCCATGGGGGTCAGAGTACAGCCTCCTCCCTGAAAGGTTTCCACCCAGGGGGAGGCAGTGCTCTGATTCCCGCAGCTGCTCCATGTGCTGAGCAGCCGCAGGGATGGAGGTGCTTCCCACAGTCACCAGAGCCGCCACCCCGGTGAGTATGGGAAGTGCCCGCCCTCTCCGCTCTTTGCTTTCCCCACCTGGGAACATAAAGGGCAGAGGGGGGGCTATTCCCACCACCCTGTTCCGCTGCCCAAGGAATTTCCCCACTATAGCTGGGATGTGGGAAACCTCTCGGGAGGCACCAAGAACCTAATGCGATCCCTTTGGAGAGACCATCACCATCCAGACATAAGGATTCCAAAACTGACCAAGGTGGATAGTCTAAGTGGAAAAGACCAAAATTTTGAACTAGTCAACAAATATCTATGCAATGGTGAACTACAAAGTATTTTCTTATTTCTATTTCTGGTTATGTAAAATATGCTTCCTCTCAGGGACTGTGGCAGGGAGGCAGGAGAGTTAACCCCTTTTGGACCCTTTGAAAAAGAAATTCTATAATTACTCTTTGTGACTGCTGACCTAAGAAAAGAAGGAACGTAAGAATGATATCCCAGAAGGTGCCAAGCACCACTCTGCTGCCATCACCACCACTTTATTTATTTATTTATTTATTGTATTTGTAAATCACCCATCTAGCCAGTACCCGGCCACTCTGGGCGATGAAGGTCAAATTAGCACAGATAGATTTATCGGGAGGTTTTGTAGCACAGGTAGTCTTCCTAGTGCAGTGATGGCGAATCTTTTTGAGGCCGAGTGCCCAAACTGCAACACAAAACTAATTTATTTCAAAGTGCCAACACTGCAATTAAACCTGAATTAAACCTGTTTTTAAACACAGCAATTAAACCCGTGTGTGTGTGAGAGGGGGGGCTGCCTTTCTTCGCTGCTGCCCTCCTCCAGGGACCCGGTCAGCCTCCTGGCCCGGTGCCTGCGGAGCCTCCTGAGGTGGGACTTGCACCAGCAGCCCTCTGGCCGCTCCGGCCTCTTTGCTGCCGGCATGCCCGGGCCGCCCTCCACAGCACCAGGCCGAAGAAGAGCCCTACGGAACCCGCAAGCTCGCTTCCCGAGGGGACGCACCTCGGGCTGTGGACGGGCCATGGAGGCGGCGCCAGCTGAGGGGTGGCAGCCCATGTGCCCTGCAAAGAGCGGGCGGTCCGGAGCAGGTGCTCCCATCGGCCCTGCCCACCTCCATCCTTCGGTGGCTTCGCCCCCCTGTGCCCCCAAAGCCGCTCGAGGGCTGGCGACCTATGGCTCGCGTGCCCACAGAGCAGTCCCTGCGTGCCAGCTGTGGCACACGTGCCATAGGTTCGTCATCACTGTCCTAGTGCCTTGCTGCCACACTACCAAATCAGAAGTGAAGAAAAGGAAGAGAGTAGGCTAGAAGTGGTACTAAATCCAAGTATCTCTTCCTGAGTGCATCTCTAATGCTATGTCAAAACCTGACTAGTGGAAGTATGATGAGTCTGAGGTGAGCAGAAATTGGCATAGGGAGCAAGACAAAAGATGGATGAGCAGATAAAAAAGATCCTTTTGTGAGTGACTCATACTAAATGCATTATGTAAAATGCTGAATTAGAACAAAGGAATTAAGTATTTTCATGATCAAAATGGTAACTTCCTTTCCACTGCCTCCCCCTCCCTTCCTTTCCACTGCCTCCCCCTCCCTTCCTTTCCACTTCCCCCCCTCTCATGCATGTACACACACACTTGTAGAATCTATACAAAACATGCTCTTACCTGCCTCTCTGTAATTTAAATTTAGACATCTTGTGTTGCTTTTCCCATTTTCCCCTCACCTGTCTCTGAGAGCCCTTTAATTTAATTTAGGCTGCAATCTTGTACACAGTTACTTACCCAGGAGTAAACCCCGCTGAACTCAATGGCACTTACTACTTATTAGACATTTATAGGATTTGTGAAGAAAGGCGGGCTGGCTGGCTCTGCCAACCCACCCTTTTTACCAAAAACTAGAGATCTAAGGTGCAAGACTGCCAGCCTTATCTCTGCAGTCCTGACCTGACTCTCTCAGGGACTTGCCCTTGTCTATACTCTGGATTTAGCGCTGAACCACAGAGCAACCACACACGCCATGTGGGGTAAAACCAGGAAGGTTTATTCAAGGTAAACAGATTACAACAAATGGTGGGAAATGAGGGAAGGAGACAAGGTAGGGAGACACTTTGGTACACACACAGTAGAGCTACAAAATAATAAAGCTGGTTCCTTTCTATATATATCTCAGGCACTCACTCTTTACCTGGGGGCTGGTCTGCTTCAGGGCTGCCTCAGCAAAAGCCCTCATTCAGCGAGTTTCACCAGGAGCCACCTGGGGCTGGATCCTGAGGCCAGTCTGAAGACCTGGACCTCCGCGCAGCTTGCTGCCCATGATCAACAACCAAAACCAGAAGCCACAGCTGGCAATATAGATTCCCCCCCCATCTCTTTTCAGTAGCTCAGCTGTCTTTAGCCAATCAGGATGAACTTCACCTGGCCAGGCAGGGGGAGGGGGGTGGTTCTTTGCTCATGACCAGGGGGCTTTCATTTGCATGCCAAAGGGCCTGGTCAGGTAGACATCCAGCCTTTGAGGTGCCATGCCTCATCAGATAACTTATGCACATTTCGCCCCCTCCCAGCCCTTAGCTGGGATTACCTGGTTTACACATTAAGAGGTGTGGGGGGGGAGGAAACTCTTGAGGCTTTTTCTCCACAGGATTACACTGTGAATTTGCATCCTAGAAGAGAAGGACCGTTAGTTGTCCTCTATACCATTACCTCTGTGGTAATGTTGTCTGCCCTAACCCTCTAGGGATAGCCTAGACTGTCAATTAAACAATGAAGTGAAATGTTAAGTTATTTTCAGTTGATGAATGCCATTATTGTTTGTTTTATTTCATGAATTGTGCTCCTACAGTCTTTGGATGCAATAACAAATGAGAACCTGTTCACATGGGCTTCTCTTGATCAGTGCTGAATCACATTGTGGATTTCATGTGTGAATGAGCCATCGTAAATCTGCTATCACAGACAGAATATCCATATTGCATCCATATTGTCACCTCAAATGCTATGATTGTTGGTACCATCTGTTGACACATTCAGCAACAAGTCATTTAAGTGATAACTTGCGTGATGTACAAGTTTTGTACAGACACGCATGAACCCAGACAGTAAAATCACCCCAGTCTTCTAGCAAGCTTTTTACATTAAACTGGTCTACAAATGCCTTGACTGAAGACAAAGCAAACATCTAATACGTTTTTCACAGCTGTGGCAATCTATTTTCTATCACCAGGTTAAAAGTAGATGGGGGAAAGTGAAGGAAAAATGTATCAAGAGGACACATCTATTTTTTTGTCATCAGCTTTGCTTCAAAAAGTAAGATCTCAGAAATGGCTCCTTACTATCTACGTATATAGAGTTTTATTGCCATCTTGCCAAGTTGCTTTTAACCTTTGAATGAGAAGACTGGATAAGCACTTGGATCCTTTTGTCATTTTCAACCTAAAATGTCAAAGGTGATTCTCAAACCACTTTTAAGTCTGTGTGTGTGTGTGTGTGTGCGCGCGCACGCGCACGCGCACACGCACATTTGTTTCAATTTCATCAGCCTGGAGAACTGAAGGAGACATCTGAGCATTCCACCACAGGCCTAGCTTGGAATTTAGCATGAAAATGGTGTTGGTGAAAGACATGGCAAAATGATGAGCTAGGAGGCTGAGCAAACGCTGGGTTCTTGTTTTGTTTTTGAGCCTGTGCCAATGCGAGGTTTCTTCCCTGGGCAAATGCCAGTAGAGGGGTATGATGGGGGCAAAGGTTTTTAAGCCTCTGTCTCCCATGATCCTATCTCCTCCCTCCATCCCAGCTGGTATTTAGTAAAGGAAAAACAAGCACACATACAGAGGGATGGGGAGAGCAATGCTATGGCCCGTAGACATCATCTAGGGGAGGTCATAGGATACTTCAGATTCCCAGGTCCAAGGTGGGAAACAGGGCTCGGTGCTGGAGATCTGTGCTCCGATCCCACTCCCCTGTTCGCAGTTGGCGTGGAAAGAGCCGCACTGACTGCTTCTCTGAGGTTGGAAAATCAACCTCAGAGAGGGAGTAATGGGGCAGTTCAGGGGACAGGGAGGGGAGCCGCCAGGATACGAGGTATCCTGATGATGATCCAGCCTCCTTCCCTCCCCTTCCAGAGCACCATAGCTAGATAGCCAAAAATGGCCGTCTAGCTGAATTGCAGAGCAGGAGGTGCGGGGAGGTGATGACTGCCTCCTCCCTCTCTGCACTGGATGCTCATAACCCTCCAAGTTCAGAGGCTTACAAGCATTGAGGGTGCAGTCAATAGGACTGTGCCCTAAGTAATCATGATGTTAGTCATGTGATTGGCTCTTGTGTGCTTGCTTTAACTGCAAGTCTACTTAAGCTCTCTGTATATTTATTTATTTATGATATTTATGAATCGCCCATCTGGCCAGATATCCAGCCACTCTGAGCAATGTACAATCCAATAAAATACAAGAGGGGGGGGGGGACACACACACAGTATAACACACAATTAAAAACAGTACAAAACTTAAAAATCCTAACCCACCCCATATTCCCGCCTGAAAAGCCATGTTTTTAAAGCACGGCGGAAGCTAATCAAGGAAAGGGCATGGCGGAGGTCACTGGGGAGAGAGTTCCCTCCTCCTAGTCCCCACCAGCCTGGTTTCTCTGGCTGATGGAACAGGGAGAAGGCTGTCCGTGGCAGATTTTGTTGAGCAGCCTACTTGATGTTGCTGGAGATGCTCCTTGAGATAAACTGGACCGGAGCTGTACAGGGTTTTAAAGGTCAACGCCAACACCTTGAATTTGGCTCGGCAAACAACTGGTAGCCAGTGCAACTCTTTGAGCACTGGAGTGATGTGATCACGCCGGCGGCAGCCTTTAACCAGGCGAGCTGCTGCATTCTGTACCAGCTGCAACTTGTGAACCGTCTTCCAGGGTAACCCCACGTAGAGTGCATTACAGTAGTTTAGGCAAGAGGAGACCAAGGCATGAACCACTGATGGGAGCAAATGATTAGGAAGGTAGGGGTGCAACTGCCATATCAGATGGAGCTGATACAGCGCCGCCCGGCTCACAGCTGACACCTGAGCCTCCATGGACAGCTGGGAGTCTAGAATGACTCCCAAGCTGCGGACCTGGTCCTTCAAGGGTAGATGTACCCCATTCAGCACCAGGTCAACATCCCCTAAGCTTCCCTTGTCTCCCACCAGAAGTACCTCGGTCTTGTCGGGGTTCAGCTTCAGCATGTTCCTTCCCATCCAGCCACCCACTGCCTCCAGGCACTTGGACAGGGTTTCAACAGCCAACCTTGGTGAGGACTTGAAGGAGAGGTAGAGCTGCGTGTCATCCTCATATTGATGACAGCGCACCCCAAACCTCCTGATGATAGCTCCCAGCGGCTTTAGGTAGATGTTAAATAACATCGGGGAGAAGATGGAACCCTGTGGCACCCCACAAGTAAGCAGCCGAGGGTCCGAAGCCTCCTCCCCAAGAACTACCCTCTGGTACCTTCCAGAGAGGAAGGACCGGAACCACTGCAATACAGTGCCTCCCATGCCCAACCCCTCCAGGCAGTCCAGGAGGATACTGTGGTCAATGGTATCAAAAGCTGCTGAGAGATCAAGGAGGACTAGAAAAGAGCATTCACCCCTATCCAAATCCCTCCTCATATCATCCACCAAGGCGACCAAGGCCGTTTCTGTCCCATGTCCAGGCCTGAAGCCTGACTGGCATGGATCTAAATAATCGGCTTCATCCAAATATGCCTTCAACTGAGCCACCACCACTTGCTCAATCAGCTTGCCCAGAAATGGCAAATTGGAGACTGGGCAAAAGTTGTTCAGATCCTGGGGATCTAAGGAGGGCTTCTTTAGAAGCGGTCTTATTGCTGCCTCTTTAAGGGCTGATGGCATCATTCCCTCCTCGAGGGAGGCATTCACTACCGCCCTGATCTCCCCACCCAGTTTTTCCCTGCAGCTCATAACAAGCCAGGACGGGCAAGGATCAAGCAAGCAGGTGGTCAGCTTAACAGAAGAAAGCACCTTGTCCACTTCACCAGAAGGAAGAAGCTGGAACTGATTCCACAAAACTGGACTGCCATATGACTTAAGTGTTTTGGTTAGTTTTCTATAGCACAATATTAATTTAGCAAACATCTACCTTTGTGAACAGACATGGAAGATCTAATAATATATGTAAGAACAATCCCACAAACCAAAGAAAACTCCTCTTTTAATCCTATGTTGCTAAAAAATGTTACCCACTTTCTGACACCTGAAGTTATTCTTGATCAGTAGTGCAGCTCATAATTTTAGACTCTGGGCTTAATGGTGTTATTTATTTATTTATTTATTTATTTGAAAATATTTTTATACTACATAAGAATATGAAGAATACTGCTTAGAGAGATATACATTGTTGAATGATAAATTAAATGAAATTGTGACTAAAATAACAGCTTTGGGATGGAACATTAATGATCAAGACAAAAAAATGAACTTATAAAGAAATATCAGTAACAACTAGATGTAAGTGCAGAGACAATTAATCAATGGGACTATACACCATATAGAATAAAAATAATCTATCCTGATCTTTTTGGAGATGCCAAGCTTCAAATGCCGACTATCTACATATCTTTGGGATTGCCCCAATGTTAAACAATTGTGGAAAGAAGTATCGGATATAATCTTTGAATTTTCAGGCTATATCATCTTACTCCAGATCCCAAAATAATTTTACTGGAATTTTTACAAGAACAAATTGACCTAGAGGATGTCGAATTAACAGCAACTGTATTCACTATAGCAAACATTTGCATTCCCTCTTGTTGGAAGTCTTCTCAAACCCAACAGCTATCTGATTGTTTAAGGAAAATCTGGGAAGCAGTTCTGCCGAGTCAGCAAGATCCACACCCAAATTTTTTTTTTATAGAAAAATGTATTTTATCAACTTTTTGATTAATAAGTATCATTATAGAATTTTACCATGTGTATTTTTTTCTCTTATTTAATTACCTATTGTGAGATTTGATTATTTATTGCCTTGGTTCAAAATGTAATTATACTGTTTTGCTAAAATAAATAATAAGCGTTATATCACCTGTTGTATTAAAACATATCCAGGTGGTGTATAACAATAAAAATGAAAAAAGGAGAGAACCAGGTTCTCAGGATGCAAAAATCTTTATTAAATATAGAGGAGCCCGACGCGTTTTGGCCTGTGTTTTTTTCTAAGGCCTTCCTCAGGGGGCTGTAAATATTCAAGATACGGTATATACAAATAAGTTCACATGATGAGGACAACACATAATAAAAATACATTCTCATTATATAATGAATTTCCTTGTATTCTGAATAGAAATCATTTAAAAACATTTTCTTAAAAATAATGAGAATCAAATATTTCTTTTTAAACAAAGACATATGTTTTCTTTATATAAAATATATCTTACTTGTAAAAAAAGTCTGCAGAATTCTTTCACAACTGAAGTGTCTTTCACTGTTTTAGTGGCAACTGAAAAGACAGGTCTTTTTGAATGTTATTATATTTTGGTACAGTTTTTTTCTTAGGTGTTATCTTGTTGGCAAAATGTCAAGGACATCCAATCTGGATACAGCTTTCTTGTAGAACTGCAGTAATTTGCAGAGTCATATTAATGGGAACAGTTCCAAATCCTCATTGAGACCCTTAGGTTTTAAAGTATCTAATTTAATGAAAATGCTACACAGAGAGTCAGGGGACCCTGCTTAACAGGTTAAGCTGTGGTGTGCATGCGAGGGGAGATTCCCCAAATCAGGCAGAGGGACCTTCCATAAGCAGAGCCCTTCTTCTTGAAGAAGGAAGATCCTGGATCCAACCCATCTTAAATATATAAAAATAACTAAAACATCACCAATGGCCATGCACTAAAAATCCAAATGACAGGCATCATCAAACACTAAGGCAAATAAAGAAGTCTTCAATTTGCACCAAAACTTCTGTGACTGCTCTTGTCACTTTCAGCCCATTAATATTGAGTGGCAGAGTTCCTTCAATGCTTAGTGCATGCCCATCTGCCACACACATTCATTAGGATCAAAGTTTTGGTAGAACCCTTTATCAAAGGTTGTATGCCCACTAGCTCCCAAGTCTATTAGCCACTTTGATCTTGGTTCTGACCCAACTCTTAAGGCATGGTGATTGTTTAAAGAAAGGTTTTTAGCTTTGGAATTATGGGGATGAGAGGAAATCCCTTGTCTCTGTTCAGGTGAGTCCTTAGTAGCTCTGCAGTCTTTGGCAAAGTGACCCTTTTAATTGCAATTGAAACACCTGTTTGGTTGACTCTTCTCTGGGGGTGGAGCTTGGGGGTTTCTTGTATCTCTGGACCTTGTAATTTGATCGCTCAGGGGTCTGGGGTTTTGCAGAATAAGATGTGAGGCATTCTGCTTTCAAGGCTTTTGCCAACTCATCCAAGTTATGGGATTCATTTCCCTTGGTATTTATTGTTACAAACAGGGCAAAAGAATCTCCAAGACATGCAAGGAAAAGATTGCATTTCTGTTTTTCTGTTAGTTCAAAATCTGTGGCTCTTAAGTCTGCCACTATATGCAAGACCTGATATACTCATCACAGTCCTGCTTTCTATTTAGTTGCAACTTAAGTATTTATTTCAGTGTTAGATACTGTGATTTTGGACTCTCTCAAATGCAAACACAGACTTAATTTTTTGCAACAATTCCTTTGCACTTTCACAATCAATGAACTGATCATGATCTGATGAGTCTAGTCCAGTGAACATCAGGTTTATTGCCTTGCCTATCAGCCATATTCCATTTTTCACTCATTGCAGTATTACCATTATTATCTATGGGCTTGTCCGTAGTCAGGACAAATTCTGCATTCATTCATCGCAAAGCAGCTTTCAAAGAATATTCCCATGCTCTGTAATTGGTCTTTGTGAGCTTTGGCAGGAAAAATCTATCTGTTGCAGCCATGTTTAGCACTTATAAAGGGTTAAGCTTCTTTTTGCTTGCAGTGAGGAGGAAGTTTGATTGGCAGGGGATTAAGTCCAAAGCCCACTGAAAAGCAGCTCTTTTGTTTTGCAAATGGCTCTCTCCTTTCAGTAGCCAGGGGCTTGTCTTGGCTCCTTTCTCAACAAAAATGCAGTTTTGCAGCCCAAAAATTACTCTTAACAATCTGGATAGCCTGCCTTATAATGTGGTGAGGCAAAAAAAAAAAAAAAAAAAAGCATTCAAAAGCAAAAACAGTAAATAAAGCCCAAGAAATACCAGTTCAAATTACTGCCTAAAAACACGCATGCACATTAATAATGGTTAAATTATTAATTGCTCTGGGTCTGGGTTCTGAGCCCATAACCTGTTGGAGGATATTGGAAAAGGAGTCGGTCCTATACTGGTTCGGATGAAGGAGAGTTTTCCCCCTTATGCGTAGCCTGGTTATTGAAACTGGTTATTACCACATGGGTTGCTAAACCCTGCTAAAAGGCTCTTAAAAGGAACGGATTGTCCATACAAGGTTTAAAACTAATAAAGACATTTATTAGTTTGACTTACAGTCCGTTTATTCATATATGCAGGATGCGTACAGGAAGGTTAGAGTCTTTGGTGTTAAGAGTCCACTTTATTGGAGATCACTGGCTGGAAGCCAGCTCAGACCTTGCGTCCATCAGGTTGGAGAGGTAGAGAGAGAGAGAGAGAGAGAGAGAGAGCTGGCCACAGAGAGGCCGGAAGTAGGGAAGAGGGGCTACAAAACAGGCACCCTGGGGATTGTTCAATTAACCCTTTCCTCCCACTGTAACTAGTGGTTCATTACCTTATTGATTTAAGCAGGTAACATTACAATTTCCATCAAATCCCACAGTTTAACTATGTACTATGCAAGTAAATATTTCCTTTTGTTTGTCCCAAATGTGCCACCATTTAGCTTTAGTGGATAACCCCAGGTTCTAGGAGAGGGAGAAAAACGTCTATCCGCTTTCTCCACACCAAAGGTGAGGTGCGCAAAGCAGCAAATAAGTGGAAGGGGCCAGACACTAAGGCAGCGCTCTGGCAGGTGGACACCTGAAGCGGCAGGAGTCAGGACAAGCGATGCACACTCAGCAGCAACAGAGGAGGTAAGGCATTAGCCTTGAATGGGCCAGTATAGGGAAGGACTCCCCCCTCTTTCCCTCTCTTCTTACCTTCTTGGCTGTGTTACTGTCTGTGCACTTTCTTCTGATTGCTGCTGCTTACATCGGAAGTGCAGGAATATCAGAACCATTTAAAGTAAATCATGTTGTCCTTGCATTTCCACTCTAAATAATGGGTATAATCTTACAGTAATGATTGGTGGTTTTTTTTTAGCAGTTCTGTTTGTCCATGCACTTTTCTCTGTGCCAAATGTGGTCAATATTTGGTTTTCATAAAACGGGTGGGGATTGTGTGGCCCTCTAGATGTTGTTGGACTGCAATTCCTCACCATTGGCTCTGCTTGAGTGGGCAGCTAGGAGTTGCAGTCCAACAACATCTGGACAGCTGCACAATTCTTACCCCTGCCATAAAAGGTACGAGTTTGCTTTGAGGCTAACTTTTTCCTGCTCTTTCCAGATCTACAACTGATGTACTATGTAACTTTGACTTTTGTTTCTAAATGTTGCAGAGTGCTTTCCTTTGGTATAAAACATGAAACAGGCTCCCTGGTGACACTGAAACTAAGTGGCAGTAACTCCTTTGCTTGTGTTGTGTTGTTCTGGTTTGAGTTTTATCATGGAAAGAACTTCTGTACTTTAGGATGTAATCCTATACACACTTTCCTTTGAGTAAGTCCCATTGAACATAATAGGACTTACTTCTGAGTGCACATGCATAGGATTGCAGAGTTATTCTGTTTTCAGAGCAGTGGTAACTTTTACTTGGCTCTACCTATGTACCCCATGTGAAAGTCTTTTTTCTAACACATGCTGAAGTGCCATGGAGAAAGCTCTCTACAGTAATGATGAGGGTTATTCTGCAGGGATTTTGGATTGTTGTTGTTTTTTAAATGAATTAGAAGGGAGTTAGCAGAAAACACACCCTCAAGAGAAAGAAAGAAAAAATCCCAGCTACCTCAAATAGCAACAACAAACATCATCATTCCATTTTGGCATTATTGTTCAATCACAGTGTTGTTGTTCTTGTTTTTTTAATAAAGTACAATAGAACCCACATGTTTTTTTTCCTGAGTGGCTTGCAGGGTGGGCCTGTGAACCACTTTGCACACTCAGAGATATCTAAATGTTAAATATTATTTCTTTGGCAAACTACTAATGAGAACAAAGCCACCATAGAGGGATCCATTTTTAAAGTGGGAGGGAGATCTTTAAAACAAGGAGTTTCCTGCACAATGTGGGGAAAGGAGACTGAAAGTTATTTTTGACTGAAATAATGGCATATTCCTCCCCGGTTTACCCCTTCCTACCGTTTGTTGTGTCGCCTCTATATTACAGTTTAGATTGTAAGCTCTTTGGGGCAGGGAACTGTTCTCTTATACTTGGTAAAGCACCATGCACATTGATGGTACAATAATAATAATGACAACAACAGCAATCATCATCATCATCATCCTCATCATCATCATCATGGGTCTGGAGATCAAAGTGGCTTCAGAGTGGTCAGAGCCCTTAAACGGTTAGAGCATCCTGGGGTGGGTGGCTATACCCTTGGCCACACCCTCATGTTGCCTGGCCACGCCCTCTTGATCACACCTTCATGTTGCTTAACCATACCTCTGACAAATTCAGATGTGTATCCCTATTTTCATCTGTGCAATGTTGGAGGGTATGTGCAATGGTGTCTCCCATCCTCAGAGACTGCGGTCTGCAGTAACAGTTCTTGTCAAGCTTCCTAAGCTTGGTTTAAGTGGACCCAAAATAAACAGTTTCATGACTCCACTTTGCATTTCAGCTACAAACCCTTCATTTTTAGCAAGGTTTTTTCCACCCAGTATATGTTGTGTAAAAACCTCAGTTCTTGGAATGTAAACTATGTACTGCAAAATAATACAAAACAGCTGTATTGAATTTCATGTGTCCCCTCCCCTGCCAAGTTTTTAAAGGTGTACTCTTAATGACAGCATCAAACAAATGTTTTGGCAACATCTCCTTCAAATTAGTTTTCATTTGCCAGTTCTAGTCCAACAACCAGTACAGTAATACCTTGGATTGCAAGCATAATTTGTTCCGGAACCATGCTTGTAATCCAAAACACTCTTATATCAAAGCGAGTCTCTGGCGGGCGTGAGCGGGGCCGATTTCAGCCCGCTCGAGGCGAGCGGTTACATCCCTACCTACGTTGTATTGCAAGACGTCGCTTGTTTATCAAGTCAAAATTTATTTTAAAAATTTGCTTGTATTGCAAAACGCTCTCAGACCAAGTTACTTGCAATCCAAGATATTACTGTACACTACTTTGGTTCTTGTCATACCTTCATACAACAGGGTATCTTGAAGGAAAACAGCACATTAGTGAAATGTTTAGTATGATATATATATATATATATATATATATGGGATATTTCATTAGGATTCTTTAAAGTACAAAGCAAAGATGTTTCCAGGTCCAAAGGAGGTTGTTTCTGTGAACTGTATGTGAATGAGGAGGGTTCTAATTGAAACCATTTCTCAAACTAAATGATACAAACTGTCATCATATGAAAAATGTAATAAAGTGTTCTAATGGCTATGTGGTTCACTAGTTATAAGATCATTTGCTATAGTTATTCATAATGTGTAGGATCAAAGGATCATTATTTTCAACTGTCTCTCTCCATTAAAATTCCAACAAGTTATTTTTCTCTGTGACAAAAGCTGTTTCTTATTTATTTTTAAAGGCCTTGTTGAGAGAGCACTTTTTCAAAGACAAAAATGGCACATGGAAATATGAGCTGCATTTTGTTTTGCCCTGAATAATGACCGTGTATAGGTATCATTGACCCATTCCCATGAATGTCCGTAGTGGGCTTGGTCAGCGAGATGCCCATGAACAGGCCTCATGGGCTGTCAGAAGCCCCTGTATTGTTGCACCTGGAAACTCTCCCAGGCTCAAATGCCCATGGAGGCAAAGAACTGGTTTGCAGCTCTAGCAACTGAGGAAAGATGAGTGAACTGAAATGTTCGATAAGACAATCTGATACCACTGGACATCAATGAAGAGAGTGGCATAGTGGGGATATATGGAACCTCTCTGCATAATGTTGCTAGTTTTACCAAAACTCCTTTTGCTGCCCTCAATGTCCTTCAGATGTTTGCTCAAGTAGGAGCATCCAGATTGGCCTAATCTGTAGGGCAGCCTTTCCCAACATGGTGCCCTAATTTTTTATTTATTTTTCCTATACCTTAAATCAGAGGCGGGCAACATGGTGCCCTCAAATGTGTTGGGTTGCCTTGCAACTCCTATCATTCCCAAGCAGGCAGGTTATGTAAAATCCAGCTGCTTAAACACTGAGGTAAATAAAAAATAAATAAAAATAAATGAGGTTGTCTCTGTTGGAGGATATGGGAAGGAGTCGGTCCTATATTGGTTAGAACGAAGCAGAGTTTCCCCCCTTATGCGCAGCCTGGTTATTGAAACTGGTTATCACCACATGGGTTGCTAAACCCTGCTAAAAGGTTCTTAAAAGGAAACGGATTGTCCATACAAAGTTTAAAGCTAATAAATACATTTATTAGTTTGACTTAGTCCGTTTATTCATATATGCAGGATGCATATAGGCAGGTTAGAGTCTTTGGTGTTAAGAGTCCACTTTATTGGAAATCACTGGCTGGAAGCCAGCTCAGACTGTGTGTCCATCAGGTTGGAGAGGGGGAGAGAGGGAGAGAGAGCTGGCCACGGAGAGGCCGGAATTAGGGAGGAGGGGTTACAAAAGATGTACCCTGGGGATTGTTCAGTTAACCCTTTCTTCCCACTGTAACTAGTGGATACATTACCGCGTTGATTTAAGCAGGCAACATTACAATTTCCATCAGTCTCCTGAGGAGGAGAGGTAGGTGGTGACCAGGCAAAGGGCCTCCTCAGTGGCGGTGATCCACTTTTGGAATGCTGTCCCCAAAGAGACTTGCCTGGTGCTGTATCCTAGGTCTTTTAGACCCCAGACAACAACATTATTATTTACTCAAGCTTCTACTTAGCACTGCTGATGTATAATTTGTTTTAATTGTTAATGTGGAAGTGTTTGGTTGCTGTTGTTTTCAAATTGAAGGGTGGGATATTAAACATACATCTAATAAATACATTTGGTCGGCACTCTGAGCAGGGTAGCTGGAAAGTCCTTCAAAGAAGAACTGAAAGATCCTAAGCTTGATCTGGAAGGAGATACATTGCCTGACTATAACCTATACCTTAAATCAGAGGCGGGGAACATGTTTTCTGTCAAGGGCCTCATTCCCTCAGGAATAATGTGTGTCAGGGACCACATGATGCTGATGGGTAGGGCCAAAGTCAGTAGTCAAAAGTGGGCGGGGCATCCTTTCTTTCTCTTACAAAAAAGAGAAAGTGCTGTGTGTCACACATGCACACACTTCTCTCCCTCTCCCTCTCCCTTCTTGCTTGCCCAGCAGGCTGCTGAGGGAGAGACAAATTACTCTTGCCAGTGGTCAGACCTAATCATTTTCAGAGGGCTTTTGAAATTAGACCAAGGGTTACACAAAATTTAGACTGAGGCCTAGGGCTGCAGGTTTACCACCTCTGTCTTAGATGTACAGTAATACCTTGGATTGCAAGTAACTTGATCTGAGAGCGTTTTGCATTTTTTAAAATAAATTTTGACTTGATAAACAAGCGACGTCTTGCAATAAAAGTCGTAGGGATGTAACCGCTCACCTCGAGCGGGCGTAGCGGGCCAAAATCGGCCCTGCTCATGCCTGCCAGAGACTCACTTTGATATAAGAGTGTTTTGGATTACAAGCACGGTTCCGGAACGAATTATGCTTGCAATCCAAGGTATTACTGTATACTGATGCTTGGAGCAGCTTGAGAGTTCAGATGTCTGTTCAACCTCAGTATCTACTCCAGATAACTAGGACTCTGATTTTCATCCAAATGTTCAGAGTTAGATTATATTTTTTACTCAGGGAGGAGAAGAGCACCATATTACATGATGCTCCCATGATGCACTTTGGTGATGCACATTCACAAAAATTCAAAAAGAGTACAGAGAACAGAGTCATAATAGAAAACTTTCATCCAAATTTATAATGGCAAATTTGTAACCCAGCAAGTATATTATGAATCAGAATTGGGTCAGTTCTCCCATCACTAAAAATGACCAAAATGCTTTTGGAAATGTGCTTTTATGCTTACCTCTTATGTTATATTTAGGGTCTTAAACTAGCAGTTCAAGAATAGCTGCTGATATACTCTTATCAGAAGTTATTTTGAGGGAGGCCCAGAAACCATTTATTGGTTTTCTATTACTACAGTGTGGTTGAAATCAACTTAAGTGTTCTCTTCAACCATAATGTAAAGCATATGTGTGTGTGTGTGTGCTTGCTTCTCCCAAGGAATGAGCACATTAAAATCTTCACTATAATACAACATATATAGCGCTTCTAGATTAATGCTCTTGCCTGCCAGATTTGTAGCTTTGATTCTCCCTGATTTTTAGCGCTTAGTGGGATTTATTTCAGTGATTCTACCCTTGGGCCAAAAATGAATCAGCTTTTATCTGAGATTATCATATTTTGGCTAAGCCCTATAGCTTTGCTTTTAATAAACATGTAACCTTAGACTACCATTACACACAGAGACAATGCAAACATAAAAAATCAAATGAATTCTCCCAAAACGTGGCAGCCAAAACAGAGTCCACAAAGCTCATGATGGAATTTGTGCTTAGGGTGATGTAAATAGTGTCTTTATTGTGTGTCACCTAATTTTCCCTGCTTGCCTCAGAGTTTACTCCTTTTAAAAAACTTGGATTTATTCTTTTTTTCAAATGTAGGGCATACATCAGTCACAGCTAGCAATGCAGCAGGTGCCTAGACTGCAGCATTCATTACAAAATATGTCCCACACTCCTAACAGCCATTTTTCATGAAATGTTTTGGCTTCAATGAGTTTCAGTTAAGATTGAACATCAATATTAGAATCACAGACTTGAAGGGGACCTTATGCGCCAGGGGGAGCAGAAGGTAGATCTCCAGATGTTTGGGACTTCAACTCTCAGAAGCCCCTGGACAATGGACCATGTTATAGACCTTCTAGCTCAATCCCCTGCTCTGTGCAGGGCCAGCCCTCCCATGAGGTGAGGTGAAGCCCCTCCACAGGCAGCGGAATGGGAGGAGCGGTGAATTGTGTGCTTCCCCACCACAGGCATTTGGACATGGCCGTCTCTCTGAAGAGCTGTGACAGCTGCTTTTCAAGCCAATGCAGCTCTTTGGAGAACTCAGCCGCCCTGCAGACTGGGCAGCAGTGGTGGAAGTGCAATATGTAGCTTGAGGGATAGAGAGAGAGGGGAGGAGAGAGACATACCAGGTGAGCGAATGGGTGGGCGAGGAGGGAGACAGATGTGGCGGGGGAAGACAGCTGCAGAGGGTGGGCAGGGAGGAGGGAGATTAGGTCTGCGGGGGGAGGAGAGAGACAAATGCAGTGAGGGAAGAGAGAGAGAGAGATGGGGGAGAGGAGGAAGGGGGCAGTGGCGAAGGCAAGGCAGCTGGTGGCAGTACGTGTGCTTTCCCGCCTCAGGTGGCGGGAGAGTTTGTGCTGGCACTGGATGCAGGAAATCAAGAGCTAAAGCACCCTCAACCGACTGCTGTCCAACCTTTGCTTCATGTATATGTTCATGCCAATAATGAGAACATGGGACCCTGCCCTGAGGGCTTACGGTCTAGAAACACACAAGGAAGACAGTGGGCGAGAAGGAGGGAAATGGAGGCAGGGGGTAAACAGGGGAGGAATACGTGGTCATTGCAATGGCACCTACTTAGGATTAGCTGCGGTAGAGTATGGGCACACAAAGCCAAAATCCTGGAACAGGGCATTCAGACTGTACAGCCCTCTCACAAACATGAAGAAAAAGTGTCAGCTCTCTGCAGCCAGTGACTGCGCATTACAGGGCTCCAAACTGCAACTGAGATTGCTCTTCAGGATGCAGGATTGCAGGATGAAGGTGACAGAGTGAGTTGAAGGCAGGGAACTGTGTTTCTGAGTCCTCCTTCATATGTAAATGAAACCCCCAAAAGGTCCTCCTGCATGTATTAAATTAGGGTTGGATCCAAATTTACTCAGGATTAACGGTGCTGGCAGAAGCAGAGTCCTCTGCCCCCTCCTTTCCACAGCAGCCCCTCCAGCCTGCCGAAAATGCTGCACAGAGAGTCAGGAGACTGTCTGTTGAATGGGGTGAGTTGTGGTCTGGAGGGGAGGAAGATCTCAAAAAATTGGCAGGCGGGACCTTCTGCAAGTGGAGCCCTTCCTCCCAAAGAAGGCAGACCCTAGATCCAACCTGCAGTCTATAGCAGAAGAGACTTTGCTAAACTTTTCTCCCTGCTGTAGTTAATTGACTTCATGTAAGAATGCTTTTCCATGAATGAGCTTTCAAAGCGATCATGACCGCCACGACAACTATGGTGCTGTTTTCAATACATCACACGCTCTTCATATTCAGGGCCTGGTATTCTCAACTCACCAGGGTGAAGGGGGGGCTGGCTCTCTGTGATCCCATTGTCATGCTCAGGCCACCTCCTGGTGAGTTTAGATTGGCAGCTGCCATTCCCCTCTGCAGGAGTGGAGGACCCATTAAGTTGGTCCACACCTAGAGTCTTATGGAATCCGATGAATTCCTGAATTCGTGGTTGGTGTGTCAAAGTTAGGCTGGTGTCAAAGTTAGGCATTGACAAGAGCCCCCTGGAGTTGCTCCTCCTCACCATTGCATCCTGTATGTTCACCTGCCTCCCACTCTGACCCAATCAACAGTGGTGGTGAAAAAGATGAACAGTAGATGCCACTGCTTACCTGCTCCCTAGTTATCTGTCAATCAAGCAAGCAATAGCAATTATGAGAACAAGGATGAGAAGCAATAGCAGCTGGTGACAACGATGATGAGAAGTAGATCCACTGAGGGGGCCCATTGCCCAAAGGCCCTCAAAAACCTGGAGCTGGCACTGTTCTAGTTGACATGGCTGGCACTCTTGTCGAGTCTCTGGAATAGTGAGATGGAATTGGCTGTCAACATGATTTCTCTTGGGCCCAGTTTGTGGCAGTGATGATGGCAAAGTATTGTTACTTCTCTGCCACCATTGCATCCAGAAGAGTTTTTCTGGGTGGTAAAAGGGTTATTACAACTAAACCCCAGATGGGTTTATTAGAACCCTCAGAGATCTGCTGCGACAAGTTTGCAAGGCACTTGGAGAATAAAACCTTTGATGTTCACTTTGACCTTGATGTCATTGTTAGAGTAGTTCCTATAGAGCAGGGCTCTCCATCCTTGGGTCCCCAGATGTTGCTGGACTACAGCTCCCAGAATCCCTTACCATTAGCCGTGCTGGCTGGGTATGCTGGGAGTTGTAGGCCAGCAACATCTGGGGACCCAAGGTTGGAGAGCCCTGCTATACAGGCATCCAGAACACCATCTAATCTGCTTGTATGTGATTGGATTCAGTTGATATGGCCTGAGGATGTAGACAAGGCACTTAGAAGAGTTCGGCTGACCATGTGTTCTCATTCCTTGCCAATTCTGGCTATTTACATCCAGCTAGGAAGATTGATTGGGTGGGTCCAGAAGGTGATTAATGCCTCTTTGCAAGAGGAGATGGTACCAGCCACCCTGAAGGAGGTGGTTGTGTAACCACTCCTTAACACAGGGCTCTCCAACCTTGGGTCCCCAGATGTTGCTGGCCTACAGCTCCCAGCATACCCAGCCAGCATGGCTAATGGCAAGGGATTCTGGGAGCTGTAGACCAGCAACATCTGGGGACCCAAGGTTGGAGAGCCCTGCCTTAACAAAAACCCTCTCTGGAAACAAGATATCAACAACTATGGCACTTAGGGCAAAGTGCTCAAGAGGGTGACAGCAAACCAACTCCTGGCACTTTGGGATGAAACGGATTGTCTGGATCCATTTCCATCTGGGCTCAGACCTGGTTTTAGCACTAAAACAGCCCTGGTCACCTTGATGACTTTTGTCAGGAGAAAAGGGAGTGCAACCATGTTGGTCCTCTTTGACCTCTCAGTGATGTTTTATACCATGATATCCTGCTGGATTAGCTCCTGCAGGTGATACAGTGGTTCTACTCCTGACTGAAGGATTTTTTTTAAAAAAAGTATTTGGGTGGGTCCCCAAATATTTAGAGCTTTAAAGAGTGCCTGTTCCCATACCATCCTACCCATGTCTGAAGAACTTCCTCTGAGGCCCTACTTCAAGTGCCTTCTGCATCAGAACTGTGTTGTGCAGTTATAAGAAGACGGCTTTCTCTGTGGTAGTGGCCCAGCTTTGGAATGCTCTCCATAAAGAGGTATGCCTAGTGCCTAATTTACAAGGTAAATTGACATGGCAATGGATTCTTTATCCCTTCAGTGGCATAAGATCTAAGCCAATAGCTGCAAAAGCCCCAGTGCCTCCACTGTGGTTTTAAAGCACTGGCCACTCAATGCCAGATGGCACTTATAGGCCATAGCTCAGGGCTCATGAATCTCTTTCATCCCAAGGGCTGAAGTCCAGTGTGGAGACACTCTTGGTGAGGGCATGCATTCCAGTGGTCGGTGGGGCTGAAAGCAAAAGGGGCAGCGCCCCAAACTCCTAAAATACCAGCATATTTTAGCTTAAAGCTCTTACTGCCAGTAAGTAAGCATTAGGAAAGGCACTTCAACCTTTTAAAACGGTGCAACGCTGGAGGGACCTGCACAAAAGCCAGGAAGCCACAAAATAATTGCCCGTCAGGGGAAAGAGGGTGGGAACAGGGGAAGGGGCATGGCCATTTGGGAAACCCCGGGGAGCCAGATTGGCATCCCAGGTGGCCTGTGGTTCTGCACCCCTGCCATAGAGTGTGTGAACATGAAGCCACCATTTTTCCAGGCAAGACGTAAAAGCATCTCCGTGTTCACACAACAATTGGCCCTTTTGCTAAGGGTGGCAAAACAGGGAGTGCATATGCTAGGAGAATTTATTTCATTACATGGTCTAGGCATGGCTGTTTTCACTTAGCTGAGTGGACATGAAAGGTTTTTTTTTTTTTTTAAGCCAAGGATTTTTGCAAACTGTTGCTAACCGCTAACCTTGGCAGATTTGAGTTAAAGCTATACAGATGAAAGGATGCATATCCCTCTACCTAGCCTGCAAACGATCCAGTAGTACTCGGATACACAAGGAAGAAAGATATGCCTTTCCAGTCAGGATGCTGTTACAACTTGCTTGCTTCCCATAAGCCATGCCAGAAGAAGAAGTGTCAGCAGGACAGAAAGTTGTTTGATCACCATGTCATTTCGAACTGGTGCATATTAAATTGCTGCACTGCAGGAGAGTCCCTAGCTTGTGGTGCATAAACCCATTGTTTTCTATTAGATGTGCCGTGACTGAGTGTTTCCCCATTGCCAGTCGTTTTCCCCATACACCAGTAAAAGGATGGCTATGATGAATGACAGGCCGTTTAATTCTCCGCCGAACTCGGTCCCCACTTCAGTAGGATAGCTACCAAGCAGACTGAATGAGTGGCATCTGTCTGTACTAATAAAATAGCATGCCGGAGGAAATGCTTTCATAATCTTAGTGACAACCTCCTACTGCACAGAGTTTCACTTGGTTATACAAAGCAGGGGGATGGGAAAAGGATTCCTTCAGGGATTGGTTTGAAAGGGACTTAATAAACACTCTGCACTAGAAACTCTGATCTGTCAAGCCACTCTTTCTTGGCATGGATACAAAACCTTTTCAAATATACTAGCTCGTAAAAGGAAGATAATATTCTGCTGTTGTTGCCATGAGGGGGAAAATATGTGTTGGAAAGGAAGATAATTCTTGCAAAGAATCATAGAATAAGTAGAGTTGGAAGGGGCCTATAAGGCCATCGAGTCCAACCCCCTGCTCAATGCAGGAGAACAGATGTGGGCAGCCCAGGCAGTCACCCATCCAAGCACTGACCCGGCTCATACCTGCTTAGCTTCAGCATGTGGCCTGCATTATGTGCTCTCGACGCCACATAAGATCTAGAACAGCCTTCCCCAACCTGGTGCCCTCCTGATGTTTTGGGCTGCAGTTGCCATCATTCCTGACCATTGGCCGTGCAGTGCTGCCTGGGGCTGATGGGAGCTGAGATCTGAAAAATCTGGAGGGCACCAGCTTGGGGAAGGCTGATCTAGAATAACCCCTTAAATTGGCAAACCACTCTGCAGCTCTGCTTTGATTTTTAAACATGGATTTAAATTTTATTATTTGAAAACAAGCTTTGACAACGGGTTAACTATAGTCCTGATTTTAACAGCAACAACAACAACAACAACAACAGCAGCAGCAATAAATCTTTGGGCACAACAATGGTCCAAGTGCAAAAATTTCTAGGTGTGATCAAGGAACAGATGGATGGTGGCATTCAGATGAATCACCTGTTTAAGGGAAGCTGGGACTGGACTCGATCAAAACTTGAACCCAAGCCACCCCACCCCACCCCACCGATCACATCACTTTCTACTGCTACACTATGCCGAGAGCATACAGCAAGGAAGACAGCAAGGATTTTTATGAAACACTCAATAGAGCTCAATTCCTCTCCCAAAGCACAGTGATTGGAGCCCATGGTAAAACACGCCCTATGATTAAAAGGTGGACCTGTCAGTCACTCAAATGCACTCCTTCCCCTCTCCCCCAGATCATAATCAGCATTTAAAGAAACAAAACCAAAAGATGCTATTTGCAGGAGGCATAAAGTCTGCACAGCTCCAAAACACACGTTGCTCATTCTGGAGAGGCTTTTGTTCTGTTAACTTCAGAGGGAAGCCCACACTTCAACTTGGGAAGCAGCACAGCTGGACCAAAGCAGCCTGATTCTGCTTGGGCTTTGGGTTTCATGCAAATCCAATAGATATTCCTAATATTCATATCAATTTATACAACACAACAAGCATGAGAGTAATCACACAGAGCTAAAACCACTAATAAAACAGTTAATTTTTGTATCAATTCCTCAGTAATATCAACTGAATTAAAATATTGTTATATATCTATTGCAATTTATATGGTGTTAAAAATAATTCTGAACTATATCATGGTTGTCCCTCAAAAATAATAAATGAGTATTATTTTTCTGTTTCTATTGTTCCAAATCCATTTCCACTGTTCTAAAGAAAGATTGCCTGTCCTGTAAGTCATTCCCACATGCGTATATAATTAACTACTGGGGGGGGGGGGAATGATGAGAAGGCAATAACTTTTTTCCCCCTAGAAGACTTTGTAAATGTACAGTTGTTACCAATAATTCTATCTCTATTGGATTTATAAGTTGATCCATCGCAAGGGGTTAAAGCAAGTAATGGTATGTTAATTATTTTATACTAACTCCTCCTAATCCTGCCACCCAAAAGCCAGTTTGAAGAAAAACATGTTATATTGCTCTTGCAAGACATAGAGGATCAGACTTTGGTGATTTTTCTAGCAGAAGAAAATTCCAAACTTAAGGGACAGCCCCCAAGAATGCCTTTTTGCACACCCTTACAGACTTGGTTTGGCACAAAGATGTTGTACTTAGACTCTAAGGGTGCAATCCCATCAAGATGAGTGTAAGCCTTTGAATTCAAATCATGCTCATCCAATGCAGAGCAGGAGGAGCAGTGCTCTTCCCGCTCTGCATTTTCACTAGACTACCGTTTTCGGCCATCTAGAAATGGCATCTCAGAAGGGGATGGAAAGAGGCTGGAGCGGCTTCAGGATGCCTTTTATCCTGGCCACTCTAGTATCCTCCCCTTCTCCCCCCAAATGTCCCCTTTATCCCCCTCTCTTTCCCAACCTAGGAGAGCAGCTGGTGTGGTTCTTTCCATGCCAGCTGCCAGAGGGCGGGAGAGAGGGGTCGGAGCTCCGATCCCCAGCCCCGACGTCAGAGTGCTGTCTCTGAGCTCATAGGTGGGGATCTGAACTATCCTATGGCCCCTCAGACAACATCTAGGGGTCATAGGATCTGTCCCTCCATCTTACAGTCTTCCCAGTTGATCTTAAAGCTCATTGTGGAACATAGGGCTGGAGATGGCTTCTTAGGTATTCTTTGGTACATGATCCATTATTACCACATGGACAGTAGCCCATAAAGGCAGTAAGGATGGAATGGTTATATTTAGTGTGGCAAAATGTCCAGACAGTCATGCCTTACAAATTTGATTAGTAGGTAACAAAAACCCATCAGCAGTGGTTGTCATCTCCTGAAGTAAAACTAGCAACGTGTCTATGTCTATTGCACTTTGAAGACATCTGAAATATGAACAAAGAGAGAGAAAAAATGGGAGAGAAGCCACACATGGGGCCATCTGCCCATTCTGTTGGTGGACAGCACTACATTTATAGATATCGGGAAACCAAGGAGAGCTATTCCAACAACAATGCAGTATGCACAAATGGATATAGACAGTGCACTCGAATTCTTTAGCTAACCCCTCAGGCTTGAGGTGACAACCCCAGAGAAACAGAAAGATTTCCGAAAGGGGTCTGTACAATGTTTTCCCTCTCTGAAAGGGAAGCAAAAGTCAGTGTGAGGTCACAGTCAATGCTTATTTATTCATTCTCTCTCTCTCTCTCTCTCTCTCTCTCTCTCTCTCTCTTTCAGGAGGGCAGTAATAGGGTTTGGAAATCTCAGCCAACTCTACTGGAGGGACATAAATGGAGGGAAGAAATATTTAATCATAAGACTGAAATGGATCTTGCCTGCGGTTTTGAGAGAGACTGGAAATCTACAAAGGGAGATGTCATGCTGAGCCAGAAACAGTTCTCTCTCTCTCTCTCTCTCTCTCTCTCTCTCTCTCTCTTTTCATAACATTTTCTATATTGTAAACATGCTATCAGTTCTAACTAGGATTTCAGACAGATGAACGATGGAGGCTTTATCTTTGTTTCGGTCTTTGTCTAGCTGGAATAACTTGCACAAGTCACTTAAGCAATCAGATGTTCTTCGTGCAAAATGGAAATTATTGATTTCTTATCTTCTGAAAGCAATTTGGATTCCCAGGAGGAAGGACACACACACACACACACGCACACACACACAAAAGAGAGAGTCTGTTTTCACTTTTAAGTTGTCTGGGTGAGACAGAGTTGCTTAATGAAAGTTAAGGGGGCTGGGCAGCCGGGCAGCTGATAGAACAAGAGAGGATTGTGATGCAAGCAGCAGCCATTGCTTCCTGGGAAGACGTAAATGTTAAGAAGCAGGGGTGGCAATCTCTGATCAATTGAGGGCCCAGAGTAATTTAAGAAGATAAGAAATAACATAGAAATAAAGCCCCTGGCATCAGGGCCGGCGCTACCGCTAGGCAGACCCAGGCGGCTGCCTAGGGCGCGTGGCGGAAGAGGGCGCAGAAACGTTGCGCTCCTTCCTCGCCTCCGGCGCGCTCCTGCCCCGCCTGCCGCCTCCGCCACGCCTCCCTGCCCGCCGGCCGGCCGGCCACCGCCGCTGCACCCCCCCCCCGTGCGCCCGCCCACCAGCCACCTACCTACCTTCGCGTCATTTCCGGAGCCCCGCCGGCGTTGTTTTGGGGGGAGGAACCAGGGCAACAGGGCTTAAACAGCCCTGTTGCCCTGGTTTCCCCGGCAAAAAAACAACAACGCGGGGGTCCCGTCGCGTCGGAGGAGGCGGCGGCGGCGACAGCAGCAGTAGCAGCAGCAGCAGCCAGCGGGGGGGAGGTAGGTGGTGGTGGCGGCAGCACGGGGGGGTTGCAGAGCAGGGCTGCTTTGCTCCGGAGCCCCCCCCCATGGCACGAGAGGGGGGGCGCTAAATATAATTTGGCCTAGGGCGCCAAACAGCCCTGCACCATTCCTGCCTGGCATGCATGTAGGACTAGAGGCTCAGTGCGTTCTTGCCACTCCCCTCTCTCAGCCTTATGCCGAGACCACGGAAATGGCAAAGAACGAAGAGGTGGTGGAGACTGCGGTTGCAGCAGGGCTAGGAGCAGGAAGAAGCAGCAGTTTTGCCACTGCATGCTGGAACAAAGACATAGTAGCACCAGGAGTGGGAAAGAATGACGGGAAAGGGGGCTTTGGGGGTTGCTTTTGGAAAGAAAGAAGGAGCAGGGAGGAATGTTGGAGAGGGCAAATCAATGTAATGCTGATACTGGTGTGGCCTGCGTGTATATCCAGGGTTGCTTAGCCATATGGAGATTCTAGTAAATGGATCTTGTCCTTTGGACCAGCAGCAACTGCTGATGCAGAGTAAGTGGTACCTGGTGAACTGTGTGTGAAAGAGAAAGGCAGAGGAGGGAGAGATACATTGTGCTCTACGTAATCAGATACTGCCACTGCCAGCTCCACAATAAAGATCTCATCTGCAAACAATGGCTTTAAGGACATAGGAATGTAAGAAGAGCCCTGCTGGATCAGAGCAAAGGTCCATCTAGAGCAGCATTCTGTTCACATAGTGGCCAACCAGCTGCCTGTGGGAAACCCACAAGCAGGACACGAGTGCAACAGCACCCTCCTGCCCATGTTCCCCAGCAACTGGTGTGCAGAGGCATACCGCCTCTGACACTGGACGTGGCATATCGCACAGCATGACTAGCAGCCATTGGCAGCCTTATCCTCAATGACAAAGAAAGTACTCTATGACAGGAAGTATTCCAGCACGTGGCAATGGATTTGATCTCCAGGTTCACCATAGAGCCACTCTAGGCAATACAGTGAATCCCATGAGTTAACTACTCACTGTGTTAAGAAGTGAGTTAAAGTACCCATGGGTAAGCAGGCCCCAGTCAGGCATTGGGGAAACAGCAAGGGAGGCAAAGACAGCCCAGATGGCCAGCTGTGCCACCCCACCCCACCCCCAACACACACACACACACACACACACACACCTACTGGTAGTTGACTACCCACTGGATTGCCTGATACAAGGCAGCAGTCTCATACCCTCCAACTGTCCCAAATATCCCGGGACCTTCACGAATATCCTTAAGCCACCATGGTTTCTCTCTTTGTTATGCAAAGTCCCGAATTCCCGTGCATCCATGGAGAGGGGAGTGCCAAACTGCTTTAAACTTTTAGCTTAGCTGCAGTTCTGCCGATGGCCCCTTTAAGAAACAGTAAGCAGGGAAGGAACAGATGCTAGGATGTGTGTGGGCGTGCGCAAGCCTGCGCACGTGCCCAAAAAGAAAAGGAGGTGGAGGTGGCACCAGCTGACTCTTTGCCTCTACCAGGTGAGTTTACAGTGTCAGAAGGAAATGCAAGAAGCTTCCCATTCTCTCTGAAGCTCCATGTTTGGGGGTGTGGGGTGGATGGGTAAACTTCACCTGTTGAATTTGTGCCAATCCTGACAATTTTACAACAAAAAGAAAGGGATTGCCCTGCAAGCACTGACCCCCCCATGTATACACACTTTCCTTTGAGTAAGTCCCATTGAACGTAATAGGACTTACCGTACTTCTGAGTGCACATGCATAGGATTTCAGAGTTATTCTGTTTTCAGAGCAGTGGTAACTTTTACTTGGCTCTACCTATGTACCCCATGTGAAAGTCTTTTTTCTAACACATGCTGAAGTGCCATGGAGAAAGCTCTCTACAGTAATGATAAGGGTTATTCTGCAGGGATTTTGGATTGTTGCTTTTTAAAATACATTAGAAGGGAGTTAGCAGAAAACACACCCTCCTCAAGAGAAAGAAAGAAAAAATCCCAGCTACCTCAAATAGCAACAACAAACATCATCATTCCATTTTAGTATTATTGTTCAATCGCAGTGTTGTTGTTGTTCTTGTTTTTTAATAAAGTACAATAGAGCCCACATGTTTTTTCCTGAGTGGAGAAAATAGGAGCTTGCAGGGTGGGCAAGAGATATCTAAATGTTAAATATTATTTCTTTGGCAAACTACTAATGAGATGAGAACAAAGCCACCATGGAGGGATCCATTTTTAAAGTGGGAGGGAGATCTTTAAAACAAGGAGTTTCCTCCACAATGTGGGGAAAGTAGGCTGAAAGTTATGTTTGACTGCAATAATTGCATATTCGTCCCCGAGTTACCCCTTCCTACCATTTGTTGTCACCTCTATATTACATTTTAGATTGTAAGCTCTTTGGGGCAGGGAACTGTTCTCTTATACTCAGTAAAGCACCATGCACATTGATGGTACAACAATAATGACAACAACAGCAGTCACCATCATCACGATGGGTCTGGAGATCAAGGTGGCTTCAGAGTGGTCAGAAGAACCCTTAAACGGTTAGAGCATCCTGGGGTGGGTGGCTATACCTTTGACCACACCCTCATATTGCCTGGCCTTGCCCTCTTGATCACACCTTCATGTTGCTTAACCATACCTCTGACAAATTCACATGGGTGTTTTCATCTGTGAAATGTTGGAGGGTATGCAGTTTATCCTGATGTGGGCCATCTATCCCAAGGTGGTGTAAATTTAGAAATCCAGCCCTATCCCTCAGGCCCATGTGCTAAATCCAGCCCTCTTGGTGCCCTAATCCGGCCCTCTGTGCCTCCTCAGATGGCCTCATAGGCCTCCCTGGCCCCACCGCCTTTCCTCCCACCACTGCTTGATTGGTGGTTTCCTGGCTTTTGTGCAGTTTTTCTTCCTCATCCAAAAAAGGCTGAGATGCCCCTCCTAAGACTTAGTTACTGGCAGTAAGGGCATGGGCATTAAGCTAAAATATGCTGGTATTTTTGGCCCCACCCCTTTTGCCTTTGATCACACCCACCACTAGAATGCAGCTCCCAAGAGCGACTCCAAAATTAAATCCAGCCTTTGGGCTAAAAGAGGTTCACTACCCCTGTGCCGAATGGCCCTCCATGCCATGGAGGGGCTGCGACATGACATGCCCTGGTTCTCACCGGCAGAGTCCCTGAATCAGGCAGTGCTGGCAGTATTCCCTAGAGAACGTTGGGGGGTGGAGGGAGTGTCTACCATCTTTACACCATTTGTAATCTTTCCAGGGCTGAGCACACACAGGATACGGTGGCCATCCCCTTGGCACAGCAGTGGCATATTTCCCCTCCTCTCTACAATCAGAATATTAGATTGTCTTGCCAATTTCACATGTGCTCTCTCTCCAAATTTAGCATTCTGTCAATCTTCCACTCTGTTTCCCCAAATGTCTCATAGTTTAAATATTTTAAAAGAGGAAAAGGAAACGCAACCATAGCTGCAGGAGGAGGGGAAGCGTGCCCACTTACACATGGCCAAGAAACAGGAAATGCGTCATCAAAACAGAGGACACCAATTTGCATGACATTTTCATATGTTAATATATATGTATAAATGCAAATTTAGAAATAATTACTATAATAATAACTATAATAACTAGCTCTCTATACTAGAGAGCCAGTGTGGTGTAGGTGTTAGTGTGTTGGACTGGCACTCGGGAGATCCGGGTTCTAATCCCCACTCGGCCATGAGGCTCACTGGGTGACTTTGGGCCAGTCACTGATTCTCAGCCTGACCTACCTCACAGGGTTGTTGTGAGGATAAAATGGAGAGGAAGTGGACCATGTAAGCTGCCTCGTGTTGCTTGCAAGAGGTATAAAGTTGGGCTATAAATGTAATAATAAAAGATAATAAGTAAATAATTTAAATAGAAACACAATGCATGATCTCACCATAGTGTGAAATGCTGACCAGGTGACCTGTGTGTCTGTCCAGGTGCTCACTGTTGATGGGCAGCTTCAAAGCCCTTGTTGCTCTCTCTTCTTTTGGTTCTTTGAGTTTAAACCAGACTTGGACTGGGCAGCCCGTCAAATAGAAGACAGCTTCAGATAGAGGACTGTTCTTTGTAAAGTAGGACACCTGGCCACCCTAGGGAAGGGCCACCTGCTATGAGTATCCCCTGCCTTTCCCTTCCTGGTCATGGGTGCATCACCAGGCAATGCTGAGGCTTTTCACCACTGCTTAGAGACTAGAGGACCACTCACATCTCCCACACCAGACCCACCGGAGGGTCTTGCTCAGGCCATCTGGATAAAAGAAATACTATATTGAAAAAATGCATTTCAAAATTTGATACTCTATGACAAATAAGAATGACACACTTTGTGAATGAAAGCTGCAATGAACTGTTTGACCTAATGTAGAACATCCTTTATTAAAAAGAATAATAGTCATCCCATTTTGTGAACTGGTGTGTGCTTCAATAGGCCATGCTAGAATATATCAGACATTCTTAATGAGGCAGATGCTACAAGTCAGCTCAGATTCATTTTGCCACACTTATTATCTCCCTTCCCCCAATCCTCTCCATGCCGCAGAATACAAGCTAAAGCCATACTACGAAACGGACTGTACACAGCAGCACATCCTCGGCGAAGAGGATTAAAACAGAAATGTTTGGGCCGTAGCAAAATTAAAAATAGTCTCTAAATTAATGTGCTTTTAAAAGACATCTTTAGGGGGTTTCATGCAGCTTTTGCTTCTTAGAGTGATAGCAGTAATCTGCCCTGGATAAAATCCAAGTTTTCTGAACTTACACTGGAAATAAAGCATTGCTGTCTGTCTGGGAGGATGCTGAATCTCCATATTATCTCTTCTCATTCCATATTGTTGTCCCAGGATTGAACACGAGGAAAAGCTTGGGGCTTTTTAGTTTAGAAAAAATGTTGAGGGTGGGGGGGGAGATAAAAATTATGTATTATAAAATTATGAAATTCTGTATAAAAATATATATGGTATGGAAAAAGTGGATAATTTTTCTCTCTCTTCCATAACGCTAGAACCTGGGGTCATCCAATAAAGCTGAATGGTAGAAGATTCAGGACAGACAAAAGGAACACAGCACATCGTCAGAGTATGGAATTTGCTACCACAAGAAGTGGTGAAGGCCATCAACATAGATGGCGTCAACATCAATGGAGGTGTCTACTATTTTTAGACCCTGTGTGTGGGAGTGGGAGTGAATTTAGGGGGGGGAGTGCTGGGTAGGAAGGTTTAAACCTCCCCTACCTGCACATAGTGGTCCCCATCCAGATTGGGCACGCATCTGCTTACTTCCCAGTAAAATAATAAATAAAAATGGCAAGGATCAGCTGCACACTACGTATTTAATGTAGCAACCAGTTTAGCACAGAAAAGAAACAACCACTTATCGGGGGGGGGGGGACACGACCAGTGGCCCTCCTGATGTTGTTGGACAACAACTCACATCATCCCTGACCACTGTCCATGCTAGTTGGGGCTGATTGGAGTTGCAGACTAACTACATCTGGCGAGCCACCAGTTCCCTACCCCTGCCTTACCACACTGTTCTCAAAATTAGCTATTTGATGCGTAGATTACCAAGAGTTCTGGCACAACATCATGGCAACAAGCAGTGACCACCTGCTGTTCAATAGAAGCCACATCTGAAGAGAATAAATAGAAATGTTTATACATGACCTTCCCAGACATCTTCATTCCTCTCCATCTTTAAGCCAGCTGAAGAAGTTAAGATTTCAACTAAGATTTTAGAGTTGTAGTCCAAAACATCTGCAAGATACCAAGTTAAGAACATAAGAAGAACCATGCTGGATCAGACCAGAGGTCCATCTAGTCCAGCATTCTGTTCACACAGTGGCCAACCAGCTGCCCATGAGAAACCCACAAGCAGGACATGAGTGCAACAGCACCCTCCCGCTCATGTTCCCCAGCAACTGGTGTCCATAGGCATACTGCCTTTGATACCGGAGGTAGAATATAGCCATCAAGACTAGTATGTATGTATGTATTTATTTATTTATTATATTTATACCCCGCCTTTTTTCGTGCAAGGAACCCAAGGCGGCTTACATAATCCTCATCTTCCTCTCCATGTTATCCTCACAACAACCCTGTGAGGTAGGTTAGGCTGAGAGTCAGTGACTGGCCCAAAGTCACCCAGTGGGTTTCATGGCCGAGTGGGGACTAGAACCCGGAACTACGGACCTGTAGCCATCAATAGCTTTATCCTCCATGAATTTGTCCAATCCCCTTTTAAAGCCAATATTGGTGGCCACTGCTACATCTTGTGGTAGTGAATTCCATAGTTTGACTATGCACTGTGTGAAGAAGTATTTCCTTTTATCTGTCCTGAATCTCCCACCAATCAGCTTCATGGGATGGTCCCAGGTTCTAGTATTATGAGACAGGGAGAAGAATGACTCCCTCTCTCAGAATACTGGAGGTTGCCTACCCACATTATTTGCCCGCCCCTGTTAGTATATAACAGGGGTAGGCAAGTACTAGAGTTGCGTAACCTTATTATATACTAACATAAGAATGGTTTACAATACATCAATAATATAATACTTTATCCTAAATGTTTGTGCTGGCTTATATTCTAGCAGAAGCAATGTAAGTTCATGGCAATATTAATGTAACTTCATTATTTCTGGTTTGTCCTGTGAATTCATTTGCTGGATCAACCATGAGGCTATTAATCAGAAAGTGATGCTAAAATGGGAAGTTCCACTTCATTCATAGTCTATTTAACTGGATTGTATCAACAAAAGACATTTTTGTCTCGCATTAATTCTGTGCTAGCAGGAAAATATATCCTTCATGAATGTTGGCCTTTTTCTTTCACAGTAAATAGCAACTGAATCTGTTTACATGACCCTGGACACAAGGTTCTACTGTGCTGATGCTGATACATCTCTCTCTCTCTCTCTCTCTCTCTCCCCCTCCCCCTCCCGCCCTCCCTCATCATTCCCAGAATTCATTGCTAAACAGTGGCAGCTACTACCTTCAAAAGGTGGTGGTGGTGCTACAGCTCCTCCCACCCTGCTAAGCCACTCCCACCATCTGATCTGGCCAGGTCAAGAGACAGATCATTGTGGGTTAAGAGGTGGAACCCACAGAAAAAATCTGTTCATCTAAGATGCACAGCTAGTGTGTATGCTTACAAGTCTTCTGCCACCAAGCAATTCCAGCCACACATAAGCTGCCGCCTTCTCTCCTCCCCGTGCACCTCGTGATCATGGCAGAAGGCGGAATATGCATCCTGTCTCAGACGGAGGCAGGCGCGAGAGATGATGGGCATGCACATGCATGCTGGGCTCATGATCATGGCAGAAGGGCAGATAAGATGGGTCCTGCCACAGGGTCCCCTGGGATACCCGCGGGAAGACTGAGGGGGAAGGAGGGGGAGGACAACCCACGGTTAGCCTGATTGTCTGTCCAGCCCACCGTGGGTTTCACGAACAACCCACCCCGTGTAGCTTATGCACAGGGTGGGTTGTCATGATGTGCAAACTTGTCCAGTGCACCATGCTGATTAGGTAATGTTATGTGTCTACACAGTAGTTATGTGCTCTTGTAGATTGCTTAGAAATCCAATTTTTTTGGTGTGGATATCTATAGTTAATTAGCATTAAAGAAGATAGACAGTTCACAATTGTATGTAATTTTTTAAAAAATCCAAATGTACTTTTTCAGAGTGTAAAAATGAATCTGTGTACATCAAGAGACTGCCTGCCCCATTACACAGAGGTGTGAGTGCCAGTGTTCCATACTGTGATTGTTCTAATGAGCATGTACGTTACCCGAAAGAGAGAGTTTTGTTTTGTTTTTTTAACGTGCACCCACACGCCCACCGTGTCTCTTTCCAGTCAAAGAAAACCTTAGGCACTCTAGCCTAAAACAAAGCCCTGAGTCATATAACAAGCTCTGGCAGGTTCGAATGATAATAGAACAAGTTTGCTGCTGTTCTGGTTGAGTGCTCCAATTTCATACTGTCTGGGGAAATACATTGTGGCTGGGAGAGAATAAATCAGTTTGAGCAGATCCCCCCCCCCCCCCCCCCGTAGCAGATAAACCTTTAAGGGCACAATCCTATGCAAGCTTAGACAGGAGGGGGGGAAAGGCCTACAACTCCCAGCATGCCCCAGCCAGCAGCACTGGCTGGGGCATGCTGGGACTTGTAGGCCCTTTTTCCCCCCTGTCTAAACTTGCACAGGATTTCGCCTTCAGTGATTTCACCAATCATATTTTTGGGTAAATATTAATTCACTCCTACTTTGCTTAGCCATACAGAAGGAGTCTGATTCAGTGCTTGCTGAACATGTTGATGCCTAGCTTTCTGTGTGGTCTCAACTGTTGAACTGTTACGCAGAAATGCACAAAGATAATCAGGTGCCTTCTGCAGTCCTGGAGAGACCAGGATACAGTCATACCTTGGATTGCAAGTAACTTGGTTTGAGAGCGTTTTGCAAGACAAGCAAATTTTTAAATATTTATTTTTTTAAAAAATTGACTTGATATACAAGCGACGTCTTGCAATACAAGTACCGTAGTATGGCTTAAATTAAAAATCTCTGTACAAATTTGGGGGGGGGATTTCGTTTTGATATAAGAGTGTTTTGGATTACAAACACGTTTCCGGAACGAATTATGCTCTCAGTCCAAGGCATGACTGTACGAGATATCCTTCCTGAGCCTCCTCCAGCCTCCTCCCCTCCCCCTCCAGAGCGCCCTCACTAGGTGGGCTGAAAAGCCTGTGTAGCGAAAATAACTGAAGACGGAGGACAGGGAGGCAAAGATTGTCTGCACCGCTCCCCCCGTCCTCCTGGCTTCAGTCCAGCAGGGAATAGGAATATCGGAAGCCTCCAAGGATTATGCCCTTCATTATCCCACCTTTCTTTCAAGGGTTCAAGGCGGCACTCATGATTCTCATCCCTTCTCCATTTTATCCTCACAACGCCTTCCCAAAAAATCCTTTTTTAAAAAAAAGAAGTGTGCATTTAAAAAAAATACATAAAGAAATGTGCACTTGGCAGGGATGGGGACTCGGACTCGGGGACTCGACTCGTGAGTCGGACTGAGTCCCCCCTCTGACTCGACTCGGACTCGAGTCCCAATATTTTTAATGGGACTCGAGACTCGACTCGGGACTCGAGACCAAGGACTCTTCAACATCCCTGGGCTGTGCCAGAAGGAGTGGAGAGGAGTGCGATCGCCGGCGAAGAGTGAGGGTGAAATTGTGATGAGACATCACCGTTCCAGAATGGGGGGCAAACATTTAGAAAAAAACATGTTCCTCAAATGCAACATGGATAAGTTTTAGGAAGTACAGCAAGTTTATTTTTAAAAATCATTTTCCTAAAATGCAACCTTTCAGACATTTTGGGTTTGGCTGCCTCTGCCTGCCTGTCTGGGGTTCCCTGCCTCCTCTTCCTGCCTGGTCTCTTCTTAAGCAGCTCCACAGTTTGAATTGTCCAAGAGAAAGGCCTCTGCCTGCCTGCTTTGGGGTTCCCTGCCTCCTCTGCCTGCCTGGTTATTTTGGGTTTGTCTGCCTGGTCTGTTCTTGTCAAAATCAGTGGCAGAGTTTTGAAATAAAAAGGCACACTTGTACCTAGGTTTTATTTAAGCCACACATCTGAAGTAGCCTTATTTTGTTGGGGGGAAACCCCATTGATTTTAATAGGGACTCGTGGAGTCAGCTTTGGGAATGACTCGGGACTTGGGACTCGGGAGTCACCATTTTGGACCAAGGACTCAGACTCGGACTCGAGACTCGGGTCCAAGGACTCGTGACTCGACTCGTGACTCGAATCCAAGGACTCTTCAACATCCCTGGCACTTGGCCTGCTTGAATGTGCATTTCCCCCATTCAAACGAGCCAAAAAACAGGTCAAAAACAAAAGCAGGAGCAAGCCAAAATGAGCTTTGAAGTAATTTTCAGAGAATTTAGGCCATCTTGAAGATTGCTGGTTCTCCCATCCCTAGGGAATGGTGAGAAAGGTGAATGGGAAGATCTTTTTTGCCTTTATTTTTTAACTTTATTCCAAAATAAAATAGTTTCATGAATGGGAAGGCCATTTCCTATTATTTTTCAGCATCCCTAGACATGCCAGGCAGGGTTTTTGTCCCTGCTGCAATCTTTTGCCCCCACCAGGAATAAAGTCCTCCCTTCACCTCCCTCCCACACCACCCCTGGCACATATTTGTCAATTGAAGTTGGGGGTGGCCTCATTTGCATCATGGCATGCCATCAGCAACAGCTGAAGCTGCAAGGGGCGATGGCACATGGGGCGATGCCATTGCCAAGACCTAGAGCAGTCTTCCCCAATCGGATACCTTCCAGATGTGGTGATGTGTCCAGATGTGATGTGTCCATCATCCTCAGCCAGCATGTCAAACACATCTGGATGGTACCCAGTTGGGGAAGGCTGGCCTAGAGCCCAATCATTAATTGGAAACAGGCAGTAGACTGCAAATCAAGGCTGTAAATCCAATATTGGTGGAATGCACCCTCATCTAGTTATGAGCTAGTATGAATTCAATCAATGATTAGAGTTGAGTCTACTGAGTTTGTGGCCAACCTTAAGCCATATGCCGGGGTGGGGGACCTTAGGCCCAGAGATCAAATCCAGCCCTCCTGGCATCCCAATCTGGCCCACCAGGGTTCCCCAGATGGCTAAGTGCCCTGGCCCTACCCCTTTCCCAGACCACCAATCATGGGGTGGTTTCCCAGCTTTTGTGCAATTTCCCCCCATGCCAAAAGGTCAGAATTCCTCTCCTAGAGCTTAGTTACTGGCAGTAAGACCTTTAAGCTACAGGCTGCTGGTATTTATTTTATTTTATTTTTTGTGATTTTGGCCCTACCCCTTTGCCTTCAGCCCTACCCACCCTGGAATGTGGCCACCGAAATGGAATTCGGCCCTCAGGCTGAAAGAGGTTCCCCCACCTCTGCCATATGCAGTCATTCAAACCATGTGCAATGAACATGTGCAGGGTGGGGAAGGGGCAGCAGACCACCTGAACAGAGTATGGTGGTCGATTACTCATTGCCAAAAAAGAGGAAATGCGTCACCATGAAAGAGGACACAAATTTGCATAAAATATGCTAATTTCTATACATGCACATTTAGAAATTACTATACTTTAAGCAGATATAGAATACATCTCAGCATAGTGGGGAAAACTGTGACCAGGTGTCCGGTATGCCTGCTCACTCTGCTGTCCAGAAGCTAAGTGTTGATGAGCAACTTCAAGTTCTCCCTTCTGATGGTTCTTTATCTTTAAACTGGACGGACTGGACAGCCCTTCAAGTAGAAGATGCCTTCAAATAGAGGAAGAGGACTGGCCTCTAACAGCTAGAGTGACCAGGTGTCCTACTTTACAGAGGACAGTGCTCTATTTTGGAGAGCTGGCAGAGGATAGTCCTCTGTTTGAAGATGTCCTCTATTTAATGGGCTGCCCAGTCCAAGTCTGGTTTAAAGGCAAAGAACCATAAGGAGGAAGAGCAGGGAACTTGAAGGTACCCATCAACAGTTAATACCTGGATAGTAGACTGAGCAGGTGACAGGACACCTAGTCAGTCTTCTCCACTACATTGAGATGCATTGTATTTCTATTGAAATTATAGTTATTATTTCTAAATGTGCACCTATACATATAAATTTGCATATGCAAATATTATAAAGATGCAATTCCTCTCTTTTTTGTGATGCATACATGGCCAACAGCTGACTGCTAACTTAGAGCTTGGATAGCCAGCTTCTGTATTCTTCAGGGCCACTCTGTTCTCCAAGCAGTGGGCCTGCAGTGGCTGGAAATGTGTTTTGCTGGACAACATCTCAATCCCCTCATTGGTTATCAGGATCAATAGTAATGTTATCACTATCATGCTGTGCCTCAGCATGAGCATGCCTGGGGATATTTACATAAAACCCCAAAGAAAGAGAGTACTTTAAACTCACAACTTTGGAAAACGAAATTATTTTCCTTATGAATGAAACTGAATGCCTTTTAACCAATTCCTGATTCAAATTTGGCAGGGTCATTGTGGGGTGAGGGGCAGATAAAATTGCTTTGTAGTCCAAATCCTGCCCATAGGCTTCTGTTTGGCCTTGTCTGAACTGCAATAGACAACTCAGTTAGAGCTGCATAACTTAAGACTGTCTTCTGAACAATGCTGACTGAGAGCTTTGTACATTTTTTTTTCTGAAGCAGAAAGCTTGAACTATCTCCCAATGCACCTGCAGGCACAGGCTATAATCATCTGCACTTTTTCAAAAATGTGTTATGGGAATCATGTAGAGTGCAGTACTGCCAATTCCTGTCTCACTTATGATTATAGCAAATATATATGAAGCAGACTTCCATAACAGATGGGCCAGCAACATTTCTTATGACACTTTCAGATGTATAGGGATATAACTAGCTTGGCTGGGTGTTTTAAGAATTCATGCAATATGAGTTACCCATTTCACAGTTTAAAAAAAAATTAAAAATTCACTAGTGGAAAATAAAGGTATTCTTTTATTTCTGGCTGATAACACATCATACATTTTTGGTAGCAAACAAAAAAGGACTTAGATTTCATAGATCATAGAGTTGGAAGGAGCCTACAAGGCCATCGATAATAATTTCATTTTCCAACCCACTGCTCAATGCAGGAAATTAGAGGAGGGGTCTCCCATCCAAGTAATAACCAGGCCTGACCCTGCTTAGCTTTCCACACTCAGACAAGCTGAGCCAGCGTAAGCCACAGGCCTGTATCTGAAGATACAAAACAGACAGGACATTTGCATTATGGACTAATTTAAGATTCAGATATGGAAATATCATCCCAAGACTGTGATCAATAAGGACACAAGCCACCTTATGGCGATCTTATGGAGATCTTATGGACACAACAAGCCACCTTATGGACACAAGGCAGAGCTCAGTGCAGCTGACTGCCAAGTGAGTGTGCACAGGATTGCGGCCATGTTGAACTAAATAGGTTGGATCCCTACTTAGTCATGCTTAGATCAGACCTTGGGAAAGCGCTCTGAGGTGGCAGCTGGGACTTCGACTTCAGAGCACCCACCCTCTACCCTTGCAGCTGGTATGGTTCTTTCCATAAGATGGAAGACCGTTTTCGGAGCTGGCCCAGGGGGGCGGGTGGGGGGCGGGCGGGCGGGCGGGGAGGGGAGGGAAGGGGAGGAGAGGAGAGGAGTGAGGCTCCACCAGGATACAAGGAAGAATCCCGGTGGTGCCTCAGCCCCTCCTCCTCATGAGGAGGGGTAAAACAATTGGCCATCTAAGTGTTTTGGAGGGCAAATGAGGTGCAGGGGCAATCCTTGCCTCTGTGCTCCTCCCGCCTTCCAGTGGACACCCGTAATCCTCCCAGTTCAGAATGTTACAGGCAGCCACGTTGGATGGCACTGACCGAGAAGGAAAAGATGAGCAGGATCTTCGTACTGAAAAAATGGAGTTTCTTATATATTGGAATATCAAAGCTCAGGATACCACAAAACCTTGTGTCATATTGGGTAAATTATAAAAGAAAAAGTGTTAATAATGAATGTTGATAATGAAAGTGTTAATAATGAACAATGAAAAGCATACATGTTTTTTCTAGATGTTTTGCTTGTCAGTTTTGTACATTATAAATATTAGCACTTTTTCCTCTTTTCTGTATTAAGATGTATTGTTTCAAAATAAAGGAAAAAAACCCCAAAATGACTAACTTAAGTCCCATTGGTTTTAATGGGGCTACTCTAAGTATGACTATTTTGGGATCCAACCTATTGGACTTTACTTCTGAGTAAACATCATAGGATTGGACTGTCAATGTTTACGATTGGTCTCATTCCAGAATGGACACAGGTCACCTGCTGTCAATTTGAATGGCATCTCATTCATTCATTCATTCATTCATTGCATTTGTATCTCACCTTTCCTTCAAAGAGCTAAAGGTGGTATACATAATCCTCCTCCTCTCCATTTTATCCTCACAACAGTCCCATGAGGTAGGTTAGGCTGATACCTCATATCCTGGCTTTCCAGTTTCCTCCCGTCCCTACCCCCAAATGCCCCCCTTAACCCCTCTCTGAGGTTGTTTCCCAACCACGGAGAGCAGCCAGTGCGGTTCTTTCCACATCGCCTACAGGGGGGGAGGGAATGGAGTTCCAATTCCCAGCTCTGAGGTTGGAGCTCAATCTCTGAGCTCGCTCGGATCCGGGAATAAAAAAAAATCCTATTGTCTAGGGGCTATAGGATCGCTCCCTCTGTGACTGATTTGGATGAAAGATTTAGGCTACAATCCTATGCATGCATGCAACCTGATCTTATGCACATTTACTTGCCATTAAATATCACAGAGCTCATTTAGACTTACTCCCAATTGCACAGGATTGTAACCTCAAAATAAAAGAACAAGCAAGCAACAAATTTTATCATCCCCTTAGGAACATATAGCAGTCAACAGAAGCACTGAAGTGCTTGCAAGCAAACAAACATAAGGGAATTACTTCAATTAGTAATGAGGTTAGAATGATATATTCTTGATTGTCCATTATATTCTTACAAACTTGCTCATAAACAAGGATGGGAGAAATAGAATTTTGCAACAATAGGTACTGAAAAGACATTCTCTCTAGTTCATTATCCAGTGAGCTTCATGTCTGAGTAGGGACTAGAACCCATGTCTCCTGAGTCCTAGTCCAACACTCTAACCACTACACCACACTGGTGTTGGGCTGCCATAATGCCAGGTAACCTGTAGTGCTACTGAACGTGTGGAAGCATTGTGACACCCTGATCCTAAACACATTCATTTCAAAGTAACACCAAACTATCCAGAAGCCAGTCAGTAGGAGTTCAGCCTTAGATTTGTGTTCACATTGGGTTGAGTCTGTTTCATTTTGACTGTGTTGCTTAAATAATCAGTAAAGAGGACAGCAAGAAAGGTGAACATGACCAAGGGAAATGTAACTGGTTTTTCCCATGGCCATCCTGTAGGTCTGCCTCTGACCAGCTTTACAGGTTCTTCTGGTTGAATAATTCAACTGAGGTTTAAGGGGTCACGCCATCGCTTTTCAGCCCTGCCATTTGATGGTGTCTAAGAAAATAAGGCACAAAGGAGAACTAGATCCCAGGGTTTAAAAAAATGCATATCAGTGGCAGACAGTAAAAATAAACATGCCAGCAACTCTTTGGTTATGTGCAGATAAATGTGACCTACAGCCTCTTGTGTTTGCTGAACAAATATTATGAATGAATGTTTATGTCTAAAATATGAGAACAGTTTAGGGGTTTTAGAGTATATATTTACTCAGTTTAGATGCACAGACATTTTGAAATTATTTCATTTCATTTATTTATTTATTTAATTTACAGATTGCACCCTACCAGGTGCCCAGGGTAATCTACAATAAAAATATATGATCAAAATGCTTACAGAAGCAAGAAACACAAGGAGCGCATAGACATACATGTATTACCACGCTGCCTTTATTAAGTGACTTCATTCATATGAACAGAGACTGTATACCTTGCAAAGGAGATATAAAACAACATTTTTTAAAAAAAACAGCACCGAACCCAATAGAACCCCCTTCACAACAAACCAGCTTACATTATGAAAGGCCTGCCTGAATAAAAATGTCTTAGCCTACTGACGGAAGAGCAACAGAGGTATGCATAGGATCGTGGCATTAACCACTTATATGGGACCAGTGTCTATATTAGTTCACTGGTTTAAAAAGTACTTGCGTTGGTAATAGGAGAGTAAGATGTTGTACATAAGAAAGTTCCTATAGCATGTTCTCCTTCTCCTAATGTGCAATGTAACCAAGAATTCCCTGTTTCTACACATATGATAAGCACAGCAATTTAGAGGGCAATTCATCTGTTCAGATTCCACCATAATCTTAAATGGAACAAGAAGAAATGCTGGAACTTGATAGTGTATCTTCTATCAAGTTTGAAAAGCTGGTTTTAATCTGGATTTTTCCCTCTGGCAATCTTGATTGTTTCGCTTAGTGGGTCCTGTGACCTTTCCTGGGGTAATATTTGTGTTGCTATGGCAAGGTTTGCAATATGATTAAAAGGTGCTGTCAAAGCACATGCCTCCATGGAGCAAAACACTTCAAGGGAGAAAAATTGCCAAAATATTCCACATAATGGAAGGGAGAGGAATTTATAGTTAACTGGAATGGTAAAATAAAAATAAAAAAGTAAACCACAAGGCACCCATATGCATTTTATGTACTATTGCTACTTCCCCATAATTAAAAAATAGACACACACCAAATATGGACTAAACAAATGACAAACCTAGCAAAATATTTTAAAAGCCAAGCCATTCGTTCAGAATTATTTAGCATTATAGTTTTCTGTGACAGCTCTCTGGAAATAAAATAAGACATGATTGAGGGAAGCTGAACCAGGGGTGGTGCTAGGTACTGAAAAGATCCCGGGCTCAGGCTCACAGGTCAAAATAAAATGCACAAATTTGCATATGCTAATTTACATGTGCTCTAAAGTCTGTGTGTTTGTGTCTTTCAAGGACTCTGTCTCCTAAGGACAGCCCTATTTGTAAAAAGGGATGTATGGACAGGGGAGAGGGGGGGCATTTGATTTCAGAAAAAAACCTCAGGCAGAAAGATTCAACGGAGGCAGCAGGAGGGGAAGCACATGTGGGCAAAAAGCCACCTAATCCACAGGGATCAAATGCAACAGAGGTAATCAGGGCCCCTGTACCTTTATTTCAGCAAGTGCCCATGGACAGCAGGGTGGTGGAGCAGGTGGCCTCCCAGACATTTGGGGCTCCAAATGAAAGATTCAGGGCTCCAGCCCTAGTGGGCTGCCCCCTAACACCCCTCTGAGCTGAACTGAATATTGGCTTCATTTGCACTGCTGCCATCTTACTAGCTTGGCTGAAGGTGCACGTTTGTTCTGTTGGTAACATTTTTGACCGAATAATGATAAGCATGGGGATGATATCAAATAATTCTGAGGAGTCAGATAACCTCCCATCCAGACACTTAGCAGGGCCAGAGTTGCTTCAATTCAGCAAGGTAGCTGTATCCTCTGCTTTCAGACCATGCCCTGGGATGCCTTCAGAAGATTCATTGAGCAACTGGAAGGAAACGAGTTGTGTGGATCTAGTCCTCCTCAGACACCAGAAGGCAGAGCCTTTAGCATGGGAGTGGGGAACCTTTTTTGGCCTGAGGGCCTCAATGGCTCCGGGAAAATACAGCCAGGGCCACACAGGTCAGCAGTGGGTGGGGCCACCCCCCACTGCTGGCATGCAGCTCCTCCCACTGCTGGCATGCGGCTTCTATATGCTTGCACACACACACCATTCACCCTATTCACACACAGAGAACCTCCATTCATGTGCCCGTGCGTGCGCGCACGTGCACACACACACACACACACACACACCAGTGAGCCACTCCTGAAAATGCCCCCCATGCAGCAACTACGCTTTTTAAAAGCTCTTTTTAAAAAGCCTAATTGCAGCCCAGGAGGCAGGAGCAAGGGGGCTGTGGACCAGATTGGAAGGCCCTGCAGGTTGCATCTGGCCCACAGGCTAGAAATTCCTCTCCCCCTGCTTCAGCAGATGGACATATTATTAACCCTGGATATGCCATTTGTTAGTACATACTCCAGCTATATTGAGAGCCAGTGGATATTGAGTAAGGATGTTGATCTTGGGAACCTTGATTCTCATCTGATATGGTTCCAGTGCCATGGAATTAATTGGTCCAATTCAGCTAAGGGAATTTGTGTCTACATGCATGCTCCTAGCTGGATTTGGAACCAGCTGCACTGCTAGTAGATGAATTGATCAATCAAATTTAAATACATTTGTATATGATTAATGTCTTTATATCTTTCTGACGTATTTTTATTACTGTTTAATTTGTTAGTTGTCTTGATTATTTCCAGAAAGGTGGGATATCTATGTTTGAAATTAATAATGAATGAATGAATGAAGGTCCATATGATATAGATATAGATCTATAAACCAAACAAGGCTTGAAAATACACAAGTGTGGCCTTCACTCAAGGATTAAAATGGATCCAGAAGGGTCAATCAACTAAGGAGTTAGTTGACTAATCTGCCAGATAAGCTGATCAAAGTTTACAGCACTACCTGAAACAAATACTGTACTTAACTAGCTACTTTATTACAGGTCAATCTGTAGATCGAATGCCAGTGCTGTAGTCATTGGAGCTCTCAGGCGCCAAGACAGTTAAGCACAAATTGTTCTATAGTTGCGTCTGAAGAGATGCCTCTCGATATTTCTGAGATAAATGGCAAATACTCTTCGCCTGCACAGTGGAGGTTCCAGACTTTATACTGCACAATTTCTTCTCCTTTCAACCTATGAGTTCCTGAACCCTTTGTTTTGCACATTCAAACCTCCAACCATGATGAAACACAATGCTAGAGTGCAAGCAAGATACATGAGATGAGTCTTTAGATGCACCCCACACACAGAGCTCATTTTCTAGGAAATGCCAATTTCTAGGTTATCCTCCCAATGAGATCCAGTTCGGAGGATGTCCCATGATACCCCTAATATCAAAATGGTCAAGCGTAAGTGGCTAAATGTGGCCATTCATCACAAAACTAATGCAAGGTTTCTTAGCACAGGGTATAGCAGTTCCTTATCACAGAAACCTGTTCCACCTCACTCATTTTCTAAGCAGCTTAAGGAAACTCATGTGACTCACTCACATAATCCATCCATTTTTCTTATCATTTTATTTCATAGTTGTCCAAAAGAAGACCATTTGTTTTACGACATAATGAACTAGAGAGAATGTCTTTTCAGTACCTATTGTTGCAAAATTCTATTTCTCCCATCCTTGTTTATGAGCAAGTTTGTAAGAATATAATGGACAATCAAGAATATATCATTCTAACCTCATTACTAATTGAAGTAATTCCCTTATGTTTGTTTGCTTGCAAGCACTTCAGTGCTTCTGTTGACTGCTATATGTTCCTAAGGGGCTGATAAAATTTGTTGCTTGCTTGTTCTTTTATTTTGAGGTTACAATCCTGTGCAATTGGGAGTAAGTCTAAATGAGCTCCATGATATTTAATGACAAGTAAATGTGCATAAGATCAGGTTGCATGCATGCATAGGATTGTAGCCTAAATCTTTCATCCAAATCAGTCACAGAGGGAGAGATCCTATAGCCCCTAGACAATAGGATTTTTTGGATTCCCGGATCCGAGCTCAGAGAGCTACAACCTCAGAGCTGGGAATTGGAACACCATTCCCTCCCCCCCCCCATAGGCGGTGTGGAAAGAACCACACCTGCTCTCTGTGGTTGGGAAGCAACCTCAGAGAGGGGTTAAGGGGGGCATTTTGGGGGTAGGGAGGGGAGGAAACTGGGATAGCCAGGATATGAGGTATCCTGGAGCTGCTGCAAGTTTGCAACCTCCTTCCCTCCCCCTCCAAGACGCTCCAGCCAGATGGGCGAAAAAGGCCATGTAGCGAAAATGCAGAGTGGGAGGATGGAAAGGAAAAGATCGCCTCTGCCGCTCCCCCCACTCTGCATAGGATGGCCATAAGCCTCTGAGTTTGGGGGCTTACGGGCATTCCCATAGGATTGTGCCCTAAATGATTGGCACAGTGATTATGGACAAGAGTTGGTTACGTAAAAGGGCTTAAGATAAAATGAAAACACAGCTTTTCATAATCCTTGTGACAGCTTTTAAATGTTCGTGAGGGATGCTACAGGTTTTAGCAACACATTAGAAGACATTAAACACATTGATGAAGATTATAAGCCCCTTTCAGATGTTCATTGATGTGTTCACTGAATGTGGCAGCAGCTGCAATGCTTCTGTCCCCAAGCACATTCACTGAACATGCTAATAAACGTCTGAAAGAGCTAAACACTCTTATCTCTTCAGATGTTAATGCTCTCTACAGTAGCATCCCAGGAAATGAAGCATTAATAGTTACTGAAGACAATTTAAATATGAGGATGGAAGCTAGACACCCACTTCTGCATTCTTTAGGCAGAATTTGTATTAAGTAACAATTACTTATTTCATAAAAAGTTATATTGTTATATTTTCACAATAAGAAAATAGCCACAGAACCTTCTATGGCTCCTACCTGATGGGTGATGTTACTTCTAATTTTTTTTAAAAAAAATTTTAAGTGTATCTTCCAACATTGGCACACAATTGAAGGAATTGGCTCATGCTGGCTCAGCTTGTCTGAGTGTGGAAAGCTAAGCAGGGTCAGGCCTGGTTATTACTTGGATGGGAGACCCCTCCTCTAGTTCCCTGCATTGAGCAGGGGGTTGGACTCGATAGCCTTGTAGGCCCCTTCTAACTCTATGATCTATGAATTGTTGTGTATGATAAAAAGAACAAATATAATTTCAAGGGCATCACAGTTATTAAGTCCAAATGTATACCCTGAGTAACATAGACTACAAAGACAAAACACCCAATTCTCATTTTACCTGAAACAAAACCCTAGAGGGGGCTTCCTCCCATCTTTTGTTGTGTGTGACAGATTAAAAGAAGGGCCCTTTTTGTAATTCAGTAGATATAATTTTATGTTATCAAATTATGCTCTCAGATGTCGGGGAGGAAATCTATATATGGAAAACTAGTATGAAACGTCATATAAGAATGAATGAATATTGAAATATCTCTGTTTTTAAAACAAGAGCCTCTGGTGCAACCATTTAAAAGAATTAACACAGTCCAACTAGTTTTCATTATAGCACATGAATCTGAGACAGTCAGCTATGGATTTAGATGGACTACTACTTACAAAAAGAAGGCTGTATGGATTTTGAGACTGCATACATTAATACCTGAAGGACTTGATGGTGAGATTGAGTGGTCCTCTATGTTGTAACTAATCCTTGCTAATTAGAATCAGGTGTTTTTCATACAAAGAGGAATGGGAGGTATTATATGTATATTCAGATATTTCAGCTTCACTTCACCCTAAGCTCTGTGAGAAGGCACTCTTTTCACTGGAATAGGGGAAACCATATAACTGAGTTTCCCTCTCCCTTTTTTCTCAGTGGTTGTTGAGCAGTTATTAGGGTAGCGGTTTTAACTCATTTTTGTACGTTTTGTGCCATCTTCGCTAATGGGTAGAGAAGAATTTAAAATGGTCTTTGATAATTGTGGGTTGATGGACTTCTCTTATTGGTTAATTTTATTCTGCTTTATTACATTTATATCCCACCTTTCATCTAGCATGGAACTCAAGGTGGTGAACATAGAATTTTCCCCAGTTGGCCTTCCATCAGGGTAGGGTACTGACCAACTCAGACCTGCTTATATTATTTTGTGACAGACCTGCTGCAAGTGTTTCTTCTGTTTTACTACAGATCTTCAGAAGAAAGGTTTTTCTGGATATAATACACTGGATAATTTACTTTTAGTATTAATAAGAGCATAAGAGGGATGTTGGTGGCCGACCAGATGCCCATGGGAAGCCCACAAGCAGGACAAGAAGGCAATAGCCTTCTATTCCCCAGCAACTGGTATTCAAAGGCATGGTGTCTCTGATGCTGGTGGTTGCATATAGCCATCATGACTAGTAGTCATTGGCAGGGATGGGGACTCGGACTCGGGGACTCGACTCGTGAGTCGGACTGAGTCCCCCCTCTGACTCGACTCGGACTCGAGTCCCAATATTTTTCATGGGACTCGAGACTCGACTCGGGACTCGAGACCAAGGACTCGTCAACATCCCTGGGCTGTTGACGAGTCTTCTGACTGTGCCAGAAGGAGCGCGATCACCAGTGAAGAGCGCATGGAAGTGAGGCGCGCCGCTGCTCGGCCACTATGGACAGCTACCAGGAGCGCAGCCCCAACGATGTGTGAGATTTATTTTGATTGATGTGTTGTTGTAGGGGGTTTGGGTTAGGGTCAGACATTTTGGGTTTGGCTGCCTCTGCCTGCCTGTTTGGGGTTCCCTGCCTCCTCTGCCTGGTTATTTTGGGTTGTCTGCCTGGTCTGTTCTTGCCAAAATCAGTGGCAGAGTTTTGAAATAAAAAGGCACACTTGTGCCTAGAATTATTTAAGCCACACATCTGAAGTAGCCTTATTTGTTGGGGGGAAACCCCATTGATTTTAATAGGGACTCGGAGTCAGTTTTGGGAGTGACTCAGGACTCGTGACTCGTGAGTCACCATTTTGGACCAAGGACTGGACTCGGACTCGAGACTCGGGTTCAAAGACTCGTGACTCGACTCGTGACTCGAGACCAAGGACTCTTCAACATCCCTGGTCATTGGTAGCCTTAACCTCCATAAATTAATCTGATCCCCCTTTAAAACCATCTAATATGGTGGCTGTCACCGCAACTTCTGATAGCAAATTCCATGGTTTAACAGTGTGCTGTGTGATATAGTACTTACTTTTGTCTGTCCTGAATCTCCCACCATGTTTTTAATTCAGTTCAGTTCAGTTTTATTGTTTATAACTCTAGTTCATCACAATAGAACAGAGAAAGCATCCAGCATGTTACAAAACTTTTTTTATAAAAAAAATAGACAAATCAAACAAAGATAAAAGAAAATGACCAATAATTCAGAGCTAACAACCGAATGATAAAATTCCACAATACTAAGTTCCAGGTTTGAACATAAAATACTATATGTACAACTTACTTAGAATTGACCATTACATATATTTTCATATTTATTTCTATTTATTTTTCGAATTAATACCCCACTTTTCAATATAAATGTTACCAAGGAAGCTTAAGAATAAAACCAATATAATTACAATAAAATAGAAACCACATTATCAAACTTATATGAAAACAATTATTTGCAACTGTGTAATGGGGAATCTCAAAAGTTTCTATCAAGGCTCTTTAAGAGTCTGAAAAAGTGTGGCAAAATGTCTTTATTTGCCCTATTAACAAGACAGAAAACCCATTCAGGCAAGTTAAGCATATGGTTAAGAACAAAATGCTTTATACTAAGTCAGAGTTCAAGTTGCTAATAGATTTGGAATGAGAAACACTTCCATGTCCACAGTAGTCTCAACAGTGCCTTCTTGGCAGAGCTTGCTTTGGCAGCAGAGGGTCATAACTCTTGTGTGTGGGTCACCACTCTCTGGCTGACAGTGAATGAATGAATGGAGGGACAATATGAGGCTTCAAGACTGGGAATGACTTCTGGATCATGTCATGAATGAACAAGTGAATTCCAAGCAAAGGCAATAATCTTGTTTAGGGTTATGTTAACAACAGCAAAGTGGAACACCACTTCTTATTTGATTTCCTTGCTTATTGAAGTTTGGGAATCAATAAGATCTGCAGAATAATTTCTCCATCTGAAGAATATGGTCATCATTAACATTGTCATTCAGGGTTCCACATGGATAGCGAACTCTTAAAAACTGAGGCATGCCATCTTGATATAATGCCTTCCTAATCTAGGATCGGCCAGATCCATGTCTCCTTGAGGTGCACATGGTGCACATGTGGGCAGCGACACTGGGGTGGTGCGGCGATCACCATTTCACCAAATTTCTCTAAGAGAAGGAGAAATCCTCCAACAGTTTCTTGGGTATCGTGCTCACCATCAGTAGTGGAAGTAGCACAGCTTCTATTTTCCTAAGAATGCTTTGCTGCAGCTGCTACTGCTGTATGTGGAGGCAGCAGCCACAGTGTTGGTAGCCTGGCCACCATTTTGCATCCTCCACAATTCCCCAGACCTATGCCCCAGGGCATTGTGGTGGTGGAAATGGTGGCCACCAGAACAAAAAAATGGTGCAGAATATATGGAGAAATGTCTGTAAAATTGCATTTTCTTTTTCTAGGAGGGGGAAAAAGAGAGAAAAATCTCAGAATTTTTCTCATAAAAATACTTCTAAGAAATTTCAGCGCAGCTCTACTCCACCTACACAGTGAAGATGCATGCGTGGTACCATTACTGATGCTCTAGTGAAAGTCCCTCCTCAAACATAGGAAGACTATGTGCATTGGAGCACCATTTTGTGCCCTGTGATTTCTGCATTTGATGCTAGGCATTTCCCTGTTGTTGTTTTTTATGATTCGCTGTCTGGTCTGTTGCTGCTGCTGCATGCTTGTACCTTAACATAGTAAGTGCTGATTTATGCATACAGATAATAGTAATTTCTCTGAGAGTCATACTATGGGCTTTCGTTTCCAACAGTGATTTCAGGATATATATTCTTAAGGGTGTTGCATCATTTCTTAGGGCATTCTCTCTCTCTCTCTCTTTCACACACACACACACACACACACACACACACACACTTTTGATTATACGTGTGGCAAATTAGGCAGCAGACACAAACACTATTGTAGGGTTCACTTCATTTTTTCCAGGGGCTTATGATGGGGGCTTGCCTTTATGTGATTTTTTTTCTGTGATCTTATGGCTCTGCCTTGATGAAACTGATGATGGGGTATAAGCTTCAGCAAGCACTACACCCAGATGTCATGGCTGGAGTATGCTGGAGAGAGGGGCTGACAGGGATCTCTGGTTAACCCAGCACAGACCACATTATACAATCCATTTAACTTCACACACAGGAATAAACACAAGCTGCTGAAGCGTCCCACTTGAGTCACTTGATCTGCTGTGATGTTACAAAGCTGAGGGTAGGCACGGGAGGGGCACAGATTCAGCTGGAAATGGGGAGGGAAAAGTTTGAGGCAAGGCCTGCTAGAGTTCTTTCGCACCACATAGACAAGTGCAGGTACGAGGTGAACTGCTGAGAGACTGTCTCCTAGCATTGTATGCAGAAGCATGTTTGTTAATTTATTTTGTTATATTTTTAATCCACGCAATAACAATCATTCTCTGGGCAGATTACAAATATTTTAAAGAATAAAATACAATACAAAGAGTTAAAAGAATAAAATACAAAACAAAACAACAAACAGCACAGGAATAAATAAATATAAAGATACATAAGAAGAACCATAAAAATCTAAAAATGATGTCTCTTAAGATGCTTGGGATGAAAGACACCTGTTAACACAGCCACCTGTCTCCATTTGGGGCTCACCACACACACAGAGAGAAAAATAGTGGCACTGTTGTGCTGAACACACAGACAGCCTCTCTGAGATGCCAAATGAGATCTAGATTTTTAGACATGTTTGCAGAACCTGGATTTTAATGAAAACTGAGCCTGGGTGGATATTAAAACAATTGTTTTGTAAGATGCGTGATGTTTTCATCTTGCATCACGGTTTTCCTGCTTTGCTTTTGAGAAGTAGCAGTCTGTACAGAGAGTGCTAGTGCTTTGTGCTTTCCATTGCCCATCCTTCTCTGTATCATTCTTTCACACCTCCCAATAATAATAATAATAATAATAATAATAATAATAATTTTATTTCTATACTGCCCAATGCTGAAGCTCTCTAGGTAGTTTACAATAGTTCATAAAAATTCAATAAAAATACCATATAAAATACAATTTAAAAACTGAATTTAAAAACAATTTAGATAACCAAAAACAAGTTAATAAACACTAGACCTATTAAAAGCTGACATAACTGCTCCCCATGTACTATATAGAGCTGTTAAATCCCTCACTATAGCCTTGGGTCCCAAGCAATGTAGGGCTTTATAAGTTAAGACCAGCACCTTGAATCAGGCTCAGAAGCATATAGGCAGCTAATGCAAGTGGGCCAGAATTGGTGTTATATGTTTGGACCTTCTGGTCGCAGTTATTAGTCTGGCTGCCACATTTTGCACAAGCTGCAGCTTCTGAACAGTCTTCAAGGGCAGCCCCACATAGAGTGCATTGTAGTAATCCAATCTATTGCTCACCAGAGCATAGAATACTGAAACCAGGCTATCCCTGTTCAGACAGGGGAATAGCTGGGCCACCAGCCGGAGGTGGTAGAAGGCAGTCCGTGCCACTGAGGCCATCTGAGCCTCAAGTGACAGAGATGGCTCCAGGCAGGAGCACCCCCAAGCTATGAACCTTTGCCTTCAAGGGGAGTGCAACCCCACCCAGAACAGGTTGAACAACATCCACCCACTAACAGCATCTCAGTATTGCCTGGACTGAGCCTCAGTTTGTTAGCCCTCATCCAGTCCATTGTCGCCATCAGGCACCTTGTCAACATCCTCTTCCTACCTTTGTGGGAAGATAGCTTGCACATCGCACACTCACACAGGGTCAGCCCAAGACATTTTGTTGCCTGGTGCAAAGAACAGGATGGTGAACACACACACCCCATCCCCATTCCACCTACAAAAGTCAACTGGACTACAGATTAATCTGATGATGGGACTGGGAGAGCATTCTCCACTGCACCTGAAGGCACCAGGCTAACTTGGGGGTGCAGAGCAGGCTGCATGGCCCACAGATCTCTCCCCCAACACCTTGCTGCCACCTCCCAGCATCTACCACCTGAGGTGTCTGCTTCACTCTGCCTAATGGTAGGGCTAGCCCTGCATACACGCACACGGCAGAGAGAGATACACATATTCTTTTAGAGCGATATGGAAAAGTGCAGGGAATAAGAAGCATAAGTCACTTGTACTTCCTATCCCATTCTCAAACCCTCCAAATACTTACAATACTGTGATTTATTATTTAGAAGAATAATTTATATCCTGACTTGCTACAAAAACGTACCAAAACTGAATCACAATTCAAACATAAAACAACCAAAGTAAGTGTGATTAGGGATGTGCTCAGATCCCAATTCAGTGTTTCAGGAAAATGGCTCACTTCTGCTTGGACAAATTCGGAGTCACTCCACTTCATTTCAGTACTGAACCTGAGCTGAGGTTCAGAAATCTGATGCTTCGTGCTTTCCATTGACTATCATGGGAAATCCAAAAGCAGCTATAACATTTTTCTCTTGGTCAGAATTGGATAATATTTGCAGGCATCGGAGGGAACTACACCTGCTAAATGTCAGGGAACTAGGTCCAGGGGGGTTGTGCTACACACACACACACACATATATATATATACACACTAGCTTTTTTTACCCGGCATTGCACGGATCGTCATTTTCCTATAGGCACTATTTGTTGGAATTTCCTTAAGGCAGCTGTCCACTGTTTTGAATCCCTCCATAGGAAAGGTCCCCCGGGACTACATAATGGAATCCCAGCTCTCCCAGGATTACACAATGAAATCCCAGCTCCCACGGGACTACCAGCTCCCACGGGACTGCACAATGAAATCCCTGCTCTCCCCCCTCCCCGGCCTACACAATGAAATCCCTGTTCCCTTTCCCCTGGGACTACACAATGAAATCCCTGCTTCCCCCCTCCCCCCAGGACTTCGCAATGAAATCCCTGCTCCCCCCCCCCTGGGACCACACAATGAAATTCCAGTCTCCCCGCCCACGGGACTACACAAAAATGAAATCCCTGCTCCCCCGGGACCACACAATGAAATCCCTGCCCCCCCGGTACTACAAAATGAATTTCCTGCTTATACACACACACACAACGGGACTTCACAATGAGATCCCTGCCCCCCCCCCGGGACCACACAATGAAATCCCAGCTTCCTCCCCCCCCAGGACTACACAATGAAATCCCAGCTCCCCCCCCCTGGGACTACACAACAAAGAAATTCCTGCTCCCCCCCCGGGACCACACAAGTTGACACAACAATGAAATCCCTGTTCCCACTCCCCCTCAGGACTACACAACAATGTAATCCCAACTTGCCCCACCTCCCCCTCGGGACTACCCCACAATGAAATCCCAGCTCCCCCCCCCCCCCCGTGTAGGCCCTGGCTGCAGTTCATATGAACATTCTGTTTTGACGTAGGAGAGATGTGCATATCCGCTCCTGATTGGGTCCCTGTGGCGGCAGTTCATACGAACATTCTATATGTCAGTGGAGTGATTTGCATAACCTCTCCTGAATGGCCCCTGCGATCATTCCAAGTGACGCCATTGGCTCTCATCTATTTTGGGCCATACAGGCGCAGAGAGGGTTTTTTGGAGATTTGAACCTCTTTGTCCTTGGGTGATGGAGAGTATGCGTGCCAAATTTGGGGTAGATCCATCAAAACATGATGGAGCCTATGCGATGTCGCCCCCCACACAACAGTCATTCATTCAGTCAGTCATTTTAAAAGTTTCCCTCCCTTTTCACCCCCTTAGAGAACATTCTAAATGGCCTAGGGGAGATTTGCATACCCACTCCTATTGGCCCCTGCAGGAATTCATATGAACATTCTAAGTGTCATATGGGCTATTTGCATAACTGCTCCTATTGGCTCCTGCAGCAATTATGAGGTGAGGCCGATTTGCATAACTGCTTCCCTTGTTGTTTTGCCCATAGGAGATATGAGAGTGGGGTGATTTCCCCCCTTTTTCACCCCCTTAGGGACAGAATTTCCAAAAATCCTTCCTTAGTGGGTGTCTACGTCATAAAAACAATGTTCCTTCAAAATTTCACATTCCTAGATTAAACGGTTTGAGCTGGGCGTTGATCAGTCAGTCAGTCAGTCAGTCAGGACTTCTTCTTTTTTATATATATCCACCCCCAAATTGGAGAGAGCTCCCCTTCCATATGAACTGCAACATCTATCCTTCTCAAATTTTGGCAGGTTTATTCTCTAGGGACACCTCTAGGTCGCCTGTGATTGGGGGTGGACTGTCCCCTAGATTGGGGGTGGACTACAGCACCATGGATAGCTCCTATAAAGCTCCAAGTAAACGCTGTAATGGAATAGGAGCCCCACCGAAATAGGAGTCACCAGCCTCCCCTGGATGTTTGAAAACCATTTAAAGGCTTTTTCATAGTGAATTCTGGGTGTGTTGGAAGAAACTCATGGAAACTCATCCCCCAAAGCACAGTGATTTGGAGTCCCTAGTAAAACATGCCCTGGGATTAGAGGGTGGACCTGTCCAGTCACCCGACCACACTCCCTGCCTCCCCCTCCTCCCTCTGTAGTGTTTAAAGAATTGAAACCAAATAAGGAAGTTGCTATTTTGTATTTATTTCAGGAGACAGGAAGTCTGAGTCGTGCATGTGACATGATGTGAGTATCCAAAATGATGAAGTACTGATGAAGCCTTGTTCTGGACAAGGTTTTGAGTCTGTTGGCTTTGTAGAGAACCCTGCTTTGACCCAGGACCCAACAGAAATGGATCAAAGCTGCCCTCATCTGTTCTGGGTTTGTCCAAATCCTTTGCATACCCCTAGTAAAAAAACAATACAAAGTTGTTAAAATAGCAGCAGTTGAAAACATTATAAAAGAGACAGTATATAATTGGAGGGCCTTTTCTGCTGTGGCACCCCGGTTGTGGAATGAGCTCCCCAAAGAGGCTCACCTGGTGCCTACTTTGTACTCTTTCTGGCGCCAGGTGAAGACCTTTCTATTCTCCCAGGCATTTTAATCATTTTAATCATCTTAATTATTTTAATATTGTAGCTGTTTTTAACTCTGCTGCTAGCTCTGCTGTTTGTTTTTAATATGTGGTTTTAAGTTTTATATTTATATTGTATTTTATGATTTTAACTGTTGTAAACCGCCCAGAGAGCTTCGGCTATTGGGCGGTATAAAAATGTATTAAATAAAATGAAATAAATAAATAAATAAATAAAAGTGCCCTGGAATAAAAACAGACTTTGTTGCCTTCCAAAATGCTGTTGGAGAGTGTTCCACAATCTGGGCACCACAACTGAAAAGGCCCTCTCTCTCCTGTCGTCACACCACACCTCAAACAGCAAAGGAATGCAGAGAAGGACCTCCAAGTTCTCATTCATGTTCATAGAGGAGAATGGTTTATAAGAGCTGTGTGAGTTGACCGCTCAACATACATGTATTCAATATGTTTCCTAGTTTCCATCCACAACCATACAGTCACCTGGCTTTTGACACTCTCGTACACTCCGCTGGTTTCCATGGCAATTTCCAGGGAGCCGCTGGAAGAAATGGCAGTTTAATAGACTGCATTTTCATTTGAGCAAATCTATCTTGGCAGAAAGCCAGAAAACGGAACAGCAACAAGTTCATGATCCCAGAAAGCATTCTTGAAGGTTGGCGGGCCAGGACAGGGGGTCGTCACATTGCAATAGCTGAAATCCCCTGATATGGAGATTTGTATCCAATTTGTACTGCAAGAAAACATCTTAAACCAATTATATGAGTACATGTTGATAGGTTGTGATCCCTGCTATCTCCTTCCTAATTATCATACATAATGCTAGCTAGCAGCTCTTAGGAAGGATATCCTCTCGCAGATACTCCAGGAGCTCTTTGTAATAACTAAATAAATTGAGTTACATGAATACACTTGCATGCTGCCTAATTAAGAGAAATGAAGATTGGCTTTAAAAAAAATAAGGAGTTAGCTTTCTATTACTACCTTAATACAAAAGATTTAAAACACACACGCACACGCGCACACACCTGATTTTAGTTCTCACTTGCGAACATGACCTTCTTCTCACTTGCGAACACGAGCATGGATTATTTTTTTTCCCAAACAGGAAAGTGCACATTTTTTAACTGAAAAAATGCACACTTTTCCAAGCATGCATCCAAATGCGTGCTTTCCACCCATTGATTAAAGTGTGAAAATGCATCCCTTTTTATTTTAAAGTGTGTGCATTTTTCAACAAAAGGGATGCATTTTGTAAACACAATCACAAGCGTCTCGAGAACATGAGTTTTTTCTGAAAATTGTGATTGCATTTAAGGTTTCCAGTGGGTCAATTTTCGAGTATCAACAAAATTCTTGTACATCCTGTGTGTGTGTGTGTGTGTGTGAGAGAGAGAGAGAGAGAGAGAGAGGTAGGAGCCCCACCACCCCAGCAGAGGGCCAAAAAGGTTGTGCACCCCTGCTTTACATAAAGGGAAACTGCTTTCATTGCTGTCATTTTCCAGGAAATATTAAAATACGCATTTTATTATTCTACCACCATGTGGAGGAAAAGTATAAAGTAAAGATGATTCTGAGTAAATGTCTTGCTTTCTTGCCAAGTGGTTCTCAAGGAACAATACACAAGATACGTTTAAAACCTATTCCGCTGTAAATGTACAACAGGCTGTAGTACCATCTTCTTCCTACTATAGTGGAATTCCCTGTTAGTTGGTTGTTAGAGACACACCTGAACACCATTACCTCCAGAAACACAGGAAGTAGGCTCCACCGAGGATAGGAAACATTTCCTCATATACTCAAAGGTTTAATTTTAGAGTGCCTGACAACATCCCATTTTAATTATTAAAAGAAAAGGGTGCCTTCACTATATCAGGAGCTCTGGAAACACTGAGTTAATATTTACCTAAGCAAAGGGACCCAACGTGGACTGCTCAGATCAGACAATTTCTGTTGACATCATGCACGATCAATTTTTATAATCTCTGTTGACTGGAAAACCACGAGGTCAAGTGAATCTTCTTAAAGCAGGCTCCATGTGACACACAGAATAATATTTGGTGACTTTGAAGCTTGTAAATAACTGCAGGCTGGAATAATCTGGCATTTTCAGTTAGCAGCAAAATCCCATGCAAACTGGGTGCTTCGCCCAATTCATAGCCAAGACTGAAACTGTAATTCTCCTGTTTGTTAGACCTTTACCCCAATCAATAGGCCATACAATTGTATGCCCAAGGGGAACATTCACATGGATTTGCAAATCACGATCTGTTCTATTAGTTCTCTAAATCAAAACATCACTCACACTGTTCATCAAGGAAAAAAAGTGCTTCAGGAGATTTGATTAGAATGCTTTTCATATATTTTCATTATAATTCATGCCAGAATGTATATATATACAAAGTAGAATTTGTTTCTCAGCTACAATATATCTAGTCATGCAGTGTCTCTTATCAATATTTTATGTCAATGTTAAGTATGTTATAATTTATCAGCTTTTCACTTTAAATATTATATAGTACAGTTTCCAATGGAGTTCCAATAACATAGAATCAAATATAATGATAATAAAATAACAATGTATGAAGTCAAATAATACCAAATATTCTTTCTACCTTTAAATTAGTGTTAAAAATATCTGGGTTATATCCAGAGAAAGTCCCTCCACTGGAGGAAATCACTTTGACTAACAAAGGAAGCTCCTCCAGGCTCCATTGGTGGAAGCTTCTCTGGACTCAACCTTATGTTCACAATCATCATTTTTCTAAAGCCAATGAGTATATTTTGCTAAATTTGCTATGGATATTTTTATTCTGCAATTAATATTCTTGTATCTTTCTTAACTATTGGTGTGTGTCTGTGGATAAGATAGTGACTGGGTTCACAGAGTGGCTTGTTATGTTGTCTGAACCGAGCCAGAGTGGCAACAAACGTGGCTTATTGCCCATGAAATAAGAATTGTCATCAAGGAACTTGAGAGAGTGTGCAGAAATCAGCAACCTAAGAAAGGAATTCTGTACATTGTTTGTTCAATATACTTTGTCTGCAAGTGATGTTAGAAAATGTTCATAAATAACTAGCAACTGTGAGATTAGCCTGAGGGATTCATGTTCACACTATGATTATCCTTTGCGCAGTCCATTCTGTCACTTCTGCACTCTACCACCTCATTCTGCTTCATGTGTAGACCAGTCAATGAACTGAGGGCAGGAGAGAGAAATCAGCTGACCATCAGAACCACTGAGAGAGCTCTATTTGAGCCTTGTCTTCTATAATCCCAGAAATGGACTTTATTTGTCAGTCTGGGAGTGTTGAGGGCCAGACTGATTTCTAGATGGCACCCGTGTAGGATAGAAGAGGGTGCACACCCAACTTTTTAGCATGTGCCTGCTTATGCTCCAATGTGTGAGGCAGCCATCAGCGAGGACCACAGTAAAGAGATTGAAATTCTATCAATGGCTGCTAGACATGAGAGGAGGGGAGGCCGGTGACTCCTGTGTCGATCGGACTCCTAATCCATTGCAGCTTTCATTACGAGCTTTATAGGAGCTAGCCATTGTGCTGAACTCTATCCCCAAAATAGGTTCATCGCTATGGAGCACCATGGAGAGCTCCTATAAAGCTCCAAATAAAAGCTGCAATGGATTAGGAGCCTCCACTGCATGAGAGCTATAGATTGCCTCCTGTATCAGAGGCAGTATGCCTCTCAGTACCAGTTGCTGGGGAACATGAGTTGGGGGGTCCTACTTCTGGGCTTCCCACAGGCATCTGGCTGGTTCTTGTGGGAAACAGGGTACTGGACTAGAAAGGCTTATTCAGCATGGCTCTTCTTATGTTCCCATTTCCACTATTTTTGCACCATGCATAATTTTGTAAACCTCTTTGCCTTGACATCTTAGTTTCATAGATTTCATAGATCATAGAGTTGGAAGGAGCCTACAAGGCCATCGAGTCCAACCTCCTGCTCAATGCAGGAAAGTCTAGAGGAGGAGTCTCCCATCCAAGTAATAACCAGGCCTGACCCTGCTTAGCTTTCCACACTCAGACAAGCTGAGCCAGCGTGAGCCACTGTGTACCTTTCCACATGGAGAGGACCATTCAGTCACGTGAGCTTGTCCCTGCAGTCCAAAGTGGCCCAGGCACAGTGCAGGTCCACCATCTTATCAGCTGCCTATGACAACTTGGTCTGCTGCTCACCACCATATCTTAGTGCATTCAGATTTGCACAGTGGTAGACTATGCTGTCACTTCCCTGCACCAGTATATGAGACATAGTTTAATCTAACAAGGGCAAGTGGAAAGAACAATGCACAAATTGAAACCCCTTACTTTGCCATTGTGTTCTAAGAACAAAAGATGTCTTCTGAGAACACTTCTCAATTTTCAGATCAGCCGCTCTTGTGGTTAACCAAGCTCTTTCCAATTGCTATTACTTAGTTCTGCCAGGGTTGCCCCCCCTCCCCCCACGCCCCTGAAATAGGCTATTTATTGCCAGATTTTGGGAAGAACGTGAAAGGCTGGGAGTCACATTTTAGCAGTCCTGGAAACCAGATGTCCCACAATTTCAGCTCCAAAGTGCCCTGATATGTTGGAATCAAAGTTCTCATATTGTACTGGATGAGGTGAGAAATGTGAATGGGGAACTCAGCTGAATGCAGCAGTGAAAGTGGCTTTGGCAAATACTGTGGTTCCTTTTAAGTGTTCCCCACCCTATGAATGTCACTTTAGATGAAACAGAAAACTGCTCTTGAAGCCAACATTGGTATTTTGCAACTCAAAGCATCAGGCTCAGGAATGGTTTCAAAACATGCCTTGAAACATTTGGCCACAATTATTGCCTTTCAGTTTGAAATGCCAACTAACACTAATCAGGGCCCCAAGTACTGTGCGTTGCCCGAGACATTTTAAACATCCCTGTTGTATGCATTGCTCTGAGATGCTGAAACAGCAGCTGATAGGATCAGAAGGCCCACAATCATACAGTGAGACCACCTTTTTGGAGGTACTGGGACCTAACCACAGCCTTCCCAGTGCTACCATGAGTTTTGCTGGTCCTGGGTCCCTGAAGGATCTGTGCCAGAGTGGGCCATGGTGGGAAGGCAGCAGAGCTGGCTTGCTTGAGATCCTGAGAACTTATCAGAGCAGCCCAGAATCCCCTGTGCTGGAACCATCCTATAGATACAATTTCAGAAAGTAAGTTGCTTGGGAGGCCTTTTCTACAACGAGTGGTATGGAGCTGAATGGCAGCATGTTCTATTTTCACAGAGGGTGAGGCTACGGAACAATAAACAAAACAATAAATAATAGCATACAAATCTTCCCACAAAGCATACGTTAGCTGGCCAGGGCATGTCACAGACAAAGAGCCAAACTCAATGTGATGACGACAGCAGGGTTGTTCACATGTTCAGCGGGGTTGTTCACATGTTCAGTGGCACGTGTTCAATTTAATAGGGTGGTCACTTACAAATCAGCAAACAAAGAGGAAATGCATCACCAAAAAGAGGGCTCTGGTTTGCATAAAATTTGCATATGCTGGTTTATATGTATAGATGCAAATTTAGAAGTAATTATTATAATTTAACTAGAAATGCAGTGCATCTCAACATAATGTGCAAGACTGTGACCAGGTGACCTGTGTTGCACCTTGCTCAGTCCGCTGCCCGGATGCTGTTGATGGACAACTTCAAGGTCCAGCACTTCCTTCTGATGGTTCTTTATACTGGACGCAGACTGGGCAGCCTTTTAAATAGATGCCTTCAAAGTAGAGGACAGGCCTCTGTAAAAGAGGACACATGGCCGCCCTAATTTAAATATACATGTGAGCAACATGTTTAATTAAGGCTTTTGTTATTTTTTATGAAGTTTTGAGTTTCGTTCTTGTTTCATTTGGTTTATATGTCACCCCAAGAGCCTCTCAGACAGAGAGGTGATTCATAAATGGATTAAATAAAGAGACATGTTTACATAACATAGGAAACTTCCCAAGTCATGTAGAACGAGGGAATGGGGATCCAGTGCCGACCCAAGACATTTTACTGCCCAAGCAGAGTACCAAGTATCCTCCACCCACTACGGCAGGGCCAATACTCAAGAAGTCACACCACGCAATTCATGCACCGATTCCTCCTGCCTTTCCTGCCCTCCTAAATTCCACTGCCTGGAGCTGCAGGCTTCATTTTGCTACATGGTCAGGCTGGCCTTGATGGGAGTCCAAAGGTACAAGTGGGTGATGATGAGTATTAATTCCACCACTGCCACCCATCTGTAGCTTATCTCCCCGCACAAGTTCTTCTCTCTTGCCCATTTGGACAGCTGAGGCCACCACCAGTATCAGAGCATGGCTGGAGTAGAGTAGAGTGGCATTTATGCAAAGCCAAAAAAAGAGGAAATGCATCACCAAAAAAGATGGCACTAATTTGGATAAATTTGCATGTGCAAATTTATATGCATAAATGCAAATTTAGAAAGAATAAGTATAGTTTAAATAGAAATACAATACTTCTCACGACAGTGGAGAAGACTGATTAGGTAATCTGTCTGCCTGCTCAGTCTGCTGTCCACGTGGTAACCATTGGTGAGCAACTTCAAGGCCTCTGCTCTGGTCTCCCTCCTTACGGTTCTTTGATGTTAAAACAAGTTTTCGGACCAAACAGCTGATCAAAGAGAGGACCCCTTCAGACAGAGGAGTGTCCTCTCACATTCTTCCAGAATGGAGAACTGTCCTCTGTAGAGTAGGACACCTGGCCACCCTACTTCAGAGAAGAGCACAGAGGGAGGGAAGCTGCAGTCCAGCACCTTCACCCACACGCTCCTTTTCAGTACTTGGAACTGCCACCATCACAGCAAATTTCACCCTGAACTTCTTCTCAGTGCATCGCAAGACACCAAGTTCTAATCAACCTTTCAGTTGATTTCTAGTTGAAATGTTTAGAGATTCACTAGCATTCTGAAACAAACATGACATCTCTTCAACTTCTTTTAAGGGTCAATTAAGTATTTGCAGCAGTACAATCTTCTCACATCAAATGTTTTCATGAGGGGAGCTACTTGGGGTGAGGGAAGCCCTTGTGAAAATCACACCCTGCATCAAGATTTAACTTCCCAGTGCAAATAAAAGTGTCCTGTGGCACCTAAAGGCCGAGCAAATTTCTTGGGTTGCATCTAGATTTAGTTGCGTGCAACTGCCCTGGTGGGAGCAGACTTTCCTGCCCCCTCCTCCCACTACAGATCGTCCGGTCCCCTGAAAATGCTACACAGAGTGTCGGGGGACCCTGCTGACTGGGGAGCACTGTGGTGCAAGGGGAAGGATAGATCTCTGAATATTAGGCAGAGGCATCTTCCATGAATGGTGCCCTTCTGTCAGTGGAAGGCAGATCCCGGATCCAACGCATCATTTGTAAAGTGCCATAAGACTCTTGCTGTAAAACAGACTTAACCTAGAAAGCCCTCTGGAACTTTTCATCTCAGAGCTAAGGTCTCCAATGTGGTGCCCGTGGGCACTAGTGTGCCAGCAGACACTTCTCTTGGTACCCACCAGTCTCTCTGCTGGGAGGTTGCCATCCTGCAAATTAAAGTGCCACCCTCCACCATCTTTATTTGGGTTCAGCAGAGTAGTTTTGTGTTTTGCAGCTCAGACCCCACCTCTGCTGTGTACTTAGGTTCTTGGGCAAGTTACTTTTCTTTTAGTCTCACCACTTTGCCTTCTAGGAAATGAGTCTTTTGTGACCAGACAGCCATTTGATGAATGAGCAACCCCACCCCCATGGCAGCCACTTTGTGAGAGTGCCTATGACACTTGCGCAATATTTCAAATGTCCCCAGAGACCCAAAATGTTTTGGGGGCCCTGCCTGGGAGAGATTCATGTGTTTTCTCTAAGGTGCTAAATGTTGATGTATAACATAATTTCCATGTGGGGATACTTTTAAAAAAAAAGTGATGCCCGCTTTGTGAAAGCTGAGGTGGTGTAGTCTCCTGAAAGGACTAGATCATCTCAGGTTATGAATAGTGGAATCAGCCTTAAGTTATAACAACTGGCTAATTTTGTTTTCTATGTTGTCCCTGAAATTCCAGAAATGATTTGAGCATGCTCTGTGATAGGAGCTGCAACACTTTAACCGATGTTCTTGTAAGCTGCCAAAATTTAAATCAATGTCTTTCAAGGCCAGAACACTGGAGAGGTTGAGGAAGAAGGTTAATTTTCAGCCAGATCTGATTGACTTCGCCTTCTGTCATGATGCATTGGGCCTAAGAAATATTTTTTTCTCTAAAAATGTTAGGAATGGATGAGAAATTAATTTCAATTCTTTCTTTTTTTTACCAGAATTTATCCAGTTCACATTTCCCAGAGCCAAACACAGACCTGGACTTCTGCAGTCTAAAGTCCGTACATTTCCAGGCTTACCATGATTCATGCAACAACAAAAATGTGTTCTAAAAATGCATTCATTTGAAAAGTGTGCATGAAAATATATACGGTATACACATTTGAAAAATGCACACACTTTAGTCAATGGGAGAAAAATGAGTATATTTCAAAAATGCCCCCAGTTAATGCATACATTTGGGTAAATGTGCACAAAAATAAACACAAATTTTCATGCAGAAAAATAAACAGGTTGCACAACCATGTTTGCAAAGACGTTGTAACTTTAGTTGGATTCTCCTCTTCCGCAAAGTTCAGAACCTAGTTTCCACTAGCAGAATGAGACAGTTGAGTACTGCCCTCTTGGCCCCACATGAGCCCCAGAGGCATGAGTGACTGCAGCCCAGGGCTTTATTCTGATATGAACACACATTAAGAATATAAGAAGAGTCATGCTGGATCAGACCAAGAGTCCATCTAGGCAATTTTTCCAAAACTTTGAAACTTTGAATTTTTGGCAAAATCCTTGATTTTTGATTTTTGACTCCAGCATGGCAAATGAAAGTTGCTATAGTGATGCAAGCATGAAGTTGCCTAAGTTAACAGAGGACAACTTCATTCAATGGAAGAAACGCCTAAGGATTCTTCTTGAAAGCAAGAGAGTCTTAGCAGCCATTGAAAGTGCAAAGCCCACAGGGGCTAGTGAAGATGCCAGAGCCAAAATCAAAGTGTGGGAGGAGCAAAATTGCATTGCCAAGGCAGTAATAACGAGCAGCATCACTGATGCACAAATGGTGCATATTAAGGAAACAGATACTGCAGCCCAGATGATTGAAAACCTTGAGCTCTCATGTGGATTTGCCAGTAAGAGATTGCACAGGGCGTGGATGAGGGACATATTTAACATGAGGCTCAACTCAAAAGCAGATTGCAGCAGACGTGTGACGGAATTCTTAATTATCATTGAGAAATTAGAGCTGTCCCAGTACAAAATGGATGAGGAGCAAAAGATTTGCTATTTCCTGGGATCAATGGGACCCAAGTTTAAAACCTTCGCCACCCTCATGGATGGGAGAGAGGATTTAACTCTCAAGAGGTTAATTGCCTACCTGAAGGAGGAGTGTGAGCAGAGGGGAGATGAGTCCCCAGATAGAGGTGCAAAGGAAAGCGGCTGCAACTATGTGTCTAAGCCCCAGAAGAAAACCAAAGCCACACCCAAGAAGGTGGTTTGCTTTAACTGTGGTGGTCAGGGACACATGGCCAGGGCTTGCAGTGCTCCCAAGGGTCAGAAGCCCCACTCTTCACAACAAAACCGGGGAAAGAAAGGCAGTCCTGAGAGTAATTTTCTGTCACAGGAAATGAGCTTGTCAGCAAAGGGTAGAGAGGACAAGTCCAGCAAGTGGATTTTGGACTCAGGCGCATCGTCCCACTTCTCATGTAATAAAGAGTTCTTTATGGACATTGAAAAATTTGATTCCTCGCAAAATGGGGACGCCCAAATCGCGGACAGAAAAATCATTAGGGCACAAGGCCAAGGTTCAGGAACCTTGAGGTGCAAGGTGGGAGACGAAGTGAGGCAGAACTTCATGGAGAAGGTTCTGTATCTACCCCAATTGCAACATGTTAAGCGTGCCAGTGCTCATTGAAAAGAACTTTGAGGTGGTGTTTAAAAATAGACAATGCCAAGTAATTAAGAATGGAAAAGTGTTTGCCCAAGCAGTTCTAACCAATGGCGCTTTTGAGGTTACTCTTTCAGAGCCCCAATCAGCAAGAGCCGCGTCCACGAACCGGAAGGAAGAGGATACGGAGGACCAGAATCCTGATTGCAGCACCAGAGACCCAGAGGAACACAGTGATGCGGATATGCCAGAGTTGGAGACAGACGAGGAACCTGAGGAGGCTCCAGAACCTCCAGAACCACAGGTTAGGTGCTCATCTCGTTCCAACAGGGGCGTGCCGCCACTTAAACTGTCCTACCTCGCAGGGTCGGCGCTACCTCGAGAACCCTCCACATGGGGAAATAGGGGAGATGCCAGCCCCTGAAGCAAGTCTCTGGAGAAAAGCAGCAGAAGAGGAGATGGAAGCTCTGCATCAAAACAAAACATGGACTCTCACAGAACTGCCGCCCGGCAAAAAGGCCATTGGAAGTAAGTGGACTTTCAAAATTAAACACGGGGCAGAAGGGGAAGTACAGCGTTACAAGGCTAGGCTAGTCGCCCAAGGATTTAGCCAGAAATATGGAGAGGACTACGACTTCACATTTGCCCCAACTGTGAGATATAGCACCATCCGCGCACTCTTAAGCATTGCAGCTTCAAGGCGGATGGAAGTCTGGCACGTAGACATAAAGACAGCGTTTTGTATGGCGAAATCTCTGAGATATATATGAAGCAGCCCAAGGGCTTCATCAAGCCTCACCAAGCCCATTTAGTCTGCCAGATTCAGAAGGGGCTTTATGGACTGAAGCAGGCAGCCATAGCCTGGAACGCCAAGCTACATACAATGCTGACCCAACTTGGGTACAAATAGGGTAAAGCTGACAAATGTCTGTACACTAAATGTACTAATGGACAGTATTCATACATCCTCGCATTTGTTGATGACCTAATAATTGCTTCAGCCAGTGAAAAGGAATACACACGTGTAGTCAAGCAGCTGAGCAAAGATGTGGAGGTCAAAGAGCTAGGGAAGGTGCAGTACTACCTAGGGATCCAGATAACAAGAGAAGAGGATGAATCTTTTCTGCTGAGCCAGAGACAGAAGATCATTGAACTGATCGAGAGCATGGAGATGCAGAACGCAAACCCAGTTTGTACACCCATGAGCACAGACTTCCTGAAAAATCAGGAAGAATCAAAGCCGCTACCCGAAGGCAATCACTACAGGTCCACCATTGGCAAGCTGTTGTACCTGAGTACTACTTGCCGACCCGACATTGCAAATGCGGTGGGCTTACTGAGCAGAAAGGTAAGCTGCCCCAGTGAACGCGATTGGGTGGGTGTTAAAAGGGTGGTTCGCTACCTAAAGGGCACTGCGGACTGTAAGCTGAAGCTGCCAGCTGAGGGGAACCCAGAGCTGGTGGGATACTCAGACGCTGACTGGGCTGGGGACATCACTGATAGCAAATCCACGGGTGGGTTTGTATTTCTGCTTGGGAATGGCCCAATCACATGGTCCAGTTATAAACAGAACTGTGTAGCTTTGTCCTCAACAGAGTCTGAGTACGTTGCAGCATCAGAAGCGTGCAGAGAGATGACCTGGCTGGATGAACTAACTATGGACTTTGGGTTAGTGCGCAAGGGACCTTTTCACTTGATGGAGGACAACCAGAGTTGCCTGAAGCTGGCGCACAACGAGAAGTTCCAAGCCAGGACAAAGCACATCAGGGCCAAGTACCATTTCATTCGAGAAGCCATCCAAAAGGGACTGGTCGAACTAATGTACTGTCCTACAGGGGAGATGACTGCAGATATCCTGACCAAACCCCTGCCCAAGGAGAGTTTCCAGAAACTTCGTGTCAAGATGGGACTGTGGGTGGGACAATAAAATGTACATGAATGCATGTTGTTTTGTCTGAGAAGGGATATGTTGGGAATGAACAGTCAAAACCTCAAGCCATGCATAGGTGCATGATGTAATTGGGACCACAGAGTCTCTGCATCCTAGAGCAGAGACCCTTTGGACATTACCCAGACCTCCTGGTGCAGGATGTGGGCGTAACCAATCGCCTTCTCTTCCTGCCCCGGGAAAACAGTCTGAGCCATGAACTTGTAGGAACAACATGTCTGAAGATGTAGCCGAGTTGCAGTTCTGAACTTTTCCCAACAAGTTCAGAACAGGTCGACTACCGTATGATTCCTGCACAACTGTAAATACATTCTTAAGCCTGCCTGTATCCAATCTGCAAGATCTGAGTGAGTAAACTATGTTTTTAACCTCCAAAAGACTGTTTTTCTTATTGGTAGTGTAAGGGGGAAACCCGGTGAAGATCCAGCCTGTCCAAAAGGGGCAGTCTGTATCAACTAAATGCACAGCCCTGCTTTAACCAGCAGCTCTGCATGCACACGTTTTTCGCCTGTAGTTGGGTATACTCTGCTGTGTTTGCAAAAGCAAGAGGGGAGAGATAATATATCACAATATCCTCTCCCAGGTCTTTTGGCAATCCCCAACACCACCCATGGTCCCCAGTAACTGGAGTACATAGGCATACTGCCTCTGATCATCATCATCATCATCATCATCATCATCATCATCATCATCATCATCATCATCAGGCGATCACTCGTGACCGAGTAAGATTGTCTTCCAGGATAAAAGGAGGAAATTCTAAAGAAGATTGTGTAGGCTCTAGCGATGGGTCCGTAAGTGATTGTTTGTGGAGGCCAATTCTAGATCCACACAGCTTCCCACAGTGAGGACACAGGTTACCAGATGGAAGATGGTCCTGTAAAGGATTCATTTGACGTGCTTTTCGCTTAGCATGTTTCTCCCTTTCACCTTGCACTCGGGCTTCTTCAAAGTTCATGGAACCTTTGTGAAAGGCCAACCTCCATTTAGATCATTCATGGGCCAGAGCTTCCGAGTTTTCGATGTTTATATTGCATTTTTTTAGATTAGCCTTATGAACATCCTTAAACCTCTTATATTGACCACCGATATTCCGCTTTCCATCCTTGAGTTGGGAATAAAGTAACTGCTTTGGGAGACGGTAGTCAGGCATTCGAACAACATGACCGGTCCACTGAAGTTGGTGTTGAAGGATCATTTTTTCAATGCTAGTAGTCTTTGCTTCTTCCAGTACACTGACATTTGTTCGCCTATCTTCCCAAGTAATTCGCAGGATTTTCCGGAGGCAACGTTGATGAAATCTTTCAAGGAGGTGGAAGTGACGTTTATAGATAGTCCATGTTTCACAGGCATACAATAAAGTTGGTAATACAATGGCTTCATAAACCAGCGTTTTGGTCTTCTTACAAATATCCCGATCCTCGAACACTCTATGTTTCATTCGAGAAAACGCAGCACTTGTGGAGCTCAAACGATGCTGGATTTCACTGTCGATGTTAGCTGTAACAGAAAGATAGCTGCCAAGATAGAGAAAACGATCGACATTTTCCAGTATTGTCCCGCCAAGCTGGATAGATGACATCACCAAAGGGTTAGCTTGCACTTGCTGATGAAGCACTTTGGGTTTTTTGATGTTAAGTGAGAGACCAAGTTTTTCGTATGCTTCTGCAAAAGCATTTTGCCTCTGATACTGGAGGTAGTATGTAGCCATCATGAGTAGTCCACATAGATATTGTTGGAAGAAGCTTTGAGGTGGAAAGTGGAGAACCTCGAAGAGCCCGTGTTTTGCGGATTCAGACAACCCTAAAAAATGTAGGGGATGAGCAAAGGGAACTCAGGGAAGGAACCACGGGAACCATTTTTTCTCTTGTGGTGTGAGCTTCTGTTTGCGCTGGAGCTGCTAAAACCATCCAATGGCTTGTGTTGCCCAAGTTAATAAAAGCAACCAGCTGATGTTATGTTATCAACTGATAAGCTTATCATGCAATATGTTTACCTTCTATTGGTGGGTGCTGCACATTAAGAAGACTCTAATATAGAAGAGCTATTCTACAATAAGCCATATTTTCCCTGCTGCAGTCAATTGGAAGACATCCACCACTTTCCTGGCTGTTGCAAAACCCCACGGTGTAGGAATGAATTATTATACATTCTACTATATCCTAACAGGCACCTGCAATTCTCTAGTAGAGCCAGGCCAAAAACCAAAGTCTAGTGGGATTACCCGTTAAAGCTTTGCCACAGTCACCAATAATATATTTACCAATGATGAAGATTAAACTTAAGAAACTTCTTATCAAAAGTCTGAGGTTTTGCGTATATTGAGGATGCATCAGAAAAGCTTCTATTTCCTGTTTCATTGGACAATATATATTTTATTGGGCAGACCAGAAAAAAGCTGATTCCAGATTTCTGTTTTAAATGTCTTTTGGAATGCATAGCTAATTTCCTGCAGACATGAGTTTTTAGGCTTTTATGTAGTGTTGTAAGAACTCCTCCAAAATATAAATTCAAATAATTTTCAAAACCAAGTGAACTATCTGGTCAAAGTAAAGCAAAGTTTTGAAGTTCTGTTGATATCAACTAGTGCGGGGGTCCCCAAACTTTTTGGGCCAGTAAGCACATGTAGAATTTTGAGAATGTCATGGCACTCTCACAAAATGGCTGCCATGGGGGTGGGCTCGCCAATTCACAAAATGACTGCTCTGGTAGATGTGGCCAGTCACAAAACACCCATTTCCCAAAAGGCAAACCAATGAAGCTAAAAGAAAAGTAAATTTCCCAAGAACCTAAGCACAAAGCAGATGTGGGGTCTGAGCTCAGACCCACAGGCAAGGCACCCACCCATTCTATACAGCCACACATGGCCAGGGAAAACACACACACTGCACACATGCAAAACCAGAGCAAACACACAGCAAACCTACTACCAAACCTAGGCAAGCACACGTATATGCACAATCCCAGGCAAAATGCACATTATGCTGAAACAAGCAAACATACAAACAAACACAAACAAGCTAACACAAACGCCGCCACCAAAAAGGCAAAACATCCACAAGGCACATTTGTCTTCTCCCTGCCAACCCATCTAGCCCCCCAGGATGCTCCCTACCACTCTCCAGCTTACCTTCTTTTTTCTTTTTTGGGGGGCAGCTGGCACACTTCAAAATAAAGCCCTGGGCTGCAGCCACGTACTATTTTTTATTTTCTAAGAATGCCTCTGGGGCTCCTGTGGGACCCAGAGGGCAGCATTCAACTGTGTCATTCTGCTAGCAGAAACTAGGTTCTGAATTTGTGCAAGAGGAGAATCCAACTAAAGTTATGTTTGTGCAAGCATGGTTGTGCAACCTGTTGTGCAACCCATTGTGCAACCAGTTGCGCATTACGCTTGTGCAACCTGTTACACAACCTATTGTGCACTACGATTGAGCAAGCTGTTGCGCAACCTGTTGTGTAAGCATAATGCACAACTGCCTGTACAACAGAAAGATTCGGCGGAGCTCTGCTAGCACTATTTGAGTTTGCAGAATGACACCGTTGGATGTTCCCCAGAGGCATTCTGGGAAGTAAAGATGGTGCTGGAGACAGTACTTCACTTTGCAGCATGCCAGCCTACAGTTAAACTAATATCATTTTTAAAAAAAAGAAAAATGCTAAACACACAGGAGAGCTAGGGAGCCAGGCAGGGAGCACATTTGTGCTCATGGGCACCACATTGGGCACTCCACAACTGGAGAGCAGAGCTTAATTTTGTCATTGAAGTCAATAAAGCTAAAACATGCTTAACTTTGGCTGGATGGATTGTACTGCAGTTTCTAGAAAACTGCCATTTCTATGTTCAGATACCATCAGTGTTGAAACATCATACAAATCACAGATGGTCAAATATTAAATTCCTAATTTTCGTTTGTATCAGCAAAGCTGTTAGATCCAACAAGAAAAATGCTAATCTGACTGTTGTATCTGTAGTCATGAATGGTAGGTTCCATTATTAGGTTCACATTGAGTATGCATTGGCAGCTCACTTACACAGGAAGGAAATGAAAATAGATTTTGGATGATCTTCTTGAAAGTTTATTGTCACCCCTCAATTCACTAGATTCCCAACACTGACAAGAGCATATATGTAACATTGCAGTTACTGATGAAAGTGGAAGCTGAAATGCTTAGCTCCAAATATATTTTGAAATTAGAATTGTTAGTCTATCCATCTCCCCCCCCCCCCCCGTGTGTGTATAGTTTGCAACTGGTGGAGCTCTGTAACCGCAAGGAGGCAAAACTAGTTTTGAATTCTGTCCACATTACTGCAAAACTCCTTTTCTCTTATCCAGCAAGTTTACCTTTCAAAGGATCTTGCCATTCTGAATTATACACAGTGCTCTTGTATAACGGTTCCTCTGTCACTCGGTTTACCATCTGTTCTCTGTTTGCGAACACAGACATGTGTTCCTCTTTATCCACTATGTGTCACCAGTTTGCTACAACAAATTTAGTGAAGTGGAAATCAGGTCAAGGTGAAGTTTATTTCATGTGCTTATGTTCCAGTTCATTTTTATAGCTTGCCACATGCCATTCACATATATTTAGAACTGTTGTTTTAAAATATGAAACTACAGTCTAGTTTCTCAGTGATGTAATTGCTCCATTCAGTGAATTTCATTCATTCCTTCCTTCATCTAAAAATATCTCTGGCCGCTGGTGCTGCTGCAGCTGCTTCCACTCGCCTGTGGTACGGATCTATCTCCGCCCCTCATTTTGGGGGTGGGGGCAGCCAGCTGGAATAAGAAGAGAAGGAGTGGAGGTGAGTGAGGTGCTTTCATCATGGGCACAGGGCTGGAGGGAGGGAGGGCTCAAGTGGGGGGAGGGGGGCACTAAATATTTGATCTTGCCTAGGGCACCAAACTGTCTTGCACTGGTCCTGACAGGCAGCCAGTGCAAGTGGGCCAGAATCAGTGTTATATGTTTGAACCGTCTTGTCCCCGTTATCAGTCTGGCTGCCGCATTTTACATGAACTGCAGCTTCTGAACTGTCTTCAAAGGCATCCTCACATAGACTGCATTGCAGTAATCTAACTTGGAGTTTACCGGAGCACAGACAACTGAAGTCAGGTTATCCCGGTCCAGATAGGGGCGTAGCTGGGCCACCAACTGAAGCTGAAAGAAGACAGTCCGTGCCATTGATGCCACCTGAGCCTCAAGTGACAAAGGTGGTTCCAGGAGAACCCCCACGCTATGAACCTACTCCTTCAGGGGGAGTGCAACCCCATCCAGAACAGTTGAGAATCCTCCATCCGGTCAGAAGAACTACCCACTAACAGCACCTCAGTCTTGTTTGGAGTGAGTTTCAGTTTATTAGCTTATTTACTTAGAAAGTAATGAATTCATCCATGTTTGCTCAGGAATGAGTTCTCCTTTAACATGAAATCTTGTTCCATGCATACAATTCTTTGCACATGTGCAATTTCAAGTTTGCATCTTCAGAGCTGTAGTTTGGAATTGCACAGTGTGCCATAATGTTATGTGTCACCATGTTATGTGCCCCCTTCATGATTGGTTGTTTTCACATGGTCTACCTCTGTGATGATGTCATGTGAAGTTTATTTGCCATTGCAAATTGCTTGCAGAGTCCTCCTCCTCCTCACAGCCAGAGCTGTGGAGGAGGCAAAAAAGACAAGGGAAGCCGCTAAGGAGACTGATTCAAGTAAGTTGGGCTAGGGCTAGGTGGTAGGATGACTGAAAATTTGGGGGGAGGTCTGTGTACTACTTAACTGTGCATGCTCTGAAGCTCACAATCGATTCTGAACTTAATAAAGAATTCATAATAAATCAATCCAGAATCACTGCAAGGTGCCCACCTTTGCAGTGATGAGTTTCAACCAACAAGCCAACAGATGAGTTTCAACCAACAAGCCAACTAATTATGAAAATTGGCAGCATCACTAGATGCATTTAGCTCTCTCTCAACATTTTGTATACAGAACAAAGGATGCAATTTTGAAGCAAACCAGAACTCTGTCAGGCAACCCTTTCTTTAGACTTTATTGTAGTCAACATTTATTTCTATCAACAAACAACATTATTTAAACATATCAAGGTAGAATAGATTTTTACAGAATGCATGAAGTGATTCTGCACATTTACCTTCTGTTTTTAATATCTGGTAAATTTAATAAAATCAGACCATACCCTTTCCAAGAAATAAGAGCAGCTTTCTTTGCTTTTTCTTATTCTTACATCATCTGAACTTCTCCTTCAGGATTGTTTGCACTAACCCAATGTCAATTTTTGTTACAAATGAACAACGAAAGATGGTGAAAGCTGCTCTAGTGAAGCATATTCCCCTCATAGAGTTGCACTGAGGCGACATATAAATCTTCAAGCTCTGTAGGAACCACTTTTCTGAGATCATCCTCCATGCAGCTGGAGTAAAATAAAGCTTAAATAACTCTACCAAAAGGGATAGAATCAACACATGCATCTTTCCCAAGGGATCAACAACAATCCCCTTTCCCCGTGGGGTGCCAATTCCATGGTCAAGTCCCATTCATGTGGTTGGGACTTCTAAGCATTATCCCAGCTCTGTTAAGAGATAATCACAGATATTGGGTTGGATCCAGATTTAGTCATACTTAGAGCAGTGGAGGCTGGTGACTCCAGCGTCTGCAGGGCTGCATATCTGCTCCACACTTTACTCTGAACTTTTAAGGAGCTATCCATGGTGCCGAATCTATTTTGGGGTTAGGGATCGGCACCATGGATAGCTCCTTTAAAGATCAGGATAAAATTTGGAGCAGATATGCAGCCCCGCTGACATTGGGGTCACTGGCCTCCACTGACTTAGTAGATCCATTGAAATCATTGAGACTTCAGTTAGTCATAACTATTATTCATTTATATCCCACCCTTCCTCCCAAGAAAACCAGGGTGGCTAAAAATCCACATAAAAACAATACAACAGATGAACACCATTAACTGCAAAATTACCAACACACAATAAATAGTCTAGTGCTGTGCTGAAAAATTCTTCCACGTGTTTTTAGACCAATCTCATTCAGTTTGATAGAAAAGCAAGCAATTGCTTTTGAAAAGAAATTCAACGGAGGATAAAATTTCAGAGAAATGTTCATGTGTTGTGTCCAGAGTTGTTGTGTTTACTGTACTTATGAGGTGGCCAAGGACAAGGAGTGTCCGTGGGTGTCTTGTCCTTCATCGTAAATTCATCTCTCTGGCAGCCTGTAACCTGCTCAGCTTCCTGCATGTCAAATAAAGCCCAGGGGAAGACATCATGCGGTAATTCCTCCCATAGGACTTTCTCACATCAGGAAGTGCAGGCAGCCTGGGAGGATGCAGATCAATGGGGAGGTATGTAATAGAAAGGGGGAGGAACACACACACAGTAGCAGGGCCGGATTAAGAGCATTATGGGCCTGGTGCTGAGGATTTTGGTGAGCCTTTTTATGGAAATAAATAAAATGAAGACGCAATTTTATATTAAAACAAATTAAATATTTTAATTACCATTAAAGTGCCAAAACAGAAACATATTGAAAATATTTCCTTTTTTGTAAACAATAAGCTTGTTAACTCAATAAAACCGTTATAAATAGAACATTCACAACAACCATTTTTAAATAAACATAAACCATATAAACAATTGAAATATAAGTGTATGATGTTTGGCTCATAAAAATTTGTTCCTTAAAGTATTATTATTATTATTATTATTATTATTATTATTATTAAAGCATCATAATCAATACAGCCTGCGTTATGATTATGGTGCAGAGAGTAACTCTTGAAATAAATAGCAACCACTAGCTTTAAACACACAAACAGGTTATTCACTGAACTCTAACCTGCATTTAAACTAAATCAAGCTGGTAGATTAAAATAAAATTACACATTAACTTTTCTTGCTTTTTTACTTGCAAATTCCTCAATTGTAGAATCAAGATTAAGCTCGTTCAGCAAACCATTTTCAATGCACAACAGAGAGAGCGCATTTAAACGCTCCTGACCCATGGAAGACCTTAGTTCATTTTTCACACGTTTTAATGCTGAAAATGAACGCTCACCACTGCAGTTGCTGACCATTAAACAATGGACTGCAGAGTTTGTTACAGACTCTCAGTGGCATCTGTCCAGAATGGAGAAGTTTAGGAAGCCTGAAACATTAACAATGCCACCCTTAGCCGACCTCAGATGCGCGCTGCTGCCAGCTGCTTACAGCTTCCTGATATTGCAACCCAGTTGAGGAACGGACCAAGAAACTTTGAAGAAGCACACACACACACACCCCGCATGAAAGCAAGAGCTCGAGGAAATACTCCATTCCATCTGGTCTCCCACGCTCCCCCCCCCCACTGGAGCCGGGAAGGGAGTTTTACAAATGCCCTCCTTGCTTTCCTTTTGGCCCTGTATCTCCCCCCCCCACCCCCCGCTGCTGTTGCTGCGCTGCCTGGAGGGCGCTAAATTGGGAGGCCTTGGAGGAGGAAGCGAGCTGGGTTGGGCCGCAGAGCAAGTTATGCAAGCCTAGGAAAGTTGGGCTGGGAGGATGGAGGAAGAAAGGCAAACTTCCTCACGAAAGTAGACTCTCTTGCACAAACCTCGAGGCCTCCTCATTACAGAGCGGCAAGGAGAGGCGCAGCCCAAGGAGGCAAGAATCCGGCTGGGGCGCCAGAGTGGGGCGAGGCGCCGCAGCAAGCGAAGCGAGAGACTCCCAGTCCCCACCCACCCCCAGCCAGCCTCCCCCAACCTGGCGCCCTCCAGGTGAACTGGACTGTAGCCCCCATCACCCCCAGCCAGCACGATGGGAGTTGTAGTCCAACACCGCTGGTGGGCACCCAGTTGGGGAAGGCTGACCCAGGGGAGTCCGTCGGCGCCCAGCCAGAGCCACGCATGCTGCTGCTTCCCCGCCGCCGGCGCGCCAGTCCTGCCAGGCCGTGAGAACCGGGTCAGAGGCAGGCGCGTGTGTGGGCAACCTTACCGGAGTCGCTTTGGCTCTCCGAGCCTGACGAGGCGGGGAGCTTGCTGTCGGCGAGACGAGGCGGGGAGCTTGCTGTCGGCGAGAAGCCGCTCCACATGCAGTCGCAGAGCACGAAGGCGCTCAAGTTGCCCAGCAGCCGGCTGGGCTCCAGGTGGTCAGCTCCCGCAGCGTCGTCGGCGAAGGCGAGGCCCAGCAGGGGCGAGGTGGGCAGGGGCGGGCTGGGCAGCAGCTGCTCGAACTTCTTCCAGATGTCCTTGCTGGGCGCGCTCGAGGCAAGCGGTGGAAGTTCTCGCCCTGCGCCTCGCACGGGTCGGCCCTTCTCCGGCGCCTGGGCCACTCTCTGCAGCCCAGTTAACAGCCCAGCGTGGCAATGGCAACCTCTGCTCGGCGTGCTCGCCTCCGGCAACGCCCCGCAGGTGAGCGAGGTGTCACGTCCTCATTTCCCCGGCGCCGCGCGTCCCTATTTGTGGGCCTATTTTGTGGTAGGGGCCTGGAGCTTTTGTGGTAGGGGCCTGGTGGGGGTTTAGGCCAGGTCACTCCACCTTTGACCAATGCTTGATCTTACATCACCTTATCAAGAAATACAGATCTAAACCCCATGGAGCTCTTTTTACTGCCTTTGTAGACTTCAAAGCTGCATTTGATAGTATTCCCAGGGATAGGCTGTGGGCAAAACTGGAGACCACTTCTATCGACCGCAGGCTTTTAACACTCATCCGCACCCTCCATGAAAAAAACACTCTCAGAGTAAGATGCAACCCGCAGGGCCACCTATCATCCCCAATTCCATTAAACAGAGGGGTTAAACAAGGCTGTATCTTGGTCAGCCACTCTATCAGATGCTAGCTGCCATCCGCCAAAACTTGCAAACCGCCCGGTTCCCGCCCTACTATATGCAGATGATATAGTTATTTTATCATACACAGAAGTAGGCCTTAGGAGAGCCCTACGTGCTCTCTCAGCGTACTGCACCGAGGAGCAGCTTGTTATAAACTATAACAAGACCAAGATTCTGGTCTTTTCAGCAAGATTCACAAAGCATAACTGGAGGCTAAACGATCATATTATTGAACAGGTCAAAATCTTTAAATACTTGGGCGTAGTCTTCCAAGTTTCTGGATCGTGGAGGGCTCAAATCGCACATTCTGCCGATCACGCCCAAAGAACAGCTTCAGCCATTCTAAGATTCTTCTTCACGGAAGGTGGCTCCCACATACCATCCGTTATCAAAGTTTTTCAGGGAAAAGTCTTAGCCCAACTATTGTATGGCTCCCAAGTATGCATTTATAAAGACCCTTGCCCCTTGGAGGTAATTATGACAAAATTTTTACGCTCCATATTCGGCACTCCATATGGAACCCCTAACGCCTTACTTAGATTAGAGGTGGGCCTAATCCCCATCAAAGCACGAGCCTGGATAAATATAATCAATTATTGGTTGAAATTAAACCTCAGTCCACAAGGACTATCCCCTCTGATACTGATAGACAAATTGAAGGGCGGATGGGTAGAATTGGTGGAGGAAAAACTGCAACAGTATGGGTTTTCTCCCCCAGTGCTCCTACAATTTGGATTTATAAAGGCCAGTTACATGCCACCTCCGATTTACACCAAGAATTGCGCCCCTGAGGATTATCTTAACGACCTGGTAATACCAACACATCGCAGGGCGTTTACACTGGCGCGCTTTGATTCTTTACCATCAGCTCTTTTGGAGGGCAGATACCGAGGAACACCCTATCCCCAGCGAACCTGCCCATGCCAATCGAACGAGGTAGAAACAATTACCCATGTATTATTACACTGCAGTTACTACAAGGACATTCGTTCCTTTTACATTGCTTCAATTTTAAGAAATGCTCCAGGCAGATCAGATTCATTTTACGTCTCTCTCCTCCTATCGGGTTCAAGAAATGAGATAACTCAGAGAGTGGCAAGATTTTGTGCCCAGGCATGTAAGATTAGGAAACAGTCGATAAAACCATCTTAAAGACAAAACTAAATTATCTTAATATATTTGTTTTATCTTTTACTCTTGTAAATAAATAACATGATGTATGTATGTATGTTTTTTACGTTTGGTCTATGACCGTAACTAAATAAACTGAAACTGAAACTGAAACTGAATCCGGCCCTGCACAGTAGCCTCAGCCACATCGCAGTGATTAGGGAAGCTCAAAAACATGCCAAAATAAATTATAAAATTATTTGAGAATGGGACAAAAATGAAACCCTCTTTCATGGGGGAAAAGAACTTTCAGGACAGGTTTTGGCACAGCTCTTGTTCCACCTCTTCCCTGGAGCTGGACACAACTCTGCCCCCCTTGCACCTGCACTGTGAATTTGTGGAGGATGCAAAACGGCCAACACAGTTGCTACTGTTGCCACTTGCAGTGGCACCACCACCAGCCCAAAACAAACCCTTAAGAAAAAAGAACGAAGCTGTGCTACAACAACCCCAGCCAATGGTGAACCCTGCTTGTGACAAACTGCTGGATAATGTATACTCCCCTTGGAGAAATTCAGTGAAATAGGGTGTAGAATGTTGAGATGCCATTTGGGTACAGTTCTAATAAATACAATAAAACCAACACTACAACACCAGAAAGCAGAGACAAAACACTTGCATATAACTCAAAAGTATGTACAAATAAATATGTCCTTCACTAGTGCCTGAAGGACAACAGCGAGTCATTCTTAAGTCCCACTGATTTCAATGAGTCTACTCAAAGTATGACTAAATCTGGATCCAACCCAATGTTGAAAGGGCCACTGAGTCTCACTGGAGATGTGAGACAGTTCCATACCGTGATATCTGTGTGAGGTAACCAGTATCTGTGGTGACACAAAGTCCTAAAAGGGGCAGAGCTGAATCTCTGTCACACACACTCAACAAGATGCCGGTTTGAAATTATAGGAGCAGGAGGTTTTGGTAGCTGTCTTTGGTTTTTTGTCTTTTGTTTTCAGTTGGGATTGGGAAGAGGTGCAGGATAAGTGTAATGAAACAGCTGAAGTATTTCCCCTCTGTTTGGGAAAGGAGGCACTAGTGGGGCTTACTTCTGAGTATACATGCACAGGATTGTTCTGTAAACGGTGCTACTCAGAGCTTATTTCACGATGGTTGTAGATGCTTCATATCGATTATATCACAACAAAATAATACCCAAAAATCCTGTAAGTAACTCGGATCTATCCAAAGAACAAAAATATCATTTCCATTTCTGTGGGAAAAATATAAATCCTTATGGTAAACCAATTAGCTTGGGAGGGGGCAAAAATCAGTTACTGGATTACACTAAGTAGCTGACATGCTGTAGTGCTGCCAAAGGCCAACCTATACTCGAATTATTTTTCTCTGTCAAAAACTGTTCAACTGTGTAAATTTCCAGACCACCAGAAATATCTTTGGTATTCTGAGTTATGGGGGGGGGGGGGTTTGAGGAGGGGTTGCTTTTTGTTTTTTACCCCAAAAATTTTGGTTTATATAGTGAGCGCATTTGCACATGACGCTAAGCCACGAGGGTGGGTTCTACAGAGGAACAAGCCACGGTGTGCCCGACAGATGATCGGGCTCACCACAGGTTGTTCACCCCCTCCCTCCCCCTCAGTCCTCCTGCAGGTATCCCAGGGGACACCTCAGCAGGACCATCTAGTCTCCCCACTCCTCACCATGATCACAAGCTGTTTTCAGCTCACTGCAGCTTTTTTGCCCTTTACCCTTTTTTTCTCCCCCTGAGATCACAAATGCCAGCTTGACAGCCAGCTTTCGCCATGCCCATTTTGACAGCCACTGACAGCCCCTTCAAAGAGCTCGACCGGCACCTTAAAGGGACTGACAGTGGCTGGCAGACCATTTTAAAAAGAAATTGTGCACACAATGTGCACAAGGAGGTTCATTTTTTTAAGGGAGGGGGTGGGTTAGCCACACTTGCACAACTGTGGAGGTTTGCAGTTGTGTGAGTGTAGAAATCTGAAGCCTCGGTTGGGGCAATGTCTTGGGGGATACCTGCTGCCAAGGTGCAACAGGGACCAACCCTAGACATTGCCCCCAAAAGGCTCCAAATAGGGTTTCCCCCCCTTTTGGTTTCTCTTGACAGCCGTCAAAAGCTGAGCTGTCAAGGGAAACCAAAGTGCAACTGATCTTTGATCGCGAAAAGGGGGTAGTGTGGTTTACACCCCCTTTGTGGCAAGATCTCCCCCCCCCCAACAATCCTCAGGGTGAAGCGCAGTTTGCACTTTTCCCTGAGACACTAGCTCAGTGTTCTCCAACCTTGGGTCCCCAGATGTTTTTGGCCTACAACTCCCAGCATGCCCCAGCCAGCTATGCTGGCTGGGGCATGCTGGGAGTTGTAGGCCAAAAACATCTGGGGACCCAAGGTTGGAGAACACTGCTCTAGTTGCTCGGGAAAGTTCAAAAGTGCACCTCAACCGCTTTTTCTGAAGAAAAGGAGTTTTGACAGCTAGCACTAGTGGGTTAATTCCTCATGGACAATGTGGGAGCTAGCCATCTTTCTGCCCTTGATCCTCAGGTCACAACACTGACACTAAGGCAATGAGCGCCAACTACCATATTCATACTGCGCATTGAGGAAGGACTATAAAAAGCTTTTACAGCATAAAAAAGGGAAGCAATCAGGGAGTGGTGGCAAATGCTGATTGCAGCATCGGCCACACGTAACTGTAAAACCTTCTGGAAGCTAGTGTCGGATGCATTAGGAAATAGCAATAGAAGCCCTGTATGCCATATCCCGGGCAACATTTGGGAAGAACATTTTCAAGTACTCTTTAATGACACCAGTACATCAAATTCCCCCTGTTTGCCTCCTGACACCCCGGAATGGCATAATGTTGATCCCAACATCATAGAGGAACTAATAGCCCAACTCAGGAAGGGCAAGACCCCTGGCCCAGATGGTATTCTCCCAGAGCTGCTGTTATCAAATATAAGCTGATGGACCCCACCCACTGTTAACATTGTTCACCTTAATTAACAAGATGGGCATAGTTCCGGCAATTTGGTTGAAGGCCTTTATTATTCCGATTTATAAGAAAGACCCTAAAGATGATCCTCATAATTACTGCCCTATCAGTCTGCTTTCGGTTGTTGGGAAGATCTATGCCAGCTATTTAGGTGTTAAATTAAGGGAATGGATCAATAACAACAACATTCTGGGGGAACAGCAGATAGGCTTCAAAGCTGGCCGCTTGACATTAGACCACTGTCTGGTATTGTCACATTTGACATATAAATTCTCGGCGCCAAAAGGTGGCAAACTCTTTGCTTCCTTTATCGATTTAAAATCAGTGTTTGATTCTATTTCACGTGAACATCTCTGGAACAAATTAGAACAGCACTCAATTGACAGAAGGCTGGAATTAATTCATTGCAATGTGTGGCATGGATATTTTCTGTCCACTGTTGGCTTTGCTGTCATCGGGCACTCCCTCCTGATTCACTGGTGCCTAAGGTTTTGTTAGATTCATATAAATCTCCATGGGTAAAGGCTATAGAGAATAAAGTTACTTCAATAGGTCTTGCCCCCTCTTATCTTTTCTCTATGGATTTAGATAGTGCCAAATTTATAGTCAAAATTGAGATTAACAGATATAGACAACCAAGAGCTGCTAAGTGCAGCTCGGGGTCCATGCTCACCTCAGTCATTGGGTCTTCTGAGATACCCTTCAAGTAAAGGAATGTCTTACTTGGAGTGGATAACTATCCCCAAATATTTGGAGGGCCTTTTTGTTAGCAAGGTTCAAGGTCCTCCCCTCAAGCTTACTGGAGGGTAGATATGTGGCAAAACTCCTAGGAACACCAGATGTTGCCTGTGCAACAACATGGAGATAGAGTCCATTTTACGTGTATTATTTCAGTGCTGCTTCTACCAAGGAGCGAGGAAAGGATTTGATACTTCCCATAACGCAAAAGTTTCCTGGTCACTCAACGGAGTCTCTTATGGCTATATTACTTCTTGGCATGAACCAACAAATTACGAAGCAAGTAGCGAAATATCTGAACCTGGCCATCGCTACTAGACCCCGTATGTTGGTGTGCTAGGCTATCGATTTGCCAATTTCATTATTCATGTGTGCTATTTGTTTATGTATATATATATATATATATATTGGTATTTTGTCCTTTTATTGTATTATACAGCTGTTGATCAGCTGGGTTTTTAATTGTTGTTATAAATGGTCTGTTGGCTGTTAATAAAAAGATTGGGGACAGGGCAATGGGTGGTTTTTGACTGGGACATATACAGCCATATGTCCCAGTCCAAAAACCCTCATTGCCCTGTCAAACCCCACTTTTGAAGGGGACCCAGAATTTTGACAGCTAGCTAACATGTGGGTTGCTCTGTCATGTGAACCCAGTCAGTGAGTTTTCTTTTCGCTAACTTTCTGAAGTTGTACTTCAGCTCAATTTTTTTGTTTTTTTGTTTAAGCAGTCCAGACTTAAAGATTAGCTTTATATTTCTTTATTCAAGGAAATGATATGCCACTCTTCAGGTAATGACCTCTCAGAGAGGCTAACATGGTCAAAGCATTAAAACAATAAATTTATAAAACAACATTAAAAAAAACAGTAGCAGCAGAGAAAAGAGATAATCGAAATTAAAACACTGCATAAAACTCAGTGGGTTGGATTGACATTTAAGCAAATGCAACTGGGCTGGAAGAAGTGGACTTCCCACCCCCTGCTCCCCAAGACGACCCCTCTGAAATGCTACACAGAGCATTGGGGGACCCTGCTGAATGGGGTGAGCTGTGGTGCAAGGCAGGAAATGGGGGTCCCAAAAATTGGGCACCTTCTGTGAGCAGAGTCCTTCCATCTACAGAAAGCAGATCCTGGATCCAACCCTGAATCTATATGGCCCAAGTGAATAAAATGTAGAAAAAGCTGATGTTAAAAAAAAACATTGAGCTTGCACCAGGAGAACCTTCTTGGGGAGACCATACTAGAACTGGGGCCATAACTGAAAAGGCCCTTATCATGGGTAAACTCCTCACTTCTGAAGGTGGGAGACCATGAAGAAGGGCCTCTGAGGAGGAACTTAATAGCCAGGCAGGTTCCTGTGGGGAAAGGTGGGCCTTTAGTTAACCATGGAAAAATGCTGACTTGGGATACTTTAAACAAATTAATAGTGTTCTAGGCTACAGGGGGAGACATTCAGCTCTATTCTTCTTGAGAGGAAATCCTTACACCTGCCATTACAATAGGGGATGGCTGATCCCCCTGCATCTTCTGTGACTTAAGAAGGCCCACAAGTCCTCCAGTTTAAAGCTCTCTCATGCAAATATGTGTATACGCATAGGGTGGCCATGTGTCCTCTTTTACAGAAGCCTGTCCTCTATTTTAAAGGTGCCCTCTGTTTGAAAAGCTGTCCAGTCCAAGTCCAGTATAAAGATAAGGAACCACTGGAACAGAGAGCTGGGCCTTGTAGTTGCTCATCCACAGCACCTGCTGACTGAGCAAGGCACACAAGTCACCTGCTCACAGCCTTCCACACTATGGTAAGATATACTGTATTTCTATTTAAATAATAATAATTATTGCTAAATTTACATTTATACATATAAATTAGCATATGGAAACATTATGCAAATTTATGGTGTGTCCCCCCCCTTTTTTTCTTTTTGTCCTCTGTCTTGGTGATTCACATGTGGACACCATAAGCTGATTGGATAATTACATCACTTTTAGTATTATTATTTTTTAAAGCACTGTATTTATCAGGTTTGCAATTAAACCACTTTGATAGTGGTGGGCGACTGGCTGGCGACCCAACGCGGGCCAAAAGCGGCCACACACCGAGCCACTTGGCAGACTTCCAGGTTCCTGGCAGGCCACTTTTTATGTAGAAAATGCCATAAGATACGTTAAAAGTGGCCGCAATGCTGCAATTTGTGCAAGTTACGCAAATTGTGGCCGCTTTTGGCATATCTTACAGCATTTTCTATGTAAAAAGTGGCCCGCCAGGAAACCAGAAGTCGCTTCCCCGGCTCGATTCAGGAGAACGCGAAGCAGGTGAGGAGGACAGAGTTCGGGGGATCGAGCCCAGCCAGTTCGCAGGATTTCCATGCCCCGAACGGAATCCTCACACATTCCCACTTGACAGAGGTGTTTGAGAGTCACACTCCAGAACTCTCCGAAGGTCGGATGGAATGTCTGATCCACTCAGTGCAAAGAGCCCAGCAGCAGGTCAGGTCAGCTCGTCAAAGCAAAGCATGAATCCAAGCTAGAGAATAAAACCTCACTAGGCTTAGCAGTGGTACACACAGGAACGGTGCAGGGCTGTTTGGCGCCCTAGGCCAAATTATATTTAGCACCCCCCCCTCGTGCCGTGGGGGGGGGGTCCGGAGCAAAGCAGCCCTGCTCTGCAAACCCCCCCCCCCCCGCTTTACGATCTTGCCTGGGAAAGAGAAGGAGCCACTTGGAGAAGAAGAATTAGGACTCTCCTCCAAGTCTGTCTGAAAAACCAAGGCAGGAGGAGGTGTTGTCGTTAACTGCTGTCACGCAGGGACCATGCCAGGAAATTGGCCAATAAGGAAAGGAAGGCACTGGGCGCGCGGGAACTTGGGATCTCTTCGCCCTTGAATAGCGCAAGGCAGCAGATCGCTGGGTCGCAGGGTCACGTGGCCATTCTTTCCCCAAATCAAATGGCTGACGAGGGAGAGGGAGTCATGCTTCATTCCTCTCACAACTTGACTAGCAATGAAAGAAGCTGAAGAGCTTAAGCCCAAATTCCGCCACAACGGGGGTGGTGGTAGACGATGCTGGCACAAGCCCCGTGAGCAGGGCCGGCGCTACCGCTAGGCAGACCTCGCTAGGCCCCCCCCCCGCGCCGCCGCCGCCGCCGCCACCACCACCACCTACCTTCCCCCTGCCCCCGCTGCTGGCTGCTGCTGCTGCCGCCGCCTCCTCCTCCGACGCGATGGGACCCCCGCGCTTTACGACGGGAAGGTGGCCGCAGCGAGGGCAGCAGTACTAGCGGCAGGGACTTCTCCTGTCCCCTTCTTTTGGAGGTGTGTATTCTTGGGCGGGGAAAGGCTAAGGTGGCGTAGCGGGAGGAGGAATGGGAAGCGGGGAAAGTGACAACTAGCCGAAGAAGAGCACTGTGGGGTGTTGTGTGTGTTTGTGGTTGGCGGGCGGGCGGGCGCGCGCGCGCGCGCAGGGGGGGAGGTGCGGCAGCGGCAGCGGCCGGCAAGCGGGCGGGGAGGCGCGGCGGAGGCAGCAGGCAGGGCAGGAGTGCGGCGGAGGCGAGGAAGGGGCGCAGAAACTCTGCGCCCTCTTCCGCCACGCGCCCTAGGCAGCCGCCTGGGTCTGCCTAGCGGTAGCGCCGGCCCTGGGTACACAGAGGAGAACTGTCCTGCTTAAGAGGTTGGCTGTGAAAAGAAATAATGTGATTCCGCTTCCTTTATATGAAAAAGTGTAGAAGATGCCTGCCTGGAGCGTACACACATAGGAGCACCAGCATTGCAATACAATCAAAGCATGATTCGCTTAGCTCTGTTGTTCCAAACGCCATCCTTTTAAGAAGTGGATATAAAATGGATGTCCTTAGAAGACTGCTGCACCCATGTTTGCTCCCAGTGTTGCAGTCGCCTCAGCTGAGATTTGCTAAATGAAGGCTGAAGCAGAAGGAAAATGATGCATAAAGATCCTCTGCCAGGGAGGGCACTCAGAGTCCTGATTTCTGCTGAAGTGTTTCACCAGGCACACATGTCCTTAACAACCTCCTGGTTGTCTCATAGTGTTAATGAGATGCATAATGGGATATAGGGACTGGAAGAAGCATTTTGAGGGGAGAACCTGCCTGTTGCCTTCACCTTGCCCACTGATTCTCCTTTGCAAATGCACCTTCCCAGATTGTTTTTAGCCCACCTGTGCCCCCAAAGCTGGCCTTCAAGACTAGGAACCAGTGACCTGTGGGGAATGGCTATGGGATGGTGGTGGAGGCTGGTGGCTCCAATGTCAGTGGGACAGTATATCCACTCCAGGTTTTAGTCTGAACTTTTAAGGTGTTGTCCATGGTGCTAAACCCCATCCCCCAACTAGGTTCAGCACCATGGATAGCTCCTTTAATGTCTAGACTGAAACCCAGAGTGGATACACTGCCCCAGTGCCCCACTGACATTGGAGCCACCAGCCTCAATGGGGGGGGGGGGGTTTGCAGAGAAGGATGGTTTGGATGGGGGTCAATAAACTGAAACTCCATTAGACCAGGTGAAGGTGGTGTTGGTGGGTGGCTTGCTCAGGGAGGTGATGATCAGCCTATTCTGGATGGGGCTCCAATTCCCCTGAAGGATCAAATTCAGTCTTGGGGTGCTACTGGATCCAGCTTTGCTGCTGGAGACCCAAATGGCCTCTGTGGCACATAGCACCTTTCACCCACTGAAACTGATCTACTAGCTGTGGCCCCACTAGGCAATGATGGCCTACCACGCTCAGGTGGTCTTCAGATAAGAATAATGCATTGAAGATGGGGCCGCATTCTGAAAACAGTGCAGAAACAAGACTAAAACACTAGATCTGAGCCAAAAGTTCCTTTTGGAACATTTTTTTTAATGGGGGGTTGGATCCAGATTTACACTGGATCAACTGCGCTATTGGAAATTAACTTCCCTGTCCCTCCTTCCCATGGCAGCTCTTCCAGCCTCCTGAAAATGCTACACAGAGCATCAGGAGACCCTGCTGAAACAGGTGAGCTGTGGTGTGTGTGTGTGTGGGGAATCCCCACAAACTGGCTGGAGGAACATTCCGCAAGCAGAGCCTTTCTTCTCATGGAAAGTCCCTTTCTTGGATCCAACCTGGGGGATGGGACAACAGAGATTTTAAAAATCTGGACATTGGAGCAGAAGCAGGAAGAAATTCTAGACATTTTGGAAGGCAGGGGTCTTACTGGGATGAGTGTTGGTGTAACAGCTTCTCCCCTTTTTAAAACTTAGGCAGTTACTGCAAAAAGAAGAGTGTCGTTCTTTTTGGGGACCCAGGGCTGCCAGATTCCACTCCATCATTACTTTTCTCCCCTGTTTGGTTAAGTTTTTTGTTACTGTTGTATTATTTTACTGTGTTTTATTGCTTGTACCCCACTTTGGGATTATTTTATAATGAAAAGCAAGTAATAATTAAATAAAGTGTGATATAGCACTGTTGGAGGAAGAAAGATGGCAGCCCCAGCTGGAGAGTAGGATGACCTCTCCAATATTTAGGAATTTGAGCATGCAGTATAGTTTTTTTGGAGTGGGCAGAGAACATTCTGTTCCATCTTTCCACCTGCTGATTTGGGTGGGTAAGGCAGATGGGATGTGACTTCACAGCAGGAAAGAAACTTATATGTGTATTGTCCAGGCTGTAGTCAGGATCACCCAATTTCCCCCAAAATGTATATATGTATCCTTACTTTTGTCAGTTAGCAAACCTGGATTCTCATGCCTGCATTTATCCATCTGTGGTTATAAATTTCTCTTCTTTGAAATAATCCATTTATTCCTCAGTGACAAAGCCATAATTAAAATGGCATATGGATAAAAGATGGGGTTGAATTCTGAAAGGCAGATGCTTTGTTTGCCAATACCATATTGCAAGGCTTTTATGGACATTCATTGCTGAGCACCCTGATCTTGGCAAGCAAGAATATAGTTGTACACTCAACAGCTTTTGCTGATCATATAGAGCAGGATTCTGCCAAGTGGGGGAAATCCATGCCCCCGTGCTTACTCTCAACTTGTTTGCAATCCATTATAAAAAGTTACAAACATTTAAACATGTAAAAAAAATTGCACCAACACAGCTGGCTCAGGGTTAGTCAAAATGCCACATAGGCAAAACATCTCAGCCTCATCCCTGCCCGTTTCCCTCTTTTACCCAGTTCTGATCCCCAAACCAAGTCTAGTTGTGGTCAACATGCCTAAAATGGTGGCTCTGGATGAGGATGTGCATCCACTTGGACATAAAAAGATGCATCCTGCCAATTCAATGGGGTGCAAAGGAACATGATGACGTAGTAGGTATGTATTTAGCTATGCAGCTGCTACACATGCAGATCTCCCATGTTAGAACAGGGCAAATAATGCTGCTATGCCACTTCTTTTGTTGCTGCTAGCATAGCAGCTCTACCGTCACAATGTTGGAGTTCTTGATGCCTAACACGGCTCTGGTACCATTATCTTAGAAGAGACTTCTATTACTTTATTATTTAGTATATTTCTATCCCACCTTTCTTCCATCATGGAACTCATTGGAGGTGGGGCTCCAACATGGTGCCCATGGGCACCCATGTGCCTACAGAAACCTCTCTTGAAGCCTCTCTTTTAATTTTATTCCTTAAGGGGTTTTTGCACTTGTTCTTAACTGGGAAGCTGGCATGATGCAAAGTGAAGTGTGGCCCTCCAGAGCCATCTTTATTTGGATTCAAAAGAATAGTTTTGTGTATTTGAGCTCAGACCCCCACCTCTGCCTTGTATTAGCTTCTTGGGCAACTTACTTCTCTTTTAGTCTCACTAGTTTGCTTTCTAGGAAGCGAATGTTTTGTGGCTGGCCAATGCCCTCCATGGCAATCATTTTGTGAGAGTGCCCACAACACTATCGAAATTCCAAATGTGCCCACCAGCCCAAAAAGATTGGGGCCCGCTGGATTAGACATATTAGACCATTAAAAAAAAGTATTTCAACAATAAACTTAGCCATCTGCTAGTCCCCATATCTTTCAGCATTTTTCTGGCATGCTGGAACCATCACCCATCGTGACTGCCTTCTGCAACTGTGTTATGCTAGCGGACCTTCTGAACCACAATCCTGCACTGCTAACCCTGCACTGCTGAAACCAAAAGCTTTTTAAACAAAAGCCTGGATCGCCCTCTTCCTACAGGGTTCTTTAAAGAATGTTTGTAATTAACTTAATAAACCCAAGGACCACCACCCCCAGCAAGTAAAAATGGCTCCAAGTCAACTTTGAACTGAAGGTGGCAATGTTGGGGGTAAGATATACTCTGAGATTCTTATCTTCATTGTGCAAATGAAGCAGATGCAAAGGGATACAGTAACATTTGTCCTGCCTCCAGCTCTGTTGCTTTTTGTTTAACTGCTCTGTAAATTTGATCTGGTTTTTAATGGGTATCCTGGTCAGTGGATGTTGATTTTGTGCAGAGGTTGCTTATATCCCATTGACTTCGATGGGGTTTATGCAGCTTAATTGTGTCTTTGGTTGCAGCCGTGTGTCTTTTGTTTTCTTGCTATTGCAGCTAAAAGAACTGGAAAGGACAACTGTTATTGGAGCTCATGGAACAAATGCAAATATTTGCTTGAAGCATTTGTTTAGTCTTTTTTATATATATATACATATAATGTATTCAGATAATTGGCCAGAATCCATAATGAGCAAAACAGGGCAACAGTTTGGGAAAGGTTCAGTGGATTTGAGTTTCATATAATCCATAGCCTGCTGGAAACAAATGCAGACTGCCAAATTCTCCATTATAGTGAGTATTTCAATATAGTCTCTCTTATTATTATGCTATAGTATAGTATCCACTGAAGCGTTTCTAATTACTTCTTTCTTTCTTTCTTTCTTTCTTCTTTCTTTCTGGGGAGAGATTATACAGGTTTGCCAAGTGTCTCCAATTCTAATTTTAATGTGAATCTCACTTCTCTCTCTAAAATTATATGCCAGATGATTAAAAAGATTTGCAGTGAGGTTGCCTTGTTAGTCTGTTGCAGCAAAAACAACTGCACCTTAAAGACTGACACATTGATTATGGCACATAAGCTTTCATGGACTACAGTCCATTTCATCGGATGGAGTGAAATTTTGCCGCTGTAATGCTGGTGGAGGGAAAGTAGAAGGTCTGCAAATTCCATGCCATTAGGATTGCCAACAACAAAAGTTATAATCACCAGAAGACTGGGTGAATCATCGTGGAATGAACTAATAACAAATGAAGAATGAAAGACATGCAGTTCCAACGAATGGGACAATGAATGGAAAAAAATCAAACCTTTTTTCCCCCTTTGCACACTGCTAACACAGTCCAGTTGTCCACTAATGCGGGGGAGACACTCCACACTGTTCATCTTCATGGTCTGCTACCGAGGACTGCAGCTTAAAGCCGTCCTGTTGTGTAGCACCACCCTCTCACACAGCTGCTTCTGCCACTCTACTGAAGCAAAGGCTTCTGTCCCAGTCAGGTTGGAATCCTTAAGCTCTTGAGCAATGGGGAGGCTTGCTCCACAGGATTACACATCATATACAAATATGTATTTATTTGACTTCTACCCTAATTTCTACCAAAAATGGCACTCAATGGGCACGTACACACGTCATGCCAACCAACCCTGCCAATGAGCCACAATGGGTTGGGAATTGGGCAACAAACCCACCCCTCCTCCCCCCTTCCTCCCCCTCTTTCCCCTTCAGTCCTCCCAGGGGTATCCCAGGGGACACCACAGCAAGTCCGAATTGCCTCCCTGCTCTCCACTGCGATTGCAAATCATTTTCAGCTCGCCACAGCTTCTTTGCACTTTAACCTTTTTCCCCACAGAGATCATGAAAGCCAGCTTGACAGCCAGCTTTCATGATCCCTGTTTTGACAGCCATGGACAGCTCCTTCAAAGTGCCCAAGCGGCACATTAGAGGGGCTGGCAGGAGCTGGCAGATCTTTTTTAAAAAAGATTTTTTTGTGCGCAACACCTGCACAAATAGGTTTGTTGTTGTTTTTAGCCTCACTTGCACAACTGTGGATGTTAGCAGTTGTGTGACTGGGAATTTGAAGCCTCGGCTGGGGCAATGTCCTGGGGGGCACCTGCTGCCAAGGCGCAACAGGTCCCAGCCCTGGACATTGCCCCAAGGAGGCTCCAAATACATTCTTTTTCCCTTTGCTTGCTCTTGAGAGCTGTCAAAAGGCAAGCTGTCAAGAGAAAGCAAAGGTGTGAGTGATCGTTGTTCTAGAAAAGGGGGTGGTGTGATTTACTTCCCTGTTGCGGCAACATCCTCCACGTTTTCTTTTTCTTTTTTGCCCTGATAGCTGAGGCTCCAAATTCCTGCATTCGTGCAACTGCAAACATCCACAGTTGCACATTTGTGTGGCTAATTTTTTAAACAACAAACCTACTTGCACACATTTTGTGTGCTAATTTTTATTTTTATTTTTTAAGATCTGCTAGCTGCTGACAGCCCCTCCAAGGTGCTACTTGGGCACTTTGAAGGGGCTGTCAGTGACTGTCAAAACAGGGATTGCAAAAGACAGCTGTCAATAACAACAGCAACAATGCTTCAGGATATTTTTCTTTGAGTTCTGTTTGTGTTTAGTTTGTGCTTGCGTTCATCTTTTGCTTTGGTCATACAATAGTTCTGGTTCTGTCCCAATTCAGGGGGAAATAAAACTTAGGCCTGGATTTCCATTCAGGTTCAGGTTTGGTTTTATTCCCTAATTAAAATTAGGAAAGTGTATGCTTTGATATCATTGCCTGTAAATGAGCACGATACCCTTGACCTGCATAAGGAAAAGCAACATCTGACAAAATGCGATTAAACACACACACACACACACACACACTGCTTAGGTTATGCTGGCTCAGCTTGTCTGAGCGTGGAAAGCTAAGCAGGGTCAGGCCTGGTTATTACTTGGATGGGAGACCCCTCCTCTAGTTTCCTGCATTGAGCAGGGGGTTGGACTCGATGGCCTTGTAGGATCCTTCCAACTCTATGATCTATGAAATCTATAGCACAATCCAGTGCATGTTTACTCAGAAGTAAGTCCCACTATATTCAGTGGCACTTACTCACAGGTAACTGTGCATAGGATTGCAGCCTTAAGCACTTACATTCCGTTGATTTTAGTGGGATTTAACCACACTGTACCTTTCTCTGGATTGCTTTATTTTCCTCTTGGCACCCTTATCTCAGACACATTTCCTTGGATGGAATCTGCGCAGATTTTCATAAAACTTGCTTCCAAGTATGGATCATGGCTTTTTAAGCAGTCTTAAAGCTCAGTCCAGAACCGTTAAACCAAATTACTTGGGATACGATTGGTGGCTTGGTTCCAAAGAGCTGTTTAGCCTCACACAAAGGGCTTATGCTGGTCCAGTGGGATCTTTTTCCCTTTACTTTTGTTCTTTGAACAGTCTGTTTCCCTTCACCCTCCCCTCCCATGCTTGCAATACGTCACAAGCTCCATCTGACACTTCCCCTCCCCTCCACCATGTTTTGAGGAAAACAGATCTAAAGCCCCTGTGGGGCTCGTGAAACTAATTTCATGGTCCTTTGAATTCTGGCCAAATATACTTCCACTGATTTCAGTGAGAACAAACCTGCTTAAAGCTGATTATATATATCATCTTTATATATATATATATATATATATATATATATATACATTTGACTAGATAGCGTGTCGAGTTGTATCAGTAGGACTACCAAATGAGTGAAGACTTACTTCTGGAAAAATTAGGAACAGAACCTGGTCTGAGTTCTTTCTTTCACTTTAATCTCCATCTCTGTGCTTATTGCAGCCATCAGCCTGTCTCGATTGTTTCTGTTAAATCCAAAATTAAATAATGTGTCAGCAGAAAACTCCTCCTCAATAGCCAATGCATATTTTAAATGTTTAACCACAGATCACACGCAGGCCCCAAACGTATCAGGAAGCAATTAAATGTTTGTTAAAGCAAGGAAGAACACTCCATTTTGTGCTCAGCAATATATCTTCCAGGGACAACTGAAAGAAACAAAACCATGTTTCCAAGTTAAATGCCTTATCCCCTTGCCCGGGGCTTGGGATGACTTTCAAAGGAAAAGCCAAATATTAGATGAGAAAAAGTTGGCAGCATTCCTTGACTTTTCTGCCAGACGGGTTCCAGAATTCAGGAGAGTCGCACAGGAAGAATCATTCTATAATGACACTGCCTCGGGATTCCAGTTTGAAACATTCTCCTTGGTGGTATGTTACTTTGCAACTAAGCCCTTCCACATTTATTTATTTTATTTATTGTTTACAAGATTTATATACCACTCTACATCCAATAAAATTTCCAAGTGGTGAAAAGGGAAAAATCATCATCATCATCATCATCATCATCATCATCATCATCATCATCATCAAAATACAGAATTAAAGCCTTCAAAATCAAATAGTGCCAATAAAACTGTGGCTGGCTCTTCAGGAAAGGCTTCTTCAAATAAAAAAAGTTTTCAGCAGGAACCAAAAAATAAACTCTAATGGCGTAGTGGTGAGAGTGTTGGACTGGGACTCAGGAGATCCGGGTTCTAGTCCCTGCTCGGCCATGAAACTCACTGGGTGACTTTGGGCCAGTCACTGCCTCTCAGCCTAACCTACCTCACAGGGTTGTTGTGAGGATAAAATGGAGAGGAGGAGGATTATGTAAGCCGCCTTGGGTTCCTTGCAGGAAAAAAAGGTGGGGTATAAATATAATAAAATAAATAAATAAATAATCTCTAATTTCCGAAAGCGTACCCAATGAGATGGTGATGATGCTCCCACATATTTCAACAATACATGAGGGTTGTTTTTATTTTGATGGATACCATTTCTTTTGATTCTCTTTTGGAAACAACAGACAGTCAAAGAATGATTCAATCCATTAGGAATGTATGAAGATCTGCCGCACTTTCAGTGCAATCCTATACATGTCTGCTCAGAAGAAAGTCCCATTGAGTTTGATTGGGCTTACTCCGTCCCAATCCTATGCACTTACCTGGGAGTAAGCCCAATCAATCTTCACACGTTCCTAATGGATTGAATCATTCTTTGACCATCTGTTGTTTCCAAAAAGAGAATCAAAAGAAATGGTATCCGTCAAAATAAAAACAGCCCTCATGTATTGTTGAAATATGTGGGAGCATCCTATATCATTGATGTAGGATTGAAACCTTAGCTTCCCAGTGTCTTCGTGTCTTAACAAAGTTTCAGTGTCCCTTTACTGGTTCATTCTCAGCTAGCTGATTGAATGAGAATCTGTGGCACATCGATGAATTCCACATGAAATCTGATGCCACATGAATCTGTGGCGGATAATGCACATGGATGGCTCACACATTTGCTGTACTGCATCAGCAGCATACCAACGAGGGGCTACATTGTGAAGAGGACATCTTCTGGGTTCCCCACCATCTGAGGTTAGAGCAGAAGAAGTCTTTTCCAGACGTGGCACCCTGGCTTTGAAATGCCCTCCACAGGGAAGCTCATCTGGTACCAAGTTGCATGTCTTTCCTGTGCAAGATAAATACTTTCTGTAATTGCCCAGCCCTCTGAGCATATTTTGCAGCTGATTTTAAACTTTCTGTTCTGTTGCTTTGTGAGATTATATTAGTTAGTTATACAGCAGGCATGCCGAATCTCTTTCAGTCTGAGCCTAGGGCCTAATTCAGTTTTGGAGAAGGTCACAGGGGTCGCATTCCAGTGGTGGGTGGAGCTGAAGGCAAAAGGGGCATGGCCAAAGACATAGGGTGGGGGAGCAAATTACCCCACCCCACCCCACCCCACCCAAAAATCCAGTCTATTTTAGCTTACTGCAGGTAACTAAGCTTTAGGAGAGGCATTTCAATCTTTTAGAATGGGGAAAAAGCTGCAAAAACCAGGGAACCACCAGAAAATTGGCGGTTGGGAGAAAGGGGACATGGCCACCTGCAGAACCCAGGAGGTTTAGGATGTCATGACAAGCTGTGCCCGGCAAGGGTTACTAGGTAAATCAGGTGGCCCACTGCCAGCACACGCGACAGTGGCTAAGAAGCCACAGTGGCCTAAGAACCACCTTCGTGTCACATGAACTGGCCCAGTGTCTAATGGCCATAGGTCTGCTCTCTCATTGTCCTGAAAGCACAGGATTTTATATGCATTTTGACACAGTAACTATACCATATTCCCAATGTCGGTTTCAGAGCATTTCTATGTCAGCTTGTCAATGAGCATTAAACCTTTGGGTTAGTGTCATTCCCCCCCCCCCCCCTGGATAAGGTACACACCACTTTCTCAGTTCCACAGGATATTGAATGCACCCGCACATTTGGAAAAGATCTTGAGCTGTCATTTTGAAGAAAAATGGAAAAGTGTACAGACATCCAGAAATCGTTTTGTGGGTCGTATTTGTTTATTGTGGGCTGCATACCCCAGGGGGTATTTTGGAATGTGCTTGCATTTGGTTTGTGGGTTGTTGGGTTTCTTTTCAGAACAAAAGATCTGACTTATTTTTAAGGGTAACATAGCCTTGTGAAGAACAAACTGAGCCGAATGTTCTCCAGAGGACATTTTCAGTCCAAATAATAAAAGCGCTTTCAGCAGGAGGCCTGGAATGTTTTCTAAAAGACCTCCAAAAGCTTACCCTTTTTATACTGGTTTGCTGCTGGTCACAGATGCAGGCCGCTTGGTGCAACTGTTTGCTTGAAAAATAGCTTTCCTCATTTTTCTTCTTCTTAGTAACAGTGGCATCATCACACAGCCAATCAGATTTAGCTACATCATGTCACTGAGGACAATCAAAGCTAGTTTAGAATTCCTATCAGATTTTTAAAATGGTAAAGGGTTTGCTGTTATTCCTTTGCTATTTTGGTAGCTTAAGGGGGAAAGTGAGCTTTCCAGGGAAGCAAATATCCGCTTCCCAACTCCCTCCACCTTTGTACCTTGTACTTTTTTTCTCAACCATTTGTTGCCCTTGCTGTTGCTTTGACATCATTTCCTCTCCTTCTCCTTCTCCTCCTCCTCCAAATGATCCTAGCCAGTCAGGGATCACATAACAGTGCTTTGTAGTAGCCATTCAAACTTGGCTATATGATGATATCAATGTGGGCAAATGAAAACAATTCTCTGCCCTAAATTTAAATTGGTGTTGGAGAGAGAATATCCTCATTGCTGAATCAAATGCACTGCCTTGGCAACTAAAATGAGCAAGGGGCTGGAGCAACTCCCCTATGAGGAAAGGTTATAACATCTGGGACTGTTTATCTCAGAAAAAAGGTGAGTAAGGGGAGACATGATAGAGGTGCACAAAATTATGCATGGTATGGAGAAAGTGAATAGGGAGACAGTTTTCTCCATCACTCATAACACTAGAACCTAGGGTCATCCCATGAAGCTGATTGGTGGGAAATTCCAGACAGATAAAAGGAAGTACTTCTTCGCACAGCACAGAGTTAAGCTATGAAATTCACTTCCACAAAATGCAGTGATGGCCACCAATTTGGATGGCTTTCAAAGGGAACTGGACAAATTCATGGAGGAGATGTATTTTCAAATACATCTGGCAAGTATTTGAAAATACTTGCCAGATGTAATATCAGTGGCTACTAGTCCTGATGGCTATATGCTGTCTTCAGTATCAGAGGCAGTATGCCTATGTACACCAGTTGCTGGGAACATGGGTGGGACGATGCTGTTGCACTCATGTCCTACTTGTGGGTTTCCCCCGGGCAGCTGGTTGGCCACTGTGTGAACAGAATGCTGGACTAGACAGGCCCTTGCTCTGATCCAGCATGGCTCTTCTTATGTTCTTATCCCTGTTGGCAACACACAGCATGGCAAGACAGGCAGCTTTGGCCTTGGCAACAGGGATGCAATCTGCCCTCTCCCTCACACCTCACGAACATCTTTGCACCATTTTGGGCCCCCGAGTAGGCCCTTTGGGGGAGGTGTGAAAATGGCGGCAAATCTCAACTCCTGTTTGGGTTTAGCGCTCATTCTTTCAGGAAGCATAGCAGGGTGTAATCTCAGACTGGAGTACTATGAAAGACAGGTGGACACATATGTTTTGACAGAGAACAATGGGCACAGTCCTTACATCTCTCTTGCACTATCATACTCCTTATCTACTTGTGTCAAGGCCCACCTGGCTTACATCTGGCAAGTATTTTCAAAAACTTAATGCTTTGCTTTGGAAATTCTTGTGGGGTTCCACTCCGCCACAATTATCTCTAAGAAGGATGCAACTTCCAATTTAAGAGGGTGGATTTGGCTTCCCTGATCCTGCCCTATATCATCAGGTCTGTTTGTTGACTTGTACTAAATTTTGGTTTTCCCCACTCAGATTAGACTTTCCACCCTGGTCAGTTTTGGAATCTTCATGTTTAGATTCTCTCTCTAAATGGGTTGCACTGGGCTCCCGATATACTAAAATGGGCAGTGTACCTCCCACAGTTATGGTGGTAAGAGAGGTGTGGTGCATAGTTTGATCCATTTTCGCATGCAGAATTAACTTTATGGGGAAACCCAGATTTAAAAACATTTGTTTGGTGTACTTGTTTGGTGGTTGGATAAGTTGATTTTTGCTTTGGATCAGCTCGTGGCTTTCAATGAAAACTTCCTTCCATTTTCTGCTTTGCGTGCTAAATATGATTTGTCAGCTATGGCTGAATGGCAATATGTGCAACTGAAACATTTACTTGAATCTAGGTTTGGCCCCAATGCTTTTACAACTTTAGAGGCCCCTTTGTTATTGGAAGTATTGATTGAGGCTGAGCAATTACAGCGACCCACGATCCAGGTTTATAAATATTTATTGTTGGTGAATAAATATGGCATACAGGGTCTTAGGCAAGAATGGAATAATGAATTGGATTGTCCTATCTTGCCCAATCCATGGATTGCTACATTGGCATCTATCTCAGAAGGGTTAATGGATTTTAGGTTACGTCTAATTCAGCAAAAACTTACGTTTTGCCACTGTGTGAACAGAATGCTGGACTGGATGGACCCTTGGTCTGATCCAGCATGGCCATTCTTATGTTCTTATGGCATCTACTGCTACTCATTCGCACCCTGACCGTTGCCTGGGTCAGAGTGAGAGGAAGGTAAAAAAGCAGGTTGCCATGCTGAAGAGGAGGAGCAACTCCAGGGGGTTCTTGTCAGTGGTGCCCTGCTGGGATGTGGGCCCTCAGCAGGTGCCCAACCACGCCTATCCGTGATGCCAGCCCTGCATTGTAGTGATGTTGGGTTTGCCTTGATAACGGAGTTTAGCTTAAACATCATATATTGCTTCCTTTTCATTTAGTACCAGGACAGAGCATAGCCATCTACTTTATGCAGAGCAGATCTTTCCAACTTTGCAGTATTTGGCTAAACAGTGCAATTCAAAGGATAAAATAACTGCTGTTCATTGGCTGTGAGTTAATAGTAAACTCCAAAGCAAGCATGTCTAAAATGTGTAGACAGATGGCTGGGTGGGAAAAGAGCAAACTTTGTCACAATGCCCTCTATTTACCGCCAACCAATAATCAAGACAAACACTAGGAGGAAGGTTTCTCAAAGGATGGGGAATGTAAGAGGAACCCTTGCATTTATTACATGGAAATGCATCTTGGTGACACAGAGCTATCTGACATCTTGTTGACAAGTATATAGGGAAACTAAGGAGAGTATCTGATCACCTAACCCCCAGACCTTGCTCTGTTTGGTACAGTACATACTTGAACAACTTGAAATGTTATGAAAATAATGTTAAGAGTCTGGTTAGATTTCTGTAATACACAAAGAAAGGAAATATAGAATTAACAGTGAAATTCCATACTTTACCCAGACTGTTGTGCTTATGGATTGACCTTAAACACTTGGGACTGCACATATAATCAGATTAGGAACTGTGGTTCCTCCTTATCTCTGAATCTTTTATTTTGTTATTCTTTCCCCTAGACTCCAGAAATTATATAATCCTTTATGCATGCCAGTTTCCTTCACATCAAACATTTGCAAATGGACTACTGTTAGCATGCTAGACCTTAGAGATTAGCGGCTTCTATTAACATTGCATTAGTATTTTATTTTTGCTTTCATTGACAATGTGTTTACAAGGCACAGCCATGAAGCGTGAACAAAAACTGTGTAACGACTTCACAATAATTGCTTACATTGAGCTAATGGATGCTCATGCTTAGACATTTTTTAAAAAAACCCTGACAGGGCATGTTTACAAGGTTAGTTATAGGAAATGCTCCAATTTCCAGAATACATGCATACTGGGCCTTCCACTGGTTCCCCACTGATCAACAATGGGCTAGATCCCAATTTAGTCATACTTCGAGTAGACCCATTGAAATCAATGGGACTTAATTTAGTCATGACTAACTGGCATTTTACCAGTTCCAGCGGTAGAGTAATTTGGATATCCATATGATTTTATGGAGTTCAGTGGAAGAGAGCTGGGGTAGTGTAGTTGTTGTTGTTGTTGTTGTTGTTATTATTATTATTATTACAAAACATTATACCTCACCTTTCCTCCTGGAAGCTCAAGGCAGCTTGAGTATGTAGTATGAGCTGCCAGCCCTCAGCTTAACTCTCAGCTGAGTTGTGAATCTGTGGTGTGGCCTTAATATTAGTCACCTGCCTTGTAATATGGGAACAATATTGGCCTACTTTACAGGGCTATTGTAATGCTTACTCAGAGAACTCGATGGCCTTGTAGGCCCCTTCCAACTCTACTTTTCTATGATGATTTATGTTAAGGATTTTGAACACTTAGGGGAAATGTGAAATATAAATACTTATTAAAATTGACCAAAATCTAGCCTAGTTGTGATCAATAGAAGATAGATAGAGATAGAGATAGAGATAGAGATAGAGATAGAGATAGAGATATGTGCATCTTAAAAATTAGTGCAAGTCCATCCAAGGCAGGCTATACACTTGTCCCTGGATAGACATGGGATGATTGTTCATTGTGCGAGTGCTTGAAAAATAATACAAGCACCCTTACTCAAACTAAGGTGTTCCCAGATCAAGGTGGGCACAGCCCCCTTTCAATTTGCCCCATCTCAAATTGCACCTAGCCTCTCCCACAGCTAGCCTTCACCCTTTGCAGCCAGAGAGCATGGAGTTTGCAAGCCACATGATCTCCAGTGGCAGATGGCACCTCCAGGCAGCCCAAGGGAAGCTCCATAGACCTGGCTGTCACTTGCTTTTTTTCTCTTTTTTTTAAAAAAATATTTTATTTATTTTTTTCAAAACAAATTATAACAAAAAATATATATTTAACAAAATACAAAATTATCACACAAATATAACATAATCAACATACAATAAATCATAAAGTGCTCCCCCCCACCCTCCAAGGGACCAATTAATATACTTCTATCCTCTTGATCAAATAAAGTCTAAATTCCAAAAATATAACATATCCTGACAAGGCATGTTACCCTTCCCCTTTATTAATACATAATCTAGTAATTGATTCCATATCTCCATAAAATTATTCTTCTTTAGCAATCCTTTTTTGCATTTGATACTACTAGTTAGTTTATCATTTAGGGCTATGTCCCAAACTTCCTTATACCAGTCTGTTATTAGGAAACATGTTGTACTTTCCAATTTCTCGCTATCATTAGCCTAGCCGCAGTTAACAAGTTTACAATTAACTCCTTTGTATTTTGATCACAAATATGTTTCTCAGTTATTGATAACAATGCTAATTTTGGACAGACCTCTAAATTAGTACCAATAATTTTCGATATTTCTGTAAAAACCTCTCGCCAAAACACCAATACATTTTTACAACTCCACCACATATGAGCATATGTCCCTTTTTCCTGACATCCTCTCCAACATAATGCAGAACAATTATTATCTATTCTATTTAATCTTACTGGAGTTAAATACCATCTCCAAATTAGTTTATAAAAATTTTCCTTTATCCTAATTGACATCATTTTCACAATCCGTCTATCCCATATATTGTTCCACCCCACCTTCGAGGTCACCTCTTCAAATTCATTATCCCATACTGCCTTAAGCTGATCCTCTTGTTCTTTTGCTTTTTGAATCAATCTATATAAATCCCTTGTTATACCTCTTGTTGATGCATTACCTGGTAGGCCATCTCTAGACATGACCATCTTTTCAAAATTAGTTAAATCTCTCTCGTACTCAGTTTTCCTTTTCCATTTCTTCAACCACTGTTCTAACTGTACTAAATTTAACCACGATAATCTTCTTCTCCCAACAATTTCCATTATTTGATCTCTAGTCCCCATCTTTTCCACCCAATTGGTCAATCTAATAACCCTTTCTTCTCTTAGTTTACCCTCCAGCTCTGATCTTAAGTTTTCAGGAAAATCCTTAAGAGCTACCACCGGAGTTAATGGAGATATCCCTGGTATAAATATGCTCTTCATAGTACCCCAAATCATTAACAAATTTCTTAGAAAAGGGTTGTCTATATTTTTTATCAATTTATTATTATTTTTTTGAAAAAAAATATTCCCCAAAGTACTACGTAGTTCACCTGTTTCTAACTCCAACCACATTATTTCTTTAGGGCGTGCTATAATATCCACTATATGTCTTAACTGATTCGCTATATAATACCATTTTAAATTCAGCAGATCCAAACCCCCTACTTTTTGTGCTTTATACCATCTTGTTTTAGTAATCCTAGATTTTTCCCCTCCATTACAATATGTATTAATAATTGATTGCCAATCTTTAAGTTCCTTATCTGATATCGCACTTGGTATCATCCTAAATAAAAAATTTATCTTTGGCAAAATCTTCATTTTAATCAAAGCAATTCTACCAAACCAGGAAAGTCCAATTTTTTAATACTCCTCTATTTTATTCTTTACCTCGTTCTTTAATTTCCTATCATTCTGATCTCCCAATTTATCTATATCTTTGGGAATTACAATTCCTAAATATTTAATTACATTATTAATCTTATAATTACTTTTTTTTTACACATTTCAGTCTCTTCTCTTTTACTATAGTTAAACAACAAAAATTTAGATTTATCCCAATTAATCTGTAGCCCCGTTACTTCCCCGAACTCCTTTAAATGATTCTCCACTCTATCCATATTTTCCATAGGGTTTTCGATTGTCAAAAGAGTATCATCTGCAAAAAGATTTATTTTTATCTTCTCCCTAATCCCTATCCCACCTATATTTCTATCTTCTCTAAATACATTTGCTAAAATCTCCATTACCAATGCAAACAAAATAGGTGAAATGGGACATCCTTGTCTAGTTCCTCGACCTAGGTAAATTTGCTCTGTTAAACCATCATTTACTACAACTGATGAAACATTTTTTGAATACAATTGATTAACTACTCCTCTAAATCTTTCTCCAAACCCCATAATTTTAATTAAACTTTTTAATGCTGGCCATTCCACGCAATCAAAGGCTTTGAAAATATCTAACGCTATTACCTCTGCTCTCAATTTATTTTTCTTTATTAAATATATTATATTTAAAACTCTTCTTGTTAAATCTGCCATTTGTCTTCCTTGCATAAAACCACATTGGTCTATCCCGACATATTTAGTAATAAACTTGTTCATCCTTCTCGCTAATATTGCTGTCATCAATTTTGCATCTTGATTTATTAAGGAAATGGGTCTATAGGAACCTGGCTCCGTTAAGTCCTTCTCCAGCTTCGGGATTAAAATAATCTTAGATTGCTTCCATGAAGAGGGGATCTCTCCCCCCTCCAAAAAAAATATCATTAAATAACCTCTTTAGTCTTGGAACCAACATTTCTTAAAAACCTTGTAGTATTCAGCCCCTAAACCATCCAGTCCAGGGGTCTTACCCTCTTTCAGTTTATTTATTGCATATTCTATTTCCAATTCTGAAAAAGGTTGTTCCATAATTTCTCTATCTTCATCCACTAGTCTAATTTTAAAATGCTTTCCTATATACTCATTAATCCTCTCTTCTGTACAATCTCCAGCCTTATACAATTCTGAATAAAATTCATGAAATATTTTTAATTTATCCTGCATTAGATTATGTCCTTTCCCTTTTTTATCTTTAATTGCCCCAACTATACTTTTTTCTTTCTTTTTTTGTGTGGATCTTGCTAACATTTTCGAATTCTTATTACTATTTTCAAAAAACTCTCTTTTCAAATAAATCAAGTTTCTCTGAACTTTTTCCAAATCTTTCTTTTCCAGCTCTTTCCTTTTAGCTTGTAATTCAGCAAAGACCTTGTTCTCCCTTTCCTTCAAAAACTTCATTTCCAAATCCCTAATCTCCCCTTCTAACTTTTTAGTAAACTGTTCTTGTTTTTTCCTTAGTATCACACCCTCCCTGATACTTATCCCTCTCATCACTGCCTTCATTGTGTCCCAAACAACAGCTTCAGAGCAGACTCCAGAATCATTAAGCAACCAATCTCTCGCATTTCCTTTTCTATCTTTGCTATAATATATTTCTGCTGTAAAATCTTACAATTCAATCTCCAACTCCTTGCTTCTCTATAATCCTTCTTTATTTTAATATCCATATTAACTATAGCATGATCCAAAACTTTTATAACACCTATTTCTGAACTCCTCACTCTTGACATCAGGGACTTGGAAACAAAAATATAATCTATCCTACAAAAGTTCTTCATGGCTGGTGAATAATACGTATACCCTCTTTCCAATCCCTTTACCCCTCTCCAAACATCAACCAGTCCTTCCTTATTAATTATTTTATTTAATACCATTATATTATTTCTCTTCTCTTGTCCTGTCGGATTTGATTTATCAATATTTTTGTCCATCACCATATTAAAATCCCCAGCCATAATTACCAAACCCTTTTGTGGCTCCCCCATTTCCTTAATCACTTTTTAATAAAATTCTTCTTGATTTTCATTTGGTGCATACATATTAACCAATATATATTCTTCACCTCCCAATAATCCAAATATTATAATAAATCTTCCCTTAACATCCTTCTTTACCTTAATCACCTTAAAACCACATTTCTTTGAAATAATAATTGCCACCCCTCGTGACTTGGATGAACCATAAGCTCTCTCATATGTCATAGACCATCGCAGTTTTAATTCATTTACCCCCTCCTTTGATTGGTGAGTTTCTTGTAAACATATAATATCCGCCTTATCCTTGTTGAGGAGTGCTTCAATCCGTTAAACCCAGGCCTTTAACATTTAAAGTAGCAATTCTCAAATTTGAAACCATCTCAAGTCTTTGTCCATCTTAAATTGCTGGTCCCTATTAGTGAAATAAAACACTACAACACACACCCTACCCCTACCCCACCTGGCTGTCACTTGCAACTGGGGATCATGTGGCTTGCATGCCCCACAATCTGAAATTGCAAATGGTGACATTTGTGAGCCCTAGTTTGAGTCCAGCAAGCTGGAAGGGGGCTGTGCCCACCTTGAATTGAGGCCCCTCAAGCCAAGTCTAACACTTGAGCACCAAAATTGATTTTGGGGACATACCAGTAGGTAACCCATGCTACTACATGGTAGAGGTAGATAAATCTGTCTGTTTTGCTTTCGATCATGTTCACATTTTTTTTCAAGTCCAAGTTTGTTCTATCCCATTTCCACATTTGTGAATATGGAAGATAAGGCTATCATGGAAGATAAGGCTATCAATGGCTGCTAGACATGATGGCTATATATTACCTCCAGTATCAGAGGCAGTATGCTGGGGAACATGAGTGGGATGGTGTTGGTGCACTCATTTCCTACTTGTGGGCTTCCCACGGGCAGCTGGTTGGCCACTGTGTGAACAGAATGCTGGAGCCTTTGGTCAGATTCAGCAGGGCTCTTCTTACGTTGTTATGTTTTAAAAGTCCAGTATCGGTCAGCAGTAGACACACCACATGGGGCTTATGCAACTCCATTTTAGCTCTGATCAGAATCCTACTGACCTCACAATGTATCATTTCTTTAAAAAAAAAAAAAATCAATTGGGAAGAGAAAAAAATATATCCTGCTGCTAGATTTGTATTAGTAGTAATGGATAATCAGAAAAAAATGTTTGAGATGTATCTTACCTCATAAGTGGCATTATTAGTAGTAATTCCTCTTCCAAGTCTTAAGGATGTAGAAAGAATGATGCCAAGAATTACCGCTCTCATTCTCTGGCATGTGTGTACTCTCTCTCTCTCACACACACACACACACACACTTTATTGCCAAGTCATCCTGCAAATCTCTAATTTGATCATTGAAAGCGTTTTTCTTTTCTTCCCCGAGTGATCAAAGCTTTCATCAAAACTAAATAGCTTATGTCAAATTGGATTGAAAAGCAATCCAAATTCCAAAAGAAAACAAACTCCAGAAACTAAGTATACTCTGCAGTAGCTCTGGAAGTTTGCTGGCTGGATGAACTCATAGCAGTCCAGTAGATGAATTGAATCTGACATTGCTGTGTTGAACTTGCAAACTTATCCCTGGGAAACAGTGGAATTTGGCATAATGGTTCTGATCGTCCTCTCACCTCTCACTGGTATAAATCAGCCAGTAACAATTCCATCTCACCACTTTTTATGGCAGAGTAGCCCCAAAGAGAGATAAAATATTTTACAATTTTGCTTGTCAATCCAGATATGCAACACAAGAGGTGGAGTGAAGGAAAAGAGTACACCTCTCTGGTAATTTCACTTATTTTAAAATAACTTCACACATAACTAATGTAGAGTGATCTGTGAAAATGTTTGGGCAACATTGTCAAGAAGGGTTTATTGATTGGTTTACATGATGTTACATGACTTCACACCACCAAAATAAATAAATAAATGGATGCCAGTCTAAGAAGTAACTATTTTATAACTACTAGCCTAATATGTAAATACTACTCTGCTGTTGGCATTAATTATGGATTCAATAAGAGAAAAAGCTAGGAAAGGATTGAAAGTGGTGAAAACAGTAAGTATGCTAAACAAGAAGAAAATATGTATGATATTGTGTATGATATTTGTAATATTGTGATAGCACAGTTGATATGATGTCATTATGATATATGTGAATTATGTATGATATTTGTGTATGATAAACAAGAAGAAAATAATCAGTCAGAATATAGTCAGCAGTACTGTTCAAAGACCGCTTTCCGAAGAAAAGAAACAGTTGGATCCAGTTTTCCTCTGGATCACCTGTGCCGATGGAAGTGGATTTTCCTGCCCGCTCCTTTCCATGACAACCCCTCCAGAGAGTCAGGAGAGAGACCCAGATGGGGTGAGCTGTGGTACAGGGAGGAGGGGCAATCCCGCAGAATTCTGCAAGCAGAGCCCTTCTCTCGCAGAAGACAGATCCTGCATCCAACCCCGGTATTTGGGGTGATGCTAACATACCGGTAACTGGTGGCACGTGGGTTTCAAAGTAGCCAGTGTGTCTCCCCGGTGCAGGTAAGGACATTTAAAACCACCACCATGAAATGTTGCTAGGCTTAGCAATAATCTTTTGGTGTGCCTCAAAATTCCTCATATGTCTGAGCTCAGCAGAGAACTCAAAACTTGGGGTGAAATCCATAAGCATCAGAGCATGTATAGGTTCTTCTTCCCAAGATTCCCCCCCCCCAAGCACTAAACTAAATATGACAGCAGCAACCATTCTTGGAGTGCAATCCTATGCATGTTTAGACAGAACATTTTCAGTCTAAACATGCATAGGATTGCACCTTTATTTAATTCATGTATCTGCCCCATTCACATATACAGTGACAGGTGAACGTCTAATTTGAATATCAAAAGGGGTACATGGTGTGGGGAACTGAACTGCTCTCCACCTTACCTCTGGTACTGTGGGGAGCTAGGATGGGGTGCATTCTAAGTTTTGTATGGGAAATTATGGTAAATCAATAGACAGGAATTGTTCCCCATGAAATAAACAAAAGATTTCCAGTAACAGCCGGGAATATTACCAAGCCTTTTGGAAGTGTACAAACCCCCAACAACAGATTAATGCCTAGTTTAACTACGGTGGCACACATTGCAATTATCTGTACTCATTTTATTTTATTTTAAATATTTTTATATTCTGCCTAACAGCAGGCCTCCAGGGGGGCTTATAATAAATGAGAACGAATACATCAGAACACTTCATAAGAGTGGGGCAAAATAATAGAGACTGCCTTCTCTCCAGACCTGAGATCAGGACTGGGGGACCTCTTTTGTCCCATGAACAGAAGTCCATTTTGGAGAAGCTCTCGGAGGCTGCATTCCAGTGGCACATGGAACTATTTGCTGGATTAAAGGCAAAAAGGGCTGGGCCAAAAAGACCAACATATTTTATTGTTAAGCTCTTCATCCCAGTATTTAAGCCTTAGGAGAGGTATTTCAACCTTTCAGAATGGGGGAAAAACTGCACAGAACCCAGAAAACCACCAAACAATCAGCATTTGGGGAAAAGGTAGTTGGGGAAGGGGGCATGACCTTCTGGAGACCCCCAGAGTGCTAGATTTGGCGCCTGGGCCTGAACTTCTGCACCCATGCCTTAGATGTTGCTGCTGCAGGTTGCGTGTCTGGTTCAACTGCTGCTCTTTCATGGGTCTAGTAATAAGCCACAATCAATCCACTTCATAGGGTTTACGAAACACCAGCCTATGCATCCTTTGAGTGGTAACAAACAGCTTTGAAAGCAACAGTTCTGGTGCACATGGCCAAATGTTGCAGCCCTGAAACTAACACAAATTGCTGAACCCTGGGCAAACAAGCATTCCTTCCAACTATTGCATAATTCAATTATGAGCTTTGTTTAATGATTCAGTGCAAGCTTTAGATCATTTTTCCAAAGAGCTCTTTAACAAAATAATCACCATTCTCTTTTTAACAGGATTAAGAGATATGGAGTCATTTACTTAAATTACAAGAGAATTAGTCAAACTAATCATTTGAAGAGATTCGGTATGGAATAGGTGGAAGCAATTTGAATGCCAAGACTAATTCCAGTTACTGTTGTAAAAGAATGTGTTCTTCTGATTTTAATGGCCATGCACTAAAAGATCCTCAAGACTATAGCTGCCTGCCATGCTATTCTTTTGAAGTAGGTTTCTAGGGATTGTAAAGTTAAATGTTCCAACACAATCTCCAGAGTTACTGGAACATTACAGATGGCCCTAAGCCCAACCGATATTGAAAAGGATTCCTTGGTTTTCCGGTTACAATACCAAGAGGACCTTAGCACTTACTTGCCATTATCATTTTATTTGTCCTTGAGGTCACTAGGTGCCACATACAGCAGTATTGTTTTTCTAAATGGCTTGATGGATATCCAAACAATGTGGATAATCAGGGTGGCCCCTAATGCTAAATTAAGAAGGGGGATACTGAGAATTCAAACAACAGTGGGTTTTGGATCCCACAACAGGATGGTTTGCACATTCACTGCAGCCCACCATGGGTTATTTAAGCCATAGTGGTTTGCAGAGCATGCCAGTGGCCATTTTGAATATTCAACACCTGGTGGGGGGGTTGCCATGGTTTGCCATGTCATCTGAACCTGGGCAGCAGGGGTTGTTTGAGGGGAAAACAATAACCCATGGACTGTTGTAGGGTTATTTGAGGGTTGTTTCCCCCTCCAACAACCCCTGCCGCCCGGGTTCAGATGACATGGCAAACCATGACAACCCCCTGCTGGGGACTGAATATTCAAAATGGCTGCTGGCCTGCGCTGCAACCCACTATGGCTTAAATAAGCCATGGTGGGCTGCAGTGATTATGCAAACCCAGTCAATGAGTTTTAGGTTCAATTTACACATGGCACTGCAGGGATGCTCAACCACATGGGTGGCATTCAAACAGCATGGTGGCACAAGGGTGGGTGGGCAACTTGTGGCCCTCCAGATGTTGTTGGACTGCAACTGCCATCATGCCTCACCATTAGCTATGCTAGCTAAGGCTGATGGGAGTTGCAGTCCAACAACATCTGGAGGGCCACAAGTTATCCACCCCTGGTTTAGCCACTGGTGTGAAGCAATGGCCACATGGTTCGGGCTTATTCTAATGACACCAAGGGAAACCCACACTCAAATTTCAGAATTTCAATTCAGAACTTCTATGATGGTTTTGCTGCATGGATTATAGATGAGTTAGGCCCCAGTGAGTTTTGGATGTTGTATAATCTATTACCCATGGGCAGTGCCAAATCCAAGTTTTCACATGCCCTCAGGCAAGATGCCTTCTGTGGGCCCCTCTCTTCCCTGCCTGTGATCGCTCCCCATTCTCCCTTTGCCTCTGGGTCCAATCCACCATTTCTACCCAGAGAAAAGGGGCAGGTGAGTGGGCAGGCAATGGCAGCTGCTGTCTCTTCTGCTCAATCCAATTGCTTGCTGGTGCTATCCCCCTGGGTCAGGTGAAGGGGCAGTAGCACAGTGGTAGAGAACCTGCCTTGCATGCAGAAGGTTCAATCATGCAGAAGGTATGTCCCAGGTTCAATCCCCAGAATCTCCAGGTAGGGCTAGGAAATAATCTTGCCTGAAACCCTGGAGAGCAGTTGCCAGTCAGAGCTGACAGTTCCTGGCTAGATAGACCAATGGTCTGACTCAGTATAAGGCAGCTTCCTATGTGTCCTCTGTTTCTATGTTGGGCCAGACATATCAGGCTGGTTTGCATGATCACCACAGCCCACCATGGCTTATTTATGCCACAGTGGGCTGTGGCACATGCTGGAGGCCATTTTGAATATTCAAGCCATGGCGGGTGGGCACCGTGGCTTATCCAGTCATCTGAACCCAGTGAGGGTGGGTTGATGGCATGGTTAATAAACCACTTGCAACCCTAAAACAACCCATGGCTTCTGGGTGGCTTGTTAACCATGTGTCAGGATCCACTCCTCCAGGGTAGTGCCACAGTGCCACCTAGTGGCAATGCTACCTCCTTGCAGGAGCGAGCCCAGGGTTTGTAGGCACTTGCAGGGTGTAGCCTCCTGCTCCTGGCTGCTTTCAGGCCAGCTAATGCAGCCCAGCTGGAAGCAGCCAGAAAGACCTATATAAGGGCTGCAGTTTGCCTTCAACCCTTACCACAGCAACACACACTTCTGTGTTGTCTGCAGCCAGTTCCTGCTTCCAGTGACCAACCTTGCTCTGCCTTGCCTGGTGTTTGACCCGTGACTGCTCTTGACCTATGCTCCTGCCTCTGGCCCTTGCTCTGCCTGGTATGTGCTTGGACTCTGTTTACTCTTGGACTTGTCTTCTGCCTCTGATCCTTGCCTGGACTCTGCTTGCCTGGAACCTTCTGCCTCTGCCCCCCGTTTGGACTCTGTTGCTCTAACCTGTGCTGGACCTCCTGCCTGTTGCCTGGACTTGCCCTCTGCTTCTGGCCCCTGTGTGGACTTTGTTGCCTGGCACCTGTGCTGAACCTTGGGCCTACTGTTTATCTCTGCTGCCATCTTCCCTGGCCCTGGCTGTTCCAGCCCTGAACTCTTGCTGCCCATGCCCTGGACCTTACCCCATGCCAACAACCCACCCTTGCCAGGTTCAGATGAAATGATAATGTATAGCACCTGCCTGTTGTGGCTTGAATATTCAATATGGCCACAGGCACACAATATGTTGCTACAAGCCACCAGTGGGCTGTGGTGATGGTGCAAACTGATGGAAATTGTAATGTTGCCTGCCTAAATCAACGAGGTAATGTAACCACTAGTTACAGTGGGAGGAAAGGGTTAATTGAACAATTCCCAGGGTGCATGTTTTGTAACCCCTACTTCTGGCCTCTCCATGGCCATCTTTCTCTCTACCTCTCTACACCTCTCCAATCTGATGGACACACGGTCGGAGCTGGTTTCCAGCCAGTGATCTCCAATGAAGCAGACTCTCAACACTCAGGACTCTAATCTGCCTATATGCATCCTGCATATATGAATAAACTGACTAAGTAAAATGAATAAATGCCTTTATTAGTCTTAAACCTTTTATGGACAATACATTCCTTTTAAGAGCCTTTTAGCAGGTTTTAGCAACCCACACGTGGTGATAAGCAGTTTCAATAACCAGGCTGCGCATAAGGGGGAAAACTCTGCTTCATCCTAACCAGTATAGGACTGACTACTTTCCATATCCTCCAATACGAACCAGTTCATAGAGTGGGTGAGCAGGTGGCAGTGTCAAGAGGAGCAACAATGGGTTCAGAGAGCTCTAAGTGTTAGCAGTGGGACTCCTACTGAGATATGCCCCTTGCCAAGGACCCAACAATGCCTCCATCTGTGGCTGGCCCTGCCAATGGGCAGGAGAGCAAGGTTAGAAGAATCTCAAATTGAGGTCAGCTTCACCCTGTATGCAATGGGTGTGTTTCAGGACATCCACCCCATGTCACTCAGGAAATGCAATAAAGATGCTAATTTGTAATCACAAAGGAGAACTCAATGGACATGCATTGAGACTGGCTAAAGCTCTTATGCATATGTATATGTCATGGAGGATAAGATTATTGATGACTATTAGTCCCATTGGCTATATTCTAGTATCAAAGGCAGTATGCCTACGTACACCAGTTGCTGGGGAATATGACTGGGAGGGTGCAGTTTTACTCTTGTCCTGCTTGTGGGTTTCTTGCAGGCAGCGGGTCAGCCACTGTGTGAACAAAATGCTGGACTAGATGGGCCCTTGGTCTGATCCAGCATGGCTCTACTTATGTTCTTATGTCCACTGCTTGTTTAAAAACATGCATTGCCCCTTTAAATAGTGCTATGTACTCTATCTGCCGCACACACACAAAATGTGATAGTCCTCAAGCTGCAAGTAGTGTGGTCACTTGTGAATTGCCAAAAAGAGGACATGCATCACCAAAAGAGAGGACCAAAAAGATGACACCAGCTTAGATAAAATGTGCATATGCAATTTAGAATTGTATAGATGCAATTTAGAAATAATTATTTTAATTTAAATAGAACTACAGTGTATCTCACTGGAGCGTAAGAACCATGCTGGATCAGACCAAGGGTCCATCTAGTTCGTCCAGCATTCTTTTCAGACTGTGGCCAACCAGCTACCCACGGGATCCCATCCTACAAGCAGGACATGAGTGCAACAGCACCCTTCTGCCCATGTTCCCCAGCAACTGGTGTACATAGGCATACTGCCTCACATACTGGAGGTAGCATATAGCCAATCAGGACTAGTAGCCATTGATAGTCTTCTTCTCCATGAATTTGTACAATCTCCTTATAAAGCCCTCCAAATTGGTGGTTATCACTACTCACCATAGGGTGGACAACTGTGACCTGGGAACCTGTGTCCCTTGCTCAGTCTGCTGTCATCTAGGTGTTGTTGATGGGCAACTTCAAGGCCCAGCTCTTCCTTCTGATGGTTCTTTATAGCCAACTTGGACCGGACATCCCATCAAATAGAGGATGCCTTCAAAATAGAGGCCAGTCCTTTGAAAGGACTTTCCTCTGTAAAAGGGGATACATGGCCACCCTAGCTCCAAGTTTGTCCAAGACTGGGTATTTCAACCACAGTCAGCCTGTGAAAATGGGGTTGATAGTGATGCTATTAAGATAATAAAACTGTAAAGCTGGACTAAGCATTCTGAGAAAAGGTTGCATTACAATTCAAAACAATAGGCTAAAAAGGACAGAAGGAAATCCATTTTACTGAAGGATTCCAGAGGCAGGTCAGTTCTCATTTTATTCAAGCCAATTCTATTTTGAGTCTTGTAATCCAATTGTGTACTTTAATAAATAGCTATCAAGAGAAAGTGGATTGTAACTGCTCTTTTTATTTAATTTCCAGTTAGTGGATATTGTTTAGTGAGCCAGATGGTCGTAAGGAAGTTAAACGCTCAGAAGGATTTAAAACAGAGGCCATTACAACAGCAGGGATTCCCCCCCCCCTTTTTTTTAAAGAAGAGCAAAATAAAGATTTAGCTTTTTTAAAAAGTCAGCAGCAGCTTTTAATATGAAAATATAAGTCTGTGCAACAGCAGAGATAGGCAGATCTTAACAGTGAAGGGTTTTTATTAGCAACGACGTCCCCCCTCTAAGCAAGCATGAGATGCAGAAGATCACGGTGTGTCGTGCTTATAAGTAGGGCCTATATTGGATTTCTCTCAACATGAGAAAGGTGACAGTAAGTACCTTATCACCCTCAATCAGACATATTCATGGAGATCACTTGGAGGCTCTCATTCCTGGCTATGATATAAAACACACCATGTAGCCGGAAAGAAATGACCAAGTTCAACATGGTTCAAACAAATCGTGTTGAACTTGGTCATGATGAGCTTCATGAAAGAGGAAGAAAGGCAGGTGTCTGCTTTAATTCAACCAGAATGTTGGCGCTCAGCTGGGGTGTCGTCGTGTGTCCTCTTTTACAAATGGCAGCCCGCTATTTGAAGGACTATTAGAGGACAGTCTCCTATTTGAAGGCGGCCTGGGGAAGGCAAAAACCCTGGAAAGCAGGATGAGGGTTTTAGAGAATAAAAACTATAAGAATGGTTGCCCATTGACAGTTTGCAGCTGGACATCAGGTGCAAAGATATTCCACACTATGGTGAGATGTGCTATATTTCTATTTAAATTATAGTAATTATTTCTAAATTTGCCTCTATGCATATAAATTAACACATGCAAATTTGATGCAAATTGCTGCCCTCTTTTTTGGTGAAGCATGTCCTCCTCTTCATTTTTTTTTGGGGGGGGGGCAATTCATAAGTGGCCATCCTAAGCTCAGCAAACTCTGGATGAAATCTGTGTCCTGCATGAAGCAGAAGATCCACACGAACCACCCCAACAGCTCAGAGAATGGTCTGAGCACAAACACTTCTATTGCAGCCTTAATGCGAAGTCTACCATGCAGCCTGGTAAGGGCTGGATGGTAGATTCTGGGCTGGTGTCTTTGGTCAGCAGTTGCCAAACTCCACAGCCCAGCAGAGGGTCCACTTCCCATCTCTGGAGCCCCTCACTGAGGCTGCCTGTTCATGCTTCTCTGAGTGAGCTAGCAGTGACTGGAGCTTGGAAGATAAGCAGGAGCCTCCACTCACCTCACCCTAACCCTTTGGGTGGCTGTGCTGAAAATCAGTGACTGATTGGGCAGTGACAAAAGCAGCAGAGAGGAGGTGGGTCTACTAATTGAGGTAGGCCAGCCCTACCATTAGGCAGAGTCAGACAGCTGCCTCAGGCAGCAGATAGTGAGGGGTGAGGAGTGCACACAGAGCTGTGTGTGCCATGTGGCCTGCCCCATGTCTCCTATGCTAGCCATCAGGGGCAGGAGAGGATGCTGTACCACTGCCAGAGCTGAAGATTCAGCTGTCAGTCCAGTTGGCTTTTGTATATGGGATGGGGATGGGGAAGGCACCATCTTGTCTTTGGCCTCAGGCAGCAAAATTTCTTGGGTCTGCCCTGCACTGAAGCCATCTTGCCCAAAGGGCCCCGAATAACTGGAGCCAGAGCTGGGCAAACTGGACCACCCAGGAGCAGTGGTATAGTGGAGGGGGAACGTGGAGGGTTGAAACACCGGGACCTATTTTGAAACAGGGATGATGATGTCATCTGCTGGCCCTTGGACTTCCCTGTTCTCTCTGAGCTTACAAATGCAATCCTCACAGTAGTTTGGGGGTGGTGCTGGTATTTTCCCAGCAACAGTTGTGAGCCAGGCCAATTGTAATGCAAAATATTTTAGGATAGTTTGGTCTTGAATGGGCCATTAGATTTGCAAAAGTTCTGACTTTTGTGGAGCTGAAAAAATCTCCTGGTTTGTTTATTTTGAGAGTGTTTTCTCTTCATACTGGGCAAAGAGGAGCATGGAGAATCTTGAGCTACTGGTTTTATGACGTTTGGGGACATCTTGTGTCCTTGCTTTCTCATCCAACCTTTCCCAACCAGGTGCCCTCCAGATGCTTTGGACTACAAGCTGCATGATCTCTCACTATTGGCCATGCTGGCTGGGATTGATGGGGGTTGCCCAAAACGTCTGGACAGCTAACCATTTTTGTTCCTGGGGTGCTCTTTAGGGCCAGAGATTATACATGTGAGCTGCCCTCTGATATTCTTCATGTGATCTTACTCATTTATAGGATGGTATGGCAAAAACCTGGGAAAACCAGTGTGAGTCATATCATCACAGAAGCACATTTCTCATATACCGGTAAATGGTGGTTTCTCCCCCCCCCCCCCAAAACGTATTTCCATGTGAATAGATGAAAGTTTGACTTTGTTTCCCATAAAAATTACTCACGGAACTTTGTAAACATCAAGTTTCCATTTATGATCCAATCAGTTATACCGGTGTAAGTACTATTACATTTTACTGTACGCAAAAGACTTCTGAGGGCTGGAGGAGATTTTAAACCCTTCTCCAGTAGCAAAAAGAGTTTTTGTTTAGATAGATAGATAGATAGATAGATGCATCTTCCAAATCATGCCCATCTAATCAAATCTCATTGACCATTCCTTGGCATTATTGTACACAAGAGCTACTCATTATTGTACACAAGACATTGTTCATTGGTGCATCATTTATGCTACATGCTAACGTGCACAACAAAGGTTGCAGGGGCACCAACAGAGTGTATGTATTTGAAAAATAGGTGGCAAAATGGTTAAGTCATTTCAAGATTTTATGTACATGCCCATGAAAGTGATGAAAGATTCGAAGCTGGATTCTCACAGGTTCTTTCAACACAGTGTTCTCAGGCAGCCCATAAATGATAAACTTTGATGCTCCAAAGGTGTTTCTTCCTGCCCCCCCCCTTACCAATATTTTCCTTTTTAATTCTCTGTTACTTAGAATTAGAATAGCCAGTGGAAGCAAAGGCGTGCATGCCGGCGTTTGGGTGGTGGGGTCATAATGTCAAGTGAATACTCCTTCATTTTTGCTTCTACTGCCTTACAGTGACACTTGGTGGTTGAAGGTGGGACTAGAGGGGGGGGGGGAACCACAGTGAGCCCACCACATAAAATCATTCTTCACTGTAAACCTAAATGGTTGGTTTTTAAATCATCAGGAGATGATTGAGCCTGATATGTCTAGATCCCCCTCAAGCCTGGGAGTGGTGAGATTAAAAAAAAACCCAACTAAATCAAAGACGTGTGTATAACCTGTGGTTTTATAGGAAATTTTAATTGGGTCTAAACTGCTTCAAGAGAAGTTTCATTCAAGAAGCAGAACATACATTTTAGAAATAAACTGATTCCAGTTAACTGTCATTGCTTATCTCAAGGATTGTGGCAGGTAGCTTTGCAAGGATACTAGCTGATGCCACTAATGGGAAGCCCTGAATATGAGGGCTTCTATTTGAGTATTTTTTTTGGGGGGGGGGACTTTTATAAACAGCCCACCAGGCTAACTTTTGTTTAGTTTGACATCTTACATTATAGGCAAGAAATTAGCTTTTTAACTATATTTTGGGATTCTGGACCTCTAGTGCACAATTTTGCTTCATTCTTGGAACAAGTGGGAAGACACAAGTTAGTGAAAAGGAAAGCTGGGAACAGGGAAAAGTGATATAAAGAAAATACGGTAACTGAGAGAAAATTGCCTCTCTATAAGTGATGTTCAAATTGCACAATAACCAGCATTAGACCCCACGCCCTGAACAAAGTACCCTTTGATTGGCCTCATCCTATGTCAGTGCCCCTCCCACCTGCTTATCTACTCCACCAGCTGTGGGCATACCGGACAGCACTGGATAGGTCTGGGAAGCCATTTTCATTTTCCTGCAATGCTCCAGTGACTTTGAGATCTCCAAGGCATAATGTGAAAGTTGAATTGACAGGTGCCAATAAGCCCATGGCAATGGGACAAGGGGTGGCCACGTGTCCTCTTTTACAGAGGACCATCCTCCATTTGCAAGGCTGTCCCATTCAGTTCCAGTTTAAAGATAAAGAGCCATAAGAACTGCTGCCCATCATCAGTTAGCCACCTGGGCAGCAGACAGGCACACAGGTCAACTGGTCACAGTCTTCCCAACTATGGTAAGATGTACAGTATTTCTATTTAAATTATAATTATTATTCTAAATTTACATCTATACATATAAATTAGCATATGCAATTTTTATGCAAATTGGTGTCCTCTGTTTTGGTGGTGCATTTCTTCTTTTTTGGTGGGTGAAGCAAACCAGGGTAGGTTTAAATAACCTGGTAGGTCCTGCCAGGGCACTTGGACTCTGGGCCTCTGCCTGGCAATACCGGGTGCTGCCACCAGCTTTGTTGGACTGGATACAACAGTATGTAGCTTACCTGAGACCACAAAGATAAAGAGAGCCATCCCGCCTGGCGAGCTTTGTAAGGTCCCATGTTGGCTTGTCCTCAACCCCTCCTCACTCCTCCTCCTTTTAATCTTTGCAAAACATTACACGCCAGTCCAAAGTACAATTTGAACATGGAAAACTGCAATAGAAAGGCTTTCTGCAGGACCAAAGCCAATCTAGTATTTGGTTTAGATGTTCGCTCTTCCTTCCATGAAAGCAAACAAGGCTTTGATGCAAGATTATTGGGCATGTGGTTCCCATTGGCAACAGGAAAAACACTGGGCAGAAATGCCCAAGTCTTGCATTTCAGGTTAGATGTTATCTGTTGCTATTACTAAACAATTTCTAATTGTGTGTATTTCTAGAAAGGGAGGGATTAATAGACAAATTCAGTTCTGACTGGCAGAGACGGTGGCATAAGAAAAGGTTGTTTTTGTTCTTTGTTTCATTTCTGTCCAGAGTTTCTTCTGTGAAATCTGAGGCAGCCCAGCTCGCATTCAGGCCACAACCTGGGAACTTTAACTAAACAGAAAAAGGAATATTCCTAAGCCAAAATCACTATACCCATGGTGCCAATAGGGAGGTAGGGCTGAGAAAACAGTGACTTACCTAAGAAGTCACCTAGTGACTTGTGGCTGACTGAGGCAAGATGTGAATCAAGGATTATGTAGCTCCTACCTGTAGCCAAGGGTGGCCAGATGCAAAAGAGGACAGGCCTTCTGCACCTTTAATAGTTGTGTAGAAGAGGGAATTTCAGCAGGTGTTGCATGCTCAAGCTGTTGTTAAGGACACAGGAGCAGTGGCTAGTTTAAAAGCTAGCAACCCTAGCAGCAATATATTATCGGTTGGTCTCCTTAATAAAAAGATTGGAAACCACACACACAGTTTCTAAAGTTTCCACTGGCTTTAGAAGTAGCCATCAAAAATCTCTCCTTTGTCCCAGAATTGTTTCCATACTAAGCTGCAACAACAGGGAATCCAATTGCAGTTGTTGTTTTGCTTTTACCATAAAGCTTGAAATGGAAACTGTGGCCTTGATGGAAACAGTAAAATTCCAGTAAATGGTATTAGTCATCCTTTTGTGTGCCCCAGCATTGAGTTTCAAATAGCAAGCGATAACTGCCTGAGCTGCCAAGGGGAATTCAAAAACTTTCTTCAGAACAACATAGTCCTGCTGAGGATGAGTAACACTTGACATTTTCAAGTTTGGATTTTTTATTTTATTTTTGTAAATGTCTGCCTCCCAGGGGATAACGAGATTTCAAAATATTTGGTTCATTGTGGTGTGTCTCTTTGATGCCAGAGCCATAAAAGCCATCGGTGGAGCACACATTGTATAAAAACAATATATTTAACTCCTTGCAGCCTAGGCACATTCAAAGCATTTATTTAAACTGACAAAACAAATGGGGGGAGTTTAACTAGGAGGAAGACCATGGAAATTAATTTAACAAAATGGTGCCTTGGCACTGCACTGATGTATGTTCCTGTGTGCATTGGGTTGAGTGATGTGTTTCTTTCTTATCATGGATGTTTCCTTTGTGCTGCACAAGAGATGCCCCAATCAGGGTGTCCACTTTTGAACCGCCAAAAAAGAGAACACACCCCACCAAAAAACAGGACTGTGAGTTGCATCTAATGTGCATATGCTAATTTATATGTATAGATGCACACTGAGAAATATTTATTATAATTTAAATAGAAATACAGTACATCTCACCATAGGGCAGAAGTCTGTGACCAGGTGAGCTGTGCACCTGCCCGTTCAGTGTGCCATTCAGGTGCTATTTTATGATGAGCAACAGTTCTTGTGGTCCTTTCTCTTTAAACTGGAATTGAACAGGACAGCCTTGCAAACAGAGGACGGTCTTCTGGCAGCCCTTCAAATAGAGGAGTGCTCTCTGTAAGAAAGGACACATGGCCACCCTAGTCTTGATCCTGGAATCTGGGTTAGGATGTAGATTCAGCCAGCCACTTCTCTGTCTTTCCCCTGCTATCTCCTTCCCCATTCACTTTCCACCTAGCAATGTGTGGTTTATTTTTGTTTGATTGATTCCCCACCTTTCCACCAAACATAGCACTCAAAGTAGCTTACAAAAACAATTTAAAATAGATTAAAACAATAAAACACATTAAAATACAATACAAATATAACAATTACAGTCAGAATAAAAACAGCATCCAAACCCACAGACCCATTTACAGGCCAAAAGCCTTCTTGAATAAAGCAGTCTTTGCTTGCTGGTAGAAGGACAGCAGAGAGGGAGCGAAACTAGCCTCCCTTGGGAGGGATTTCCACACCCTGGGAGTGGCCGCTAAAAAGGCCCTCTCTCTCATCGCCACCAAACACGCCTCTGGTGGTGGCCATCTTGAAAGAACCGACTCTCCAGACAATCTTAAGAACTAGGCAGGCTCATATGGGAAAAGGCCGTCTTTCAGGTAGCCTGGTCTTAAGCCATATAGAACTTTATAGGTCATAACCAGCATTTTGAATTCTGCTAGGAAACAGACCAGAAGTCAGTGAAGCTGCTGTAACAAGGAGCTGTGTGCTCCCTGTAACCGACCCCGGTCAACAGTCTGACCACAGCATTCTGGACCAGCTGAAGTTTCTGAATAGTTTTCAAAAGCAGCTCCACAGAGAGCACATTACACAAATCCAAATGGTATGTAACTAACGTATGTGTGATCATGGCCAGAACAGACATCTCTAGGAATGGGCACAGTTGGCACACTAGGCTCAGCCATGGAAACACACTCCTGGCCACAACTAAGGCTTGGGCATCCAGGTTCAGGACCGAGTGCAAGAGTACACCCAAACTGCGAGCAGATGCACATTTATAGATGTCTTGCAGTGCTATAACAGTTGCCCAAGTGCAACATAGTGATAAGGTACGTAGTGGCAGTGCAAGGAGCTGATCATGTACAAAATTCAGGATCCTGAATTCAGGATTTAGGATCCTACCTTTAACCCACTCTATGTTGATTCAAAGGCTTTCCATGCTGTTTTCTCATTGGGAACAAATTAAGACACTTTAAAAGGTACATCTGGGGTTTGTTTTCAAAAGTGTATGTATCGGGCCAGTTCACATGATCAAACAACCCACTGTGGCTTATTGAAGCTGTGGTGCATGCGTGAGCGCAGCCATTTTGAATATTCAATGCCCTTGGTCTGTTGTTGGGTTTTGCGAGGGTTGTTCAACCCTCACATAATCCACCATCCCTGGGTTTGCACGACAGAACAAGCTGCAGCCAGGCATTGAATTTGCAAATCTCACCCAGCATGCACTGCAACCCATTGTGGCATAAACAACCCATGATGGCCTGCTTTGATCACACAAACCAGGTCCCCGTGTTATACTTGTGCTTCTTTGAGCAGTGAGACATTCCAGGGATAAAGTGCTTACCCAGGTTTGGTTTCCCTTGGAAGCAGATCACTGTGGAAGTTTGTTTGTTTATTTATTTATTTAATATCCTGCCTTTTTTCTTGCAAAGAACCCAATGCAGCTTATATAATTCTCCTCTCCATTTTATCCTCACAACAACCCTGTGAGGTAGGTTAGGCTGAGAATCAGTGACTGGCCCAAAGTCACCCAGTGAGCTTCATGGCCAAGTGGGGACTAGAACCCGGATCTCCCAAGTCCCAGTCCAACACTGTCACCACTATGCCACACTGGCTTACCGGTATGTTGTTTTGTAATATTTGAGTTGAGTTGCCCAGGTGGGGCATAGCTGGAGACACACAGCTTAAACACTCCAACAGACAGCCAAAGTCCACTACTCCCACATATCTCCAGAGAGGGACCAGCAAACACCCTCTCCCCAAATGCTGTTAGCTTGTACAGCCAAAAATGCAGCTCTCTGTTTCTCGCTTAGTCTCTGGTGCTTCCAGATGAGGCTTTTACGGCACCAACACCCTGTTCCATTCATGAAATTTTATTGGGGGGGGGGGTGTTATCCCAATGCCATCATCTTCCACTAATACCCCTCCAGTGTTCTCACTTTTTCTTACTGCAGAAAATCCATTCAGGAGGAAAAGACTGAATAGCTGCACAATGCCTTCAGGTTGGTGTTGCTAGGAGCCCTCTGTCTGGAAGAATCCAGACTGATTCCATCTGCTGTCTGTTGCTCTTTTTATACAGAGACACCTAGATTACAGCATCAGCAGCCATGAAGGGGAGGTTCCACTTCAGGTATTTCCTAACAATTAGTTCCTATGGAAACACATCACCTGTACTTTTCCTAAGAAAAGAAATGTGTCCGGCATAAGAAAATTAGAAGAGCTCTGCTGCATCAGATCAGGCCAAAGGCTTATTATCTAGTCCAGCATCCCGTTTCTTACAGTGGCCAACCCGGTGTCTATGGCAAGGAAGCACGATATGAAGGAAATAGCCCCGTCCTGCATTTGTTCCCCTGCAACCGGTATTGAGGCATCAGGTTTCTGAGGACCCTTGGGAAAGATACCCTCAGTGGGCTCCGCTCCCTCTGTGAACCTTCCTTCTCACTGCCATTGTCACCAGCTCCTGTTCCTCCTCCTCCTCCTCCTCCTCCTCCTCCTCCTCCTCCTCATTGCTGCCACCTTCTTGCTTGGCAGGCAGAGAGACAGCGAGCGAGCAGGCGGTGGCATCTCCTGCTCCTCCTCCTCCTCACCACCGCTGTTGCCTGGGCCAGAGCGAGAGGCAGGTGAACAAGTAGATTGCAGCGGTGAAGAGGAAGAGCAACTCCAGGGGGGCTCTTGTCAGCAAGCCCCTGGGATGTGGGCCCTTGGGAAGTGCCCAGCCATGCCTACCCTTGACACTGGCCCTGAGAGGCATGCTGCCTCTAATCCCGGAGGTACGATATAGCAGATGTCAGACTTGCAGGATTTATTTGGTTTTTTTTAAAAAAAAACTAGAATCCCAAGGTCCAGCAACCAAAAGCCTGGGGCAAAGGCAAGACCACACACACACACACACACACACACACACACACACACTTGGATTAATGAATACTGAGGCTAGGAATTTGTTTTAAGTACCAGAACTGAATGGAACTTACAGTCCTTCCACAGAAATGTCTACTCTTAGTTACCCCCAAGGGTTCTTAATTTCAGCAATATAATTTAGGACTGGTTGGGGGAGGAAGAAACATTTTGTTGCTGCTATTCTTAAATAATTGGAAGTCAGAGAAATCCTTGCCAATATGCTGCAAATCACCCAAAAAATCCAGATCTAGCTTCTACCCACCCATAGTATGTAGCTACCATAACTAGTAGCCATTGATATAGTACATGGCAAAAGCCATTTGTGGAGAGAGAGTCTGACGGAACACACACTTTGCCCCACAGCCCACCTGCATAATCCCTGCCCAGGGCAGGAGATCTCAGTCCCAGACACACATTTGTGTCTAAATAGTCTTCCCCAAGCACCCTCAATGGGTTGCCAGGTCCGGTCCGGGACACACATTTACATTCAATGGTTTTCCAGTTCATCCTTTCAGCAGAGGGAGGGGTCGGGGGAGCAAGAGGGGGGGTGAGCGAGCGGGTAAAAGAAGCAGCCAAGGCTTCTAGGAGTCGTTGAGAGCAAAGTGCCACGGAGCACGGAACAGGACTCCGGCTCAGCCCAGTCCGGACACTCAACCCCCAAGCAGAGCGCCTGGGTACATTGCTGTAAGTTCGTTCAGTTTCTAGTTTTAGACTAGGTTAGAAACTCCGGTGTTAGCTAGACTAGCGCAGAATCTTTGTTGTTTTGTAGTTCTGACTGTGTGTAATAAGACACTTCCTTTTTTGCTACTTTCACTTTCAATTTGTATTGTTTACTATCAAATAAAAGTACTTTCACTTTTGCCTAGAAAGTTTAAAAAAAATAAAAAAATATATATTTTTAAATGAACACACATACAGAAAAAAAAAACCTAAGCCTACAAATCATAAACTCCAAGTGCACCCATCACCCCGGGGCCAAAACAAGTTCTATCCACATAATCCATTATTAATCTATATTCCAAAAATACATCATATCATGACATGGCTGTGGCGGAGTGACAGGCAGAAGCCCAGGGAGGGGCCAACCTGAACATTCCAGAGGCTCTGATTGGTTGAAGGAGAGCATAGAACCCCAGGGAGTTGACAGTTAAAGGGAATTGGTTGTCAGTTGGGGAAGAGAGTGGGTTGGAGTGGAAGGTTAGTAGAGTAGGTAGGGAAAGGTGGTACTGAAGAGAAGAGTTCAGACAAGAAATCTAGTACTAAGTTGTGAGAAAGCAAACGTGGAGGTGTTAGTATAGAACCCTTCACAGGAATCTCCACTTAGGGAGTGAAGGACCTTCTGTCTGAGGAAGAAGGAGAAACTCTGAGTCTGGACTAGTGTGAGGGACAGTTAAGTTCCCTGGTCTGATACTGTAACTTTCAAGTAACCAAGCCAAATTGATACAAAGAGCACTGTATAACATCTGCCTGCCTTTAACCTGAATCTAAGCAAAGAACAAGTTTGAATGTAACTGCTGAAAATTCCAAGTTATCTGTTCCTGAGTTTAGTATCAGTTTAGAGACTTTGTTAGAACAATAAATCAGCCTTTTTATTCAAAGTTCTAATTCTCCAGAGTCTGACTGGTGACAGGAAAGTAAGAAGTGAATTAACGAAGGGGCACCCTGCTTCAAGTAATCAAATAAAACAAACTGCTCTTAAGACAAACAAACGTGGGTGAACAGCTACACATAAGACCTAAGACATATAAACGGCTAACGCAACTTAAGAAGACAGTTTAAAGACTAAAGTGACCAATACAAGAGGGCACTTGGTGAGAGCGAAGTACACATTGAGGGTGTGGGCTTTGGAGCGAGGGGTCCCATCCGCTACAATGGCTTACTCCCTTTTCCCTTTACTAAAACATAATCTAAGAATGTTCCCCATATATCCTTAAAATTATTTTTCTTTAATTGTCCCTTTTTACATTTAATACTACATGTTAGTTTATCATTTAAAACAATATCCCACACCTCTTTATACCAATCTATAATTGAATACTGGTGTTGAACTTTGCATTTCCTTGCTATCAGCAATCTCCCTGCCATTAATAAACTTACAATTAATTCCTTTTTCTCTTGTGGGCACAGAAGTTTCTCCGTTATTGATAACAATGCTAATTTTGGACAGACCTCCAAATTAATGCCAATAATTTCTGAAATTTCTACAAAAATTTTATTCCAAAAATCCATACACTTTTACAACTCCACCACATATGAGCATAAGTACCAAGTTCTTGACATCCTCTCCAACACAATGGAGCACAATTACTATCTGTTTTATTTAATCTTACTGGAGTCAGATACCATCTCCAAATAGTTTTTAAAAAATTCTCTTTTATCCTTACTGACATATTTCTTAATATACGTCTGCCCCAAATATTTTTCCACCCCGCATTCGATATCTCCTCCTCAAATTCCATTTCCCATATCCCAGATCCCAGAAATAAGTTTTGCTTTGACTTAGTGCTAGATTCCAGTGTTTATTACCGATCTACCGTAAATCGAGAATTGCAGGCAGAGCGCCGCTCTGAGCTGTCAAAATAGCCGTGGAAGCTCGTGCTCTGCAAGAACGGACCAGAACAGAGGCAGTCCTTCACACTATTAAACAGCATTTGCTGTCATTCTGACCTTGTTAACCCTCCCCAAATCTTACAACAGTATTTTCACATATACCTAGGCTTCAATTCCCATCCCACTGTGTAAAAATCAGCCAACAGTTTTCTGACACTTGCACTTTTTTTACATTCGCCTGTTGCAAACATTATGACTTTTACTGAGAAAGTCATAATCTCCCAGCATGTATCTATAAAAGATCACATCTGAAAGGTTGCTGGCATCCACATGAATCTTTGGATAATGGCATCATCTAAACTAAATAAGGTCAATGTGATGAGCAACAGATGCTATGATTTTACCTTGAAATAATTTCCTTTTTAACATTTAAAGCATATCCCCACACCCAAGTGTGTTTTGGGAATTCTGCTGCATCATAGGAAAAAATAGTACACGCCCTCAGGCTGAAAACCTCAAAACATAAATAGAGGTGATTTTAAGTGGAGATCTGGCCCAAAAGTGCAAAGTGGCGTGAATCGTCTCCGTACTTCTCGATTGAGGCAACAAATTAAAGATTATTTTTCTGCTAGCAAGGGTCAATTTGTATGATCTTTGAGAGGATCATTGCAATCTAAGTTAGTCAAAGGGGGGGTTGGTCAACTGGCTTTGAATCACAGCACACGCAGGCTGTAGAACAAGGGTGGGGAACCTTTTTGCCCCCCCAAGGGCCACATGTGGTGCGGTGGAGGTTTTGAGGTTGCACGTACACATGAATGCACACTCCTCCCCTTGCCCTGCCAGTCTTTACTATGCACATCATTTCCCCCACATACAGTCACATACACACAAAAATGCACAGACACACTTCCATGCACACATGGTCAGACACACAAAAACACAGGCACCAGCACACACACCACACATCTCAGTGTGCAGGGATGGGGGGGTGTTTCAGTCTCTTCTCCCCATGGGCAGAGGTCCTTTCAAAAGGAAGGATATCCTGCATTTCAAAGGTTCTCTCTGCTATGATGGAGAAGGGTAGTCCCCTTTCCACTCCACCTGGGAGAGAAAAGCCCTTTGGAAGGAAGCTGAGATCACACCAGTAACAGCCAGCATGATCCTGGCTTTTAAAGGCTCTCCCTCCTGGAGTTAAGAAGGGTCTACTCTTCAAGAACAGTGGAGGCAAATAGTGTGTGAGTGTGAGAGTGAGAGAGAGACTTGGATCTAGGGGAAACCTATTTGCATGGCTGATTGACACAGGCAAATTGAAACTGACATAACTTAAAGAAATCAGCACATTTGGGGGAGGGTGGAGTCTTTTTATGAACTGACCATCAGTGCCCCCAAGAGAAGCAGTTATATTTATTTATATTTAACTGCAAAATACCAGCTATTTAATTTTTAATCCACTGAATACAAAATACTCAACACCACAAAACAGCTGTTGGCACTCACACAACCTGATCCTTTACATGCTTATGTGGAAATACTCAAGTTGATTCAATGGTACATACTTCCAAGTAACCATGCATAGGATTGCAACCTTAACTCATCTCAGAACAGGTAACAAAACAAAACAAAAAAACCTCTGAAATTCCAACAATAGTACAGTCAGTAGCTCACAGAGTTTTGTTTCATGTTAACAGTTACGTTGTTCTCTTTGGTTCATTCTGCTATATTAGATCAGCCCTGTGAACACAACCCAGTCCTATGCATGTTTGTTTGGAAGTAAAAACAACAAAGAGTCTTGTATTCTCCCCTACGAGCCTGCCTGCATTTTGAGATCCTCAGGAGAGGCCCTTCTCTTGGTTCCGCCATCATCACAGCACGCCTGGTGGGAACACCGGAGAGGGCCTTCTTGGTGGCTGCCCCGGGGCTCTGGAATTCCCTCCCCAGGGAGGCTAGAGTGGCGCCCTCCCTGGTAAGCTTCTGCAGGCAGGCAAAGACCTTCCTGTTTTGGAAGGCATTTGGGACTAGCCTGTGATGTGATGGAATGCTGTTTTTGTACTGTTTTTATCTATCTATCATATATATACAAAATACAAGGGGGACAAGGGGAGGTTAGGGGATGTTGACCTGGTGCTGAATGGGGTACATCTACCCCTGAAGGACCAGGTCCGCAGCTTGGGGGTCATTCTAGACTCCCAGCTGTCCATGGAGGCTCAGGTGGCAGCTGTGAGCCGGGCGGCGCTGTATCAACTCCATCTGATACGGCAGCTGCGCCCCTACCTTCCTAATCACCTGCTCCCATCAGTGGTTCATGCCTTGGTCTCCTCTCGCCTAGACTACTGTAATGCGCTCTACGTGGGGTTACCCTTGAAGACGGTTCGGAAGCTACAGCTGGTACAGAACGCGGCGGCTCGCCTGATTAAGGGCAGCCGCCAGCATGATCACATCACGCCAGTGCTTAATGAGTTGCACTGGCTACCAGTTGCTTGCCGAGCCGAATTCAAGGTGTTGGTTTTGACCTTTAAAACCCTACATGGCTCCGGCCCAGTTTATCTCAAGGAGCGCCTCCAGCAACATCAAGTAGGCCGCTCAACAAGGTCTGCCACGGATGGCCTTCTCCTTATCCCATCAGCCAGAGCAGCCAGAGCAGCCAGAGCAGCCAGAGCAGCCAGAGCAGCCAGAGCCAGAGCAGCCAGGCTGGTGGGGACTAGGAAGAGGGCCTTCTCTGTGGCGACCCCCACATTATGGAACTCCCTCCCTAGTGACCTTCGCCATGCCCCCTCCGTGATGAGCTTCCGTCATGCATTAAAAACATGGCTGTTCAGGCGGGAATATGGGGTGGGTTAGGTTTTTTAAAGAATTTTTTATATTGTTTTAATTATTATATTTTACTGTTTTATTGTATTTTAATTGTACATTGCCCAGGGTGGCCGGCCAGATGGGCGATTAATAAATATTTTATATATATATATATATATATATATATATATATATATATATATAATATTTTAATATTATTATTTAATTCTATTTTTAATTTTTAATTTTTTTATTGTTGTTTTAATTGTATTAGTTTTAAAGGCTGTAAGCCACCTTGGGTCCCAGTGTTGGGAGAAAGGTGGGATGATGATGATGATGATGATGATGATGATGATGATGATGATGATGATGATAGCACCTTCATCTCAACAGGGTGAAAGGTCACCATGAAATAGTAGTACACAATTAGATAGCTGGTAATGCAAACCAAGAGTTGCATGCAAGTGTAGTCACGGTTCATCAATCCATGGTATGAAGAGGGAATCCTTACATAGCTTGCAGTGTAGCCAAATTGCACAATTTTGTCACTGAACATCAAGTCCTTTCAGATGCAGCTTCGAGACCCTTGCATTTAATGGAACATGGCACTGGAGGTTGCATTAAATTCTGAAATGACAAGCTGGACAGCAAAAGAAAAAAAAAACCTGACCCAGTCAAGAAAGAGAAGTAGGCCACTTTCATTTCATATATTTCATCACTCAATGAGCCTGCTAGAAAACTTCAAGGACAACAGATATGAAGAACGTCTCAAATGCTCAGGAAATAATTGACGTTGCAATAACTGACACTGCAACATCGCAAGGCGAATCACTTGCAGACATTCTGAAGTCTGATCTAATGCCAACCAATTCTTTATTTGACTGTGGTGGCTTCACAACAACTATCTAAATATGTTTTGTTATCAAAACTGGAGAAAACACTGGAGATCCTGGACTACTCATTCACAAGCACATCCCCATTTCCAGCATGCATTACTGTTGATTTTATGACAATGTACAAATCTGCTGGAAGAAACCTTTCAGCTACTTGACCCAAGCATTCCTGGATGGTATGAATCTGATGGCCTACTATTGCTGACCCCCAAAAAATACAGCTTCCCACTGAACTTCTTGTAGCTTGTGGCTGTCTAAAACAATGCACAAAGGATGCACCTGTCATATAATGGATGTCTGTCAGAAGTTCCTACTGGCATTAACGAATGCCTGATAACTCTTCGATTAAAGCTCGCCAATAACCAACAGGTAACTATTTTGAGCGCTTATGCACCAACATTAGATGCTGATGATGACATCAAGGAAAGTTTTTACAGCCAGTTGGACACTCTCCTGTCAGAGATACCTAAGAAGGATAAAATTATCCTCCTGGGCGATTTTAACGCAAGAGTCGGGCGTGACTTTGATTTATGGCCAGAAACTATTGGAAAAGATGGAGTTGGTAACAGCAACCCGAACGGACTCTTACTTTTGTCTATATGTGCAGAGCATAATCTCACTATCACAAACACGCTCTTTCGACAAAAGAATAAGTTTAAAACATCATGGCAGCACCCACGGTCAAAGCACTGGCATCTTCTGGATTATGTAATTGTCCGTGTTAGAGATCGCCGCGATGTACTTCTTACTAGGGCCATGGTGAGTGCCGACGACTGCTGGACAGACCACCGACTAATCCGGTCCACAATGGTTATCAACATTGCTCCCCAACGTAGGCTTCAAGGAAGGAAACCAAGGCGTAAAATGAACATCCAAGTCCTTCAAGACCCTATTAAGCAAACTCGTCTTCAATCACTTCTTAAGGAACATCTACCTACGGAACCTCCTGACAACATTGAGGACCATTGGTCTAAGCTGAAAACCTCCATTACTGCAGCTTGTGAACAAACTATTGGATATGAAACTAAGAAACATCAGGATTGGTTTGATGAAAATGACAATGAGATTAAATATATAATTGACCAAAAAAGGAAAGCCTTCCAAATATGGCAAAATGATATTAACTGCGCTGCCAAGAAAAAAACCTACGCTAGCGCAAAGGCTGAGGTCCAAAGAAGAACAAGAGAACTTGAGAACGCTTGGTGGAAAAAGAAAGCTGAAGAAATTCAACAACTTGCAGAATCTCATGATGCACGGGGCTTTTTTAAGGCCACAAGGGCCATTTATGGACCAAAAACCTATGGTACAAACCCTTTACAATCAAAAGATGGCACCAAACTCTTAAAAGACAAAGAGTCTATTGCACTGCGTTGGAAAGAGCATTATTATGACCTTTTAAATCGTAAATCTAAGGTGGATAATGAGATTTTTTCGCAAATCCCGCAAAAACAAATTAAAGAGGAACTTGCAATACTCCCCACTTTGGATGAAGTAAAAAAAGCCATTAATCAAATGAAAAACAACAAAGCTAGTGGACCAGATGGGATTCCTGCTGAAATCTTTAAAGAAGGGGGCCCCGAACTTGTACAACATCTTCATAAACTCATCGAAAAAATCTGGATAAGAGAAGAGATCCCAGAAGACTTCAGGGATGCCATAATTATCACCCTCTTTAAGAAGGGTGATAGAACAGACTGTGGAAACTATCGGGGCATTTCTCTCTTAGCAACCGCAGGTAAAATATTTGCTAGGATTCTCGCAAACCGTCTTCTATCTATTTCAGAAGAGATCCTCCCTGAAACTCAATATGGTTTCCGCCCCTCTAGAGGGACAGTAGACATGATTTTTACTGCACGTCAGCTCCAAGAAAAATGCCGGGAGCAAAATCAACCCCTTTATATGGCATTTATCGATTTGGCTAAGGCCTTTGATACTGTAGACCGTACAGCTCTCTGGACTATCCTTATGAAAATTGGATGCCCCAATAAATGTGTGAATATCTTGCGACTTCTCCATGACAACATGACGGCAACGGTTTTGGACAACAACGGCTCTCATGGTGCTCCATTTAAAGTGGGATCAGGTGTTAAACAGGGATGTGTTATCGCCCCAACATTATTTGCCATTTTCATCGCCATGGTTTTACATCTTGTCAAGGGGAAACTTCCCACCGGGGTGGGAAATATATCGAACAGATGGAAAGCTTTTTAATCTCAGCAGGCTGAAAGCAAAAAGTAAGGTAATTACAACCTCCGTTGTGGAACTTCAGTATGCTGATGATAATGTGGTTTCCGCACATTCAGAGGATGATCTCCAAACTATCCTAAACGCTTTTGCAGAAGCATACGAAAAACTTGGTCTCTCACTTAACATCAAAAAAACCAAAGTGCTTCATCAGCAAGTGCAAGCCAATCCTTTGGTGATGCCATCTATCCAGCTTGGCGGAACAATACTGGAAAATGTCGATCATTTTCTCTATCTTGGCAGCTATCTTTCTGTTACAGCTAACATCGACAGTGAAATCCAGCATCGTCTGAGCTCCGCAAGTGCCGCATTTTCTCGACTGAAACATAGAGTGTTCGAGGGTCGGGATATCTGTAAGAAGACCAAAACACTGGTTTATGAAGCCATTGTATTACCAACTTTATTGTATGCCTGCGAAACATGGACTATCTATAAACGTCACTTCCACCTCCTTGAAAGGTTTCATCAACGTTGCCTCCGGAAAATCCTGCAAATCACTTGGGAAGATAGGCGAACAAATGTCAGTGTACTGGAAGAAGCAAAGACTACTAGCATTGAAAAAATGATCCTTCAACGCCAACTTCAGTGGACCGGTCATGTTGTTCGAATGCCTGACTGCCGTCTCCCAAAGCAGTTACTTTACTCCCAACTCAAGGATGGAAAGCGGAATATCGGTGGTCAATATAAGAGGTTTAAAGATGTTCATAAGGCTAATCTAAAAAAATGCAATATAAACATCGAAAACTGGGAAGCTCTGGCCCATGAACGATCTAAATGGAGGTTGGCCTTTCACAAAGGTTCCATGGACTTTGAAGAAGCCCGAGTGCAAGGTGAAAGGGAGAAACGTGCTAAGCGAAAAGCACGTCAAATGAATCCTTTACAGGACCATCTTCTATCTGGTAACCTGTGTCCTCACTGTGGGAAGCTGTGTGGATCTAGAATTGGCCTCCACAGTCACTTACGGACCCATCGCTAGAGTCTACACAATCTTCTTTAGAATTTCCTCCTTTTATCCCGGAAGACAATCTTACTCGGTCACGAGTGATCGCCTGATGATGATGTCTGTTACAGTGTATTTTGCAAATGTGACAATTGCAAACAGCTTTCACTGCAATCCATGTATGTCCATCCATTTACATCAGAGGTGGACCACTTGTGATCCTCCAGATATTTTGACCTACTACAACTCCCATCATGCCTTACCACTGGCTATGCCAGCTTGGGCTGGTGGGAGATGTGGGCCAAAACATCTGGAGGGACATAAGTGGCCCAGCCCTGATTTACACACTCATTGTTTTTAATCTTGTTTCAGTACTAACAATGTACTCTGCCTGAACACTGGACTGTTTTGTTTATTTTACTTTGGTTAATTAGCAATTTTCAATTACATTTCTTCTAACTTTAAGTTATATATTTTTAAAAAACACATTTATTTTGGTACCTTGCTGTATAACTTCTAAAGGTTCAATCATACATCTTCAGGAGTGCCCCCACTGGCTTTGTTACACTGAATAGATTATAGTTTGACATACATTTTATGGATGCAGGTGCCAATAGTGCCATGGTCCTGTCATGCTCCATCAAGAATCTGTCATCTATCCTGGGTGATGGCTCAGGCAAGGAGGCTCAGTGTGGTCAAGATGGCTGGGTTACATCTGGAACTTTGGTTAGGTTTCAGGACCTTGGTGAGCAATTGTGGAGCTACAGAACTAGCCAGTTACTCCAGCAGAGTCTGGGAGCAACTGGCAGGCTTTTATAGTCAGGCCAGAAGAGTCTCTCTGGAAACTCCACCCCTTCAGGTGCTGCATTACTGGCTGTTAAAGGGCCAGCAGCCTTTTCCTGCAGGCATTGGCTTCTCCTAGGGCACTGATGGCGAACCTATGGCACGGGTGCCACAGCTGGCACGCAGGGACCTCTCTGTGGGCACTCGAGCCATTGGTCACCAGATCGCGAAAAGACCGTCTCCTTCTGCAAAACACTAATGATCTTGTTCTTTCTCACAGTGTGGAACAGAATGATTTTATTCTAGAATTCCTGTTACAGAATTCTTTTCTACATTGTTATCACATTTAAAAGATTTTGAAGAATGATGCACAGAGCATGGCTTGGATGTAAAGCCCTAACAGTTGACCCAAGTGCTGCATGTGTTGCTCTCAAACTAACGGAGTATGAGCCAAGGTTTGACAAATTATCAGCATGCATGCAATAGCAAAAATCACATTAATTGTGCAAAGACATGCCCAATGCAAACTTTTACCTAATGCAGTGTTTGCAGTCCAAGACATAAAGTGTTTAAAATGTGTTAAGAACATTTAGTTTTCTTGTTTATCTTGTTCATCCTAGTACAGGTTGACTTTTACTTTTACTAATCCGACACCTGTAGAAGCAGGGAAAGGACCCGGGGTAAAGCTTGCCCCATACAATTTCAGTCTGGCATATAATCATATTACAAGTTGAGAATCCCTTATCCAAAAATACATGTGCCTAATTATTTTAAAAGTTTGTATAAATTCCCTTCAGGCTATGTGTACAATGTAGTACTATAATAATTTTTTGAGTTGATTTTTTTTCAACAAAAAACTGTTTGTATCATTGAAAGCTCTGTTATTGTGGTTTTCTTTAAAGACAAAAGATGTTAATTAGTTTGGACAACTGTATGAGTTGTTTTTCTAAAACTAAAACCTTGGTATCCAGGTTTAATTGCAGTGTTGGCACTTTGAAATAAATAAGTTGGTTTTGTGTTGCAGTTTGGGCACTTGGGCTCAAAAAGGTTCGCCATCACTGTCCTAGGGAATGAAGGTTGGGGACTGTTCCCCAGAATCTCCCTGTTCACTAGAGGAGTCCAAAGTCCACTCTTCAGAGTCAGAAGGTAGTGGCACCTCCTGGGGGTTGCATGGACAAGATATGGCATCTGAGGCAGTGGGCCCCACTTCAGAAGGACCAGGAACTGGTTCTGATGCCTCCCCAGAGACACTGTCACTGGAGGCTTCAGTTTCTGAGGGCTGCCAGTTCTGGGCCATGACAGGTCCATGCAACAGTGGATGCAGGAGGATGGACGATGGCTGTTTTGGAAAATATGCCAACCTGCTCATGATGTCTACCTTTTCCCTCCCATTCCATTCCAAATGATGTCTCCTATGTCATCCAAGTGGCAATTTCCATCAGTATTAATTTCCTACGGGTGTCTGTGTTACAGGGACAGGACTATAGTATATATAGGCATTTGCAAGTAAGTCCAAGCAAGTCACAAACTTGCTGATTTGTTTGAGCTTCACTAGGTGGCAGCATAAGCCCAAAATCTGGGACATTTAATTAGCACACTTTTTCGGCAATTGATATTAAATTGAAAGCACCTAAGTTCAGCCCTACCGGACCCAGTACATGTCTACTCCATTCAGCTGGACTTGCTGGAGACTGTATTAGTTAGATCCTCCATTTTTTTTAAAAAAAATAATATATTTCTAGGCCTCCTTTCAGGACAAGAGGCAGCCCAAGACAATTTACACATTATAGTTCCATACAGTAAAAATAGCAAAAATTAATTAAAATTAACAAACATCAGCAATCAAACATCTAGCCTAGATAGCAATTAAAAAAATAATAATAATTGCAGCTAAAACCTTAGAACAGTCCAATAAAACATAATCAGGAAAAGGCCAGAGAAAACAAGTTAGTCTCCAGGGCCTTCCTAAAAGCCTACAATGATGGGTCCTGATGGCCTCCCTGATGATAAACCATTCCAGAGGTGTGGGACCACTGTGGAAAAGTACCACTCTTGTGTTCTTCCCCACTTAACTGCCCTCAAAGGTGGGCAAGGCAACTACAGCCAACCATTCATTAAGGATGAAAAAGAAGAAGAAATATTCTGGATGAGAATACATCTTATTACTGTTCTGATAAGTAACTGCCTTAAATCACTGCCAGCTTCCCAGTGCCACCTCTGTGAGGAAGGAACACTATTTATTTATTTATTTATTTCATTTTCATACCGCCCAATAACTGAAGCTCTCTGGGCGGTTTACAACAATTAACAAGACAGTCCCTGCTCGCAGGCTTACAATCTAAAAAGACACGACACACAGGGAAAAAGGAATGGGGAAGGTAGAAGGGGAGAGGGAATTAATTCTTCTGGCAGGGCTGGTGGAATGGCCCTGCGCTCCCTCTCTTCTCCCTCCTCTCAGCCCGCTGGAATGGGTGGTGGTGGTGGTGGTGGCAGTTGAGGGAGGAGATGCAATTTGCCATTTATCCACTTGGCCAAGGACACATTGTTATTCATCTAGGTGAATATCATTTGTGCCTTCCACTGGAGGCCAGGAGAGTCTGGTCCATACACATCTGCAGTGTGTGTGCACATGCATGTATGCACATACATTCTGTTATGTAATTGTGTGTGTGTGTGTGTGTGTATTTCTTCACTTGCTGACAGAGAGTTTCCAGGCACATTAAGCTATGCTATATGGGCGAGTCCTATAGCAGATAATCAGCAAGATATAAATCATCTTGGATTGTGTGGAGCACAACCTGGTATATGTTCACAAACATCATATAATCCATTATCTCTAAATGGAAACATGTCCAGAACAGAAACTGAGTTCTCAATTATCTTTTAAACACACACATTTGAAACATTTATATTGAAAAATGTGTAGTGTTTTTTGGAGAGGAAATATTAAAATCCACCAGCATAAAAAACTAAAAATAACCTCCACCTCCACACAGAGACAGATGAAGCCAAGGGTGTAGAAATGTATCTACCAGACACACAGAGAGGCTCCCATGGCCCTGAATCACTTTCTGGGGAAAGCCTACCCCCAAATGTTGCATTGCTTACTTTCATGGCAAGCAGCAACCATTTGGAGGGGAAAGAAATTAATTCACCTTTTACAAATTGTGATTCTTAGGAAGTAAGCAGGTTGTTGCTAACACAGGTCTCACAGACCAATTTACATCACCAACATTTTTCTTTAGTTTTCAAGCCAGGCATTATTTTTCAAGTGCATATTTTTAGGACCAGACTAAGGCATAGTTTTCACAAGGAAGTCTGGTCCTAAAAATATGCATTTGAAAAATAATGCCTGGCTTGAAAATTAAAGAAAATGTGAATGAAAATCTTGATTTTTCAGAGATCAGGGCTGTGATTTATTTAAACATAGTGGCAAGAAACTGCAATCAGACCCAGAAAAGGGGTGATGCTAAGCCTGGTTACCTTCAGCACTCTCTAGTCCAACCTGGTGGCGCCCAGATATGTTGGATCCCAACTCCCAACATTCCCAGCCAGCATGGCCATTGGCCATGCTGGCTAGGAATGATGGGGGTTGGAATCCAACACATCTGGGGGCGCCACAAGGTTGGGGAAGGCTGCTGTAGTCTGTCTGATTGAAGACTTACCGTACTCCTGCAGCACAGGCTACAGCAGATAACAAAAACCTTTCTTTTCCCTTTATGGACACAGGGTGGCGCTAGAGTGTTTGTTCCTCTTTGATTCTTTATTCGTATATAGAAGTTATTAGCCCATTGCTTTCAAAGATGAGAATAGAGGAGTAAACACCGAGATCATTATGATGAGAATACTCTAAAGGTACAATTAAGTGAGAAAGCAGCAGAATCCAGTAATAAAACTGCTCCTGGGAGAGAGATAGAAAAGTACTGCAAGTATGCCTTTCCCTCAGACTTTAAATTGGTTGCTGGTGGTTTTCTATGTTAAACAATTGAAATGTGCTCTCAACAATAGAGGCCCCTTCTTTCCTAGTATGCTTCGTTTCTTTTACCCGCAGGGAAATGTAGAATTCAACTCTTTTTACCGAAATGACTTTCCCTGCAGAATCCTGTTCTATGCTTCACACACACATGTATGCCTTGCTATTTACTTTAATAGATGCTTTTTTCAAAACACTTCCAAAAGGTTTCTACCTAGGGCATATCTAGGCAACCAGGGAGAGGACCTTTTTGGTGGTGGCCCCCGACTGTTGAATGGTCTCCCCAGTGAGGTCTGCCTGGTGCTAACATTGTCATCTTTTCAGCATCAGGTTAAGACATTCCTCTACTCTCAGGCATTTGATGCCATATGATGGGCTTCCTAATTTTTTATCGGGCTCTGGTATTTGTGGTTAATATTTTTTTTGCTGTTTAAAATTGTTTGTATGTTTTCATTTTTCTTGTAAGATGCCTTGAGTGTTTTCTGAGAAAGGTGTCTGAGAAATAATAATAATAAAACAAATAAATAAATAAAATAAAATAATAATAATAATATACAATAATAATAATAGTAACAATAATGTGTTGTTGTTATTAATTTAATTTTATAGCCAATGTCTTTATGTATAAATTATGTATTTTTTAAATTATGTTCTGCATTGCCCTGAGCTCCCTTGGGAAGAAGTGCAGTATATAACAGCATCATCATCATCTGCACCAGGAATGGGCAACTGCAGGAGGTCTGGGAGCCATTTTCACACACACACACCAAAACCACCACCCCCATGAGCTGCACTGTTAAAATAATAGTGCTGCTCAGCAGCACTAAAAGGCTTAGATTTAGCTTGTTTGCAGGTTAAATTTGACCCTTTTAGCATCCCGTAGTCGCTACAGAGCACTTTTTTGTTTGCAATGTGTTATAATTCGGGGGTGCCACAGGGGCCGCAGTGAGGGAGGGGCAGCAGGTTGCCCACCCCTGATCTACACAGTGAACGTAAGCAGATGTGATCCTCATGGCTCCCCCACAAGGAGCTCTCTGAGAACTATAGCTCTATGAACAGGGTTAGGAATCCATAGCAGCAAGTAATTAGCGTGATCCTTTCCTAAAATGTCCACAGTTCCTTTGGGGAAACTAGGACTGTTAACTTTTTGCCTCATGACAGTGTAAACACTCCAAAGCACTGAACAAGGCCACAGGCATGGCTCCTGCTTCCGCCAGTCCAGTTGCCTGCACTCCTCCTCTGCTGTGGGACATAGCAGTGAAAAGGCGTTCAGTATCATCATGTTCAGCCACCACCTGCAGCAGCCTGCCCGGAAATGCCCTTCCCAAATTAATGTTTCCATGATCACTGCTGAGTAGGGCTGCCTTGAACATGTAAGGGGCATCTTGGTCAATGGCTAAAGAACTGAAGGACTGCTGCTGTCTCAGCTAACTGATGCTGCGATGTCATGGCCCGTTGCTCACAACCTGAGCATTGTTTCAGCTCAACCTCGGTGCGGCTTCTCACTTACCTTCTCATGTAGTAGAGGCAGCTGTCATTTGACAACATAAAACCTCACTTCAAAAGAGTCGCTCGACCCCTTAGCAGGTGCTCTCCAGGGTAAGGTGCAACCAGCACAGTCAGCTGCCAGGAATTCATATCTGGAGCTGCTGCTCTTCCCGTTAGATGGTGTATTGGAAGATCAAAGCAAAGATTTCAGGTCACACAGCTCAGTCTGTTCTGTCTCATAATTGGATTATTACCGTATTTGTGTCACACCCATGAAATGGAAACCTAAGTAACTCACACACACACACACACACACACACACACACACACGCAGTGCATATGGAACAAACTTGACAAAGAATCACCATGAATGGAGCTTTGGAAGTGTTTTATGGAGTGTGGAGAAGAAGACATTTAGGGCACAATCCTATGCAGGTTTAGACAGAAAAAGGTCCTACAACTCCCAGCATTCCCCAGCTAGCAGAATGCTGTGAGTTGTAGGACTTTTTTCGGTCTAAACATGCATAGGATTGCGCCTTTAGATAGAAAACCTCACATATAAATGAATATTTCTTATCCTCCCCCCCCCCCTTTAAGGAGCTTTATAGGTAATTGATCTGCATTCATGCGTTCTCCTGAATCGGATAAAATGAGAGCAGGACAACAACAACAACAACAACGAGTTAATAATGCATTAAACATTTCTATTGTACCACTTGCATTGCTACTGTTAACTGTATCATCTCCGTAAAAACACAAATAATTATAGTTTTCACTTCAGAGATAGAGAACAGGGGCTGACAGAAAGTTGGCCAAGGTAATCCAGTTGGTTCATGACTAAGAAATTATTTGAAGCCAGGTCTTTCTGGTCCAAATCTCTATCCACTGCACCTATTGCTTCATATCGGAGGTTAGAAGCACTAGCAGATACTATATCTACTAGCCTCCGCTAATTAATACCAGTGGCATAATTATTACACTTGTTCATGCTTCCCTTACCAGCAGCTTTGGAGTTGCCAGAAAACAGCATGTGACTGAAAAGGAGCAGCATCAGCCCAGAGCTCTAATAACAGAAGATATTTTTTTCTGGAAAATGTGTAACTTTCTTTTCTACACCCCACCCCCTCCAAAGAAGAATTTTTGCAAAATATCTCTGCCATTCCCCATACATAAAAATCCCCAGAACAATGCTAGGTAATTCTAGGGCATTGTGGGGGATGCAAAATGGAGGCCAGCCAGGCTGCCAACATAGCAGCTGCAGGAGGGGAAAATAACCCTCCTAGGAAAAAAGAACCCAATGTCACTGCTGCTAATGGGCAGCCCAGTCCCCAAGAATCTCTCAACTGTCTTGGAGCACATTTGGCAAAATGATACCTCCAATTTCACTGCCTACAGATAGTGGAGAAGTTCAGGAGACCGGTTTTTGCTAGCTCTGCAAGTAATAATTGGAGTTTTCACCTTCCCTTAGCATCCTTTACTACTGAGGGATTAATATCTTGGGAAATTGCCTAGTAAGAAAGTTAATGTGCCTGTAGCATAGAAAATGTCTACACAGAAGGGAAGTGATTTGGAGTGCAGGGAGATTCTTTTCTCCAGTCTTCTCCCATATGGATTCTAATCTCACCATGTGTGTCCTAGAGAGTCCTCAGACTGGATTGTGTTGCCAACCTTCTTTTTCCTGTGCCTTTAACAATGGAGTAGCAAGCAGAAAATTAAAGCATAGACAGTAGCTGCAATGTTGGGGAAAGCTTAACCCAGTGTATTTTTGGTTGCCTCACAGCTATTCATACTACAGCACCTCTTAGCCAGTGTGGCATAGTGGTGAGAGTGTTGGACTGGGACTCGGGAGATCCAGCTTCTAGTCCCCACTCGGCCATGAAACTCACTGGCTGACTTTGGGCCAGTCACTGACTCTCAGCCTAACCTACCTCACAGGGTTGTTGTGAGAATAAAACAGAGAGGAGGAGGAGGATTATGTAAGCCGCCTTGGGTTCCTTGCAGGAAAAAAGGCGAAGTATAAATATAATAATTAAATACCAGTAAAAAAATTTTAAAGTTCCCAGTTGTAGGCCTAGAAGCCATTAGAAGGCCATCTAGTCCAGGGGCAAGCAGAAGGCAGATTGGAATCAACTGGTAGATACGAGTGCAATGGTTTTTGATTCCCTGTTATTTAGCAATAGCAAGAACAAAGGGGCTCTGCTTCCCCCTCCACAATTCCTAAATTAAATGCTGAAATGAAGATAGTTTGGGGGAAAACACAAATCGATTTTTTTTATGTAAAAGAACTGGGATTGGTGCTAAAATAAATTCATAGGCTCAGCATGCACTCAAAGGCATCTTCTACTTAATTCTACTATGTATACTGTCCATCTACTATTTTGCCCTTGGCTCCATTTGGTGGATCTTCAGGTTCTAGTAAAAGTAAAATAGAACCTGCCAGCCTGAAGTCTGCCCACTGCCATTCTACCTACCCAGTCCTTCATATAATGGCTGGGTTCACAGGATCACTGGGCTGGCTCAGCTTGTCTGAGCGTAGAAAGCTAAGCAGGGTCAAGCCTGGTTATTACTTGGATGGGAGACCCCTCCTCTAGTTTCCTGCATTGAGCAGGGGGTTGGACTCGATCGCCTTGTAGGCTCCTTCCAACTCTATGATCTATGAAATCTAAGAAGCCACGGTGGTTTCTTTTCCCCACCCCCATATGTGCCGGGCACATGCCACACAATTTGCCAAATTACCCTCCCAGCACATGGCTTGCCATGTTGTCTAAACCCAGCGAGATGTGTGCAAGGGGTGGCTTTGAAACCACCCCAGAACCCAACAAGCCATGGGTTCCGGGGTGGTTTTGGCGCCACCCCGCCACACATCTCACTGGGTTTAGATGACATGGCATGCCATGCGCCACGAGAGTAATTAGGCAAATTGTGTGACACACGCCTGGCAATGGATGGCATTCACAGGGGCTGGGAAGAGAAGCCACTGTGGCTTCTTTTCCCGATGATCGTGAGAACCCGGCCATTGAATCAGCATCTTCGGTGGTTTAAATTTTTTATTTCTATATAAAACAAACACATAATATCAAACATGTAACAATTAACAAAATCAGCATCTTCTATCTCCAAACATTTGTAACGGCTGGTCCTGTAAAATAGATTAAGGGTCACTTAAGCCAAATTGTTATCTTGCGGTGTGTTTATTCATTTTTAAATGTCTTGAAGCCAGTCTGGGAACCCCTCCACATTGTGCAGAACTGGGTCTAGTTTCATGACATAAGTCCTCACTTAAGATCCATGCAATAATTTATTCCAGGATCTAGGTAAGAAAGGAAAATGTCAGAGGATATTTTGAAAGTGCGTCAAATTGGAATGACAAGGGAATGCTGGAAACTTGGTGTACTGACTGAAAAAATCAAAATCTCTGACCAGGCACATTATATACACATGGTGAAGAATCACACTGATGAAACTACATGCCTCTTTTACTCCCGCACACCCGGGTGAGATTTATTAAAAACATTTTTATCTGACTTTCTGACTCAATACAAGTCACTCAAGGCAACTCACAAGATCAAATAAAATAATATATGTATGTCAGTCGGGTGTATATAATTGAGAGTCTCATATATATATGTGTGTGTGTGTGTGTGTGTGTGTGTGTGTGCGCGCGTCTGTGGCTCACGCTGGCTCAGCTTGTCTAAGTGTGGAAAGCTAAGCAGGGTCAGGCCTGGCTATTACTTGGATGGGAGACCCCTCCTCTAGTTTCCTGCATTGAGCAGGGGGTTGGACTCGATAGCCTTGTAGGCTCCTTCCAACTCTATGATCTATGAAATCTATGAAATAGGAGACAGCAGATAATAAAACCAAACAACACTAAGGGGTCAGTCAAGGCCTCAGCAAACAGAATCAAACATCCCACAGGCCAGATGCTGAAGGGAACAAAAAAGGTCTGCAGTTTTGTACAGAATGTCAATAGAAAGGGAGCCAAATGGATCATCTTGGACAGGACATTACATAGCCTAGAACTGAGCTGCCAATATTTTCATACCTTTTACTAAGATATTAGATTTCACCACAGGACAGAAGGAAAGGAATTAAAGGAGTCATTAAGGAGACCATCAAAGTACAGAAAAGGGCTACCAAAATGATCAAGTAACTCCCCTATGAGGAAAGGCTACAACATCTGGGACTGTTTGGCCCGCTGGGTTAGAAAAATAGTGAGTAAAGGGACACATGATAGAGATGTACAAAATTATGCATGGTGTGGAGAAAGTGGATATAATACTAGAACCTGGGGTCATCCCATGGAGCTGAATGGTGGGAATTTCAGAACAGGTAAAAGGAAGTACCACTTCACACAGTGCATAGTTAAACTATGGAATTCATTCAAAATGTTGTGATGGACACCAATTTGGATGGCTTTAAAGGGGATTTGGACAAATACATGGAGGAGAAGGCTATCAATGGCTACTAGTCATGATGGCTATATACTACCTCTAGCACAGTGTTCTCCAACCTTGGGTCCCCAGATGTTTTTGGCCTACAACTCCCAGCATGCCTGGGGACCCAAGGTTGGAGAACACTGCTCTGGCATCGTAAGTAGTATGCAATTTTCAATTCAATTTGTTATGGTCATAAGACCAGCAAATAAAATAAAACAATAATATTTAGAAGACCAACAAGTCATACACAGTGAGTACAATAATATATATTTCAAAAGATAATAATTAGTTAAAATAATTGATTAAAACTGGCATGTGTCTCACTCATAAAATCAAGATTTTAACAAGTTAGAACATTTTCAAACAGTCAACATCATCCCTCGTCGACAAGCGATTGCAGCTGCGCAAAATCTAGCCACCTCGGACGTAAGTAGTATGCCTATATATACCAGTTGCTGGAAAGGGATGTGTGAGGATTTCGTTTGGGGGGTGGAAATCCAGCGAACTGGCCGGGCTCGACCCCCCCCCCAAACTCCATCCCGCTTACCTCCTTCCCTGGTTCGACTTGTGTTCTCCCGAGTCGAGCCAGGGAAGTCACTTCTGGGTTCCTGGCGGGCCAGTTTTTACATAGAAAACTTCCATAAGATACGCCAAAAGCAGCCACAATTTGTGTTAACTTGCACAAATTGCAGACACCTTCAATGTATCTTATCGCATATTCTACATAAAAAGTGGCCTGCTGGGAACCCAGAAGTTCATCGAGCGGCTCGGCATGCGTCCACTTTTGGCCTGGCTCGGTCAGCGCAGCAGCAGTGTCCACCGAGCTGGAGGTGGGTCGGGTCGCTGGCAGATTGCCCACCACTACTGGGGAACACAAGTGGGATGGTGCTATTGCACTCCTGTCCTACTTGTGGGTTTCCCCGTGGGCAGCTGGTTGGCCACTGTGTGAACAGAATAATGGACTAGTTAGACCCTTAGTCTGATCCAGCAGGGCTCTTTCTACATTCATCTACCTCATCTTAAAAGTTGTTTTTTATAGGACAAAGTGGCATGGTTGTCTCCTGTTCCTCCAGGAACTGATTAGGAGCCTGAAAATTCACACATCTAAAACTGGACTGGGGAACTTTTTTTTTTTTTTTTTGGCCAGCAGCCATATTCTCTCATATATGCAGCCATATATAAGTGGATGAACTTTCTGCAGGGTAACACACACACACACACACACACACACAGGAAAACTTTTTTTCAAGGCTAATTGCAAGTGGTGGGGGATGAGGAGAGGGGCCGTGGGCTGGATGGGGAAGTCCCACAGGTCAGAGATTTCCCCACCCAGGCTCTAAAAGGTGGTGCCCCCTTGCAAGCATTTTCAAATAGAAATTACCTCCTAATATCAATGCAAAGCAGTACAAAGAGAAATACAAGATGCCATGAGAGACCCTGCAACTGGCCAGAAATTTCCAAAAAGATGAATATTTCAAAAAGTGAAAACAAACTGAAAAGTGAAATTATGCGGCAGTACCACCCAGGCCTGTCCGTGCAGCAGTGGGAACCACTGTTAGTGCGATGGGCGGCTAGTGGCTCTAAACGCAACCTGAGAAGTGTGGAAACGCTCATTCATGCAACAGGACAGGTCAGCGGAGCTTGCAGAAGGAAACTCCGCTGACCTGTTCCAATCCAGAAACAAGCATTTTTGCCTGTTTCCTAGGTTGGTTTTTGAACTGGTTGCTGCCCGTTGCGCTAGCAGTAGGTCCCCGCTTGCACAACAGATCGAGTGGGAGAGCAGCAGCAGTATTGCAATACTGCCCATGAGGGGTAGGAAGGAAAATGAAATCAACACCACAAGAGTGGTTACAGTGGGGTTCTTAAAGCCCTCACATGATTAGAGTTGTGTGAGTGTGGAGAGCAGGGACAGTTAGCCCTCACCCCTTCTGCTCCATCCCTATTGCCTTGCCCCACTGGTCTCAACTACAGGAGTACAACAGGAGTACAGCAGTGGAGAGCTTGCTGTACTCATGTAGTTTTTACATTGTGCAGGAAGCCTCCATGAGTACCGCATGCTCTCTGCTGCGCAGACCTGCATGTGGCGTCGAGCACATAATGCAGGTCACATGCTGAAGCTAAGCAGGTATGAGCCCGGTCAGTGCTTGGATGGGTGACTCCCTTTGCTGCCCACATCTGTTCTGCACTGAGCAGGGGGTTGGACTCAATGGCCTTATAGGCCCCTTCCAACTCTACGATTCTATGACCTTCACTCGCCAATGCATGGAGAGCAACGGAGTTGCAATGAGGGGGCGGGGCAGCCAGCAAGCAGGGTCCCACACTCTCCCCTCACACAATTGTTATGTGAAGGGAAACAATCCAACAGGGCTCCAGCCTCATCAGGAACCTGCTTAAAACTAAGCTAGAAATTCACCCCACATTTCAAATAATCATGTCATAAACAATATTGATTGTTCTTCATTTGTACCACTTTATATGGGAATCTTCAATGAAACAAACTTCCTGAAACAAACCTTGGGGGTGGTAATACTATCCCTAAGCAGGTATCGGATGCTTTGTTAGCTCCAAAGATATAAGCATCGTTTCCCCACTATTATTCATGAATTCCTCAAATATTAGACAATACCCAGCTAGACAATGGTCCGACTCAGCATAAGGCAGTTTGCTGTGTTTCACAGTACTCTTATGTTACAAGCAGCTTCCCTGATCAAAATCCCATGAAGAGCTGGGTTTTCAAGATTTCATTGATCCTCAGTTGATCAGTGCTTCAGAAGTAAACTATTCTATACTATCTACTCTAGTAGGACATTCTTTTATGGACTACTCTATAAATGCCACCAGAAAACATCACAATTAGGGTACAGTTTTATTTCCTAATGGGGAATAGGTCCAATTATACACAGAGGGGTTTCTGAGTAAACGTGCATAGGATTAGGCTGTTTAGAGTAACATATTAGCATTGTAGTAAACTGCAATGCTGCCGAATATTCTACTTGGCACCCTAAAGCCTTTTTCTTTAATGATGTGTCATTAGGATGGGAAACTTTTCTGAGGCACATTTAAAATATGCCTACTCCATTTCAGAGCTGGGAATTGGGTTACGCTCACATAGTGAGATTATAGGGAAAGCAGTGGGACTGCAGGTTGTGTGCAACACTGTTAATTTGCTTGGCTCAGTGGCTGAGGCCTGTTAAGCCCTGTATAACACCAGCTGGAATGTGTGCTGTATAACCCTGGACAGCTGGAAGGAGAAAAGGCCAGTCACAAATTAAATTAGGAGGTGTAAAATGCCGTGAGAAGAAAAACAAATTGAGATGGTGAAAACAGGTGCCAACTGACATGTACTCCATATTCAGTCACACACTCTTTTCTCACTGTGTGATTAGCAGCTAAGCCGAATTAGGGCAGATTTCATGCTTCTGTGACCTCCATGAGTACCCATAAAGAAAAAGGAAAAACACCTGCAGGTAGATGTTTTTCCAAAAAGCTAAAACAGTAAAATCCCAAACTACTGTTGAACCAGCTTGGTAATAGTGATATGCTTTTCAGAATTAAACAGCAACACGAAATTCACACCGATGGATTTGCTCCCTAGCTAAGTCACAACTTACTATAGTGTTCGTTATATTTTAAAAATGATTATGGCGTACTACAGTGTAAAATGAATCTAGAAATAACTCTCCAGTGTTGCTTCTCTCACTTGCTCTTAAATTATCTCAAGGGAATCATGAGCTCTTGAAAATGATTTGCATAAAGGTTTAGTTGGCTTGTAAAGATGCTGAAATAGTTTCTAGTACAAGTTATTATTGAATGGAACAGAGAGGAAGTTGGATCTCATATTTTGCACAATAAACTTATGAGAATTTTCAGTTACACTGAACATTGAAGTACAAAACTTAGCAAATATATAATTTTGTATATGATACAGAGAACTCCTGATCACTCATATATTGCACTAGCTTGCATTCATAACATTCCCCTAATTACACATATAACACTAATCTCTTACATATGCTTTTATGATCTATTATCATTATTAGTTTGATATTTAAAAGCATAGAATTTGTTCCAATGAACTCATTTCTTTCTAGAGACCAGCTTAACTGGCTACCTGATTAAATAGAAAAGAGCTTCAATAAACATTTACCACAGGGATAAACAAGTGGCATCTTAGCAGCAACAATATCAAGTTGTCGAAGATGAATGTGAAACAGCTGGAATTTTTATGTATTTCAAGAAAAATAATAGTTCTGGCATGGAGATCCAGCTGTTCTGAAAATAAAACCTAAAGAACATTTTTGCACCAAAGATATACAATACTTTGTGGATGGTCTGCTATTATTTATAGCTAATGTGGTTGCTTTGCAGGTGTACAGAAGTTTGAGATTCATTAGGTTTGCTTTTGATGCATTTATTCTGAATCGCTTCCTATTACATTTACTAGTTCATTTACTCCAATAAATACTTTCTAACCTCATTTTAAACTTCAAACCTTGTTTTTAGCTGGTTATTTTAGCAAGAAGAAACCCCCTAAACATGATATTTCCACCCAACTCCCACTGCAGCAGATCTTCTGCTATGACATCATATATGATAACTGGCAATTATGCGGAGTTAGTAAATAAGAGAATCTCAAAGCTTTCTTGTTAATACTTTATTAGTGTACTTTTCCAAGCGTTTCTGTTGGACAAACATAATACAAACTCCAAATAAAAAGTTTGTAGCTGTTCAGAAAGAGAGAGACTATGGCATTCCAAATTTGTTTTCATTCTTCGTTAAAGAAAAAGGGGAAATATTGAAAGAACCATTAGGCACACAGTTGACACATACTGTACAACGATATGCACAAGTCATTTATTTAACAACTATATTAAGATGTGCTCTTTAGATTTCACTCCTCGTAATGTAAGAACCATGCTCATTTGAGCACAGGGAATAGGGATTTACAAGGAGTGACAAACCAGACTTTTAAAACAAGTCCTTAGATAAGCCAACACAGCAGCAATAACAGAATATACATTGTTGGTTAAGACAGTTTACCCTTGATCTCAAAACCTTAAAAACTTCCTCCTTTTTTGTACAGTTATTCATATACACATGCGTTACATGAAAATATTGCACTAAAATTAAAATTGAGATTGTGGAATTTGTACTTTACTTTTAAAAACTGTTACACATTCTGGTAGCATTTAAAATTAATTGTTTATTTATAGCAAACACCAGAGGCAGAAGCTTGAGGATGAACCATATGAAGTATTCCACCTTACTGTTCATTCTCTCTTAATTAAGGCTAAGTAAGTGCATTTTGTTGGACAATGGCACATTTATTTTCAGAGGCTGGTCACAGCTTTCTCAGGCCAGGGCATGTCTGGCTAAGTGCATGCTGCTTTTTCATAATCAATTTTGGGGGTGCTTTGACGGGTGTAAATGACACAGGGGCCATAGATGATATAATGTAGATGGACAACATGTGAACTATACATAACTGATCAAGAAGACACATAAAATTGACGGCTCCTGTCTGCAGGCACACTCTAAAATTAAATACAGATGACAGAACCTTATGTGCAATCACCGTGTTAGAAGAAATTCATTGTTATGTTTCATTTACACAAAGATTTTACAGATATGTAGTCAATTCAACAATTGAGCATAATCTTAAAGCCCAATGTAAATGCTGAAAGGTAAGAGATACTACATAGTTTATTGACTGCTCATCGTCCTTACTTTGACATACAATAAATTAGACTGAGTAATCTAGGTGTATTAATTCAAACTCAAGTCATATATTAGCACTCTATTATGACTTGTATTTAGGCCTACCAGGTTTTCCGTATCCAATGTTCCATGTAAATTATGGTACTCTACTATACAAATCAAATAGGCTGGAACATATGAACATTAAGGGGTGATATAGCTCTAGGTTTCATTGAATGGTAAACCTGTGTAAATCCTAGGACTTCAAATGGCAGGAGGGGGTCCATATGATGGAATACTCCTCCATACCAAAACAAAACCCCTGCCTAGAAAACTAGCATGCTGGGGGAAATCTCAGCTAGAACATTTTCCCTGACATGCTATCTATATGTAGGGTGGTGGGTTTTTTTATTGCATTGATGATGATCATTCAATCAAGTCCCCACCTGCAATTTAAAGTGGTATCACCCAGACAGGTTTACCACTTCAGTGAGAATTAGGCCATAGAGTAAAGATCAAATCAACAGAAATGTTTTAAAGCATGTGCGTATGAGAGTTTCATGTCAATTGTCATCTTTACTTAAAAACATGGAGAATGGATCAGGGAATTGATACCTCATGCATGTTATCTTAAGCTGTCCTGATACTGGTAAAAGGGATTACATATATAGTATGCAGATCTGTAGAGACAGAAAACAATTGCACTTGAACACATGCTTACTGTAATGAAGACATGAAAATTTATTACACCATGGCCAATATTGAGCAGACATTACAGCAATATTGAGCAGACTTTATGGAATCTAAGTAAGAGAGGTGGGGGGAACTAGACCGCAGGCCTTAAATAGATGCCCTTCTTGGCTACTTCCCTTTGGACCTTCCCCTTTTCTTCTCCAAGGTGTCAACTATTAGCTCCTGAATGTAAGCTACTGAATGGAGGAACTTAGTTGCAAGATTTGTAGGTACTGCATTTATACCCAAACCTCTTAATATATTGCCCATTGATTAACATCAGACTTCCTTCCAAAAATGCGTGTTTAATATCAGAGCATTAAATATGCATCATACCCTGGATGTTTCCTGGGTTTTTATCTTTTTTAACAGACTATGTAGCTGAATATTCAGAGGTTTATAAGCAATGTATTGTAATTCCTTGGTGGTGGAAGGTGTTCATCAAGGAGAGTCAGAAAAGGAGGTGTTGAGTCCAAGATAAATTAAGGCTAAGCAAGTATAGTCAATTATTACTCCATTTTCAGTTAGACATTTTGTTTGGAAGTAAAGAGGATAGACAGGGGGCTTTTTGTGTAGAAGAGGTTTATTTATTAAAATTTTACATTATGTAAAAAATAAAAAAGATTGTTATTTAAAAAAATATTGTCGTTGTGTCTCTTATTTTCATATATACACTATGGTGCATCCAGGAATTTGCAATTGTTTGCATATGACTAAGTCATTAAGACCTTCATGTCAGTAAGAAACCAAGTTATTTTAGCAATTTACCACTTGAGGTGAACATACTTAAATATATCTTAGTGTGACTTTTAATGGCATATAGTACAATCCTTTTTTAAAAAGGTCTTAATCTCGAGAGCAATGTATTTTAATTTGCTTCCCTTCTCCAGCCCCCCCAGACTTCTGATAAATGTGGTAATTCCTTGTTTTAAACATCTGCCCTTCCCTTTGCTAAGTGCTATTATGAGTCTTCTCCTTTAAAAGTTATAAGCAGACTACAAGGATTATAATTTAAGAGCAAAACAAGACCCTTAAAACAAGCTAATGCAAACCAATGTGTGTATTTCTGTACTTCTGCCCTATCCCACTGAAAATAAACATAGTCAAGATAACTTACTTAGGGCACAATCCTATTGATTGTGCCCTCAATGCTTGTAAGCCCCCAAATTCCGAGGCTTACCAGCATCCAGTGCAGAGCAGGAGGAATGGTGGAGGTGATCTCTGCCTCCCCACACCTCCTGCTCTGCATTTCAGCTGGACGGCTGTTTTCGGCTGTCTAGCTGAGGTGGTTCGGAGGGGGAGGGAAGGAGGCTGGAGTGCTGTCAGGATAGCTCCCTTTCTCGCCCCCCGAAACACTCCCTTTACCCCCTCTCAGAAGTTGATTCCCCGATCTCGGAGAGGCAGCTGGCGTGGGTCTTTCCATGCCAGCTGCAAGGGGGTGGGAGTGGGATCGGAGCGCGGATCCCCAGCTCTGAAGGAGGAGCTCTGTCTCTGACCTTGGCTCTGGGAATACGAATTATCCTATGGCCCCCTAGATGCTTTCTAGGGGTCACAGGATCACTCTCTTAGTGTTTTGTTTTGTTTATAAATTCAGGAAGGCCAAGTTAATGTGGCTTTTGTACACATTACATCAACCTTTAGTTAGCAAATGTAGGTTTGGGGAAGTTATAACATTTCTCAGAATCACCTGTTCCAGAAGACTTCTCTTCATACAAGCTCAGCCTTTCCAGAACTGCTGACCAAGACCTACAAGGCCTCAACAGTCGTAAATGCAAATCAAATCGCACCTGATTCTCACATTGCACAATCTCCCAGTTCCAAGCAAAGCAGCCAAGTCCTCCATTGTTATCACCACAGATGTGCTTTACTTATCTCTCAGTGGAAATGGTCTAGCACTTTTCATTCCTGGCAATCACAGATTCTGCCAGGAGTGGTAGGAACAGACATTCTTACAGAGTGGGCAAGTATTCTTCTCAATGTTGCATGAAGATGCACCAAATCATTTAAGACACATGAACCCAGTTCATGGTAGTGGTTGCATTAGAGATGAAGGATGAGAAGAATCACATCTCTTATGGATGCATTTATAATCTAGTATGTGACACTAAAAGACTGGTGCAGAAATAACAGCATGAGAGTTTTAAGCCCCAGAGAATCTGCCCACGTCCTGGGCAAATGGACACCGACGTAATAGTTTGGAGTGTCACCTTTTCTGTAAAAAAGGTGCTTGCGTAGATAGTAGTCTATGCTTATATCGCTCCATCTGCTTTGAGCGTGAATGCAGTTTTTTGAAGAGATCAGGGAATTCCTTCGCTGGAAATAAGGTTTCCAAGAAGCCTTCCAGAAAGACATACACCATCCTCTTATTTAGCTGAGTATGCTGAAACATTTCAAAGACTCGGAGAATGCCTTTCCTTGTTGTCTCAGCACCTAAGATATGCTTCAACTCATCTAGAAAAATCATAACATATGGCAGTTCAGTAACAGCTTTATCTTCACGTGCATCTATATTTATTGTAAAATTACCAGTCAAGATTACCGATTCCTAAAATAGGATGTTCATGAAAATGGGCAGGCTCGCACATCACGCTAACCCAACCAGTGAATAACCAGTGGTGGACTGGTTGTTCGCTAAACAACCCACAGTGTGCCTGACAGATGATCGGGCTCACCACAGGTTGTCCCTCACTCATTCCCCTTCGGTCCTCCACCCTGTATCCCAGAGGACTTGGTGGCTAAAGCCACCTTGTCTCCTCTTGCTGCAGCAATCACGAGCCCCTTTTCACTCTTTGCAGCTTTTTTCCATCTTTTTTCGGAGATCGCCTTTCACGATCTCTGAGATGACAGCCAGTGACAGCCCTTCGAAAGTGCCCAAGTGGCACATTGGAGGGGCTGTCACTGGTTCACCACCCCCTTTTGTGTAAATCTTTTTGTGTTAAAAAAAAAGACTTGCGTAAGTGCGCACTAATGAGGGTCCAAAATGGGCAACCTCACCTGGGCAATATCCTGGGAGGTGTCTGCTGTCAAAGTGCAGCAGGCATGCACCATGGACATTGACACAGAGAGGCTGCAAAGAGGTTTATTTTTACTTTTCTTTCCCCTGGCTGCTGTCCAAAGACAAGCTCTCAAGGGTAAGCAAAGCCTTGAGTGATTTTTGCTCATGGAAGGGGGTGGCCAGTAGATCACCCCCTTCATGGAAAGTTCCTCTAGTTTTTTGGGGTGGACCTGAGTTTTCTCAGTGTCCTCGCACTTTTCCACCCTTTCTTGAAACTCTAGGTGATCAGGAAGGTGGAAAAGTGTAAGCCACCCCATTTACAGGAGCATGGAGTTTTGATAACTAGCTGTCAAAACTCAGGCTTCCTTTTAAAATGGGTTTTTTCAAAGGGCTACCCAGGTTTTGTGACAGGGACATATGTATATGCATATGTCCCTCTCCAAAAAAAACCCTGATTAGCCCTATCAAAAACTCTGGTTTAAAAGGAAGCCTGAGCATTAACAGCTGTCAAACCAGTGACAGCCCCTCCAATGTGCTGCTTGGGCACTTTAGAGTGGGATTGTCACTGGCTTTCAACTCTGAGATCGTGAAAGGCGATCTCCAAAAAGAAAGGTGAGGGGAGCCACAGTGGCAGGGGGCACCAAGCCAGTGACCGTTGCTCCACCATGCCACTTGGGCATCCGTGGGGCGGTTGTCACAGGCAGTGGTCTGGGCGAGCTTGGCAAGAGCAGCAAGGGATTTTTGCTGCTTTTGCCGAGTTACTCGTCGGTTGCTTCCCACAACCCACGGTGGGGTTGGTTGCCCAGGTTCGGATGACATGACATGGGTTACTAGGGTGGTTTGTTGCCCACAAACAAGCCACCCTGCAGGAAGCAGTCTGGATTTGCATGACACGACAACCCACGGTGGCTTGTAACCCACAATGGGTTGTCGTGTCATGCGAACCCAGACAATAAGTCTCATGGGTTAGAAAGTCTTAACACTAAATACAAGGAAGAGTATTTATTTAGGTAAGTAGAATTCCTCAATCTGACTGCTAAAATACCATTCAGATGCAGGCAAACAAGGCTCTGTTTTATTTAAAATGAATTGTTACAACCAAGGGCATTTCCTACTTCAATTCAAGAAGCAATTTGTTTAACACATTTCACATACCTGGCATTATCCCCAGTAATTTTGTTTTCCCAGCAATTCTTGTTCGCATCCTGATGGCATTGTCTCTGTGGGGAACAGCCTCAGCTAAAATGCCATTTGGCCAAAAGGCATCTCTGTAAGCAGACAAGTTTACTGGTAAAAATGAAAATCATGTTATAGTTATCATCTGAAAATGTTTACTGTGTATCAGTCTTGCACATGCAAAGATTAGGTGCTATGCTAAAATCACAATATTCAAGTGACTTCTCTAGATCTGTTTGTGTGCATTTTCAGACCCTGGCTATGCAAGAATGTCTGGCCCCAGGGGTAGGCAGCTTATACAAGCAGCTGTCCCCCACAGACTGTACAGGGGCTTACTGGTCTGATCAGAACAGATTGAAGTTGGAGGACTAGCACTATGCTGGAGCACCACTGAGAACTGGATGACACATGCAAAGATAGCTAAAGCCATCTCAGCAAACCAAGGAAATAGACCAGGGGTGGGGAACTTTTTTCAGCACAAGGAACAACTTCCAATCTGGCAAAGATCTCAGGAACCGATTTCCTGGCAAAAGGCATAACAGGTGTGGCAAAATTGAGATTGTTACTGATTTTATGCCTACCAAGAAGGAAACAGGACACGGCTTCTGCATGTCTACTCAGAAGCAAGCAGGATTTATTCACGGAGCAGCAATTTCAAATAGCATCCCAAGTACCAAGCCTCTGAATGTCTACTCAGAGATAAGCATGAGCAACATGTCGACTCACAAATAAGCAAAGCAAGCCTCTGCAAAACAAGCCTCAGAAGGAAGCAGGGCTGAACCACTCAACAGCTTCCTCCCCAGGCCCCACCCCCTCTCCCTTGCAGGGAAAAGCTCTTATCTCCTATCAACACCTAATTGGATAAGAGCTTTTCCCTGCAGGGAGCCTGGGGATGAAGTTGGCAGGCCATATGGGGATGCTCTGTAGGCCAGAGGTTCCCCAGCTACATCCCAGGGCTTTGAATCATTAGTGCAAAGGAGAGGATGGTAGAAAATGGTAATGGTGTCACTTCAATCTTGCTACTGAGCTATTTAAAGTAAGAACTACACAATTAAGCAAAGTTGCAGGAGAGAGACAGTCTTAACATCCTTTGTTTCAAAGTTGCTTTCATTTTCCCTGTATGCAAGCCTGGAGAAGCAAAGGATACTGATAATTGGGTATACATTATTAGGCAGAATGGTCAATTGTTTATTGGAGCAAAGGGATGTGCATGTTTTTCAAATGACTGAACATATTTACAAATAAGTCTTTCTACAAAGGAAGACTAACTGGAAAAGGCTAATCATCTCTTAAAGCCCAGGTGAGTAAATGGTTCTAATGAAAGTAGAAATATACATTGCTTTGAATGTCGTGTGTGTAAAAAGCACGTACCTAAACCGTTTAACTGCATCTGCTACTTGTTCAGGAGATGTCATCCAATGAACATGATCAACTATTTTTCTGAAATGAAGAAAAGCCTTGGTTTAATGGTTTTAAATCAAGCATACTGCTTTAATGTATTGGTTTGGATCCAGACTAAGTTAACTGAATTTAGGTCCCACTGAAATCAATGGGACAAGCTTGTCATGACTTGAGCGCCACTGACTTCAATGGACACTAAGTTTAACTAACCTAGTCTGGATCCAATCCATTGTATTCTTCAAAACCAATACAACAAGTAAAACTCTTGCTCAAGAATCCTTGATACAGCAGTAGCCAAAAGAGGAGAGCAAAAGGTGGGTTGGAGGGGGAAATGCACTGCCTCTCTAAATCACAAGCCTGCTGCTGTTACAGCTGCTAGGGCATGCTTCTATACCTTCATGAGAAAATGCTTACACCAACCTCAACTTTGCAGGGGAGAGTAACATAGGAAGCTGCCTTATATTGAGTCAGCCTGTTGGCCTAACAAGCCCAGTACTGTAAACACTGACTGGCAGCAGCTCTCCAGGATTTCAGGCAGGAGTTTTTCCTGCCCTACCTGGAGATGCCGGGGATTGAACCTGTGTGTAAAGCATGTGCTCTACCACTGAGCTACAACCCCACAAATCCAGAATCTTCAATTTTTTCCTACTTATTTCACAAAAGGAATATTTTAATGTATGACTCTGCAAAAAAAGCTCTTGCAAGGGTTCAGGGCCAGTTATAATCTCACAAGATTCCTGAGATGCAGGTAAGCCTGTGAGATACTGGCCCAGTTCGCATGAGAAGAGGGCAGTTAATAAGCCTTAGTGGCTTGTTAACCACCTGCATGCATGCCTCCTGATTAGCCTCACCAGGTGCGGCTTGTCATTAACTGCGAACCCAGCAGGGGTGGGTGCCTGGGATGGTTAGCAAACCACTCAGCAACCCTACAACAGAGCATGGGTTCTGGGTGGTTTGTTAACCACCCCAGCCACACACTCTCCCCGGATTCACACATAAAGACAAGCCGCACCTGGTGAGGGTAATTAGAGAAATCAGGAGGCATACACTGGGGTGGTTAATAAGCCAGTGTGGCTTATTAACCATGCACACGCAAACCCAGTCATTGACAAGCTCAGTGCCAGCTGCTAAGCTTCATAAGGGAGCACAGATTCCAGATCTCCACCATCCAAATCCAACACACTATCCACTATACCACAATGATTCTCAAAGATACCAGACGGGTTACTGCTGTGTTTTCATGAAATCAGCCATTCCCAACCTGATGCGTTCCAGATATTGTGGACAACAACACCCAGCATTCCTAACCACTGGTCATGCTGGCTGGAGCTGATGGATGTTGAAGTTCAAAACATCTGGAGGGCACAAGGTTGGGGAAGGCTGCACTTAATGGACACTAGACAGTTTCATAAGCTAGCTGGTTAAAGAAGAGAAGATAGAGATCAGATACTGGAGAAACAATAATGAGGAACTGCTGTTTGCACCCAAGAACAGGGTAGGAAGCAATCCTAAACAAATATGTGAGGCAAGGAGCTTCTAGGAGGCAACTATGAAGAAACCAGCTGCCCAGTCAGACAGGCAAGTCTGCCTACCCTGTGTTCTCTCATCATATTCCCACTGACCGGGGAGTGGGGTGGGGCAGCATCAGCTAGTCCAAGGGCAGGGTACCTATATTTGTCCGAGGGTCAGATTCCCACCCCCTCCCGGACCAAGCTGGTGGGCTGGATCATACTAAGGGAGTGGGGCTGTATGACGTCCAAAAAGCCCACCCCTTCTGATGATGCCTCCCCCCCCCACCCATCTTCCCTCTCTCTCTGCAGGGAGAAAGGGACTGCTGGCACTTGCAGTAGCAGCTCCTGCAAGCAACAGCTGAGTTTCCTTTGTGTGCCATTCACACTCCAGTTGGGGTGTGTGCAAGGGAAGGGACTCAGCAGGCACTTGCACACATCCCAATTGGGTCGGGAGGGGCACACAAAGGGAAGGGACTCCTGCAAGCACCGGCCAAGTTGGGTGCCTCCTTCGTGTGCTGCTCCTGTCCCAATTAGGGTGCGAGTGACATGCAAAGGAAAGGGACTTGGCAGGAAGTTGTAGGGCTGGTTTCTGCAAGCAGAGTGAGAAGGAGGGAATCCCCTTGTTATCTCTGATCTGTGATCCAAGGTAACAAAGTGACTTCCCTGAGCATTGCTCAACCTCCCACTGGAAGGGGGAATGGTGTGCAGGGGAATCCCTTTGTTATCTCTGATTGCAGGTCAGAGAAAACAAGGGGATTCCACTCCCCGCCTCTTCCCCAAGCCCCCAGTTGCCTCAGGGCAGGGGGCAGGGAACACGGAAGGTGCCCAGCTTCCAGGGTCCAAAGATTCCCTGCCCCTGAGCTAGCCTTTCTATGCAGGCCTAGCAGTATGACAAAAGTAGCAGTATTATATTCACATTGAGAGGGAGCGCAGGGCCATTCCACCAGCCCTGCTGAAAGGTCGCCCTCATGAAGGCTCCCTCCTCCCTCTACTTTTCACCACCACCAGCCATTCCAGCAGGCTGTGCAGAGGGAGAAGAGAGGGAGTGCAGGGCCATTCCACCAGCCCTGCCAGAAGTATTCATTAATATTCCCCCTTCTTCCCTCCCCATTCCTTTTTCCTTGTGTGTCGTGTCTTTTTAGATTGTAAGCCTGCAGGCAGGGACTGTCTTGTTAATTGTTGTAAACCGACCAGAGAGCTTCAGCTATTGGGCGGTATAAAAATGAAATAAATAAATAATAATTAATTAAACTTACATAAAGGTTTTTTTAGTGCTTAAAAAGGAGAAAGTATAGTTTTTCACATGCACTTCACATAATACATAGACTTTTAAGAATTAGAAAGATGGAAGGCAGTACTTATTTATTGTATATCCATGCATTGCTCTAATAAGCTGCTGAAGCAAGTTTTTGATATTTCGTCGTAACCACTGATTTCTCTCCTTCAGATCAAAGATTTCATCCATGAGTAGCAGCATTATTTTAAGAGGAACATTGTCTTCCACCTAGTAAATTGGGATGGAAAAAATATTTATCATCATGACGATGATGTAAAGTCAAAGAGATAATCTTCCTCAGACAACTTCAGTAATGCTTGCCACAACCACCAAAGCTATGAATCACTTGCTTTGTTCAAAAGTATAAGAATACTGGAATGCTTCCGCTCAAGCATTGAGTGGGATCCAATGGAACCCTTCTGCAAATGGAAGGAATCCCTCTGCTCACAGAAGCGGTTTCAATTCAACAGAATTTTCAAGAACAGAAGGGGGTGATTTTTACAGATTCTCTTTTCTTTGTGCAGCCTCCTACACTACCTCCCATACTGTTTCAGAGGGTTCCTTAACGCTATGGAACAGATTTTGGGGGGATCACAAGGTGCTGCAGTGGGAAAGGATCTCTGGATCAAAGCCATTGTAACTTGTTCATATACACTAAACATGGAAGTTAACTACCAATATCAAGTATATACATACTACAAAAGCTACTTCCATCTACACTGCACTGAACCGTTCACCACATGGCTATCAACATTTTTGAGAGGCAAGTCACTAAGTTCACATGTAATGACAACCCATGGGTTGCTTAACCCATGGTTGTCTGGGCCAAGCTCAAGCAAGCACACTGCCTCCCGCCCGCTCATCGCCATGGTTTGTTGTTGGGTTAAAACTCTGGATTGTTTAACTCTCAACAACCCTGAGTGCCAGGTTCAGACGTCACGACTAACAACCCAGGAACCGTATTCCTGGGCTGTTTCAGAAAGCGGATGCAAAGTGGAAGTGGCAAGCGGGTGGGACGCAGTGCACTCACTAGTTTAACCCATGAATTGGCATTATGTGTGAACCAGGTCACTGAGTGCAAGTATGAACATTTAGCTAGTACGATTTCATCTCATGGCCCTGCTTTTGAAAGCTATTATATGAATATCAAATCATATTAATTTAATAACGCTTCAGCGGTCCCCAACCTTTTTGGCACCAGGGACCGGTTTGGTGGAAGACAATTTTTCCACGGACCGGAGGGGGGGGCATCCACCACTCACCTCCTGCTGTGCGGGCAGGGATTTATCCGAGAGTCTCGAGGGGGGCTGAAGCGAGCCGAACTCACCCCGCTCGGCCTTCCCGAGACTCTCGGCGACTTGTCTGCTGCCACTCGACCCAAACGTGCCGGGGAAAGGACCTATGAGGTCCCTAGCGCGTCAATTCCTGGTTCTTCGGCACTGTTCTTTTTACGTAAATACCATGGTAAAGTACCTTAAAACGGCTGCGATTTGCTATTTGCAGCCATTTTAAGGTACTTTACCATGGTATTTATGTAAAAAGAGCAGCACCGGAGAACCAGGAAGTGATGCGACGGGTTTCCCGTCGCGTCACTTCCGGTTTTCTGGAAATGCTCGCCGGGAGGCGAACAGAGGGACGAGCGGCTGGGGGGTGCTCGCTGGAGCTTGCGAGCACCCCGAGAGCCAGGTGGGGTGCTCATGCGTGTCCCGGCCCGGTTCCTAACAGGCCACGGACTGGGACCAGTCCGCGGCCCAGAAGTTGGGGACCCCTGGACTATCCTATGCCCTCACAAGTTTGTTCTTGGAAGGGCAAACAGAACAAAAGAAAACTGAAAATAAGATGTTCTGGAAAGAAATGACGGGGCAGAAACCTACAAGGTGCGCAAGCAACGGGTACTGCTGTTTCTTTGCACGAGCGGGACCAATCGCTTGCACAACAGAGATTTAATACTACCCAGAGGAAGCCCTGAAATGGCAGAAGTGCTTGTTTCTGGATCAGAACAGGTCGGCAGAGTTCCCTTATGTGAGCTCCACCCACCTGCCCCATACCAGAAATGAGTGTTTTCTCTTGTTTCCAGTTGCCCCAAGAAGCACTAAATCTCTGTTCTACAAGTGGTGGGTGCCGCTTGCAGATGGGAATTGGCAGGGTGCGAGAAACTCAGCGGGGGTGTAAGCGGCCCATTGGATTCTGCCCAAAGATCCAAATAGCTACTCTGAATATCCCATGGGCTTGAACTCAACCACTGGAATTTTTGATTGACCCTCTTTTAAACAGCATACCCCCACGCCATATTCCAAATTGAATTTGCAATTCTTATCAGTTTCAAATGTCTTTTGAAATTCAGCATAGCAGAAACAAATTTGAAGCACCCCTGACTGCACAGAACCAGTTGAATGGACCCTTGGAATTTTTCAAACAAAAATTTGTTGGAACACTGACACACTGTTTTATACCAATTTTTACAAGTTGTTGAAAACTCAAATCTACAAAACCCTTTTTCTGAGACATTCACCCACACATATACACACAACTAACTGAGAGATGCTATAATACAAACCCATTGTAATAAGTACCCAATAAATTGTGCATTTTGGAAAATGTATTTTACCTGTATGTGCAAGTACAGTATCTCTCACACACCATTATAAGCATAAGACATATGCTTATTATGTATAACAGGAATGGAACAAATATGTAGACAATTTCCATGATGATTTTTTAAAAATGCAAAACATGGAACATGTCATGCTCTGAGGGGAGTGGGGGAGAAAGGGCATTTTGCCAAAGTCACAGTAGCAGTCAGTATACAGAAATACAAACTGGAATGCTTTGATGTGGCAAGTGACAATGTGTAGAACAGGTGCAGATATATGACCATGACAAATCTGCTTATAATCACTGGTAATCTTATGGGGTCCTTCTGTCCTCATTAAAGATAAAAGATTTTTCAACCCATTTTCACATATTTGATCAGTGTTTCAATCAAAACACTTAGGAATTGCCAAGCTTATGAGAACACCAGAGGCTTAGCTTTTTAAACTTCACCATATTCCTGCACACATACACACCCTTCAGAGTTTTAGATCTAATAAAAGTTTAATTTAGGTCTATGACCAAAATGTGTGTGTGTGTGTGTGTGTGTGTGTGTGTGTGTGTGTGTGTGTCAGACCTAGAAATCTTATTAGATGTAGTAATCATTTTTATGCAAAAGACACAGAATTAATCAGATTATTTGAATGCTTTTAGAGTATAAAAACAAAGTTAAATGTCAAGTTTTTATAACCATATACAGATTGGGATCCAAAGAACTGCTCAACTAGTATGCAGGCCCAGAGGGGTTTGAGGCTTTTGTTTCTCAAACAGCAGTCTCCCATGCCACATGGCAAACAGCTTTTGAAACTGAAGGAATTTAAAAAACAGTTTGACATAAGGCATGGGGGTTAGCTTTTTGAAGAAAAAAATCCCACTGGGCATCTGTAATGCCTTTGAGTATGCCTATAATAGTTCTTTAGGCCCCAGCTATATAAAACACGACATCTTTCAACATTAAACTTTGCTTGTGTGTGTGCATCTATTTCATTTACAAGGACAATACAACAAACTAGTTTACAATCAGTACTGATTTCAGCTTAACACAAAACAATACACTCACATTATCATCAAGGTGTGCTGCAACTCGGCAGTGCTTAGGATCAACATATGTCTTCTGCATTAAAGGAGGCTCCTAAACTCCAAAGATATATTATTTATAGGGGAAAGTAGTGGTGGAAAAAATCTTTCACAAAGCCAGAGTTCTAGATCTTAATTTAAAACTACATTTAATGACAGATTTTACATGATGCAATTGAAATATTTTAAATGTACACATATACTCGTACTGAAATATTTTAAATCAAAATTAAAACAAAGAGTGGGTTGTATCCAATTGGTATCCTTCCACCAGTGGAATGGGCAGCACTGTTGGAGTGAACTTCCCCTCCCCCACTGCACACACACCCAATCTGCTCCAGAGCGTATTTTGGGGATGTGGGGGGGGGGGGGTTCAGAGGAGAGATGGGGAAGGGACACCCTTGTTGTGTGAGCAGAAATCTGCTCGCATAATACTGGATTCAGCCTAATGTCACAAATTAAGATGTATTATGAATATTCTAAATCGTCAGATGACAGAAAGATTAAGAAGCCCGGCATTCTAATTTCTGACACTGATCAGTACTTACTGGAATGTGAAAAATCCCAAGAGAACTATATCAAATGTGACAGTAGAACAAGACTCACTTCTACATAATATCATATAACGTGCAAGGCAAAAATATTTTATATTTCTAAAATGTTCTTACTATTGAGATTACCCAAGATCATAAAAGACTACTTCAGATTTCATTTTAGTCTAGTTTTAAAAGGAAGTGTTCCTTCCTCGTTACACTATTACGTCTATTGCTATAAAGGTGCATTTTGTTAAAACTAAGAAGGCCCTGCATTGGTGAGCTTACAATCTTATCTTTATGCAATACAAAGGAGAGAAAGGAAAAAGGTAAGAGGGAAACCAGAAGATTACATTTGGTTTGTGATTTGCATGCATCTTGCTTAGTTTTATTTTAACTTTACACACTTGAAATATTCTGTTTTAAAGAAGATGCATTCATGTGTGACAGAGCAGAAGTTGGGTTAGCAATGACAAGGCTAAATGGAGTAAGTATATTTTATTCAAGAACAGGTAGGGAGATTGATGAAAGCAAGGACACTGGCAAGAATGGATTAAAAAATTGCTTCAGACATTTGTCCCCATCCAGCACCTCTAGCACACACATGGAACTTAATGAAAGCCAAAGCTATGCCATTTATATCTGTCTTGAAGTGAACATCTCAGGCACTGAACTCAGTACATTCTTTAACATGGAAGTGAATAGGGTAGTCTCTGCTTTGGCAGAGAATCATGTGTGTGCACCGAAGCCCTGCAAAGCTCTGGGTTGCAGCCAGTATGTGGAAATGTGTAAAAAGGGGGCCGAGAGGCAAACTGTGTTGAAATAATTCCAGGTCTTTTGGTAACTTAGGGTTGCAAAGTTGATAATATTTGATAATGGAGCACAGGCTCTGTGCACTGTTCTGAAGTTCTGAAATAAGGGATGAGAAGCCCCAAATGACAGAATATGCATTTTCAGTTAACAGCCAGTCCTAAAATAACATTTTAGATCAGCATCAGGGAGCTTTCTATAGCTTTGAGAACATCTAGTTTTGTTAAGGAAAAAGGAAAGCATATGAGTGTGAGTGCCATCCATGGAGAAGATAGACCAAGGTTGCCAAACATACCATTTTAGAGAATGAATATTAGTTATGATAGCAAGCAAGCTTCCCAATGTAGCAGCTATATTAATCTAAACATATCAAAACAAATCCCATAGGGCCTTCCCACACAGTGTCACATTGTGTTGCTCATGATACATGAGAGTCCCTCCATAGCACAACAGCACACCCTGTTAATACTTTGATGAGTTTCTACAAAATCCCAAGTGCAACTCCTATTAGTGGGTTAATTGCAAAAAAGGATTACACCAAGTTCTGAAAGATTAATAGCCAGGGCAAACCTGAATCTAACTTGGAAAGATTCTAACTCTCCACCAGATATCATTACTGGATAGCGAAACTCCTAGAGCTGGAATCCTGGGAGTTTGTGACATTTATACAAATAAATACTTTAAACTTATATATTATATTATATATAAATGACATATGGTACACCTTTCTGGAGTGCTATAATGACAAGTAAATTGACTTAAAGCAACATATGTTATTTATTTATTTATTTATTTTATTTGCATAACAGCTTTTATGACCGAATGTCACATGTGGCTACCTGCCCAACTGGCACGCAACTACTCTCATCCCATCCTTCTCCTACTTCTTCCTTTCCCTCTTTTTCTAATTTTGCTCCTTCTTGCTTACGATGAAGATGGATCTATGAATTCAGAGATATCAAGTGGCTAATAAGGACATAATTTAATTAATAGGAGCTTTTTTCCCTTACAAGTAATTCTGTACCATCCAAAGGACAAATTTCAGAATTTCAAGGTTTATTTTTTAATGTTTCTCTTTTTATTGTTAAAAATAATGGAGTTTCAATAAACTACTGATAAAAAAATTGGACAGGATACAGCCAGTAATTGCTCCATTTGTGTTTCCCCACCAAAATCAGACCACCAGTACACCTCCCTCTGTACCTTGGCCCATCAGTTGATATATAAAGTCATATACCATATAGAATATCAGGGAACCCAAAGGTTATGAAGCCAGGACAGAGTGCTAAGTGCGTATGATAGATCTCCATATGATGAAATATACTGTCAGCAACCTATTTCTCAACTTATAACAGATTTCCCACAAATGCTTCAAGTATCTTAAGGCAAACAGCCGTATCTTGCATTTTGGAAGGAATTCGGTAAAGAATTTCTGATTCACAATACTACTACTTTCTCAGATAATTTGCTTTACTTTCAGCCTTCAAAATAAAACAAGGTGACACCATTAATGTATTTGTTACCCAACACTGTGCCAGTTCTGTTCTTACTTGTTTAAATGAGGTGGCCCAAAAGGGAACCGAGTCCGTTGTGTGTTACTTCAATGCATTCTTACCTTGAAAAATGATTGCTTTATGTCTTGTCCCAATCTTTCTGATATTTTGCCCATGTTGTCTGACATTTTAGTCATCCCCTCTGTGAAGCTGTCAGGGAAGGACTTGACAGCATTTGAAACATTTCTCATAGAGTTACGCAGTGGGTTTACAAATGTGTCCATCTGAAGAGGAAAACATTTACCACGATTGCATAAGTCTATGAGGATATGACTACAGTCATCCAATAATGTGTGTTGAAAATGTCACACCGTTTTGGAGAGCAGTAATACAAAACCATTACTACAATTTTTTTACTTAGTAAATTTCAAGCATCCTTAAGGCAAATTTTGATTAAAAGCACCCTAACAGTTGGAACTGAAAGGAATGTCATCCAGACACTGATCCCTCAACCCACCCACGATCTAAAGTCAGCCAGAAAATTTCCCAGGGTAAGGACTTGCCTTTCACTTACGGTATGTTACTGTGCAATGTACCGGAGAGCCCCTTGCATGAGCAGAAAACACCTCCACTTGCACAAAATGAGGTCTCAGATTTCCCCCCTCCAGTTGTAGCTCCCCACACCACAACCTACATTGATCCAGAAGGTCTCCTGACCCCCAGGAGCAGATTTATTTATTTATTTATTTAGAGGATAAGGAGCTGCAATGGGAAGGAGGAAGTGGGAAAATAAAAAGGGAGGAAATGGCAAATGCTAAATATTTGCTGGCCCATTAAAGCTTGCACATCAAATACTGAGGATAGTGATCTTAATGCAGGCAAATGCTATTTTTTTGTGCATATTATGTTATTTTGAGAGGGCAAGATGATCTGCAGTTAGTAGAAAACTATTATGTGTTTAAATAAGGGCAGAACTACATGTTCCAATGAACAGAGTCTCCTACCACTGAAGACAGCAGCCCTATGTAATCCCCACACACACACACACCCTGGTATTACGTAGTAGAACTAACCTATGTCCTGACAGTATGCATTTGCCTGCCCCACCACCCAGTAATGTGGAGAGGGGAGAGGCTAACACATGGCATTATGATATCAGAACACAAGTAATTTCTACTTGCAAAGTAAAAGAATTCAATATGGGCCTGCTGTTTTTGGTGAAAGTCTGATGTTTATCATATTGTGTAATACCACATTACTGATTTACCTACATAATGTAACGTATGTAACTATTCTGAACTCTTATTTCCACTTCTAGAACACACTGCTTCTCTTGATCTTCATGCTTTACTTCATATTTGAAGTTTCCAATTTATGACACACTGTGTTAAGCTTCACAGTAGATCTCCTACCAAACTGATATCCCTGCCCTGGTATAGTCATCCAGCAGTTTCTTAATGAGTATTGTGTACTTATTTCTGTTGCTTGCAATTCACTCCTTTAAAATCCATTGCAACTCAGAATATAGGGGCTCCTCTGCCTCGTCCAAGACTTACGAAGCAGTGGCCAGCTTTCCAGCTTAAACTGATTTATGACAGTGGGAGTCTAGACAATAGGAGGAGCAGTTTTTAAACTGACTTATTCGGGGAACAAGACAGGATGCAGTAGGTGAGAGAAAGGGAAGCATGTCTCTGTATGTGAGTGCCTGCACATGAGAAAGCATAGTTTATAGGTCAGATGCACAGCAGCCTAGAAAAACATAGCATCAAGCCTATTCACACATCTAAAGCAAACCAATGACAGTTGGATGCTCAAAGATTCTCTGGAGCTTGTATCATCTTTTATCATCTTTGGCTGCATTTCAGCTGTGGCTTTTCCTGGAACAATGAGACCTGCCCATGGTCACCCATGCACTGATAACATTTTGGTTCAATTCCTGAGCTCTATTTGGGGCTACCTTTGAATACTGTTTGGGAACAAGAATTGGTGCAAAATACAGCTGCTAGACTGCCAATTGGTTCCAATACTAATATGTCTCTCCAGTAAAGAACTACACTGGTTACCAACTGGTTTCCGGACACAATTCTAAGTGCTGGTTTTAACATAAAAAATGCTAAACAGACTGCAACTGGAGTAAGACAACCTGCTCCCATACAATCCTCATAGCTATTAAGATCTTCTTCAGAGGCCTTACTCCGAGTGCTTTTCTTTCTTGAGGCAATATGGATGGTGACAGTCAGGGGACTATTCAGGTCATGGCACTTCACCTCTGGAACACCCTCCCTTTGCCTATCCACTGGAAGACAATAAAAGCACTGCCCTTTTCCTTAGCTTTTAATAGGGTTCAATGCTTGCTGTTGTACCGAATAGAGTTTGCTGACTGTTTTCATCTGGCAAATTTTATTGTGGTGTTACCATGATGTTTTTATGTTCTTATATTGTTAGCTACCTCAGGAATCCTTGTGAATAAATAAATAAAATACTGTACATCCCCTGAATCACTGCCTCACTGCCTATATGGCATTTGTGGAATATACAGTGGACTTGCAATTAAAGGTCATGTATAATACAGAAATTTCTTTCAGATACAATTATGTATTTGGATTTAAAGCCTGCCACCTTTGTAAGCCAGAAAGACAGTAATTTGAGGAGAAGGTATGGTCCTTAGTCTACCTTCAAGGGTTTCTGGGGAAAGCTGGCTTCTTGTTCACCAAACAAGAAAACCACACATTGTGGAGTGGCATAAGAGGGAAATATGCACACACTATGGCACAATAAGACTATGTGAATTTGATTGCTATATTCAAGAATATAATTAAAGAACAACCAAGTTATGGAAGCTTGAATAATCTTAGGCATGTGCATTTCAGTTCAATCTCTAGTTAATTTTTTAAAAATTAAATATCATAGCAATCTGAACCTATTTTTAAAAAGGAATGGTCAAGACAAAAGCGATAACTGTGCATATAGAATCTGCAAAGAGATCTGTTTCAAGCACAACTGCTGAATGATCAGCTTTGATAAAGGGCTGTGTCTGAAAATTTTGTGCATAGCAAACAGCCTCAAAAAGCAGTCTTAGAGGGAGACATGCACTCTCTCTTTTCAGCAGGTGGATGGAAGTCATGAAGCATGTGGTGCCTGAAATGGGCAGAGGATTTCAGGGTAGATAAAAGGGAAGGAATGTTAACATCTTTCAAAACACTGGATGCATTTTAGGATTGAAAGCAGCTTCTAAACAATTTTAAAACTTTTTTGTATTGCAAGGAGCCTATTCCAGATGTTTGGCTTCTTTGACAATAAATGCTTCTATTTCATTAAGTTCTTATTTGCATATTGACTTGATACCAATCAATCAATCAATCAATCATTATACCAAGTGACCATTTGTATATTAATGATGTAATACAAGTTAAACAACTATGTCATACAGTTCAGATGAAAAACAGACTATGGTGATTTATTGTGCACAAAATTGCAGTACAATATCCATCACTAAGGCTGCTAGACAACAGATACCACTCTTACCTTCCGAGCAAAATCTCCCTTCCCTTTACTGTATGCCTTGTTTTCTAAGAAGTCATACACATAGTGTGCTAAAGATGGATATGCTTTCATCACTTCAGGAGCAAGCAAAAGCTAAGAAGTAAAAGATGCAAGTAATTTCACATAACATTTAGGAAGATTAATATTTTGGTTTGAATGATGATACATTTTACAACACAGTGCAAACAACACTATACAAAACATTTTAAAACCATTTGCCTTGCTGCTGGCTGCTACCCCAAGTAGTCCCTCTTTCAAGTGCCAACATGCACTTTCAGTCATGCTAACTGAATTTTTCTATTACTGCTAAAAAAAAACAAAAAACCCACTTTCAAAAAGCACACATAGTTGCAGATTCTTTATCTTTATCTTTAAGAATGTTGGCTCTGCATGATAAATTTTAGATTTATATATTTTGTGGTAAACAAGTTTTTAATAACTCCAGGCTCCAGCAGTATATACATATCAAGTCTCATTAGACATATACACACAGCACATCAGGCAGTCTAAATATGATTCTTCAGAATTATTTATTAGAATGATTTATATCCTGCTGCCATTCCACTTACCAGAATAGTATTCAAGGTGGCGAACATTCAAAGAACACAATAATCAATAATTAAATCAATTAAAACCCCCAAAATGCAAACAACATGGCAGATGATGTTTCTTACAGCTTAAAATATTGAGATTAATTAAAAGACAACCCCAAGTATTATTTCTAGTCCCTCTGTCAAGTGGTAATTGAATTTTTCTATTACTGCTGCCAGTCTGTTTCCGGGCCCAATTCAAACTGCTGGTACTAACATTCAAAGCCCTAAACGGCTTGGGGCCACGGTATCTGAAGGATAGTGTCCTCCCATATGTACCTGCCCGGACACGAAGATCTTTGTCAGTGGTCCTTCTCCGAGAGCCCCTGCCAAAGGAAGTGAGGCAGGTGGCTACCAGAAGGAGGGCCTTTTCTGCTGTGGCACCCTGGTTGTGGAATGCGCTCCCCAAAGAGGCTTGCCTGGCACCTACATTGTACTCTTTCCGGCACCAGGTGAAGACCTTTTTATTCTCCCAGGCATTTTAATCATCTTAATCATTTTTATCTTATAGTTTTTAACTCTGTTACTGTAATTTGAACTGCTGCTAGCTTTGCTGCTTGTTTTTAATCTTTGGTTTTAAATTTTATAGTTATATTATATTGTACTAGCTGTTGCCCACGGCTGTGCTCGCGTGGATTTTAGGATTTGGTACAATGGAAAAGATACAGTGTCTCTGACTGAAAGTGTAATGTTTAGGCTGGGTGCTGGCAGCAGAAAACTTTTCTGACCGAAATATCTGATCTTAAAGAAAAATCAGGTTAATCCTGAGAGTCGACAGGTGATGAAGAGTGACTGTGCCAAGTTTCGGGTAGATCCGTCAAAACGTGATGGGGCCTATGTGACAACGCCCCACACACAACAGTCAGTCATTTAAAAAGTTTCCCTCCCTTTTCACCTCCTCAGAGAACATTCTAAATGGCCTAGGGGAGATTTGCATACCCACCCCTATTGGCCCCTGCAGGAATTCATAAAGTGTCGTATGGGCTATTTGCACAACTGCTCCTATTGGCTCCTGCAGCAATTATGAGGAGAGGCCGACTTGCATAACTGCTCCCGTTGTTTTGCCCATAGGAGATATGAGAGGGGGGCGATTTTGCCCCCTTTTTTCACTCCCTTAGGAACGGAATTTCCAAAAATCCTTCCTTAGTCGGTGTCTACGTCATAAAAACTATGTTCCTTCAAAATTTCACGTTCCTAGATTAAACGGTTTGAGCTGGGTGTTGATGAGTCAGTCAGTCAGGACTACTTCTTTTATATATATAGATTTTATGTTTTTAACTGTTGTAAACTGCCCAGAGCGCTTCGGCTATTGGGCGGTATAAAAATGTATTAAATAAATAAACCTGAACAAGACCATCTTCACCTGGTGGCGGAGGCAAAAAAGAGAGGGGGCCAAATGAATTTCCTGTAGGAGAGAGATCCACAGCTCAAGTGCTGCCATAGAGAAGGTTCTCTCATGCATTCCAACTAACCTAGCATCCACCCATGTCTGGCCTCAGAGAAAGGCCTCTCCATCAGATCTTAGGGTGTGGGCAGGATGAAATGGGAAGAGACAGTCCTTCAGGTATGCTGGATCTAAGTCATTTAGGGCTATATAGGTAATAACCAGCACTTTGAATTGTGCCCGGAAACATATTAGTAACCAGTGATGTTCTAAAATGCGTGCAATATGTTCACAGAATGATCTAACTGTGAACATGCTTCATTCTGGATCAACTGAAGCTTCGGAAGACTCTTCAAAGGCAGCCTCACATAGACCTGGTTTGCACAACATGATAAGCCATGGCTGATTGTGAGACTTGCTTGTCTCAGTGTGACTTATTGTGACATCCGCAGTTTGTTAACCACGCACAAGCCACCCTGAGAACCCATGGCTTGTTGTTAGGTTGTTCAGGGTGGCTTGTTTTCAGGTTGGCTTGTCATGACATGCAAACCCAGCAAAATGGCTTGTACCAAGTGGCTACAAAGTCGCCTGGCAAGAGCAGCAAAAAACACAGGCCACCCCTGGCCGTGTCACTACTGCAGCCTCACTCATCAGTGCTGTCCGCCCCTCCACCAATACAGAAATGACAATTTGGAATGTCCGTAACTCTTTTGCAAACTTTTTTTTTTTTTAAGTGTTTTGGAAGTACGCAAATGGGTTCAGGTTTTTATATATTTTTTCCTGTCATTTGCAAGTGTGCACATTCACCTGTCCTGCTATTTACTTTCTTTAGCAGTACAGATCAATATTCCTTCTGTATATATTGATATCCCACTTGTCAATTTCATCCTCTCATTGTATTACATCTTGAACGGACACTTCGCAGCTTCCTCCCAGACTCTGGCACTTCCCTTGACCCCGAACTCCGAAAGTGGTGGCTGAATGGGATGGCGCTATTGTGATGGGCAGGTGTAATTACTGCAGGAGTATGGGCGTACTAACTGCGAAAATAGGTTCATTTCCCGCCCCCCCGTCGTTCGCAAGTGTGTACTTATGAACAGAAAAAAATAAAAAATTAAAAAATGAACCCATTTGCATACTTTTGAAGCACCAGCGGGAAAAGGGGGTTGTGAACAGAAAAAATGCACAGAAAAGGGGTAGCAGTCGGAGCGGGGTGGGAAGCCAGAAAAGTTTCCCTCTTAATAGGGATGTGGATACAAGAGGGGTTGTGCTGCAAAGGACCATGGGATATGTGCCAGGAGCGGGTGGGAGGACTAAGGGGGAAACTAACCACACAGAGCACCCGATCATCTGTTGGGAGTAACATGGGTTAGCGAGCCAACAACCACCGCAGCTTATTTTCAGGGTGGCTTATTGTGACTTGCAAACCAGCCCATAGAGTGCATTACAATAGTACAATATCAATGTAGCCAAGGAGCTGTCACTGTCCCCAGAAATGGTTGCCATTGGCATACCAGCCTAAGCTGAGCAAAGGCCCCTGGCCATGGCCACTATCTGAGCATCCAACAGCAAGGCCGGGTCCAGTATATCATATCAGAGTATGTTCTGTGCTTCCTTCCAACAAATTTTTAGAAGCCAAGTCAAGTTTCCAAAATATTTAAGACTCTGATATTAGAAATATAATTGCCATTACCACAACTACTATTAAAAGTTAAAGACCAGGAATCTTTATGACTCCCAGTTATGCTTCAGTTATATTTAAATAATTTTGGCATACTGGAACTTTACTACTGAAGTTCACTACTGCAGTAAAGCCCACTGAATTTCATTGCAATTTTAAAGAAATCAAATGGGGGTGGGGAAGGATGAGTAAATCATACATTCATCCTTAATGAAAAACTGAGCATGAGAACATACCTGCAAATATGAATTTAAATCCTTCTTCCTTTTTTCTAAAAATTCTCTGTCCATGTTATTGAATGTTTTTTTACCAGGAAGCTTCAATAAACTTGCCAGATTTTCAATCTAGAAAAAGGTATAATTCATGAAAATATTTTTTTAAAATATATCTATTCAATATTTACAGCCAAAATGAATTGCTATTTATTCATTTAACAAGCACATTTCAGGCCCAGTGCAGATGTAATACTGCCAATTGCTTAACTATGGCTAAGGCTGCAATACTATACATGCCTACACAGAGATAAGCCCCATGAGTTCCATGGGGCTCACTCCTAGGTAAGTGGATGTAGGATTGCAGCACTAACTGTGATGCTAATAATGGTTAGCTTTAACTTGACTTCAGAACAACCTGTTTCTGGACTAGACCACTCCAAGCTGAAGGTGTGGGGTCAAGCAACTGAGCGCTCCTTCATACAGAAGAAATTCTCTACATGTAGAAAACCAAATGTCAGGGATCCGGGTGCTAGCCCAGCTCTCTCTCCAACATGCTCTTTTTGCATGTGTGCGGGAAACATTTCTGTACGGAGGAACATTCAGTCAAGTAAACCTACATGTTCAATTCAGAAGTGGTAAGGTCAAAAAACATTTCACATCCTCCACTGCTTGTGAGAAATAGACCTTCAATATCTTCCAGATGTAGAGCTTTACTCAAAAGGCCATTTAAAATTAGCAATGTATCTAAAGTTTGGAATTCGGGAGGCAGGAATATGAACGTACCCTGTTCTGGATGTCTGGCTACTTACTAGCCAAGCCCAAGTTCAGGGTTCATTTATAATTAATTTTGCCCAGTTCTAGCATATCAGCAGCACAGAACTGGTCTGAGTTTAAATTGAGCCCAAATTAGCTCATTTTAGGTGATTTAATGGAAACTCATTCATCACTAATTTAAATTAATGTAAGAAGCCACTCCCACTCCTTCCACACACAAACATTAACTGCAAACATTACCTGTTCAGTGATCCTCATGTGGAAATCATGGAAGTCACTGTAGCGCCGATATGTTTTCCATACTTCATCACCATTTGGAGTTCGACGGCGAACAGTGATAGCATATAGTGCATATGTCTTGCCATGGTCATTACAAACTCCTGCCATAGTATATGGGTCATAATCAGCACAGACTAACAATTTAAAACAAATAAACAAACAAAATGGAGAGAGAAAAGGAGAGACAAAAAAGAGGAGGAAGACGAAAAGGCAGAAGAAACATGAAATGAAAAGATGTTGGAAATGAAAGAAGTGGAGACAAAATGGACATGCAAACCGCCATTCTCTGTGTGCAATTCTTCTTAAGTAGCATCCTATATGCAAAAGATGCTTCAGCAGAAGCATTTCACTCAAGGACTACCACTGCGATCAAAAATGTATCTTACAGCCAATTAAAAAGTCTGGGGAGTGGATAGGGGCAGGAGATGATTCCAACTCAATGGAGTTTGACAGCCTTGTTTAAAATAGCACAATGGGATAATATGTTTGCCACAGACCTAGACAGACAACCAGCCTATCAGCAGTTCTATGAACAGATACAGAACAGTAACTGATGGGTGTGCTTGGAATCTCAGCATATAAAGAACCAAACTGCAGAACCAGATACTGTAGGCCAATTCAAACCACACTGAATTATGACAGAGTAGAATAGAGCCATATGCAATTCATTCCATTCATTTCTGGAAGTTAGGTCACAGAGGATCTACTCTGTTGGCCCTGGTAGACCAGTCCAAGACCATTCTGTGTTTGCTTGTTTTTTATTAACTGTGATGCCACTGAAATCAACAGGAGGCTAATGACACCACTGCTCTGTTGTTTTAGTCAGTTTCTAAACTTGAATAGGGACTGGATGAATAAAAGTAATTGAAGTAGCACCAAGACAACACTGAAATTATATTTGGTCAGAAAGAGAGTGTGGCTATTGTCATTGAGATGGTTCAAATTCCACAGCTTACTAATATTCAGTTTTAAGATGATTATGAATCCCCCCCCCCCAAAAAAAGCTCTTCACATACTTCATTTAATAAAGTCTGTGATTTTGTTTGCCAGTTTCAGATGCTGGAACTACTGTTCATATCTTTGCAACTTTATGACTTGATCACTGCCATATACAGCATGTAGAGCTTTTCTTGATGGTTGCATAGAAACAACATCTGGTATAAAATTAGTCAAGTGCAATCCAATGAGGCTACCCATAACCCTCTGCCTATTGAGGGTGGGAGGAGCACGGCGGATAGGATTGCCACTGTACTCCCCTTGCCATCAAAAATTTCTGGCCATTCATTCTGGCCAATTTCTGCCATCTAAATGTTGTACACCTCCTCCCGAGGAGGAGAAGCTTAGGCACCACCTAGATTCCTCGGAAGCCAGCAGTGCCTCGCTCCTCCCCTCCCTGCCCATAGGAATGCCCCCACCCCCCACTGGAACCAAAGAAGGACTTCCGTGCTCAGTTCTCAGCCGGATCAGAAAGAACCGCGCTGACTGTTAGGTGGGGAGGGTGGGCACTCTGAGCTTGGACTCCGCACTGCGACCTTGGAAGGGATTTCCGAGGTCGCAGGGGGGACTCCGAATTATCCTATGGCCCCCCAGGCAAGGTCAGAGGGCCATAGGATTGCGCCCTCAATCTACTAAAGGTATGTATGTCATCAAAAGAATATTACACCCATTTCCAGCATTTGCACTGGTTCCCTGTACTTTTCAGGGAATAATTCAGTATTGTTTTTGGCCTTTTAATAGCTTGGGCTCAATATACTGTCTTTTGTCCCATCACACTCTCCAAAAGCAACTGTGAGAGGCTTCTTGTATTTGTGCATGCCAAGTTTGGACAATGGCTTTTAAAAATCTCTTTGACAGATGCCCCACAACTGTCAAACTCTCTTCGCCAGAAGTTTCTTCCAAGAATTTTAGATGTGAAGTAGCTTTTAGCAGCTAGGATTAAGTCTCCTTCACTTAAAAGTAACAATAAAGGAATTCTGAGCTATATTACCTCTTCCTTCTCTCCCGACTACAATATGGTGTGTCCGTTGTGTGGGCCTATATATTCATTGATATATGTGGACAAACTTCTTTGTTTTATGCAGGATAGTAACCCCATAAACACCGTTAAGTTGGTGCTTAGGGTGCAATCCTATGCATGTTTGGACAGAAAAAAGTCCTACAATTCCCAGCATGCCCCATGCAATAAAGCATAAAATAGGTACCACTTACTGCTACTTGAAAGAAATATGTGTTCAAATCAGTATAGATTTTTCCCTAAAAGATACACCTCTTTAATAAACCCACGTCAACATTAATTACCTTAATTTTTGATTTTACACTATCAGTATACAGGAGTTTACTGAAACTGTAGGTTGTTTTAACTGTTTTCAATAAACACTCATTTATTGTTACAAGAATGAGCCTAGGTGAGCCTTGAGTTCATGAATCCCACTCATCCTCTCAGACATTGCCAGGAGGAGATCGGAAGCTTTTCGCTTTTCCTTTTACGTAATTAACCATAAACTGTGTTCAAACCATAAACTGTGATTAGTCTTAACTACGGTTAGTTCAAACAAGTCAGCTTCATAACCCATTATTTTAAGTTGGTTTGTTTGAACTAACCATAATTAAGGCTAACCAGTTTAGTTTCGATAGTTTGGGTTTAGACAGAACACTTAGCTGTGGTTAATCAAAAGCAAAAGTTGAAGCTTCTGAACTTCTCCTCCTGGCCACAGCAGAGGAGGAGAGGGAAGGGAGGAGGTGCATAAGCCAGAGGCTCATCTAGGCTCATTCTTTGTCTGGATCAGACTCCCCCCCCCAAAAGCTCCACTGAAAGAGCAGCTTAGCAAAAGCCACTAAGCTGAATACGGAGCCAAATATTAAAGCAATGTTAAGTCAAAAAGACTGAAATCACTATGGAGCTTTGCCTGCAAAAGCCTCTGGCCCGAGCTCTTTTCCACTACTAGGTGCTTCAAACAAGGTGGGTTGCGGGGGGACACTAGGGCTGTGCATGCTGTGTTGGGGGAGTGAGTGAGTATGCATGCTGTGTTGGCAAGCTGCCCACTCTTACCCCAATGATATGAGAGCTGGGTTTGGGGACAGGTCTAGCTCCCTGGCCAGCACAGCACGTAGGATTTCATATTTTGCACTCTCCTGCCAGTGGTTGCTATCATTTTTGGGTGGCCTGGGAGCCATTTCAGCTATCTGCATGGAGATGCCCCTCTCCAATATGTATATGCACAAGATTCAGTTCCATCTCCTCTTTTATGAAGTCAGCTCTTTAAAAATCTTTCCAAAGCACAAATGAAAAGAAATGGATCCTAGTATGTGTGCTTATAATGAAACCATCATTCCAAAATGAAAGTATCATTTTCCATACCATAGATCTGAAACCTAACTCTCTATTGTTTACCAAAAGGTATCTGAACATGTTACAACACAAATCTTTGCTAGATTTAAATGGAAGATGAATGTTAGATGTGAAAAAATTAAATTCTGATTTAAAACATGCAATGTAATGGTGATACTATTGTATGTTAAATAAAAATGTGACAAACAAAGTCTAATCTTAAATAGTGTAATGAGTTCAGGGAATTTAGGCACAACTAAATTACATTTTAATAATGCAAGAAAATCCAAAATTGCAATGACTAGGATCCAAAGAACTGTGATGCCAGTCCCATTAGCCCAGGGAACCTATAGAATTGCTTTACTGAAGCTGCAGGCTACCCCTGCTGCTTTTGAAACTACGGGAAGAAATATGGCATATGGGTCAGCTGTTAAAAAACAAGACAAAAGACAAAATCTACTGGGCCAGAACAAGCCTTTTCATGAGTCTAAGCAGCTCTTTGTTCCTGGAGTTTGTGAATTCTACTAATTGTACCAAGCAAGCAAAAATCATGAGAGGAAAAAAAAGGTAAGATAAAGGATTTAGATTTAAGAGATAAATGATTGCAGTGTTAATTAAGGTTTCTGAAGAAAAGTCACACAATATATAAATAAGGATAATATGACCAAATGTTAGAAGTGTCACTACTAAACTCACCAGTATCTGAAATATACGCATGGAGTTGTATGGACTCATCAGCAGACACATTTGAAAGATCATCCAATGACTAGAGGAAAAACAGCCAGCCACAGTTACAACTTCTGGTACAGAAATATGCACTCCGTCATTAGCAAGAACAAAGAATTACTTCATCAGACCAGGAGCCAATTTTATCCAGCATTCCATTTCTGAAAGCCTCTACAAGTTCCCGAGCAGCACATGAAGGTAATGACCAATACCCATCCAGTATGCAGAGGTATACTGCCCCTGAACATGGAGATTCCATGGCTAGAGCTACTCAACAGACCTATCTCTTCATGAATTCTCATTGGATGTTTCCGAATGAAAAAAAAGAACTCCCTCCATGTAGTAAACCAGTATGTCAGACAAAATGTTAGTATATCTCTCCCCCTGACGTGCATTTCTGTGCATGTTTTTGCAATCCCCATTATAATAAGCTAGCTTCAAAATAGATTAGAGCTGAAACACATCAAAAATCAAAGTGTGTCCTTAACCCTCAACTCCACCAACTAAGATCTGCGATCACCAATAAAACTTGGTGATAATGAACGTAATTCATTTGTTATGTTACCCCAAGAGCTATGCAACTAGGATTACTACATTTTTCTGGCACTGCTCTAGTGCCTTTAGTAGCAGCATGACACAACAATTTAGGTGGGTAAAACTTTTCCTGGCAAGGAGAGAAACTGAAGGAAAGCTTCACCTGTTTAATTTCTGAACCAAATTACTCCCAGTCCATGCAACTGCTATTCAATTATTTTGAAAAAAGAACACACATGGGTGATCTTATTTATGTATTGCATCTAGATTGGCCAGAAGTCCAACTTTTTAACCACTGTAGCTCTCTACACTTCTTCAAAAGCCATGGTAAGTGATAACTGAATATTAACATGTTCCAAAACCATATGGGGATACACATGTAGTTGTCCATCTTTGAAGTTAATAAGCAACTTCAAACTTCTCAAAATTAATCCTGTTGGGAGTTAGAAGAACAGAGTTGATCGTATTTAAGAAAGTTTGTAACGTTTTACTAGGGATGGGGACTCGGACTCGAGGACTCGACTCGTGAGTCGGACTGAGTCCCCCCTCTGACTCGACTCGGACTCGAGTCCCAATATTTTTAATGGGACTCGAGACTCGACTCGGGACTCGAGACCAAGGACTCTTCAACATCCCTGGGCTGTGCCAGAAGGAGTGGAGAGGAGCGTGGTTGTCGGTGAAGAGCGCATGGAAGCGAGGTGTGCCACTGCTCGGCCACTATGGACGGCTACCAGGAGTGCAGCCCCAACAGTGTGTCAAGATTTATTTTGATTGATGTGTTGCGTACTTGGGAGAGGCAGAAGAAGGACCTGAGATTACTCTGTGTGGCTGCTCTGAGTGTGTTTCTGGTTCCAGCAAGTTCATCACCAGTGGAGCGGGTGTTCAGTGAGGGTGGAATTGTGATGAGATCTCACCGTTCCAGAATGGGGGCCAAACATTTAGAAAAAATCATGTTCCTCAAATGCAACATGGATAAGTTTTAGGAAGTACAGCAAGTTTATTTTTTAAAGTCATTTTTCTAAAATGCAACCTTTCAGACATTTTGGGTTTGGCTGCCTCTGCCTGCCTGTCTGGGGTTCCCAGCCTCCTCTGCCTGCCTGGTCTTTTCTTGACCAGTTCAACAGTTGAATTGTCCAAGACAAAGGCCTCTGCCTGCCTGCTTTGGGGTTCCCTGCCTCCTCTGCCTGCCTGGTTATTTTGGGTTTGTCTGCCTGGTCTGTTCTTGCCAAAATCAGTTGCAGAGTTTTGAAATCTGAAGTAGCCTTATTTTGTTGGGGAAAACCCCCATTGATTTTAATAGGGACTCGTGGAGTCAGCTTTGGGAATGACTCGTGACTCGTGAGTCACCATTTTGGACCAAGGACTCAGACTCGGACTCGAGACTCGGGTCCAAAGACTCGTGACTCGACTCGTGACTCGAGACCAAGGACTCTTCAACATCCCTGCGTTTTACATAAGCATTAATGGAAGTGAAAGTAGACACTGCTTTAATCAAAACCAGCCCAGTTTCACGCAAGACAAAAAATAATTTTAAGAAAAATTGATTAGACCAAACTGCTTATCTTCACATTTCTTTTTGTTCAAGGATAGAAGAGGTTTGGGCCAAACTACAAAGAACTACACAGATGCAGTTCTCTCTCTCTCTCTCTCTCTCTCACACACACACACACACACACGTAAACAGAAACAAAGTATTGTGGCATTTTAAAGACTACCAAATATATTAGCAAATACAAGTACAGTAAAACCTTGGATTGCAAGTAACTTGGTCTGCAAGTATTTTGCAAGACAAGCAAATTTTTAAAATAAATTTTAACTTGATAAACAAGCGACGTCTTGCAATACAAGTACTGTAGTACAGTCAAGAAAAATGAAGACTTTACACTATCATTCTTTATTTCAGCTTAAATTAAAAAATATGTGTACAAATTTCTTATGGGGAATTTCGCTTTGATATTTATTTATTTATTTATTTATTTAGATATACAAGGGCTTTGGATTACAAGCATGTTTCCGGAATGAATCATGCTTGCAATCCAAGGTATTACTGTAAATAGATTAACACCACAATTTTATTACTTCCATAATGTTGAAAAGCACTTACCAAGTTAATGCTTCCTGTAGGAGAACCATTAAATGATTCTGTCAAAAAAGAAAGATGTGTACGTCAAATTATAAATATTTAAACAGGTTAACATGCAAAACATTAAGCAAACAATGAATTTGTATTACCTACCAAAACTTCTCCATGACAAGCAAGCCTACATTAAGATCTCTAACTAGATGCAGTGACTGGGTTCACACGACATGGCAACCCATCGTGGGTAACTAGCCATGGTAGGTTGTTGTTTCATGAGAACCTGGACTGGACTACTTCTCGCAGGGTGGCTTGTTTTTGGGCAACAAGCCAAACTGAGAACCCATGGCTTGTTCTAGGGCAGTGTTCTCCAACCTTGGGTCCCCAGATGTTTTTGGCCTACAACTCCCAGCATGCCCCAGCCAGTATAGCTGGCTAGGGCATGCTAGGAGTTGTAGGCCAAAAACATCTGGGGACCCAAAGTCGGAGAACACTGTTCTAGGGGTTGTTGGACCCACAATGAATTGTTGTGTTATCCAAACCTGGGAGACCGACTCCATTGTGGATTGCGGGAAGCGGCAAGTGAGCCACTCAGCAAGAGTGGCAAAAAACCCTTGCCACTCTTGCTGAGCTCGCCCAGGCCTCTGCCAGTGACAGCCACCCCAGCAATGCCCAAACGACACTTTGGAGTGACTGTCACTGGCTCAGTCGCCCCGCTCCACTTGTGACCCCTTTTCGGACACCGCCACATCTTTTTTACTCCCCCCGCCTTCATGATCTTTTTGCTATCTCTGCCAGTGACAGCCCTTCCAAAGTGCCCAAGCAGCACATTGGAGCAACCATCACTGATTCACCACTTATTTTTTTCTTTTTTTTCTTTTTTTAGGTGCCAGAAATGTGCACAAATATTTTCGTAATAATAAAAAAATCAGTCTTTTGGAGGTGCACAAGTGCACACTTGCGGGTGACCGAAATGAAAAGTCTTGTCTGCTCAATGTAGTGGTATGTGCCAGTTGTCAGTACGTATGAGCCATGGACACTGACCAAGCAAGGCTGCAAAGGCTGAAAATAGGTTATTTTGTTACTTTGCTTCTAACTTGACAGCTGTCAAATGGTGAGCTGTCAAGCAAAGAGCAAAGCCACAAAAAGATATTTGCTTGCGAAAGCGGGTGGCGAGTATATAATCGCCTTCACAGCAAGATCCTCTAGTTTTGACGTGTAGGACCTGACAGTTCTCAGTGTCCTCCTACTTTTCCACCATTTCCCAAGAATCTAGGTGCTTGGGAAAGGGGAAAAGTGCATCCCATCCCATTTATGGGAGCACAGAGTTTTGACAGCTGTCAAAAGGGTTTATTTTAAAACAGGGCTATTTTTCACAGGTATAAACAGGGTTTACTGACAGGGAAATATGCAGCCGTGCCTCCACCCACAGGTTTGGTGGAGCACCTCACGACCACAATTTTGGGCATGGCTAGCAAGACCAGCCAAGAGTCATGGACCACTGCAAAAGTGGCATAGATTCTTAGACACCAATCCATTCTTTCCTACTGAAAGAGCAGGTCAGTGTAGGAAACTTACATAAACCACATACAGGTTGTTGCATGCAACAATCACACGTCTATTTTGCTGCACTGGTTGTGATTTCCCAGAATGTGTACGTGGCATGTACATACAGCAAAACAGCAATGGTCATAGGTGATTATCTATGTGATAGTTTGCCCTTCTTAGAAAAAGTTTTCCTACCTGGAATTAATTTTCAGTATTGTATTTCTGTGTCACATGGATTACGAAGTGGTAAACTGCAACAATGCATTTAACTGAGCAAGTTTACATAATTTTTCTTAATTAGCTTAATATGCTATTTGACAAAGTACAAATGGGACAAATTCACACTTGAGTGCAGTTTGATTTAGAGAACTGAGTATCTCATGACCACTTCCTACAGACCGATTTGTGAAAAGGCTTTGAGAAAGTCTGACATTCATTTTACTTAGATGCATTTTGTAAAATGTCAGAAATATCAGAAGGAAAACTAAATAAATTTAGGTAATTATTATGTGTTTGTGATGTTTATTTAGCTTCCATTATGTAAACATATAGTTAATATAACCAAAATTGATTTTAGTTTTGAGGTTATGTCCAAATGTTAAGATTACATTCTGCAGAAAACAAATGTATTAAAAGACATATGGCTATTGTACACAATTTTACAATGGTGAAACTTCCTTCTCCTAAGACTTATCAGTGACTGACATCTCTTAAAAGCATTTTGTTTGGGCTGTGTTGTAGAAACTGGAGCTAAGCAAGTACTGCGGTTGGGGCTTGAATGTATTCTTTAGTCTCATTTTACTGGACTCTATCCACACATTTTTGTTCTTAAATTGTTACAAATCCTGAGCCTACAGGATGAGGCAGAGAAAACATTTAAGTAGATGCAAAATTCACACAGTAAGTAGATCTTATTTGATATAGGATAAGGACATCACAAATAAGCATAACGCATAACTATTAAAGTTTGAAGTTAACTTACCTCCTTCACCATCATCTGATCCTCTGAAACTAGGATCCTTTAGCATATCTAGTTCAGCAAGCATTCGCACATAAAGAGCATGCTGTTTGAATGAAGGGTAGAATCTTTCATCCCGCAGCATCAACTCATATACCTTACAGAATAAAAATTCAGTATTACCCAAACTATATAATCAGATTAGATTATAAATAACTCCTAAAATTGTGGCAGGGCACCTATGCTATTTAAGGAAGTGTGTTAGGCCTTACTGTGTTGAACAGCTATGCACTCCCAATTCTGAACTTCAGTGTCTCAATTCAGAACACGGCTTGTTATTACGTGCATGAGCCATGGTGAGCCACAGGCTTGCGAGCTCACTGCCTTTCCTCCCTCCTTTGTGGGCAATTTAAAGCTTTCATTCATGATTTGTAATGAAGTTCAGATTCCCACTTAGTCCATAGTTAACTAAGTATGGTTTCTCCAGTGTGGCATAGTGGTGAGAGTGTTGGCCTGGGACTCGGGAGATCCAGGTTCTAGTCCCCGCTTGGCCATGAAGCTCACTGGGTGACTTTGGGGCAGTCACTGACTCTCAGCCTAACCTACCGCACAGGGTTGTTGTGAGGATAAAATGGAGAGGAGGAGGAGGATTATGTAAGCCGCCTTGGGTTCCTTGCAGGAAAAAAGGCAGGATATAAATATAATAATAAAATATATTAACTAATTCATGCATATCTAAATCAGACCAATATTTGAACTATTCAGGGAATCTCTTTGCTATACTGTTAATAAATCAGTAAAGAAGAATACCACTATAAGGAGATTGGTAAGTCAAGCCATAGAAAGCAAGCTATGAGAATTGCATATAATAGAAATCATGAAATATTATTTCCAAGATAATTTTGAATTTCAATCTAAAATCAGCAAAATCAATCCTAAGCAAACAACTTCCACCAATACGTATGAAATAGACGATGAACATGGTATACCTTTCTCTGAATCTCATCAAAGATTTCAGGAGTTGGATCCTCGTTATTCAGTTTTTCTGCCAGCTTTGCTACCAAGGTATCACCAATATTAACTCTTGGAGATGCCTGCCATAGAGAGCTAAATAAACTTTTGCACTGTTTGATCTTATCTTAATGCCATCCATATGGAAAAATTAAAAACTCAGCCATTACTATTGCAGAGAAAATAAAGCTAGAGATAGAAAACAAAAATTAATGACTCAACTGTTATTTTAATCAAACCAAAAAGTATCCCTTAGATCTACCATTGCCCTCAGATGCAGAACAGTTACATGAGGGCACTCAAGTAGTTCAAAGTACACTTATTACTGGTTTTGTTTTCAGCAATTGAAAGCAAATCAGTATTTATGGGTGGAATGTAAGTTTAATTAATTTACAGAGTCCCCATGCTATACCTTGTCCCTGCAGAAGAAATAAAAAAGCAAAGTTAAACAATCAAGGGCTTTGGTACATAGTTGGAATTCTCAAATTCAAATTCAGTTGAACACCCAAAGCCAAGAATTTGAAGGTGCTTTCAAGTAAAGAAGATAGAGAGAGAGAGAGAGAGAGAGAGAGAGAGAGAGAGAGATACTAGGCCTTTTAAAAATCATTGTGATGATATTTAGTGTTGTCTTTCGCTATAGAAAAACAGAATGTTTTGCTATGTTTTTAAATGACTATGGTTTTTATGTTTTGAACTTTTTGTAAACTGCCTTGGATGTTCCCAGAAAGATCATACAGAAATACAACAAAAGAAATCAAATAAATTAAAACAGATCCTTTATAGTTTTGTTTTTATTAAGTTCACCAGTGCCTTTTCATATTCAAACATCAGCCTGCTGGTCAGCAGCTTGATCCTAAGATTCCTGTGCAAGCAAACAGATGTTTAGAATAGGGCTATCATAAGGTGCTTCTCCAGGAGACAAACACTGAACAACTTTACTCCAGTATAACACTGGAAACATTTACCATCAATATACCAAAGACATAAAGTAGGTAAGATCACTTTCACTAAATCATCTTGAGCTGGTGCTAGTATCTTACAGTTTTGTAGCTTTTATTTGGTAGGTTAAACAAGGTAATAACTTTATATGCCCAAACTGCTCCCTCACAATTTTAGTTTATGAAGTTCTTCTTTTAATTTACTTCTTCAAATATATTCCAATTCATATAATAATTTTCTTTTGAAACCCATTCTTACCTTCTCTGACAAATACTGATCATAAATTCCAACTGCAGCTGTCCTTAATAGGCCTTTGGTTTGTGTAGTCTGATGCATTCCATCTTTCTGAAGGCTCAGTAACACTTCCAGCTGTTTCTGTGCTGTAACCCTGTATCCTTCTACTGTCATCCAGAAAAAGAGATGCGCTTGGCCTCCCATCTGCTGCATGTAATCTACAAAATCAACATCATTATCATCAAAATCCAATCATAGCATTAGGATAAAAAAAAGTATCCTAGAAACTACTGTGGTAGATCAAAAACATTAAATTAGCAGAATGATGCTGATCCTGATTTTGGATTAGAATCATTACAAACACAATTATATAAATTACTTATGAGCATGAAACATTAACTTTGACAGCACCATAGGTGGAATACAGGTGCATAGTTTTGGATTCCTTATCGAGACAATTTTCAATAGTTGCTAAGAGAACAGAACTCCAAGGGTCTATTCATAAATGACAAACTAATATGGGTGAGATAATATTCAGTCTAAGCTGCTGAGAAGACTTGATTTTTCAAGAAAAGCAAGTAAAGTAAGGTTGATAGGGACTATTTCACATGCAACATTTCCAGGCATATCTGTAGAGGGGGAGCTGTGGAATGGTATGTCCTATTGTCAGCCCTTCTGTGGTGGTCAGACTGATGGTCTGAGGGCTGAATAAGAGGGAAAGGTGACATTTGGAAAAATTGGTTGAATACTGGAACTGTTGTGGTTATGCTGCTTTATTGTGGGCTCACTGTGTATTAACTAAAACACCCTATTTGACTCAAAAGAAGTGATCAAGTGCATTACATATGTACTGTGATTTGAAAAATATTCTCCATGCCTTGCAGCACAGATGAGTGGAAGATGATAACTGGTTGGGACACCAAGGCAGCAGTGGATCCTAAAACCAGAACCTGTGGGTGTCAGGTAGGGATTCATTCTATCTGCCACCACCAAGCTCATGCCAAAAGGAGGGAGCTATACAGCAAGCGTATAAACCAGCAAACAGTTTAACAATACTCCAGAATATATAATATGGCAAGACCTGACTCTTACAGGAAAGCTTCAAATTCAAGCTTACTCCATGGTCTGAATAGCCAGGGAATCTTGTTGCTACTTGGCCTTGTGGATCTTCCATTTGCTGCTGTCTTAACTTGGCCTCACCACAACTGCCTTACCTAATTCCCAAGCCCTTACTCCCCTTGACTTGGCAGAAACTGGGTATGCAATCATTTTGCTGGAGAAAGCAAACCTGCATAAAGAGATCACTGAAGAACTACCTCAGTGTCCTCCCCAAGCTAAAAGAGTGTAATCAGAATTGAAATAATTTCTAGTCCTCTTCAAGTATTTAGAAATACAATGCATGGAGGGTAGATGGGGATGCGTGCTCCAGCTCCACCCCATCCTCCCTCCATTGACAGGCAAGGTTCAAGCAGAGGCTGTTTCAGCTGAATGAGGATAGTTTCCACAGGATCAGGCAGGATTAAGCAGGATTCCCATTCCCATGGAAACTGTAACCATATTCAGCCAAGCGCAGTTACAGTCTCTGCTCAGACCTTCCCCATCAACATAGGGAGGTCGGGGTGGCATGTCCCCATCTCCCTCCACACATTCTGTTTCTGAATGCCTGAAGAGGACTACTCTTCTGCAGGTATGTTGCTTCTTATGAATTTTTTGTTTTATGGCAAAGGAGTTTGTGTTGGGCCAAGCCCAATTTCCAAATGTTGTGTCACCATATTCACCAGGTTTTCTTGCTCGGCATATTTATCAGCGAGTTGCTCTGAGACTTTTTGGTGTGTACATGCTGCTACTACTACCTGTTGTTTTCCAGCTGCCCTTGAGAGAAGGGAAGGAATGCTGCTACTTGTAAACTAGGACTAAAAATGGCTGAATTGACAATAAGTTATAGCATTCTAAGGTAGCAATGGTCTGTGCGGTTTGTAAGCCCAAGAACAAACAATGCCATCTGTTCATGAAAAACCATGAAGTCAGTGTTATATAATATGGGATGGGAAGACCTGTGCTGAAGTGTAATTTCTCCTTCGCTTTTTCATTCTTGCATGCTTATAGCATCCCATGAAGTGATTTCACACAAGCACATAAAACAATATTTTTAAATGACTGTTCACTTACCCATAAAAAATTGTAGTGCAACATTGTTTACTAGAATGTTGTCCAGAGGGACTGTGCAAAGTTTTCCAAAGTTTGCAGCCAGCTTCACAGTATCTATTTCCTGGATAAAGACCACAGTGTATTAATAGGTTCCTAAAATCAATACAATCACAACGTTAAGACCATCTAGTAGCAAGATGTATGTAATCGTCCCAAGAAAGAACTTGCACTTTCTATATAACAACATTCTCTGTATCACTAAGCCAAACTATCTGGGATGCCCACTGTCCACAGGATCTTCAGCTAAGAAAAACTGGAAAACAAAACTGGGCCTTATGTAACCTTATATACACCTTAACATTCTGTGTGCTAAAAGCATTAGCAATGGATTCATTGAGCTAGGGAAGTCATTCGAACATGATGCTAGCTATAACAATGGTGGCTACACAATGCTAGAAACTGGGCTAGGAATGGCTCAGGACTGACTCCAATAGAAAACTGATACACAATAAAACTAGCAGTGTTATTAGATTGATGTGAGAGGAGATTGAATCTAAGTTGGCAAATTCAAGCTACTGATGTATGGTTATCCACATATTTATATAACATCAATACGTTTTGTGGAAAGTGCATTAGAACACTAAGCTCCAAAATATTATTTCCCATTATTAAATTTTTAAAATGTGTTGTTATATATTAGTCCAAGTATGTATTTATAGGTCTCTCATACATTCTAGCAAAAAAACCACACTTACTTTTCCTGACTGCAGCCTCAGTATTCTTGAATCACATACTTTCTTCACAAACAATAAGCTATTTATTTGATTTTTTATGGTGTTGATATCTGAAAATAAACGGACTAAGAAGTAAGACTCAAAGGACTGGAGACAATTAAGTAGATTTCTGGAGTACTATGAAATATTGCTCAATGCTGTTTATAAGCAAGAAAAAACCAAGAGACACTGAAAAAGAAATACTGTGTTTTTTCAAAACGGAGGCAATACTGATTATTATTTTTAAGCATAGGAAATTGTTAGTGATTTTACTTATTTCATAGATCATAGAGTTGGAAGGAGCCTACAAGGCTATCGAGTCCAATTTAAATAAATACTGACAGTGCAAGCAGATAGATACAACACCCAGCCATTTTTGTCTTGGGTTGCACTTGAGAGCTTTTAGAATATATATTATTTTAATAATAAAATCATGAGAAGGCAACTAGAAAGTGGTTAAAAGGCTAGTGATAGTATAAACATATTAGAGCAGATAGTACAAACATTAAGTGAGATGTTAAGCTGTTTCTGAGCTTTGTTGTGGACACAAATGGAGATATACCACTTTAACTTTCCTTATATCTATTTTGCCCCAGCTCAGCTGTTAAAACCCTACAATCAGGGCGGCATGTATCCTCTGATGTTTTGACTGCGCTATGAAAGCACAGAATTTACTACTGGGGTTCAGAATTCATAACCATGAGCTCAGTTTTTATTTTATAAAAACATGTTTATAGACCCTATAGATACACAGATAAGCTTGAAAGTGTATGGAAAATGCCTTATGAAATCTCACAAACCAGACCTAAAATGAGCAGAATTTCTACTGCATGTCTTTGGGGCGAGTTCTTCACATAGCTCATTTCCCTGTATACCAGAAGCAGAATAAACTAGCCAGAATAAACAAATATACGGAAGGTTCGCCAAGTATTCTTTTATGGTTTCAGAACATGATCTGAGAGTGTATGGCACAGCCATTTTGCTGAATCTAAGCAGGTCTAGGTCTGGTTGGTGCTTGGATGGGAGACTGCCCAGAAACCCCATGTATGACACATTGGACTGGTTTGCATGATCACCGTGGGTTAAACAAACCATGGTGGCTTGTTTACCCCTTGGTGATCATGGGGACTAGGTCACTGAGTTCCATGATGGAAGAATGGTAGGATATAAATGTATTAAGTAAATCAATCAATATACAAAAAATTAAATAAACAGTCATTCTTCTAAGATTCTGAAAGTATAGGCAAGTTTTGCATAATTTCTGACTGATCATTTAGGTCAGTCATTGAAATCTCAAAGCTATCCTTAATAATATCTATTATCCAAAAAATGTTTTTAAATGCTTGAATCAGGCACAATCCAATTAAAAAATGTTAAGGCTATTTATATCTTCATTCCTCACCTCACCCTTAAATCCCACTCCCTTCCCCTAAATTATAAAAGCCATAATCCTCTATGGCCCAATTGATAGGACTGTCTTGGACCTGAGCCATTGAGGTTCAAAAACCTGCTAGCTATGAACTCACTGGGTGGCTTTGTGCATGTAAGCCAGGGGTGGGCAACTCCAGGCAGTTTGGGGGCCAACTCCCCACTCCCTCCATGGGCTGTACATTTGGTGGTACAGAAGCAGTAGCAGCCAAAAAAAAAACCCCTGGCAAACTGCTACCAAGGCTTGCCAATGACAAATTATGCTTACAAATGAGGCTACCTGAAAGACTGTCTTCTCCCATATTAGCCTGCCTTGGTCTTAAGATCTTCGGAAGAGACCCTTCTTTCAAGACCTCTGCCTTCAGAGATGTGTTTGTTGGCAATGCAAAAGAGGGCCTTCTCGGTGGCCAGTCCCAGGGTATGGAACTCCCTGCCGAGAAAGGCTAGGTTTGCTCCCTCTCTGCTGCCCTTCTGCCAGCAGGCAAAGACTTTTTTATTCAAGCAGGCCTTTGGCATGTAAGCAGGTCTGTTGGATTGGATGCTGTTTTTATTCTGTTATTGTTGTGTTTTTAATTGTGTTTTAATACATTTGTTTTATTATTGTTTGAATCAAGTTTTCTTTATGATTTTAAGTAGTGGTGGGTGATCCTCCCACCACCCAACTCATGGTGCGTGCTACCACTGCGCTGGGCTGAAAGCAAGCGCTGGCTGAAAGCGAGCGCCAGCTGGGATGCTTGCCAGACTTCCAGGTTCCCTCCGGAGTGATTTTTACATAGAAAATGGCATAAGATACGTTTAAAGTGCCCGCAATTTGTGTAACTTGCACAAATCGCAGCCCTTTCTAACGTATCTTATGCCATTTTCTACGTAAAAAGCGCTCCGGAGGGAACCCAGAAGTTGCTTCCCCAGCTTGGCTCGGGAGAACATGAGTTGAGCCAGGGAAGCAGGTAGGTCGAGTGGAGCTTGGGGAGGGGGGGTCAAGCCTGGCAAGTTCACCGGACTTCCACCCCCCAAATGAGCTCCGCACACATCCCTAAATTTTAATCACCTTGAGTGCCATGTTTCTTGATAGAAAGGCCAGGTACAAATCAAACAGATACATAAATACTAAATAAAACAGCTAAATTTGTCTTTAGTAAGCTTTTGTAGTAGTTTGCCACTGAATTTCAGTGGCAAACCAACTTTTTTCTTTTCTTTACTGATTTTGAGGGCGGGGGGCAGGGGGCACCAGGGTCCACACTGGAGAGTGGTGAGGCCCACATGCCGCCTGCAGGCTGTGTGTTGCCCACCCATGATGTTAGCAGTAGCCTAACTTACTCTATGAAAATACTAGTGGCCTACTTCATAGGGTGCTGCACAGAAAACAAGCTAAAGATTTTAGGTAAATAAATGCCATCAAAAGAGAGAAGCATCTTCATCATTTTTAGTATGAGGAGAATGATTGTAGACAAGAAATATGCTTCTGTATTCCTTGTCTGTGCCTTCCAATCTAGTATGATTCTTAGTTTGACCTTATTCGTTCAGTGTCTATCTACCCAAAGGGGGAAAAAGAGAAATTGTATATTTTACCAATACATACTTGCAAAGATTGGTTTCAATCTGAAAAGTATCTTACTGAAAATTCTTAGTTTGGAGGCTGCTATATGAAGGTAAAACAAATAGTATGTTACAATGATGGTTTTAAGTTGCAAATGAAAAGCATTAAAATACCAACCATCTCCAGCTGTATCCAAGGATCGAAGATACTGCAATTCTTCTGCTGCTTTATCCCTTACTGCTTCCAACTCCCCTACTTTGTCACTTACTTTAACAATGTTCATAAAGGCCTCATAGTTGCAAATTGAATCACGAATCTAAAATATGTGGGAAAAGATAACACATGTTACTAAAAAATTAACCGATGTTTTCCAAGCAGGCACAGTTCTGATATATAAATACATAGTGGCTTTCAATACATTAAAGCTCAATTCTATCTTCTTCTTCTTTTGCCAAATCGGTTTTTTTAATGTCTCCATATTTCTATATTTATATTTTTTATAATGTCTTTGCACTCTCTAAGGCACAAACTTCACGTTCTTCATTATCATCCTGTTATCAGCAAGCATCACTCCCTGAAGGTGAGGACAATAAAAATCTTTACAGCCCATCACTGAAGGAACGTATAATCATATTTATTCATTTCCAGGGAGAATTAACAGAAGTGTACTGCCTCAACATTTGATTCCAAGTCAACTAAGTTAATGAAATGGACATTCACAGAGAGCATCCCCTCTCCTCCTCTCTTTTTAGGCCAGCACTGCTCTAACAGTATGCAGCCAGTGGTTATTATAGTGTCACAAAGCACTTATAGTCTCATGAAACAAGTAGCCTGGTAAACCATAACATAGGAATGCAAGTTTTAAAAAAACCCATTCTGCATTCTGATTATTACTATATGAAATGCTACTAGTTCAATGCTGGCAATTCTTTTTTTTTAAGTCACAAAATAAATTCCTTTATTCAATTGTGCTAAAATACAACTGAACTACTTTCCACTCAACTAATGTTGAATGTTGCTAAAATAATCTAGGCTGTTTCAGCCTGAGAAAATTCAGTTTTGGAATGGTAAAAAATATGGCTGAAAACTTCGTGAAATGGCCCACTTTCACTCGGAGCGATTAGGAGTCCATCTGCTTTGACTCAGGTACTGAACCTGAATCAAGATTTGGAAATCCAAGGCTTCATGCCTCCTACTGACTATCATGGGAAATTTAAAAAAACAGCTATAACTTTTTTCTCATTGTCAGAATTGGATTATATCTACAGGCATAGCCTCTCAAGAGGGGATTATACATGCCAAATGTCAGAAAAGTAGGTAAAGAGGGGTTTGTACTGTATGTCTTTATATTTTGATTTATTTTTTTTACAGGAACTACCAATAACATTTTATTTCTGTACAAAATTGGACAAAAATTACAGGGATAGTTACCCCTTCTGAGGATATAACGCATGCTAAGTTTCAGAACAATAGCTCCAGCGAAGTTTGTGCAAAAGACGCCTTGACATTTTGTGTACAACTGGCTTATGGTTTGTGTACCATTGCTCTGAAAATGACAGAGCGCCCAGAGGTGTCCCTAAGTAAGAAACCTGGGAAGTTTCAGAAAGATAGGTGCAGCAGTTCATGTGGAAGGGCAGTCCTCAATTGGGGGGTTGGGGGGTTGGGTTGATTTCATCCCCCTTCCCTCCCCTCAAGGTTTTTTGGTCAATTTCTATGAAAACTGCACATGTCATAGATGTGTGCCCAGGCATGAAGCTTGCAAAGTTTCAGAGGGATATGTGCAGGTCCTAGGGAGTTATGATTTCTGAAAACCAGTTTAAGGCTTTTTTCATAGTGAACCTTGGTAGCATTTGCATATTGTCCATTTCATGGTCCTGCCTTTGCCCTCCCCGAAAGCACAAGCACTGGAGAGCCCCTGGTAAAATGTGCCCTGTGATTAGAAGGTGGAATTGTCAGTTATCTAACCACTCTCCCTCCCTCCTCATTCCCCTCTCATCAGTATTTACAAAGAAACAAAATCAAAAGATGCTATTTGGGTAGGAGGCAGAAGTCTGCATCTCCAAAGCACGAATAGGTAATGAAGCCTTGGTCCAGCTTCATTTCTGGCTGCCTCACAAGGAAGCCCACTGCACCTCAGGAAACACCAGAAATGGTCCAAAGGGTCCCAATTCAGCTCAGGTTTATACCAAATCCAATGCACACACCCCAAGTAAAGAGCTATGATGAAGGGATTAACATCCCTATAATAATTTCTGCTACATTTGTTGTTATTGAAGTATATTGGAAAGAGGTGGGAGCACTGTGTGCACAGACAATTATTGTGAAGATACTGTCCATGTCTACCTAAAAAGCTTACCATCCATATGAAATACTGATTAATATAATCAGGATCACTAAGCTGATTTATTAATGGAAGAAGAATTCCTCGAGCAAGGATTTCCTGAAAAATAATTGGGGAAAAAAGTTACATTTGCCCTTCATGTTGATGAGTTCTTTCTTTCAAATATCAACTTGGCCTAGATCTCAAACTAAAACTAAAAATATGTGAGCAAGCCAGATAAAAAGAATTTCATCTCTCATATTCCTTGAAAAAAACCATAAAACCACTTTTTGAAGCATTGTGGATGGCAGTTTCATAAACCTACATTTCTATCCATACTCATGCTGCCAAAAAGGTTAACACACCAAAATATAGCAAGATTCAAAGACTGTAACTAGACCAAAACCCTTTACACTGGTTATCCTCCATGTGAACATAACCAAGTAGAGGGAGAGAGTGGGGCTGTGCTCACTGGTCCTGCATCCTCTGGCACACCTGCACCCCATCCCCATTATCCACGGGTTGGGGGGATGTCTGGAACAGGGAAGGCTGCTGAATATATGTAGGCTCTTCCCCTGCTCTTGAACAGTGTGACCAGGGTTCCGAATCACACAGTGCACCTACATGCATTCAACAGGCTTCCTTGTTACAGGCATTTTCCCAACATGTGGACAGGGGGATGTGAAGGCAATAGTGAGGTAGCAGGCACAGCCCCACTCTCCTTCCATGAGATTACAATTATACAGAGGATAACAGTGAAAAGGGCTCCAGGGTAAACCTGTTTAACAGCACATAAAACCATAGTTCAGCAGTAGAGCACATGCTTTAGATGCAGATGGTCCTAGGTTCAATCGCCAGCAGCCTGGAGAGCCGCTGCCAGTCAGTGTCAACAATACTGGGCTAGAAGGGCCAGTGGTCTGACTATAAGGCAGCTTCCTATGTTCCTAACTCTCACCAAGTAGAATGGTAAGTTTGTATACACTTGTGGCCTAAAACAAGGTAAATGAATATTAGCTTTCACAGTGTTTCATAAAAAGAAGTGTGGGATATTTCTAACAGCTGAAACTCCATAGTTACTGTATTCATTGTCAAACAATGAAAGCTGCAATTATACTATTTTAAAACAGTCATTTCGTGTTAATAATTGTGATTAATTTTATGGGCGATATTCCATTTTTATATTGAATATAAAAACATTAAGGCTGCTTTCCTATGCATATTGAAAAAGAATTAAGTCCCAATCAACCCAGTGGAACATACTTCCCAGTAAACATGCATACCAGTGACTTGGGTTTATGAAAGACAATTTTAGGGTATGACAGGAATAGTCAAACCGTAGCTCACATTGCTCAGCCAAAGGTTTGTCAAAACAGAATTCAAAACACCACTTCAGGAGCTACTATCTGAAGAACTTGTGGTCTATCAGAGTTGAATGAATGGCTAGAATATGGTAAGAACAGTTGAGGTTGAGAAGTGGAGTTGGTGGGGAAGTGGAGGTAGGAAGGCAATATAGCATCATGATAGCAGCAGTTTCAGGAGAAAATGTATGGCAAAGCAGTTAGTAAGGATCAGGAAAGGAAGAAAAGTGGCCGTTAGTTCAATTGCTCAAAACAAGCGAGAAAGATTGAATTGCTAAAGTGGGAACTTTGCAGGGCTTGATATTCCTAGCCTTATTAATAGCATCTGCGATTATATTTAAATGTGAGCAATAGAAGTTGCTGCTGCAACCACTAAAAGTTCTTCAAGATCCCTCCTACCTCTACCACTTAGTGGGGTGAGGAGCAGGTTCCCCAATAAACTGATATTCGTAAAGCTATCACCTTGCATTTTATTGATCCATGTAACCAAGCACCTAAACGCTTCAGTCAAATATACCGGTATATTCTCCCCTCCCCCAATTTATTGGTGGGGCTGACTAGCAAGAGCTCTAGGACTTGGGATTCTGAAGGGCTTGCCACAATGCTGGTATTCCAAACCACCTTTCCAGTGCAAAAAACATGATTAATTTAAAAATTAAAGAAGGCTTTTCTTTCTGGTCTGTATTCAAACGCGAGTGGAAAAAGAGGGCTGCATAAATACAAAGAGCAAAAAGAGGCATGTCTGAAAATGCTACTGAAAAATATAAGGAACTTTAATTAAAAAAGGAAATTGCTCAATTGCTCAAACTGTAATTCAGACAACAGAAAAATATTCATAATACATATTGTAATATACATATTCGCTAATCAAACAGATCATATTCAAAATAATTATTGACTATGTGTATTATATACAATTTTAAATGCCCTGTTCCTTCAGAAAAGGTTCTGAAGTGGTTTTATGTAAGACACATGATCTAGTTCACTACCGGCACAGCAGCTGCACCCAGAGGATCCCCATATGCTTGACAAAGTGCCATTCCCTCACACACATACATGCAGGCAGCACAACAAGAATTTAGGAGGAATGGAAGATCTGTGCACACCTCCCACATCCCATCCAGCCCTCCATCACCTCAATAGGAAACCCGCTCCATAATGGACCATCACACTGCCTACATTCATGCATAGATACAAGGGGTGGGGGAACTGGGCTTTATCAAGCTATGGGAATCCTTCATGCATGGGCGCTCAGTGGTGGCCTGCATCATGCTCATTTCGTTTAAATATTTTACAATATGTATTTATATTTGATTAAATTAATAATTGTTTAAAAACAGATAGCAAAATTGGCTGGAACAAGTGAACAAGGAAATTTAAACAACTTTAATTATTGGACAGACCTAGATATCATTCCTGATTATACAAACATTATGCAGCTCTTAGGCTAAGGAACATTGCACACTCCTGTGATAGGATATGAAACTAAATTTACCCTGACAAAATATCTCATGATCTTGTTCTGGAAGTCTCCAGGAGGTAGCAATAAATACAGTAAAACTTCACACAGATCCCTTAGGAATCCTAAAGGCACAAGATATAAAAAACAACAACATTGTGTAACAAAATCAAATATACCGTTAACCGTATTCCTTATCTTTCAAAAAGTAACAGAAACCAGAAACCAATGGTTGAACATAACTTTCTAGAAATCCATGCTTTACATTCACACCCAAAATTACATTATTAACTTGTAGTATATACAGGCAGTCCCCGGGTTATGAACGTCCCGACGTACGGACAACTCATACTTAAGAACGGACCGCCATATATTTATTATTTATTTATTTATTTATTTAATACATTTTTATACCGCCCAATAGCCAAAGCTCTCTGGACGGTTTACAACAGTTAAAATCATAAAATACAATATAAAATATTTAAAAAATTATATGTAAAAATCTGAGTTAAATACTATGGTTCGTACTTACGAACACACGCAATATATTTTGCAACACTTTGAAAACATTGTGCAGCTCCTGTTCCGACTTACATACACATTCGACTTAAAGACAGACTTACGAACGGATCTCGTTCGTAACCCAGGGACTGCCTGTACTGTACAATCTCTCAAGTCCCATTTCTAAACCAATAGAAAAATAAATTATTTTACTATTACAAATATATTCTTCCTCCCACAGATTAATAACAGAATTTAGTGCTTAACCTATGAAGTTAAAATACTTATTGAACATCAAGGACTAACAATTGTCATTCTAGAAACTTCAGTTTATTTCCAGGAGACTGGTTGCTGGCATAATTTATTCACAGCATATCTAAAGAAAGCAAAGGGGGGAAAAACCTTCTTCATCTTTGGGAGATGTGCAGACTAGATCACGACAGACATTCTCCTCCATTTCAACTTCAACTTCAAAAAATGTATCTACAAGATCTTCTGCTCCATCTAAACAGAAATTGGAAAACTTAAATGGATCTAGAAGTGTACACTAAAGTATTCTGGTCTGCTTTTACCCCTACTAAGTTAAAATAGCTGCGTTAAGATTCCTCTTCCACATTGTCTCGGCTCATTATTATACTTCTGTACAATTTGCACTTACCTCTGGCTTAGCAATTTAATTCACTTTTTTCCCCATGTGTGCCAAGGTATGCACTTAACAAGGAAAAACCTATTGTCAGTTTGATAAGTAAGTTGTGTGTACTTCCACTACAAGTATACAGAAGCTTCCAGGTCAAAACCAAGAGATAGCAACAGCAGAAAATCCAGTTTAAGTACTTTGTTTCTTTCAACAGTATCATGAGAAGATCAAATTTACTGCAGTGATTCACCTGATCTACCCAATCAAGTTGCAGATATAGGCATTCTAACTGGTACTTGAAAGAAAAGAAGAGCGCTTTCCAGAGAAGGAGCATCTATCTCTAGCTAGTGACTTCTGCTCATGCAGACAATGGGCAACATCCAATGCTGTGCTCATACAAGGGGAATTCCCCATTGCAGCCTCTTGTAAATCCCCAAAAGCCTTTTCTGAGGAGCAGGGGACCCTAAAGAAATGCCCGAGATATGGGGTGGGATGTATACTTGTGTCAAACAATGCAACCCACATGGTTTTAAGCATAGTATTTAATTACCACTAGTAGGTACAGATATTGTGCTAAACTACGGTACTTCCAGTGGTAACCAGCTGTGAAAAGCTAATGCTCTGGGTCTGTAAGACAATGGTAGCTGAATCTACTGAAAAACAGCTTTAATACAGTCAAAGCTGTCATTCAGTTTATTACAAAAATCAATAGGACATACCGGTATTTTAAAATGAAGATATTACCTTTACTTGGATCATCTTTCTCAGTTATCCTTTGCTGAGCTTTTCTGAAGACTCTAAGATGAGTGGCAAAATCATCTACAAGTCGAGTGGTAAAATAAGGCTGCCAATCTATTTCTTTTGATCTTTCAAAATAAAAGAGATATTACATTAACGAAATCTTACAAAGCAGATTTGCAGTGCAATCTTAAACAGAAGAGCCATGCTGGATAAGACCAAAGGCTCATCTAATCCAGCATTCTGTTACCAAAGGGCCAGCCAGATACCTATGGGAATCCCACAGCAGGACATGAGTGCAAAGGTACTCTCCTGCTCGTGTTCCTTAGTAAATGGTATTCAGGGGCTACTGCCTGTTACTGGAGATAATGTATAGCCATTACAGCTAGTGATGTTTCCGCAAAAGTAAATTCTGTTGAGCTCAACTGGTCTTACTCCCTAGTTTAAGACTGCAGCTTAAATTCTGCAGTATATTGGTATAGGAGAGAGGAATTGTGACTAATACTACTATTAGCCTGTGGTTACAAATGATGGATTCAGTAGCAGCAACATTTGCTTCAAGCGCTTAAGCAGCACACACTAAAACAGAACACTAGGTGGCATCCTTACATAAAATGTTTGTTCAACACATAAAATAACATAAAAAGAGCCAGCAGTAAGGAGCTCTGAAAATAAGCCCAGGAAAGATGTGTGTGTGTTGATATCTCCCCTTTCTGGAGTGGCTGGAGAGTTGGGGAAGTGTTGCAAGGTGGAGAACACCGAGAAGTGTCAGTTCAACACCTAAAACCAAAAGGATCACATTGCCAAGGGGGAGATACTGCCATCCCCCACCACCACTTTTGGTGCACTTATTCTCTCAGCTTCCCCCCCCCCCCCGTTTTCCCCTTTGACAGTTGAAACAGACAAGGAAATTGACTAGGAAAGACTACACATATCTGACAGCCAGAAGAGCACACTTGCACTTGCATAAGACCAACAACAACAAAAAATTTTTTTAATGTATGGTCCCAATTGCGCATTTCTGAGGCACAGAAAAACAAGTGATGGTCCTTCCAAAGTGCTGTTTCAGCATTGGTAGAAGGGCAGTCACTGGCAAGATCATGAAAAGTGAGCAGCACGGGCTATTTTGTCGCTCTTGACGAGCGGTTCTGCAGCAGATTGCTGCAACCCACAATAAAATCGGTCTCCCAGGTTCAGGCAACACAACAACCCATCGTGGGAAAGAACAGCCCTACAACAAGCCACAGGCCCTCAGCGTGGCTTGTTCCCGTAAAATAAGCCACCTGGAAAACGCTGCAGGTATGGATGACATGACAACCCACCATGGCTGGCTGCCCATAGTGGGTTGTCATTGTCATACGAACCAGGTCATTAACTTCTTGGAAATGTAGGATAATATTTCACAGTAATAAGAGGGTAGTGTTTGGCTTAATTTCAAAATTAAGAATGTTTACCACGTGTAAGGACTTTCCAGCCCACCCCATGGCCGCTTAAATAATTTCTCATGAGCAGCCAAAAATAGTGATGTCCTAAATCAAGGAAACTGAAACAAATAAGATTAGCATTTCTCTGACTTTTGATATAAGCAAGTTTTCAACAGTTGTTGATTATCATGAGAAAAGTCAATTACTTAAATACATCTTAGAATGGTTTTGAATTCCCGAGGATATATTCCCTTGTTTCAAAAAGCCAAGATGACCATGACCAGCAGAGGCTACAACACAAACTCAGAAAATATGAGATACTTGTGTAAGCTTTTGTGTCATGGCATGCTTTTAATGCATGTACCTTTTTGTATTTTGCAGATAACAGCTATGGACAATTTTTAATTGTTGATACAAATAACTCTTACCTAGAAGAAAACCGAATTAGTACATTTTGGAGAGCCTGCCTTATTTCAAGAAGAAAAGATTCATCATCACTTAGTGTGTAATACCAATACTGGACATAGTCACGCAAGGAAAACTGGATAACCTAAAATTATATCAAAATATATAAATATTAAAACATTCATAAAACTAAATAATTCTTTCCACAGATAATGTTTAGAAAAAAGACTTCACAAAAATAATTTCTAACCAATGCTTGTAAGGGTTAAAGGTCCTATTAAGAAAGGTATTGTGTTGACAAATGTCATTCAGAATTTGTGAAAACCTCAAAATAGTTATGCTTACCACAATCCTAGGTGCGCAGGGCTCTTCCATTGTTGGTCACAGAACTGCTTTGACTCACAGTTCTTTACCTTCCATAGCCAACAATGGCTTGAATCCAGACTTTGCCTCCTCTGAATAGAAGGACTCCTATCAACAGGCTTTTGATCCAGCAGAGTAATCCTGCTGGTGCAACAAGGGAGATGGCACTGGAGACTACAGGGGGAAGGGGAAATCAGCTAAAATTACTATCCCCCTCCCCCGCTTACCACTGGCAGAAGCATCCTCCTGCTAGTGGAAACAAAGCCTGGAACAAACCCAATAAGTACATGGATCACAGCCACTGGTGTAAAAATCATTACGTATCATAATATAGGCTCAGTGCAAACCCAATTTAATTAGGCTTCCCAGAGTGAGCTTTGGACCATATCGTGATTCATTTTAAGTCAGGTTTGTAAAAGTCGCACCTAACATTAAACCACAATAGAGTAGGTCTGGAGAGTGGGGATTCACATGCATGATAAGTGATGAATGGACTTGAATGGCCCCACAGGCATGCTCCCTAAAACCCTGGTTCATTGTATGCCTGCATCACACCACTTTTACAAAGCTTTTTTCTGCCAAAGAACGGCATTTGCCACTGAAATAGAAGATTCAGAAGTTGTGCTAAAGCCAATGGATTTATAAGTGTGTGCATCTTCCAATCCTGTTCCCCAAACTTATGTCACCAGACAGTAAACACCAGCCATATTTAGTTGAGACATACTTATGCCATCAAAAGTATTTCCAAATCTTACAGTTTATCATCATGAGACCACTTTGCTTTTGATCTTAATTCCACAAATCTTAGAATTACGTGATTATGTAAGGGTTAAGCTTTCATTAACAACAAGCTTTATATATTTCACAACAGCAGAGAATAGCATAAGAAAAACATTCTAAAATTAAGACAAAACAGTAAATAAAATTTAAATCTCTGGATATCTAAGCTAATCTCAGTATTTGTCTGGGAATTATATCAAGGAATGGAAGGGACCAGGTCATGAAATCCAACCCTGCACCCCAAGGCAAATTCACTCACCCCACATATTACACTGCAGTTTTCCCTGAGCTAAGCTAACAAGTAAAAATCCAACAACAGTAGTTACAAAACAGAAGTATTTTTCCTTTAGTAATTATGCAGCTTGCAAGTTTTAAAAGAATAAGACGTAACAGCAAAGCATAATTTGCCATTACAAATATGAGTCAGCACAAGCCTCAGGTTCATGTGCTCCCTCCATCTCTTTCCCCTTCTTAAGAAAGCAAGAGATTAGAAGTTTTCATTTCTGATTTACAGCAAATTATCATTTTCTGTTTAGTCTGAACCATGGTTTGAGCACTTGTTTTACTCCAACCATAGCTTGTTGAGCAGATGAAAGGGCAAGCTATAGTTCACAGCAAACCTAGGAATGCAAGCTTCAAATCTCCACTCCACCCATGCTAAGAAAGAGGGAACCACAGGAGTGGGCACACTAGCCCAAGCTTCATGCCTGCTCATGCTTGCAATTGCAAACCAACATCAACATCTTATGGTCTACAGTCAAGTTCCACACAAGCAAAAACAGTCTCTGCAGCACACAAGACATACCAACAATAGACAAAAAGAACAGATAGTACATAGCAGATTTTGGCAATATCAGCGCATTGTCATGTAATGACTATAATAGTTAACATACATTTTATTCCTGATCAAAAAGTATAGGGCATTTGGCTCGGGGGGGGGGGTGTGCACTTGTAAGACCTGCAGAGTTTGTTGCTCTGCTAAGCCTTAGCAGCTAAGGGTACAGTTCCTCAGGGAAATTTGTCATTTTGTCCTTTCAAAGTATGACTATACATTGAATCTACCCTGTGGTAACCACAAAGACCAGGGGAAGCTGGTGACGCCTATGTCAGTGGGGCTCCTTATCCATGTCAGCTTTTATTCTGAACTTTATAGGAGCTATCCATGGTGCTCCATGGTGGTGAACCTATTTTGGGGATGGAGTACAGTCACCAGCCTCCCCTGCCAAAGATTCATCAAGACTTTCATTTCTTGTTCCAAGAGCCAGTGTAAGGGCAACAGGCAGAAGTAGTGACATATGTACTTAAATTGAGGAAACAGCAATTCTATTCTATACTTTGCTTGCTAGCCTTGCTGATCTGTGCCATCTGTTTCCGGTTATTTGTATTAACCATGCCTGTGGCCAACACTGTAAGACAAAGAGCAATCGTGGTCTGCCCTTTCCCCTTAAAAGCAGCACCAAAGTCTTGCAAAGAGCTCCAGATAGTTCAGAGCCTAGCTTTATCTGGGAAAGTTAAACTGACATCAATGGCCCTGTGGGAAAGAAGGAGCGAGGGAGGCAGAAGCAGGCAAAGGGAACATCAGGGCCTGCTCCAGTTGGACTGCCCCCCCGCCCCACCCTGGGAGATTAGAGGGGAAGTCAGGCCACAGGGAAGCCAGTGTTTTTGTGAATTGTTGTCAACAGCCCAGAAAGCTTCAGCTATTGGGCAGTATATAAAATAAATAAATAAATAAAGTTGCTGAATGTCTTATCTGGGAAGAAACAAAGTATCACAATGTCCAACAGAGAGGGCCAAATTGGGGAGGGAGAGGGAGAGAGAGAGAGAGATGCCAGTATTTCTATTCAAGGTATGGACATTGAGTCTAAGGCCTTTGGAAATATAAGAAGAGCCATGCTGGATCACCAAGGGCCCATCAGATCCAACATTGTTTCATAGATTTCATAGATCATAGAGTTGGAAGGAGCCTACAAGGCTATCGAGTCCAACCCCCTGCTCAATGCAGGAAACTAGAGGAGGGGTCTCCCATCCAAGTAATAACCAGGCCTGACCCTGCTTAGCTTTCCACTCTCAGACAAGCTGAGCCAGCGTGAGCCACAGGCCTAAAGTGCGTTCACCTAGTGGTCAACCAACTGTCTGGGAAATCCACAAATAGGAAATGAATGCAAAAGCACCCCCCTGCTCGTGTTACCCTGCAACTGATATAGAAAGGCATACTGCCTCTGATATTAGAGGTAGCATACAGCCTTTATTACTAGTACCCATTGATGGCTTTATCCTTCATGAATTTAGAGTCCTACAGGGAGTGGTCCTACAGTAAGGAACTCAGAAACATACAGGATAGAGTACGTATGGGGAAAATGTTTCTGCTAAGCATCAACAACTGCAACACATACGTGGGTTACTATATGAGACAGAAGTGACCTAGCGAAAATACTAAGTGTGCCTGCTAGAGTCATTTAAATTCTTTGGCATAAAGGCCAGAGATGTCAGAAGTCGTTCAAAGGGGAGGAAGCTATACCATATTTATCTGCACATGATCTCTACCTGACTTGTTCCCAGAAAGAATGTGAAAATATCACAGATATCACACCCAAATAAATGTGGTACAGCCAAATACATTCATTATTTGAGCCCCATGATGAGGGGGAATGGGAGTATGTGTGTGCCTGAGATATACCAGCTTGAAAGTTCTGCCATTTCAGCATCTAGATTACTCTCCCACAAAACAACATACTGTAATACTTTAGTAATGAAGGTCATAGAATATCATTGCTACACTCTATTTAAAAATCAATAAATTTTTGAACTCACTTGCTGCAGAGGTTCGTCAATTATATAGGCACCAGTTAGCCTTCTATCAATCTTAATATGCTTGCTTTCCTGTTTCATTTCTTCTATGCACTTCAGTGGGAGAGATTGTACTTGGTTAATTCACAGGTTTAGTTCACAGTATAATTTACAGAAAATAAAATTCTGATCCATATCTATGTTTTACAATGTGAAAAATGATTCAGTGAAAAATACACCAACTATGGCTTTTTCAAATTTTTCTCCTCCCTTATCAGCAGCCCCTTTTGAAGATCCCCCTAGTTAAAAACCAACACCTTATGATAAGGCAAAGGGATGAGGGCTGCTGTTAGGTACAGAAGTGATCATAATCCCACTAACAGCTGTCCACTAACAGTGCACAAATGTAGTAGTTTTCATAGAAACAGGCAGACACATTTTTTAATCTAACTACTGAATGAAGATCAACTATTCAAGACTAGGTTTTAAACAACCAGCTTCTAGTGGCTCCACTAGAAAGAGTTCCATGTTGCTCAGACGTTGTGCAGTTTTGGACAGTTAAACAAAAGTGTTGCGGGTTTCTATCATGTATTTCAAGCACGGTGTTTACCTAGCATTCCAGGTTAAGATTAGAGAGATCCAAATAACTCAAACTGCAGAAACAAAGCTCAAAAGTGAAAGGTCCAGAATGGTGTTCCTCCCAGCATTGACAACAAAGAGAGCCTTTGGGCTAATTTTCAGAATACATACATAAAACACTTATTATAAAGAGACTAAAGGCCAAACTAGACAATATTTAAAATGCATGACTACATTTCAAGTATTTAAGTCTGTTTGTTTTTCAAAAATAGCAGGTGTAGAGGGCACCAGTCAGAACTGGGACTGCGGCATACAGGCTTAACCCTCTCTCTTCACGATCCTGACAAATGCCACCCGGGGAGGGAAGCTATCACTGGCGTGGATAGCTCTCCTCATTCCTTCCTTCTTAATTTAATTTTAACCCCGCCTTTTTTCCTGCAAGGAACCCAAGGCGGCTTACATAATCCTCCTCCTCCTCTCCATTTTATCCTCACAACAACCCTGTGAGGTAGGTTAGGCTGAGAGTCAGTGACTGGCCCAAAGTCACCCAGTGAGTTTCATGGCTGAGTGGGGACTAGAACCCGGATCTCCCGAGTCCCAGTCCAACACTCTAACCACTACGCCACACTGGTGTAGGACAAAGAGCGGCTGGGGGCAATTTTCGTCAGGATCATGGCATGGGGAAAGGGTTAAGCCCCCCTCCCAATGTGCCACACATCTCCCACACAGCTGGCTGGGTTGTTGTTTTTTAATAGATATGAGAAATGCAATCATGCATTCCATGCATTTTCTTGTTTGAATTTCAAAAACCACTCATGGGAATTGTTATTGAACATTGCATACAAGTCATAATTTATTATAACACTGCACAATGTATAAAACACTTTACAACTACGTATTTTATTTACAATTAAATTATCTGAGTGCCGTCACTTACATAACCAAAACGGCACCACCTACACAAAATAGGAGGTAGCAGCAGGCTCGGGGACACCCTGAAGATAGCAAAAATACCAAAAAAAATCTTTAGCAAAAAAACTCTGGGTTGGGGAGTCTCAAAAACAACCCAATAAGGACTGAATGCACAGTGGCTTCAGAAGAATTCTGATTGAATTGATTGACTGTTAAGGAGGAAAATCTCTCAGAAAACCAAGAAGAAGGGGGAATGGAATGAAGAAAAAAGGAGAATTGAAGAAAAGACACATCCATAAGGATAAGGTAGAGAGAACCATCTTCTCGTCTGGACAAGTCATTTCCTGGCTCACACGGAGAATTTATTTTTAAATGTCCCCAGGGATAAAATGAGAGCTGCCCATAGAAATCAATGAAGATTTCTATTTCCACGATTTTAATGTAGTTAGTACTGGGCTCAATGTGTCCCCACATCTCCCCCCCAACACACACAAAAATACCAAAACTGCCCAATGAAGACTGAGCATAGAATGCTGACTGTGTGGGTCGAAGGAGAATGGGAAACTGGATGGGGGAAGTAGAAAGGGAATGGAGTAGCTGGAAACCTGAATAGAAGTTTTGTTGCAGGGCTTCACCTGTTCTTACTTATGTTGTACTATCTCATTTTCATTACAAGAGAAATGAATGTGTTGACTAGCAGCAGAATACATTTGACAGCTGAGTTTCTAAAAACTTTTGTTTTCCCATAAAAAAATATTTTGTTATTAACTGGGAACGGAAATGTGGCAGGTGGTAGGAACACAGGAAAATTTATTTTGGGGGAAATTAATCAAGAAAAAACAATGCCAGTACATTTTTTTTCATATTCCTTACCTTAGTAATTCCAAATGATGTTGGAGGAAGAAAGGAGTGTTCACACTGTTCGAGGTACTTTTCTGAATTGGTTTTTCCAAACAAGAGTGTTACCACAAAGCCCCTAGAACAATGAAATTATATTGTAAGTTCTAAAGATTGAGACAATTCGTTGACTTAGGGTGCAATCCTATGAATGTTTGGACAGAAAAAAGTCTTACAATTCCCAACATTCCCCGGTCAGTCATGCTGGATGGGGAATGCTGGGAAGTGTACGACTTTTTTCTGTCTAAACATGCATAGGATTGCTCCTTAATATTCTAAATAAAAACCAATAGTCAGAACTGGCTACTCTTGTCATCTGTATACCTTTTTCCATTCAATGCTAAATGAACATTTTTGCTGTACTCAAAAAACCCTATTAAACAAGCACATTTCTATGACGCCAAATCCTGCTCATTAATGTCTTTAAATTAGCTGTATTCTTCCATTGTGAGTAGAGGAATTATCCACTGTGAATTCACTATAATGTCCAAAGCAAAATTTAATACAATACAGATGTAAAGAGGAAATTATATCGAGTATCAGTATTCATAACATGAAATCAAATTTATAAGAATAAAGATACAAGCCAAAAATGTTCATTTAAAGTGATTTATGGGGCAATCTTATGCAGGTTAAGGCAGGGGTCCCTAAAGTGGCACCCGCGGGGACCTCCAACAGTACCTGCAAAGCTCTCCACTCCTTGCTCCCTTCAAAAATGTATTGTTTAAAAATAAAAAAAACACCTTAAAAACATTAGGGCACTAGGTTCTCCTTCCTGTTCCTGAATCTGCCACTGATCAGCTGTTTGGCAGACAGGAAGAAAAGGAAAGAGTTTCTTCCTCGCTCCACCCAATCTTCTTCTGCCCACACAGACCTTTGCGCTCTCTTACTGTCCACTCCCATCCTCTAGCCTGGCTACTTCTTTCCCCACAACCCCTTTCCTCGCTCGCTCGCTCCCCTCTACCCATTTGCCTTGCTATTTCCCCCTCAATCCCAGCCTCTAGCCTTGCTATTTCTCTATTTTCCCACTCCCTTCTAGCTTCTAGCCTTGCTCTCTCCCCCCCCCACCTCTTTACCTTGCTATTTCCCAGTCCCTAGCCTTCCTCTCTCTCCCTCCCTCCCCTTTATCTTACTATTTCTTCTTCCTCTCAGCCCCTAGTCTTGCTTTTTCTCTCTCTCTTCCTAGATCCTTCTGTCGTTCTTCACGCAACACACACACACAGCATCCTCTCAGGCGGGGGGCTCTAGTAGCAGAGGAGGAGGTAGGAGTGGGGAATGGAGCTGCTGAGCCTGGGGTCAAGGTAGGGGAAGTGTTTTCTTTCCTGTTGGGGCCGGGGGCATTTTCTTTCCTTTGAGTCTAGGAAAAGGTGTGTGAGTGTGGATAGGACAAGTAGAACAATCCTATGTAGGGCTACTAAGAAGTTACGGTATTCCCACTGAGTTCCATGTAAGCATGCATAGGACTGCAACCTTAAATGGGTAGTTTGTTGTGCTTCCGTAGAGTCAAATATGTGGATTGGCTTTGGGGTTCAGACCCTTTCTCTGCTTGTATTCAGTTTCTTGGGTGAATTACTTGTCTTTTGACTAGCCACATCCTCCATGCAACCCATTTTGTAGTGGTGCCCACAGTAGTTTCTCAAATTCCCAAATGTGCCTATGGATCCAAAAAGGTTGGGCACCCCTGGGCTAAGGGACTGTTAGATCCTGGTGACCTCCCTCTCTGTCAGCAGAGAGGGAGTTCTGCTGCCAGAGGTCCAGCATCAGAGGTCCTCCCTGGATTGCAGTGGAGCTTTCCACCACAGTGGTTGCCTCACTGGTGGTGCTCAACCAGCAGTGGGACTAAAAATACTGTCATGGGAGGGGTATTCTGGGGGGAATGAGTGAGGGTCAGCTGTTACCTAGGCTCCCTCATTACCTCAATATGCCCCCAAAGAGAGCTGGAAACTACCAAGAGCAGGTGAAATGAATTCTCTCTCAGTGGGGGTGGGGGGCTAAGAGAGAAATGTGCCTCAGCTCCTTCCCTGGTCAGCACAAGCCAGGAAGACAGAGGAGGATGTCGCCCCACCTCCCCATGCAAACACACTAGTAGGATTGTTCTTTTACATGTAAATGCATTGGACTAATACTCAGGTAATACAAGTTCTACTTTCCTTGATTCTTAAAAAAATATTTGTCCTTGATCTTCTGAACTCTAAAGTTCAGGCCTCAGCCTAGACAGTTCAGCTGAATATTTTGCATGTAATGGATAACAATGCTCCATCAACTATGTCCAGATACACTGAACCCAGTTACTAAAATTTGTTTGATACTGAAGAACAGAACAAGCAGAAAGGGTCAATAATATTACCAAGCAGCTACAGCAATTGTGGTGAGAATTTTTTAGCAGTCTTTGCACAGACTCCAAGAGGTTGGACATCTATTTAATGTGTCTTGTTGAATACAACCTCTTCCTGTTGAGTTTGCTCCTTTTTAATGAAGGCAATTTCCCCACCCAAAAAATACTTCTAATTGCCGTGCATTATTTTTAATTCTAATGCCTTCTTTACATAGATCAAACACATAAAAGTGATATACTTACCCACCCACAAAGCAGAGGATATAAAATGCAAAATAAAAGATAGCAAATGGTCCAAACGTTATTAGAAAAAGCACAACGCCAAGGCTTCCCCATCCCCATATGGAAAGACTTGTCTGGAATAAAGTAAGACACAAAAACAAGTAATGTTTATGTTTTATATCTGAAACAATAATTTGTCAAGTCTTCTCTTACATTTTTGTAACTTAACAGACACTATTTAATTCCTTCCTAATGGCTCTGTATAGAACCCAGAGGGAATGAACTTAGAATATCTAGGTTTATTTTAACTAGGTTTAGCAGTTGTTACACACCACACCAAACATAGGTATCCAGGGCAGGAGTCGTATGATCCTGTGGCTTTCCTCCCAATTTCTAATTCCTGGTTTTTGTTATGGTTAAACTGTATCAGGCAGAGACAGAACAGGCACATTTTGTTTCCAGGCCTCTTCTAATTTACAATTTAGAACATCCCCAAAGAAACATGTGACTTGAAAATTAAATCTCATTTACTGCCAATCAATCTTTTAGGAACAAGGAGCAAAGTATTCTTGACAATGCATTTTTATTTTAATAACTACAATACTTAAATACTGTTTCTAAAGAAGTCCAGAAACAAAATAGGTGAAAAACACAAATAAGAGTGATAATATTCTTACAAAAGTATTTTTGGGATTATTTTAAAGCTATTTTACTAGAGGATTTTACCCTTTCCTAAGCAGTTAAGGAACTGAAGAAATATTTCCAATTTCTTCAAGTACTGGAATGTTACTCATATAGGATATTTAAACAAGATTACCAGAAGACCTAATTGACTTGAGAATCATTTTCAGAGAATAGTATTTAATTGTGCAGCAATCCACAAATGTCTAGACCTCCCCAATGCCACCATGTGAGTGCAGATAGTCTGCAAAAATCAGCCTTACCCAGAAGTCACAGATTACTACTGACATAGCTGACACAGGATGAAGTAGTTGCAACAACTCCCTGGCATATCCACTATTCTGTAGTTCCTTATGGCAACAAAATGTATTGCAGGGTTGCCACTAAAATTTTATTTTTCATTTCCCTGATTTCCCTGACCAACATTTGTCAATTTCCCTGACCACCATTCAAATATAACCACAAGTTAAAAAATGAATAGGTCGTGTTGCATTAATGCAAGGCTTACTGAAATGTTCCACTCTACAACTACACAAGTCTCAACTGCAAAAATATTTGTCAAAGTAAGGCCCTGTTGCCCTGGTTTCTACGGAAAAGCCACAGTGCGGGGTCCCGTCGCACCGGCGCAGGGTCCTGTCGCGTCACTTCTGGCCCGCTGGAAGTGACGCGACGGAACCGTCGCAGCCGGCTCGGCGCAGACTGGTGAGCAGGGCCCAGGACCCGGTAAGGCCCACTCACTTCGGGCGGGCGTGAGCGGGGCCGATTTCAGCCCGCTACGCCCGCTCGAGGCGAGCGGTTACATCCCTAGTCCATTCCATACACAAGCATGACCCAAAAACATGCTCATCTTTATATGTAAGCTAAATGCAATACCAGCAGGTAGGGATGAAAACAGATGTTTAAAGTTTGTATATTGCTAAACGTTTAAACTAGCCTTGCTTTGCAAATGCTACAGGCAGACCTTGGAAATCATGCAGGGACAGAGCTCAACAAACACATTAGGCTGGTTGCTGGGGGTGGAGCTGAGAAAAAGGTGGAGCTGGGAAAGGGCATCATTTTTTATTCTGCTACTTCTCTATTCCAGTTGCCACAAGAACAGATCATGCTCTTGCAGCAGCAGGTCAAAAATCCACTGCTTGAATATATTTTAATCACAATTTCCCTGACTTTCCCTGACTTCAGATCAATTTCCCTGACTTGACTTTCCAGAAAGTGGCAACCCTGTATTGTGGCATAAGCTTTCATAAACCAAAACTTACTTTATCAGATGCACTATAAAAAATAGTTGATTTACCAGATGGGAAATTAAATCAAATGGATAACCATATGTACAATTTCAACAGACTTAATTTCAGTGAGAGAGCGAAGACTGTTTTTGCTTTAATAGTTATTTTCTATAGTAGATAATAATGCATTAAAAAAAAAACTCAGCAAAACAGAATACAGTTTCTGGAAATTCACTGACATTTCCCCACCCTTTCCCAATTCAGGCTTGGCGCCAACATGCCATTGCCTAATCCTTTAAACATGGTTAAGAGATGGGAGTCCGGCAGCTGTATGCCCCCTCACACATTCACAGGGCCATTTGTGAGTGTGGGATTTTTGGTGGCTATTGGGAAATTCTAAGATTTTTCAACTTACCATTACCAGTTGAAACAGTTGAGAATTTTTCATTTATTCGATTTATTTAAATTAAAATAAATGTTTTATTTAAAACAGCAGCAGCAGTGCCTTGAGCAGTTTCTTTGTAATTTGGAACAGAATGACCCAAAGAGTACAACACTACATCATGAGATAGTATTGCTTGTTTCCACTGACATTCTTGCCAAAATAAATTTCTGTCCTCTCTGTACCCCGCAAATAAGTCTTAGAATTCAACCACTCCCAGATTTTTCTAATTATTGGGGACCATTTTAAACAATGAAAACACCCTGAAACCAATGAAAAGTCTAATCTGAATACTTTGGCCCAATGCTAGGGAGCACCATAGGCAGTATCCAATGGGGCGCTTCCGCCCCAGCAATTCCCTTCCGCCCTGCCGATTTTATTCCGCAAGCGGTGGATTCCACTGATTCCATTGTGCAAGTGGGACCCACCACTTACGCAAGGGAGATTTAGCACTTCCTATAGGAAGCCCCGAAATGAGCGGAAATACTTGTTTCTTCCTGTTTCAGGTTGCCCCCATCAGCGCTAAATCACCATTGTGCACACGGTGGGGGCCGCTTCTACAACAGAATTGATGTGGCACAGAAGAATTGGTGGGGGCATAAGCACCCTGTTGGATACTAGCCCAGCTGAGCTCACGCGTTCTTCTCTCTCTTTATATAAGAACTACCCTCCATTTCTTTTCACAGCTATTGTTTCAATGTGTTACATCTTCACAAATCAAAAACTAGTATCAATGTTTGCAACCATGGTTAGAACTGGGCTCACAAACTACTGTTGAGGTTCATTATGTTTACCAAGAATGCCAAAGAAAACCTAAATAATAAGCACCGTTAACTTCAAAACAAAGGGAAAGGGGGATGCCACTGCAGGACGGAAAGGGTGAGAAAAAAATAAGCATACAAGCCCATAAGAAGCTCCTGTGATCTCCCTAAACATAGCTAGGAAACTGGACAGCATTACATCTTTACCAAGCCTGAGTTACAAAAGACTAGCCCAAACAGGTAAACCTTACAAGAATGAATGTCCAACACTTAACATGGCCATATGAGTAGAGTCATCAAGATATATTTCATATGTGAGTACAGTCATCAAGATCATTTCATATTTATTTATTTATTGAAAGTTACCATGAACATCCTATTAGACTAACAATATGTCAGTCCTTCATTGTATTTATCATGCTTTTCTACGTATTTATTTATTTATTTATTATATTTATAGCCCACCTTTTTTCCTGCAAGGAACCCAAGGCGGCTTACATAATCCTCCTCCTCTCCATTTTATCCTCACAACAACCCTGTGAGGTGGGCTAGGCTGAGAGTCAGTGACTGGCCAAAACTCACCCAGTGAGTTTCATGGCTGAGCGGAGTCTGGAACCTAGATCTCCCGAGTCCCAGTCCAACACTCTCACCACTACGCCACACTGGCTCTCTTTGACTTTACATATATTTACCCAGACAGTGTGAGGGATAGTTATAGCTATCCTTTATCAACAACACTTTATCCTTTCATTGGCTGCCTGGTTTTCCTCATCTCATGATCACCCTCAGAGTTTTGGTTGGGGCAAGGTGACAGTATGTCCCAGTACAACACTACTTTTGGAGCCTGGTATTTCTAGGTGATGCCATGAAAGAGTTTGTTCCTATTAAGCATTTTACTTTATTGGACTCCAAGTCCTTTGACATACAGAGGGAAACCTCCCACCACCATGTCCTTCCTTGTCATTTATATAGTGTTTATCCAGGAACAACTATATATTCCACTGATTCTGTTTACTGTTCCACCATGTTACTGAATGCTCCTCACCTCCTGTAGGCTTTTTTTAAAAAAAGAATCAATTATCAAATATGTTCTGCAGCTTTTTTTTTTTCCTTTGCTTTTTTTAAATGAAGCCCCAGCACTCTGATTCCACTGAGGCCAACCTTTGTTTGCAGTTACCAGTTACCATGCAGTCTGGAGATCATCACAAACCCACCTGATGTTCCTAATTGTTGAATACCCCCCACTACCAGCCCCCCCCTCACTGAGCAAGCAGCTAATCAGTTCCATCACACAAGAACCAAGTCCCTTCTAAGGGATTACGGTATATGCTTCCTCCTGCCCAAAGACCTTCATTCTCTGTAACAACAGGAGAGCAGTCAGCATGGAAGTGGGACCTTTCACCAGTTCCTGAAAGTCTCACCTACAAAACTCTCTGCTTCTCCAGGTCAGTCCCTTATTTAAATCATTTAAGAAATCTCAATGCATCTCACAAAAATATGGGGTTGAAAGTACACATAAACAGAATAAAAATAAAATCAACAGAACTGCATTTTTAAAGAATCCTCCAAGGACAAGCCTGTTTTCTAAGAGCCTGGAAGTCACTGAACTGTGTGCGTAGCACGCACACATGCGCGTGTGCACACATGCGCGTGTGCACACATGCGCGTGTGCACATGCGCGTGTGCACATGCGCGTGTGCACACATGCGCGCACACGTCTGCCCAGCAAACAGAGTCATATGTGCAAGAGTGAGTGCAAAACGAAGGACAGCCCCACTGTAGAGGAGGGGGTTTACTGACTTTCTTACCCTCTTCCTGACTTGAACAGGGATCTAGCTCCCCTGACTCCTTACCTTTTTCTTGAAACTGTCAAGGGGGCTCTCTCATGCTGGCAGATGTAAATCTATCAAGAGCTTCTAGTCATGATGGCTATCTATGGAATCTCCAGGTTCAGAGGCAGTATGCCAATGAATAACAGTTGGTAGGGAGAAACGGGGTGGTGGCTAATGCCTTCATGCCCAACTTGTGGACTTGCCAAAGGCATCTGGTTGGCCACTGTGGAAAACAGGATGCTGGATGAAATGGATTTTTTAGTCTGATCCAGCAGGGTTCCTCTTATGCTCATGAGATGTGGCTTCCTCACAAAGTACCCCTAAGTATATATCTGTGGCAAACTCCCAGAGAGCTTAGCTTTAACAAAGGATGTATGCCTGCCTACCTTGCAGTCCCAAGGCTATTCAATCCAGCCAGATGACTCCACTGCAACAGAGTACACAAGACTACAACTACAAGTGATTCAAAGGATAAAAGGATAATGCACAGAACTTCTACAGCCATTTGCAAAAAGATATGTAGTATAGGAGAATCTTAGTTCTGACAGCATCTTGGGGGGAAATTATTCATATGAAAGGCAAAATTATGAATAATTGTAGCTCTTTAAAATTAAGTCAGTTTCCAGTAAAGAAATAAAATAATTGTAAACTGAACAAGTATAAATACAGCATAAAAACAGTTGCAAAGAGTAAAAAACAGCATAAAGCTACATCACCATGGAGATACCTTTTACTGTAACCAATCTTGGTTGCAAAAGATAGTGAGTATGGCAGAATGGAAGGATTGCTTGTTTTCATTATGTAGAAAGCAAAGTGGGCTTCAGCTGCACATTTTTTCTAATTATTCATTTTTTTCACCCAGCAATTCATGTTTTCTCCAATTCATGAACACATGACCACTACTCCTCGGATTTCCTGTCCTAAAAGAAAAAACTATACAATACCTTTACAAGATGTGCCTGGGATACAAAGAGTTTTAACACACTACTATATAATTCCCTACTAGTCATGCAACTGAAATTACTATTTGTGCATAAACTGAAATTACCTTCTTATTCTTTCAGATGAAGAGTTTTGGTCTTATTTAAGCATTGTACGCCCTACTATTGCCATTGCCTTATCCTTTAAATGAGCAATTATGAGGAAAATGGACTGTTCTACTATTAAATCTTGTCAAGATGCAATCCGGGATTTATTTTGCCTCCTAAATAAAGACTCATTACATGTACTATAGTATCTTGATATGTTTTAGATACTCAGTAAGTAAGATACAGAAGAACTACGAAGACTCAACTGGCTTTTATTTTTAGATTTTTATTCAACATCTTTTTCCAGCAATTATGTCATTTTTAATTGTATGTAACTTGCATATTATATATGATTTGAAGGGGGAAATGGCTTATTTATGGAGTGGAAATCTGAAAATAAATTTAACAGGGGGGAGGGGTTCCTGCTGGTATATACCTATACACATTTATTAAATGGGGAAGGGGGATCTCAGCTTTATTTTTAAAATTAAGTTATAAAATAAGATGCTAAGAATAAAGTCCAACTGTCCTATCAAACTGAATTATAATGTCCTGTTTTGAACAAAGAAGTTAACAAAGTTAACAAATATGTTTTTTGTAACAAAGACCCAAACTCTACTACATTTTTATGAAACAGAAACTAATCATCTGGAGTTCTATTACAAGCACATTTTTTTCATTATAGCAATCCTCTTTAGGATCTTGTTAATGTTGTTATAATGAGTCTGCAAATATCCACAAGCCAGATAAACAAATCATGAAAAGCATCTCACACTGTATTAAAATTAGGGCTGAGTAACTTTATGCACAACATAACAACTTCAGCCTAGGTTAGTAACCATCAACACTGGGTGAAAATTCAGGGAGGACTAGGACAATCATCTCCAGGAAGCATTAGGCAAGATCTCTCTGGATTGCTCAAGCTGAATATAGGAAGTATGTCCACTGGCAGGACTGGCTTGGGGGCAGCAGACTGAGGTGAGCCAAAAACTGTAGGACAAGCCAGTAAGGACTGAAAAACAAGTCAGAAGTAGAGGACAAACCAGGAGGCAGGACTGAGGAGCAAAGCAGTAGCCAGGACCAAAGAATAACGAAGGTTACAGGAACACACCAGAATTTAGGAAAAACTTGTTGCTCAAGTAAGACTCAGCTGAAACAGGACACCCTACTCCTTCCCACCAATATAATCCAGTGGTCAGCAGATATTTCACTGAGAAGCTGACTCCTGCAGTTCAATGGCTCACCACAGGTAAAGACAGCCACATAACCAGAAAGGCAAAGAAAGGGCCACCTAAAGTCAAGGTCAAATCCAGAGTGGAGATCTGTCAGACTGTACGGACAAGAGAAAATCAGATGACAGAAGGCCAAGCAGGTAGGCCAGCCAAAAGGCAGTGAACAGACAGGCAAAAGCAGGCAGACACACTAGGGGGAGAACAGGCAGAACCAGATGCTTGATGTTGCCCTGGCACACACCCAGAGCTGACTTGCAAGAATTTACAGCCAAGTCCAGGACAGGGAAAATCCATTGTTTACCAGAGTAATGGAGCCATGTTGGGGACAGTGACTGGGTTTGCATGACATGACAACCAACCATCGATAACAGTCAACGGTTGGTTGTCATGGCATGTGAACCCAGCGTGGATTACCCACCATGGATAGTTTTTTTCAAAGTACCCATGATAAGAACACATGGACTATTGTAGGGTTTGTTCCCCCCATGGTGGGTTGTTTTGTCGTCCGAACCCTGACAACATGACCCACTGTGGGTGAGACCCAAGAGCCAGCAAGCCACCTGGCGAGAGTGGCAAAAATTGCTTGTCGCTCTCGCCAAGAAGCTCTTGGGTGACATTTCAGGCTTGCCGCGGCTCCCCCCCTTTTTTTGTGGAGATCATGAAAGCCATCCAGAGAGCCAGCTTTCAAAATCCCCTTAAGGGGCAGGTACAAGCTGCCCCTTCAAAGTGCCCAGAGGCACGTTGGAGGGACTGCCTGTGCCAGCCCACTATTTTTTTTTTTTAATTTTTTTGCACCCCTGAATGGACGCAATTTTATCTTTTCTTTTTATTATTTGTCCCCATTGCACAACAGCGCTCATTCGAAGTGCAATGGGGGCAACTTCCAGCCTCGGCTGAGGCCATGTACAGAGGACCTGTCAAAGGGAAAACCAGTTTGACAGGTGCCAAACTTCAGCTGACATACTCTGGGGTCCCTTTGAGTGGGAGTTGGGTGGATTTGGACTGGGACATACCTCTGAGTATGTCACAGTCCAATCCCCACACCACTGTCACACTAAAAAAAAACCTTTTTAAAGCAAGAGCAAAGTTGCTCTTAGAACTTTCAAACTTGTTTTCCCTTTAAAAAGGTGGAGGGAATAGTTTGACCCTTTGCAGAGCCCCCAGAGGCTCAGGAAAAAGGGTAAACGTGTTCTTCCATGGGGACTACAGGGGGAGAAACCAAACAGAGAAGGATCTTGCTGGGAAGGGGGTACTATTTGCGAAAAACACACCCTTCTCGGCAAAAGATCCCTCATGCCTGTTTTCAATGGGCAGCTTGCCTCCCACGAGCCGCCCATTGAAAGCACATAGGGGAATGGATTTCCAGCCTTGGCTGGGCCAATGTGCATGGGGCTGCCCGTTGCCGCCTTGTAACATGTACCCCTCTGTGCATCGCCCGAGGCGAACGAGCGCTGTTGTGCAATGGGGACAAATAAGAAAAAACAATTTTGTTTTTGCGCCCATTTGCGGGAGGCCCCTGCAATAAAAAAAATAGTGGGCAGGCACGGGCAGCCCATCCAATGTGCCACTGGGCATTTTGAAGGGGCAGCTCATGCCCGTTCCTTAAGGGGATCACAAAAGCCGACTCTCCAGCTGGCTTTCATGATCTCCACCAAAAAAAAATAAAAGGGACAGCTGCAGGGAGCCAAAATTGGCTCGCGATCATGGCTTTCAGGGAGAGGGGACTCGTTGCTCCCACGGTGTCCCCTGGGATACTGACAGGAGGAACAAGGGGAAAGGAGACAGAGCAAAGAAATGAAGCACCCACGATGAGCCCGATTGTCCATTGGGCTCATTGTGGGTACTTCACAGAACAACCAACCCATTGTGTGAAACATCACAATGGGTTGCCGTGATGTGCAAACCCACTCAGTCTCTTCCTCAGTGGCTAACTATCCAGGCGGTGCCAGATTTCTAGTCTGAACTTAAATGATCTTGATAATCTCTCATTCTCTTTTAACAAATTGGTAGCCATCTTCTGAGTTTAGGAGGTACTATCCTATTCAGTATTAATCCACATTATAATTTTGAGCATCCTCATTATTTATTATAGCACCATCTATGTACATGGTGCTTTTCAAATACAGGTTTGACAGGCCCCCACCCTAATGGGCATACAACCTAAAAATAGACACAAAGGAAACAGAGCAAGTGGAGGGAAACAGATGCAGGAGTAAAGCAGGGGAAGAATATAATTACTTCAGTTACATGTACTTCAGCTTAGGGCCAAACTAGACATTACATTTCTTGCATGAATGCAATCAATGTGCACATTTTTGTTATGTAAACAGCAGCTCTAAGGAAGCCTGAGCAGCTTTAGGACCATTGCAGGGGTAAGAGTTAAACTCCCCCTTGACACCCACTCCCATGGTCCAAAGCCTGCTATTGTTTTTGTTATTTAGATAACAAAAATGTGCACATCAATTGCATTCACACAATTAACATCCAGTCTAGTTTAACTAGGGTCTTCTTTTAAAGGATTCTAGTACGAGTTTCTAAATATATGAAAAAATTAAGTTGTCTACTATTGAAGGAACTAACAACTATAGAGGTAGCATTTCCAGTACAAAAAAAATTAACTGCAATATAACTGGCCAGTTGCGGACACAGAGTACTACTTGCTAAAGAGCATGGGTGGGTTTGTAGGCATCCAGATATTTTGGCCTACAAATCCCATCATCCCTAACCAGCATAGCCAATTATGAGGTATGATAGTAGTTGTAGGTCAAAACATCTGGAGGGCCACAAGTTGCGCACCCCTGTGCTAAAGGTTGCTCTATTTCAGACCACCTTTATAGTTGCCACTGAATAAACTGTGACCAGTATGCATGTGTTTTCAACAACTAGTGACAAACCTATGAAAAGGTTTTCCACATGGGTCAAAAGCAAGGCAAACCTTAACCCAGAAGAACGTTCAAATAAACAAACAAACAAAAACCCTCTCAATATATATATAAAATAGATTTTATTTTCTCCACTAAAATCAACATGATATTCTGTATCTCTCAGATAGACCAGGAAAATAGACCGTAGTTCTCAAAAAGCACTAAGCAAGCATAGGTACGTAACAGGCTTCAAGACAGGGTTGAAGGAGGCACCCACAAAGAATTTGGGGGATTCCCCCAAAGTATTTGGGGAAACAGAGGAAGACACACAGAAATAGACAATGGGTGGGGAAGAGATAAGTCTAGAAATAGATTTTGGATCAGAATAATGCTCTCTGAAAGCCACATAGCCATTTAATGTGAAACCTACGGTAACTTGAACACTTAGAACTGGCAGAAAATACGTAAGGCACAATCTAGCTATAGTTATGCACCTTACAGTGCAATCTTATACATGTCTACTCAAATGTAAGCTCCATTCAATTCAATGGGACTTACTACCAGGTAAGATTGTATAGGATTCCAGCCCTACAGTGCCATTACACTTCAATTTAAACTGATGACCCTCCAGATGTTGTTGGACTCCCATCAGCCCCAGCCAGCATGGGCAATGGACAGGGGTAATGTGAGCTGTCAGCAATCATCATCTGTTATACGTTGTAGTCCCCATCCTTATGACTCTTATAGACCTCAAGTCATAGTTATGCTTACTAATTAGAATCATAGAATAGTAGAGTTGGAAGGGGCCTACAAGGCCATCGAGTCCAACCCCCTACTCAGTGCAGGAATCCAAGTCAAAGAATCCCAGACAGATGGCTGTCCAGCTGCACCTTGACTGCCTCCAGAGTGGGAGAGCCCATCACCTCCCTAGGTAATTGGTTCCATTGTCTTATTGCTCTGACAGTCAGGAAATTTTTCCTGATGTTTAGGTGGAATCTGGGTTCCTGTAACTTGAGCCCATTATTCCGTGTCCTGCAAACTGGGATGATCGAGAAGAGATCCTGGCCCTCCTCTGTGTGACATCCCTTCAAATACTGGAAGAGGGCTATCATATCCCCCCTCAGTCTCCTCTTCTGAAGGCTAAACATGCCCAGTTCTATCAGTCTCTCCTCATAGGGCCTTGTTTCCAGTCCCTGGACGCAGTACAAAAGGTGAGGCCTAACCAGTGCCAAGTAAAGGGGAATTATCACTTCCCGCGATTTGGAAGCTATACTTCTATTAATGCAGCCCAAAATTGCATTTGCCTTCTTTGCAGCCACATCGTATTGCTGGCTCATATTCAGTTTGTGATCTACAACAATTCCAAGATCCTTCTCACTTGTAGTATTGTTGAGCCAAGTGTCCTCCATTCTGTAACTCTGCATTTGGTTTCCTTTCCCTAGGTGCAGCACTTGGCATTTATCCCTATTAAATTTCATTCTGTTGTTTTCGGTCCAGCGCTCCAGCCTATCGAGATCGCTTTGAATTTTGTTTATGTCTTTCAGAGTATTAGCTGTTCCTCCCAACTTTGTGTCATCTGCAAACTTGATAAGCATTGCCTGCACCTCCTCATCCAAGTCATTAATAAAAATGTTGAAGAGCACTGGGCCCAGGACCGAGCCCCGCGGTACCCCACTCATTACCTCTCCCCAGTTTGAGAAGGAACCATTGATAAGCACTTAAATCAATGACATTTGCTCGTAAATATCAATGCTACTGTCACTGCATGGTGGTTGCAGGCAGTATGGAAATTTCTATCTCAATTCTTGTCCTAGCACCACTTTGTCAGGTTCTGATCAGGAATATCAGAAATATTTAGGTGGAGACCCAACCTAGCAAAGAGGTGAAAGAATTAATAAAGCCGCAAACTTTGGTCGGAACCTCTGTACAGGCTTTCCCAGGCAGTCTGCATAAGTCATATCATTGAATGATCAAAGAGGCTATTGCTCTAACTTCCCCTGGGACAAAAGCAGCATCAGTTGCTCCCAGTCCCAGGCAAGTTGCTGGATGCTATAAAGCTAAGGTAAGTAGTTTTTTTCCTGCAAGAGAGCATACTGTAGATAGAACCAGTTCACTAAAATAGAGGTGGTGTTTATGTGAATCTATAAATAACTTCATGCAAAACTCAAGCAGAAACCAGAAAGCTTAATTATGCTACTGCAGGATGTAAAATATGTTGCCAACATATACACACAGAATGCAAGGGTGAAATATTCTCCCATAATAGTTTTAGTAACTAGTAAAAATGGAAAAAGCTACCACTGCTGGAATCATCATCATGATGACTGACTTTATTCCAAAGGGTAGCTGGACTTCTCCCTCAAATAAAGGCTTATGAGGGGAAAAGTGATTACATAGAGATTCCACTAGTCTCTACAATTGAAAGGGTGAACAGCAAGCAAGGGAATCCCCTTGTTATCTCTGATCACAGATTGGAGATAAGGGGATTCCCCTTAATGAGCAGTACACTCAGTGCTTTACCTGCCCTGCATCATCCCCAATTGGGGAAGGTGCAGCCCCAGCCAAAGCAGCTGGAGAAGATCCAGCTGGCACTTTGGGTAGGGGCCTTTGTCCAGCACTCATAATCCCCAGTGAGGGAAGGCACAGGGCAGGCAAAGTAGAGGACTCTGCCAGCACTGGGAGGAGCAGTTGCTCTTCCCAGTTCTGAAGACAGAAACAGGAGGAGATAAGCATCCAAATGCAACGGAAAAAAGGAGAGAACTAGGTTCTCAGGATGCAAAAATCTTTATTAAAGGAGCCCGACGCGTTTCGGCCTGTGTATTTTTCAAGGCCTTCCTCAAGGGGCTGTGAATATTCAAAATACATACATTAAATTAACTTAACATGGTTGGGACAACACATAATAAAAATACTTTCTCATTGTGTATGGAATTTCTTTACATTCTTATTAGAAATCATTTCAAAACATTTTCTTAAAAATGAGAAACAAGTACTGCTTTTTTAAAAAAAGGAATACATTTTCTTTATATAAATAATAACTTACTTGTAAAAGAGTCTGCAGATTACTTAAACAACTAGTGTCTTTCACTGTTTCACTGGCGACTGAAAAAATGGATCTTTTTGGACATGATTATATTATGGTACAGTTTTTTTCTTTTTTCTCGATGTTATCTCGTTGGCAAAATGTCAAGGACACCCAGTCAGGACACAGCTTGTTTTAAAACACCACAGTGATTTTGCAGTCACATTAGTGGGAACAGTTCCAAATCCTCATTAAGACCTCTTGGTTTTAAAGTATTTAATTTAATTTAATTATCCACTGTATTTCCCTTCTTAATAATTGTTTTTCATTGTTAGTGTTAATTTTGTCCAGAGCCCAAAAAGTAAGGTCTGTAGGGGAATGTTGTTGTTCTGTAAAATGTTGAGTTAGTGGAGCACCTTGTTTTTTGTTTTTTATGTTACTAAGGTGCTCTCCTATACGTTTTTTTAGGGGTCTGATAGTTTTTCCCACATAAACTTTTGGACATTTACACTGGATGGCATAAACAACAAAGGAACTGTTACAGGTGGTAAAGCAATTTAGAAAATATTTTTGTTGGTCCAAGGGATTTACAAATGCTGTGGTTTTGTTGGTGTATTTACAATAACAGCAATGTCCACAGGGGTGGTGTCCTATTGGCCTGTGAGAATCAAACAGAACATTCGAAGGGCTTCCATAATTTTCTTTGAATTCACTTCTTATTAGTAGATCTCTAAAATTTCTTGTTCTCTTAAAGGAAACAATTGGTTGATTTTGGCAACCAGGTATCTCTTGTATCATATGCCAATGTCTCCTAATACTGCTCTGTAGATTATCATTTATTTTATCATAAGTCAAAGTGCAATGGATTTGTGTTTGCACTTCAACATTCTTTTTTGTTAGGAGTTCTGCCTGTGTTTTTCTTTCAACCTTCTTGAAACCCTCTGGAATGACAGCATTAGGATAGCCTCTCTCTTTTAATTGTAGTGCCAATGTGTGTGACTCTTGTATGAAGTCTGATGTTTTTGAACAGTTGCGTCTTAATCTTAAACAGTTGCGTCTTAATGGGCAAAATGGGTGGGGCGACGATCATGGCCACAATGGAGGGACAGCAACAGCACCTGGAAACTTCTTAGCTATTTGGTTCTGCTTTACTGACTATGTTAACAGTCCAGAAGTTGACAGGATACTGCCTACCACACATGGAAATTGTGGAAAAGTACTTTCAGGATTACACAACCATGCTCTCACCTGAACTACCACATACAGGCCTGTGGCTTACGCTGGCTTAGCTTGTCTGAGCGTGGAAAGCGAAACAGGGTCAAGCCTGGTTATTACTTGGATGGGAGACCCCTCCTCTAGTTTCCTGCCTTGAGCAGGGGGTTGGACTCGATGGCCTTGTAGGCTCCTTCCAACTCTATCAGATCCATGAAATCTATGAAATCTTAAGATCAGCCTTCTCCTAGAATGCACTTTCTAAAATATGTTCTTGCTGAAACTTGCCTCAATGTCTGTGTTCTCCATCTTTTTTGTACAGAATTGTTATTTTCTTATAACTTGCTTTGAAATTTCTAATAAAAAGATATATTTAAAAAACATAGCATGCTATTTAGCCTCCCTTTCTTTTTTACTTATAAGTGTGCAAGGCCTCAATCTGGACTGAGCCCATTGTGTGCACATATTGGAGGTTAAAACCTTCCCCTCCTAGCCACTTGCTTTCCTAAATCTACCCACCCACCTCTATTGGTACCAATGCAGTCTTTTTTTTTTCTTTCGTTAGCCCCCATGCAGAGATCAGTGTGTGAATTAAGGAAAACAAGTGGCTGGGAGGGGAAAGTTTAAACCTCCCATATATATGCACAGTAGTCCAGATTTGGGGGGGGGGGGGCACACACTTCTTTGTAAGTAAAAAAAGAGAGGCTAAACTGCAGACTATGAATTTAATGTATCGTGTAGTTTATTAATTTAATTTGTGTGTATTCGAAAGCCAACTGACCTGATCCACACCTCCCAGACAATGTGTGGATTGTAACAGTTATCCTTTGGATTTTGTGCTTCTCTGAACTTTGCAATACAGTTCTCAGTGTTTAGAAATGCATGGGGGGGATTGCCCTTAAAACTTAAGTGTTATGAGGTGATCTGAGAACTAGCCTGGCTGCTGCTGCAATTACCACACATACATTCAAAATGGAGCCATAAATGCTCCTGGGAGAGACAAGCAGAACATAGGGAAGGGGCTGTAACTTGAAGTGGTACAGCACCTGCCTTGCATGCAGAAGGTTGTAGGCAGGGCTTTTTTTCTGGTGGAACTCACCGGAACTGAGTTCCAGCACCTTTTCTTCTATTAATTGCATTCAGGGCTTTTTTTCTGGTGGAACTCACCGGAACTGAGTTCCAGCACCTTTTCTTCTATTAATTGCATTACTATTTAATCGCCATCTACTCCCGAGAAAATGTAATCCAAGAGTTCCGGTACCCTTTTCTCCAGAAAAAAAGCACTGATTGCATTACAATTTAATTGCCATCTACTCCCGAGGAAATGTAATCCAAGAGTTCCGGTACCCTTTTCTCCAGAAAAAAAGCACTGGTTGTAGGTTCAATCCCTGGAATCTCCAGGTAGGGCTCGGAAATAACCTTGCCTGAAACCCTGGAGAGCCGCTGCCAGTCAGTGTCAACAATACTGGGCTAGACAGTCCACTCAGTAAAAGGCAGCTTCCTATGTTTCTATGATGATGTATCATTCCTCCTAGAGTCATTGTATGGAAAAAGATGGCTGCCCAAATGAAGCTCGGAGTGGCTATTGCCTGCAAAAAAGAAGGGATTTATTTAAAAAAAAGAAAAGAAAACCTTTTTTTTAATATATTTTGGAACATTCAAGCAATCAATCCCCTACCTCTGTCTGAAGTGATACAGTGACACAAAAGCAACACTTACTGCATGAATCTCCTAATCTGTACGTCCCGCTTTCAGTATGCACACATTAGCCTCAGGTACTAGGACAATCCTAGTGATCTGATGGCTAGAATGAATAAGTGCCTAGCACAAACATATCAGCACCCACTGGTCCTACAGTACCAGTTCTTGTCACCTTACCATAAATCAAACAGGAACAAAAAAGAGAAGTGAAAAGTTTATGTATGAAAGACTAAGTATACATACACATAGGCCACGTGGCATTCAGATCACCACAGAACATTTGACCACACAAAAGTAGGAACTTACTGTATAAAATTCTTTTCATTTCCAGGCTGAAATCAAGCCAAGAGATAAAGATTCAAGTGCAGCTTATTGGATAAGTGGATGACTTCTATTTTGAGTTCTAATAGCTTCATACTACTGAAAGCAGGTTCTTAAAACATAGGGTATGATGTAGCCAAAATTAAACACTCTTAAAGTCCCATTGATTTCAACAGGACAGTTGAACATGTTCTTAAATATTTCGATTATTTATATATTTATTTTTATTTAAATATTCCTATACCCTATTCATGTTCTCTGGGCAGCTTACAGAAAGAATACATTTAAATATAAATTAAAATAAAATGAAATAAGAACCACAAGATAATAAAAAATAACAAAGGGTCTTATGACACCTTAAAGACTAATGAATTTATTCTGGCATAAGCTTTCACAGATACTGTCCACTTCAACAGATGCCTCTGATGAAATGGACAGCAACCATGAAAGCTTATGCCAGAATAAATGTGTTAGTCTTTAAGGTGCCACAAGACTCTTGGTTGTTTTTGCTGCAACAGACTAATTGGGAGATGATGATGATGATGATGATGATGATGATGATGATGATGATGATCAGCAGCAGCAGCAGCAGCAGCAGCAGCAGCAGCATAAAGCAGTTAGCAAGATTAAAACTGCATCCCAAAAGCTACAGAAAATTAAACAGTCTTTGCCTAACCCTGAAAGGACAATTAAGCAGTACCAGATGAACCTCTCTGCAGAGTTTCTCAACTAGGACACTACCACTGAGAAGGCCTTCCAGTGAAGAACTTAATGTACAAGTAGGAGACAGGCGATCCTTCAAGTACCCTAGTCCTAACTATGAAGGGCCTCAAAGTGCTTTTTAAACATGTCACAAGGGGTCCTCATCACTACATGAGGGAAACTGCAGAAGGCCCCAAACCAAGCTCTGCTGGAAAAGCTCTGCTGGATGGCACTGCGAGGATGCAATGGTGCTCGAAAAGAACGATGTCTTTGCCAACACCACAGTACCCAATAGGCTCAATAATGATCCTTCACTGTAGGTCATGACCCAGAAAGGCTGCACATAGGTTTATTTTTTACTTTTCACTCTCTTGACAGCTGTCAAAAGGGAAGCTGTCAAGGGGAAGCAAAGCCGGGAGGGATCTTTGCTCATGAAAAGGAAGTGGAGAATCCCCCCCCCTTCACACTGAGATCCCCCCCACAGTTCCCAGTGCCCCCACCTTTTCCACCCTTTCCTGATAACTCTAGGTGCTCAGGAACGGTGGAAAGTGCATCCCACCCATTTCCGGTAACACTTACTTTTGACAGCTTTTTTTTCAATCTGTATATTTCCATGTTAAAACTACCCCATTTAGCTGTGCCTAAATCCCTGTTTTAAAAGAAACCCGCCCATGACTGGGGTAGGATGCACTTTTCCCCTTTCCTGAGCACCTAGAGTCTCAGGAAACACTGGAAAACACTGAGAACTGTCAGGTCCACACTTCAAAACTAGAAGATCTCACTGTGAAGGGGTTGATGTACTCATCATTCCCTTTCACAAGCAAAGATGGCTTTGCTTTTTGCTTGACAGCTCGCTGTTTGATATCTGTCAAGTGAGAAGCAAAGTAACAAAATAACCTATTTGCAGCCTTGCTAAGTCTATGTCCATGGCTGGTACCTACTGCACTTCGACAGCATGCACTTACCAAGATACTGAGCAGGAAAGACTTTTCATTTCAGTCACCCGCAAGTGTGCACATGCTCACCTCCAAAACACCAAGAATTTAATTTTAAAAAATGAAAATATTTGCACACATTTCTGGTGCCTAAAAAAAAAAAAAAAAGGTGGCAAACCAGTGACAGCCGCTCCAATTTGCCCCTTGGGCACTTTGGATGAGCTGTCAGTGAAAAGGTTGCAGAAGGGGGGGGAAAGGAAAAAGGCATGGCAACTGAAAAGGGGCCGCAAACAGAGCAGGGAGAGGAGACAAGGTTGCTTCTACAAACAACCCACACTGTGTAGCTTATTCGCAGCATGGGTTTCTGTGTCATGCAAACTCGTCCATTGGCTCCACCAAGTTCATTCTCTAATTTAAGTTTCTTTGATTTCAATTCATTCAATTCATTCAAGCTGATAAATGAGATCTCATGGGATATAGATATATGGGTATTTTTAAAGTTAAGTTTGTCGGGTAAGGCTAATACAGTCATGCCTTGGATTGAGAGCATAATTTGTTCCAGAAACGTGCTTGTAATCCAAAACACTCTTATATCAAAACGAAATCCCCCCAAATAAAATTTGTACAGAGATTTTTAATTTAAGCCGTACTACAGTACATGTATTGCAAGACGTCACTTGTATATCAAGTAAAAAAAAATTAAATAAATATTTTAAAATGTGCTTGTCTTGCAAAACGCTCTCAAACCAAATTACTTGCAATATTATACCTCCGATTGTTTATGTTATATGTAGGATTCCTTTATCTATACCTGGTAAATATTTTCAAAAAACTTAATGTCAACATTTCGTCCAAGGGTGAAAGTGACAGATGGCCTTGAAAAAAGACAGAACCCCATCAATGGTAAAATGTTTAGGACACTTTACAACACAGACCTAGAATTTAAGAGGTGTATGCCCTCTCACCAACATGCCACTCTGTTTTATGCTCTGCCCCTGGAGAACAGAAATACTTTGTTCCATGGTAGATTATTCCCACCTCCCAGAGGTTCCATCTCCAGATACCAGGTGGCCATACATATATGAACTTCCACTAGCTAGCTGAACCAAGCACCAGAGGGTTTTTTAAGGTTACAGACACAGAACACAAACTACTTTTACACAATACTATGGTAACAACCTTGAAACTTCACTTCACACACAATCTGCATTCCAATTAAACATTTTATCAGAAAAAGGTTTCATTTTATCCTCTCTCCACCTCAAAAATTACTGAATTCCAGATAAGATGTTTGAAGAGGGTTTAATACAATGCAGCATTCTATACAGGAATGCATCTAGATGATTTTCACAGAAGCAATTCATGTGAAAAACCTTTAATCAGAATTGGTCGTTTTCATAGATGTTTTTCACAAGAGAGATCTAAAACAGGAATCTAACATTCTATTTATAAATCTACCCTTGACAAAAAAATCCACACAGGTGACTAATTTTAACAACTTCAATCTTGGGTTGCATGTCTTTGCTTCTGTCATGAGGAAAGTATCAGAATATATTTTTAAAATGTGAAGTTACAAATTTATCTCCTTAAATTGGCTGTGACATGGCCAAAAAAATGTACTGGGAGCTATATTATCCTCAAGTTATGAAAAACTTTTAACAAAATGAGAATGTATCAGACACAGACATGGGGTGGAGGGCTGCCTGCACATTTTAAAGATCATCTGCACAGAACAAACATATTTGATCATCAAAGAAAGCCCTGTGAAAATATGTTTCCAGAATCCTCCTCCCTAGAAAAATCTCTAAGAAGACCAGAAAAGGTGGAGATACAAAGTGCAACAAGCATAGTTCTACATCTATCTTACTCTCTTCTTCCAAACATCATCAGCCACCCAAATAAAACAAGGCATTAAAAACCAAGGACATGATCCAGTGAAAGTTAGGCACTTATAAGCCCCATTGATTTCAACAGAACATACTGTAAGGAAACAATTTATTTATTATTATATTTATACCCTGCCTTTTTTCCTGCAAGGAACCCAAGGCGGCTTACATAATCCTCCTCCTCCTCCTCTCCATTTTATCCTCACAACAACCCTGTGTGGTAGGTTAGGCTGAGAGGCAGTGACCGGCCCAAAGTCACCCAGTGAGCTTCATGGCCGAGCGGGGACTAGAACCCAGATCTCCCGAGTCCCAGTCCAACACTCTCACCACTACGCCACACTGGCACCAATGCATGGTGAGACAGAAAAAAGTCCTACAGGGGGCGGAGCCAGCCACCATGGCGGACTAGACGTTCGTTGGAAACCTCCCAAGGTGATTGAAGTATAAGTATTGATTTCATCCAGCAAATGATTTAACTTTGGTAAGAGTTTTTTACTTATCATTTGGAATGTATTCTGCTGACCTCCGGTGAGAGTTGTAGATGGATTTACGGCGCTGAAAGCGATTTGCAGAGCGTGGGAGGTGACAAGCCTCGCAGCAATAAATTTGTTGCTTCTCAGACTAGAACAGAAAGCTGGAGGCTTGCAAAAAGACAATTTTAATAAGGAGAGAGAGCGTATTCCTTCTGATTAAGGTCTTAAATGCGGAGTGGACGGGAAAAAGAGGGGGGGGAAACCAAGCGTTCCTCTTTGGAGTCATTCTGAAAGAGCTCACCCCTCTGACCACAGCCTCTCTAGGATTCAAAGACTGCTGAGAAGTGAACTGGAGGAGGGAAGTGGGGCTGGAAAAGGAACGGAATTAAAAAAAAAAAAGAGTCTCGTCTCTGTGGCAGTAGAGATAAATTAATTATGGGTGAGAGAAAAGACACCAGATCGGGTGCCAAGATGGTGGATGCTAAAGAGAAAGTAACTCCGTCTTCTCCGAAGAAAAATCTCTCAGAAGTGCAGACCACAGAAATGCAGGCGATTCTCTCTCGTTTTGCAGATAAAATTAGTGGGGAAATATCTCAACTTAGAGGAGAAGTTCTACAGGTTAAGCAGGATTTGAAGGCAGGATTCCAGAAAGTTCAAGAGGACTTTAAACAAATGAAAGAGGAAGTCAAGATCTTGGATGACAAAGTGGAGGGTGTACAGCAGGAATAGATTCATAGATTCATTATAGAGTTGGAAGGAGCCTACAAGGCTATCGAGTCCAACACCCTGCTCAGTGCAGGAAACTAGAGAAGGGGACTCCCATCCAAGTAACAACCAGGCTTGATCCTGCTTAGCTTTCCACGCTCAGACAAGCTGAGCCAGCGTAAGCCACAGGCCTGAATTTCAACGTAAAAGTCAGCAACAAGATTTAAGATTTGATGCACTGGAGTTACAAATGATTAATATCCAAGACAGAGCGAGGCGGTCTAATATTCGTATACGCCTTTTCCCACATGTTAGTGTGGAGGATGGGAAAAATTTGAGAGGGATAATTTTGAATTGGTTTTGTGAGATTGCCCCAGAATTGAAATTGACTGAGCAAGACTTGGAAAGGGTCCACAGAGTTTCAAGAAGAAGGGGGGGGCTTACCCCCAGTGACATTGTTGTGTGTTTTGCCAGTTTTTATAAAAAAGATTTGTTTACCCAAATTCTGAAGAAACGTCCAGGACAACTGCAATATCAAAGTACTCCAGTCCAATTTTTTAATGATTTGTGTCATCAAACAATTGATTGGAGATGCAGTGTGAAGCCATGTACTGCTGTCTTGTCCAAGAATGGAATTAGATACAACTGGGGCTATCCTGTGATGTGTTTTTTTTTATGATCAAAAACAAGAGATACAAGATAACATCCTGTATACAAGGAATGGATCTTTTGGAAGAACTGGGATTGACGGCAGGAACTTCGAGGGATGCGGATGTGCAGCTGTTGGAAGGAGCAGCTAAGTAAGAGAAATATGGAAGGAAAAAAGGATTTGTGGTGGTGAGGAGAAGAGCAGAAGAGAAGGTGATCGTGCAAATAATTGGAAGGAACTGAAAGAGGAGTTTCTCTTAATGGAGTTGTGGTGTTTTGTTTTTTTCTCCCTTTAAAAGAAAAAAGAAAAAAAGAAAAAAAATGTTTTTTGTGCTTTTAATATTTTTTTAATATTAGTCTCTATTTTCTTTCTTTTTTCTCTCTCTCGTTTTTTCCTTTATATTTTGTTTTTGTTTTCATTTTAATAAGTATATATACTAGATTAATAATGTTATTGTTTTTGTTCTTTGTTTTTTTTAAAAGGGTATTAACCTGGATGAATAAGGATAAAAGATTAATTGGGAGGGATCCACGGATCAGTTGCTTGGTGGGTGGGTTTGTCCCCCCCTTTTTTTGGCGTGGCAGGCCGGGGTCATGAAGATTTTCTTCAAAGCTGGTAAGGGGGGAATGCTTATATATGTAGGGAATGGGATAATAGGGTGTGGGGAAGGGGTAGGGTGTGTGCTGTTGTGTTTTATTTCACTAATAGGGACCAGCAATTTAAGATGGACAAAGACTTGAGATGGTTTCAAATTTGAGAATTACCACTTTGAATGTTAAAGGCCTGGGTTCCATGTTGAAACGAAGACGGATTGAAGCACTCCTCAACAAGGATAAGGCGGATATTATATGTTTACAAGAAACTCACCAATCAAAGGAGGGGGTAAATGAATTAAAACTGCGATGGTCTATGACATATGAGAGAGCTTATGGTTCATCCAAGTCACGAGGGGTAGCAATTATTATTTCGAAGAAATGTGGTTTTAAGGTGACAAAGGTAAAGAAGGATGCTAAGGGAAGATTTATTATAATATTTGGATTATTGGGAGGTGAAGAATATATATTGGTTAATATGTATGCACCAAATGAAAATCAAGAAGAATTTTATCAAAAAGTGATTAAGGAAATGGGAGAGCCACAAAAGGGTTTGGTAATTATGGCTGGGGATTTTAATATGGTGATGGACAAAAATATTGATAAATCAAATCTGACAGGACAAGAGAAGAGTAATAATATAACGGTATTAAATAAAAAAATTAATAAGGAAGGACTGGTTGATGTTTGGAGAGGGGTAAAGGGACTCGAAAGAGGATATACGTATTATTCACCAGCCACGAATAACTTTTCTAGGATAGATTATATTTTTGTTTCTAAGACCCTGATGTCAAGAGTGAGGAGTTCAGAAATAGGTGTTATAAAAGTTTCAGATCATGCTATAGTTAATATGGATATTAAAAAAAAAGAAGGATTATAGAGAAGCAAGGAGTTGGAGATTGAATTGTATGATTTTACAGCATAAATATATTATAGCAAAAATAGAAAAGGAAATGCGAGAGATTTGGTTGCTTAATGATTCAGGAGTTTGTACTGAAGACTGTGATGAGAGGGATAAGTATCAGGGAGGGTGTGATACTAAGGAAAAAACAAGAACAGTTTACTAAAAAGTTAGAAGGGAAGATTAGGGATTTGGAAATGAAGTTTTTGAAGGAAGGGGAGAATAAGGTCTTTGCTGAATTACAAGCTAAAAGGAAAGAGCTGGAAAAGAAAGATTTGAAAAAGTTCAGAGAAACTTGATTTATTTGAAAAGATAGTTTTTTGAAAATAGTAATAACTCGAAAATGTTAGCAAGATCCACACAAAAAAAGAAAGAAAAAAGTATAGTTGGGGCAATTAAAAATAAAAAAGGGAAAGGACATAATCTAATGCAGGATAAATTAAAAATATTTCATGAATTTTATTCAGAATTGTATAAGGCTGGAGACTGTACGGAAGAGAGGATTAATGAGTATATAGGAAAGCATTTTAAAATTAGATTAGTGGATGGAGATAGAGAAATTATGGAACAACCTTTTTCAGAATTGGAAATAGAATATGCAATAAATAAACTGAAAGAGGGTAAGACGCCTGGACTAGATGGTTTAGGGGCTGAATACTACAAGGTTTTTAAGAAAATGTTGGTTCCAAGATTAAAAAGGTTATTTAATAATATTTTTTTGGAGGGGGGAGAGATCCCCTCTTCATGGAAGCAATCTAAGATTATTCTAATCCCGAAGCCAGAGAAGGATTTAACGGAGCCAGGTTCCTATAGACCCATTTCCTTAATAAACAAAGATGCAAAATTGTTGACAGCAATATTAACGAGAAGGATGAACAAGTTTATTACTAAATATGTTGGGATAGACCAATGTGGTTTTATGCAAGGAAGACAAATGGCAGATTTAACAAGAAGAGTTTTAAATATAATATATTTAATAAAGAAAACTAAATTGAGAGCAGGGGTAATAGCGTTAGATATTTTCAAAGCCTTTGATTGCGTGGAATGGCCAGCATTAAAAAGTTTAATTAAAATTATGGGGTTTGGAGAAAGATTTAGAGGAGTAGTTAATCAACTGTATTCAAAAAATGTTTCATCAGTTGTAGTAAATGATGGTTTAACAGAGCAAATTTACCTAGGTCGAGGAACTAGACAAGGCTGTCCCCTTTCGCCTATTTTGTTTGCATTGGTAATGGAGATTTTAGCAAATGTATTTAGAGAAGATAGAAATATAGGTGGGATAGGGATTAGGGAGAAGATAAAAATAAATCTTTTTGCAGATGATACACTTTTGACAATCGAAAACCCTATGGAAAATATGGATAGAGTGGAGAATCATTTAAAGGAGTTCGGGGAAGTAACGGGGCTACAGATTAATTGGGATAAATCTAAATTTTTGTTGTTTAACAATAGTAAGAGAGAAGAGATTGAAATGTGTAAAAAAAAAAGTAATTATAAGATTAATAATGTAAATAAATATTTAGGAATTGTAATTCCAAAAGATATAGATAAATTGGGAGACCAGAATTACAGGAAATTAAAGAATGAGGTAAAGAATAAAATAGAGGAGTATAAAAAAATTGGACTTTCCTGGTTTGGTAGAATTGCTTTGATTAAAATGAAGATTTTGCCAAAGATAATTTTTTTATTTCGGATGATACCAAGTGCGATATCAGATAAGGAACTTAAAGATTAGCAATCAATTATTAATACATATTGTAATGGAGGGAAAAAATCTAGGATTACTAAAACAAGATGGTATAAAGCACAAAAAGTAGGGGGTTTGGATCTGCCGAATTTAAAATGGTATTATATAGCGAATCAATTAAGACATATAGTGGATATTATAGCACGGCCTAAAGAAATAATGTGGTTGGAGTTAGAAACATGTGAATTACGTAGTACTTTGGAGAATATTTTTTTTCAAAAAAATAATAATAAATTGATAAAAAATATAGACAACCTTTTTCTAAGAAATTTGTTAGTGATTTGGGGTACTATGAAGAGCATATTTATACCAGGGATATCTCCATTAACTCCGGTGGTAGCTCTTAACGATTTTCCTGAAAACTTAAGATCAGAGCTGGAGGGTAAACTAAGAGAAGAAAGGGTTATTAGATTATCCGATTGGGTGGAAAAGATGGGGACTAGAGATCAAATAATGGAAATTGTTGGGAGAAGATTATCGTGGTTAAATTTATTACAGTTAGAACAGTGGTTGAAGAAATGGAAAAGGAAAACTGAGTATGAGAGAGATTTAACTAATTTTGAAAAGATGGTCATGTCTAGAGATGGCCTGCCAGGTAATGCATCAACAAGAGGTATAACAAGGGATTTATATAGATTGATTCAAAAAGCAAAAGAACAAGAGGATCAGCTTAAGGCAGTATGGGATAATGAATTTGAAGAGGTGACCTCGAAGGTGGGGTGGAACAATATATGGGATAGACTGATTGTGAAAATGATGTCAATTAGGATAAAGGAAAATTTTTATAAACTAATTTGGAGATGGTATTTAACTCCAGTAAGATTAAATAGAATAGATAATAATTGTTCTGCATTTTGTTGGAGAAGATGTCAGGAAAAAGGGACATATGCTCATATGTGGTGGAGTTGTAAAAATGTATTGGCGTTTTGGCGAGAGGTTTTTACAGAAATATCGAAAATTATTGGTACTAATTTAGAGGTCTGTCCAAAATTAGCATTGTTATCAATAACGGAGAAGCTTATTTGTGATCAAAATACGAAGGAGTTAATTGCAAACTTGTTAACTGTGGCCAGGCTAATGATAGCGAGAAATTGGAAAGTACAACATGTTTTCCTAATAACAGACTGGTATAAGGAAGTTTGGGACATAGCCCTAAATGATAAACTAACTAGTAGTATCAAATGCAAAAAAGGATTGCTAAAGAAGAATTTTATGGATATATGGAATCAATTACTAGATTATGTATTAATAAAGGGGAAGGGGAACATGCCTTGTCAAGATATGTTATATTTTTTGAATTTAGACTTTATTTGATCAAGAGGATGGAAGTATATTAATTGGTCCCTTGGAGGGTGGGGGGGAGCACTTCATGATTTATTGTATGTTGTTTATGTTATATTTTTGTGATATTCTTGTATTCTGTTATATATTTTTTGTTATAATTTGTTTTGAAAAGTAAATAATTTAAAAAAAAAAAAGTCCTACAACTACAAAAAAAGCCCTACAAGTACAGGACTATTTTCTGTCTAAACATGCATAGGATTGTGCCTTAAGTGGGGTTAAATCTCCAACTGAATCACTGGGAGTTAAATGTGCTTCCATTTGGCTGCAGTCTCATCTTTATAACAGCCTTAAACAAAGATATTACCATTTTCCAAGCATTAAACTAGAGCAGTGATGGCGAACCTATGGCACGGGTGCCACAGCTGGCACGCAGGGATCTCTCTGTGGGCACTCAAGCCATTGGTCACCAGATCATGAAAAGACTGTCCCCTTCTGAAAAACACTAATGATTTTGTTCTTTCTCACAGTGTGGAACAGAATGATTTTATTCTAGAATTCCTGTTACAGAATTCTTTTCTACATTATTATTATCACATTTAAAAGATTTTGAAGAATGATGCACAGAGCATGGCTTGGATGTAAAGCCCTAACAGTTGACCTGAGTGCTGCATGTGTTGCTCTCAAACTAACGGAGTATGAGCCAAGGTCTGACAAATTATCAGCGTGCATGCAATAGCAAAAATCACATTAATTGTGCAAAAGCATGCCCAATGCAAACTTTTACCTAATGCAGTGTTTGCAGTCCAAGACATAAAGTGTTTAAAATGTGTGAAGCACGTTTAGTTTTCTTGTTTATCTTGCCCATCCTAGTACAGGTTGATTTTTACTTTTACTAATCCGACACCTGTGGAAGCAGGGAAAGGACCCGGGGTAAAGCTTGCCCCATACAATTTCAGTCTGGCATATAATCATATTACAAGTTGAGAATCCCTTATCCAAAAATACATGTGCCTAATTATTTAAAAAGTTTGTATAAATTCCCTTCAGGCTATGTGTACAATGTAGTACTATAATAATTTTTTGAGTTGATTTTTTTCCAACAAAAAACTGTTTGTATCATTGAAAGCTCTGTTATTGTGGTTTTCTTTTAAGACAAAAGATGTTAATTAGTTCGGACAACTGTATGAGTTGTTTTTCTAAAACGAAAACCTCGGTATTCAGGTTTAATTGCAGTGTTGGCACTTTGAAATAAATAAGTTGGTTTTGTGTTGCAGTTTGGGCACTCGGGCTCAAAAAGGTTCGCCATCACTGAACTAGAGCATAATTAAAATTACTTCATTATTCATTCAGTTGTCTTCATAATCTTTCACTGTTCTAGCTAAAACCTGATGATTATGGGCTGCTAGGCAGAGTCCACTGTCTATTTTGACAATTAGTGTTGCCTTGTCAACTCCTGTAGGAAAGCCATTATCTCCTTGTTCATAGTTACACTGTAAGAAGATTAGGTCAAGGATTATCACTATCTAGTAAAATCAGAGAAAGACATTCATTAAAACCATGGTTTTGAAATCTGCCTGCACAGAACACTGCACATCAACTTCTGAAGAATCTATGCATGTCAGACACAGATACATTGTAAAGGGTCCTGGGGCATCTTCAGCTTATGTAGAGCACTGGAGAGGTTTCAATGCACCTTCACAAGAACACACCCAGCACTCCCAGCTGTTGCACACTTCAGGTAATGGTGGGCAAACTGCTTTTCAGAGAATCTTGACTAAAACTCAATTTGAAAGTGGTGTGTGCATGCCTTCATTCTACGAATATTGCTAAATAGCTCAGGCCATGTAGCACATAACCTGGCATTCATAATGCCACTTGCCGGGGGAATGCCCCTGGGCCTCTGACAGGGCCTTTCAGCAGTCTGATAGACTCTTTGCACAGCTGTTTGGAGAAGAGAAGCAGCAGCAGCAGAAACTCCTTCCCCAAACTGAAATAAGTTGTGTTTGTAGGTTAGACTGCATCAAAGTGCCTCATTGTCCCATTCCTAAACCTCAAAAAATAAGGACTATTAGATCTGATGTATACAGTCATGCCTTGGATTGAGAGCATAATTCGTTCCGGAAACGTGCTTGTAATCCAAAACACTCTTATATCAAAACGAAATCGCCCCCCAAAAAATTTGTACAGAGATTTTTAATTTAAGCCATACTACAGTACTTGTATTGCAAGACGTCGCTTGTATATCAAGTCAAAAAAAATTAAATAAATATTTTAAAATTTGCTTGTCTTGCAAAACGCTCTCAAACCAAGTTACTTGCAATCCAAGGTATTACTGTATGTACAAAACCCTCCCATTTCCATATACCCCCCCCCCTCTGGAGGTTTTGTCCTCATCCAGCAGCCTCCTGTGCCTACTTGCCAATTTCCCTCTGTGGTGCATGGTGAGAGGCCCTGAAAAAAAAGCCACAATCCTAACCACAGTTTTGTAGGAAAAAATCAAACTGAACGCAGCAGAATATGTTTCCAAGTAGCATGTTTAGAACCAGGGTGAAACACAGCACATCAGAAGAATCAGTATCATTTAGTATTGGGCATGGACCAGGGAGACTTAGAAGTTGATAAAAAAAGGATGGGAATATATTTAATTGTAGATTTTTTTCGCAAAAGCTTGCTATATACCACATTCCAACCTATGAGACAGTGATTCATTGCTTATCTGTTTTTACAACTATTATGTCTTGGTTTTAATTACTGGTTAACTTCACATGCTGTAATTATATATACAAGTCTTGTTTTATTTCTTTAAATTCCAACTTCCTTAACATAATTACTTGATTTAAAAATCTGTTGTTCTGATTAAATATAATTTTCAAATAAAAGTTGAACTGCTCAGTTATTTACTCAGTTATTTTCTCTTCATGGCTGAATTACAGTATTGAGTTTTGAATTCAACATTTACATTATTAAAAAAGAATTCAAAGAAAAATGTTTTAAGATATGTATGTGTGTGTGTGTGTGTGTGTGTATATATGATTAGTAGAAATTGCACCAATTCTGGTATTTTTGTGAAAAAGCAGAGTATAAGAAGTTTGAATCCAGAATTGCCATTCCGCCAACAGAATGGGATTTTCACATCCTCTCCTCCCCACTACAGCCCCCACATGCCCTACATGGCATGTATGTATGGCATGTCTGTATGGCATGGCATGTATGTATGGCATGGCATGTAGGGGGGAGGAGAGGACATAAAAGTCCCTTTCTGCCAGTGGTATCCTTCTGCTGGCGGAACAATTATTCTGGATCCAACTCAATGTCTTTTAGATTTACCAGTTGGGTCTTATGTATATTGGAGACAATACATGTTCCCCAGCACCATGGCTAATGAATGATGCGTACATATTTAACATGGATCCTTTCCGCCATCATTCATAATTTGTTTTGATCTGTTTCTACTTCCTGTCTGTTAGCATAACTCAACATCACTTGAAACTGCTTTTTTCCCTGTAATGTCCTCTTGAGACTTTGCTAGGAGAATGGCAACAGTGTCTTCTAGGGATGGGGCATTTGAAACGGGGATGCTTGACTATATAAATACTCTTGCTTCAATTCATGTGAGCAGAATCAAGGTGGGTACCCCTGCCGTGCTTCTGTACACAATCCTTCAAGTACCTAGTGCCACTCCTGCAGCTTCCTCCTCTCCCAAAGGCCAAAAAAGCCTACTTTGGGGAAGGTGACAAGGGAGAGACAAGGGAAAGGGCAGTTGGTACTTCCGTAGACACACAGAGAGAAGGAAGAGATTCATGGTTACTCAACTATGGTAAGGAAAATCACAACTGGCTGAGTGATCTGTGAAGACCAGATTTCTATGCCAGGGTAGATGGTTTTACCAAAAAAAGAAGCAACAACAAAAAATTATATAAGTCCTTAATTTCAGATGCATAAAGCCTAACATCTTCACAACCTGTCAGTTGTGTTAGAAGAGGCTTTGTTGGGCTACACAAGGATGGCAAGTAACACTCAAACAGCCTACGGGTCTTTGGTACGGTTGGGGTCTTTAGATTGCCAGCTTCATTTTTAAGTATGTTTTTTTTAGCATTCCTTAATGTACCAAGAAATTGAAGTATTATGTTTGCTGAAAACTGAATTTAAAAATATTAACAAGTTGTTTACTTGACCTAGACAAACCCCAAATTATCGCAGTACATATTACAGTCTGGCTTTTGAGATTCTTTTCCTGCCATTACATGCAAAAATCAAGAGCCACTGATAAGAATCTGATGCAGAGCTCTATATGAACCCACTTCTACAAAATCAGATACTCTCAACTTCCTGCTTCCCCCACTTTCATCTGGTTTACCCAAAACTTCTATAGATCAGACAGTAAGGCACACTCCACAAATATGCTTCTCACAACAAACAGAAAAACTTCAAAGGGGATGTGGGGTTGCTTGTAATGTCATTGATGTTTCACAGTTTTAACATATTTATTTGTTTATTTACATTGTTTGGTGCCACACCATAAAGTTCTCTGGGCAGCTTACAAAAACCATAAAAGCAATTTAATTGCAAAATAAAACATAAAGTGATAGAAGCAAAAGCAATATAAAATACAGTAAAACAAAACTCACCGCATCCCAAAATTAAACACACAGATTTTAAAAGTGGAAGGCCCAAACTACATGATTTAAAAGGCTTGGGTCAACAGAAATTTTTCAACTGGCACCACAAAGACCACAAGGGTGTGACAGGTGAACCTGTCTGGGAAGGCCATTACAAAACGGGTGCCACTGCTGAAAAGCCCCCCCCCCAGTTATTACAGTACAGTAATACCTTGGATTGCAAGTAACTTGGTCTGAGAGCATTTTGCAAGACAAGCAAAAAAAAAATTTAAAATTTGACTTGATAAACAAGCAAGGTCTTGCAAGACAAGTAGTTGTAGGGATGTAACCGCTCGCCTCGAGCGGACCGAAATCGGCCCCGTTCACACCCGCCAGAGACTCGCTTTGATATAAGACTGTTTTGGATTACAAGCACGGTTCCAGAATGAATTATGCTTGCAATCCAAGGTATTACCATATACAAAAATGCAAGATCCCGCCTTAGGCCTGATTCAGAAAAAGCACTCACCTATGGCTTAGCATTATGAAGATAAGTGGGTGTGAGCCACTGGCTCATGCACTCCCTTTCCCCTTCCTTCACATATGAGGGAAGGAAATTTAAAGCTTCAGTTTATGTTTTTAAAGAAAAAAAAATGTCCTAACCATAGTTTGACTGAACTAAGTCAAACTACTGAACAGTTTACTCAAACCACAGTTGGTTCAATCAAACTGTGGTTTTCAATCATAGTTTCTTAGTTCAGTAAAACTATGGTTGGTTCAAGGATACCATGATTGAACATGCCACAGTTCCCCATATTCAGATATAAGAGGAAACTGGTATGTTCAAACAGAAGGTTTAAACTTCAGCTCACACTTGCTCATCCTCACAAATGCTGTGTTATGTCTGAACCAGGCCTAAGTGCTTGTCAAAAGGTGAGTAACAGGCATAAGAAGAGTAAAAGAAAACTTCCACATTCCCTTTGAGATTGCATAGCATTTACAGCAATAGATGCAATGGAATGGCTACTCAGCCTCCTGTGTCTCATATTTTGGCTCTCCTAGTAGAGTGCAGCATACAAATTAGCAGTGCTGCAAGATTCTTAGTTCCCAAACTGGGTTGTCTAAGTAACTAGAGCAGTGGTTCTCAACCTTTTTTGCCCCATGCACCCCTTTCACCATATGTCAGAATATCATTCCCCCCTTTCCAAGATTGTCTGACTTAATCTGTGCCATACAATAAAGTGTGCTGTCCTGCAGATTATGTACAATCTGTAGAATTGTAATTTGTAGAAAGATCAGTATTCTAACAGTTTGAGTCTGTGGTCCCAATTCCTCCCCTGAAAACCTAAAATTCCCCCCATGGGGGGAATTCCCCCCTGGGGGAGAGCCCCTGAACTAGAGGAACTCAAGTTGGCAATAAGGACAGGTGGAGATCAAAGGCAAAACAGATAAAGATCTTTAATCCCGCAAACTTCAATGTTCCTAAAAAGTCTGAGTTTTTTTTAAAAATATTTACCCATGAGATACATTTGCAGTATTCCCAAAGTAATTACCCGTAGTTTTCGCTCCATAAGACGCACCTGACCATAAGACGCACTTAGGTTTTAAAGGAAGAAAACAAGAAAAAAAATATTCTGAAAATTTATGCAGATTTAACCAATTAAAGCTCCCCCAAATTGATCATTACAATGGCAATGCAAATGTTTAGTAACTACTGAAATTAGTGATTTTATTTAGAATTTGAGGGAATATGAATTGTACTGTGCATGTTGGAAAAATTGTTGGCAATTACCTTTTTGTTGTTCATTATGGAGGCAGTTGGTTGTCTTACATGAGCTTCTGCCTAAATATTTGATCCATTCATGCTTTGTTTTTAATAAGGTATTTAGGCTGCAATCCTACACACACATACTTGGGAGTAAGCTCTATTGAAAACAGTGCAATCCTACCTGTGCCTACTCAGAAGTAAGCCGCATTGAGTTCAATGGATTTACCCTCTATGTGTAGGATAGCCTCTGGGCTCGGCAGTGGCGGCGGCATTGTCAGGCCGGGCAAGGCGCGCGGCAGGCCGGGCAAGGCGCGCGGCAGGCCGGGCAAGGCGCGCGGCAGGCCGGGCAAGGCGCGCGGCAGGCCGGGCAAGGCGCGCGGCAGGCTGGGCAAGGCGCGCTGGTCCCATCGCATCACTTCCGCCGGCAGGCGGGGCAGGGCCAGTGGGCTCCTGAGGCCGCTGCGCGGAGCAGAGCTAGCCCTGCGCCCTCCCGCGTCCCTGCTGCCAGGTGGGGGGGCAGTGGCGGCGGCGCAGCAAAGTTTGTGGCAGGCTCGGGCGGCCTTGTCCCGCTCCGCGCAGGACCCCTCCTCTCTTCCGCCGGCGGGCGAGGGCAGGGCCGGTGGGCTCCAGAGGTTGCCGCACGGAGCAGAGCTGGCCCTGCCCCACCCGTGGAAGTGACGCGACGGGACCAGCGCGCCTTGCCCGGCCTGCCAAGCCCTAGAAGCTGGAAGATTGCCGGGCTGTGTTTTCTGGCCGCCTGGGTAGAGCCTCCCTGGTTCAGCATTTGATTCTGACAAGGAAAAGTCATCCCGTTCAAGCCTGGGTGGTGGGGCCACAAGCTCAGGCAATTAGTAAAAAAGGTGGTGTATTTATGTCATTAGGTGGAGGGTGGCAGAACCAAGCCTTTAGAAGCTAAATAAAAGCAATTTGAAAAGTTGTTCCACATTTCAGTCACACAAGCCCCCTAACAGACTTGTGTAAAAAGCAGCAACCCTGTAAAGCTTGTCAGACAAAGAGTGTCTGTCAGGCAGCCGAAGAGTTAAAGCTCCCATTTGAATTGTACCTGTCTCTTGTGTATGCAAACCGATGTAGCCTTGTGGGCTTTTGATTTTTGTTGTTGTTTGTGAGTGAGAGAAGGTGTGCTGGTGGTGGGGGGCTGTCAAAGGCTTTTTCTTCTGGGTTAGTGTAGATGAAATGGGGAGGATTCAGACTCCCCAATTTCATCTTTTCCAAAGAGGGAGATGTGGAGAAAAAGGCGTCAGAGTTTTCTGCACCACACACACACACACACCTCCACATGTGTAAAAAAGCATAATCCCAGCTGGGGGCTGGGAAATGCAAAATGTACATAATTACACTGATGGCTCCTGATGCCTCAGAGTCTCCCATGTCTTTTGATGGCCGGTGCCACAGCTATTTGCATGCAAGTGCGGCCCAAGCACTATATTCATGATCAAAGACCCACCCCTCTCCTACCTAGCCCAGATGAAGTTCATCCTGATTGGCCAAAGACAGCCAAGCTACGGGAAGGAGGGGGGGGATCTATACTGCTGCTGCTGCTGTTTACCTTAAATAAACTTTCCTGGTTTTACCCCACACGGTGTGTGTGGTTCCTCTGTGGCTCAGTGCTAAATCCAGTGTATAGACCCAGGGCAAGGCCCTGAGAGAATCAGGTCAAGACGGCACAGCTAAGGCTGGCAGTTTTGCACCTTTGATCTCTGGCTTGAGTAAAGGACCGGTTGGCAGTCCTTCACACTTATACAATTTCCATGCGGCTGCTTTCCGTGATGATCTAATCCCATTTAGGTCCACAATGTTGAATTAATGCAGTTGAAACTTTAAACCTGTTTTCTTCAAAATGAAGACATCTGGTCAAACAAACTAAATTAAAATAAGAATGCCATTTAGAGTGAATAGTACTAAGTATTGCAAAGCATTTTATGCTCTAATTAAGCTGACCTTCATCAAAACACTACACCCACATTTTTTATTGAATATTATGGTGTTTACTGTGTGACATCAGCCTTCTTTTATTTTAATAGCTTACTGTTGCTGAAAACAGTGATGCCACCATCATGGGCAGGTGAAACTAGCATAAAGCTAATGTCACAACAACTGCTGCTAAAGCAAGTAAGAAAGCGGACTTTTCTTACTTACCTTAGCAGCAGACAAACTACTCTCTAGATGTCATGCCCATGGTTCAGAAAGTGTTATCAAGAAACTCTACTGTTTAATAGCAATTTCACTATTAAAAGTATTTATGGAACATCACAACATTCATTCAAGAAAACAAATTTGTCTGCTGAATAGAGCATAAACAAGGAAAAGGGTTTATATGGAAACAATTCTTCCAGTATACAAAAACAAAACATGGGCTATATGGAAGAGTATTTACCGTAGTCTTCCTAGCAAGAGTATAGCTAGGAGTATAGCTGCAACCAATAATAAGGAAAGTGCCAAAGTAACTATGACTACAGCACCTAAAATATGGCTTTATACCACTATCCTGAATGTGAACAGTACTGGTAATTCTTCATAAGCGAACTGAACAGCAAGCCTTCTTAAAGTCTGAATAAGACTGCTAACAGTCTGGCAGCAGACTTAATCAATCTTTAAGAGGCTTGCTGATTTAAAAAAAAAATCAGAATAGAACTATAGGGCAACATAAGCATAAATAGAAATTGCAAAACTAATTCCAATGAGTCACCTTTTCTTGGCCCACAGATGCCTTCTAGAATTCTAAGCATCTCACCCTTGGTTTGCAATAAGGGTTTCTCTCATGTGTACTTGCAGTAAAAGAAAATACTAGCAGGTTTAAGGTTTTTTTCCCTATTACAATGAAAACTAAAAGGTTCTTCATTGCAATAGATTGGCAAAGGTTTCTGGCTTCCAATTGTTTAGCAGCAACAACAACAACAACAAATAGCCTCTCTACCCAAACCCCGAAATTAGACTATTAGAATGCCTGATCAGAAGTAATTCAGATGTAGATTTGTACAGATTATCCTAGTGTATAATTCATAGGGTGCGGTAGGTAACTGGCTCCACCCCACAGCCACTATTTTGCATCTAGATCTGATTGGTGGAGCTCAACGTTCCCATAAAAAACAAAGCAGATCCCACAAACCTGAAATCTGCCCATCCCTGCATTAAGCAAAACAAAAAAACCCAACTTGCATAAAGATGAAGCATGTGCCTCAGCATTTAAAGTACCTAATCTAACAGAAATAGAACCAGGTCTTACAAAAGTGTTCTAGAATTATACTGAAAAGAGATTAGCAACTTAATCCAATTTATTATTATTAGCAACAACACTGGCTTTAGTGTACAGAAGGCCAGCTGAAATGATCATCTATTGAGACTGGGCAAAAAAAAAGCAACCAGTGAACAACCATTTTCTTCATTTATCTGCTGTCCTAAGACCCCCATTTAGCACTCCACCACCACCCCTAAAGCAAAACCACACCTATTATAGGCTTCACATTTTGAGCCCACCTGTATTCCTAACATGTTTCCTAAGTTTCAGACTTGTCCTCTTATAGTTCTATGTCACAACTCAAAACAGACATAAATATAAACATTAGAGTACATTTTAAAACCTCTTAATAACGCACATGCCAAGAGGTACTGTAAATCCAGTGACAGCCTACACAAGAATAGTAGAATTATAAATGGTTTAGGACTAACAACTGAGATTACTATCAAGAAGCTTGTATCACTTACGCCAGGGGTCTGCAACCCGCGGCTCCGGAGCCGCATGCGGCTCTTTCAAACCTTTGCCGCGGCTCCGCTTTGTCGCAAAAATGTTGGCGCGGCGGCCGTCTTTAGGACTCGGCAGGCGCTCGGGCCTGCCTCAAATCTGGTGGCGGCAGGCGGCAGCGGCGGCGGCAGCGCCCCCCCCGCCCGGCATCAGGCCCACGAGATGGCCTCCGGAGGAGGAGGCAGCAAGGCCCCCTCCCCGGGGCCGTCTTTAGGACTTGGCAGGCGCTCAGGTCTGCCTCAAACCTGGTGGCGGCGGCGGCGGCGGCGGCAGCAGCGCCCGCCCCCGGCATCAGGCCCACGAGACGGCCTCCGGAGGAGGCGGCAGCAAGGCCCCCTCCCCGGGGCCGTCTTTAGGACTGGGCAGGCGCTCGGGTCTGCCTCAAACCTGGCGGCGGTGGCGCCCCCCCGCCCGGCATCAGGCCCACGAGACGGCCTCCGGAGGAGGCGGCAGCAAGCCCCCCCGCCCGGCAGCAGGGACGTGAGCGGGTGAGCAGCAGAGAGGAGGGCTCCTGCACGCGCCAAAGTTCCCCCCCCGCCAAAAACATAGCGCGGGGTCCAGCGTGTCGAGGGACCAGCGTGGCCGGCTCGCCGCGGAGAGCACAAGCAGGCGAGGAGGCAGGTAGGCCTGCGTGAAAACAGTAATAGTTATCAGAAAACAAGGGGGAAAAGATTCATGTACCAATTATTGGAAAACTAATGACAAGAGAACAAAATAATATCTCCATAAATTTATTTATTTATTAACTGCTTTTTTAACCCTGCATTTCTTAAAAACAATCCAAAACAGGTTATAAAGAAGAATAAAACACAAATTACAATATCGCTGCGGGGATGGGAGGGTGCCTCCAGCTGCCACCCAATCAGGGTGCCTCCAGCTGTTGCAGCTGCCCCTTTTGCCCCACATTAAAGACAGGCCTGAGTAGCACCCTCATCATCCACCAGCAACACCCTCCCCCCAGCAGTAGCAGCCCCATCATCCACCAGCAAATCCTGCTGATGGATGATGAGGGGTGCTATTACCACATGGAGGGTGTTTCTGGTGGATGATGAGGGTGCTACTGCTGGATGGTGCTGATGACGGGATGCTACTGCTTGGGGGGGGATGTTGCTGGTGGCATCCCATCATCCACCAGCAACACCCCCATCATCTGTCAGCTGATAATTTCCCCTACCTATGCACCCAACATAATCCGCCAGCTCTCGCTGGTGGATTATGTTGGGTGCATAGGTAGGGGAAATTATTACATTTTATATGTGGGGCACAGGATGGGGCATTATTACTTTATGTGAGGGGGGCAGATTATTTTGCAAATATTTTGTATATATTATTTTGTATATATAGCATTAAGGTAAGAAACAATATATGCAGTGTTATATTTGTTTTAAATGTCACAATGGTTTTGCGGCTCCCAGTTTTTTTTTTTCTTCGGAAACGGGTCCAAGTGGCTCTTTTTGTCTTAAAGGTTGCAGACCCTGAGTCCTTACGCCCTAATTCCAAGTATCTGTGTCTTCGCTTGCGATACTGGCAGATCATGATGCTTGTGATGATGTGCTTACTTGGGTGTAGCAGCAGCTACACACAATTCTAACTACATATTTCCCACCACATAACTATGGGGCCTGATCCAGGGAATTAACAGATCAATAATTACCGGTAACACATTGATTCTAAGATTAGACTGGTGAGCTAAACATTTGAAGCAGCAGAAGCGTAAATGCAGAGCCTTTCTTCATGATTTCCTCAATGTAGCAGCCATGACTTACTGTATGCTACTGGTGAGCCACCACTACCATGAGTAGGTGGTGGTTCTGCGAAGGGTACCACCATGTATGACATTCTGTGCACATTGTTCTGATTGATTGCAGAGGTATGATAAAGAACTGGGCTTTTGAATTGAGCTGGCTAAAGATCAAGGGGCACATGTGTCTGTGTGCACCATCGCCTCACATATGACTGCCTCCGCTTGTGGTAACACTCCTAGCAAGTGGACAACAATCAGTTCTTACTCAAAAATCTAGAGACCAAAAAGCAAAAAAACAAGCTTGTTTTCACAGTCACAACTTAAGATCTGTAATAGAAGTATGATTCTATTATGCTGTTAAATTTCAAAGCAATGTTTGTCTAGGCAGTTATAAATGTAAACAGAAACACCTATATTGTATAAACTTAATGTTTATTAAGTCTGCATAATTGTGATTGTTTTGATTTTAAAAACAGAGTCCGGTACAGCTGTCTCTGTACATTTAAGCAATATCTGGGATATATAAACATCAGAATTACTATTTAGGGGAATTGCCTGGGATAGCAAAATGACTGCTTTGCAAGACTAGTTGTACCAGATAGGATGAAATAGAAATTTATGACAACAGGCTATAGCTGATGGTCCTAAAATACTGAGAAAATGCCATATTCTTCACTAGGAAAGTGTGCTATTTAAATACATTCTACCACTTTAAAGCTGCACAATTGTTTTAGTAAGCGATACTTAGTACTAGTAACATTAGTACTGATGTTAGCGACGGTCTTGAATTTTACTGTGAAAGTCAACTGTTGTAAAAGTCTTATTGTGAGGTCTGTTGACTGGATCAATAAAATTGATGATTTTAGTAAGCATAATTGATTTTGAGGATTTGATTTTTAGCATAATAGGGAAGGATGGCTGGGACTTCTAATTAAACTGGTAGTCATACACATAGAGACAGGGTATGGGGAACTCTAGAAAATTGCATGCATCAAATAGAAAAATATGGCACGTCTTCTCTGACTCCTAGAAGCCCTATCCAGAGAACTTCAAGTGTACAAATGTCAAAAAATTGTACACTTATTTTAGTTCACAGCCATGCAAGCAAGAAAGATTAGGCAAGTCCGATCTACAAGATTCTTACTACAGCTGTTAGAGGCTACAGATACAACCACATTTCGTGCTCTGACTGTACATGAATGCAGCTGTGCTAATTTCTAGATTCATGATCAAATTTTGTTCAAGTAAAATTTTATACTTCTTAGTATAAAATGAGTCATCTCAGTTTACATGATCTAGCAGTCCGCAAGAGCTGCAAATTCAAGAATGTCAAAGACAATTTCAATATTCGCCCAAAAGATACCATAAGGATGATTACAAAACTACACAAAAAGTAGAACTTAGATTTAACTACATTCATGAAACAACTGTATCAATAAAATAATGGCATTATGCAGAAGAAGCTACCAGTTGTTTCCTAGTGGAAGGGTAAACGTGTCTAAATTATCAAAGTAAAGATTCTATTCTCCACTGCATGGATAAATCCATATGGGACAGGTCTCACAAAGTAGGAAAATATAACTGACTACAAGGAAGAAAAGATATAGTAACATTTATAACATGGTGATTTCTTACTGGTTAATGTTATGACTGATATAGTCAGAAGTGTGTGCTGGTAATAGCTTTGAGTTATTTTGACAATGTGGCTTGTCAATCTCTGATCAAGTTGTCTAGACTGCAAAGATGCATTCTTCACACAGGAATTCTAGTGGAGATGAAATATAGTTATCATAACTGGTATTTAAATCCAACAGTATGATGAGAATGATAGCAAAAGGGTAATAGTACTATCAAACTTGTGATAATAGAGCTATTTATAGATTACCTGGCTGAAAAATGTGAAAGCAAAGAGGTGTAGAGCTCTCTTTGTGATAACTGCTTCCCTAACCCTCCCACTCCTGTGAATATGCAGCTCTGTTATGTCATGAACAGATCACAGAATGTGCTAAACAGACAGATTATCCTGGACAATGGGTTTTTACTTCCTTTTTCTATCTACTCAGAAATCTAGACCAAATCATGGGACAAATTGATCCTGAATCCAGTTCCCTTGATCTTTGTAGTTCTCCAAGCAGGAGAGAGAAGAAATAACTTTACCTGTGTCCTTCCTGTAGACTTCAACGAATAATATAGAGAACCATTAGTCTAGAATAGACCCCACTACCATTTTAATCCAGTGCAGTTTATATGAGAATGGTTACATAAGAAGTTACAGCTGTGTGCCATAGTAAATCTCCATTTACACAAGCAGAAAGCTGGCACTTTGTCAATTGTGTTAACTGTGCTTACAAGACTTACTTGCCTCATTGATTTTAATGGGTCTACTCAAAGCATGACTAAGTCTGGATCCAACCCAAAGACACACAAACCTGTGGCCCCTTCACTAGGAAACTTGAAGCATTAATGCGATTAAAAGACACACAAACAGGGAGGCAATGGCAACTTGACCAAAGAAAGTAAAACTGAACAGAGCAGATATTTTGGTCCACATAATGCAACACAATACAGTACATTCCTGTGGATCCTTATGAATTTGAACATTCTAAACAAAATTAATGACACATATGTAAATTTTATGAAGTGTCATGTGAGATAGTAAGTAATCTGCTATGCATTAGTGAGTGTATCTATCACTCTAACAGACTGAATGAGTAAAAGGAATGATAGACAGCTGAGACAAGAATGGAATGTTTGGTGGAGTTAGTGGCAATTGGAGAAAGTCAGTTAGGAGGAGGAAGACAGGGACAGTTAGTGAAAAGTAAGGGAAGGAGGGGTTGAGTTAGGATGAAGAGATAGTGAAACGAATTAGGGGCCAGAGTTAGTCAGTCAGTGAGTAAAATCAAAGACAAGTTATGAATGGGAAGAGAAGCTATTGAAAGCAGAGATGTTGTGTCTTAGAACCACTATTATTATTTATCAGTTATTGTTTGTTCTGAGCATTGACCTGTTAAATAAACAAAGAAACAAACAAACAAACATTTATACTTTTAAATACCTATGTTCTGGTCTTGGTGAATTGAAGATTGGCATATCTCCACATGCTAAGGATGAAAAGAGGAAAGTCCTATTGCTGTTTATGAATCAGTAGGTGGCGGTAGCTGGTGTTTGGGTGAGTCCTGGGAAAAGTCTGGACCTGTGGCCTCTATGGGTAGAACCTCATAGGCGACCCTGAGTTATGCCAAAATCACATTCGTTTGTTTGCATGATTTGGATCATACCTTTTCACATTTGACAAAATATAATTACCTCATCTTTGGCAGTGATGTTCTGGTTGACTTGGAAAACTAAAGGGAGGCACCAAAGCTATAACAACTCATGCTACATGATTATCAGTAAGCCCATCAGCTTATTATATTTGTATAAAACCTTTTCTCCTTTCACTAAGAGTATGGCATCTGATTAAGAAAGGAAAAACTGGAACACAGATCAAAGTATATTTTCAGAGTAGCATCTATAAAAAGAAACTTAGAAGTAGAAACATAATATCTCAAGAATATTGTTCATCCTTTGTCCAGTACCAAAAATATTTTAAATTGATTGCTTCTCATTGAGAAAACCAAAACATTATGGTATTCATTACTCAATATGCCCCAACAAAAAGATGGGTATTTCTATAAACCACAGATGGCAAACAAAAATAAGTTTTTTGTTATTAATAATTAGCAATCTTTGAAATCATTACATGCAGATTTCAGAAATAGGAAAGCAAGATATGCAATATTATAAAAATGTCACCAGGTCACTGAAGCAAATAACCATATTTAACCCAGATAGTACTATATTAGCTAATAAGTTTTTATTTTATTAATGCATTTCACACAAGCATACCAATTCATTTTTTATAGCTTTGGTGCTTTTTGCAGAACTAGCTACAAGCAAGCAAGCAAGCAAACAAACCAAAGACAGAAACCAGAAGATACTGTAAGTATCAACTCTTAAGTTTTCACTGTGCTCTATTTGAGAACCCTGAATAGCCAGGTTTCAATAAACAATGCTGACCGTATTCACTTATTCTGGATTATGAATGAGCTGTGTGCTAGAGCGTGCAGTCCATTCATTCTCACTTTGCTCCTACCCACTACAGTGACTGCTAACCAAGCCAGGAGGGAACATCAGTCATAGTCAGACTACTGGTCCATCTAGGCCAGTATTGTTGACACAGACTGGCAGCAGCTCTACAGGGTTTTGGGTCAGAGTTTTTCCAGCCCTATCTAGAGACACCTGGGATTGAACCTGGGACCTTCTGCATGCAAAGCATGTGCTCTGCCTCTGAGCTACAGCCCCTCCCTGCTTTAAGGATGAGGGGTTTGTTTAGCATGTCATCCAAGCCAGAATTGGAAACCAGGAAGTGGCATTCGTCAGGCTGCAATACCAACCCAATGAAGTAAGAAAACAGATTGACAAGGCCGGATTGGTACCCAAGAAAAATCTACTACAGGGCAGACCCAGCAGAGAAAACAACAGAACACCACTGGTTGACACCTACAGTTTCCAACTAAAACCACTCAAACATATCATCAATTATCTGCAGTCCAACCTGGACAATGACACTTCCCTCTCACAGGTCTTGGGTGGTAGGTCTGTACTTGCTTATAGACAGCCCCCCAACCTAAAACAGCTACTCACTGACAACAGGCCACCTAACAAGGATACAAACACAGATCCAGTGTGCCAGTGTGGCGTAGTGGTGAGAGTGTTGGACTGGGACTCAGGAGATCCGGGTTCTAGTCCCCACTCGGCCATGAAACTCACTGGGTGACTTTGGGCCAGCCACTGGCTCTGAGCCTAACCTACCTCACAGGGTTGTTGCGAGGATAAAATGGAGAGGAGGAGGAGGAGTCTGTAAGCCGCCTTGGGTTCCTTGCAGGAAAAAAGGCGGGGTATAAAGATAATAAATAAATAAAATAAATCCTGCAACAAACCCAGATGCCAGCTGTCTCCATATCTACTCTGGAAATACTATTACAGAACCTAATACTATCACCCACAACAATAGGGGTCCATTCACTTGCTCATCTTCCAATGTGATATATGCCATTTTCTATCAGCAACACCCCTCTGCATTCTACATAGGACAAGCAGACCAGTCTCTACAGAAAAGAATAAATGGACACAAATCTGACATCAGAAATAGCAATATTCAAAAAACAGTGGGAGAACACTTCAGCCTCCCAGAACATTCTGTCACTGACCTTAAAGTGGCCATTGTGGAGCAAAAAAACTTCAAAGGGAGATTAGAGCAAGAGACTGCCAAGTTAGAATTCATCAACTGGTTTTCTTCTATTGCCGGAAGCTTGAATTTGGGTCACACTACGACCCAGTTCGCATGGAACAACTACCCAGGGGTCATTTAAATCATGGGTAGCCGTGACTGTATGGAACTGCATTCCTGGGTTATTTGCTGTGACATCTGAACCCAGAACTCTGGGTTGTTGAAGGAGAAACAACCCAAAGTTTTAACCTATGGCTTGTTGTTGGGTTAAAACTCTGGGTTGTTTCTCTCTCAACAGCTTGAAGAGATCCAGATTCGGACATCACAGCAAATAACCCAGGAATGGGATGCTCCTGGGTTGTTTCACAAAGTGGAAGCAGGCGAGCAGGCAGGAAGCAGCATACTCACTTTCACGTGGTCACAACTAATCCATGGTTTAAACAACCCATGGGAGTCATGATGTGTGAACCGGGCCAATGTATGTTAATTGGCTTACCTAGTGCAAGGCTGTTTGGGTTATCAGCAGCAACTGCAGTGTGAATGCCCACTGTTAATGTGACTGTCACTTTTTTCCTTCTGACCTGTTCACAACTCTTTCCCCCTACCATCCATCTGTACTATATGTAAACCTGAAACTCTCCATAATATCACATGTATCTGATGAAGTGGGCTATAGTCCACAAAAGCTTTTACCAGAATAAATTTGTTAATCTCTAAGGCGCCACAACACTTTTTGTTGTTTTTAATATGATAGACTAATGCTGCTACCCTCTGGAAATTGATTCCTGACTGAGGAAGACGGGTGAGCCCCTTTTCATGCAAATTTGCTGAAAATGTTTATATTTTTAATTTTTAAACTGCTCAGGCTTCTGTTGGAAATGGTTTAAGGATAAGATGTTCCACTCAAGATAGGATCAGGGTTGGACTAGGCAATCCATTTGTTCCTTTCCTACTCTATGATTCTACTTTAAAACAGTTTGGTGGAATAACTTTGTTTTTATCGATAGCTTTTTGTACTAAAAATATCAGGAAGGAAACCTAAAACTGACGGGGTAAGTTCAAAATCACACACACACTGCTGTCACTTGAAGGCAACAGTAAAACTATGGTACAATATTTACTTATTTAATTTTGAGTATTTACGCCGTGTCTACTAACTAAAGTTCGCTTGCAGTACATTTACAATATAGCAAAATAGACAAGGGTAATTAGGGAGGGGCAAAGGTGTATACAAGTTTGTATACAAGAGCTGCTACTGTGCCTCTGAATCTTTGGGTCATGGCAGATCTCAGATCAATCAAGTCTGGCTACTGAGAAGATATTGTAGAACTATGTGGCTAAAATCCTAAACGTACTAGCAGCCAGAGCACTAGGGAGATTGGGGGAAAGGACTTATCATTACCACTCTCCAGCATTTCCCTTTTGCTACTGCCACTGCCTCCTTGGAGGACAGATGAGAGAGCCAGCTGCAAACCATCTAGCCTGGAGAGCCATCCCCAAGATCTTAATAGTATTTCAGCCAAGCTGCTGTGACCCTAGGAATGCAGCAAGATCAGTACTAGCATTAGGAATTCAATTAGCTATTTAATTTTTGCTATTAATTTCAACCTTGCTTAGTTTTGTACCTGATCATATAATCCCATTGTAATACTGAATCTGACTTGTTGATTCTGTCCTATTTGAATCTGTTTGGAATGTTTTGTAATGAACTATTTATGATGTGTTTTGATATTTATTGCTAGCTGCTTTGGGCATGGTCCACCTTGGAAAAAGTGGGATATAAATTAAACTAAAATTAAAACACTTACTAGGAAATAAGCCCCACTGAACACAGTAATGCTTCCAAATAAACGTGTAGAATTGCACTGTAAGAGACTGTAAGTTGGCATATATAATATTCTACTACCAAGAAAAAGCTACCCATACTTGCATATTTCTAATTTTCCCAAAATTAGATCTTTCCATCAAAATCCCAGGTAATAAATTATAAGGCTAAGTGAGCAATCCTATCCTCTGTCCTAATGCAGAGGTTGTGCACCACTACGGTTTTTAAGTTCTTCGCATTTTACTTTCATAGATAGCAGTACACAAATATTAGCCAAGACCTCGCTGTGCAAGGCATTTTAGTTTCCAACTCTTACGCTAGTAGAAAAGAAATCCACTAGTACCACTCTGCAACACTCATTCTGAATGTGCATATCTGAACAGGACCAAAAGGGCAGATCAAAATAGAAAATTCTTATTTGACCTCATCATATCCAATAAAAGCAGATGCTTCAGGTCTCTGAAAAAGTATAGATACTGAGAGAAAAATAACTTCTCAAAACAGTATTTCATTAATTGTCATAATACATTGCTAAATTCTCCAATTTCCATCAGGGCAAGGGAACTTTTAAGTAACTGATAACAGCATATATTGAACCCATATGTACACTTCTACACTAACAGTTATAGTGTAGGTTATGAACATGTTTCTGCCACAAACTCACTAGATGTGGTCTTATCTCTCATCCCCAGCCCATCTGCAATGTGGAGATCATAGAATCATACGTAGAGTTGGAAGGAGCCTACAAGGCCATCGAGTCCAACCCCCTGCTCAATGCAGGAAACTAGAGGAGGGGTCTCCCATCCAAGTAATAACCAGGCCTGACCCTGCTTAGCTTTCCACGCTCAGACAAGCTGAGCCAGTGTAAGCCACAGGCTTGTAAGATAATAATGCTGAATTCCCTTACAGAGTTGTTGTAAGAGATTATCTATATGCCATAAGTGAAACACTTTGAACACTCAAAAGCACTATATAAACACTTTTATTCCTAGTTTCCCCCCCCTAGGAATCACTACACAGTTTCTTCTACATCGCTACAAAGAATAATTCATTTGTTTCAGTTTTGTTGAAGCACACAAGCTTCTAAATTATACTGAACTCTGTCATGCTAGGAGCAAGTAACAACATAATTTGCTTTGCTGCACCTAGTTTCCCGATTCATACATTACTCGTGGAAGAACATGGAAGCATCAGCAAGGTAACTTATTATCAGCTCTTACTTAGGGCAAGGGCCATAAGTTTAGTGATGAGAGTACATAACATGCTTTGCAACCAGAAAGTTCCAGGTTCACTCACCAGCATCTCCAGTTAAAAGCTGCTACCACTCAGATTAGGCAGCAGCAATGGTATAAGGCAGCTTCATATGTTCAGTATGTTCCTTTAACACCAAGGCACTAGTGATTGGCTTCTGGGGAGAATAGCCTAATCACAAGGTATTCAACATGTTATACAACAGTACCTATGATCTTAACCAACTGTTAAAGCACTTCAATGAGCCAAAACATACAACAGCAAAGGATTAGCTGCCTCACAAACATTTCTGCATAGCTTAAAAACTTGCAAACACTTCTGCAGCAACCATACTACAAAAAAGTGCTCGTCCCTTAAGTTGGAACAACGCAGCAATCGCTCTTTATACCCCACCCGCCCAAAAAATCATTGGCATTCAACCAAGAAGACAGCAGACAAACGCTATGAAATCAAAGTCATTTAGAGAAAGTACCAGACTCCTGAGAAAACAAGAGTGCCATGGCTGTCTCACTCCCCCCCCCCTTCAGTCGCACATCCTCTTCCCTCAAATAATTTGAGCTTGTTTCCTACATCCTTTTGCACTGGCAAAGCTCTGTAAAACAACAAACACCAACAACTCGGCTCTTCCTCCCTAAAATAAGCCGCACAGTCACATGAGAGAAACTGAGGAAGCGAAGGAAAGCGCTGAATGAAGCATTGGGAGCTGGAGCGAGGCGTGCCCGTCTCTCTCAGCTCATGACACAAAGCTGTTTCAATACTCTTATAGACTGGGGGGGAGACCCATGTTATTCCAAGGGAGCACGAAATGCATGAATAAAGAGAGACAGCTGGAAGACCTACATACATTTTAAAGCAAACTCCTTCCTAAAAGAGGCCAGGCCTAGTAGTGGAGAAGAGTAATCTTGAGCAGGCATTCGCCTAATCATACTGACGTCCTTATGAAACCCAAGGAAAGCCTTGGCCGGCCGGCCTGCAAAGGAACAGGGAGAGAACCCTCGCCAGTCTTCGCTATAACAGAGGAGCACCGGCCAGACACACAAAACACAACTGAAGGGAAGGCTAGCTAGAGGCCAACCGACTCCATCTGGAGCGGCTCCGCACTCACAGCCTCGGTTGGGTGCAGGGAAAGGGGGGCCAGGGCGGCGGGACACTGCCTCAGGCAGGAGGCAGGCCCGCGGGAGGGCCCCGCAGGAGCGAACGACCAAGTCCCCCGTCCCTTCTCCTTTTCGCCCCTCTTCGCCGCCGGCCTCTTACCTCAGCTAACATCATTACTCGCGGTGGAAGCCTGCGGCTCTAGCCCCGCCGCATGGTGCGTTTCGTTCGCAGCCGCAGCCCGCAACGTCTACTCTCGCCTCCCACCGCAAGAGAAACGGTGCCAGCCGGCTGTCAACCTCCTCAGCGGCCCCTCCGTACCGCCAGCCCCATAGCAGCCGTCGCCACCGCCTCCGCAGGTCGCTCAGGAGAGGCGGCCATCTTGAAAAAGCTACGTGAGACGCCGCCGCTCCTGCTCTCCCTGGCGCGGCCGCCCATTGGGGCGACGAGACGCGGGGCAGGCCTTTCTGGCCCGGCCGTTCTCCCGCCGCGGCTCTCCGCCTAGTCCCCTCCTTCACAGTTCACACGGGCAAGCTCGCTCGCTTTCCCTTCTCACGTGGCTGTGTAACCCGCCTCTAGAGCGGCACTACGTGAGAAGAAGTACGGAAGAACCATAGTGGTGTAAAGCGTGGGATTTAGACCGTGGAGACCCAGGTTCAAAGTTCCAGTCAGTCACAAAGCTGACAGAGATAGTGATTCTCTCGGCCTATCCTACCTCACAAGGTTGTCGTGAGGATAAAGGAGGGTTATACGGACTCAGGACTTCTGATCTTGAATGTGCGGGGAGGGCGGGTCAGCCTGCTTAATGGGAGGATCAGACTGGCAAAGGGGAACGAGGTGAAAGGCAGTGGGACAAGCGGGAGACGCAAGCCTGCTCCTTTAGGATGCAGTCCTAAATACACTTAGTAGGGAGTAAGTCTCACTGAACATAACTAAGCAGAAGCTTAGGACGCTGTTACTCCTGAGAGCTTTAAGCTGTGCCTTAAGCACATTGTCACATCCACCAAAAGAGCATGGCACACCCTTTCAACACTTGTTTACTGACCTCATCAGGGTGGATTCTAATTCACTGCACCGATTGTGTATACAACTAGGAACTGGTAGTTCTACCAAATTAATCAACCCAAGTGTGTCACATTTTGTGTTTGGTGTGGGGCAAGGATGGCATAGCAGAGTAGCAGACTTTGAACCACAATGCCAAACAAGTTCTGAGTCCAGAGGAGGTGGGAGGGCAGCACAAGGGCCAGAGTTGAGAGGTTTGAAGTAGCAAAGGAAGCAGGTTTGAGCATTCCAGCTTAAGTGACTAGTGTATGAGAGCAGCAGCTTGTTAGGAATGAGGGTTGTGGGTAAAGGTAAGAGATAATTGGGTCAAATTAGCTTTGGAAACAAGGAACTATGGATAACCAAAGCAATGATCACACTGCAGTAGACATGTCTGGAAGAAAATTACCATTGAAAACAAGAGTAAAACTAAAAGATAATAGGATGACAGTGCTCACAGAGGAATAAGAGTGTTCTGTTACAATGGCATGTAGATTATAAATGAACAATTTCCAAATATGTTGAAGCTAGGGGTGTGTGGAACTGAAGTTTGGGGAAACTGAAATATTTATGTTATTTATTTATTTATAAATGTATGAGTCACCTTTCAGCTCAGATAGGGACCCCTAGGCAACTTTCAGTTAAAACTTGAAACAATTCTTTAAAACAATTTGAAAACAGCATCAACAGCAGAAATTGAGAGCAGAAGAGAAATCTTAAAAGCAGAGTACAGTGCAAAGAAATTTAAAATACTAAAAAGCCATATGGGGAAAAAAAGGTTGAACAGCCTAAAACTGAACAAAGAAGGGGCCAGCCTAACTTCCTTTAGGAGACAGTTTCACAGCTGGGGCACTGCCACAGAGAAGGCCCTATCCCATGTTCCCACTAACCTGGCTTTTCTTGGTGGCTGGACACGCAGAAGGGCATTCAAAAAAGATCTTAAGCTATTGGCAGGTTCATATGGGTGGTTTTTCAGATAGCCTGGCCCTAAGCCATTTAGGGCTTTATTAATTTATTATTTAATATATTTGTTCACCGCCCATCAGCCGAAAGGCTCCCTGGGCGATTTACAAAGAGAAACAAGATAAAAACAATCCTCTTAAAAACAAAAGAAATAAAATAAAATGCAGAACAATATAAAATCACACAAACCAAGCAGCCAAAAAGAATCAGTCCGGAGGTACAGTAGAATTATAAAAATGAATTAAAAATCAACCATTAAAATATTGGGCATATAAAAAGGTTTTCACCTGGCGCCTAAAAGAATACAGAGTGGGTGCCAGGCACACCTCTTTGGGGAGCTGATTCCACAAATGGGGTACCACAACTGAGAAGGCCCTTCCCCTAGTAGCCACCCTCCTAACTTTCTTTGGAGGGGGCTCTCTGAGAAGGACCTCCGAAGAGGATCTCAGGGTTCGGGCACGTATGGCACGTATGGGACGAGGCGTTCCTTCAGATACCCTGGCCCCAAATCGTTTAGGGCTTTGAATGTCAATGTTAGCACTTTGAATTGGGCCTGGAATTCAATTGGTAACCAATGTAGCTCATAGAGGACTGGTGTAATATGTTCTTGTCGGCCAGTCCCCGTTAGCAGCCTCGCTGCTCTATAGGTAAGCACTATCACCTTGAATTATGACCGGAAAGTGATTGGCAGGCAGTGCACTCAATACAAGACCAGTGTGATGTGGTCAACAAAGCTTATACCAGAAAGCAATCTGGTGGCTGCATTTTGCACTAGCTACAGGTTCTGAACACTCTTCAAGGGCAGCCCATGTAGAACTTGTTACAATAATCTACCGTAAGTGGAAGGTAATTAAATCATGGATCACTGTGGCCCGATCTGACTTCTCCAGGAAGGGATGTAACCAGCACACTAGTTGAAGCTGGGCAAAGGCGCTCCTGGCTACAGCAACTACTTGATCCTCCAGGAGTAATGCTGGGTTCAGAAGCACCCCAAGCTGTGAACCTGATCCTTCAGAGGGGATGCAACCCCATCCATAACAGGTTGTACCTCCAATTCTAGATTAGCTTTTCTACTGACCAACATTATCTCTGTCTTGTTTGAAATGAGTTTGTTAACCCTCATCCATTCCAACATTGCATCCAGGCAATGATTCAGGACTTCCACAGCCTCCTTGGCATCAGTTGAGAGCGAGAGCTGAGTATCATCAGTATAGTAATGTGACCCAACTCAAAAACTCCAGATGTCCTCTCCCAACAGCTTCATGTTGATGTTAAACAGATAGGGGATAAAATAGATGCCATGGGGCTGAACAGCAACTCCCCAGCACCAGCTTCTGGGAGTACTCGGGCAGGTAAGATCAGAACCACTGCAATGCACTGCCTCAAAGTCCTATACTGGCCAAATGCCCCAGAAGGATCATTGGTCAATGGTATCAAATGCCACTGAGAGGTCCAGAAGAACTAATAGGATTAGTTCCCAGGATAGGTAATCCATCAAGATGGCCAATGCTGTTTCAGTCCCAAAACCCAGGCTGTACCCCAATTGAAAAGGAACCAAACAATCAGTCTCATCCAAGAGAGCCTGGAGTTGAGTCACCACCACTTGCTCTAGGACCTTGCCCAGAAAAGAATTGTTGGCCAACAAGTTATCTGGCCAATAGTTATATATGCAACAAGTTATATATGAGGCCTATGAGAACATGTTGCAGTTTGGAGTGCTCCTGTTCAGCGTTCCAGCAAGCCAGCCATGCCCTCTACCAGGATACTCCATTTCCTCGCCTTCCCACACACCCACACCCACGTTTCTGCCCTCCAAATTCAGTCAGTCAGCACTTTGTGCCCACTAAATTCTTGGGGTTCTTCCTACCCCACCACACACACCAATTAGGGTCCCCCCCCTAAACATTTTTGTACTTCTGCAAAAGTACAAAATACCTCCCTCTTGTTCCCATCAAGCCACCCACTGACTCCAGGCACTTGGACAGGGTCTCAATGGCCAACCTCGGTCAGGACATGAAAGAGAGGTAGAGCTGCGTGTCATCCGCATACTGATGACACCGCACCCCAAACCTCCTGATGATAGCTCCCAGCAGCTTTAGGTAGATGTTGAATAACATCGGGGAGAGGATAGAACCCTGCGGCACCCCACAAGTAAGCGGCCGAGGGTCCGAAGCCTCCTCCCCAAGAACTACCCTCTGGTACCTTCCAGAGAGGAAGGACCGGAACCACTGCAATACAGTGCCTCCCACGCCCAATCCCTCCAGGCGGTCCAGGAGGGTACCGTGGTCAACGGTATCAAAAGCCGCTGAGAGATCGAGGAGGACTAGAAAGGAGCATTCGCCCCTATCCAAAGCCCTCCTCATATCATCCACCAAGGCGACCAAGGCCATTTCCATCCCATGTCCAGGTCTGAAGTCCGACTGGCATGGATCTAAGTAATCGGCTTCATCCAAGTGTGACTTCAACTGAGCCCCTACCACTCGCTCAATCACCTTGCCCAGAAATGGCAAATTGGAGACTGGGCGGAAGTTGTTCAGATCTTGGGGATCCAAGGAAGGCTTCTTCAGAAGCGGTCTTATTGCTGCCTCCTTAAGGGCTGGTGGCATCACTCCCTCCTCGAGGGAGGCATTCACCACCGCCCTGATCCTCTCTCCCTGTAGCTCTCCCTGTAGACCCAGTCTCTCCCTGTAGCTCATAATAAGCCTGGGCGGGCAAGGATCAAGCAAGCAGGTGGTCGGCCTCACAGATGAGAGCACCTTGTCCACTTCATCAGAAGGAAGAAGCTGGAACCGATCCCACAAAACCAGTCTGCCGTTGGCCTCCTCCCGCTCACTCCCTGTGTCCACTCCTAATCCGATCAATTTTATCTGCGAAGTGCTTCGCTAAAGCCTCACAGGAGGCTTTAGACTGTTCTATTGGGTCCGGAGCAGCTGGACCAACCAGACTCCAGACCACTTGGAACAGCCTCCTGGGGCAGCACTCCGCAGACGCAATGGCGGCAGCATAGAAATTCTTTTTTGCTGCCTTCACCGCCACCTGGTAGGCTGAAGATGCAGCTCTAACCTGTGTTCGATCGTCTTCGGAGCGGGATTTACGCCATCGGCGCTCTAGCCTTCTCACCTCTAGCATAGTATGTCCAATACAAGTTCCATAATCTGTTAATTTTAGAATGTGCCTACACATGTAGAAACATGGGGAACTGCCTCATTCTGAGTCAGACCATTGGTCCATCTACTTCAGTATAGTCTACCCTGACTTGCAGCAGCTCTCCAGGGTTCCAGACGGGTCTTTCCAAGCCCTACCTGGAGATCCCAGGAATTGAGCCTGAGACCTTTTGCATGCAAAGCAGAAGCTATGCCACTGAGCTGTGACCCTTCCTGAACTACAATACATATGTATATGGAGCTTACTTACATAAGATAGCATGAAAAAAAATTGCAGATGGTTTGACATATATTCATGTGAACACTTGCCTTTTGCTGAAACTGTGCAGTTTCTTCTGAGACAGTATTTTTATTTTATTTATTACATTTCTATACTGTGAGGATAGCCGAAGCTTGAAGTAGCTTGGTAATATTTTATTTATTTATTTATTTATTATATTTGTGGAGAAAGCCTGAGCACACACAGTGACATGAACCCTGACATAGTTTTTCCCTTGTACACTGACTCCCCTCTTTCTGCATAATCCCCTCCTGGGGGACAGGAGACACAATTCTGGTCAGACAGGATGTACATGACCAGCTCTGCATACTCTCAATAGGACACATCTGCATCAATCCACATGGAAGGGCATAAACATTCCCAAGGTGGGAAGCAGTCTCAAGGAGCTGCAAAGTATCCCAAAAGATGCTGGTAAACACGAGGCGCCACCTCCCCGCAGGGAGGAACTAGCCCACCTGGTCATCAAAGGGGCGGGGAGGGGGTAGAAAAGCGACCTGCCAGAAGACCAAAGGTGGTTGGGAACACGGTGCAGGCTGATACACCTCAAGCCCCTGGCTCCGGCTAGGGTTAAGCAGCTTCCAACCCCGAGTGAGGCACGCTCGGAGCTCGACTAGGCAGATCGCTACGCTAAGTCCATAAGTCAGATTCTCTGGTGTGAGGTGACTTTTCCTTCTGTAATACGCTATACCTCTAGTATCTGAAAACTGAAGCTTTCTGTTCTGGTCAGGTTATGACCTGTTTTGTTTATACTGTGAAATTCCTGGTAGTTTATTAGTTCCGCTCCATTAGCCGTATAGTAAATAAAGCCTATTCTTTGGTCTAAGCACGGTTTCATGTTATTTTTAGGTAGCGGTTGTGTTTTAATCGCATAAGAGCCGCACGAAGGGCATTTTCTCAGTGCCGGTTAACCCGTTAAGTGACGGACTCGCACCAAGGACCAGGTTTTGGTCCTCCACAATATTTATATGCCGCCTTTCTTCCTGCAAGGGTTAAGGAACTAGAACTGATAAAGCACAATGCTCACTTCAGATATTGCACTGCAATCTATTTTCCATCCTCCACCACTCTGTGAAAATGAATGTAGAGGTGGAAAAGGTGTTCTAACTTCAGAAAACTTTTTTTTTTATTTTTTAAAACCTACTAAATTTCATTCCAAAATCTCAGTCTTCAAGGGTGAGATATCACAATGTAGTGTGGAGAGACAAGATAGGATTTGAACTTACACATAGAATGGTGTCCTGAAGGCAATGGTAAATTTTGAGGTGCAGGCGCTTATCATGGCATTCCCAATAGCCACACCCCAAGGAGAGTCCAAAAATGCAGGCAGCTGTGTGAAGATACCTGTGTTTGTGTATTATGTGTGTGTATCTGTACACAGACACATGTACCACAGCCCCAAAAAGCAGCAGTACACAGCATAATACCCAATTCATTGGGATCAGCTGACAGTCATAGGATAGTGAGCTGTCAATGGGCATTGTAGTGGTTAGCATGTTGAACTTTGGGTAAAGAGATTGCATGAGAAAGGGAAAGAGGTGGATACATATCTCCAAATAACAAGACCACCAGCTCAAAACTTTCCAGGAGTTTCTAGCAGTTTTCATCTTCACCAGGAGCAGGTCTTTTGTAACACTGATGGGTCATAATTGCCCATTCAAAACCAAGGCACCACAAAATACTTTGCATTACAACAGGGAAAGCTCACAACAACAGTATATTGTTGCTGGAAAATCAACCTTCCCTTCAGCTACTGTGTGGATTGCAGCTAAACTCAGACAGAAAGGGAAGTTGGTGGTGGCAGATGACATCTCTGCTAATCAAAAAATCCTGAGCTTTAACCCTGTGAGTCCACCCCACCCCACCCACTGCACTGCTGCCTGAAGGTAAACACCAACTTTCATTCTGATATCTGAACCTTAAAAGTAGATATTACATTACAATATATTTTACTTTTCCCTGCCTCCCTTTGAAAATGTGGGATGAGGCAGAGCTGTTATTTGAATTTGAAATGCAGAATTGTCCTAAATGAGTGTACCAAATTTTACTCTGGTATCTCAGTTTTCAAGGGAGCTATTGTATTACAAGCAGGCAGGATGCGGAATGAACTAGTTGTTAGGTTTTGCATAGGCAGAACGAGATTACCACCTGACATCAGGATTATCACCTGACATGGAGGATGTCTCTTAAGATGAAGTACACAAGGTCTCCGGTCACCAGACATAGTCTCAAGGTGATATGACTCAGCAGCCTTGGGACGAGTTTAGCAGTAAACATGTTGATGAATAGGTTATACAACTGGGGTGAGTAATATCCTATTTATAGGTACAGGGTCTGGGGTATAAAGCTGACACACTTGTTGACAGCTTCCCTCGCTTCTCGTCTTGCTCGTCTCACTCGACTTGTCTTGACTTCCTGGCTCTCTGGTCTTGTTCATCTAGCCTTACCACTGGGGTATTGGATTTGAGTCTGCAATCATGTAGTGAGTAAGAGATGCATTGTTTGCCTTAATCCCATGTAATTGGGTCTTACAAATAAACTCTTTAATCTTTATTAACTGCTGTTATCTCCTCCTTCCGTCTGCATGACTGGGACTGAGGGTCACTGGCTAGGGAAGCTTTTGAACCCGGGTCAGTCCAGCTCTCACATCTGGTTATGGGCCCATATCACCAGAGATAAGCCTGATGGTTATCTCAGATGGGGCAGATAAGCCCAGAGACGCAGTACGGAGAAATTCGGCAGTTATAGAGTTAAAGGATTTGTTTACATTTGTAAGAACGGTTTGTAAACAAACCGGGAAGGCGATGTTGCTAGAGCTGGATGCTGATAACAGCGGCTTGGAATGCAGCACAACTGAAGAATGCAGAGACAGAGAGACGAAGGATTTTTCGTTTTGGAAGCAGCTGGAACGGAGGTGCCAGGCTTGGCAAATCCGAGGCTACTGGGCAGCTACTAGGCTGAAAGGTGAACAACGCTGGACACAAGGATTTTGTTTTCCACAGCTTGCTGGAGTGATTGTTAAGGAGCTGTATCGGGCAAGGAAATATCTCCAGGAGGCTCTGTGTCTACTCATTTGAGTCAAGGCTACAGCAGGAGGATCATATTTCTTTTACAGTTTGCTTCTTCGCTCAGCAGTGGATCAGCTATCTTTTGCATTGTATCAACAAGTGGCTTGGATTACAAATGACGTGGATTACATCTGACGTGGGCAAAGCGTCTGGAGCGTGAGTCGCAGCAAAGTCGTGTGGCTGGAACGTATCTTGGGAAGCTTGATACTACACGGAAGACTGTATCAAAACAGCGGAGGCGTGGTTTTAAAACAGCAAGAAAAAAACAGCGCGGCAGTTTTGAAAAACAAAGCTGTGCTTCAAATGTGATGCTGTTCTTAATTTTCTTCATGTGGGATCACAGAAGAAGGAGCTTGAAATCAGCAGGGGTGCTGCTGATGGGAAAAACTTTGTGTTTTAACCCAGGACATAACAAAATGAACATTATTTTGTTTGAACAGAAGCAGTGGATTGTTTAAACGAAGCTTTCTGTGTTGGATATAAATAAGCAGGAAGAGGACTATGCAAATGGTCAGGAGTTTAACAGTCATGTTTTTGAAACTGTGTTTCTTGAAAGTTTGAATAACTTGGATTCAAGAAAGTATAATATATGCTCTGGAAATGTCAGGAAATGTACTGCATGTATATGCCTTGAGTATATTGTGGATTTCTCTGTAGCAAAATGTAAAATACTGAATAATTAGGTATGTTTATATGGCAAAGCTAAGAGATGGATTATTTCTTTTATACTGTAATGATGTAAATAAAGAAATTGAAAGTTGTACTGCTGCAACTATAAAAAGGTTAAATTCTTATATGTATGACATGTACATGCATGCATATCACATGATGTTTGGTCATTTAGATTCACAGGCCTGTGAAAGAAAATACAAACTGTGGTGGGGAAAGCATTTGGGAAATTGTAATTTTCACATGAAAGGTACCGGTACTTTGTGCACATATACAAGGGATGCTAGCTTCAACAGGTAAACTGGAAGGCAAGCTGAAAAACCAGTTCATTTCATTTAAATTTGTTCCTGGTGATCTTGTGGAACTCTGATGGTCTTTAGAGGAGAAGCACGTTATTTCATGATGTTAATTGATCAATAGACGAGGTACAGGTTGTGTACATGTTAGATAGAAAGCTGGAGTATTGAACAGAGTCAAGGTGTTTTGTGCTTGGGTGAGAAACAAGCATATTACCCATGTTACCTATTTCTTTTGAGATATGGGGAAGTTCAATTCAGTGCATGTTTTGATGCATTTCTAACAGGATGTGATATTGAACACATGGATTGTGTGTAAGAGTAAACAAACACTTAGATGAGGTGATGCTAATTTGGATAATGAGGTTTGGGTAGAAGCTCTTAAATGTTTTAATTATGTACATGAAGTTTTAGTTCTGTGTTGAACTGTACACCTTATGGAAAGTAGTGTAGAAGGAAGAATCTTCTGGAGAAACATTTCAGGATCTTGGATCTGATATGTAGGTACATACACCTCAAATTTAGAAGAAATTTGTAAGGGAGCTTACATGAGATTTTTCTAAAAATGAGAATATTGTGTTTCACATGAATACTTGGATAGTGAGATTATCTAGAAGTGTTGAGTATAATGCTGAATGAAAAGGTGAGATTTTCAAAATTAATTCTGTTAATGCAGGGGATGCATCAAGCTCAGAGTCAGAATAGAAAAGCATTTGCTGAAAGACAGTCAGGTAAATTTGACAACTCTGATAAACATTTGGTTTAGTGGAGATTAAACAAATGATTGACTATCATTGGTGCAAGTTCATTGGAACAGAAACCTGATAACTGATGAGGTAAGGAACAGGTGAGTCAAACAACCTGTGAGATATCAGGATGAATTTGCAGGAAAAGCCATTTGAAACTCAAAATTTCAAAGAGGTGAAAAATTGTCTGTTAAGGAAGCTGAACCATAGCTTCAGGCTATGCAAGCTGAGTTGAATTCTTTGGATAAAGAACAAAACATGGAAGCTGGTGAAACAAACAGCAGTTCATGGAACTCATTGTAACCAGATTGAAAAGGTTATATGACAAATAGCAAGATTGGTTGCTTGTGATTTTTGCTTAGTTAAAAGGAGCTAGATAATCATAAGATGAGTGCAACAACAATTTGCATTTTTGGAAACAGTTAGACTGATGTTTAAGAATGTGGAGAGATGTATGAATATTTCACAGTTGGAAATATTGGAACATAAACATTTTAAATGAGAGGAAGTCTTTGGAAAACTGTCTGAGATTTTCTTTAGGAAAAGCTAAAATCAGCTGGAGGCTGGAATTCTGTTTTGAACTCAAACATTGCTGGATTGAGATTTGCACAGAGAGGCAGATCAATGTTTGTTTGTTAAACAGAAGGAACAAGGACATAGACTGTATGTACTTTGTTAGATGGATGATCTATTGTTTTTTCTGGACAGATAAAAGCAATATGATATAATTGATCCAGGGTTTGGAATTTCATTTTAAATTGAAACTGCTTGGTGGTGGATCAACTGTTTATTTGTAAATAGAGGTTGAGGGAAAAAAGAACCAAGAAGGCAGTATCTTACTGCAACAAACCAGAAAATCATGGATGTGATTGAGAATTTGGAGATTGTTAACAGTGAGAGACTCCAAATAATTGGGGATTTTCAAGCACATGCTGATGGAAAAGCAGTTTGAATGCTACACAGAAGCATTGGGCTGTTGAGCTTCATTGTACAAGCAACAAGGCCAGGTATTGCTCTCAGTGTAATGGGCAGACTGTTAGACCAACAGGACATGCTTGGAGAGCTCTGAAAAGGAGTTGAGTGTTATTTGGAGGGAACATCACACTTCAGATTACTTTACAAATCAGAGCACAGGTGGTTTACAGATTCACAGAAATGCCAGTTGTGGTTGTGATAGTAAGAACAACAAGAATACACCTGAGGTTTGTTATTTTTATAACCATACTTTGTTTGATTGATTTTGTAGAAACAATCATCTAAAAGTTAGAGTTCAACTGAAGCTGAACTGAATGCATTGTATTGTGTACAGTACTATTATGCTATTGTAAAGCTTGAATAGTTATTGCATTTGTTTAAATAGTTTAAATTGTTAAAAATGTTTAAATGATGCTGGGATTGATGTGAAAAGCCTATTACAGTTTTTCAGGAAACCAAGACAAGATTGCTATGCTGCAGGCAGATAGCAATACACAACGTTTTGGGTTTGCAAATAAAACTGTGTCATGAAGAGGGATATATCAGAAGTGATTTGATGGTGGTTCAAATTTCTGGCAGGTAAAGTCATTCCTGCAAAGTTTTTTAAATCAAAGTTCATAGATGAAAGAACAGCATCAGATGTCAACAAAGCTGTTGCTGTGGTATGAGGTAAATAACCACGTTCTGCGACAAATGCAAAAAGCAGGGGGATGTTAGGTTTTGCATAGGCAGAACGAGATTACCACCTGACATCAGGATTATCACCTGACATGGAGCATGTCTCTTAAGATGAAGTACACAAGGTCTCCGGTCACCAGACATAGTCTCAAGGTGATATGACTCAGCAGCCTTGGGACGAGTTTAGCAGTAAACATGTTGATGAATAGGTTATACAACTGGGGTGAGTAATATCCTATTTATAGGTACAGGGTCTGGGGTATAAAGCTGACACACTTGTTGACAGCTTCCCTCGCTTCTCGTCTTGCTCGTCTCACTCGACTTGTCTTGACTTCCTGGCTCTCTGGTCTTGTTCATCTAGCCTTACCACTGGGGTTTTGGATTTGAGTCTGCAATCATGTAGTGAGTAAGAGATGCATTGTTTGCCTTAATCCCATGTAATTGGGTCTTACAAATAAACTCTTTAATCTTTATTAACTGCTGTTATCTCCTCCTTCCGTCTGCATGACTGGGACTGAGGGTCACTGGCTAGGGAAGCTTTTGAACCCGGGTCAGTCCAGCTCTCACACTAGTTACTTAAAAGCTTCACATTTGCATGGTCAACACAGTTTCGGAACTAAAAAAAAACAGAAAATGATAAAAGGAGGAAATCTACCTGGGGCACCAGATAGGGAAACTGTATTCTTATAAAATAGTGAGGGCCATGTCCTCATGGATAAATAGGATTGTATATTGTTTCTGCAACAGCACCTGCTGTTCCTGGTAAATCAGCATTTGCCTAATCCACAGATCTTGGTATTTTGTTAGCTGCCTCTTCCTTTCCTTTTCTGTTTCCCCCTTTATTTGGAGGAAAGGATTGTTCCTGCATTGCCTCTATACAGTTTAAGATGAATTGCTCCTTTCATCAGCCTGTTCCTGTGAACTCCCATGAGATTTTCAGGATTGCCACTGTAGTGCCCGATTATTTCTGCTGCATTCCTATCATTAGTTTTTGGGTTAAAATAATAATAGATGTTAAACCAACACAGTTATTCAAGAAACAAGCAGCTCTTTTGAGACATTAGCCATGAAAAATACTTTGGGAGAATGCAAGGCCACACAAAGTGTGTTTGGATAACATTTTTATTACCAAACTGAGCATGAATTTATGTATTCAAATTGGCATGTCATCTCCAGAGATCTGTAGTTCTTATCACTTTCTAGCTTGGCTACCATTGGGAGGTGAGAGTATTTCCTTGCGGTGGTAAGAAACTCATTATGTGGTGAGTGGTGACACATTACTGATTTTCACACATGCAGTTTGTTTACATTAATTTTATCCCACTTGTCTGTCAAAAAAAGACATCCAAGGCAGTTAATAAAGTTCATATAATTATAAAACAATTAAATACAGAATAATAAAAAAAAAAATCAGCCCAAACTAAGTAGCCAAAACAGCTAGAAAGAAGCCATAACAGCAAAAACAGTTAATTGTGCTAACCTCCCCAAAGTCTTCTGAAGTAGCAAAGTTTTTACAGCTTACTTAGAGCCACAGAGACATTCCTTGGGAGGGTATTCCATAACCAAGGGACCACAACTGAAAAGGCCCTGTGTCATGTACTCACCAGAGGGGACACAGAGCAGGCACTTGATATTTACTTAAGTATTTGAGTAAGTATATATGGAAGGGTCAGTCCTTAAAGTATCCTGGTACCAGACCATTTGGCTTTAAAAGTTATATGCTCCATATGGAGAGCTTTGTCCTGTTTACAGGGGTGCAAGGACAAAGTTCCATGAATCCAGGCAGGGCCAAGTCCAAAAGCAAGGTCAGTAGGCAATCCAAAGAAGCACTGGCATAGCAGAGAAAGGCAAGGAACTGGCACTTAGACAGTGTTCCAGCACCAGCTCCATTTTCTTCTCCTCCTTCTCCTGGGATTTAAGAGCAAATCAAGGCCAAAAGGGCCCCATGACTGCCACTTACTGGAAACCAGAAAAAACACAACTAATTCTTACAAGCAAGCATAAATAAATAATAAATAAAAATAAATGCCTGGACTAGATGGCTTGGGCTAGATGGCTGCTTCTGAGTCTGAGAGGGAGTCTACTAGGTCTTGAGGGCTAGGGTTGATGTCTGTCTCCCCCACAGGCCCAGGACCCCCCTGATCCGCCACAGAGGCAGCTCCTCTATGGTGCTTGGCTCAGGCTGGGGGTGTGTGGGGATGGGCTCCAGATCATCTTCTAAAGAGGAGTCTTCCAGAGGGGACATGACCAACTCCAGTTAAAATTCTGGCAGCCACATTTCTGACCAATTGAAATTTCTGAACAGTGCAGCTGCAAGTAGAGTGGATTACACACGTCTAGAATGGATGTTACGAGGGCACATCCTTCTTGTTCAGGAACGGATGCGGCCGGTAAAGAGCACCCCTAGCCATTACTGCCACATGGACATCCAGAAGGAGTGTTCGATCCAGGAGGACCCACAAACTACAAGCATGATTCCTACGGGTTTCTAGCTCTTTGTTCATTGCATTGTTTTGATTATATTATGCTTTTTGAATTGATTATGTAAGCTGCCTTGGGGGGCTGTTTGTGGGCTGAAAGGCAGAGTAAAATCTAAAAAATGAATAAATAAAATAAAAGGGGGAGTGCAACCCTGTCCAAAACGGGCTGTACACCTTAAACCCAGATCAACCAAATGTCAAACCAATAGAATTCCAGTTTTATCTGAATTAAGTTTCAGTTTCTTTACAGCATATCACTAACTTCATACACCAGTTGAGGACTTCCACCTAAAATCTGACAAAATCGTGAGCTTACTGATGACATCTTAGCTCATGTCCCTAGATGACCTCACTGAGAGGTTTCATGCAGGTGCTAAAAAGCTGTGATGACAGCAATTGCTGCAAGAGAAGTGTAATATACAAGTTCACTTTAATTCCCATGTTTTCAGATGAACAGGGATACATGGCAATATGAATATTTATAGAATTTGATTTTTAGAAGATGTGAATCCCAATCCATACGTTCTCATAGGGCATGTTTGCATGTCACGCAAACCCACCCTGGCAATAAGCCACAGTGGATTGGTTGTCATGCAAACAATCTACGGTGCACCCAACAGACGATTGGGATCATCGTGGGTTGTGGCCCCCTCCCGCCCCAGTTCGCCTGCGGGTATACCAGGGGACCTCACGGCAGGACCAACAGGGCTCCCCTCCTCCCCACCGCAATCATGAGCCGGAGGAGGGGAGAGTAGAAGAAGAATCCCTGGGAAAAGAGGGGAGGGGAGGAAGAGCTCTTGATGTGGGGAGAGCCAGCCTCTGTGACAGATCCTCACGAGCGACATCGGCTAAGGAGGCAGGAACAACTGGCCTCTCTTTGTCACTCTGCTCGATTGGCTAACAAGACTTTTGACCCACCCTAGGGGCGGAGAAGCTTCTCTGGTTTGAGGTTGGGAACGCGCGAAACTACTCAGTGCGGTGCGGAATCAACTGTTGATCATTCCTGACCTCCCATTGACGGGATAAAGGGTCTTGAATTACTTTCTTTACTTTTGTGTAACACTTTTCTGCAACCACCTGAGTTGCCCTGCTTTTTACTCAATAAAGCTTTACAAAGAAACCTGTGAGCTGTGCCTGACTTTCTGGCTGGCGGGAGGGGAGTAGCAGCGTGAGAGAGACATGACAGACAGCTGTCAAAAGGCAAGCTGTCAAATGTAACCAAAGGTGTGAGTGATCTTAGCTCACGAAAACAGGGTGGTGCATCATTCACCCCCTTCATGGCAAAATCCTTGGGTTTTTGTTTTTGGACTTGTGTCTCAAGGTTGCCGTCACTTTTGCTCTTGTTCCTGAAATTCTATCACCTTGGGAACATACAAAAGTGTGAGCCCCCCCCATTTTACTGATGTAGTTCTTTTTAAAAAATATTTATTTATTTATTTATTATATTTATACCCCACCTTTTTTCCCTGCAAGGAACCCAAGGCGGCTTACATAATCCTCCTCTCCATTTTATCCTCACAACAACCCTGTGAGGTAGGTTAGGCTGAGAGTCAGTGACTGGCCCAAAGTCACCCAGTGAGTTTCATGGCTGAGCAGGGACTAGAACCCGGATCTCCCGAGTCCCAGTCCAATACTCTCACCACTACGCCAACATTTTTTTAACCATTTCTAAATCCCACTTGAAAAATGGAGCTTTACCTTTGACATTTTTAAATACAGTAAAGCTCCATTTTTCAAGTGGGAGTTAGAAACAGTTTTTTAAAATTGGCAGGAAAGTATACAGGTATAGAGTCTGTATACTTTCTTGCCGCTTGGGCACTTTTGGGGCAGCTGGCACTTGCAGTTGCTCAGAAGCCACTTGTTTTTTTGTTGCTCTTGCCAAACAGCTCAGTAGTCAATTCCCCGTACCCACAATGGGGTCAGTCACCTGGGTTTGGATGTCACGACAAGACAACCCTGTGGAGGAAGGGGGGACTGGCTGACCCGCCACACCCCCACCCTTTCCTACCCCAAAGGACCCAAGACCCCAGAGATCTCAAGGTACCAGATTGCCAGCCTCAGCTGTCTGCAATCCTACTTGAATCTCTGTTCAGGGACCTGCCCTTTGTCTGTAACCTGGATTTAGATACTGAACCAAGCAGAGCGACCACAAACACCATGTGGGGTAAAAAAACCAAAGGAGGTTTATTCTGGTAGCATTTTTACAACAACCAATAGGGAAATGAGGTAAGGACACAAAATTAGAGAGAGACACTTTGGTACACAGAAATAGAGCTGCTAAAATAACCAAACCTACTTCTTTATATCTCCCAGGCACCCAACTCTGTTACCTGGGGGTCAGTTCTCTTCCAGGGTTGGATCCAGCACAGCCTTGCTGCCCGGGAGGACTACTACACCTACCCAAAGGTCCGAGATGGGTAGACCTCCACAAGGCTTGCCTTTACCAGAGCCCTCATTCAGCTAATTTCACCAGGAGCTACCTGGGGTCAGATCCTGAGGCCACCCGAAGGCTTGGACCTCTCCTTGGCTTGCCGCCATTGCTCCAACAGCCGGCAGCCATGCAATGACCAAAGACAAAGGCCAAAACCCACACGTTGGGAAATATACCTTTCCCCCCCTCCCCTCCTTTCTGTAGCTTTGCTGCTTCTTAGCCAATCAGGATGCACTTCACCTGGCCAGGCAGGGGGAGGGGGACTCATGACTCATGACTTACTGGGCCTGAACTACATTTGCATTTGAAAGCCGGGTCTCCAGCTTTCAGGACTTCCAGGCGCCACCCAGAGGAACTATGCACACTTCGCCCCCCCCAGCCTTTAGCCGGTTCACACATGAGGGTGTGTGTGTGTGTGTGTGTGTGTGTACAGGAACCCTCAAAGGCTCTTTCCTTCACACGCTCCCTTTTTAAAAAAAATGAAACCTGAGAGGTCAACCCTCTCATTTCATTTTAAACTAACTTAAAAGAAAAAGCCTTTGCTAGCCTTCTACCACTAGCACACCTCTTCTCCTTCACACACACACAAAAACAGAACAAAACAAAAAAGCATCAAAACATCAAACACATTAACTACAATCTTAACACAGCTTAAAGCTTAATGCTTTAAATCTTAAATCTTAATTCTTAAAGCTCCTTAAACAGCAAAACAGCAAAACATCAATCAATAACCATCAATCAGAAGTTTACAGGTTTGCATTACATCAGTTTTGCATACACAAGAAACATCATATACAATTCAAATGGGAACCCCAACCCTTCTGTTGCCTGACTGGCACTCTGTCTAAAAACTTTTTAGGGTTGCTGCTTTTCACACAAGCCTGTAGGGGGCAGATTACTGACTGAAATGTGACTCTTCAATTTGCCTTTAATTTTGCTTCCAAAGGCTTGCTTCTGCTACTCTCCACCTAACGACATGAATCCATCACCCCTTTTTCCAAAGGTTCGCTGGTGGTGTCCCACCACCCAATGACACAAATTCACCACCCCTTTTCCCAAAGGCTTGCTTGTGGCACTTTCTACCCAATAACATGAATGGGATGACTGTTTCCCTCAGAATTAAATGCTTAGCCATGCAGGCTCCACCCAGGCGGCTAGAATACCAGCCTGGCAATCTTTCAGCCGTTAGAGGGCTTCTCGCCTCTAAATTCTTTTTAACCCTCTGCATTGTTCTCTGGCCTCTGACTGATTTTTCTCTGGCAACTCTTCCCTGCCCTGAGGCCCTTTGAACACATGTAGCCATCATGATTATTATCATCATCATCATTATTATCATCAAATTTCAAATTGACCTGATACAGTTGGGACTGACTTTTGCATTTGGGGACAAGACAACACAAATAGTTCAGTTGCTTACACTGGGATCACCCGCCCCCTCCCCTCCAGCAACAATTTAACAGTTTTCATTGGCTTTAATCAACCCCCAATCTCAGTCCTCTTTTCTTCTCGCTGGAGACACCTGGAGGGGAATTCTTCTGTCCGTGCTTCTCTGCCAGCTAGAAGGGAAATCCCCTTTTCTTTCTGCTCCTTTCAGCTCTCCATTTCGGCAGCACAGGGACAAAGTCTCTTTTTCTGGGGGGGTGTTTTCTGATGTCTGCCCCCCCTCTGCTTGCTGCTGCCTAGCCTGGCCATTCACCATGCCCCCCCCCAAGTCTTGACAATTTCTCTGGGGCACATAGCACAACCAAATCACTCATCAAACGCTGTCCCAAAATTCAATGTTTTGCTCACCCGTCTCTTAAGAGAGGTTTTCTGGTCTTCTCTCCTTTCTTCTGCTCCCCTTGGAACACACGCGCGCGCGCGCGCACGCACACACACACACACACACACACAATCTCTTCTTCTCTTTGCTCCGGTTCTTTGGGATCACACAGCCGCCTTCCCCCAGCCACAGACTTCTTGCACTCGATGGGGATGGTAGGATCCGCCTCCGCTTACTCACTGGCAATTGCTGCTCCCAGCCTCTGGGACACGCACACGCAGCCTATATCTTGCTTCTAGCCAGGGCTTCTCCCGCTCTGGTTCTCTTGGATCACACACTTGCTGCCCTCTGCTCACTTGCTGGGCACACAGGCTGTTCTGGAACTTTTTGGAGTTCTGCTTTCTCTGCTTACTCACTCCACAGTTGAGATTTCTTGCCTTCAACGCTCCCCTCTGGCAGCTAGGCTTCCACAGACTGCCAAGCAATCTGAATGTTTTTCCTAAGGCTCAATCTCACACTTCAATTTCTAAAAAATAACAAACCCTTTACCAATGCACCAAAGTCTCTCCAAGGCAGCTTCCCTATTTGCCCACATGCACCCACTCTGTGGTCCAGTTTCGAATCCCAGCGCTTGCCACCATGTGGAGGAAGGGGGGGCTGGCTGACCCGCCACACCCCCACACTTTCCTACCCCAAAGGACCCAAGACCCCAGAGATCTCAAGGTGCCAGATTGCCAGCCTCAGCTGTCTGCAATCCTACTTGAATCTCTGTTCAGGGACCTGCCCTTTGTCTGTAACCTGAATTTAGATACTGAACCAAGCAGAGCGACCACAAACACCATGTGGGGTAAAAAACCAAAGGAGGTTTATTCTGGTAGCATTTTACAACAACCAATAGGGAAATGAGGGAAGGACACAAAATTAGAGAGAGACACTTTGGTACACAGAAACAGAGCTGCTAAAATAACCAAACCTACTTCTTTATATCTCCCAGGCACCCAACTCTGTTACCTGGGGGTCAGTTCTCTTCCAGGGTTGGATCCAGCACAGCCTTGCTGCCCGGGAGGACTACTACACCTACTCGAAGATCCGAGATGGGTAGCCCTCCACAAGGCTTGCCTTTACCAGAGCCCTCATTCAGCTAATTTCACCAGGAGCTACCTGGGGTCGGATCCTGAGGCCACCCGAAGGCTTGGACCTCTCCTTGGCTTGCCGCCATTGCTCCAACAGCCGGCAGCCACGCAATGACCAAAGACAAAGACCAAAACCCACACGTTGGGAAATATACCTTCCCCCCCTCCCCTCCTTTCTGTAGCTTTGCTGCTTCTTAGCCAATCAGGATGCACTTCACCTGGCCAGACAGGGGGAGGGGGACTCATGACTCATGGGGCCTGAACTACATTTGCATTTGAAAGCCGGGTCTCCGGCTTTCAGGACTTCCAGGCGCCACCCAGAGGAACTATGCACACTTCGCCCCCCCCCCCAGCCTTTAGCCGGTTCACACATGAGGGTGTGTGTGTGTGTGTGTGTGTGTGTGTGTGTGTACAGGAACCCTCAAAGGCTCTTTCCTTCACAAACCCATTGTGGGTATGACAACCCCTACAACAACCCATGGGTTGTTGGGGTGGCTTGTTGCCCATGAACAAACCAACCTGGGGAAATTGATCTCGGCATGACACAACAACACGTTGGGGGTAGGAACCCACAATGGGTTATCACGTTGTGCAAACCCAGTCATAGTGTGGTCCATATTATTCGAATAACCATAGAATTACCTTACTCTACAGTCCCCATTGCCTCAACTTCCCAGTGGTCCAGTCTTATCCTTTCATTATGCCACCTTTCTTTATGAGTTAAATAACTACACGTTGGGGAAGACTCTCTCTCCTTTGGGATTCCAGAAAGATCTGTGGTGTTGCAGGGAGAAATGATAGACACTGGGGTTGACGTAGTGATGCAGCTCAGTTGAGTTAATAAAAATGTAAACAGCCAATAGCCACAGGGTACAGCATCAGTTTCCCAGCATCGACTTCTGGGATCTTCCCTCTAGGAAGGACTGGAACCACTGTAGAACAGTGTGTCATAGAATCATAGAATCATAGAATCATAGAAAAGTAGAGTTGGAAGGGGCCTACAAGGCCATCGAGTCCAACCCCCTGCTCAATGCAGGAATCTAGGTCAAAGCATCTCTGACAGATGTCTGTCCAGCTGCACCTTGAATGCCTCCAGAGTGGGAGAGCCCACCACCTCCCTAGGTAGTTGATTCCATTGTCTTATTGCTCTGACAGTCAGGAAATTTTTCCTGATGTTTAGGTGGAATCTAGGTTCCTGTAACTTGAGCCCATTATTCCGTGTCCTGCAAACTGGGATGAACGAGAAGAGATCTTTGCCCTCCTTTGTGTGACATCCCTTCAAATACTGGAAGAGTGCGATCATATCTCCCCTCAGTCTCCTCTTCTGAAGGCTAAACATGCCCAGTTCTTTCAGTCTCTCCTCATAGGGCCTTGTTTCCAGTCCCTTTATCATCCTTGTTGCCCTCCTCTGAACCCTCTCCAGTTTGTCTATGTCCTTCTTAAAGTGAGGTGCCCAGAACTGGACGCAGTACTCAAGATGAGGCCTAACCAGTGCCGAGTAAAGGGGAATTATCACTTCACGCGATTTGGAAGCTATACTTCTATTAATACAGCCCAAAATTGCATTTGCCTTCTTTGCAGCCACATCGCATTGCTGGCTCATATTCAGTTTGTGATCTACCACAATTCCAAGATCCTTCTCACTTGTAGTATTGTTGAGCCAAGTGTCCCCCATTCTGTAACTCTGCATTTGGTTTCCTCTCCCTAGGTGCAGCACTTGGCATTTATCCCTATTAAATTTCATTCTGTTGTTTTCGGCCCAGCGCTCCAGCCTATCGAGGTCACTTTGAATTTTGTTTCTGTCTTCCAGAGTTGTCCAGTGTCTCTCCCCTGCCCTCCACTGAAGTCAATAGGTGTGCCTTAGTAATTTCAGGATTCAGTCATAATACCCAAATCCTAGACCTCAGAACCTCCCTTTTGGAATATGGCTGTTAACAGGAAATAGCACTTTGATAATTGTATGACAAGCGATTTTTGTAAGCTGCTCTGGAAGTTTTTTGACTGAAGGAGGGGATAGAAATGTGTTAAATAAATACAGTGGCATGTGCTCAGCATAACTGCTGAAAAACAAGTATTAAATATTAAAAGTATAAAATAATTAGAAATGAATGTCATATTTTAATGATTCTCTGCTGATAGAGAGCCAGTGTGGCGTAGTGGTGAGAGTGTTGGACTGGGACCCGGGATATCCGGGTTCTAGTCCCCACTCGGCTGTGAAACTCACTGGGTGACTTTGGGCCAGTCACTGACTCTCAGCCTAACCTACCTCACAGGGTTGTTGTGAGGATAAATGGAGAGAAGGAGGATTATGTAAGCCGCCTTGGGTTCCTTGCAGGAAAAAAGGTGGGGTATAAATATAATAAATAAATAAATAAATTCTACATTTGTTTTTCAAAATAGTTAAATAGAGGTAGCCTTTGTTTGTTCTTTCTCTCCAGTTTATTGCTTATTCATACAAAGGGCATTTGTCTGGCAAAATTAAGTCATCGCATTGGATTTACAGCATTCCATAATGTATTTTTCCTATCTCTTAACTGTTCTTCACCATTATCCTCAACTATTTAGTGCACTCACATTATCAGGTGAATTGAAGCTACATCAAAGTAGCATTACTAAACGATGTTGACATGTCATTCTGAACCAGCAGAGATTAAAGAAATAGCCACATACTTAGCTTGGGCAGAAACGAGATTCAAAATTCCTCATGCCCATACCGTGCATTTTCTAAGCTTGAGATATAACGCCAACTGATATAAAATGAAAACAAACAAACAAACCCAGAAGTAGGGTAAGTGAATTTAAAGTGGTATCAGGCAGCTTCCCAGTGACAGTCGTCACAACAAACTCAGAAATGAAACAGGAAGTGTTACCAGAGCTGCAAATAGCACTTGGCGGTAGGGGGGAAATAAATTACTTGGGGGTGATTTTGGTGTGAAAAGAATATGGGAAGGGTTTTCTCCAGCACCGCAGTCCTGATCTGGATCAGAGGCCCTGTGGCTGCTTTTTGTTAAGAGGCATGTTCAATCCTAAACACATTCTTTAAACATACTCCTAATATGTTTGTGTGTTTGTTTAAAAACATGTCTGCACCATCCTTCAATTTAAAATTTCCAAGGCCAATGAAGCGTACAGGCAGTCCCCAGGTTACAAACAAGTTCCATTCTTAAGAATGTCTTTAAGTCGAATTTGTATGTAAGTCGGAACAGCAATACGTTAAAATTGGCATTTACGCAAATTGCATAAATTACACAGATTGCGTAATATATGGCGCTATGTACTCTATATAAACGACGTAGTGCCAGGAAACCCAGAAGTCTGTTCTTAAGTATGGGTTGTCTGTAAGTCGGACGTTCTTAACTCGGGGACTGCCTGTAGTTTGGCCCTTAGCTGCAACACCTGGTAAAAGCTTCCCATCTCTGAGAGTAAGATGAGATTTTTTCATGGAACAGCTCTTTTCATAAAAGAGAACAATGAAACTTGGTCAAGTCTTTCCTGACAAGCAGGTTGGTTAGAAACACCCAGGGGAGTGTGGTACAATACATTGAAAACAAACTAAAATTACATTGGTGGTTGGAGAGCAGAGATGGCTTCCCGGAACAAGGAAGTATTCAGCAGGCACCGGAAGCAGCACAGTGTTGGAGCCTGCCTAACCTCCAGAGGCAGGGAGTTCCACAGAAATGGAGCCGCCACACTGAAAGCCCTTCTCCTGGTGGACTCCAATTGGGCCAAAGGTCCATGAGGAACCATCAGGAGCATACCATCTGATGACCTCAGCGACCAGGCAGTTTGGTATGGGAGGAGGTGCTCTCTCAGGTAACCTGGTCCCAAGTTGATTTTGGGCTTTGTACACAAGTACCAGAACCTTAAACCTCCTGGTAGTGAATAGGTAGCCAGTGCAGTTCCTTCAGCAAAGGAGTTGCATGCAGCAAAGGGGCAGCTCCAGGCAATAGCCGAACTGCTGCATTCTGCACTAGCTCCAACTTCCGGAGCAGCATTAAGGGCAGCCCCACATAGAGTGCATTGCAGTAATCCAATCTTGAGGTTACTAGCGCCTGTATCACTTTGGTCAGGCTATCCCTGTCCAGGAGAGGCCGTAGCTGGTGAGCCAATCGAAGATGGTAAAAGGCACTCCGAGCCGCCACAGACACTTGGGACTCCAGCGACAATGATGGATCTAGGAGTAGGTCTAGGAGTACCCCCAGACTACGAACCTGATCTTTCAAAGGGAGTGCAACCCCATCCAGAACAGGCAATGAACCTATCTCCCAGACTCGGGAACCACTCACCCACAGGGCTTCTGTCTTGCCAGGATTCAGCCTCAGTTTATTAGGCCTCATCCAGCCCATCACTGAGTTCAGGCGCTGGTCCAGGACTTGCACAGCCTCTCTTGATTCAGTTGTCACAGGGCTATAGAGCTGTGTGTCATCAGCGTACTGATGGCACTTGGCTCCACATCTCCTAATGACTGCTCCCAGTGGCTTCATATAGATGTTAAACAACATTGGGGTTTTAGGGTGCAATCCTATGGGGGATTCCTCTCCAGCGCTTCCACCAACTATGAGGAAACTGCTCCTTCACTGGGCAATCCCACCTAAGGGGTTTCTTATTTTTAGCAAATGCTGATATTTCAGGGCCTAAGGAACTCTCTGCTACTATAACTCAAGAGTTCCACAAGCTGACCCTTTCCCACTGCCACCAATTCTGTTAGAATACTTTAAAACCTCCTAGTAGCTAGTATAAGAGGCTTAGGCATGAGATGGACACCCAACACTAGTAAGTTGCACTATTAAACAAGTTTATTAAAGGAATATGTTGTACATAAAGAAATACTAATATTTTGGGTTTTTCAAAAGACTGCTTGCTGACATTTCTTACTACTACAAGCCTCTTAATGACTGCTTTTATCTCCAGCCAAATTCCCTAAACCTCCACTCAGCCAAATACACTCACAACCTGGTCCAGGTCTTGGGTGCAGTCTTCCTCTGACTCCCAAAGCTGCTCCTGTTGTATTTCTGGCTGCATGGACCATTTATCTCAGTTCTAATGCCTGCTAGTGTAACCTTGTTTTAGCAAGAACTTAGGGCAACCTCCTGGCATAACACACAGCCCCCTGCTCCTGACCTTTACCATCCATGTATGGTTAACCCACAGAGAAGAAATCACTTACCGTAATATTCAGGTCTTAGATATTCACTTTCTCCACAGCTTTCTCCTAGTCCTTCTATACCACCACCACCCACCAGTCAGCAGACCTTCTTTCTCTCTAACTATCTACAGACTGACTCCCTGAATCCCTGTCCTCCTAACCGCTCTTTTTCTCCTAGCTCGAATCCCCAGCCAATCAGAATTGAATTTACCTGATCCACACCCCATCTTCAAATATTCAAAGTGATTGTCTGTCTCTCTCACCCCCCTTCAGAACATCATCAATCAACTACTAAGCAGGTCTTTGACAGTAACAAAGCAAGGCCTCAGGCCAAATCAGATACATAGCCTTTCAGAGGCCACACACAGGGCCGGATTAAGATAGGGGCTATTGGAGCTGCAGCTCCAGGCCCCTATCCCAAAACAGGCCCACAATCAGGACCGGTGCAGGGCAGTTTGGCTCCCCAGGCGAAATAATATTTAGCGGGGGGCCCTCTCCAAAGCAGCCCTGCTCTGCAAAAAAAAAAAAAACCTGCGCCGCCACCACCAACCTACCCTCCCCCCGCCCTGGCGGCGGCTGCTGCTGCTGCTGCTGCTGCCGCCGCCGCCGACAAGGAGGAGGAAGTGACGCGACGGGACCCCCGCGCTGTTTTTTGCCGGGGAAACCATGGCAACAGGGCTGTTTAAGCCCTGTTGCCCTGGTTCCTCCCGCCAAAACAACGCGGGCGGGGCTCCGGAAGCGACACGACGCGGAGAAGGTAAGTGGCGGGGGGGGGTCGGGGGGTGGTGGTGATGGCGGCGGCAGCGGGAGGCGCAGCGGCAGCGAGCGGGAGGGCGGGGGGAGGCGCAGCGGCGAGCGGGACGGGAGGGTGCGGCGGCAGCAGCGGGCGGGCGGGAGGGAGGGAGGGAGGGTGGGGAGGCGGAGGCCTGGCGGGGGCGGCGCAGCGGAGGCGGCGCAGTGGAGGCAGAGGCCTGGCGGGGGCGGCGCAGCGGCAGCGAAGAGGAGCGCAGCGTTTCTGCGCCCTCTTCAGCCGCGCGCCCTCCTCAGCACCAGGCCCATAATGCTCTTAATCCGGCCCTGGCCACACAAAGTAAAAATTACAGAACAACAGTTCTATATATGGCATTTCTTCATGGCATGTTTAAATGGAAATTAAGTCCTACAACTCCCAGCATCCTCCTGCCAGCATGGCTGGCTGGAGGATGCTAGGAATTGTAGGACTTTTTTCTCTCTAAGCATGCATAGGATTGCACCCTTAAACTCCTATTACTGAGCCATTTTTAATCTCCTGTCTCTGAAATTTGGGCAGTTTGTTCCCCTCACTTGTATCCCTCACTGAAGAGACATACCAAAATGCAAAATGATAGGACAATTCATCTCAAATAGACAAAGAATAGAATTTTCAAAGTTTTAACACAGAATGCAGCATACCTTACTGATAGATCCACTCCTTTGGCTCTGTAATACAGAATCAGCATTGGTCCATTTTCCCCATAGAAGACTACAACTGTTTGCCTATTTAAGGATGTGAAATAGTTCTGTTTTGCTTTTTCCGTGTTTTTAGCACCAGATGTTTTTGGAGGGTGAGGTTGCAGCTTGTACAATAATGTCTGAATTTCCTTTATTAATCACATTATCCCTTTTGTCTTTCTATTTAAGTGCTTGGAGACCTAATTTGGTGTATGATTTCCTCCAGAGCTATGGCCCTACCTTCGCTGTTTAGTTTAAAAAGTGACTACAAATTAAAAATAAAAACCCTGCACAATCAAATGAGGAAGCTGGTGGAAAATTATTTCAAGACAGCAAACCCCATACCAAGCAGAGTTCCCATCTGTCAAAACAGACAACAATTACTAAATAATGTAATTACTATATAATTTCAGACTAGATTTGCTCAGTCATTATTTTCCCTGATCTGAATCTAAGTTTGCTTGGCACAAATGGAGGACTGAATTTTACTGCACTAGTTCAGTTCAGACACAACACCAAATCATGGTTTGGCAATTGGAAGCATCCCTGTAGGCTCACATACTCTTTCCTCTCTCATGAGCTCCATCCTCTTTGGCAATTGGAAGCATCCCTGTAGGCTCACATACTCTTTCCTCTCTCATGAGCTCCATCCTCTTTGGCAATTGGAAGCATCCCTGTAGGCTCACATACTCTTTCCTCTCTCATGAGCTCCATCCTCTACTTCCTAGTTTTCATTAACCATAGCTTGCCAGGAGGTCCACACTGGAAAAATATGGTTAGCTCTAACCTCCAAACCATGGTTTATCAACCCACTTCAAACTGTCTTTTCAGACCATGGTTTGGAAACAAGGCACTAACTATATTGTCAGTCAGAACATCACAGCAAACCATGGTTGGCAAAACAACAACAACAACAACAACAACAACAACAGGTTCTCCCACCCATGAAGAAGGAGAGGGAGAGGAGAGTTCACAAGGACACAGCAGGGATTACATTAACTGAGCTACTATGTAAAAAGGTGTGCGGTGGGTGGGAGGCCCTATATATGACTCGGAAAATATAAAGAACAACTAATGAATTAATTAATTAATAAAAGAGATTTCTAAGCTACCTTTCAAAATATTTTTCCAAAGCAGCATACAAAAATCATATTAAAACAAAAATCAAAATTTAACATTACGGAACAAGCAATAAAACCATTTCATTTCAAGCCAGTCAACCCGTCATAAGATTTAAAAACCCTTACACACAGTCAGTATAACAATATACAGCAAAAGAACCATTAATGCACCCTCTTAGAATCATAGAATCATAGAATCATAGAAAAGTAGAGTTGGAAGGGGCCTACAAGGCCATCGAGTCCAACCCCCTGCTCAATGCAGGAATCCAGGTCAAAGCATCTCTGACAGATGTCTGTCCAGCCGCACCTTGAATGCCTCCAGACTGGGAGAGCCCACCACCTCCCTAGGTAGTTGATTCCATTGTCTTATTGCTCTGACAGTCAGGAAATTTTTCCTGATGTTTAGGTGGAATCTAGGTTCCTGTAACTTGAGCCCATTATTCCGTGTCCTGCAAACTGGGATGAACGAGAAGAGATCTTTGCCCTCCTCTGTGTGACATCCCTTCAAATACTGGAAGAGTGCGATCATATCTCCCCTCAGTCTCCTCTTCTGAAGGCTAAACATGCCCAGTTCTTTCAGTCTCTCCTCATAGGGCCTTGTTTCCAGTCCCTTTATCATCCTTGTTGCCCTCCTCTGAACCCTTCATTAAAAGCAGACTGCAACAAACACATCTAAAAGAAAATGGGAAGGAAGCTAGTCCTACCTCTCAAGGGAGGGAGTTTCATAAATATGGGGCAACCACAGAAAAGGTCCTGTTCTTTATATTCATTATCCTGGTTTGCCCCAATGACATTTCATTGTATGATTGTTCAGAAGACACACAGACAGACAGACAGACACACACACACACACACACACACACACACACACACACACAAGTGACCCCACCAAATGAGGTGAGGCGAGGTGAGGTGAGTAGCTACAAGAGGGAGGGTCTTGTCAGTGTTGCCCTGCCTATGGAATACCCTCCCAGAGAGGCGTTCCTGGTGCCTATATTGGCACCAGGTATTTTATGTACTTTTTAAAAGTGCATTTAGACCTTTGTTTTACCCCAGTTGCTGGCTTTATTTTGGTTTTATCATGTTCTGCTGGTTTTATCATATTCTGTTTTTGCCCGACTTGATTTATCATGGTTTTATTTTGTATTTTATGTTTTTAATTTGTAAATTTCTTTAATTCTGCACAGAGAACTCCAGAAATGTGATAAACAAACAACAATAGATTGCAGTTTGAGTCAGAGACCTGAGAACTGCATTTGGGCTCTATAAGCTAACAGTATTTGGGGATGCTCGCTGCCTCTCCCTAGAGATCAGATGTGAGGCAGAGGATATGGCTGTTGGAGTGTTTAAGCTACGCCTCTCCACCTTTGCTCAGTCTGCATATTTTGTAAATAAACTAAAAGATTACAAAAGTCATAAGCCTCTGCTCTGGAGGCCTCCTTCCAAACCAAATCTGGAAACTTCTCATCACTTGGAGAAGTGGGGTGAGCACAACAGTAGAATAGAACATATTCAAAATGCACTGCATGGAACTTCAGACCACATGCAGAATTGGTTGTGTGTAGACTCCAGCCAGTCAAGTGAGGGGACTACTCAGAAATCCAAGGAAGTAGGGGCCATGTCAGTGCTTACTTCCCTGGATGTTGCATGCAACTATCTCTCCACACCAGGTTTGGGGAACCTCTTTCAGCACGAGGGCCAAATTCAGTGTCAGAGAAGCTCTTGGGGGAGCTATTCCAGTGGTGGGAGGGGCTAAAAGCAAAAGGGGTGGAGCTAAAATACCCCCCCCCCAAAGCCAGCCTATTGTAGGTTAAAGCTCTTACTGCCAGTAATTAAGCCTTAGGAGAGGCATTACCACCTTTTAGAAGGGGGGGGGCTGCACAAAAGCTGGGAAGCTGCCAAGTGATTGGTGGTTGGGGAGAAAGGCATGGGGCCGGGGGGGGGGGTGCATGGCCATCTGGGAAACCCCAGAGGTCTGGATTTGGCCCTCAGGAGAGCTGGATTTGGGCCTGGGCCTGAGGTTCCCTATCCCTGCTCCGCACAAGAAGACCACAGTGATGTTTTAAGTGACCACCCCACTAAGATAATCTTTTGAAATCCCTTTGCATACCTCAGGGCCCAGAGCATGATCTGAAACTGCAGCAGCCTTGCAGGAGCAGAGCAGGTCTGGGTCTGATCAGTGTCTGAATGGGAGCCCATCTGGGCACCTTTATGTACGCCACCTTGCGTTCCATGGAAGAAAAGCTATAAATAAATAATACTACACGATCAAGCTGGGATCAGTCACAGGAAAGTGAGAGAGATTTCTTTCTTTTTCTTTTTAGACACTGTACCAGTCTCCTTTTCTTAGCATATATTCAAGGTGGCGGCGGAGGGGAATTGTAGTTTGACCAAAAAAAACCAGTATAAACGCACACAGTGGTAATATTCAAAACTAACTAGCTATCACCAGAATATCAGCATGAATAAATAAATAAATAAATATTTATCAGCATGAATAAATAAAAATAAATGTTAAAAAAGTAGATAGAGGTAGGCAGAATGTGTTTTCCTTCAGAAATCTTAAACGGCAGATCCCGTGTATTCCTAACTGTTGGTCCTGAGATGGTCAATTACTACAGCTGCCTTGAGCACTATTTTTTATGGGAAAGGTGGAATATAAATTAGTTAGTTGGTTCTATAAATAAATCTTCCCAAACAAGCAATTTGGGTGAAATAGTGTTCATTTTTCACTTAAAGCTCTTGAGTGACATTATAACAGTCTGTAAGCCCCCTGCTGGTCAGCTTATTGTATTACATACAGGAATACCTTGGATTGCAAGTAACTTGGTCTGAGAGCGTTTTGCAAGACAAGCAAAAAAAATTTAAAATTTTTGACTTGATAAACAAGCAAGGTCTTGCAAGACAAGTGTAGGGATGTAACCGCTCGCCTCAAGCGGGCGTAGTGGGCCGAAATCAGCCCCACTCACGCCCGCCAGAGACTTGCTTTGATATAAGAGTGTTTTGGATTACAAGCACGGTTCCGGAATGAATTATGCTTGCAATCCAAGGTATTACTGTATGTTAATACAATACAAGCAGGAGGTTTAAGAAGTCAAACGAAAGAAAACCCTTTCACGTAACACGAAGTTAAGCTCTTGAATTTGCTATCAGAAAATATCATAGTCATATGCATTAACAGCTTTTGAGAAACATTACTTACATCCACAGCTGCTTCTTTTTTTTTAGCCACAGATAGTCAGAGATGCAACATCTATAAAAGGAGGCAGGGTACCTTTATCCTAGATCAAACATGGGGCCCTCCAGATGTCCATCTCCTTACCATGTAGAACAGCCTTCCCCCAACATGGCACCCTCCAGATGTGATTGATTACAACTCCCATCACCCTCGGTCAGCACTGCCTGGAGGGCGCTACATTGGGGACAGCTGTCCTAGACGGTAAGGAGATGGGTATGTGCCCTCATTGTGAACTTTCCTGGGTCACTAAAATGGCCATTGAAAAAAACAGAACCAATTAGCTAGATGAACTTCATCCAGCATGGTGATTCTAATTCTACTCTTTGTATAATATTATATTCTTTGTTTATTATGAACACTTTAATCCTGTCTTTCCACTAAAAGTGTGCAAGGCAGCTAGCAACAGAATAAACAAAACAGTAACAAAATATAACAACATATATTAACAGTAAATGGGGACAAGCAGGATATGAAACTCACTGGGTGACTTTGGGCCAGTCACTGACTCTCAGCCTAACCTACTTCACAGGGTTGTTGTGAGGATAAAATGGAGAGAAGGAGGAGGATTATGTAAACCGCCTTGGGTTCCTTGCAGGAAAAAAGGTGGGGTATAAATATAATAAATAAATAAATAAATCCTTACAAATCATGGCAAAGAAAGCCAAAGCTACTTATCAATACACAATATTGAGCAGCAATCAAAACATTTCATAGACACAGCAAAGGGAGCCAAAATGTGTGACACAACGCAGACCTAACCCTTTTCTTCCACTTCAGTTGGGGGCAGGCGTTGTTCCCATGATCGCTTCTGAGGCTATAAAATAAAGAAGAAACATTCTTAACAAAATAAGGAATACCTGGGAATGCCTAATTTAGATTTGCATTTCAATAATTTATTTTGCAATTTACCAATTTCTGCTTTCACAATATGGCTGCTATGAGGAGGTTTGCCCATTCATAAAATGGCTGGTCACAAAACACTCATTTCCCAGAAGGCAAACTGTTGAGGCGAAAAGAAAAGTAATTTGTTCAAGAACCTACATACAAGGCAGAGGTGGGAGCTGAGCTCCAAAACACAAAACTCTTTTGAACCCAAATAAAGATGATGCTGGAGGGCAGAACTCCACTTTGCAGTATGCCAGCCTCCCAGTTTTTGTTTTGTTTTTAATCTTTAAAAATAAAAAATAAAAAATCAGGAGAGGCAAGGATCCCAGCAGTCACCAAGAGATTTGTGTGTTTCTGCCCCATGTGGTGAACCACTGAACTGTAGGTGGCAGCTTCTCAATGAAGTACCTTCAGCCTTTGAAGTATCCTTCCAGACAGGAAGGAGTATAAAAGGACTTCCTGTCCTAGTTGAGCCTTGCTTAAGCAACAAGACCATCCTGTGTTCTAATGTATTCTTGTATCCTTTCCCCTTTTTTGGTTCTGACTTCTGCCTTGCTTCTTGATGCTTCCTCCTGGTTGGTCCTTTGGCTTCAGGCTTGACTACTGGCTTGTCCCACAACTCCTGGTTCCTTGCTCCTGACTCACCTGAGATGGCTGCCTATAGCCCAGTGCTGACAGTCCCCTTGAAGTCTATGGAATAATTGGGTTAATCCAGATGAAGTTAGTTGCATTTAGGTCCCACTGAAATCAATATGAACAGCTAGTCATTAATTTCCCATTGTATTTAATTTAGTCTGGATACAACACATTGTGTTTGGGACTAGATAGTTAAGTCCCACACATCTCTTTAAACAACATGAACAAGTAGAAAACAACTAGAACATAAATAAGCAATCAACACACTTCTTAAAAAGTCATTATGGGCCACTTGCCATACATTCATCAGAATCAAGTAGTAAAGTTGTTCTTGGACTGTACTGCTTCAGACCATAGGTGTTTGAGGACATTTGAATGTTCCCTTTGGAGGAAGGGAACTGCATATACTCTAGAAAAATAGTATGTCGAAAGAAGGCGAGGCTGAATCCTTCCCAATGGTCAGGAATTCCCAATGATATGCTAGGTTTGTATATGCGGGAAACCTTTTAGATGGGAGATTTGCCCCCTACATCCTGAAGTGGTACAATGCACACACACACACACACACACACACACACACACAGAGGACCGGTGTCAAAGGTAGGCATGGTCAGGCACATGCTGAGGGCCCTCACCCCAGCAGGGACCCACTGACAAGAGCCCCCTAAAGTTGTTCCTTCTCTTCACCATGGCAACCTGCCTATTTACCTGCCCCTCACTCTGGCCCAGACAACTGTAGTGGTGAGAAGGAGGCACAGTAGATGCCACTGCCTACTTGCTCATTGGCTGTCTACCTGTCAAGCAAGCAAGTGGTACTGAGGAGGAAGAGGAGCAGGAGCAACAGCAGCTGGTAACAATGGCAGTGAGGAAGTAGACTCACTGGGGGAGGGGGCCCATGGAGGGTGTCTTGCCCAAGGACCTTCAAAACCTGGAGCCAACACTGGGTGCGCACGCACGCACGCACGCACGCACGCACACACCCACCCCCACCCCCACACCCACCATTACTTGTCCAGTTCTGGTGAATGCATAAACAAGTCCTATGCTGCAGAACTACTGAAAGCAACCCTTGTTATTGCACCTAATGCAACGATACACAATGATTGCACCTAATGCCAGGATACACAATATTACTGTAGAAAATCTCATCATATAGGACACAGTTTATCAGGATAGCATGTCCTCAGTCTTATTTGTAATTAGTGTTGATGCTGTCCTCCCTACCGCAGTGCTTCAAGATGATGCTGTCTAATAAGAAACACTATCTCAGAGCAATACATGAAATATAGCCATAGGCATCAACCTGGTTTTCAACTCTAGGTGGCAGCTTATTCCATCATTTTTCTAAAATGAAAGCATTTTAGACTATTATTTGTGCTTCCTATTAGCAGTGTGTGTGTGTGTGTGTGTGTGTGTGTGTTTGTACACACACACACATATCTATATCTATATCTCTATCTATCTATCTATCTATCTATATAATGAAGTCTACAGATAATTGCACAACAGGCTGGCATACAAAGATCACATTCATTTGTACATATTATGGGTGAAATAAATCACAACTAGCACTGCTCTAGTGAAAATAAGAACAGCAACAACTTCTGTTAACATGAATATTTTCTGTGCACCTGATATTAGTTTAGATCTTTTATCCAGTGAAAGTCACCAGAAGTTACATCATTCAAACAATAGCTTGTTAGCCTTCCCTAAGCTGGTGACCTCCAGGTGTTTTGACCTTCAGCTCCCATCAGCCCCAGCCAGCATGGTCAATGGTAAGTGTGGAGAAAAGAGCCTCTGACCCGCCACAACCCACCCTTTCCTACCCAAAAGACCCACAGAGATCTCAAGGTGCCAGACTGCCAGCCTCAGCTCTGCAATCCTACTTGAATCTCTGCCAGGGACTTGCCTTGACTATAACCTGGATTTAGCTGAACCAACAGAGCAATCACAAATGCCATGTGGGGTAAAAACCAAGAAGGTTTATTCAGGTAGCATATTACAACAAAAGTTGGGAAATGAGGGAAGTAGCCAAAATAGAGAGATGCTTTGGTACATACAGTAAAGCTGCAAAACAATAAAAGCTGATTCCTTACATTTCCCAGGCACACACTAGTTACCTGGGGGCCGGTTCTCTTCAGGGTTGGTTTCAGCACAGCCTTGCCACCCGAGGAGGCTACCACACCCACCCTAAGGTCCGGGATGGGTAGCCCTCCTCAAGGCTTGCCTTTGCCTGACCCTCATTCAGCTAATTTCACCAGGAGCCACCTGGGGCCGGATCCTGAGGCCAGCCCGAAGGCTTGGACCTCCACATAGCTTGCTGCCATGATCCACAGCAACGACACGACGACGACGACCAGACAAAAGCCACACCTTGGCAATATACCTTTCCCACTCCCCTCCTCATTTCTGTAGCTCCGCTGCCTCTAGCCAATCAGGATGAACTTCACCTGGCCAGGCAGAGGAGGGGTGACTCATGACTACAGGCTTTTGCATTTTGCATCTCAAAAGCCTGGTCACTGTAGACTAGACCAGTTTTTCAGGACTTTCAGGTGCCATGCTTTATCAGATACTTATGCACATTCCCCCAGCCGGGATTACCTGGTTTACACATGAGGAGGTGTGTGTGTGTGTGTGTGTGTGTGTAGGAACCCTCAGAGGCTCTTTTCTCCACAGTAAGGAACTCTGGGAGTTGTAGTCCCAAACATCTGGTGGGCCCCAGGTCAGGGAAGGCTGCCCTAAAGTTCAGTCTTGTAACAACTAGCTAGGGTGGAAACAATTTGGGTAGCCTGATGGAATGGCTACCACTAGGTGCCCAATTGAGGCAGAAGAGGAGCCAAAGGTCTCTCAGCAGAGCTGATGGAATAGCCCTTCTGCCCTTCCCTCCCTCTGGTGCAGTGGGATATAATAGATGTGTCTGGCATGTTTGGGCTTCTGGTCCCATTAATCCTCTCCTGTCCAGATCTCCCAAATGCACAACCATACTATTTGTCGACTCACTCTGGCATACCCTCCAACATTTCACAGATGAAAATAGGGACACACATGTGAATTTGTAAGAGGTATGGTTAAGCAACATGAATGTGTGATCAAGAGGGTGTGGCCAGGCAACATGAGGACATGGCCAAGGGTATGGCCACTGGTCAGGCAACCAAAGGGCATGGTCAAGTACAAAAGTTATTACAGGAAACACACAAAATCTTATATATTATAATTATTACATTATTATATTATATATTATTTTATAATATTTTTATAAGTGGCTTTTGTAATGTTGTTTTTACTTTACTTAAACCCTTAATTGTTGCTATCTGGTGTTTTTCATGGGGGTGGGGGGGCAGTGCGTGCAGGGCAATCACTTTCTTTTTGTTTTAAAATGGTCAGGATTGGCACAATTTCAATAGGTGAAGCTTACCCACCCCACACCCCCTTCAGAGAAAAGGGGAAGTTTCTTGCATTTCCTTCTGATGCTATAACCTCAACTGTTAGAGGCACAGAGTCAGCGCTGTTAGGAAATAAAATATTTGGCAATATAAAGATAGGAATCATGTGATAAATTCCCTCATTCACCTCTCCATCGGTAGAGGCAGCAGGTAGAGTGTGCACTGTGCACACATGTGTGCACAGATCCTCGGGTCTGTTCCTGCCGTTTGAACCTAAGCAGAGCTATTTTAAAGGGGCCATTGGCAAAATGGCAGCTAAGCTAAAACTTTTAGCTTAGCTGCAATTTTGCCTGTTGCCCCCTTAAAAGCCTGCCCTTTAGCTTGCCAGAGGCAAGGGAATTCGGTATTTTGTATAACAAAGTGAGAAGCCATTATGGCTTAAGGGTTTTTGGGATGGCCCAGCATTTTCAGGGCAGTTGGAGATTATGCTCTGGAGTGCAGATGACAGAATATGCAAATTGGGGGCTAACTAGCGCAGGAAAGGGTCTCTACCAATGGTCAAAACTCAAGAAAAATAGTGTGAGTGAAACTGATTAGTCATTCCTCCTGAAGCCTATTCAGTCATAAAGTGATCACACAGGTGCTCTGGTCAGCATCCCCCCATCTCTTTTAATCTAGTCTCTAGATAGAGGGGAGAGGGGGAGAGAAAAGTATGGTACCCAAAAAATGGAGCCAACAGGATTTTAAGTAGTACAATTCTGGAGTGTGATCCCCTCTAGAACTAACAGTCCCAGCTTGACTGTCCCCAGAAAACGATCAACAACATGTCTGGATTAAGCTTAAATGGATTCACCCTCATCCAGGCCATTACTGAGCCCAGGCATTGAATCAGAGAGTCCACTGCCAGATCCAGATCAGAGGAAAAAGGAGAAATCGAGCTGCATGTCACGAGCAGCTGTCCTGTCCTTGGACCTTTGTTTTACTTGCTAACCTGGGGGATCAACTAGAAATCCTTCATCTGGAGAAGCCTGTGCATGGCAGGGGTGGGCACCTTGTGGCTCTCCAGATGGTTAGCCTACAACTCCCCTCACCCCTCATAGGCTATGCTGGCTGGGGTTGATGAGAGTTGTAGGCCAAAACATCTGGAGGGCCACAGGTTGCCCACCCATGGTATATGGGAAGCCATGAAACCCTTGTCTGGCTGCAACTTGACTGATAGAATCCAGTCACCATCTGGGCAGGACAACAGCCAGAGAAAATAGTGCTGTCAACCAATTAAATTCTCCCTCTGAGGCCTGGTGGTAGAGTGGAGTGTAGAACTTTTCTCATCCAGACCTTCCCAAGAGAGCAAGATACGTGGCATAGCAGAATAAGGGTGAGGAGAGCAGGTGGGCAAGCAGGAGACAAATGAGATCACCATGGAGGAGGAGGAGGAGGAGGAGGAGGAGGAGGAGAAGGCAGGTGAGGTGATAAAGGGTGGGGGGTGCAATCAAGAACAGGATGAGAAGAAGGAGGTGGAGGTGAACAAGGGAGGGCAAGGCAGGTGGCAAGGGGTGAGAAGGAGAAGAAGCTTCCTACTCAAGCTGTAGGAAGGTACGGATTTCATAGATTTCATAGATCATAGAGTTGGAAGGAGCCTACAAGGCTATCAAATCCAACCCCCTGCTCAATGCAGGAAACTAGAAGAGGGGTCTCCCATCCAAGTAATAACCAGGCCTGACCCTGCTTAGCTTTCCACACTCAGACAAGCTGAGCCAGCATAAGCCACAGGATGTTGTCCTAGAAGGACACTGAGGGGTAGATGTTGCAACATGCTCACACTACTACATGTGTTAGCAGGTCTTCGCTTGTATCTTCTTGTTTGTTTGCAGGCTGCCATAGACAGATGGATTCTGCTTATAGAAGTATGTGCATTTACTAGGAGTTCCCTTTACAGTTCCTCAGTTTCAGCTCTTCTGATATTCGAAGGAATGCGGTAGCTATAGAGTTGAAATACCTCACAGACACAGTACTTTGCAAAAACAAACTTTTCCCTTCTTTTGGCTCTCTGTTGCCCCTATGAATGTGGATCATAGCATTAGTTGCTACTGCTTATTCCCCATCTGAGGTCATAATCCTTGCTTTTCAAATATCTTAATCTTTTTCCATTGCTACCAGCTGGAATGTCAAAAACAAAGGATTATGATTGCACTAATGGAAGGCTTGCTCCTGTTCCCACTGTATTCAGTGGGGGTTTTGAGGATCCATTACTACTGATAATACAGTGAAAGTGGCCCAGTTATCTTAGGTAGAATTCAATATGAAATCAGACTACTCCAGTTTACTGCATTGTGGATTGGGCTGGCTCTTGATAACCACTAAGGCTGCACTTGCTCGGGAGGTAGTCCTATTGAATTTCATATTTAACTCTATATGTTAAAAGATAGTCACCGGCTTGTTTCCTTTTACAATTTTGTTACAGTTTGTTTCTTTTTACAATTTAAGGTGCTGGTGTTGACCCAAAGCAGACTTCCTCAACCTGGTGTCCCTCCAGTTGTTTTGAACTTCAACTCCCTTCAGCCTCACCAGCATGGTCAGTGGTCAGGAATTCTGGGAGCTGTGGTCCAAAACATATGGAGGTCACCAGGCTGGGAAAGGCTGACCTACAGCCCTACTACATGACTTAGGATCAAGGCATCTGAAGGGCCACCTACTGTCACATGAACCTGTATCAGACGTCCTGCTCTGGGTACCACCACCTGCAGAAGTGAGGTGGTGACTAGCAGTAGAACCTTTGCAGTCGTGGTGCTCTGGTTATGAAATTGTCTCCCCAGGGATGCTTAGCTTGCACCAATACCTTTGGGGCACCAGGTGAATATATTTTTATTTTCCCAGGCCTTTAAGGGATGGTTTTATTTCTGCTCTCTCATGCTCTTTCTCTCTTTGTTGGTTTGTTTTCCTGTTTTTAGTGCTTCTATTATAAATTGCCATAATATTTTATTTTAATTTGTTCTTAATTGTTTTCTTACCCTTTTGTTAAACACCTTGGAAGCTTTGGCTGAAAGTCAACCTAAATATCTCTTAAATAAATACAATGCATAAATAAAGCAAATATTACAAAAATGCCATTCATGTCCAGGGTTCTCTCATCCAAAATAAACCAAGCCTGAGTAATGCTGTCCCTGGAACTTGTCATTGCTTAATGGGGAGTGTGCAACATTAATATTACTCAGGTATCATCATTATTAGTAGCTCCTCAGTAGTGTTCAAATTCAAAATAAACCATCTATGGCTCAATAAGCTTAAAAACTGGAGACAAACATAGAAAGGGCGGACAAACAGGATAAAGACCTCAAGGAAAAAGCAAGGCACAGCTTACAAGCATAACAGGAAGTGGATGTGACACATTGGAACTTAATATGAAGGCCGCCTATAAAAAGCTACATTTATTTTACAATTCCCATGTCATTCAGCTAGTGTTTCCTCTTTACTCTGGAGTATTATAAAACTTCCTATGGAGTATTCACACAGTTCTTTCCCAAAACCTCATGTAGGACATAAATCGTTTTCCAGTTAAGAGGTTGCTAAATCCACAGTCAAATGTCTGTTATAAAGTCAATTGATTTGCCCAGGGACCTACTCCATAACCGCAGCACTCTTTTCTTGTGCACAAGAAATATTCTATTTTTCCTACAGGTATATGCTATGGCTGAAGCATTAATTGATTAAACTTAATTGCACGAACTGACTACAAGCAACAGCTCTGGGAGCTGAAACCTTCAAGGAACTTGTACACTCACTTCTTTAACAAGTTTTGAAGGAAAAGAACTGTGCAGCCTAATTCGATGCATGTTTACTACCAACTAGAAGCAATAGTTACATTAAGGTAAGATTCAGCACTCACCTTGAATTGCACTCAAACTACCAAATCAATGAAGTCCTTTTAATACAGGTGTGATAAGTTCCCACTTGCTGGTCCTGCCCAACAGCTAGGCTATCACATTTTGTACCATCTGCAGCTGTCTCCAAGGGCAGCCCTATAAAGGGTGCATTACAATGGTCCAAATGCAAATTTACCAGAACATGTATAACCAATCAATCCATTATCTATTGGCTAGGGCCCATGCCAAGTAGCACATCACCTCCAGCTACTCCCACATGTACACTTTTCTACTTGTGAATCTGACAGAAAGGTCCTGACAGCCCTGATCATCCTTTGACCAATGTTAAATAAAAGGCCACTAATGATACACTTAAATTGCTGGATTGAGTTTCCCCAGGAAAGGATGCAGCTTGCAGATAAGCTGAAGCTGATAAAATGCAGCCCTGGCCACTGATGCTGGCATGACCACAACCCTGAACAGCAGCCGGGATTCTGACATGAAGGAAGAGGGGCTAGTTGGGTCAAGAGGACCAGCAGCACAAGCCACGGATGCGCTGAACCCAGGCCCTGGCACCAAACTGGAGCTGGAGCCTGTCATCAGGAGCCCCTTGAGCCAGACACCTTCCAGCAGAGACACTCAAGAGACCTCCAGAGCCCGATTCTCTGCACCAGGGGCCTCCCTTGCTCTCCAGTGCCTGTGTGTCAGCACAGGCAACACACAAGGCAGGAGCTGACTAAGAGTTGATGGAGTGCCAGGATCCAGGCTGGAGGACTACCCCTTTAAGGTTCTCCAGGAAGGGGGTGGATCTGGTGGCAATCTGACCCAAGAGGGATCAAAGGCCTCAGTTGAGCTCCAGACCTTGTCCAAGCAAGTTGTCTGCTTGGAGCTATCCAAGGTCCTGCAACTCTCGCCTAAGCCACTCTCCACGGCAGGGCTCTCCAACCTTGGGTCCTCAGATGTTGCTTCCAGAATCCCTTGCCATTAACCATGCTGGCTGGGTATGCTGGGAGCTGTAGGCCAGCAACATCTGGGGACCCAAGGTTGGAGAGCCCTGCTCCAAGGGCACCCAGGCTCATGAGAGGGCAGATGCCATCTTGGAGTCCAGATGTAATGCTGAATCCAGGAGCTGTGAAGTTGCACCTTCAGGAGTGTGATCCCCTCTGGAGCTAGCCGTCCCAGCTTGACTGTCCCAGAAACCATCCAGAGCTTGTCTGGATTAAGCTTAAACATATTCACCCTCATCTGGGCCATTACTGAGCCCCGACATTGAATCAGAGAGTCCACTGCCAGACCCAGATCAGAGGAAAAAGGAGAAATCGAGCTGCATGTCACGAGCAGCTGTCCTGTCCTTGGACCTTTGTTTTATTTCTGAACCTGGGGGATCAGCTAGAAATCCTTCATCTGGAGAAGCCTGTGCATGGCAGGGCTGGGCATTTTGTGGCTCTCCGGATGTTTTGGCCTACAACTCCCCTCACCATAGGCTATGATGGCTGGGGCTAATGGGAGTTGTAGGCCAAAACATCTGGAGGGCCATGGGTTGCCCACCCATGGTATATGGGAAGCCATGAAGCCCTTGTCTGACTGCAACTTGACTGATAGAATCCAGTCACCATCTGGGCAGGACAGCAGCCAGTTGACAGCACTGTCAACCAATTAAATATTTTTCCCTCTGAGGCCTGGTGGTAGAGTGGACAGTACCACTTCAGACTGCAGAGAGGGAATGCCATGTTTGAAAGCTCCCATATGTATAACCTCTTGCAGGAAAAAAAAGTAAAATCTTGTGCATATCAAGGAGAAAGGTTGTAGTCCAGCTCACTCCTGGCTGTTCTAAGTTTCTACTTGCTGAGGTTGTTGTTGTTTACAGAGGAAAGCATTCAAAAACATGAGCCTGCACTTGCAATCTGGAGTGGTATTTTCCATTCTACCACCTCTGAACTCTACTACATTGAGCTCCAGCTGTGTGCTCAGGACATGAAGCAGTGTTTCTCCTTGAACCTTGACTGGCCTGAGGAAAATAATAAAAAACATGGAAAGCAGCAAGGGAACTAGTGGAGGGAAGCAAGGAAGAGAAGCTGACTGAGTGTGGAAAAGCCTAGCATAACACCCTGGTGTCTGAGCTTGGTGTAGCAGACGGGACCCCTTACTCCAAACCGCACACCCTCAATGTGTACTTCGCTCTCACCAAGTGCCACCTTGTATTGGTCACTTCTGACTTTAAGCTGCCTTCTTAAGCTGTGTTAGCCAATGGTATGTCTTAGGGCTTATATGTAGCTGTTCACCCACATTTGTGTGTCTTTATTAAGAGCAGTTTGTTTTATTTGATTCCTTGAAGCAGGGTGCCCCTCCGTTAATTCCCTTCTTACTTTCCTGTCATCAGTCAGACTCTGGAGAATTAGAACTTTGAATAAAAATATTGATTTATTGTTCTAACAAAGTCTCTAAACTGATATTCAACTCAGGCACAGACAGGGCCGGCGCTACCGCTAGGCCAACTAGGCGGCCGCCTAGGGCGCGCGGCGGAAGAGGGCGCGCGGCCGAAGAGTTCGCGCGGCCGAAGAGGGCGCGGAAACCTGCGCTCCTCTTCGCTGCCGCTGCGCAGCCCCGCCAGGCCTCCGCCTCCCCCCCAGGCCTCCGCCTCCCACCCTCCTGCTGCCGCTTGTCGCCGCCGCCGACGCCCTCCACCCGTCTGTCTATCCACCCCGCGCCCTCCACTGACCTCCCGCCCTCCTCCCCTATGCTCTCTGCGGCCCTCTTCACGTCATCGCCACCCCCCCAACCCCCCCCCGTCACCTACCTTCGTCGCGGGCAAAAAACAGCGCGGGGGGTCCCGTCGCGTCGCGCGTCACTTTAGGAGCAGCAGCAGCAGCCGCAGCCGCAGCAGCAGCAGCAGCCGCCGCCGCAGCCAGGGCGGGGGGGGGGGGAAGGTAGGTGCAGGTTTTTTTTTTTTTGCTTTGGAGGGGGGGGCGCTAAATAGGTTTTCGCCTGGGGCGCCAAACTGCCCTGCACCGGTCCTGGGCACAGATAACTTGGATTTTCAACAGTTAATTCAAACTTGTTCTTTGCTTAGATTCAGGTTAAAGGCAGGCAGATGTTTTACAGTGCTCTTTGTATCAACTTGGCTTGGTTACTTGAAGTTACAGTATCAGACCAGGGTACTTAACTGTCGCTCTCACTAGTCTAGAGCTTCTCCTTCTTCCTCAGACAGAAGGTCCTTCACTCCCTAAGCGGAAACTCCTGTGAAGTGTTCTCTACTAACACCTTCACGTTGGCTTTCTCACAACTTAGTTACTAGATTTCCTGTCTGAACTCTTCTCTTCAGTACCACCTTTCCCTGCCCACTCTACTAACCTTCCACTCCCTCTCTCACTCCAACCCACTCTCTTCCCCAACTGACAACTGACTCCCCCTTAACTGCCAACTCCCTGGGGTTCTATGCTCTCTGCTTCAACCAATCAGAGCGGCTGGAATGTTCAGGTTGGCCCCTCCCTGGGCTTCTGCCTGTCACTCCGCCACACTTGGCTGCAGGAAGGGTAAACTAAGAATCCTTAACAGCCCCACTGCTTACGACCAAAACAGACATGACTTTAAATGTGTCATCAGCTATGCCTTTTTTCCATTTTTATTCTAGAGTAGGCATAGGGACCCTGATCTGGACCAGGACCCTAGCATGAGGTGAGGCAGGGGGCGGGGTTAATATCTGGATTGGGGGCCCTGTGCCTACTCTAGAGTAAAAATGAAAAGAAGACATAGCTGCTAGATACACATTTAAAATCATGTCTGTTTTGGCCCTTACTCCCACTGCGAAACACTGGCTCTCTGAATTCTGTGAGGCACACAAAAGGTCTGCAGCCCCAACCTTGTGGCTACACATCCAGTGTGGAGGTCCCTTGCATTATCCAAGCAGTTGTTCAAGTTGTTCCCAGTGTGATTGGGCCATGCCATTGAAATGGATGCTATCCAAATGCAGCAGGGGGTGGGTATACAAGGCAGCAAGGTAGAGCAAGCAAGGATGAAAGCTTTGGGCCTGGATGTGAGAGTTCAGCCCCAGAGAGACAGAGAGAGAGAGAGAGAGAGAGTTAGAAGTGAATCATGAAGAATGGGTAGCATGCCAGACAAACCCCAGGAGGATATTAGAGAAATAATAATAATAATAATAATAATAATAATAATAATATATTATTATTATTATTATTATTATTATTATTATTATTATTATTTATATTGTGCTCTACACCAGAGCGCAAGAAATGCAACAAAGCACCTGAGTGTGATGAATGGGGGGGGGATCTCCTCAAAGATCAGCTAGATTCAAGGGCAATTTTAGGATTCAGCTGAGGAGCACTAAGGAGGAAACAACTTTGAACATACACAGGATGGGGTTAAACAAAGGAATCAATAGCTTGGCTGTAGGGAATGAATAGGAGTCTTCCAGAAGTTCCTGACTTCTTGATTAATTATTGGATGGCTGACTAAGCATGACAAAAGTCAGACCTTGATGGTTCAAAGAGGTAGCGGTTCCCAGAACAAAGAGACCAGGAGGGATCACCTTGCTGCGCTTTAACTTGCTGATCTATCCAGAGGGGAGGACACCTCAGGATTTCCTGCCAAGGCTTTCGATTGGCCAGTTTAGGCTACCCTCCAGGGCAGCTTGACTAGGTGGTGACTTGAAGGTCAGGAAAGCATTCGCATTTATCCAGGGTTCCCATTGTTTTTCTACTCGCACCTATGACATATTAGACATAGTGCTAGGGTGACGCCAACAAAATACAGTGTAAAAGTCATCATGGCCGAGCTTCTCAGTAACAATATGGACATGTGAGAAATAATGCTATATATAATTCAAACAAATGTACATATATGCTGTGATCCAGCTGTTATATTTTTTAAAAATATATTTTTTTGAGGGGCTGCACAGGCTCCTCACCTATGAGTGCTTTTCTGTCTGCAAGTGCTTCTCCATTCAATTGATAATTACTCGCAGTTATTCTTGGCAAAAGGCTTGAAGAGTTAAATGATATCCCATGATTCCCATCTTCTGTTGTTCCCACCTGGTCACCAGTCACAGACGTGAAATATAATCAGGACAGAGATCATGTAGCTTGTGGAAACTCTGCGTTAAATTACTAGGCAATGTTGCTTGGCTTCTGCAATGCTCTTTTTAAGAATTAAGCCAAAGGGAGGGTGAGGGTCACGAATATTTTTATCGGGTGTGAAAAGTCAGTCCCCTTTTGGTGATTTTTCAGGGAGCTTTGTAAAATTGGGCCAAGCTGTTCAGCAAAAAGCTCAGAGCCTCCAAGAGGCAGTGCGACTGCAGCACAATCCTCAATCCACACCTGCTCTGGAATCAAACAGTTATTTATGGCAGGGTGTTGAGGGAAGGGCACTGAGAAGCAGACAGAGACAGTGCGAGGCAGCAAGAACCAGGAGCAAAGAGGGCCTGTTCCACCGCACAGTCCGCAAGGGAAGAGACTGCTCCCAAAGTACCATGATGACAATGTTTGTACTGAAAAGGGAAAAAAAACCAAAACATTCATTTTGTAAGGAAACATGAACAAACATCAATATAACAACTGAAGCATGGTAGGAAAGATACAGCATCAGTACCTCACTTTACCTCTAGCTCTCTCTAGCTGGACTGGTTCAGCTGAAGCAGTGCAAATGTTAAATTGGAATCTGGGATCAATAAGGCAGAATTATTGTTTGCCTGCCCAGGGTGGCTTGTCTCTGTGGGGAGGGGCTGTCAGGGATGGGGACTCAGACTCCAGGACTCGACTCGTGAGTCGGACCGAGTCCCCCCTCTGACTCGAGTCAGACTCGAGTCCCAATATTTTTAATGGGACTCGAGACTCGACTCGGGACTCGAAACCAAGGACTCGTGTTCCAAAATCGTGTTCCTCAAATGCAACATGGATAGGTTTTAGGAAGTACAGCAAGTTTATTTTTTAAAATCATTTTCCTAAAATGCAACCTTTCAGACATTTTGGGTTTGGCTGCCTCTGCCTGCCTGTTTGGGGTTCCCTGCCTCCTCTGCCTGCCTGGTCTCTTCTTAACCAGTTCCACAGTTTGAATTGTCCAAGACAAATGCCTCTGCCTGCCTGCTTTGGGGTTCCCTGCCTCCTCTGCCTGTCTGGTTATTTTGGGTTTGGCTGCCTGGTCTGTTCTTGCCAAAATCAGTTGCAGAGTTTTGAAATAAAAAGGCACACTTGTGTCTAGAATTTATTTAAGCCACACATCTGAAATAGCCTTATTTTGTTGGGGGAAAACCCGATTGATTTTAATAGGGACTCATGGAGTCAGCTTTCAGAGTGACTCGTGACTCGTGAGTCATCATTTTGGACCAAGGACTTGGACTCGAGACTCAGGTCCAAAGACTTGTGACTCGACTCGTGACTCGAAACCAAGGACTCTTCAACATCCCTGGGGGCTGTTCCGCCTCTTCTTGATGGGGTTGCATTTCCCATAAAGGAGCAGGTCCACGGTTTGATGGTGCTCTTGGAAATGGCATCTGAGACATAGAGAGGCTGGTGTGCCAACTGTGAGCCTTCAGGATAGAGTTAGCTTGTCCACTCTTTTCCATGCTCTAATAACCTCCAGATTAGAATATTCTAACGTGTTGTATGTGGGGCTGCCTTTGAAGACTATTCAGAAACTGCAGATAGTTGCTAACTGGGATCAGGAGCTAGGACCATATTTTCTCAGCGCCTAAATGATGACACAGGCTCCTGGCCCATTTCTGGTCATAATTTGACTTGGCTTAGTGACATCAACACACTCAGTACATGATCCCTGAGAGGCTGGGGTCCCTTGAGGAAGGAGAGATTATTGAGGAAATAATGGTGCTGAAGTCACAGCCTGGGGAAACTGAACTTGGACAGCTGTGAACAGCACCGCACAGACAAGATGTAAAAACAAGGGCTACCCTGAAAGCACAATGCTCACCCTAAACAGTTGGCACAGCCCAATGTTTTTTGTTACTCTAGATTACCCTTCCCCAACCTCGGGCCCTCCAGATGTTTTGGACTTCAACTCTCATCAGCTCTAGCCAGCATGGCCTATGAACAGGAATGCTTGGCATTGTAGTACAAAACATCTGGAGGACATGAGATTGGGAAGGATGCTCTAGATAAACTTGCATATTCTCTGTTCTTGATCGAATCAGTACAGTAAAAGCCTGGTGACAGAAACAGTTTAATTTATTTTTGTGTTCATACTTCCCTGTCTTTCTTGATAGTGCAAAATTAACAATAGTGCATTATTAATGACTGGCAATGATGGTGCTAAGAACATAGCACCATGATGAGTAGGAGCAAAAATGAAAGAGGCTTGCAGGAAGATGAGGCATGAGCCCATTATACATTCTCCCACAAGACAAGGAACTCTCCAGGTTATCTTCTTGTGCACTAGTTCATTATTTTGTATCATTTGTTTAACCTTGGCTTGTCCCTAAGACATCTGCTATGCTATGATTAATAATGCATGTGGAAATAAATTGTTGAAGAGGGCAATGCTGTATTGCATGACTAATTAGCCTCCTAAATTATGTGTTCATAACTTTTTTTTTTTTTTTTTTTAAGCATTGTCCGCACATGTAAGTGAAAGCTCGCTAAACTTTCCAAGTGTGGAGCAGCAGCGACCTGGCCTAGCTGACTTGTCAATGGGAGTCCTTCACTTTTTTCCTATGTCGGATTTAGATCGATACCACCTTCATTGCCTTCCATTCAGCGCATGTATCATTCACAATCTTTTGAGGAGATAAACCGGTAAATTCATCATCAGAATGGGAAAGGATATAAGGAAGTCCATTTTGTATTGTTTATGTTCCTAGCATAAAATACAGTAATACCTTGGATTGCAAGTAACTTGGTTTGAGAGCGTTTTGCAAGACAAGCAATTTTTTAAATATTTATTTATTTATTTTTTACTTGATATACAAGCGACGTCTTGCAATACAAGTACTGTAGTACAGCTTAAATTAAAAATCTCTGTACAAATTTTTTTGGGGGGATTTTGTTTTGATATAAGAGTGTTTTGGATTACAAGCACGTTTCTGGAACGAATTATGCTCTCAATCCAAGGCATGACTGTATTTTGTTGAGCAAAGCTAGGTTACCAGTTTTGGGGGCCCAGAGGAATCATGGTGGTGGTGGGAATAAACAATTTCTAAATTTCCCCCCAATGCAACAGTATCAGGCTGTTGAGCTCTGGGGCTACATTAGTAGCTTACTATGTGTCTACCTTAAATTTCAGCACTTTAATACAATCCAGTTGCCTACAGAAGTAGCCTTCAACCTTTTGGGAACTGGAACACAGCTTTAGCCTAAATAGGCATTGGGAGGCCCACTTCTTAATATTTTGCCATATAGTTGTATGGCAGAAATGCCACTATAGTGACCCACCTTAGGTCAGGTTGCGACCCCACAGTGGATCCCAACCCACCAGTTGAAGACCAGTATCTTATAGCTGATTGCTGAAGTTTGGGTCTCGCTGAGTGCGAAGCAGCTCATCTAGCCCACATCCTGAGTGGTACAGTGCAGACTAGGAGTGGTACAGTGTAGACTACAGTGCAGACTCCCTGTGCTGTATGGGAGAGTTTGTGGGGAAATTAGGGTCTGCTGCTACCTACAGAATAGACCAATGCTAGGCTCCAGTCAGCCCCAGCGCAAGCTCTCCCACCGCCTGAGAGGGGAGAGCACACACACCACCACTGCCATGTCGCCCCCCCCACCTTCCTCTTACTAGCTGCTGTGTCGCGCCCACATCCTTTCTCCTTACCTGTACTGCATTGCACCCCCCACTCCCCTTTACCACCACAGCCGCATTGACTCTGGAGAGCCACATGGCTGGAGGAAGCAGCTGGCCTGGCTCTGATGAGGCTCTCCAGAGAGCCTGCCTGCTCGCCCTCTAGCTCATACTGAGAGGATTCTTGGCGTGAGCCAGAGGGCGGGTGGCTGAGAGAAACAGTGCATCTTCTGTTTTGCTCAGAGTGAAACGGAGGGCAAGCAACTGCCCTGGAGAGGCCGGTCAGCTGCTCCCTCACTGTGGTGTTTGTCACAGAGGGAGAGTGGGGCTGGCGGGGCCTTCTTGAGCCCCCACTAGCATTACCAAACAGGTGGCTCCCTGGAGAACCCTGCCAGCCCCGCTCTCCTGCCGAGCCAAATGCCACAGCAGGAGAGTGGCTGGCAGGGCTCTCTTGAGTACCTGCTGATGGTGGCAGTGGGCCCTCCTGGCAGGGGTCGCGGGAGGTGAGGGCTTCACCCCGCCTCATAGAAGGCCAGTCCTGGCTCCAGACTCTGCTCTCTGTGAGTCTGTATCCTGAGTCCTGGCTCTAGCTGCTTACACCAGCCTTGTGATGCAGATGCTGTGCTCTGATAGGGCCATGCATTTTCAAGGTTGCCCATAATGGTCTGAGGAGGGGTGGGGGTTACTCTGTCTATTTCAATTACTGGGTTCAGACAACATGATATCCTACACTCAAGGGTTGTGTATGGGTTAGGTGTGGGTTGTTGTTGAACTGTGGGTTGTTGAAAACATGGGTCATCATGTTGTCTGAACCCAGCTGAGATAACAAACCATGGTGAACAACCCACAGTTCACAACCCAACAACAAACCATGGGTTCTCTTCATGGGTTGTTCATGGTCAACAAGCCATGGCTTGTTAGCACAGCTGGGTTCAGACAACACAACAACCCATGGTCAACAACAACCCATATTCAAGCCATACTCAACCCTTGAGTGTGGGTTATCGTGTTGTCTGAACCCAATCATTGGCTCCAATGAGGCTTTGTGATACCATGTCACAATAGCAACCTTTACAATCTAAGTACTATTCAACTAAGTATTTTTGATACACACATAATTTAATATTTTAGAGGGAAACATATTGCTAACATCTACATTTTTGTGCAGAACCACCAGGGTTCCATGGAACACAGTTCGGGAAACACTGTCCTATGATGATATCCTCAGAGCCACACAGCCAGGGCTGGATCAAGGCCATGAGGGACCCTGAGACTAGCCGTCTGTAGTGGGCTTCCTACTCTGCCCCCAATACTGCATTCACACATGACATTTGTGCATACACACACACACACACACACAGAGTCAACAATGTACAATAATAATACAAAAACAATTTTCATTACATGTTTTAGAGGAAATCATATTCCATGGTTTCCTGGAAGCAAAATACTAATATCTCTTCCATGGTAGAGAATTCAAATACAAACACAAGCTTCCCGTTTTACAGCATATAGCACACAGACACAGATATCATAAACACACATGGAAGCGTTCTCTCTCTCTCTCTCTCTCTCTCTCACACACACACACACACTCAAGAAAGTGACATAGATTGACTCACTGACTCATTCAGACACAACAGCCAAACAGGACACACACAAACACAGATAGTGCTGGCCCAGGACATTTAGCTGCCAGAGGAGGCAAAAGCCTCCACCTTCTACATGAACATCAGCTCAAAGAAACTTTATTAACAGCAAAACAATGAAGAGTCTTATGGCACCTTAAAGACTAACACATTTATTCTGGCACAAGCTTTCATGGACTATGGCTCACTTCATCAGATGCATGCCGTATTATGGGGATTTTCAGGTTTTTATACAGTACATATGGCGAAGGGGAACGTAAACAGTGAGTTCAAAACGACATTACACACAGAAAGTATTTAATGAAGGAAACAAAGTATTCTTCTTTTCATTAAATACTTCACCGTCCCCACCCCCGACTGCATTCCGCCCCCAACCCACTAGCAGCAGACTCTATAATCTATGAATCTATGAACTCTGGACTACACTGCAATGATGTCATACACTCAGGAACGGTGCAGGGCTGTTTGGCGCCCTAGGCCAAATTATATTTAGCGCCCCCCCTCTCGTGCCGTGGGGGGGGGCTCCGGAGCAAAGCAGCCCTGCTCTGCAACCCACCCACCCCGCGCCGCCGCCACCACCACCTACCTTCCCCCCGCCCCCGCTGCTGGCTGCTGCTGCTGCCGCCGCCGCCTCCTCCGACGCGACGGGACCCCCGCGCTTTTTTTTTTGCCGGGGAAACCAGGGCAACAGGGCTGTTTAAGCCCTGTTGCCCTGGTTCTTCCCGCCAAAACAACGCCGGCGGGGCTCCGGAAACGACGGGAAGGTAGGTAGGTGGCGGCGCGCGGGGGGGGGGAGGTGCGGCGGCGGCAGTGGCCGGCAGGCGGGCGGGGAGGCGCGGCGGAGGCAGCAGGCGGGGCAGGAGCGCGCCGGAGGCGAGGAAGGGGCGCAGAAACGCTGCGCCCTCTTCCGCCACGCGCCCTAGGCAGCCGCCTGGCTCTGCCTAGCGGTAGCGCCGGCCCTGCATACGCTACTCTCCCACCCAGCAATATGGGTATAGCAACCATGGACTACTGACATAACCCATCGTCAGACATAGCAGCACAAGTTCTCAGAACACAAGAGAAATACACCCCCTTAGCATATCTACCACAAAGCATCACCACAAACCTTCATGCCTACTGAAAGTAACAGTGGTGAGCAGCAGCACAATACAAAAATCCAGTGTATACATATTTACTAGCCAGTCACCTTCTCCATAGCATTTTTTACAGACATGAAATTTGGGAAAGCACGGCCACAAAGAGAGAGCAAAATGCTTTTAAAAAGATAGATCATAAATTAATCACAAATCCTTTTTAAAAGATAAATTAATGTGGTTGAGAGCGAGAGAGAGAGAGACAGAGAATATTTTTTAAAAAGATAAATTAATGCAGTCCAAAAAGAGACACAAAAGTTGTTTTTAAGATACATTAGTAATGTGGCTGCCCAACAAAGAACAAAACAATAATGCAAGGCAAAGATAAATTAGTGTGGCTGCCTGCCTAACACAATGAGGGTGCCATCCAGTGTGGCTGCCCATAACCCTCCAAACTCGGCGAATTATGGGCATCCAGTGGAAGGCGGGAGAAACACAGAGGCTAGGATTGCCTCCATGCTCCCCTCACCCTCCAAAACATTTAGACAGCCGATTTTGGCACAGGAGAGGCTGAAGCACCGGCAGGATTCTTCCAAGGATGCCGGTGCATCGCTCCTCCCCTCCCCGCTCCTGGAGAACGGCGGTGCCTCACGATGGGCGCACATGCACGACTGGACCAATGAGTCTGCTGGGGATGGGGACATGTCCTGGCAGCCAGCGCGCAGAGCATGGCAGTAGTGGGCGCAATTGTGCTGTCATGGCAAACTACAGAGAGCCAGAGAGAGATGAGGAGTATCACTTTCACTGAGGGGCGCTGACACACACACTCTTAAAGAAGCTGTGACTGACTCAATGACATCCATTGAAAAGAAGCAGGATGGCATTGCACCTCACATCAAACGTGTGCAAATGAAAACAGGGACATGCTTGGAACACCCCTAAGATTCGCTTAGAAAGGATCACTGTCCAAGCTTCCACTGCTCGTCCACTGCAACCTTCCCCAACCTGGTGCTCTCCATCTGTGTTGGACTGCTACTCCCATCATTCCCAGCCAGCATGTGGTCTACTGCAGTGTTCTCCAACCTTGGGTCCCCAGATGTTTTTGGCCTACAACTCCCAGCATAGCTGGCTGGGGCATGCTGGGAGTTGTAGGCCAAAAACATCTGGGGACCCAAGGTTGGAGCACACTGGTCTACTGTATTAGATTATTTTACACTAGCCTGACTTGCAGTGTTAAAAAGCCAAGAAGGTGTTTGTCCAACCATCTGTTTTTCAACGGTTCAAAAATAAGCCTAACCACTCTGTGACAACAGAACAGGTTGTGCACTATACAGCACCTTCATGTTCACACATGTGCATTGTTTATTATTTATTTATTTTAAATATTTCTTGGCCACCTTTCAGGGCAGAAGCCCTCCCAACGTGGTGTCTGACAATAAAACACACAAAATCAATACAATATTAAAATAAATAAAAACACAATAAAACAGTAAGAACACAATAAAAACAGCAATAAAACAATGAAAACCAACAAAAACAAAACAAAACCCAGTAACTATAGCAATCATATCAGAAGAAGGCCAAAGTAAAATAAGATGTTTTTGAGGCCTTCATAAAAGCCTGGAATGATGGAGTATGGCGGACCCAATGGCAACTTATTCCAGAGGTGTGGGGCCACTGCAGAGAAGGCCCTCTCTCGTGTGGTCACCCACCTAACTGCTCTCATAGGTGGGCAAGTGAGAAGGGCCTCACTAATCTTGCTAATCTTAAAGTGTGGTCAGGCTGATATGGGTGAAGGCAGTCCTTAAAGTAATTTGGTCCCAAACCATTAGAGGTTTTAAAGGTCAAAATCAGCACTTTAAATTGGGCTCAGAAACACACCAGTAACCAGTGCAGCTGGCGCAGTATAGGCATTATGTGATTGAATTGTCTCACCCCCACCAATTCTGCACCAGCTGAAGTTGCTGAACTGTCTTCAAAGGCAGCTCCATGTACAGTGCATTACAGTAGTCTAGCCTGGACATCACTAGTGCATGGATAACCGAGGCAAGGTCTGTCCTCTCCAGATAAGGTCTTAGAGACAAGATATCCACCACCATCAACATCACCCATTCAGAGATTTGACTTCTAGAGATCCTGGAGAGAGAAAGCAGAAAGACCACTCACGCTAACCGACATTTAACAAGGCATCCCCAGAAGATAAAAAAATATAGAGAGTGATTTACTGGAATTAGCCACCAGAACACAGAGATGACTGTTCCTGGAAAATAGGGATAGTTGGCAATATTCATGGCATTTGCGTTACTTACCTGCTCATGACAAGAAGCAGTATATGTGAATTGCAGGCTCCAATTGTTTAAAAAGAGCTCTGCTCGCTTTCTATCCCCAAAGTACACTTTCTTGTGTAATCAAAAATAAGGAGAAGAGTGGGATCCTTTGGCTGCTGTCCAACCTTTTAAAAAGATGTATTTTTTATCTTCCTACGGAATGGAAGTACATATTAAACCAATAGCCTTCCAGCTTTCCAGTCTTGGGATCCACCCAAGTTGAATCTCAACCTGCAGCAAGGGACCCACTTCTAATTCTGTAATATATGTAATATCTCTTTCTATTTTTCTGGCTTAATTTCTTCTTTGCGCTCTCTCCTTGCTTTACTACAGTTGGGAAGAAATGACAGGTTCAAGTCCAACTGCCTTAAAGTCATTTTGGACCTGCAGCTTGATTCCTACTGCCCCAGAGAGAAAAGAGACCCAAACCCCAATGAAAGGGGAAGGCCCAACCCTTCCTTCCTTCCTTCCTTCCTTCCTGAAGGTCTGCCTCTCTCAGCTGCTCAGGTTCTAGTGACTGTGTTGTTGGGATGGTGAGAGGTAGGCCAAAACCTCAATAGGAAGTGATCATGACAAGGGGATAGATGTTAATTTCCCCACTTCCAGATCACCATCCTCCTGTCCAGTCAAGAAAACCAAATCAAGCATGTGCTCTGCTACATGTGTTGGGCTGGTAACATGTTGGGACAGCCCCATGGTTGTCATGCAGTCCTGAGTTGCCCTGGATCCGGCAGCTGCCCCACATCCGGTGGCATGGAAGTTGAGATCCCCCAGAACCACAGTCCTAGGAGTCCTCAACACCAAATCCAAGATCACCTTCATCAGCTTGGCCAGGGAGACTGATGGGCAGCAGAGTGGGTGGTACACCAGCAGAATCCCTAATATGTTCCAGATACCCAACACATAAACACTCAAGACTGGCACTCAAATGGACAGGAAGTCTAGACAGGGAAATATAATTCCTGTAGAGCACACCAACCCCACTCTAGTCTATCTTGGTGCTGCACCAAACACCCAGGAGAACACAGTTGGGAGAGATGAACCCCGCCCAGTTCCCCCACCCAGGTCCCAATAATACATACCATGTCAGCCCTCACATCCACAATTAAATCATGGATGAGGGAGATTTTATTTTGGACCAACCAGGCATTTTATTTTGAGATTTAGTTTCTTGGTAGTCTTTCCCTTCTGCAAGGGTGGGGACCTATTAAAATGGTCCACCCACTAAGGCTAATAGGTTCTGGTGGGTTCATAGAATCATAGAATAGTAGAGTTGGAAGGGGCCTATAAGACCATTGAGTCCAACCCCCTGCTCAATGCAGGAGAACAGATGTGGGCAGCCCAGGCAGTCACCCATGCAAGCACTGACCCGGCTCATACCGCTTAGCTTCAGTATGTGTCCTGCATTCTGTGCTCTTGACGCCACCTGCAGGGTTCTGGAGGGTTCTGGGTTTTTTTCCTACTAGTATGGTGCTCCTGTCAAAGCCATGGTCAGTTTGTGGAATGAAGAGATGATGACTCGTGCAGTTGACACAATTATGCCCAAGTGCCAGAGTCAGTGTCCATGGTAGGTATGGACAGGCCCTTGCTGAGGGTCCACACCACAACACGGACCCACTAAAAAGAGCTTCCTGAATTTGCTCCTCCTCTTCACTATTGCAACATGCTTGTACTCTTGTCTCATTCTGGGCCAGACAATTGTGGTGTGAGGAGGAGCAGTAGATGCCACTTGCTCATTGGATCTCTGCCTGTCAAGCAAGCAAGTATACCAATGATGAGAAAGAGGATGAGGAGAAGGAGGGGGGCACTGAGGGTGTCTTTCCCAAAGACACTCAGAAACCTGGAGCTGGCACTACCAAGTGCCCTCACCCTCTGAGCAGAGCCCAGGCAGTTCCTTGGTATATATCTGAGCTGAGGGCAATGGAGCAAGAAGGAAGGCAGCTAGAACGCAGGTGGAGGAAGAGTTGTGCCAAGTCCAACTAAACACAGATTAGGGCTTATTATTGAGCCTATTCTGTAGCGGTGATGGTGGCAAAGAGGGAGTTCTTTTCTACCACCACTGTATCTTCTCTGTGTCATCCAACAGAGCTTTTCTGAGTGGTTCATGGCCTGCAATGTGGGCCAGGGAGAAAGCTGGTGGAACCCTCAGTAGCGTGCTGTGATAAGTTTGCATGACACATAGAAGATAAAGTCACTCACGTTCCTCATGACTTGGGTACCACAGTTAATGTGGTGTTTTGTGAACTGCCCAGAGAGTTTTGGCTATTGGGTGGTATAGAAATGTAATCAATAAAATGAAGAAACAGAATAATAGGCTGAACTTGCCATACTGAGTGCTGGCCTTTCTTTTCAGGTTAGGAACATGTCCCTTCATTCTTTGTAAAGTGCATGGCAAGAAGAGGAGGGGCAGAGGGAGAGGAAGAGGAAAAAGAAGAAGAAAGCCATTTTCTCTGCAAAATCCTTGAGGATGTGCTGGTGAAGTTTCAGCTAAGAGCTCTAGGTAACAAATACTGTTCTGTCACTTTCTTCTGACCTGTGGTAGGAGGCTTCTGGAAGTCCATCCAGTCTCTATTGATCTGTTTCTTTACTTCTCTGGGGAAACTTATTTCTTGTAGTTTGTACGCTAACACTGATAGATGATTCTACTATTATTAGAACTACTGGATGAGATTATTATTATTATTCTCGCACCAAGTCCAAGAGAGGAAACTCCTGCCCCATTAAAACTAGAATGTATGACTATAAGAAATTCAGCCTTACATAAGTCTTTAGATCACTGAGATTTGATTACTCTGAGGATGTGATCTTAAATTCAGATATTTCAACATGCACTGGGAAAATCTGCAGTTAGGTTTGCGTTTGCAGCAAATAGCAGCTGTAGGACAGGTTTTCAGCAGAAAAATGGCATGGGGAAAGTGATAACCCCCCCACCCACCACCCACCCCCCACACACACTGCCATTCCAACCTGGATTAGGGGCCCCACTGCTGTTTTCTGTAAAGGGCATGGGGGAATCCACAGCATGGGATTCCATCATGCCCCGAATAGCATCTAGTGAGGCTGTCATGAAGCTGACCGGACACATAGGAGATTGCATATTCATGCCTACTGCATGGCAGTGAGGGCAGCAAAGAGGCCTACTTTGCTGCCGCCATTGCATTCTCAAGTAGCCGTCCAGCAGAGCTTTTCCAGGTGGTTCCCCAGTAAATGCTATGTTGGAGCCCTCAGAGGCCTGCTGTGATAATTTTGTGAGGTACTTTGAGAATAAAATCTCTTGGCTTCATGTCGACTTGAACATTGCTTGTAGTACAGTATGTGGTGAGGAGTCCAATGCACAGTCTGGTTCAACTGTACGGGATTAGTGTCAGTTTTGTGGCCTGAAGATGTAGACAAGACATTTGTAGCTGTCCAGCCTACAACCTGCTCTCTCAACCCTAGCCCCTTTTGGCTTATTCCAGCTAGCCAGGAGCGCTTGGCTGAGTGACCCAGGGAGTGGTGAATGTATCCTTGTGCAATGGAATGCTGCCCACTGCCCTGAAGGAGATGGCGGTGGGTCCACTCCTAAAAAAGCCCTCCCTGGATCTGGAGGTTTATACCAACTACCGCCCAGTCACAAATATCCCTTTTTTGGGCAAGGTGCTTAAGAAAGTGGTGGCTGGGCAGTTGCAGATATTCTTGGAGGACACTGATTATCCATTTCAGACTTGGTTCAGACCTGGTTTTGGGATGGAATAGGCTTTGGTTGTCCTGATGGATGACCTCTTGCGGGAGAGAGACAGAGGAACTGCAACTCTGTTTACCTTGCTTGGTCTCTCAGACGTTTTTGATACCATCGACCACAGTATTTTTGGGGATCGTCTCCATGAGCTGGAAATTGGGGGCACTGTTCTAGTGGTTCTGCTCCTACTTGTGGGGATGATTCCAGAAAGTAGCATTGGGTGACTCGCAGGGCCGGTGCTACCATTAGGCCAACTAGGCAGCTGCCTAGGGCGCAGGGCTAAAGGGGGCGCCAGAAATGCCTTGAAAAAAAAATACAGTGCTCTCAAGTGGGAAGGGGGGCACTAAATATCTGATCTTGCCTAGGGCACCAAACTGCCTTGCACCGGTCCTGTGCCTCAGCTACCTGGCAATTATGCTGTGTGGTGCCGCAAGGTATCATCTTGTCCCCAGTGTTGTTTACAATCTATATGAAGCTGCTGGGGACAGTCATTCGGAGATCTGGGGCAAGGTGTCATCTGTATGCTGACACACAGCTGTATTTATCTGTGACATCTGAATCAGGAGAGGCTGTGCATGTTCTGAATCAGTGCCTGGATGCAGTGATGGGTAGGATGAGGGCCAACAAACTGAGACTGAATCCTGACAAGAGAAATACTCTATGGGTGGGTGGTTTCCAGGTATGGAAATAGGGGGGTTTGCCTGTTCCAGATGGAGTTGCAGTCCCTCAGAAAGAACAGTGATGCAGTTTGGGGGTGCTCCAGGATTCATGATTGTGATTAGAGGGCCAAGTGACCTCTGTGGGGAGGAGCCAGTTACCAGAGTCTGGATAATTATTTCAGTGCAAAAAACTAGTGGCAATGTATTGAAATAACTATTGCTGGGTAATTTTCTTGATTCTTACATGTTCTGCTATGATAGCATAGTAAAAAAAAAACACCACAACAACGAAAGACTATCCAGAGGTCATTATTTTTACAGCCTGGGTAATGAGAACTGGCTGCAATAATCAATATGTAAACACACTGGTGTTATTGTAACTGAATTAATATTGGCTTTCATTACGCATTCCTGTCTTACCCTTAAAGGTTCCTATGTCCCTGGCTGGAAAAATACGACTAAGGGGAAAAAGAAAAAAGAGTTACAAACACTAATGAGCAAAGAAAAGTTCTGTCAACGCTTTCAGGAAGAAAAAAAAGTAATGCTTTCCCTAAACACGATTGCAGTTGACAAAATGCTGGATGTTTAGGTGGCAATTATAGCTCTTTCAGAAACTGTCAAATCTTGTCATAACACATGCCATAAACAAGGACAGATTTAGAGGTTCTTCATGACAGTTATGTGTAGGATGTAGACGGCTGGCTGTTAAATTTCAAGTGCAGAGAAAAACTTCCTTTCTGATATATCTTTGCTTATTTATTATGAGGGTGTTTTCTTTATGTAAATTGAATCATACATCTACTGCATCACATTTTTAGCATTTGACATTTCCATTAAACTTTATTCAGCGAGCTTAGGGTGTGTGAAAGTCCTAAAACTTCAGAATGTTTTCTTCCCTTTTTGAATGTTTAAATTTATTTATTTATTTTAATGTGCCAAATTATATATGCATGGTTACATCAGAAGAAAGCAAATGCATGTATTTGACATTACATTGAAAGAAGTGCAGCTTTGTGATGAATCTGAAAGCTAGGATAAGACTAAGCCTTGTAAATAGTTTTAGACTCCTAACTATATTTAATAATAATCATTAAAATAATAACTAATGAAAGGTTAGTACATTTCACCAGATAAACTTTCTTACATATCTGGAAGTGAACAACCGGAGTCAGAAGTTCTAAATACTCTCTGTCAGGGATGGGGACTCGGACTCGAGGACTCGACTCGTGAGTCGGACTGAGTGCCCCCTCTGACTCGACTCGGACTCGAGTCCCAATATTTTTAATGGGACTCGAGACTCGACTCGGGACTCGAGACCAAGGACTCGTCAACATCCCTGGGCTGTTGACGAGTCTGCTGCTCGGCCACTATGGACAGCTACCAGGAGCGCAGCCCCAACGATGTGTTGAGATTTATTTTGATTGATGTGTTGTTGTGGGGGGTTTGGGTTAGGGTCAGGCATTTTGGGTTTGGCTGCCTCTGCCTGCCTGTTTGGGGTTCCCAGCCTCCTCTGCCTGCCTGGTCTCTTCTTGACCTGTTCAGCAGTTGAATTGTCCAAGAAAAAGGCCTCTGCCTGCCTGCTTTGGGGTTCCCTGCCTCCTCTGCCTGCCTGGTTATTTTGGGTTTGTCTGCCTGGTCTGTTCTTGCCAAAATCAGTTGCAGAGTTTTGAAATAAAAAGGCACACTTGTGCCTAGAATTTATTTAAGCCACACATCTGAAGTAGCCTTATTTTGTTGGGGGGAAACCCCACTGATTTTAATAGGGACTCGTGGAGTCAGTTTTGGGAGTGACTCAGGACTCGTGACTCGTGAGTCACCATTTTGGACCAAGGACTCGGACTCGAACTCAAGACTCGGGTCCAAAGACTCGTGACTCGACTCGTGACTCGAGACCAAGGACTCTTCAACATCCCTGCTCTCTGTGCATTAAATGAAATTAATTAAATGAAAGGACTGTAGTTTGGTGGTACTGCACATGATTTAGATGCAGAAAGTACCATGGCTTCTCCAGGCAGGGCTGGGAAAGACCCCTGCCTGAATCTCTGGAGAGCTGCTGCCAGTCAGTGTTGACAATGCTGGGCTAGATGGACCAAGGGGCTGACTCAGTACAAGGCAGCTTCCTATGTTACGAAATCTTCATAATGTGATGCGAGGTGGGCGTGTGGAGAGGGTATATGGAGGTATGAGAGCCCATAAAGAGAGCCAGTGTGTTGTAGTGGTTAGAGTGTGGGACTGGGACTCAAGAGATCTGGATTCTAGTCCCCACTCAGCCATGAAGTTCACTGGGTAACTTTAGGCCAGTCATTGACACTCAGCCTAGCCTACCTCACAGGGTTGTTGTGAGGATACAGCGGAGAGGAGGAGGAGGATTATGTAAGCCACCTTGGGTTCCTTGCAGGAAAAAAGGCAGGATATGAATATAATAAATAAATAAATAAAAAAAAAAACTCATTCAATCCAGAAAAGGTAGAGGTACTATTAGTGTGTAGTTCATAAGGAGGTAGTGTTCATCCTGTTCTGAATGGAGTTGGACTTCCTCTAAAGCAGGGCCCCGTCGGTCACTGACGGGGCCGGATGTGACGCGACGGGACCGCCGGCAGTGCGGGCGGCTTGCCGCGGAGAGGCGAGCCGCCGTTTGCAGAGGTAGGGACTAGGGAGAGGTGGGAGCGGCTCCACGCGGCTCCCTGCCAGGGAGACGGCAAAGCTGCCGGCTCCCTGGCAGGGAGACGCGTGGAGACGCGCCTCGCCTCGAGGGAAGCTTGCAGAGGTAGGGAGAGGCGGGAGCGGCTCCACGCGTCTCCCTGCCAGGGAGCCGGCAAAGCAGTGCTTGCTGTCTCCCTGGCAGGGAGATGCGTGGAGACACACCTCGCCTTGGGGGAAGCTTGCAGCGGTAGGGAGAGGCGGGGGCAGCTCCACCGGCAAAGCAGTCTCCCTGGCAGGGAGATGCGTGGAGACGTGCCACGGCCATTCGCTCTGCGGGCACCTCGCGCTGCCGTGCCGCTTCCCAGCAGAGCGAGTGGAGGCGAGGCGCAGCTGGGAGCCCAGGAGTCAGCACATCAAAGCGAGTTTCCCCATTAGAAATAATGGGAACTCCGCTGATTCGTTCCACAACCATTTAATCACTGCTTTGCCGGCTCCCTCCATGGGGCTCACTGCCAGGGAGCCGGCAAAGCAATGATTAAATGGTTGTGGAACGAATCATCTGAGTTCCCATTATTTCTAATGGGGAAACTCGCTTTGATGTACGAGTATTTTGGATTACGAGCATGGTTCCGGAACGAATTATGCTCGTAATCCAAGGTATTATTGTACTTATTTTTTGTAAGCTGCTGTGGGTACTTGTTGGTAGAAGAGTGAGATATACATATCTAATAATAAAATTCCTCCAGTAATGTCTTCAGCCCTGCAACTACACAGTATGGCCCAAATCAGGGGGGGGGGGGGAATAATAATAAGGGTGGATAATTTTTCTTAGACTTTCTAACCAGGAGGGGAAAGGTGGACAAAACGTTCTTCAAGGAGGTATCAAGGACATCCAAAGCTTATAAACACAGGAGCCTGGGATATAACTACCCAGATGTTTGTGGAGCTAAGAACATAGCTAAATATAGAATATACATAAAGTTACTGACCTGTATAGAGGACATTTTGCACACAAAAACTAGGGAAATGGTGCCAGGGGGTGGGGTGGGTGTTTAGTAATCCTGGCAATCAAGAAACAGTTTGCGGCTGGATAAGAAAAGGCAGGAGAAATGATATAAATCAGGGAGGAGATTTAAGGGGCAAACTAGATGGTAGGCTAACTGTGTGAATGCATTCAATGTGCCTGTTTTTTTGTTTTTTTTAATAGCTGCTGTGGGTGGGAGTGGGGAACCAAGATGGGGACGGCAGGGTTTAACCCTTCTTCTGTACCACACTACTGACAAATATCACCCTCTAAACTATTATTTGCCCTGGGAAATAAGATGCATCAATAGCAGCATATTTCCCAGTGGAGATAAATACTTGTGGAAGGGCAGGGGGGATTTTTTTGTCATGACTGCAGAGGTCTTAAGGCAGGCTGGGCAGCCATCTGTTGGAGATTATCTAGCTCTGGATTTCCTGCATGGTGCAGGGGTTTGGTATCATGGCCTACAAGGCCTTCGCCAATTCCACAATTCTGTGATTTAGAGACCAATCCTATGGTCCCTGGGAGAGCTTCCCAGGGACCATAGCATGGCTTGTAAAACCCTCCAGAGATCAGAGACAGTGCTCTGACCTCAGAAGGGGGAGTCTGAGATCCGACTCCAGACCCCTCCCCATCACAGCCGACATGGAGAGAACTGAGTCGGCTGCCTTCCGAGGTCAGAAAAGTGAGGTTGGAGCCTCAGGAAAGGGGGTGAGAGGGGAGGAGAGGAGACTGGAGAGGCCAGGATATGAGTGATCCTGAGCCTCCTCCCCTCCCCCTCCAAAGCGCCCTTGCCAGATTGGCTGAGAAGCCTGTCTAGCAAAAATACAAGAGATTGGAGAACGGGGAGGTGAAGATTGTTTCCACCATTCCTCCCACCCTGCTGGCTTCAGCCGGCAGGGCATAGGAAACTCGGAAGCCTCCAAGTTTGGGGGCTTCTAACCAGTGAGGGTGCAGCCCAGAAGTTTGCACACTTAGTCTGGCCAGGTCTGGCAAAGGGATGTTGCCTTTGTAGAAATTTAGACTAGATGTCACATGAGATCCCTTCCAACAGTCTTATCATGGTTCAAAGGCATGGCAATATTAAGATTCTTTTCTATATCAGACGCAAAATATTTAGCATTTGGTAAAATCAAATACATGAATCAGAATTGTATGGCATGGTGAACACATTTTTTGCTATTTTTAAATTACCTGGCACTGAACATGTTATATAACAAGAAAAGGGATTTATTTTATTTTTTATTTTTATTTACATTTATTAATCGCCCATCTGGCCGGCAACCGGCCACCCTGGGCAATGTACATAGGATAAAAACAAGATAAAATACATTTAAAACGGTATAATTTTTTTAAAAAATCTTAACCCACCCCATATTCCTGCCTGAACAGCCAGGTTTTTCATGAGCGGCAGAAGCTCAACAGAAGGGGGCATGGCGGAGGTCACTCGGGAGAGTTCCACAGTATGGGGGCCGCCACAGAAAAGGCCCTCTTTCTCGTCCCCACCAGTCTAGCTGCTCTGGCTGAAGGGACAAGGAGAAGGCCGTCTGTGGCAGATCTTGTTGAGCGGCCTACTTGATGTTGCTGGAGACGCTCCTTGCATATTTCCCTAGCTCATGAGATCATGAAATATTCAGAAATATTTTTTAGTTCTGGCTCACTCCTGTCAAGTCATTGCATTTTGAGGGGAGGGGTTATTTTAAAAAAAATGCCTTTCTGCAGATATGCAAAACATTTTTGACCATTTCACAAATGAAGAAAGCAAACATCCTTCTTCGATGTGTTGAGATGTTCATATCTATTGCTTCATTTGGGAAACACAAACCTTCATTGATTACTTATACAAGGGTTGGGCACATGCGGGGCCCATGGCTGTTTTTGCGCCCTCCTAAGTTTGCTGTGGTGGCAAAAATGTGGCAATTTTTCAAGCAAACATGCAGTACAGGGAGTACATGCCTTGTCTGCAAGTAGAGTAATGTTCCAGGAAGCTTCCCAGGAGCGCAATTCTGCTCGCAAACCAGGTGCTCACTCCCGGCCAGCCCCATGTTTGCTTGCAAAATTGCTGCTTCTTTGCCACTGCGGCAAATTTGGTGTCAGTATTGACAATCGCGGTAGCAGCAATTTCGGTGGGGATGGAGTGCAGACACCTGGTGATTTCCAGGTGGGCAATGAAGCCATTCAACCCCTAGGAGCTGCCCACCCCTGCTTAATATTCTGCTTAGATATTTCCCTGCTTTGAAAAGATGTCCGTAAAAACACTGAAAATGGGAATACATAGGCCCCATCCTCTTCCCTAAAAAAAAAAAAAGCCATTAATCAAATGAAGAATAACAAAGCTAGTGGACCAGATGGGATTCCTGCTGAAATCTTTAAAGAAGGCCCCCCCGAACTTGTACAACATCTTCATAAACTCATCGAAAAAATCTGGGTAAGAGAAGAGATCCCAGAAGACTTCAGGGATGCCATAATTATCACCCTCTTTAAGAAAGGTGATAGAACAGACTGTGGAAACTATCGGGGCATTTCTTTCTTAGCTACCGCAGGTAAAATATTTGCCAGGATTCTCGCAAACCGTCTTCTATCTATTTCAGAAGAGATCCTCCCTGAAACACAATATGGTTTCCGCCCCTCTAGAGGGACAGTAGACATGATTTTTACTGCACGTCAGCTCCAAGAAAAATGCCGGGAGCAAAATCAACCCCTTTATATGGTATTTATTGATCTTGCTAAGGCCTTTGATACTGTAGACCGAACAGCTCTCTGGACTATCCTTATGAAAATTGGATGCCCCAATAAATTTGTGAATATCTTGCGACTTCTCCATGACAACATGACGGCTACGGTCTTGGACAATAACGGCTCTCATGGTGCTCCATTTAAAGTGGGACCAGGTGTTAAACAGGGATGTGTTATTGCCCCAACATTATTTGCTATTTTCATCGCCATGATTTTACATCTTGTCGAGGGGAAACTTCCCACCGGTGTGGAAATTACATATCGAACAGATGGAAAGCTTTTTAATCTCAGCAGGCTGAAAGCAAAAAGTAAGGTAATTACAACCTCCGTTGTGGAACTTCAGTATGCTGATGATAATGTGGTCTCCGCACATTCAGAGGATGATCTCCAAACTATCCTAAATGCTTTTGCAGAAGCATACAGAAAACTTGGTCTCTCACTTAACATCAAAAAAACCAAAGTGCTTCATCAGCAAGTGCAAGCTAACCCTTTGGTGATGCCATCTATCCAGCTTGGCGGGACAATACTGGAAAATGTCGATCATTTTCTCTATCTTGGCAGCTATCTTTCTGTTACAGCTAACATCGACAGTGAAATCCAGCATCGTCTGAGCTCCGCAAGTGCCGTGTTTTCTCGAATGAAACATAGAGTGTTCGAGGATCGGGATATTTGTAAGAAGACCAAAACACTGGTTTATGAAGCCATTGTATTACCAACTTTATTGTATGCTTGCGAAACATGGACTATCTATAAACGTCACCTCCAACTCCTTGAAAGATTTCATCAACGTTGCCTCCGGAAAATCCTGCGAATTATTTGGGAAGATAGGCGAACAAATGTCAGTGTACTGGAAGAAGCAAAGACTACTAGCATTGAAAAAATGATCCTTCAACGCCAACTTCAGTGGACCGGTCATGTTGTTCGAATGCCTGACTGCCGTCTCCCAAAGCAGTTACTTTATTCCCAACTCAAGGATGGAAAGCGGAATACCGGTGGTCAATATAAGAGGTTTAAAGATGTTCTTAAGGCTAATCTTAAAAAATGCAATATAAACATCAAAACTGGGAAGCTCTGGCCCATGAACGATCTAACTGGAGGTTGGCCTTTCACAAAGGTTCTATGGACTTTGAAGAAGCTCGAGTGCAAGGTGAAAGGGAGAAACGTGCTAAGCGAAAAGCACGTCAAATGAATCCTTTACAAGACCATCTTCCATCTGGTAACCTGTGTCCTCACTGTGGGAAACTGTGTGGATCTAGAATTGGCCTCCACAGTCACTTACGGACCCATCGCTAGAGTCTACACAATTTTCTTTAGAATGTTCCTCCTTTTAAAATCTCCTTTTTGTAAATTTTCTTCTTTTTTTTTATCCTGGAAGACAATCTTACTCGGTCACGAGTGATCGCCTGACTGACTGGACTGACCTCTTCCCTATTGTTTATTCATTTGCACAAATAAAGATTTAAGGGTTAGAAAAAAGGAAACCTCCACGTAGTTCCTCATGGGATGTACAGCCCAATGTATCAAATATCTCCTGTGAAGAACAATATAACATTGCTGCAAAAGTATGAGCATGGATTTGGCAGATAACTCCTAGCAGACAGTACAGAACAGGAGAAAAATAGCAAAATGCATGCTGGTAGGAGTAAAGAAGAGGGATGGTGGCCAATGAACTTGCATGGAAAATGCAAAGCCAGATTAGAAAATGCAAAGCAAGTGGGGATCTATGTTAATTTGAGGTGGGTGATGGGGTACCCGGGTAGACAAATACATACTCTTGCTCTTACCCTTTCCACCCATCTCCCCCAGCAGATCATACTGTAAGTAACTTCCATATTCAAAACTCAGACAGGGTGGCCATGTGTCCTGCTTACAGAAGACAGTTCTCTAAACTAGAGGACTTGGACTACACAGTCCTTCAAATAAAAGACTGTCTTTGATTTGAAGGGCTGTCAGAGGGCAGTCCTCTATTTCTAGGGCTGTCCAGTCATGATGTATGTATGTATATATGTATTTGTTTATAACCTGCCTTTTTCGCAATATTGGGATTCAAGGCAGCTTTACAACATTAAAATTTGTACAGTTAAAACATATAAATAGAGAAATACAAACGTTAAATATATAATTAAATCAGCAATAGTATTTAAATTATATAAAATATCAAAGCTATAACAACAATAACTATAGGAACAGTGCAAATCCATCGCTTTCTCATAGGTCCAAAATTATTTCCCGAAGGCCTGCTGGAAGAAGAAAGTTTTTGCCTGCCTTTGAAAACATACCAAGGAAGATGCCATTCTAGCCTCCCTGGGAAGGGAATTCCAGAGTGTTGGAGCAACCACTGAGAACCCTCTGCCGAGTTCCTGCCAGGCATGCCTGAGATGGTGGTGGAACTAAGAGAAGGGCCTCCCCAGAAGATCTCAGAGTATGGGCAGGCTAATAGGGGAGAACCTGGACCCAAGCCGTATAGGGCTTTATAGGTCATAACCAGCACTTTGAACCACTTTCAACCACTTTGAATTGTGCCTGGAAACAGACTGGGAGCCAGTGAAGCTGTTGTAACAAAGGAGTTGTGTGCTCCCTGTAGCCGATCCTAGTCAGCAGTCTGGCAGCAGCTGTTTGAACCAGCTGAAGTTTCTAAATGCTCTTCAGAGGCAGCCCCACGTAGAGCGCATTGCAGTAATCCAAACGAGATGTAACTAAGGCATGTGTCACTGTGGCCAAATCAGACGTCTCCAGGAACAGGCACAGCTGGCGCACGAGCTGTAACTGTGCAAATGCACTCTTGGCCACCACTGAAACCTGGGCATCCAGGCTCAGGGCTGAATCCAGAAGTACATCCAAGCTGCGAACCTGTGTCTTCAGGGGGAGTGTAACCCCATCCAAGTTCAGTTTCAAGATAAAGAACCACAAGAAGGGAGCACAAGGGCCCTTGAAGTTGCCCATCAACATCACCTTAGCACCTGGACAGTAGCCTGAGCAGGCACACAGTTCACTTCGGGTGATTTCAGATGGAGGGCTCTTAGCGCTAACAATTAGAAAGCACTGTGCAGCTATTCCAGCTTTTTCTCCTTAATGGATTTTCAACAGTAAGAAAAAAAAGAAGAAGAAACTGTTGGAAAATACAGGAGGGCTACAAGTAGAAGATGTTGTCACTTGGACCATCCAATGAATCAGGCGGCGTGATGTTCCCTGGTTACAGTCTACCCCACTATCCTGAGCTGTGCTGTATTTCTATTGAAATGCTAATAATTTCTAAATTTGCATCTATACAGATAAATTAGCATATGCACGTTTTATGCAAATCAGCATGCTCCCGTTGTCCTCTTCTTTGATTATGCATTTTCTCTGTTGCTGGCAATGTGCAAGTGGCCTCCCTACTCACAGAGGTCCCAGCACTTACTGCTGACACTGTCCCAAATCAATAAGATGTGAAACTTCCCAGGCCAAGTTGGCTTGCAGCAGCAGCAGGTCTCTCTGTAAGCCACTTCTGTGAAGGCAAATCACAGAGGGAATGGACTGAATAGGTCCCTCTTTGAGTCTCTTCCATGCAGTGACTCCCGGATAGACCCTCCAGGTGCTACCTCAAACTCAATAGGCTGAAGGATTTGTTACGCCTTGTGAGAAAATGGGCACCAGGGATAACCTAGCTGCCCCTGCTCTTCAGCCAGGGCCATTTCTAGTACAGTCATGCCTTGGATTGAGAGCATAATTCGTTCCGGAAACATGCTTGTAATCCAAAACACTCTTATATCAAAACGAAATCCCCCCCCCCAAAATTGTAGAGATTTTTAATTTAAGCCGTACTACAGTACTTGTATTGCAAGACGTCGCTTGTATATCAAGTAAAAAAAAGAATTAAATAAATATTTAAAATTTTGCTTGTCTTGCAAAACGCTCTCAAACCAAGTTACTTTCAATCCAAGGTATTACTGTATTTGCCTCGTAGCCACAGATTCTTCTGGGTAGGGCACCGTGCCTGAGATGCTAAATAGATACCCCAGGTAGACATCTGCACAAATGGCTGAAGTGTCTGTAAGTATAAAAACGTAAGAATCATGGGCATCTACAGGAATTTTTCCAGGGTGGGGGTAACAAAGCTACATAGCAATTTGTGGTTAGCATGCACTGCTACAACACACCTGTAAACTTTCCTTGTGTGTGCTTTGTTACTTAGCATCACATGACATTTAGAAACCTACACATAGTTGTAGAAGATCCTGGGAATTGAACAGCATTAATGCAGAAGACTATTATATTCAAGAAGCATCATGAACGCCAACAAAACTTTATTTGGTGTGTGGGATAAAAAAACCACATACCTAGGAACAAGAGAAAAAACACAAACCCAAATGCACAAGCACAGTACAGCTATTTTAAGAATATCATATTGGATATTTTATGGCATCATTGCCCTTATCATAATATTGACCACAACTTGCCTGGAATGATTTCCTTCATCTCAGAAACATTGGTGAATGCTGTCTACAGCGGTCTTCCTCAATCTGGTGCCCTCCAGATTTAGACTACAAATCCCAATATTCCTGACCATTAGTCATGCTGGCTGGGAATGATAGGAGTTGAAGACTAAAACATCTGAAGGCCACCAGGTTGGAGAAGGCAGCTATAGGGAGTAAGAGTGGAGTCTGTGAGGAGTGTTCTTAGCAGTGGGAGGAGAAATGGGAATGCTTGATCAGGGTTTAGGGCTCTAGAGGAGCCTGAACTACTCACTTTACTTTTCACATTGTTACCAGCCACTTTTTAACACCAGCTAACAATAAAACTTTTGCATGGCTTGAATTTTGAACTGAAGCAATTTGGGGGGGGGGGGGACGGCATATTTACCTCAGAACTGCACGTTTTGTGTATGGTTGCACATTTTTAAAAAGCCCTGACAGCATCAGAGAACAGGTCCACCATTTCTGGTAGATCTGGTGACTGAGTAGTAACAAAGCCTGGGTACCATGTCTACCAAGAAAGGTAGATCTAGCCTCTGAGAAAAGTGTATACCAGGTCTATCCCTCTGTTGCTTCTCAATGGGTAGACCTGGTGTCTAAACAATGTATTTCCACTTGCAGCTGAAACCCTCAATTCTTCTCCTGACTCCTTCACCCCTGTAATGGGCAAACAGCCATTACAGGGGTGAAGGGTGTAGCTAATACTGAGATGGGGTGTGTGTGTGCTTGCAGTCTATTCCTAGACTCTGCTCGGTAGGCAACACACAATAGATTCAGGTACCTTCACAAAAGGGTTATTTATTACTACAATACATGAGAGAACACTATCTTCTGAGCTGTGTGGCACACTCTCTCAGCTCCAGGCCCTACACTTAGAAAGAGATGGGGAGAGACTTCACTTGGGCCTCCTGCAAGAGCTAAAATGGCAGGTTCTCTTAGAACTATATGCACACAAACTAGCTCTTAATAAATTGCACTGCTGCTACAATTGACTTCACAGCCCTATCTCAATTTCTAAAAAAACCCCAACACACACACACACACCAGGAGACTGGGTAACAACACTGGACTACACTGCAGAGTTGTCTTATACTACTGTAACCCCCTGTAACCCACACTTTCTCAGCCACGGTCCTGCCTCCTGCAATATGGATATAATAATGATGAACTTTATCTGCACACATTACCAAGGTAATTTTTTAATACTGATAAACTCAGGAAAAATTATTAACAAGACATGAGTTAGACAAATAATAAACACCTGACTTTGCTCCTACCTTTTGTATTTTGGTAGACACATTACTGTCTAAATTCAGCTACACTAAACTCCTGGGTTTTAACTTTTTAAATAGTTTTTTATGAGCCTGGAATTACTTCCTAACAGGGAAGACCCCAAGGGTGTGTGTTAACCATTGCTATGACTTCATTCATTGGCTAAAAACACTGAAAGGTGGTAGCAGGCTAGTTTCTAACAAAACAAATGGGCAGAATAGTGGCTGCATGTTTTGCCTCGTATCTCGGGTTCTACAAGGGCTAGAGATTTTTTGTTTTTGTTTTTTTAAACAAAAGCTCGGAATCTGGAGATTACGGCTCATCCACAGGGGAAAGCTGCACCCCTTGCCTTTTCCTGTGGATGCTCATGAGGACCTGTGGGCACATTTGGGAATTTGAGAATCTTCTGTGGGCACCACCACAACATGGCTCCCACGGAGGATGTGGCTTAACACATAATGGCTGCCATGGGGTCAGGCTAGTCGAAAGTGAGCTAAAGAGGTAGTGGGGAGGGAGAAAGAAACAGTGAAGCTAGAGGTTGGGAGGAGGAAATAGCAGAGCAAAGGGGTAGAGGGCAGTGTGAAATAGTGAAGCTAGAGGCTGGGAGGAAGGGGGAAATAGGAAGGCAAAGGGGTAGAGAAAGAGCAAGGCTAGAGGCTAAGGGGGGGGGAACAGCTTAAAGAGATCGGGTGAGCTAAAGAGATGGGGGATAGAAATAGTGAGGCTAGAAAGGGAGAGAAAGAAGACTACCCTAACATTTTCCAAGGTTTTTATTAAAAACAATTTTTTTTTGAAGGGATGGAGTGGAGAGCTTTGTGGGCATCCACACTGTGGACCCCGGACCTGTCTAGTCCAGCACTCTGTTCACGCAGTGGTCAACCAGGTGCCAGTGGGAAACCCAGAAGTAGGACAGAGTAGCCTCCCATCAGTGTTCCCCAGCAGCTGGTATAGAAAGGCATACTGCCTCTGATTCTGGAAGTAGCATATAGTTATCATGACTAGTAGCCATTGATAGTCTTATGCTCCATGAGTTGCCTTTTCCTGCACCATTTCCAACTCTACAATATCCTTTTTTAGGTGTGGTGACCAGAACTGTACACAGTATTCCAAGTGTGGTCGCCCCATAGATTTGTATAATATAATCAGAGGGGAAATATAGCTGAAAACATATGTGTACTGGCTATGAGATTTGTGCCGATATGAACAGGAGGAGGGATCTGCTTCATAGACTTAAATAGTGGGAAACTGTGATCATAGCAGCACTAGAAACAAAACCTGCTTTTAGCACAAGGATTTTGAATTGGCTGAAGAAGAGAGCCACCTTTCTTCCTAAACTGTTTTGAAAACCTTCAGAATCTGATTGCATTTCACATCCCATTTACTCCAGAATAGGCAACAGGCTGACCTAGAAGGAGAACCACTAACAGCAAAAAACGTTTACCTAGTAACAGACAGTTTCATATTTTCTAATATTTTTACTATTTTAGTTGAATGGAATGGAAATAGTTTAAAGCCTGATGGGTTTTCAAGGTTCAGAAACTACGAGTGAGACTGTATTCCCCCACCTCAACACAAAAATCTCATTTTTCTTTTCTTTTCCTGGATCTGTTAGTTAGTGAAGTTGCATTGCAGCCAAATGATGCAATACACAGTTGCATGGAATAACATGATGTTTTCTTAACCTTCAAGGTGTACTGTAATATTTACTCCATGGTTAGCACAAGTAATGAAAGAATTTTACTGCCTATAAAATAAGCAATCATAATGAGAATGTTTGATTCAGATGCATAAAGCATACATTTTATCTGTAGCACAGAAAAATATATATGAAAATCTTGTAGAAACTGTAGATACTCAAGCCAACAAGCATATATGTAACATCTCCATTCATGTTATTGAAGAAGAAGAATATGCTACATATCAATAGAAGCTGAATGGGAGCTCTCTGACCTGGAACATTCAATGAACTGAAAAACGACCTCAGATGGAAGATATAATTTATATTGGGTTACCTATAAAAGCCACCTCATTTGTTCTGCTCAGGGAGAAATGAAATAAAGACTGGCTGCTCAACCAGCACAACAGAGATCACAATTGGCAGCATTGTGGTAATTTACACTTCCTGCCTACCTTGTTATCTACCAGGATAATTGCCCGGAGCTGTCAAGGCTGGAAATGAAGATCTACAACTCTGGGCACAGATGCATGTGTGGTGAACCACCAGGCCTACAAGTTGGAGCATCTCCCAGGGCAGTGAAGGGTCCCAGGTACTAGAATGGTTCTGCCAACTAAGACTGGCCATTGGCAAAAGACCAACGACAATGACAACAACAACAAATTATGAACACAGTTACACAATTCTCAGGGGCCAGGAAAAAAACACACAACCCCAATTGCGCTTTTTTGAAACTCCAGAAACAAACAAACAAACAACCTTGCAAACAAAAAGGGGTAGCAATTGGAGCGGGGAGGGGGAGACAAGACGGGTTCTGCCGTGAAGGACACTGTGATACCAGCTGGAGGCTCAAGGGGGAAGGATGGGGAGAACAAGCCTGATCATCTGTTGGGTGCACCATGGGTTGTTCTGTGAACAACCCACTCTGTGTAGCTTATTCATAGGATGGCTTAGCATGTCATGTGACCCCACCCAATGAATATTTCCTGGCTTGGACTCTTGATGTGTTCTGATTCTGCCTGTCAAATTATTCCCTGGTTCTGACTCCTGGCTCTCACTTGACAGCTGTCTAGAGCTCAGCCATTTGCTTTGGCAAAGAAGGAATATGGCCTGATGGAACGGATTTGCAAAGTGGATCTCTGTATTTTATATGATTCGGTTTTCCAGCTACACTGCCTCCCAGTCCATTTCCAAGCTCAATTTAAAATGCTGGCATTAACCAATAAAGCCCTTAATGGCTTGGGACCAGGTTACCTGAAAGCTTGCTTTCTCCCATATATATCTACTGAACCTTAAAATCTTCTTCAGAAGCCCATTCCTTTCTCCCTGCCAAATGAAAGGAGAGGGTCTTCATGGTGGTGGCACCCCATCTACGGAGTAGCCTCTTCAGAAAGGCTCACCTGGCACCTTCTTTATGGTCTTCTTGGCATCAGGTGAATACCTTCTTACTCAGCCTTGCCTTTTAAACAAAGGTACATTTAATAGACCTTGGGCTCTCACCCTTTACATTTTAAATCTTGAGTTGCCAATTATTTTATTCTGTCTCTGCTAGAAGGAAAGATTTATGTCAGGGATGGGGAAGCTCTGGCTCACAGGCCTAATAAGATGGGGTTTTTTTCCCCCCCATCCGGCCTGGCACTTTCTTCCCCTGACCCCACCTCCACTGGTAGGGAGGGAAAAGCTCTTATCTCTAATCAGCAGCTGATTGGAGATAAGTGTTTTCCCTTGCTTAGCACTGAAAAAGGCTCCATTTCTCAGTGCTTAGCAGGGCAAAGCTCTTATCTCCAATCAGCTGCTAATAAAAGATAAAAGCTTTTACTTGCAGCCCAGAGGGGGAAGGGGATGAAGCTGCTGAGTGATTCAGTTCTGCTTCCTTCTCAGTCTTTTCCTACAGAGGCTTGCACTGCTTGTGAGTAGAAATGCTGCTTACTTCTGAATAGACATAGAGGCCTCATATCTGGAATGCCCACTTCTACCTATGGCCCCTGCCCATCACTGCAATGCAGCGGCAGCCCGAGAGCTTCTCCAAAACCGAATGGCCCTTGGGCTGAAAAAGGTTCCCCAAGCTTGCTTTAGTTTAAACAATGCCTGCCAATTAATACTTTAAACAAAGGTACATTTAATAGACCTTGGGCTCTCACCCTTTACATTTTAAATCTTGAGTTGCCAATTATTTTATTCTGTCTCTGCTAGAAGGAAAGATTTATGTCAGGGATGGGGAAGCTCTGGCTCACAAGCCTAATAAGATGGGGGGGGGTTTTCCCCCATCCGGCCTGGCACTTTCTTCTACCTATGGCCCCTGCCCATCACTGCAATGCAGCCCGAGAGCTTCTCCAAAACCAAATGGCCCTTGGGCTGAAAAAGGTTCCCCAAGCTTGCTTTAGTTTAAACAATGCCTGCCAATTAATACTTAATTATATAACATTACACCACAACCATACTTGAATCTCTGTGCTGGCTTCCTGCTTCTCCCTCCAGCATACTCTTCTTGTCCTTTCTCTTCCAATTTTCCCTGGCCTAGCCTCATATCCCAGTACGGCCCTACCCACAACCTTTACTCCTCTACTCCCACCCTCAGGTGCCCAAAGGTCTCCTCCTCTCTTAAATAACTCTGTCCTTTCTCTCTTTTTGCCCTATCACTGGAGCTCCCACTCAGAACATGGTGCTACCTCCCTCTTTTCCTTAAGCCCACCTTTAACTCCATAGTCCTTACAGATAATAAAAACCTAAGTATATGCAACTGTATTTGGTCACATTTATCTTTCATTTCCTTTGCCTCCATTATGCTTTCCTGCTAGGCTTGCAGGATCAGTCATTTGGCCCCCAGCCCTGCAGAGCACATCTTCTGAATCCCTATAAATAACAAGTCGCATCCCAGCAGATTTCAGTGATGTCTATTAAATCATTATTTACCTTCTTGTATCAAGAGTTCAAGTTCATCCTATTTCCTTTCCTCTGTGCATTGGTATAGACACATTGGATACCATGGGGTGTACATCCTGACCACTCCCTTACTGTTTTTTCTTGCATATTAGTGAGTACCTGCACCACCATCCTAGTTTCTCCGTCCTATCCCCAGGGCTTTGTATCATGCTGTCTTCTGGGATTTTATCAATCTGCTCCACAGGATTTAGTTTAAAGTCTTCCTGATGAAGTTTGCAAGACTCCTCTCAAGCATGTTCTTCCCAGTTCTTTTGAGGGGCAACCCATCTCCCACCAGATGTCCTTCATCACAGAAGCATAGACCACAGTCCAAGAATCCAAACCTTTCCCATTGACACCAGGCCATGACTTTCAGCTAGAAGAAGGGTGCAGGAGCTTTTTCAACCTAAGGGCCGAATTCCAATCTGGGAAAGGTCCTGGAGAGCTGCATTCTGTCTATGGGTGGGGCCAAAGGCAGAGTGGGTAGGCCCAAAATGCGATTATGACCAATTTTAAGCTTATTTAGAAGCAAGCAAGACAAGGCTTCTGTATGTCAACTCAGAAGTAAGCAGGACTGAACCACACAGCAGCACTTTCAAATAGCATTCCAAGTACCAAGCCTTTGCATGTTTCCTCAGAAGCATGAGCATGTCTACTCACAAGTAAGCAGGATAGCATCTACATGTCTAAAAAGGCAGGGTATAAATATAATAAATAAATAAATACACAGAATTAAGCATGAGCAGCATGTCTACTCCTAAGAAGTCAGGACAAGCCTCACAAGAAAGCAGGACTGAATCACTCAGCAGCTTCCTCCCCAGGCCCTGCCCCCTCTCCCCTGTGGGAAAGGCTCTTATCTCTAAACTGTTGTTAAGAGCTTTTCTGAGCTGGGAATGGGGATGGGGGAAGAACCTGCCCAGATGAGAAACCCCTGAAGGCCACATCTGTTTTGTGGGTCAGAGGTTCCGCATCCCTGGTTTTACGATACATTTTTTGTGAAAATATTTGTTGTTTGTCCTCCTACCATGTGCCAATTACCGAATGCTCTAAAAAGGTTTTTAAAAAATAATAAAATAAATTGATTATTGTCAGGTTCTTGCTTGTAATGCTGTTTGATTTTGCCAAACATGCAGTCTGATCCTCTGCATCATGCTTACTCCAAAGTTCCACTATATTCAGTGGAGCTTACTTCCAAATATGGTTGTGGATCCGATTGGCATGGAAGACTATGTCGATTGAATACAGTGCACCTATTTGAATTTAGCACACGGGGGATGTGTAACTAACTTTCTCTATCTCTCAGTTTACAGGTTAACAGGAGTTTTTCTCAGCTGATCAATTTTTGTCTATTAAAAATTAATGCAGCAAAGAGAATTCTGGTAAGCAACAGCAGAAGCTGTAAGAGCAATTTCACAAACTGAAAAATATGGTATTGGTATGCTCCTAGCAAACTCCCATTTAGAAACTGATGTTTTAATGCAGCAACCCTTTAATTCTCATTTGACTGGGGTCTCATGGGTGTTAAGCATCGTAGACAATGTTGACTTTATATTATGCACACCTACAGTCCTTTGAGAAGAGCCAAGCAGGGGAGGCTGGTGACTCCTATTTCGGTGGGGCTCCTTTTCCACTGCAGGTTTTATTTGGAGCTTCAAAGGAGCTATCCATGGAGCTCCATGGTGGTGAACCTATTTTGGGGATGGAGCTCAGCACCATGGATAGCTCCTGTGCAGTTCCAAATAAAACCCGAAAAACCTGCAATGGAAAAGGAGCCCCATGGAAATAGGAGTCACCGGCCTCCCTTGGCACCAAGTAATCTGAATTTCAAGTCCCTTTCTATGAAAGCTAATCTATGATACTTATACAGTGAGAACATATGTATGCTGTAATATCAGCTCTAAATATTTTTGCCAGAACATTTTTTTGTAAAACAGAGAGTGGTAACATCAGTAGGCAATAACTGCAAAACAAAGATGACATATTGACATATGACTAATGGTTCCTTTAGGGCAGGGGAAGGCAACATCTAGTGGCTGGGGAGCCATATTATGCCCACTGAAGTCATCCAGCTCACAGAGGGCCCAGATGACCCTTATATAGTTCTGCACCTCTGCTCTAGTACACAGGTGGCATTATACTCTTTTTGAACTATAGAGCAAACAGAAGGTTGTTCAATGTTTTATGAAGCAAACCTGCTTTTTTGTTACATTGTGCAATACAGATGTCTGTCTGAACTGACCCTTAGGCCCTGCCCCCTGCATCACCACTGCCACCACCTCAGCTGTGCAATCAGGAGACCTGAGCAATAGAGGAACATAGGAAGCTGCCTTATTCTGAGTCAGACCATTGGTCCATCTAGCCCAGTATTGTCAACACTGAGTGGCAGCAGCTCTCCGGGGTTTCAGGTGGGTGTTTTCCAGCTCTACCTGGAGATGACAGGGATTGAACCTAGGGCCTTCTGCATGCAAACCAGGAGCTATACTACTGAGCTACAGTCCCCCTCTCCTGATCAGATGGAGGAGCCAAAGCAAGTTCCAGCTGAATGTATGAGGCTCCCCCTTCAGACCTTCCACTGACTGCATGGAAGCCAGAGACAACAATCTTGGGGAAGGGACCAGTAAGTGCCATCAGTTCAGGAATGTGTGGAGGGGAAATTGTGAAAAGGGTTTCTGTGAGGCTGCAGTCCTCTGTGTACTTAAGCCCCCTTCACATCACTTACATGAAGGAGGTACTATACTCGCATTAAAAAGAGGCAGCGGTGTCTTGTTGCTAGCCCCACCCCCAGTCTCCCCCAACCAGGTATGTATGTATTATAAGAATTTTTATATTGTTCTTCAATTATGTTATCAAGGCAGTTTACAAAAATAAAGGTTGTCCTTACCTTGCGTTAGGTGTGGCTGTCTGAGTTATGAGCTGGAACCCATGCCAAATGTGTGGACGTTGGGGGTGGGAACAGGAGAAGTCGTATGATATCAGGGGTGGGGCCAGCAATGTGACCCTGCTTCCCCTTTCTACATGTAGACCACCTTCACATAAGTGCATGAAGGCGATTTACTCAGAAGTAAATCTCATTGAACTGAATGTGGCTTACATTTGAGCAAATGTGCATAGGTTCACACTGTCAGCTGCTACACAAACTCTCTAGTCTTGCCAAGTGCCCTGGGGTTTACCCCAAAGTAAATGGCACATGATTGCAGCCTACAGTGCACTCCTATGCATGTACGTATATTCAGAACGTAAGTTCTATTATGTCCAATGGGACTTACTTCCTAGTAAGTGTGTTCAGGATTGCAGTCTTATACACACAGTCTTGTTAACGACAAAGTAACAAGAGAATTTTAATCTTATCCCCTTGTGATTTTTTTAAAAAGAAGTTCTACATGATATATATAAAAAGATGATATTGCATTGTTTATTTTCATGATCTTCAGTAGGGCTACTCCAGCCTTTCTAAGACAAACACACACACACACACAAAATGGTTGGAAGTCTTCAGGAGGTAAGGTCAAACTACATGTCATGTTCATTCTACATAACCTTTTACAAAGCTTTTCCATTTCAATGTGTCCCTCATAAAAGGTCATACCAATTAACTGTTTTAAACCTTTTCTCCTCATTCTAATATTTACATATCCTTATTGAAATGTCAGCACTGGTGTTGATATATCTCAGAAGTATTATTTCCTGCCACAGACAAATGCTAGAGTTCATAAAACAAAAGAATATTTATTGCATTATCTTCACAAATAACAAGAATTGGTCTTCTAAAATAAGATTGGGTACATATGCCACCCACTAGTGTTGGCCTACTGCTCATGGTACTTAAAGAGAAGGGCCATAGTTTAATGGTACAGCACATAGTTTGCATAATTTAATGATACAGCACATAGTTTGCATAGTTTAATGATACAGCACATGGTTTGCATCCCTGGCATCTCCATTTAAATCAGGGGTGGGCAATGCAGTCTGTGGACCTCATGCGGTTCATGCCACCCCCCAAATTTGGGGATTTTTTGTATGTGTGCTCCATAGCTGGAGTCTGCCCCTTTTAAGGTTTTCTACTCTTCTTGACACGATGCCCTCTTTGACATACAGAATGACACTTCCTCCAGTACACCCTTCCCTGCCCTTCCTAGAGAGTTTATATTCAGGGATGACCATATCCCACCGGCTCTCTCTGTTCCACCAGGTTTCCGTTATGCCCACTATATCTAGATTCTCCTGTAAAACCAGGAACTCCAACTCTCCCATCTTGGGTCAGAGACTTCTAGCATTAGAATAGAAACACCTATACATGGTTTCCCTCCCCAGATGTCTCTGGTGTGTGCATCTTTTGCTATGGCCCCTAGGCCTCTTTGACTGGCTATCATGTTTCACCATATGCTCATGGCCTATTCCCTCCCCATTCCCATTTGAGAAATCGGAAACATTTCCACTGTTATCCCTTAGGGACAGGGCCGGCGCTACCGCTAGGCCAACTAGGCTGTTGCCTAGGGCGCGTAGCAGAAGAGGGCGCAGAAACGCTGCGCTCCTCTTTGCTGCCGGCGCGCTCCTGCCCTGCCCGCCCGCCCGCCTCACCGAGAAAGCCAGGTCAGTGCGGGGGATTGCGCCCGGAGTAGTGGTGGGGTCGAGCCTGGGCGCCTCCCCCCCACCTTGCCTCGCCTCTGCGCTGCCTCCCCCCCCGCACCGCCTCCCCCCCACCTCGCCTCGCTTCGCTTCGTCTCCGCACCGCCTCCCCCCCGACACCTACCTTCTCCACGCTGTTTCCGGAGCCCCGCCCGCACTCTGTTTTGGCGGGAGGAACCAGGGCAACAGGGCTTAAACAGCCCTGTTGCTCTGGTTTCCCCCGGCCAAAAACAGAGCGCGGGGGTCCCTTTTCGGAGGAGGCGTGGGAAGGTAGGTGGGGGGCGGCAGCGGCAGCGTGCGGGGGGGGGTCCGGTGGCGGCGGCGGCGGGAGGTTGCAGAGCAGGGCTGCTTTCCAGAGCCCCCCCCCACGGCACGAGGGGGGGCACTAAATATAATTTAGCCTAGGGCGCCAAACTGCCCTGCACCGGTCCTGCTTAGGGATGATTCAACCTGAACCAGATGCTACCCAGCTCCTGTTGGTTTCCCCCCAGGATTTAGTTTAAAAGCTGCTCTGCCACCGTTTTTATATTAAGTGCCAGCAGTCTGGTTCCATTGTGGTTCAAGTGGAGCCTGTCCCTCTTGCATAGGGCCGGTTTGTCCCAAATGTTCCCCAGTGCTTAACAAATCTGAACCCCTCCTCCCTACACCACCATCTCATCCATGGATTGAGACTCCTCAGCTTTGCCTGTCTAGCCAGCCCTGCGTGTGGAACAGGTAGCATTTCAGAGAAAGCCACCCTGGTGGTCCTAGATTTCAACGTCCTACCTAGCAATCTAAATTTGGCTTCCAGGACCTCAAGATTACATTTCCCCACATAACTGGTACCAACATGGACCATGACGACAGACTCCACCCCAGCACCATCTACAAAGCTATCTAAATTATGCATAATATGAACAACCTTCATACCAGGCAGCCAATTTACTATGCAGTCTACAAGACATTTACAAACCCAGCTGTCTATGTGTCTAACAATCGGATCTCCCACTACTATAAGACCCCTGCTCCCCTGGAAGCACATCCTTGGTGCAAGAGGATATTTGTTCGTCTTCCGAAGAATGGGTCCCTTAAGGGATCATTTCCCTCTTCCTCGGAATGACGCCCTCCTTCCCAGGGACCCCCATTCTCAGTGACAGCAGAGGAGCTGTCACCCAGGGATTGGGACACCACTACTAGGTCCCTGAAGGTCTCATTCACTACCCTATCTGCCTCTCAGCTTCTCCAGGTAAGGCATCTTGGCTTCAAAGGAATGAATGAACTTGTTCTCTGAGAGCTAGGAGCTCATCACATTGAGCACACACACATGACTTCTGTCCAGCTGGTGGATAGTCATAAATGTGGCACTCAGTGCAATACACTGGATGGCTCCCACACCCTGCTGGCTTTCTACTTTCATATTTTTTTAAATTGTTGTTACTGGGTTTGTTTACCTGGAAAACTGAATTATTTACTAGGAGAAGGTGAGGAATTTATTTATAATTATTTACTAGGAAAAGGAAGGGAAGAGCTGACTGCCCTATCCTCCTCGCCCTGTTGCTAAACCCGCATGGGTGCTTAACTTGCTTGTGTGCTAAAAGACTTCTTACCTTGATTTTCTGTTACTAGGGCTAAGACGCTTCACCACTAGAGCTCCTTGCACTCAGCAAGTCACCTCTACCCACTTTCACCAGTGGAAACATCCCATGAACAGAACTCAATTCATAAGACACTCCTGTCAGAGGATCAAACTAGTCTCTAAAACTGGTAGAAAGATTATTTTCTCCCCCATCTTTTCAGCGTATCCTACTTATTGAAGGTAAAGAGTGGGGGTTGGTTTATGTTGCTGGTTGTGAATTTACTGGCTATTCGTTTAATTAAAAACTGAATATGAAGGCTGTGCTCTTCTGTATGTAACTAAACCAGACATGACAGAGCCATCATACACAAGTTTGCCCTGTTCACCAATAAAGTATGTGTGGCTATCTTACTTGAACTGTAAAAGATTAAAGAGAAGGGCCAAACCCTTTTCTGTGTCTTATTTATTTCATTTATATTTTGCCTTTCCTCTAAGGAGCTATAGGTGGTATATATGATTTGCTCCCTTCCCATTGTATCCTCACATCAATCCTGTGAGATAGATAAGGCTGAGAGATGGTGACCAGGTCTCCCAATGAGGTTGATGGCGGAGCACAGATTTGAACCGGGGTCTCCCCACTTCTAGTCTGAAATCCTAACAACTGGCACTGCCCATCTCTCACCTTACTTCCCCTGCAATTGGTTGTTCCAGCCAGATTTCTCTGTTGCTAGCACTCTGTTCCTGGGCAGCTCACAGATACAAAAAACAAAAACAGGATAATGAGATGTTGGATTGACAAAGAGTAACAACAGGTAAAAAATAGATTATTTTTTTTAAAAAAAAGTTTTTTCATTTGTACAGGAAACAACAACAAAGTTGGCTAGGCAGAGCATTCTAGAATTGGAGTGCTATTACCTTTCCCAGTCACCATCTGCCTCACTTCAGATGGCAGGGTAACCCAGAGGAAAGCCTCAGATAATGAGCTTAGCGTATGGGCAGACTCATATTGGAGAAGGTTAACCTTCAGGCCCCAAAACATTTGGTGCTTGAAAGGCAAGCACCAGCACTTTAAATTCTGCCAGGAAACAGACTAAGATCTAGTGCAGTTGTCTAAACACCGGCTGGGTATGTCCCTGAGCCGTGTCCAAGCGAGAAGCCTAGCGGTGGCATTCACAAGTAACAGCAGTTTCTGAACAGTCTTCAAAGGCAGCCCCACTTACAATGCATTACAGTAGTATTCTGGTGGTTAGCAGAGCACAGATCAGCCTTCCCTAACCTACTGCCCTCCAGATGCCTTGCGCTACAACTCCCATAATCCTCTAGGCAGCTTGCTGGGGGATTATGGGAGTTGTAGTCCAACACATCTGGAGGGCACCAGGTTGGGGACAGCTGGCATAGATAACACTGGCCAGCAGGCTGCCCCTGTCCAGGAATCACAGCTGGTGCACCAGCTTCAGCTGGGAAAATACATCATTTGAGCAAGCAAACCAAGAGGCTTCTATGCACACCTCAAAAAGTTGCCGAGTGGCAGGGTTTTAAATATATATATATATTGGGGGAACTCACCGATATTTCCCATGTTTCTGTTTAAAAAGCACACAGATGCAAATGAGGGGGGGGAGATCTAGGGTTGCTAAACCCCCTCCCACTCTGCTCTGAGAGAGGAGGCACCTTTGCCTTCCCACCCCAGCCGGCCGAAGATATTTTTGCCACCTGAGGCAAAGGACAACATTGTGCCATACCCTATTCCATGTAGAAAAGTCATTTAGTCTGACAGTTGAATCTTAGTTCAACGCTAGTGATGGGATAGCATCTTCCACCCCAGCTGAGGGCAGCAAGCTAGCCTAGGGGGCACACGCAGCTGCCCTCCAACATCTTCCTGCTGCTGCTCCCTGCCCCTCAGCATGGTCTGTGCCTGAGGCGGCTGCCTCGCTTTACCTAATGGTGGGGCCGGTCTTTTCCCCTCCGCACCTGCCCATCCCACGGGGCTTCCCTCCGTCCTCCCCCTCTGCCGTCCTCCGCGCTCTCGCCTCTGGGCGGCGGCGGCGGCGGGGCGTGTTGGCTGTTCCGGCGGCCTCCCCCCCCCCCCCATTGACTGCTATTTTTAGTAAATCCTCCTCGAGTCGCCACGGCGGGCTGCGAGCGCAACGCTCAGCCCCTCGTGGCGGCGGCGGCGGCGGCTCTTTCTTCTTCTTGCTTGAGCCCCTCCCTCCGCATCTCCTCCTCCTCCTCCTCCTGGGCTCGTTCCTCTTCCTCCCTATCCAACGCGCGCTCTGCCGCCTGCCGGGGCAATGCTCACGTTTAGCCCCATCCACAACAACAGTGGCAGCCGCCGCCGCCGCCGCCGCTGAGGTAACTTTCTTTTCTCTCTCCCCCGCCTCCCCGTCCTTCGCTGCTCCTTCAGAAGCTGGCAGTTTGGGGCAGGTCTGCAAGTCACAGCCCCGGAGCGAAGAAGAGATAAAAACAAACAAACAAACAAACAAAAAAAACCCCGGCAGCCGCGGCCTCTCTGAAGGTGAGTGTGGCCCCAGCGCGGACCCTCACGCCCCATACCCGCTCGCCGAAACTCTTCCCCTTTTGCTCTGTGAGGGGATGGGGGTGGGGTGGGTGGGGTGGGGACAAAGCGACATCCCTGAGGAGATTGAACGGCGCGGCTCAGGGTTGCTGCCCTTTCGCTCTAGGAGCGGGAAGGACGAGCTCCTTCCTAACTGCTGCCCAGCGCGGCTTGTCTTTCCGTGCCCCTGGCTTGGGCTGGCGCTACCCGAAGTTCGGCCCTTGGTCGGGCTCCTGGCATCACGCCCAGGGCAGTTTTGCCTCGCTTAAGGATGCTGCTGCTGGAAGAGAGAAGCAGTTCAACTAGTTTTGCGTTGATTTTGAATGCTGACAATCCTACTTAAGGGGGGGGGAGCAGGATAATTTTTTGCATGGTCCCCCTCCACCTTTCCCTCGCCCCCCACTTCCCTTGTATTACCTACTTTGGGCTGTCATCCAACCATTATTTTTAAACAAGGCATCTGGATTTATTCTTGGAAAGCTCCAGAGCTGACAAAAAGAAAAAAAAATCATTTCTGGGCCACTGGTAGGAGCATACTAAATTATACACTTGTTAAGATGAACTGGGTAATTAAAAGCTGCTCTGAGGTGTCACAGTAGGGAATGGGTATCAAACAGGTGGAAGAGCTCCGTGCCTCATGTTTGAGGATATGATTACAATAGCTGCATTTTGGAGGGGCTGTGTGGATTTCAGGGCAGATTTGTTTAAATACTAGAAATGGATTAATTGTGTGTCCATCCGTCCCCCGTCCCCCCCAAACTGAGGCTGCAATCCTATGCACGCTTTTTGGGAAGGAAGTCCCAATGAACGAAATGAGACATCCTAACAAGTTAGCATGCATTGAATTTCACTGCAGGTGCATATGAGGCTAATCCAGATTTTTAAAGCTGAGGTACTCTTGTTGTTCCTGGCTGATTCAAATGATGGGATTTTTTCAGTACTTAGTTATAGGAAGGTGTGGGTTTTCTGGGTTTTGTGCTTATGTATTTCCACAAAGCAAACTTCTAGGGTGAATAACTCTGAATCCTGTAACTATGGAAATAGCCACTGTTGTTTTAAAAGAGAGAAAAAAGTCCGTAGGCTGTCTAGAAAGACTCTTTAGCATAGAAATACAGTTTTGCTATTCAACAAATTTATAAATACACTTCTAAAAATCCATATGTATGGTTCTATGAATAAAGAAAGCTACAGGATGTATATATCTCAAGTTGCACTAAGCATCTTATCTTATATTTTTACTGAAAACAAATGTACCTGCCCCTGTAATGCTGAAATACAATTTAAAGACCTTAAAATGAGGACTCCCATCAGAATTTTAAAGTAGTATCAAAACACACAAGTTATGAAAAAAAAATAAGGAAAATAAAATTCTATTTATAGAAGAAAAATTTAAACAGCTATACAATGGAGCAAGAACCCAGGAACTACCATATAATGCCAATCTTATATAGATACGGCTTTATCCTTACAGGTGGCCTAAAAATAATTTTACATAAATACAATAAATACATCTTTTGACATTTAAAAAGATCTATGTGGTATTACACGAATCTTGGTGATCAACATCATGAAATGACTGACTGAAGGGCAAAACAATATATTACATATTCTTCTACTGGAAAAATGATTTTATGTGCATGAATGTTTCATTTTATGTGATATGATTGGAAGCACTTTTACTAATTACTGCCGCTATGTGGCGTTTCTGATTTTCAGGTGTGCTGCAATCCATTGTGCTGACACTCACAATAGCACTAAATTCCCAGAATACAGTTTAAATATTTTGCATCAAATATAGTGTGCAGGACCAGGATCAGTGATGGGGCCTTTTGAGATATTGGGGCCCAGGCAGCTGCCCAAAGATGCCACGTGTTGACTCTGGCCCTGAAGTCCCACTATGTTCAATGAGGCGTATGCCCTTGTAAGTGTGTTTAGGATTGCACCCTTATGATACCCTTTTCTGGATTTTTTTGGTGAAAGTTACCCAGTATATATGGATATGTGTTTATTTATTACGTTGTTGAAATGGCTTGTTGAAATATGCCAAATTCAAACCATAGTTTAAGAAGCTGACTTGTTATCCTTGTGGAATAACAAGGATAATCCTTGTTATCCCAAGGAGCTCAGGATGGTACAGTTGGTCCCCCTTCTTTTCTCACAGCAATTGTGTGAAGTGGGTTAAGCTGATCCAAGTGAGCTGCATGGTGTAGTAGCGTGGATTTAAAGCTGTTCCTATATTCTAGCCCAGTGTGCCCCAACTTGATGCCCTTCAGATGTGTTCAGCTACAACTCTCGTCTCATCACATCCAGCCAGAATGACTGGAGGGCACCAGGTTGGGGAAGGCTGGTCTAGCCACTACACCACACTGACTTTTTTTTTTTTTTTAAGTGGATTTGGACCTTGGAGACCTGCTGCTGCTGCTGCTTTTCAATTAAAATTTTCCAAAGTGGTGATGTATGTTTCTCCTCTGCTCTGGGCCATTGTTTAAAAAGAAGAAGAATACAACCTGATTCTAAATGTGGATACCTTAAAATAAGATTCACTGAATTCTGTGGGACTGATTTTCAAGTAAACATGTTTAGGATTGTAACAGCTATTGTCACCTTCCCCACAGTGCTATTGTGAGTGTAAACATGATAAAGATTGTAAAGCCATATAAATCTCACTAAGTACTTGTAATCCATCATCTTCTATTAGCAAAGTTTCCAGTATCTGTTTATTTTACACACAAAGTGTTGCATTATGTAAGTGTAGAAATAAAAAATTGAGCTTCAGTGTGAGGTAAGGGAAAACATTTTATGCATCCCAAAAAAAAACACTGTGAATTAACAGTGATTAACACACTTGACCATCCTCACAATCAGCACACCAGAGCCACTGTGATACAGTGCCAAAAATGCTAGATTTGGATGTGGAAAACATAGGCTCAAATCCTAGTTCAGCCATTTCACTGGATGGTGTCACTATCATGTAGCCTAACCTCTTTCAGAGAGCTAAAATGCCTCTTTGAGGCTAGACAAAACGCAGGTATAACAGATGTTACCATAAATGTAGTACTGTCTCAGCTGCACTCTGGCTGATGATAGTTGTAACTTGTCTCAACCAGACAGGGCTGTTTCAGACACAAGTCTCAGCCATAGCTTGGCTTTACAAGATTGAGCCTCAGGATGGCACATTCCCCCATCCCCCCTCCTCTACTAGGAGGAGTTTTGAAGGTTTAGATTTTAGATTAACCACAGTTTGCTATCCTGTCTAAACCTGACACAGTGTGGTTAATCTTAACTATGGCTTGTTGAAATATGCCAAATTCAAACCATAGTTTAAGAAGCTGACTTGTTTCAACAAACTAGAGTTAAAATTAACAACAGTTTAGGGTTTGGATAGAATTCTAAACTGTGGTTAATCTAAAATTGAAACAGAAGCAACTGATCTTCAGCTGTGCTAGAGGAAGAGAGGAGAGGAATGTATGACCCTGTTCTCATGTCACTGTGGCAAATCGTGGGTTATTTAGCCCACAATTCGTGGGGGTGCATGCTGCCTGGAAGCCACTTCTGGTTTCTGAAAATAACCTCCAGCTACTCGATTAGAAGTTGTGAGTGTGACGTGCGAACCCAGTCCACTGGGTTGCTTGGGGGCAAAAAAACCAGCGGCTAACCCATGTTTTGTTGTTGGGTTAACAACAACAGCTCCTAAACAACCCATCGGTCTGGGTTTGCATGTCACACCCAGAACCTCCGATCATGCAAACAGCCCCTATGAGTTTGCTGCAGCTCATAGCACTAAAGCATGGTTTAGCATGGCCTGTGAACCCTCCCAGTGAAAAGTCTCCCTTTATACAAAGTGGTCACTTGCAGGCCATGACTTTTAAAGTTCTTCATTCCTTTATTGGTTCCAGTACATTTATATGTATTTAGGTACTTAAAAAAAAGTTATTGTGTACAGAGATATAGGTAATGATTTAAATTCCTCTGAATTTCTCTTGTATTTTTTATACTTTTGCACAAATAAGGCTCTGGTTTTGACAAACTTGTGATGAATGCAGAACAATTCCAGTAATTCCTGGAATTACTGGAATTAGACGTTTCCAGTACTTTTATTTCCACCACTTTCCTTGACTTCTGTGAGGATCATTTTATAGCAGTGAGCTTAACTTCTGAGATCTTGTGTAGTTTTATTTTAGAATTAGAAGTATTTAATATAAGCTCTTACCAATTTCAGCTTTTTGAGTTAAGATTGAACAACACCGACCAATTTAAAATTTCTGAAAGGTCTATTAATGAAGACCTGTTAAGACTCCTAGGGAAAATTCTGAAATTTGTAAAAATGAGAGAGCCATTAATCCTTTTTATGCTAAGTTGTTGACAGGAAGTCAACTAAACATTTTTAGTTGACATATCATAATATGAGATAACAATATTTCATTACTTTCATTGGGCTGGTAATTTTTTTCAGATTGAAAAATTCTAATGTTACTGTTTGATGTTGTCTCTGAAACTTATTGCAGGCCTACATATCTTACCTGCCTGCTTATGTAGTGCAATGATGGTACAGTGTGATGTGGACAGGACCGTTGCAAACTGTACTCATGCTGTATAGTTGATATTATGTTGGTAACGTGTTTGGTGGGCTTGGAAACGTGTGCATGGCTCAAGAATTCTAAATGATTGACAGTGCAATCGTATACATATCTACTAAGAAATAAGTCTCATTGTGCCTTATTTCCAGGTAAGCATGTCTAGGATTGCAGTCTAAATGCCTTAGACTATATGTAACAGAACATAATGCTAATTTCTGGGAATCTTTGGTCTCTCCACAGTCTTTTTTTATTTTAACTATAAGAGTCAACTGAGATTATTACATAAAAATAATTATAGGCAGTTTGGTGTAGATAGCTGCAACAGAACTACAGAGTGGTAAAATCCTGTATGAACTGTCTAGTTCAGATCCTGCCTTAAGAAATTCTTACAGCAGCCCACCAACAGACTGTAGCATCTCTGGCAGATGATTTTCCAGGGATGTATCTATACCACTGATTAACCTCCTCCCCCAACAAACTGCAATGAGATCTGATTCCCTTGTTGAAAAAAAATATTGGAGAATTTATCCTAGTAGTTTAACACTGTGGTAAGAAATCCAGGGCTGTGATTTGGAGGCTGCAATCCTATACACTTTTACCTGGGAGTAAGTTCCATTGAACTCAGTGGGACTTATTTTTGAGTAGACATGTACAGAATTGCATTGTATTTTCACTTGAAAGTGACTTCCACTGGGCTGTTTGTTTGCAAGAGTAATATTTGATTTGAATTGTTCAATAATGCTTAGGAAGATATTTCTCTTTATAGAAACCGCTCATTGGAAATTTTCTTATACATTGGACACAATTTTAATGCGAACGTAAGTCATTAGCCCCTCGAAATGAATATAGCTTTGATGTTTCTTCTTAGTGGAGTTGAAATTAATTTGGAGGATTGAAAATAACTTTTTAAATTTTAGATGTACAATTTTTTGTTTAAAAATTCAATTCAAATTCAATTTGCATGTGGCCATTTAAAATTCAGTCAAAATTTGAATTCCTAATGTAGCATTTGACTTTAAAAGTTGAGATTGTAATCCTTCACACATTTACTTGGGAGTAAGCTTCACTAAAATAAGTGGAGCTTACTGTACTTCCAAATAAATATGAATGGGATTGAGCTGTAAGTGACTTGTTAGTTTTTGAAATGGTTCTGGAAATTATATTTGTACCACCATTTTGGTGACATGTTTAGCATTTTATTTAAAAAAAAAGCCCCCCCCCCTTGATTTATTGTGGTATGTTTGATTTGCAGGGAGGTCACACTAGTATTGTAAGAAAATAGAGCTGCACAAATATTTACATCTAATGAGGTGAACTCTAGCCCATTAAAACAATGCCATAATACATTTGTTAGTCTTTAAGGTGTTACTAGTGTGTTTGTTGTTTTTGCTGCAACAGACCAACACAGCTACCCCTCTGGACATAGTTACAAATATTTAGGATAAGTATTTCAACAAAATAAAGAACATAATGAATAAACTATAGCAGCTTCATATTCACAACCTTGAAAAATGCAACCTATAAATTCAAACTGAAATATTTCTACATATATACCCTGATATAGTTAGAGAGTTCTCTGTGGAAATCAGGGATCAAGTTCTACGTGTGAAAAAGGGTGCTGTGCTAGAAGAAATTCCATATCCAGTCTTTGTTGGTGCTGTCAGCTCTGATAGTCTTGATCGTATGTTTAGAAACTTTAGAGGAATGGAAGACTGGTCCCAGCTACCCTCTTTCCCATCCTCCTTCCCATGGGTTATCACTAGTGACTTCCTGTTTCACTGACAATTTTTGTGAGCCTCCTGCTGCTGTACACCAAGATCTCTGGATCAGGACCACTACTTTAATAATACTCGAGAACTTGTTTTTACAAAGGGGAAAAATAATAAACCTTTTCCCCGAAGGTGTATGAGATGTTGTGTAATAGGAATTGCATTCCAGTATCCCAAATGTACACCCAGCCCAACATGGGAAAGTTGTATAATGCAGATTCTGTTAAATTTGGACGAAATCCTAATTATACGTTTTTGACATCTATCATTAGGTCTCTAGGAGGCAAAGCTGTTAAATTCAGGCTTTGCTTTTAAAAGAGGTGGATTAGCCTAAGGCAAAAGTGTAAGATATTCAAGAAAGAGAGAAGGCATAAATCCCAGATGAAAAGTGAAGTTTGAAGCTAAGTGAATGTGGTTTGTGTAACATGTGTTAATTGGGTAGGAAGCATATTAGGAATGCAATGCTATTTAATTGGTTGAACTTTGAAAACAGTTGATGGTACATTCATGCAAATATAGACCCTTTATCCAGGCCTTCTTAGTAGTATCTACCTAGTTATGAGACACTATTTATATTTTGTGATTTAAGTAAACGGCTGTTTAACAATTGCTAGATTGCATAGACTACTAGTAACATTTTGTAGGTATGACGGACACTTTTTACATAAGAATATATTCTTGCAAGCGCTAAGGAATCTTTGAGCTTGAGATTTAAAGTCAGAGCTATATATATTATGTGATAAAATAACTTGTAGAATCTATTTATGACTTCACTGTGGACTTAAACTGATTTTAAAACTGTTTTACTCCTGTTTCACGGTCATGTACTGGGACAGTGTCATTGGGTGGGGCCGTAGCTCAGTGGTACAGCATGTGCTTTGCATGCAGAAGGTTCCAGGTTCAATTCCTGGCATCTCCAGGTAGCGCTGAGAAACCCCCAGCCTGAAACCTTGGAGAGCCACTGCCAATCAGTGTCAAGAATATTGGGCTAGATGGACCAATGTTATGACTCGGTATAAGGCAGCTTCCTATGTGCCTAGGCTCAGGCCTTTAGCAGGGCTGCGTGGAAAGATGTCTTATACCAAATCAATCATTGGTTCATCTAGAACAGTACTGACTGGCAGTAGCTCTGCAGGGTTTCAGACAAGGGTTATAGTCCAGCCCTACCTGGAGAAGCCAGTAATTGAATTTTGGACCTTTTGTGTACAAAGCATGTGCTCTACCACTGAGCTATGACCCATCCTCTAATTATCAAATTAATAGTTTAAAACATTTCACTTAAAAAGGTGCCCTTGATTGATAAGGCAAAATATTTTTTTAAAGTGTTAAGTATATTGAGTACAAGAATTTATGGGGGAACCCCCCCCCCACAGGTCATAGGCACCATGTTAAAACAGGCATTTCTCTGACACACGATACTGTATACCTGCAGTGACACATCTGTGTCATCTAAATATAAACCAAGAATGCTTTTTCTTCAGAAATATTGTTTTATTAATATAAAAATATATGCAGATTAAATGATTAAAACCCATATAATTAACTGACTTCATTCCTTTAGTCAGGTGTCAGACTTAGCCTTTGTGCTTTGCAGAACAGACTCGGCCAGTTCGCACAACCACCTTCAAGCTGGTGAAGGCACCATCTGTTCACTTTTTTGGTTTGATAACTGCTTGTGAATGGTCTGACATGCATAAATGTTGTAGTTCAGAATGTACTGGAACATTATCAATATGTGGCTTGAGCCAGTTTGGCAGGCAGGGAGGTGGTGAATCAGCCTTGTGAATAAGTGTTAAAGGCAGTGTTTGTCTATGCCTTGCTCTCCTTGCGTAGATGCTTCTCTCCTCTCCATGGACCCTCCCACCTCCCACTCCACTACACACTGTATATGGTTTCCCCCCATCTCTCCACCTTTTTATCCCAACACAGCCCTTCCTGTGACATTCGCTTGTCCAGCTCCACCACCCTCAACCATTTGAAGATCTCCTGGTCCCCAAAATGACTTCACCCATTTTCCTTTGTTGCCCCTTATGCCTGGAACTGCTATGCCAGAATGCCCCTGTGTGACCACCTATCTCATTTTCTTCAAGTACCTCCTAAATTCACATTTTGCAGGAAGCCTTTGAAAAATACCCCTAGTCTCAATACCCAGTTGTAACTAAGCCAAAGTACATGTGTGAAGGATTGAGGCCTACACAGGCTTGAGTTCGGTTGAAGCCTGTAGACCCAAACATCTCCTGATGGGGGGGGGGCATTCGTGAGTTTCATTTTCCCCTCATGGAGTTAAAGTTTCCTTTCCCCCCTAATAGAGTTTCGTTTTGTTCCCCCCCTAATAGAGTTTCGTTTTGTTTCCCCCCTAATAGAGTTAAGTTTCGTTTCCCCAGTTTGAGGTCACCTGATTGTAGCCTCCTAAAGTTGTGAGAGTATATATAAAGGGGAGGCAGAAGCAGCAGAGGGGAGAGAGAGAAGCTGTGTGGAGGAGAGGATCTGCAGGCACCGACACAGAGAGCAGAGAAACTGCAGGCACCAAGAAGCAGAGACTAAATATCACTGAAAAATGCAGAACAGCCAGGGCTAGGCTGGGAAGGGATCTCTATTAAGGTTACAGGTGAAAGAGTAACTAGGTTAGAGAGAACTGCGTTATTTTTTTTAAATTTCTATTATACCCGCTTTTTGAAAGTATACAGCTCTATTTGTATAATTACCTTAAGTTATTGTGAATCTACTATACCAAAAGTTACTACAGAAAACAGTTATTGTTAACATCAAGTTGTTTGGAGTGTCTTTTACACCACGCCTAAAGCCTAATCCCACGTTACTGCGAAGAGAAGGTAAAAGGCAGAGAATTGGCATCCTGATACAGGAGGGGCTCTTAAAGAGGCAAAATATATTTAAGGAGCTGATCAAGGTGTCCTGGTACAGGTGGAACCTTGACAACATGTAATTGAAATAATAGCATATTCTTCTTCTGCTTATCCTTGCCTCCATTTCCCTCCCTTCCTCTGTTGTTTTCCTATATCTATTTTTAGATTGTAAGCCCCTTGGGGTAGGGACCTGTCAAACCTGTTCTTTGCAAAACACCATGTAGATAAATGGCAATAAATACGGTAAATAGTAATGCACAAGTTTTTGTAACGTATGTTTGTGTATAAATACTGAAAATGGAAGTTAGATAGTTCATCTTTGCAGTTATTTGTCAAGTGTAGCCTTATGTTCTGGCAAGAAGGGAATGCTGGTTATATGTGGATCTAATTTACGGAAATCATAATTAGATCCAAAATACTATCTTCAGACCTATGGGATAAACTCCACTACTGAGGTCAACTAAAAGCACCATCTACTTTGGCAACAGGTATTGCCAACTTAATTTTTCTTACTGGCATGTAGATTTACTGCCTCCACATCCCAGCAGATATGCCTTCACTTTTGTGCTTCTTCTTCTGTATCTTACAAATCACAAACCATCCCTAATTCTGTATATACACCACTTGGAATTATTAAAAAAAAGAAAATATGAAAGGATGGAATAAAAAATGTAAGATTTCTGCAAGCTGAGTCTCAATAAAGAGTGTATTATCAAAGCTGTGCTTTCTTTGAAAATACATTACATTTAAAAAGGTATAAAACATGGTTTTGAAACCAGTATGCCATATTTGGAGAGAGAAGGGAAGCTAAGTTGCTTTCCTTATTAGTCATACTAATTTGATTTTTCCTCTGGTGCTGATGAGCATCAGAGAAACACATAAGAGCAAGTCAGAGGAGTTGTAACCTCAGATATTAACAGGTAAAATGTAAGAAGAGGAAGAAGTTGTTAAATACAGGAAAAGCAAACTATTAAGTGCTTGTTGGCTGTTGTCAAAGTAAAATAAAATATGGAAAGAGTTGTAAAAGCACATGAAATAATTCCAGTGTAATGTTTGGCTATGGTACACTGAAAGGTTTAGCTTTTAAAATTGGCTAGATGTTCACCAATCACTTCAGAACAGAGATGGGAAATTCAGTAGGGTTGAAAACTGTTGATCCTCACCTTTCCATTCCATCTGGTCTCCTGCAGCTTTACTCATTGATTTAGCCCTTCTTATTTTTGGTCTGCCTACCCTAGTCAGTATTGGTTGTATCAAACAGATGCGAAATCATGGCCTCAAGAGAGTTTATTTATTTAACCTTTACAAAGTACAACTAACTTGAACCAAACATCAACATTAAGCTAGAGATTGTCAGTGTCACATTTTCACTTACAAATCTGCATGTCTGTACAATGGAAAAGAGAATGAATACTGTCAAATATGAATAGCTGTCAATTTGTTTATTATTTATTATTATTTATTTATTATATTTATACCCCGCCTTTTTTCCTGCAAGGAACCCAAGGCGGCTTACATAATCCTCCTCCTGCTCTCCATTTTATCCTCACAACAACCCTGTGAGGTAGGTTAGGCTGAGAGTCCGTGACTGGCCCAAAGTCACCCAGTGAGTTTCATGGCTGTCCCATGTATCAAAGGTCCTGATGTACTTCTGAGGTGTTGATGTATGTAATAAACTCATACTAGTTAGTTTCAAAAGAGTCTGCATCTTGACTGCACCTTCCCAGTTATTTTTCCTGCTGTTGCTATGTTCCAGCCTTCCCCAGTTTGGTGCCCTCCAGGTATTTTGTACTTCAGCTCCCATCAGCCCCAGCCAGCATGGCCAAAGGTCAGGAATCCTGGGATTTGTAGTTCAAAACATATGGAAAGTACTGGATGCTGTACTCAATGCCATTTAATACCATAGGTTGAATGATAGCCCTGCACTGTGTCACCACTGTGTCATGATTTCCAGTCATGCCGCTATCCATAAATATGTTATCAGATCTTTATGTTGCATTGAGTATTGGACCCCATAAACACATTAAACAGTGCAAGTTGTGGGACTAAGCTGGCTCAGCTTGTCTGAGCGTGGAAAGCTAAGCAAGGTCAAGCCTGGTTATTATTTGGATGGGAGACCCCTCCTCTAGTTTCCTGCATTGAGCAGGGGGTTGGACTCAATGGCCTTGTAGGCTCCTTCCAGCTCTATGATCTATGAAATCTATTGCCCTGTTATTGCGCTTATTTCTGCATGGACTTCCTCCCAGAATTCTGCCGCTGAGGGGCATCCCCACCACATATACATGCATGTTAGTTGTTCTTCACAACCTTTCTAGCGTAATGGAGAGCTTGTTCTGTGTATTAGGGACAATTTTGGGAGGGTTAAATACCATTGGTTAATCAGTTTAATAGAGTTTTTCCTTATTTGAACAGATACTGACTTGTGGGGTTTGCAAGTCCAAATTCCTTCACATAAACTGTCCAGTATTTCAGTTTGCAGATCCTTTCCCAACACTTTAGAGACCACCTCCCCCCACCCCCATTCTCTGAGGAGTTTGTATAGGATAGAACCCAAGCCCAGTTAGTGGTTTAAGATAAGCGTTTCAAAGGACATGAATGTTTTTACTGCTTGTTTTTGTACTATAGGATGGGTAATGAAATGTAAATTTGGTGTGTTTGTATCCAGTTGATATGTCCCTCCTCAGTTTTTTCCTGGATCAGTTTTCCTGTTATTGGCTTACCATGAGGGACTAAATCACCAGGTTGGTAAAGACCCTTTTCCTTCTACTGCTTAAATTGTTTTTGTTTGTTTTGGGTGGAAGAATAACTGATGTTCCAGAAAAGGTATCAATGTAGAAATAAGTGTGGCAAGCTTTCCTGTTCACTGCTTGCATACTAGAAATGTAGTTTTAAAAAAAGTATTTTGTATATATTTTACATTTTTCCAGCCATCCAGGGTTATACAGGGAGTCCCTGCTGCATAACCCAGAGACATCCATAGGAACCCAGGATTTGTCTTTATCATTATTTAACACTGACTGCAGTTGTCTTAACTAAGAGAGTTTCTGAAGGATGCTAAAAGCTGTCTGAGAGAACGGGTGATAACAGCATGGGAAACAAGGAGAAATATCCCTATTGCTTCTCCAGTAGCAGCTTTCTCCTTGGAGTTTCACAGGCCTTTCCCAAGCAAGCTACCGTAATTCTGATGGAGCAGAGGGAAAAGGAATATTAAGAGGGTTCCACCCTCTTAATTTAATTTAATAATTTTAAATTAAAATAAAATGTGTGTGCATGAAAGAGATTTTTTTTCCTGATCCAGAGGTTGACAGGGACACTAAAGTGGTTTTACCATACCAAGGGCCTCTCCTCTCTCCAAGTGAATGGGGAATCCTGCCGATTCACTGTGTTTCGTAAAAACTCTTGCATGAAGAAAACATTACTGAATCAGTGTGACTATGTGTGAGGCTCTGTATGTTTGCAGTTCCATTCAGAAAAGGTTCCTCCACACTCTGCTTTATTGTAGAACTTTAGTTTATTGTGAAAACAGAATATTTTGTCTTTCCATGTTGCAGTTAAACACAATATTATAGACAAGGCATTTGAGAGAACACTAAACTGGAAGAATGAGGTTTAGCAACCAAGTTGGTTTGAAGTCTAAATCCTCCTAAATATTGTCATGTTTAAATAATGCATCCTTTGCTTCCTGGTAATATTGAGTTGCTAGCCTTTCTTTCAAAGCGATCTAACAAAGTCCATTATCTTTGCACATGTGAAGTTCCTACTTTAGAGATTTGTGCACAATGCACAGTGCTCTTGAGTATGAAGCATAAAAGAAGCGTGAGGTATTGTGTTTTGATATTTTAATCCAGACTATTGAAATATGCTTGCTTTTAGCAAGGGCTTTAGATTAAATAACTCATGGTAAGGAAAATGTCTCCTTTTACGGTATAATCCTAATTCATCTACATAAAATCAAATGGGGGACTCAATAGGATGTGTCACCACAGGACTGTCCAGCCAATTGTTTTAGTAATAAAAGGAGAGCTCGGAGCAGACTAGCTATTTGAATTTGGGTGTGATTTATTTATATTGGAGGGAAAATATTTATAATGGAAAGCTAATACTTATGAAAGAAAATTGATAGTAGTACCATTATGGGGTTTTTTAACACCACACTTCTCAAGAATGTAATTATAGGGACAACTGATTTCTCTTGACATTGATTCTTTTTTCCACTGATATTTATTAAATGGGTTTCATTGAAAGCACACTAGTATGAACTAATGTTATTATTTATTTATTTAATCAATGTATATCCCGCCTTTTAGGGGAAATGCCTCACAAAGTGGCATATAAATAAACAGAATATTAAAACTATACAACTAAAAGAATCCATAAAATTGAAAACAGAAGCTAAACCTGCAGGAGCTAAAATATCGAGTCAATAATACATCTTCAATAAAAAGTGGAACAAAATAAAAAAAAATTAAAATCCACTTGCAGGAAAAAAGGCAGGCTATAAATATAATAAATAAATAAATAAATAAATAAAAATCGTTATGGGGTAGGCCATGTGTGCATCCCAAGGGAGAGAATTCTACAATTGATGTGATAGTGCCTTTTTTTCTGGTACCTGCCAACCTGATAATTCTCAAAGGCAGGCCAGAAATGAAGCATATTAGCAGTCAAATGATGAGACAGGCTCATATCTGTAGCAGTGTTGCAGTACTAACTGGAGGAATCTTTAGGTGCCTTATATATAATGACCAAATTGAAATGGCTAAACAGATCATGATCAAATACAGTAATACCTTGGATTGCAAGTAACTTGGTTTGAGAGCGTTTTGCAAGACAAGCAAAATTTTAATATATATTTTTTTTTACTTGATATACAAGCAACGTCTTGCAATACAAGTACTGTAGTACGGCTGAAATTAAAAATCTCTGTACAAATTTTTTTGGGGGGATTTCGTTTTGATATAACAGTGTTTTGGATTACAAGCACGTTTCTGGAACGAATTATGCTCTCAATCCAAGGCATGACTGTACCTTGAACTTGCCTTTGGGTAAAACACTGGTTATGAAGCAAGAATCTAGACGCATACTTTATGGGCCAGTCTGCACAATCAAATGGCCTACCATGGCTTATTTAAGTGAGGGTTGTTTAATACTCGCATAACCCCTGCCGCCCAGGTTCTCAGGACATGACAAGCTGTGGCCGGGTGGTAATTACGTTAAAGCCGCCCGGCATGCACTGTAGTCCACTGTGGCTGAAATAATAAGCCACAGTGGGCTATTTTGATCATGCAAACCGGGTCTATTTGTTTTTAGATGTTGCATTCATCTATATGATAGAAAAGGGGAAATGCTTCTTTTGAGATGGTGCTTACAATGTGCAGTTTTTATTAGGACTTGTATTACAAGAGCAGGTATATGTAGCAAATACACACCCCTGCTCTTTCTATCAGGGAATATATCCCTGGAACTGGAATAGCAGGCAGAGGATGATTGGGTGTGATTGCTGGAAGGTGCCTTCACCATTTCTTCTGTCAAAGAAATTTGTTCTAACAGAAAGTCTTTCTAGGACCAAGATTAACTTCACCTGGTTGGAGCTTTTGGCTGTTGGCGACCAGTTAACATTTCTTCATATTACATTGCTTTATCAAACACTGTCCTCTCTCTTCCATATTCTTCTGACAGCAGCAAAGAACCTTGTATCTTCTTCATTCTGTAAAGTGGTCAGTGCATTGCTAGTGTTAAACTTGCAAAATAATATCTGACAAAGTGGGCTGTAGTCCACAAAAGTTTATATGCCACAGTACATCTGTAGATCTGTGCCACAGGGCTCTTGTTTTGCTGCAGCAGAGTAATATGGCTACCTCTCTGGTTTTTAAATAGTAATAACAGCCCAAATTCACTTCAAAGGATTTCCTCAAACAGATTTACCCAGATTCATCAAAGTTGATGCTGAAATGTGCTTGGGGCTAGGCGTGCTCTTTACCCTTATAGATCAAACTCCTTTACATGCTTCCTTAACAATCTTTGTAGAGAAAGCTGCATACTGTTTTGTGCTTCCCTTCCCTGAGCAGAGGGAAGTTAAGGACAGTCTTTAACAGTTTCAGTTTCTTATGGAAGAGAGAGCACTGAAGTCTTATGGCACCTTTGTAATTATCTCTCTTATTTATTGCAGACTGAGCAGATGCTTTGCAGGCAGAGAAACAAACACCCAGAGAAAGACAGCGCCAGATCTCACAGCGACAAAAGCCCTCTTCAGGCGTGCAGTTAGGAACATGTGATGGGACTGGGAGAATGCAGGGTTCCAGTTTTTAAATATATATATATATATTTTACTTGATATACAAGATATACAAGATCCCTGTTTTGTAAAGCCTACATGCAATGAAGCCAGTCCTCTTTAGACTCCAGCGGCTTGCACATAGGCTTGGAAGTGTTGCTGGCACACAGGTGTAATCAAGGGGGTGGAGCTAGCCTCACGTGTTCCTAAATGAACACTGGGTAATGTGAGACAGCAGCAACCCTGAAACCTGCCAAAACCTTAACTGTCTTCCAGCTTCCAACCCAAACTGTTCCTTTCAGCTCATTGAGACTGGGTAAAGCAGACCAGTTTTAACAGCCTCCTTCCTCTCTGTAGGTTGGTGTGAACTCACAGTCCAGATGGTCATCATGGTGATTTGTTACACCACATGTGTTAATTAGCCTTTGTTGATAGTGACCAAGCCATGTCAAACCTAAAGGGAAGTCTTAAATAGCAAAGCGGCATGACCCTTAAGAATGCCCGTAGAAAAATAATATTAACTTCTGCCCTGTATTGCTTTTTCCACCCCTTTATAAATGGGTTTGAGCAGTATTGAAATCCAGTATCATTTGACTCTAGATTTGGATACTGATGCACAGACCCTGTTGAAGCTAGGGACAAACACTAATTCCCCAGCCAATTGGTTACTGTCACTAAAACATAGAGGCTGGGGCACAGTGAATGCTCTGGGAGCACCTGATGCTGCAGCTCCAACTGACAGTTCCCTGGGACAGCAGACTCTGGCCTCATCCATCGGCCAGAGAACCAAGGGCCACTGGGAGGCTGCACCCCCTGCCTCCCAGGAGTAACATCACAGCAAGGGGGAGACCAACCTGGCCCTATACATCAGCCGGAGAGGGAGCAGCTGCAGGGAGCTTGCATCACCCCTCCCTGCTAGAAGGAACACACAGCTCCAACTGACAGTTCCCTGGGATGGCATCCATCGGCCAGAGAACCAAGGGCCACTGGGAGGGCTACACCACCCCATGGCCTCCCAGGTAAGTAACATCACAGGCAAGGGGAGACCAACCTGGCCATACCGGCCATGGGACATCACCCCTCCCTGAGAAGGAAACAAGAGCCAAGACAGCTGCACGGGAGCCCTTATTTTGCTCCCTTCCCTGGCCCCACTCGTGGAGCCACTGCAGGAAATTTTTGCCCTTCCTGCCCCCCCCCGAAGAAAAGAAAACCTATAAGAACCTTTTTAACTAAGAACTGGTGCCTGAGTTTTGCATTCTTCCTCCTCCCTCCCAATCCCTTTTCCTTTTGTGTCATGTCTTTAGATGTGGCCTGAGGCAGGGATTCTCTTATATAGTCTTCGTAAGCCCACTTGAGAGCCTTTTATGGTGAAGAGCAGGGGATAAATGAATGAATGACTGAATGAATGAATAAATAAGTGCATGTGGTCAGTCCTCTGGATAGCAGACTGCGGGGAGCCACAGTGGGATATTACAATAAATAAAAAAATTAAATCACCAAACAACCAATGTGAATTCCAATATTTGTGGTTGTAGAATGATATCTTGAAGGGATTGTTATATATGTAGTCTCTCTGATACCTAACTACCTGCAAGAGAGTAAAAACAAAACACCACACCTAGTCTGCCCATGTGCTATTTCAGTTAGCAGTAATGTGCAGATTGCACTTGATGTTCCTTTTACATGAATTAATTTTTTATTTTTTTTTTGTATAGAATAGTCACAGTTCAACTTCTTTCTAATTTTCCAGTCCAGTGCCTATGACCATCAATCTGTATGGTGATAAGAGACATCAAAACTTTCAGGTGGAAAATTCCATCTGGCATACATCATGGGCTCAACTTGTACTTTTCGGGATTTGGATATGAGTTTGGATCGGCTTGTAATGCTTGCTTCAAACAAGAGGAGAGTATTAGGAGACCTGAATTCTTATCTGGGTTCCGAGCCAGAGATGAGTTCCCATTCAAGCCTCATCTCACTCAACCAGCCCCCAACTTTTCTCCCTTCCCCCTTATCTCCAAACTTCCTCTCCCATTCCCTTTAAAACCTCACTTACCTGACTGGTGTGGCTAGCAGTGGGAAGCAGTCACAAATAGAAGACAAGACAGGGGTCTCTCCTTCCATTTACCCCCTGTCCAGTGCCTGGATGTAAGGACCAAATAGCCCTTGGAAAATGTAGTTTCTCCTAGGGCTGTTGCAATGTCAGTAGCCCTAGGGAAAACTATATTTCCCAGGGGCTACTGGGGCTTTGTGTCATGGTGCTAGACTAGAGAGTGGTGAAAAGGAGGGAGAGACCTTCCTTCCAATATGGGTCGGCTGCTATCAGAATGCAGTTGCTGGCTGTGCCAACCAGATGAATATGGTATAACGAAAAATAAGAGAGTTCTGGGTAAACCCACAAGCAGGACATGATCCCCAGAAACTGGTATTGAGAATTATACTGCCTCGGATACTGGAAGTAATACATAGGTATCATGAGCAGTAGCCGTTGATAAGATTATCCTTTATGAATGTGACTAATCCCCTTTTAAAACTATCCACTATCCACTACATCTTGTGGTACGAATTTCTTAGTTTAAGTATGTGCTGTGTGAAGAAGTACTTCCTTTTATCTATCGTACATTTCCCACCATTCAGTTTCATTGGATGACCCTGGGTTATGGTATTGTGAATCCACTTTCTCCACACCATGCATAATTTTATACACCTCATATTCCCCCTTTAAGGGGAATAGGCTTGGAAAAAAAAGCTTCCATTGGCTCCAGTGAGTGCTTTTTAAAAAAGCATAACTGCCCCGTGCTGGGGGTGGGGTTAAGAAAGGGAGGTTGTGGGGTTGAACAGAAGTCTTCATGGACTAGATCTTATCTGTGGGCCAGCGGTTATCCACCCATGTGTTAAACAAATGAAGCCCTGTGTCTGGAATGAATACGAACAACCTGGCACCCATAAGAACATAAGAAGAGCCCACAAGCAGGATATGTGTGCAACAGCAGCCTCCCACCCATGTTCCCCGGCGACTGGTGTACATAGGTATACTGCCTCTGATATTGGAGGTAGCATATAGCCAATCAGGACTAGCAGCCATTGATAGCCTTCTCCTCCATAAATTTGTCCAATCCCCTTTTAAAGCCATCCAAATTGGTGGCCATCACTACATCTTGTGGAAGTGAATTCCATAGTTTATGTGTTGTATGAAGAAGTACTTCCTTTTATCTGTCCTGAATCTCCTGCCAATCAGCTTCATGGGATGACCCTGGGTTCTAGTATTATGAGAGAGGGAGAAAAATGTCTCCCTATCCACTTCCTCCACACCGTGCATAATTTTGTATACCTCTATCGTATCTCCCCTTTCTCGCCTTTTTCCTAAGCTAAACAATCCCAGCCGCTGTAACCTTTCCTCATAGGGGAGTTGCTCCAGCCCCTTGATCATTTTAGTGGCCCTTTTCTACACTTTTTCCAACTCTACCATATCCTTTTTTAGGTGTAGTGACCAGAACTGTACACAGTATTCTAAGTGTGGTCGCACCATAGATTTATATAAGGGCAATATGATATTGGCAGTTTTATTTTCAATTCCTTTCCTTATTATGCCTAACATGGAGCTTGCCTTTTTCAAAGCAGCCACATACTGGGTAAACATTTTCATTGAGCTGTCCACCACAACCCCAAGATCTCTTTCTTGGTCAGTTACCGCTAGCTCAGATCCCATCAGCTTATACTTGAACTTGGGATTTTTCACCCCAATGTGCATTACTTTACACTTGCCTATGTTGAACTGCATTTGCCATTTTGATGCCCATTCTCCCAGTTTGGAGAGATCCTTTTGGAGCTCCTCACAATCCGTTTTTGTTTTAACCACCCTAATAATTTGGTGCCATCAGCAAACTTGGCCACCTCACTGCTCACTCCTAATTCCAGATCATTTATGAATACGTTGAAAAGCATTGGTTGTTGGTCCCAATACAGATCCCTGTGGGACCCCACTGTTTACAACTCACCACTGGGAGAATCACCCTAATCTCAAGGATTTCATAGATTTCATAGATCACAGAGTTGGAAGGAGTCTACAAGGCTATTGAGTCCAACCCCCTGCATTTGTGTGTGTGTGTGTGTGTGTGTGTGTGTGTTGAAACTGGTGTAATGTCAATGCATTCTGGGATAATGTTTTATGTGATGAGTATCACAGGTGAAATTTCACCTCACAGTAGGATTGGACTGTTTCATAAATTTGGAAGGTGTCTGGGAGGTCATCTAGTCCAACCACATGCTCATTTTGGAATCTGAAATGCAGGATGCAGCTACAGCATCCTTTCCAGATGGCCATCTAGCCGCTGCTGAAATTCTTCAAGTGAAGTAGAGCCCGCCACCTCCCAAGGCAGACAGCTTGAAGTGTTAGGAAGTTTCTCCTAATGTTTAGCTGAAATCTGCTTCCCTGCAATTTCCACCCATTAGATTTAAGTCCTACACTCTGGAGCAACTTTGTTTTAGGATCTGGTAATACAAGGAAATGTAAACCTGTGAATGTACTAGCATATTAAAAAATAAGGCTAAAAATAGAGGTTATAGTTCTAACGTGTATCACCACATAAACGGAACATCTCTAAATTATATTACTTCTTCCAGAAACATGCAATGAGTGTTTATAATACCAATGTCCCATTTTCTAATCTTGCTTTGTTTTGTACCATTAACTAAAGATTTTGTTAAATGTACATAGTTTTAAGCTAATCTGAAAATGCATGTTAGTTAATTGCATCACAGCTATTGGCCTGTTTCAGAGGTAACAGTACAGTATATGGTTTATTATTATGTGAAGAATCTTGATTTGATATCCTGGCTTTTTAACAAACTGGTTTGAACAAACCATTATTTTCTGAGTTTGGATACAGCATAAAGTGATTGTGTGTGGGGGGGGAGTGGGTGTGTGTGTTGCTAACCAGACTCGTTCAAGTTATTCTGCTATTTATGTCTGAACCAGTCCATAGTGGAATTCTGTGCTAACTCAACTTGCAAGACAACTCTCTTTTTTATTGGTAGATGAAGTTGGAGCAAGGCGCTCCTGGCCTTCATGGATCAAATGGTGTCATAAGGCTATAGAATACCATTGAATGGGTACAGATGGGTTCCTGGTAGAACTGGATTCTGGAGTGGTGTTAGGCTGCTGGTTCTGGTTTTATTCTGTTACCAAAATACTTCTGCCTAATGCAATTAGCCTAAATTTTATAACCTATGTTTACCAGCTGGAATACAGAAACGCAAATGGTTTTCTTTCCTGTTCCATGCATGTAAAAACCTAATATAGAACGTCAACTTTGCCAGGGAAAAACTACCATTCAACAGGCTTCATTTAGTACCAGCCAAAACCCTGCCATTTTCAAAATTGGAATTGGCTCTAAATGTTATAGCTGGAAAAGTGACTAAGAGTATATACTATTTTAACTGGCTACAGTGTCAAAGGAAAACATCAGGACACAGTGTCGACTCTGATTTTTTTCTTGGAATAGTGAGAATGTACACAGAGGCATAGGACCATTTTGTCCAACTCTCTACTCCTGTCAATCACACAGTGTTCAATGTGGGCAAATTTGTTGTTTCTAATAACGTCTCTTGTTCAGATAGGAATTGTAGAAAATTTAGAGTCACAATGCATTTTTTGTTTTATGTTGTCAGGTTCATAGGCAACTGCATTTAAATGATCTGATCAAGATAGTTTTAGCAATTAACATTCAAGCTACAGTTTTGCTTTGCAGTTTTGTGATTATTTTCACTTAATTAAGATCTTACTTGATTTAGGCTAGAGATAGGCAAGTGGTAGCCCAAGGACTTATTCTAGCTTTCAGGAGCTTTCTTTCTGTTTCCTAGCACATTCCAGGTGAGTCCTCACAGGTAAAGGACTCTTTAACTCTCTAATCACCAATGTGAACAAGAATTTAAGCAAAGCCCTCTCCTTTTTATACAACCCAGGGCACAATCCTATGTTTAGACAGAAATAAGTCCTTCAACTCCCAGCGCCCCCCCCCCCCCGGCCAGCTATGATGGCTAGGGGATGCTGGAAGTTGTAGGACTTATTTCTGTCTAAACATGCATAGGATTGCACCCTCAGCCATTGATTCCAAAGCTTGAGTAAAGGGCTCTTTGATACCCCCCTCCCCCCCCACTAGAAAGGGGTTTCTGTCCAAGAATCCCTCCACTCCATTCACCCTGGAGTGGAGGGAATTAAAGAAGAGCCCTTTGGCTTTGTCTTAGCTGGAGTTGGAGTGAAACTGGTTATGGACCCAATGTTGCTGGCCTGTAAACATGCAGGGAGTTGATGGAAGTTTTGGAAGGAATCACTTCTTTGAATGAAGGCATGTGCATTCTGAGATGTTCACAGTCATATGGAGAATTGCAGTTTGTATGCACCTGTACATTTGAATCAATGTACTTTAGGGTTCCCTGAGCAACTACCATCAATGTAACTCTGCAACCTCATGACTCATGTTACTGGCCTGAAGGGAGTAGGTACTGGGTGAAGTTGGAAAGATGACTGTTAGAGTTGAAATGAGATCTTGTACCCAGATATAAGGGGGACCACTACCCTGGAGGACAAAGAACCATTTAGGGGTCTAGTGGCATATACAAAAAGACAAGATTTTAGCGGGAGCCTGAAAAGCTTTAATATTAAGGGGATGCTCAAATCTCTACGATGAACAGGTTCCTTGGGGAACGGCCATAACTCACTGCTAGAGCACATGCTTTGCATCAATCAATCCCCAGCATCTACAGGTAGGACTGAGAAAGATCCCTGTCTGAAAAGCTGGAGAGATGCTGCCAGTCAATGTAGAGAGATAAAGCAGTAGAAGAAATCCCCCCCCCCCCCAAGATCAGGGGAATACTACTGCTGCTGCTGCTAAATCATCATCATCATCATCATCATCCAGTCATGCCAAAACAAAACATGCATTCTTTTGTGTCTAAATACCATCAAGGAAGATGCCATCTAACCTAGGGCAGGGAATTCCATAGCCTGGGATCACACCCAAACTGCAAACCTGATTCTTCAAGGGGACTACAAACCTTCCAAAACAGACTGTATTCCTTTTCCCAAATTAATAGTCCTACTAAACAAGAGGACTTCTGTCTTTTCTGGATTAAGTTTAAACTTGTTAGCCAACATCCAGTCCATCACTGATCTCAGGCACTGGTTTAGAATCTCCATGGCTTTCCTGGGTTGTGATAGAAAGGAGAGTGTTGGATATCAACAGTGTACTGATGATACTGCATCCAAAATCTCTGTGGCTTGCCAAGTGCTGCTACCAGCCCCTTTTTTTGCCTACCCAGGCAATCTATCAAGCAATTTTGTTGAGCCTATAGTAGACTGCCAAGTATGACGGAGGAGCTATGTTTAGCTTGATGTGTTATATATTGTATAGACCTAGGTTTTTGCCTCCTGAGTTGCAAATGGCCAAATATGCCACCATAGACTGTGTCCTTAGTATTATATGATGCTATAGATACAGCCTGTGATAGCGCAGTTGTCAAAAGTGGTTTGGTGAAATGGAGCTGCCAAGGAGAATATTTTTCTTTTTCTGGCAAAGGAAAAATAAACACCCTTCTTAGAACATTTGGCAAGTTCTTTAATGATAAGATGGAGTTCAAGGCGGAGTTTCTGGATGGGTGTAGCACTAAATCTAGACACAGTTCAATATTTCATCTTGGAAGGTGTAGCTGTAAAGATTCTGGAGTGCATTTGTAATTGAAAACACAAAAGCTAGTCCTGGTGACTTGCACTACATACAATAATACATTAAGTCAAACCTAATCAACATACACAGTGTCAGCAGCATCAGTTCTGTTGATTTGTACTCTTCCGTTCATCTGCAAATAACAGGCTGAATGGACAAAACCAGGACACGGCAAGATAAATGCTTGACAAACATATGGGAAAGGCAGCATGCTGCTAACGCAGCAAGAAGGAATCAAAGTACACTGCAGCACAAGCAAAAATGGCTTATAACATAGATGGAAAGAGAAACAAAATGAAATAAATGTAAGGCCTTTCAGGAGACTGTTCAAACTAAGGCTAGAAACAGAATAGTTTCAAGGGCCAAACAAGAAGATATGTTAAATGCACATATGCATTTGTGTCTTGTTTTTACTTTAAAAACAACAACCGTGGGGAGTGGAATCTGGATCTGGATCATGGTGCACAAGGGGTAGGTGGGTTAAGCCTTTCCTTCCATGCTACAGTTCCAATAAAAATTCCCCCCCTTGAAACTGCAATTTGCCCCCAAAGGGTAACTGCCATTGGTGCAGTCCTGATCTTGATTGCCTTCCTGTGTTTTTTTTTTTTTTAAAGAAAAAAATGAGGCATGTTAAATGTATGGAACATTAACATTATCTTCTAGTTTGGCCATAATTAAGTTGAAAAGGGTTTGTGGGAAGCCTTGCTTCCCAATCCCAAAGTATATAGGCTTTGCAGGGATGTTGAAGAGTCCTTGGTCTCGAGTCACGAGTTGAGTCACGAGTCTTTGGACCCGAGTCTCAAGTTCGAGTCCTTGGTCCAAAATGGTGAGTCACGAGTCACTCCCAAAGCTGACTCCACGAGTCCCTATTAAAATCAATGGGGGGTTTTCCCCAACAAAATAAGGCTACTTCAGATGTGTGGCTTAAATAAATTCTAGGCACAAGTGTGCCTTTTTATTTCAAAACTCTGCAACTGATTTTGGCAAGAACAGACCAGGCAGACAAACCCAAAATAACCAGGCAGGCAGAGGAGGCAGGGAACCCCAAAGCAGGCAGGCAGAGGCCTTTGTCTTGGACAATTCAACTGTTGAACTGGTCAAGAAGAGACCAGGCAGGCAGAGGAGGCTGGGAACCCCAAACAGGCAGGCAGAGGCAGCCAAACCCAAAATGTCTGAAAGGTTGCATTAGGAAAATGATTTTAAAAAATAAACTTGCTATACTTCCTAAAACTTATCCATGTTGCATTTGGGGAACATGATTTTTTCTATAAATGTTTGACCCCCATTCTGGAACGGTGAGATATCATCACAATTCCACCCTCACTGAACACCCGCTCCACTGGTGATGAACTTGCTGGAACCAGAAACACACTCAGAGCAGCCACACAGAGTAATCTCAGGTCCTTCTTCTGCCTCTCCCAAGTACGCAACGCATCAATCAAAATAAATCTTGACACACTGTTGGGGCTGCACTCCTGGTAGCTGTCCATAGTGGCCGAGCAGCGGCACACCTCACTTCCATGCGCTCTTTGCCGGCAATCACGCTCCTCTCCAATCCTTCTGGCACAGCCCAGGGATGTTGAAGAGTCCTTGGTCTCGAGTCCCGAGTCGAGTCTCCAGTCCCATTAAAAATATTGGGACCTGAGTCGAGTCAGAGGGGGGGCTCAGTCCGACTCACGAGTCGAGTCCTTGAGTCCGAGTCCCCATCCCTGAGGCTTTGAAACAATCTTTCAAAGCCTGTTTAGCAGAGGCATTTTTTTAAAAAACACACACCATGGAATGAATTTATATACCGTGAACAAGGCTGCTGAGCTGTACTCTCTCACTGGGAAGGTTCACATGACACTTCTAGGAGATTGTTCATGTTTTCTACGATGGCCCGGAACAAAACATATGACTGGGTTCATACAATCATCCCGGTTTTGGTTTTTTCCCCTCTTTCCCTATGCCAGCATTGTTTTCATAAGCGCCCTGTGGGTCTTCCTGCTCACGTCAGGTATCCCAGTGTCCATTGCGCGCAATTCCCTGTCCCAGCGAGGTTTGACACTGTGCTTGCCAGTCTTGCCTCCAACTAAAGCGGCAGCAGGAATGAACTTAAAGCAACCCTCCCCCCCCCTCATCACCTCAGCTGTCACCTCAGCTTTAAACTTTTAGCTTAGCTGCAATTTTGCCGATGGCCCCTTTAAGAAACAGTAAGCAGGGAGGGAACAGACACTAGGATGTGTGTGTGTGAGCGCCCACGCCCGAAAAGAAAAGGAGGTGGAGAGGGCACTGTTTTCCTTCTCTCTGAAGCTCCGTGTTTGGGGGTGTGGGGTGGGTAAACTTCACCTGTTGAATTTGTGCCAATACTGACAATTTTAAAACAAAAAGAAAGGGATTGCCCTGCAAGCACTGATCCCCCCCCCATGTATACACACTTTCCTGTGAGTAAGTCCCATTGAACATAATACAGTAATACCTTGGATTGCAAGTAACTTGGTCTGAGAGCATTTTGCAAGACAAGCATTTTTATTTTTTTTTAAATTTTGACTTGATAAACGAGCAAGGTCTTGCAAGACAAATAGGGATGTAACCGCTCGCCTCGAGCGGGCGTAGCAGGCCGAAATTGGCCCCGCTCACACCCGTCAGAGACTTGCTTTGATATAAGAGTGTTTTGGATTACAAGCACGGTTCCGGAACGAATTATGCTTGCAATCCAAGGTATTACTGTAGGACTTACTTCTAAGTACACATGCATAGGATTGCACTGTTACTCTTGTTTTCAGAGCAGTGGGAGATTTTACTTGGCCACCATAGGAGGGATCCATTTTAAAGTGGGAGGGAGATCTTTAAAACAAGGAGTTTCCTCCACAATGTGGGGAAAGTAGGCTGAAAGTTATGTTTGACTGAAATAATGGCATATTCCTCCCTGGTTTACCCCTTCCTACCATTTGTTGTCGCCTCTATATTACATTTTAGATGGTAAGCTCTTTGGGGCAGGGAACTGTTCTCTTATACTCAGTAAAGCACCATGCACATTGATGGTGCAATAATAATGACAACAACAGCAATCACCATCATCATCATGGGGACAGTTACTTTATGATGGCCAGTAAAAACGAGGGAGCAGTCGACAAATGACTTGTGTTGCTAGGAAGAGTTTGGAGAATAGAGAGGTGAGATAGAGAGGACTGAGATTCTCCCCTCTGGCCATAGGGCTCTATGGTTTTTGGTTAAAAACAATGATAGCAGCGATATCCTGGGTTCACATGGTCAGAAAAACAAAGATACAATGAGAAAACCATAGATCATATTGTTGTTTTCTATCGTTGTTTTGTTGTGCAAAATTAATAATAGTAAATTAACATGACCAGGTTCATATGGCTGTGAAAACAATGAACGATGAAAAACAACGAATGATGGGTGTTGTTTTCATTGCATTTCAGGTGTTTCCTGGCCAATGTCCAGTTGTCACGGAGTTCCCTTGCTTAATAGATCCAAAGTACATAAATGAGGGCCTTTCCTCTGAAGAGAATTTCAAATAATTCCAAATTGCTGCCTATTGAGTAAAATCCAACTAAATTCAGGAGAACAGTTTTCATGACGGTGTCTTAAGTGTCTGAAAAGCCTGCCAGGATATGTTAGAAGGCACTGAACAGTCTTTAAAATGTTGCTGATTATGTGTTAAAACCAAACATTTTGTGGGGAAAAGAGAATATGAGCTTTTACTTCATTTAATCCAGTTCTATTCATTCCAAAAGGGCAGTGGGAGACCTACATGGAAATTCACACCCTCGGAATACAGGAGGCATCAAAAAAGATGTCATCACTAGCATTATGATAAGTTTTGAATGTTGGGCATGTATCAATAACGTTAGTGTCAATACAACAGCACATCCTTTTAGACCAGGTGCAGGCAACCTGTGGTCCTAGGGATGCATGCAACCTTTGGCCTAATTTCATGGCCCTTGGCTTAATTTCAAAACCCCTCTAAAAGCAATCAGTTCAGACCTCTGGCAACAGCAGTCTGTCCCTCCCCAGGCAATCTGTTCTGTGGAGAGGAAACCAGAGAGAAAGAAGGGGGTGGCAGAAAGAGAGAGGAAAAAGGGGGTGCCCATAAACCACTTTTGGCTCTGCCCTACCAACGGCCACCATATTGGCCCTACGAACACCCCACAGACATTACTTCTAAGGGAATGCTGCCTTCAACAGAAAAAAGGTTCCTACCTCTGCTTTTAGACAAACACAAAAATGTTTGGCCAAAGGCTCATTCCAATTAGAGAGGTAGGGATTCAAACCGAAAATGGATGTTTCAAGTTTATATGTGTTAGGCTGGCGACAGACAGTATGTCTTAAGATAATTTAAAGTGGTTTGAGAGAGGCATTACTTCCTCTGGTATATAACACATTTCTTTTGTCCCCTTGTCATCTCTGATCTCAAACACATTTTTCAGGTTTTGGTATACAGTATCAAAACCTGCAAAACCTGTTTAGCAGAGGCATATGTGAAATGTGTACATGCCACAAGAAGCCATTCCTGTTTCAAACCACCTTCAGCAATCTGAAAAAAATTTTCTTCCAAAAATTAAGTTCTGTGTTACTTGTGAAAAATCCTTCAACCTCCTGTTCTTCAGTGCTACTACCTACTTCCATAGTATGTGCCTTAAAATCTCCATGAGATGTAGCTATAGTTATCAACCTACTCTTGTGAATTATCTGAAGATGAATTCAGATCTCTTGTTCCCTTTACTGAGGCAAAGATCTTACCAATCGCACATGGAAAAACAGGCTGGTTGAAGGTGATAATCATTCCTTTTTTAAAAATTTAGAATGCTGCTTGGAATGGAATGGAACATAAATCTTTGATGTTTGCAGAGCACTATCGGCTTTTCACATGCTTGGATAAAACTTTGAAGGATTTTTTTTTTTTTAAGCAGTCTGCTCTTTCCCCGTCTTCATCCATAATTCTTGACAGGTTGAATTATCTATAAATAACACATGCAGACAAGATTATTTAGTTAAAAACACATACCTCCAGAATTTGTCAGCTAAACTATGATTAGTTAAAGGTTACACTACCTTGTCATAACAGTGCATGATAAAAATATATGCTTCTATTTCTACTTGTCTCTAAAATATCCTTCTTCAAAAGCAGATTTTCCACTCTATGGAAATTGGGTACAAACATGTTGCCCACATAGAATGGCTAACTCAATAAAATTAACATTTGAGAACTCAGTTAATATTCTGGCCCCACTCCATAGGTTCTTTGATACAGTAGCAGGCTCTGTATTACAGTAATACCTTGGATTGCAAGCATAATTCGTTCTGGAACCATGCTTGTAATCCAAAACACTCTTATATCAAAGCGAGATTTCGGCCCGCTCGAGGCGAGCGGTTACATCCCTACGCAAAACCTTGCTCGTTTATCTAGTCAAATTTTATTTTAAAAAATTGCTTGTCTTGCAAAACGCTCTCAGACCAAGTTACTTGCAATCCATGGTATTACTGTACATGCAAAAATCTCACACAAACCAGGCAGTTGGCATTTTCAGCTCTGAACTTGTTAGCTGGGGAGCCTTATAAACTTACGGGTATCAGCAAACCATCACTGATGATGCGCATAGGCCAGGGGTGGGAAACCCTTTTTATGTCAGGGACCACCTTACCTTGGGTTAATCAGTGGGGAGGCCAAATGCTGGCAGTGGGCAGGACCAGAGCCAAAAGTGGAGATGGGGTGTGTGTTCCCCTTTTCTCTTTTTCTTACTGCCACCCACTTTCCTGCCTCTCCTGCCACTCCTTTTTGCTCTCACTCTTTCTTTTTTTCCCACCCCTTCTCTCCCTCTTCCTGCCCAGCAGGCTGCTGGGGAAGGAGCAGATTCTTTCCCCTCGAGGTCTGAATTGATCATTTGCAGAGGGCTTTTGAAATTAGGATGAGCACCACATGAAATTAAGCTGAAGGCCACAGGTGGCTCATTTCTGGCATAGGGGTAGAGGAACACCCTATGCATACCTTTGGGTATAGATGCAAGGCTTATCACTCCTCATCACCCTTTTGCATAGGGTAGTCATGTGTCTAACTTTGCAGAGAATAGTCCTCTATTTGAAGGCATCATCTATTTGAAGGGCTGTCTGGTCCAAGTTCAGTTTAAAGATAAAGAGCATAGAAAAAGGAGAACAGGGACCTTGAAGTTGCCCATCAGCAGTTAGCACCTGGACAGCAGACTGAGCAGTGTGCACACAGGTCACCTGGTCAAAGTCATGAGAAGCAGTGTGGTGTAGTCGTTAGATAGTTGGAGTAGGACTCAGCCATGAAGCTCACTGGGTGACTTTGAGCCAGTCATTGACTCTCAACTTAACCTACCTCGCAGGGTTGCTGTGAAGATAAAATGGAGAAGTGGACTATGTAAGCCTCCTTGGGTTCCTCGCAAGAGGAAAAAAGGTGGGATATAGATGTAATAAATAAATAAATGCCCCCCAATATACACAGACACACACACAAACACATGCTCACACAAATTAGCATATGCAAATGTTATGCAGATCTGTGTCCTCTTTTGTTTTCTTGTTTGATGACATCTCTTTTTTGATGATGTGTAAGTGGCCACCATACTTTTGCACATGCAGGAAGGTGCACACAGATATGTATTGCTGTCTCTGGATCCGGCCTGTTATTAATTGAGGATCTTGCATTTTACCCCTCACCACCACCACACCAGAGACCAGGTTCAAACGATCATTGTAGGCTAAACAAGTCATGGTGGCTTGTTTAAGCTACAGCATGTGCCAGTGTATAGTCACCCGTGCAGCCATGGCTTGTCGTGTCATCCGATTCCGAACCCAGGTGGCATGACTTGTTTGAGCAGGAAACAACCCTCAAATAACCCATGGGCTGTTGGGTTATTTGAGAGTTATTTTCCCCACAACCAAGCCATGCTGCCCAGGTTTGGATGACACGACAAATCATAAATCCCACCCGGCATGTGACAGTACGCAACGTAGCTTAAACAAGCCACCATGGCTTGTTTAGTCTACGATTATTGTGCAAACCGGCCTAGTGATTCTGTCCCCTGGAATGCTTTTATCATCAGTGGATCTGTGATATCAGAAGTGATCTCAGCCAAGCAAAAAATACTTGTGGGAAGAGTAAGCAGCCTATACAAGATGGATTCAGTACCCCACTTTTTACGATCCATTAGCCTCTGAAGATGATTTATCAGATTTTATACCCACTAACTTGCCAGCATGGCCTCCTGTGGGCCCAAATGTAATTAAGGAGCTAATTGGCCAATTAAGAGTGGGGAAGGCCCCTGGTCCTGATGGGCTCCCACCTGAACTGTTTAAAAAACACCTGGAATGGTGGGTATCTCCCTTAGCCACTCTTTTTTCTCTCGTAGATAATACCGGCAGGGTACCTAAATCATGGACCAAGGCTATAATTGTACCTATCTTTAAAAAGGGCAACCCCCATACACCAGGCAACTATTGCCCAATAAGCCTATTGTCAGTTGTGGGCAAGCTCTACGCAAGACATTTGACTGACAAACTGTCAACTTGGATGGAAGACAATAAAATCCTAGGTGCAGAACAGATTGGGTTTTGCAAAAACAAATCTACATTAGATCATGGTGTTGTCCTGGCGCACCTGGCAGAGAAATATAGCAAATTGGGGGGGAAGAAATTGTTCTCGGCCTTTTTTGACCTGAAAGGGGCTTTTGATTCCATTCCTAGGAAACTGTTATGGGCCAAGCTAAATAAATCATCCATGGACAAAAGGTTGCTTTTCCTTATCCAGAAGCTATACTCTCGAACCAGCTGTCAGGTTCGCTATGGCCCACTTGGCGAACTGTCTGACGAGATCTTTATCAGAGGGGTTAAACAGGGGTGCATTTTGGCCCCCTATCTTTTCAATTTGTTTTTGAATGATCTGGCCCCTACTTTGATGAGGGTGGAGGGCCATTTTCCAAAGCTTGGCCCGCATAAAATCCCACTCCTACTATATGCAGATGATGCCGTAGTTTTATCATTGACTCAGCTGGGTCTAAAACGTCTTATATTGGCTTTTGCAACATACTGTGATACCAATGCGCTGTCCATTCACTTTGTAAAATCAAAAATAATGGTCTTCTCCAAGGTGTGGAGGAGTTTCCGATGGACTTTAAGGAGTAATGTGCTAGAACAAGTAAGGGAATACAGATATTTGGGGATAAACTTCCAGTATAACTCCAACTGGAATGCCCACCGCAGCTATGCACTTAACTCGGCCAATCGCAGTATGTTAGCAGTCGTTCGCTTTTTCTATATACATGGTGGACATCATGTCCCCTCTGCCATTCGTGTTTTTAAAGCCAAACCTATGGCCCAATTACTCTATGGCATCCCCATTTGGATTAGTGCAGTTAACTCCGGGATGGAAAAAGTCCAAGCAAATTTCTTACGACGCATACTGGGTGTCCCAAATTGTGTTGGATATGCAGCTATGTACCTCGAAACTGGAGTGGGCCGGGTGGAAACGAGAGCCTGGGTACAGACTATCAAATTTTGGCTGCACCTTTATTTTTCATCTGAGCACCCCAGTTATGTACAATTTATGCTAATGGATTCTTATATTAGCAAATGGTCTCTTTTGATTCAACGTAAAATTAATTCAATTGGTATTCCCCTCGACTCCTTATTTATGCTCAGCCATCAGCAAGCCTTCAGATTGGTGTCCCAGAGGCTGCATGACATAGAGAGACAGGAGCTATTTTCGCTAGCTAATAGGACCTGCTCACCTACTGCAAACGGTGTGCTGCCAATATATGGAACTCCTGCTTCTTATTTGTCATCTTTCAGTACTCGGCAGGCTCGTAGAGCATTTATGTTAGCCAGATTTAACATCCTGCCCTCAGCATTACTTCAGGGAAGATTCTTGGGTATCCCTTACCAGCAGAGACATTGTCCGTGCTTGGTCGGGGACCCTGAATCTTTGACCCACGTCCTACTCTACTGTAGATTCTATGCAGCGCTCAGGGACGATCTAATTCTTCCCCTTTTGAGGACGTTTCAAGGCTTTCCGGATAGGTGGCTGGCTTCCTACTGTTTGTGTGACCAGAAACCAATTGTTACCACCCAAGTTGCTAAATTCCTTTTAGCTGTCATGCAAAGGAGGGCCTTTCTATTGGGTAATAATTGAGAACTGTTCCATCTCTATTTGTCTGTATGCCTTGCAAATGTTGTGGCTGGTTTTTATTTTTATTTGGGTCATAATAATTGAGAGCTGTTCCTTCTCTTTTTTTTCTGTATGCTTTGCAAATGTTGTGGCTGGTTTTTATTTTATTTGGGTCATATGACCGTAATAAATCCAATCAATCAATCAGTACCCCACTTCCATTTCCTGCCTTTCTGAAATGGTAATAAATTTGAGGCTCCCTCTTTATATTTCATACTTAAAGCTCACCTTCCTACTGAAACAATTGTTCTTTTTAGTGGGGTACATCTTTGAGTAAACTGTAAAAATTAAGGGCAGAATGACATAATGGGCTGGTTCGCATGTCACAGTAAGCCACGGTGGGTTAATTTACCCATGGGGTTCCAAGAAGCTTGTTGTGTCAAGCGAACCTGGAAGTTGTGGGTTATTTGAGGGTAAACAACCCTCTGATAACCCTAGAACAGTTGCATATTCAAAATGGCAGCCAGCGCATGTCTAGAAGCCCCAGGGGTTAATTAACCCAATGTGGCTTATTGTGAAGAGCAAACAATGTATTTAGCAATTGTAATCTGTTAATCAAAAGTACAAACTGATGTCTGAAAAGGAGGGGGCTGTTGTGTTCCACAGCTGTTAACAGCTATTTACCAGGGCTTCTAAGCATAAGTACATTTGCCACCTACTTTGTTTCTCCTTGTCTCAAAATGTTCAATTTTTGGCATGGACATTAACCTGAATTAATGTTGTAAAACATTATACTACCCTCTAATGATGAAATGTTGTAAATGGTCAAAATATTATGTGTTAATTAGTATTAAATACCGAGGCAGTGGGAATAAATCCAAGTGAAGGTGTCAAAATAAGAAATGAAATCCATATGTTAATCACTTTTAAGGGTGACAGATTTGAGTATGTGATTTGGAATGCAGAGTTCTTGCTTCAGATAGCAGTCTTTGGTTTTATCTTGTTTATGTGTTTGGTTATACTTTATTTCAGATGTGTTGTTTTTGTAAAATGCAAAGCAGGAAAGATAAAACGTTTTACAAAAAAGAAGCTTCATTTACCTTTCTTGCATTTTCTTTGGCACACACTTTAACTTCATTGTTGGTTCCACTGCTAGGTAATGAGAGTTTCTCTGTACTGTAATAAAGGTGCTTTGCTTGCAGTTAATGAGGTATTTCTGATTTACAGAAGGGACAATGCAGTGTGTGAGAGAATTCTACTGTTTTTATTTCTGAGCTTTTAATTAATTTTGAAATTGTCTTCTGAGGCCCATCTTGATGATGCAAGACCTAAACAGGTGTGGGATAATTTTACTGTTTCTAATAAGGCTATTCATTTCTCTCGATAATGCCTTTATATCTTTTTCTCAGTGTTCCCCTTCCACATTTAATTTCTGTTGATTGCCGTCTTTGGAGTTGTTTCTTATTGGGCGGGTTCGCATGACACCCTAAGCCCATTGGGAATTTAGGCCACACACTGTGGCTTAAATTCCCCTGTGCCCAACACACGATCGGGCACAGCGGGGCATAGGGAGCCTCCTCCTCCTCCTCTTCACCATTAGTCTTCCCGCCAGTATCCCAGGGGACACCATGGGAGCACTGAGGGGAGCGGGGATGGCCGCTGATGAAAAGTGCCCAGTCGGCACTTTCAGCGGATGTCATCAGCTTCCCTGCCCCGTGCTCCTGCCGATGCCGGGAAGCCAGGGGGTGGGGGGAGCCCTGTGGCACCCGGTTTCCTCTTGAGGTTTCCTCCACAGTGCCCATCCCCTGCCATTGCTCAATGGCACCCAGCACCGGGGAGGGGGGACAAGTTGCCTCTTGCTGGGAAGCTTCCCAGCGCGAGGCGGCTCGTCCCTTCCTGTTGCTGGGTGCTGTCACAGGATGGCCTGTGGCTTATGCTGGCTCAGCTTGTCTGAGCGTGGAAAGCTAAGCAGGGTCAGACCTGGTTATTACTTGGATGGGAGACCCCTCCTCTAGTTTCCTGCATTGAGCAGGGGGTTGGACTCGATAGCCTTGCAGGCTCCTTCCAACTCTATGATCTATGAAATCTATGAAGGCATGAGCCGCCTCATACTGAGAAGCTTCCCAGCATGAGGCAGCTCATCTCTTCCTACAGTGGCACCCAGTGAAGGGAAGCCCCAAAACACCCAGTGCTGGGCTTCCTCTCGAGGAAGCTCAGCGCTGGGTGGCTTGGCCCCCCTCCCCTTGCTGTCCGTAGCTGCCACTCAGCTGAGCAGTGGTGGCACATAGCAAGGGGAGGGGTGGAGGAGACGCTTTCCCCTTGGCCTACTCCCAGGTAGACTGAAGGAAAAGCACCTCCCCCCTTGCCCTTGCTTGATGCAGCACCCATGGGTGCCCCACCAAGTGAGGGCGGGTGGTGGTGGAAATGGTAGGCGGAGCGGCCCTGGAAGAGGAGAGAGCTTCTGCGAGACATGAAGCTCACTCCTGTTCCCTGCTGGCTTCACCTGCCATTTCGGGCTGGTGGGGGACAGGATGTAGCTTCAGCTGGCTGAAGCTTGCTTCTCTTTTGCACCACCTGAAAACAGGCTACAGCGGTGGCAGGAGAACTACAGGCTACGGTGGTGTGCTGTAGCCCTCAGAATCCCCCCCCCCTTGACTAGCAAGTCAGAGTGTGGGGGGTTCTGTTAGTCAGCTCCGCATGAATGTGTGTGCGGTGCTGACAAACAGAATTGCATGCCCCCCAACCCGACTAGCAAGAACATCTCTCGCTAGTTGGGTTGGGGGGGATTTCGGTGGCGGGAACTATTCATCCAGCCTTGCTTCCTTGAGAGGAAGAAAGGCTGGGTGGCTGATTCCCCCACCATGCACTGCCTCCCCAAGCCCCGAACAGAGGTTGAGAGGGAGGCATGTGGAGAACCCCGGCGGCTTCCCCCCCCCCATGCTCCTGCTGATGCCGCGAGAGTGGGATTACTCGCAAGCAACCCCACCTTCCTGACATTGGCAGGAGCGTGGGGGCGGGAAACCGATGACAGCTGTGCGAAGTGCTGCTTGGGCACTTTGGCAGCTTTCATCGGCCAGAGCCCCTTGGCCAGGGCGGCAACCCTTTTTGGCCACTCTGGCCAAGGGGCTCTGTGCCTTTTTGGCTTGACTGTGGCTTAGCGGGTCATCCAGGTTTGGATGAAACACTAAGCCATGGAGGGTGTTCGTAACCCTAAAACAAGCCATGGCTTAGCAGGGTGGTTAAGGAGATTCTCTTTAACCACCCCGACTAACCCATTCTGGGTTCAGACAACACACTAAGCCACCGTGGCTTAATAACCACAGTGATCTAGCACGTTGTGCGAACCCAGTCAATGTCATCTGTTGAATTAAAGAGATTTAATCAGGGCCTGCTCCAGTTGGACTGCCCCCCCCACAGGGCTAACTGACATCTACAGCCCTGTGGGGAAGAAGGAACGACGGAGGCTGGAGCAGGCCGAGGGAACATCAGGGCCTGCTCCAGTTGGACTGCCCCCCCCCCACAGGGCTAACTGACATCTACAGCCCTGTGGGGAAGAAGAAGGAGGCTGGAGCTTCTTGAGACACAGAGAATTACATAAGTAATATTCCCCCTTCTTCCCTCCCCATTCCTTTTTCCTTGTGTGTCGTGTCTTTTTAGATTGTAAGCCTGCGGGCAGGGACTGTATTGTTAATTGTTGTAAACCGCCCAGAGAGCTTCGGCTATTGGGCGGTATAAAAATTAATTAAATAAATAAATAAATAAATTTAGATACTGTCACTTCTATTGTGATTGGTGTTTTTAGTAAAGTATCTGTATTGTATTTTGAAGCATGTAGCACTAGTGGACTTCTGTTTATGATTACCGTATATCTATATCTAGTGTGTGTGTGTGTGTGTGTGTTGTGTGTGTAACACACACACACACACACACACACACACACACACTGTGACCCCTTAGCATCTGTTGTTTTCATGTTGTTGACTTCATTATTGTGATAACAACATTGATGATTTCATATAGTTTATGTTTTGTGGAAGTTGCTTTGGGCTTTGCTATGAAGAAGTGTCAAGAAATTGATACATATTTGTTACTTGTGATTACTGTAATATTTGCAATTCTGTAAATCCTGTATAGTAGTTGAAACACAATTAATGCTAATTTTATTTTTCTCTTAACATAATTCCTCCTGCTGCCCTGCCTTAATATGCAAACTCATTTACCTGTGCTATATTCTTTTAATCAGCTGTTATTTCTTTCCATTATTAGTCTGTTGTAGCAAAAATAAGAGGGTCTTGTGAAATCTTAATGACTAAGACCAGGTTCAGATGACATGCTGCAGTTCGTCGTGAGTTATTTAACCAATGACGAGCCATGGTGCCTGTGGACACCAGGTTGTACATCCAAGCCCTGCTTGGGGTTGTCAGTCTTGTGAATCCCTGTGAGTTAAACAACCCTCACATGACCATGCACCGCAGCCTCACTGTGGGTTAAATAACCCATGGTGGGCTGTCGTGTCATGCAAACAGATCCCAATAAATTTATTATGGCATAAGCCTTCAGGGACTAGAATCTACTTCATCAGATGTTATTTCTTTGTCTCCACAACTGACTATTGATTTGGTTTTGTCAACATCTATTTCCAAGCTAATTTGCCATCTCTGTCAGGGTAAATTATCTTTTGCCATTATTTTTGGCTTCAAAACAAAGGTTGCTGATCAAACTGATGCATAGTTTTATTTACAAGATTTCACCCTCTTCCATTACCAGCATCATGATTGTGTCTAGTAGTAAACTAAACAATATCGGAGAGAGGATACAACTAATTCTCTCTAAGATTTGTTTGGGCTGTACCGCTTCAGATTGCAGGTGGGGGCTCCCATGACAATGCCCCTCCAAACAAAACAATTCACCTCACACAGCCAACATAAAGAGATAGAAAAGACTACTGTGACAGACTCTGATCAACTGGTGAAAATAGAAAGCTTCCATTAGGCATGATTCTCTTTGTTTGCTCTGTCCCTTCTTGCCCATTCAATTTTATATCAGAAGTAGAAGGACTCGGATGGTGTGACTCTATGAGAAAACTGACATGCTAGTCTTCTCTTTGATATGCCAGTTCCCTGTGTAGACGGAATTGTTTTATATGGAGGACAATTCAGCCATGTGACACCCCCCACCCCCCCACAGTCTGAAGTGGTACAGCCCTGGTATGGATTTAGTGGGAACTCGGCCACAATCTCATTTTGCCATTGCTCGTAAACCATCCTGTTCTGTATTCTTACTACAATTGAAAGCAACATCAAATTATTGGTGATATAGCACTACCATTGTACATTGTGCTTTACAGAGTCTCATAAACAGAACAACAACAACAAAATAAACAAGAAAGACAGGTTCCTGTTGTTAATAAATAACTTGAATTTTAACTTTGGGGGACAAATGTCATAGGAAGGGGAAAAGAAACAATTTGGGTACAATTAACGCATGGAGTGTAGGGAGAGCAGAATTGTACTTGCTGGCCCCAATCCTATTCCCTATTCCTATTCCCATGCATTCACCCTAATCTGTGCACAGAGCTGGTACTTGTATGTGTGTAGGCTCGCTATGGGTTGGATCCAGTTTTAGGCATATACAGTTGGGTTGGCGGAAGCAGACTTCCCTGCCCTTCCTTCCCTTGGCAGCCCCATGAAAATGCTACACAGAGAGCTGGGAGACCCTGCTGAATGGAGTGCACTATGGTATGGGGGGGGGGAGCAGAGATCCCCCAAAATCAGAGACAACTTCCATGAGCAGACCCTTCTGTCCATAGAAGACAGATCCTAGATCCATCACTTAATCAGGTATCCTGCTTTTTACATTTTTGGACTCGTGGGCACATTTGGGAATCTGAGAAACTGCTGTGGGCACCACCACAAAATGCCTAATCAGTGGATTGCCACTTTGGCGTCTACCTGTTGCATCTCTGGATCTTAGGCTGTGTCTTATTCAGCCAAAATTTTTGTTTCGTGCCTATTGGTCTCCGCAGTGTCTCTTTAACAAAGGATTGTCTAATTCAGCTAATTGCTGGCAGTACAATACAGGTAATGCTTCTTTAAACATGTTTTTGCAATGTCTATTAGTTGCTTGTTTTTAGGAGGAGGTTATTACACAGATAAATTTTGTACTGGAACAGTCTTTAATAGTCCTTGATGTATACACTCTTTTAAATTATTTACCTGCTTCATGGAAATTAACAAATAGAAGGGGAAATGGATTTTCTGTGCCCTTTTGACAGCTAAAAGACTGATATTACAAAATTAGAAGGATAAACACTCACCTCCTTTAATGCAATGGATTTAGGATTTTACAATGCTGTTGACATGTAGGTGTCAGGTGGCATATAGACACCAACTTCAAATGGATACTTATTTGGATATTTGGTCTGCCTTTGTTGAAGCCTATGTAAAATTGCTAGAAAGTTGTATGCATTTCATACAAATCCATGTACGTATATTAAGAAAATGGAATTTAAAAATATATATTTGGATGTCCGTGGGTGCCACATTGGGAACCCCTGGGCTAGAATGTTTGATAGCTATGTGCTGGCTGTACATGATGAAGAGCTTCCAGAGTCAAGGAAGCATGCGTTGCTTATCCATTGCTTGGGAGCAGAAGCTCAGAGAATCTTCTATAATTTACCTGTTGTGGATGATAAATATGAGCCAGTTTTGGCTGCTTTAAGAAAATTATTTGTGCCTAAATGTGGCAGAATGCTATAAATTTCACTAGCGGGGACAGAAACAAGGAGAAACTACAGATCAGTATATTGTTGCTTTGAGGGAAATGGTTGTTTACCTGTAATTTTGGCGGCACGGTAGAGGACATGATTTGGGATGTGTTGGTGGGGGAAACTGTGATGCCCCACATCAGGGAACACCTCGTGCTAGAAACTGATCTTACCTTGCAGAAAGCCATGACAATTGCTAGCTGGATAGAAACTACAGTGGCAGAGGCAAGGGTAAAGGATAGAACCAGGCTGTTCAGCCTTTCGAAACAGTCCCAAAGTCTTTCGAAAAGTTTAAAGATGATGCAAGTAAGTGCCTGCAGCCCTCAAAATGTACACAGACAGTGGATCAACACAACATATAGCAAATTATGTTAAGTGCCCTGCAAGGGAGGCTCAGCTCAGTGCAGGCAGTATAAAAGGAAAGGATTATTTTGCTAGGGTTTGCTTGAGTGCCCAGTCTCAACAATCTATAAGTGAAGTTGCTGTACCAGAAGTTATTGTTTTAAGAGCAGAAAACTTTGCTGAAGCTACTACAGTGGATAGAATGACATGCATTGTTACAGTGTCTGTCCCTGCAGTAAGGAATTCCCAGGACAGTGAGTTGATGTTAGATACAGGCTCTGCAGTCTCTATACTGTCCAAGTATTTATATACAATACTCCGGTAGCTCGCCACTTACAACACCTAAACTGCATCTCATAAGTTACTCAAGGAATCCAATTCCAGTTCTTTGTTGTCTATCAGCAAAAGTAGCATTTGAGACAAATTGTGTGGTGGCTGAGTTCTATATTGTATCGGAGGGAACTCCCATCCTGGGCAGAGATCTTTTTGTTGCACTGCGTATGTAAGTACTTAATGGGAATATCACCTCAGTACCACCCAACAATACTACAGTGCATGCTTTGCTTGCGACTATAATGGCTCACAATACAGAAGGAGAATTAGGCTGTGCAAAGGGGTTCATTCACAAAGTTAAAATTAGACACAATGTGAGGCCAGTACAAAAGAAATTACGCCTGTTACCATTTGCTGTGAGAGATGTTGTATCAGAGGAACTTAAAAAATTAGTGCAGAATGACATCATTGAAGCTATTGATTCTTCTAAGTGGGCTTCCCCAGTTGCTGTGATCAAAAAGAAGACAGGGAATATCTGTGTTTGTGTGAACTTGAGGGAGCCAAACAAAACAGTGGTAGTTGATAACCACCTGCCCCCTCACATAGAAGAAGTATTTACTGAACTGCCTGGAGCCACATTATTTTCCACTTACTTAGCACTTGACTTACAAAGTGCTTATCATCAGTAGAGACCTCCTGCATTTATCACCCATGATGGCTTGTTTCGTTTTAAACGTGTCCCATATGGTTTAGCATCAGCTCCCAGCCAGGGCCGGATTAAGCTAGGGGCTGTTGGAGCGGCAGCTCCAGGCCCTTAACAGAAAATAGGCCTGCAATTATAGGGACACGCCGGCGATTTTTTCCCCCTTCTTTCCCCCTTCGGAGTTAGCTCTGATCATTATCATTCAGCATAATTAATGATTTTTTCAAGATTAGAAAGGTGTTCTAAGCACATCTGCATTACAGGCTTGAGGCAAGACCTAGCAAGAACTGTTGTTCTCAAATTAGCATTTCAGTGCTTTGCATTTCAATCACTGTTACTACATTTCTTTGTGAGAACTTCTAGCACATGGGGGGCTTGCTAGGGTCTGTAATATTCAGATTTAGAAGGGACCTCTCTCTCCAGCCTCGAGCAAAAGATCTTTCTGATTCGCAGCTCAATTGTTCAAATGCTAGTTTAACAAAAAAACAAAAACAAAGCAACAACAAGAACAACACAATTATTCTTGGTCAAGCAAAGCTTCCTGGCTTTTTGTTGTGGCTGGTTTTTTTTTTTTTAATAAATAATTTGGGGGAAATTGGGAAGACCCTTACTGATGAGCTGCAGGAGTTTTTGAGTTTTTGCTCCGTCAAGCGACCCCTCTCTGCCCACCCGCCTCCAAAATCTCCACCATGACTTCTGCTTGCTATGGGACAAACCTCTGGGATGGTCTTTACCTGCCGCTGGTCCTGATGGCCCTCCTCTGCACAGGTAAGGTTCAAAAGTTTGACTCTTTTGATCTGCAAGTTCTCCTTCTTCTCCTTTTTTTCTGTAAAAGGGCTTTCCCTCTTTTGTGAGCCAAACTGAACGTAAGGGCTGTGTGTTTGTGGGTGTGGGTGTCTGCCTTTTGGGGGTGTTGATCCTCCTGCCGCCTGCAAAATGTCACCTGCTTGGCTAATACTGTGTGTGTGTGTGTGTGTGTGTGCGCGCGCGCACGTGCGCTTTCATGGGGAATTGTGTGGCATTTTAAGTTTTATTTTGAAAAACCCCAGAGAACAGAGTTCACCAAATATCCCTCTTGGATATTTTGGACTACAGTTCTCATTTGCCTCAGGCAGCATGGCCAGTGGCTGGGGAAGATGGGAGCTGGGGCTCCAAACATTTGGAAGGGCCCCGGTTGGGGAAGACTGCCCTAGAGGTTAAAAAACTGTGGAGGTACTTATCATCAACGATATGTGATGAGTTTATTGAACTGATTGGTCAGCAAGTGCTGCAGCAAATCATAAACGAGATAAAAGAAGCCAAATATTATTCAATTTCTGTTGACTCCACCCCTAACATAGCACATTGTGATCAACTAACAATTATATTTCACTATGTACTACCTAGTGGTCCAGTGGAGCGTTTTACGAAATTCATTCCAATGCACGGACACACTGGTATGGAGCTAGCAAACATTATTTTGCAGTTCATGGATGAAAATGGAATTTCCATCAAAGACTGCAGGGGTCAGTCTTATGATAACGGATCTAATATGAGTGGCAAATATAATGGTATGCAGGCCTTAATTTGGGGGGAAAAACCCACTTGCTGAATACATTCCTTGTTGTGCACATTCACTTAATCTTGTTGGACAAAATGCCGTAAACAGCTGTCCAGTTGCAGTTTCGTTCTTTAATTTTGTGCAGCAGTTGTATTGTTTTTTTTCTGCTTTAACTCATCGATGGAATCTGTTAACAGATAGTTTCAAACTATGTGGTATACCGACATTAAAAAGGTTATCTGATACACGTTGGTCTGCTCACCATGATGCTGTGAATGCCTTACAAAAAGGCTATAGTACTATCAGAGATGTCCTTTCAAATATTATGAATGATGAATCCACAAAGGGAGAGGTCTGTTTACAAGCAAAGGGCCTAAATAATGTCATGGATCAATTGGAAACTGGAATAATGATTGTTGAAGTATGGTCTGTCATTTTACCAAGGTTTCACAGAACCAGTCAGTGTCTCCAAGATGCAAAATTAGATCTGCATACAGCAACAGACATGCTGAACTCTCTAAAGGATTTTGTGCAGTCTCTCCGTTCTAGATTCTCTGAATTTGAACAGCAGGGTAAAAATATTTCCGGCTGCGAGGAGTACCAGCTACAACGTGGAAGGAAAGTGAAAAGAAATAGGAGGTGGGACTATGGTGATGCAGAAGATGCTGATATGACACCCTCTGAGAGGGTTAAAGTGCATACCTTTTATCCTATAATTGACCAATTGACAGAATCACTGAGGCACAGGCAAGCAGCATACAATATAATTCAAGAAAGATTTGGATTTCTATCAGAAATATGCACTCTAGCAGCTGATAGTCTACGTTCCAGAGCCACTACACTAGTGTCAAAATATCCTGAAGATCTTGAACCCCTGTTTGCAGACGAAATTGTACAGTTTTCATCTATTTTCAAAATGTACCAATCTTCCACTGCAAATCAAGACATTCATGGGAGTCAAGAAACACAAATGTACAAGTTTATGATTGCACAATCTCTAGTCGGTGCATTTCCAAATACATTTGTGACCCTCCGCATGTATTTGTGTTTAATGGTCAGCAACTGCAGTGGTGAGCGTTCATTTTCAGCATTAAAACGTGTGAAAAATGAACTAAGGTCTTCCATGGGTCAGGAGCGTTTAAATGCGCTCTCTTGTTGTGCATTGAAAATGGTTTGCTGAATGAGCTTAATCTTGATTCTACAATTGAGGAATTTGCAAGTAAAAAAGCAAGAAAAGTTAATGTGTAATTTTATTTTAATCTACCAGCTTGATTCATTTAGTTTAAATGCAGGTTAGAGTTCAGTGAATAACCTGTTTGTGTGTTTAAAACTAGTGGTTGCTATTTATTTCAAGAGTTACTCTCTGCACCATAATCATAACGCAGGCTGTATTGATTATGATGCTATAATAATAATAATAATAATAATAATAATAATAATAATAATAATACTTTAAGGAACAAATTTTTATGAGCCAAACATCATACACTTATATTTAAATTGTTTATATGGTTTATGTTTATTTAAAAATGGTTGTTGTGAATGTTCTATTTATAACGGTTTTATTGAGTTAACAAGCTTATTGTTTACAAAAAAAGAAATATTTTCAATATGTTTCTGTTTTGGCACTTTAATGCCAAAATATTTAAATATTTAATTAAAATATTTAATTTGTTTTAATATAAAATTGCGTCTTCATTTTATTTATTTCCATAAAAAGGCCCACCAAAATCCTCAGCACCAGGCCCATAATGCTCTTAATCCGGCCCTGCTCCCAGCACCTTCCAAAAGATGATGTCACTGATCCTTAAGAATCAGCCAGGAGTTCAGTGCTAGCTGGATGACATCATTGTATTTGGGCAGACCCCAGCACAACATGACAAACGTCTGGAAGCTGTCTTGCAGTGTATAGCAGATGCAGGATTAAAGTTGAACCTTTCCAAATGTGTGTTCAAACAGATGGGGTTACCTTTCCTTGGGCATATTTTATCACAAAATGGATTGAAACCTGACCTTGACCATGTCAAGGCAGTTACAGAAGCCCCACCACTGAATGATATCTAAACACTGCACTCCTTCTTAGGCCTTATGTCTTGGTATGCAAAATTTGTGCCAGATTATGCATCTGTTGTAGAACCCCTACATCTGTTGCTTTATGGATCTACACCCGGGATATGGACATCATCTGCACAAACCTGCTTTGAGACAGTGAAATCATTGATTGCACATAGCCCAGCATTGTCCTTATTTGACCCAGCATTACCTACCATTGTGACTACAGATGCCTCTGACTATGGTCTCGGGGCTGTACTTACCCAAGTCCATGGAGACAAGACTGAAAGGATAGTTGCTTTTGCATCCAGAACATTACAAGGGTCAGAAAGATCATACTCTACAGTTGAAAAGGAAGCATTGACATGTGTATAGGCTACAGAGAAATGGTGGGTGTATCTGTGGGGTCGTGCATTTACATTGCGTACTGATCCCAATCCATTGACATCTTTGCTTACAACTAAAGGTTTTGGGAGGGCAGGAATAAGGATTACCAGGTGGTCTGCTAAACTCTTGGCTTTTACATACAAGATGGATTACAGACCTGGCACTGAGATGTTTCTGCAGACTGTTTATCCCACCTACCTTTGCCATACTCAGAAAGTGAACAAGATGAGGATACAGAGGTGATTGCTTCCATCACATCTGCTCTGAGAGCTATTTCCAAGGAGCAATTTAAAGCTGTTTGCTTGTCCTGTCCAGTACAATGCAATGGCCACACAATGTGTCTAATATGGATCAGGGGTGTGTAAGGAATCTGATAGGGAAGTGAAATTCCAATGGATTTTCATGATTTGGCCCTCTGGATTCTGGTTTGTCAGCCCCGCTGACTCGCTGTTGTGCGAGTCGAGCCAGCAGGCAAATGGAGAGATAGGGTGTTTTAATAGAAGTTTGAAGGAAAGTCTACAAGCAGCTGACTTAGAAGGTAAGGCATGGAAACCTTTCATCACAGAGTGTTTACAAGTTTATAGAGACATGAGGCATGCCACAAGACAGAAGTCACCGACTGAATTATTACATGGGAGGGAGATGAGATGCACACAAATTTTAGTGTTTCTGGACTACGAATGCTTAAGCGAGATACTTCTCTACAGCTGGATGTGAGACATACAGTACAAAAGAAACAATAAAAGTATAAGAGGTATACAGGTCACTGTTATGGAGCTAGGAAACCAGGAATACAATGTGGTTCATTTGTATGGGTGAAGAAACCAGGAATCCTTTGGAAAGGAGAACTGAGATTCACTTTATCCCTCAAGGATACAGTGTAAGACAATACACCTATCAATTGTCTGATGGCTGGATATGGAATGCTAGGCACCTGGCTCCTACTCAGTATGATCCAGTTACTGATAGTACTGGTCATCTAATTGGTACTGATGACTGCACAAAATAGTCAACCAGGACCTCTGCCTGATCAAGATTCTCAACGCACTGGGCAACAACCTGCATGGGCTAAAGACTATGTTATGTAATTTTCTTACATTAGCTGCAGTTAACAGTGTTGTTGCTTTAAAGATAGCTTCTATTACGCTGTTTGCAAAGATGTGTTAGTCTGTTATGTATTAGTTGGGTGGGTAGGGAAAGGGTATTGTTTTTAAACAAAGGGAATATATAATATTGTGGTAGCTGAATCACATGTTAGGAGTTGTAGTAGAGGCATGAAAAGGAGCTGGGAAGAAGAGGAAGTAAAGGGAAGAGTCAGAGTGATTGCAGAGTGATGGTGTTTGATTTAGTTTCAGTTTTAGTGAAGACCTAAAATAAAGAAGCTTTTAAGTATCTGTCTCTGGTGTCTTGGGATTCTTGCAGTACAACAACATAGGCAGACAGAGCCTTGTATGTATACAATCTCTGCTCAGAGGTTTGAATGAAGGTGTAGAGGTCAGGGGCATGACCAGTGCCAAGACCAAACTCTTTCCCATCCATGCATTTATTGTTCCCAAATTGTACTGTGGTTTTTTTAACTTCCCACCCTCAGAGACTATTTTTCACATTGTTTTGTGTGCCAAGAAACCATACATGTTGTGAAGGATTATGAGGAGCATTCTAGCATGAGCACTCAGTTCACATGGGGCGTCTGATCAGCATCACTCCACACAAAATAGGAGTACACTGTGAAATGCACCCAGCCTTTCCTCCTATGGCAGTACATTGCAGAGGAAGACTGATAATAGGATATATGTTTCAGAATGCGAAGTCCCTCCTTTCAAAAAAACTTACTCTGTTTAGAGTCAAGCCCAGGATCCTGTGAGTTTGGGTCTGGCTTGAAAGGGAGTTCACTCTCTGCTTCTGCTGCTAGCCTTACAGTCCTTTCCCCTCCCCCAATAATCTTACGTTTGGAAAGGAGAACGGGGATAAGCAGTGGTGGGGACGGCTTAGTAGACAGAGGAGGCCTGTGTTATCTGGAAATAATTTCCTGCTGGGGAGCGTGATATTTGTCCAGATTCAATTCAGGAAGTGTAAAAGGAAGTGTAAGTGTAAGGAAGTGTAAGGCTTCTCATGTGTCTAGTGTGCCTGCTTCACTGCTGGTTACCACCTTCCCTTTACAGAAGTAAGGGGTGTTGTTGGTTTTTTAACTTGGCGAAGTGGGGGATGGTAGTGCAAGGTGGTTATGCTTGCAGAGCTCTTTGCAAGAACTCAGCTGCTCAGCAAGTTAAGCAAAACAAGTTAAGCAAACCTATGAAAATTTCCTGGAAAGTGTTTTGCTTCCTTTCAAGTAAGTTAAGTCATGTTTAAACCAAAATGTATAAAAGGAGTGGAGTGTAGTCTTCTACCTGAAAGCATGGAAATATGAAATAATGTTTGCTGTTCGCATAGATTTGAAACTATGTTCTGGAAAAACTCAAATATTTTTTCCTGGCTTTACCTTAATTATGAACAATTGGGCAAGGAGGACTTTCTTTCAGGTTTTTAGACACTAGGTATCTCCTTAGTGCTTATATCCCTTTCCCCCACATGTTACTGTCTGTCTGAAGGACCTGTTTTTAATTTTAAGTGTCTAGCAAGTTTTAGACATTATACATAAGTAAATAAGTTTCAGTAATACAGTAATGTGTTCTTGATCAAGTTCTGTCTGATAACTGTTAAACTATTTTTTTTGTTTCTACATTTTATCTTGTCATGAGATGCAAACACTAATAATCTTTCAAAAAGTAAAGATGTTACAACAGTGAGATCAGTTGGGGTGCACGGTAAACCTGCTAAATGTGACAGAATGGAGTCATCCAAATACCATGAAAACATTATTCTTATTCAGCTTCAGTGTAATTTGAAAAATGCCTCAGTGTTTGAAAATAAAGAAGTTCCACCACACATGAAATGAATAATTGTAAGTTTAGTATCTCTCTTTCGGCATATTTGTAGTTATAACAAAGAATTTATAAAAGACTCATGTGCAAGCAGTACTGGCTCCAGGTTTTTGAGGGTCCTTGGGCAAGACTTCCTCCATGTGCCCCCTCCCTCAGTGAGTTTACCTTTTCATCACCATTGTCATCAGCTGCTATTGCTCCTCATCTTCTTTTTCCTCTTTGCTACTGCTTACTTGATAGGCAGAGAGCCCCTGAGCAAGTAGGCAGTGGAATCTGCTGCTTTTCCTTTTCATCACAGGTGAACAAGCATATTGCAACGATGAAGAGGAGGAGCAAACCCAGGGAGCTCTCGCCTGTGGGCTGCTAGTGGGGTGTGTGTTCTCAGCGGGTGCCCAACCATGTCTACTCTTGATCCCAGCCCTGTGTGCAAGTGTTCTGCAAAGCTGCCAGATGAATTCTTGTTTTTATAGGAATTATTTTAACCAGAGTTAACCTCTGTATTAAAATTTGTTATTGCCAGGGTTTTCAAGGCATGCTCAGGGACATGCAGGCTGTCTTTATTATGCAGTCCTCGTGAACATTTAACTTCCCTTGTGTTGGAAGAGTTCATATTGCATTTTATTTTATCTTAGTAGCTCAGTGTTCTTGGTTTTTCTCCCCTTTGCCAAATTTTGCTTCCCTATTGTATGTATCTGAGTGAGGAGAGAAATAAGTATACAGGCGGTCCACAGGTTACGAACGAGTTCCATTCTTAAGAATGTCTTTAAGTTGAATTTGTATGTAAGTCGGAACAGCATAGCGTTCTATACGTTAAAATCTGCATTTACGCAAATTGCGTAAATTACGCAAATTGCATAGTATACTACGCTATGTACGCTTTGTAAATGACATAGTGCCGGGGAACACAGAAGTCCGTTCTTAAGTATGGGTTGTCTGTAAGTCGGACGTTCTTAACTTGGGGACTGCCTGTGTTCAGGTCCTTTGTAGGTCTCTTCTGCATATCTACCAACAGCAGAGATACATAAAGTATGTTCTGTTCTACTGTTCAGTTTCACATTTATTTTTCTTATGCCTTTAGGATAAGATTGTACACATCATGGCACCTTGTCCAGCTCTGAAGTCAGTGGGTTCCCTTGTACATTTGTGCACTGGAGCTGGGAGATCAGGGCTATTTGTCTCCAGTACAGGATAATTAACTCATATGTATAATATATGTATGCATAATATCTTTGACATGATTTTTTTCTTCATTAATAGATTGAAATCACAAATTTGCATCAACTTGGTGAGCAGATTGAAATCAAACCTACAGTTACTAAGATCTGATCTCTCCGTGTCAACCATTCATTTCCCCCTCAGAAACAATGAGTTCCACAACACAACCAGGTCAGTCTGTCTTTGTTTAACCACTTGCTGTTGTGCAGGATCAATATTTATGTCTTCTTAACATGGAGGAAAGAAATGATTACAGAATCAGAGTGCAAGCATGTTTTATGCATACAAAGGGTGCTGCATGGATTAACACCCCTCCCCATCCACACATACTCATCAGCACCTGAGGTTGCATGGCTGATGCGCCTTCCTGAATTGGGGCCACCAAGCAGATAGTCAGTGCTCTTAACTACTGTCAAACTGATCACATGTTTTAAGAAGAAGTTGATTCCAGTGATTCCTCTTCTTACCTCCTCCCCCAAAGAGGTTGTCAAACATGATGGTGTCGACCACCAGTTTGGTGATGAGACTTGGCCTCTGTTTTCAGCAACCATAGGTACTGAGAGATAGGGGTAAATGTGGCAGTGAGGAAACATGAGGCTTCTCAGAGGCCTTGGATGGTAGGGCTGTCCTTGGTTACCAACATCCCCCTAACCTAAAACAACTTCTTGCAGGGACCAAACCTTGAAACAACAAACTCAGATTTGCATCTACTCAGGCAGCTTTATTATAGGACCTAATCATGTCAGCCACAACATTTTCCAGTGTGATATATCCTATCACCTATCAGCAATACTTTTTGGTATTCCAAATAGAAGAAATAGGTCAGTCTCTGTACAAAATGACATATCTAACAAAAATTAATAAATGAACACAAATCTGATGTCAGAAAGATTAATATTCAGAAGCCAACATTTCAACCTCCCAGAACACTCTGCCACTTGACCGTAAGGTGGGCATACTTAATGCCAAAGGGAGACTCCGGTGTGAAACTGCTGAATTACAATTTATAAGGAAGTTCAATTGTGTCACCTTTGGCTTTAATCAAGATTGCAGGTTTTTACCTCACTACAGGTGTTAATTAGCTTACCAATGCTTGGAATTTTGTTGTTAACGCTTTGTGAATAGTCACTAATTATTATTTTTAACATTTTCATTAATGTAATTATCACAGTCTGTGTTTCTGATGCATTTCATTCCACTCTGACCTCACTGCTAACGTGTTCTCTTTTTTCCTACACCCATGTGTATATAAATCTGCAAACTCAGAATAACATTCCATGAATCTTATAAAGTGGACTCCGGTCCATGAAAGCTATGCCATAATAAATGTGTTTGTGTTCAAAGGGCTACAAGACGTATATGAATTTATAAAATACATACTGAGGGAGGATAGTGTCAGGAGGGAAGCCAATAAGGAAGATGTTACAGGAATTTAGGCAATGTGGCCAGAACATGGAAATGGTTTTTATCGGTAACCCTCCACTGTTACGTAGTTATAGGTGCAGAGTAGGATAAGCGAGTTAACCTATCAACATGTTAAATTGAGATGCAATACACTTGTGATAAGTAAAGTACGTTGTTGCTTGATTTCTGTGAATGTCTGAGCCCTCATGGCAAGTTACAGCCCACTGATTTCTTTATACATAAACAATATTATAATATCAAAGATGCTTCGGCCTCACTGACTTGTCTATTGATGAGTTATTAAAATTAAGGTACTTCTAAAAGAGATAGAAAGCTGAAATTTTGTACACAGAAAAGGCTAAAAATGCTAGGACATATTTATCACTCTTCTTTGAAACTCAAGACATAGAAATCTACCTCTTAACAGGATTCAACACTATAACACTGAGGAACCCAAGGAACACAGACAATGGGTCTATTGCAGTTCCTCTTTGACAAGCATGAAGCAGCATCTGGTGGTTGGGTAGAAGGGACAAGTAGCAAGAAGAACATGAAAACAAAAATTTGGCACACACATGTATGGGGTTTTCATCTTCACAATTTTAGCACATTTGGGGAAGGGGAGATTTCCAGTAGCAGCCAGGAATGACTTTTTAATGGTAGAATGCAAACTTTATTTACCAGTTTGGAATATGCCTGTTTGTCAATAGTAATCAGTGTAATCCTTTAATGTATGCACATTTTAGTAATTCGTGTATTATGGTATTGACAAAATAACGTTTTAAAGGATTGTATACTTAAGCAAACAATTAGAATCTAGAAATCAGAAAAGAAAATGCAATATGTTAATATCAGTTAAAGAACAATAGCAAGAGACATTTAATTGAGGTTTTTGCTTCACCTCTGTTTGTTCAATTTAGGAATGTTCTACAGCTCAGTTTGCCAAGATAATCTTCTTGCCAAACACATTGTGCTGCAGTTGTTTACATAATTATGTTTAGAAAAAGAACAGCAAAGAATAGTCATAATTCTAAACTCTCCTGCAATGAATGGTTTTGGGATAGGAGGGAAGGTAAGTGCCACAATGATATGTGCAATTCATTGTAGTTACAAAATAGGCTGGCAATATTAGAAGTCTACACTTTGGCCCATATGTTCTTGAGATTGAGTGAAATAAAAAGAAACCTGAATGATTATGATTCTAGATTTTTTGTGTCTATGGGTGCTTCTAGATGGACAGCTCCTAGCACTACTGATCAAAAGGCACTGTGCGGCTATTCTATCTTTCCTTCCTTAATGGATTTCTTGTGGTAAGAAAAAAGATGGAAGAAGCAATGGGAAATCATGGGAGGGTTACAAATGGACAATATTTTCTGGACCTCCTGTAAAATTCTGCGAATGGGGCAGGGTGAGTGCACAATCAAAGCCTTAGCCTGGAATCACCCAGTGATCCAATTAAACAACCTAGGAATTGGTGTGATGGGCGAACCTTCCCTTTGTTTCCAAGGAGCAAGAATTTTGCACTTGTTTGCAATTTTGTTTAGGCATTTATGTCGGTGTTAAAAGTTCAAATATCACATAATTGGTTGCAAATTCATGATGTTAAATTTCAGTCACATTTTCAGACTTGAGAATTAGGGTGTTCTTTCAATAAGGAACCCAAGAGCACCTCAGTTTTTATTTTTATCTGGGGGCTGAGAAAAAGTGTTTGTGTGTGAGAGAGAGAGAGAGAGCGCGCGCGAGAGAGAGTGCTGCATCTGTTTCTTGTTAAACAACCTGGCAAATCCTATATTACTTTTTAGAAGGGTTTGTATGAGTTGTATCCAATGTTAGTCCTACTTAGAGTAAACCCTTTGAAATAAATGGAACTTGTTAGTCATGACTAACTTAATTCATTTAGGGTGCAATCCTATGGGGATGCCCGTAACCCTCCGAACTTGGAGGATTATGGGCATCCTACGCAGGGCAGGAGGAGTGCGGTGGCAAAGGTCGCCTCCACGCTGCAGCTGCCCTGCAAAGCAGCTGGACGGCCAATTTCAGCTGTCTAACTGCCATGCTTTGGAGGGGGAGGGAAGGAGGCTGAGGTGCCACCAGGATACCTCATATTTTGGTAGCACCGGTCCCCTCCCCTTCCCACCCCTCGGAATGCCCACTAAACCCCTTCTCTGAGGTTCCTTTTGCAACCTTGGAGAAGCAGCCAGAACATTTCTTTCTCCATTGGCTGTGAGGGGGGAGGGAGGGAGGGCGCACTGAGTGTGGAGTCCCAGCTCTGATATCGGAGGTGTTTTCTGACATTGGTGCTGGGAGTCTGAAAAATCCTATGGCCCCCTAGACCAGGGGTCCCCAACCTTTTTTGAGTCACGACCCCCTTTTACAATAGCAAAGTAACCAGGGACCCCCACCACATTTGCATAAATTTGCATTTTAATAAGGTAAAGAAAACACATGAAAAATAGATTTTTCAGAATATAATTTAATCTAACCTAATATTTAATGTGATGGTTGTTCATGCATCTGGGCAACCAGCTTCAAAATTTGTGGCTGAGTATTTGCTAAAGCCAGCCTCATGTCATTCTCAACATACAATCTGTTTCTCGCCTTTGTTTTGATCTGAAGAAGCGTTGAAAATCCACTCTAGCAGAGATATGTAGAGGCAAATGGAAGTAAAACTCGAAAGGCAAGCATGGTGACATTTGGATATGACTGATACATAGCACACCAGAACTGAGTCAGCAATTTTTCATAAAACAAATCACGTGCCGAGGAATCGTTCCACAGATCCAAGAATTCAACCTGTACTTCATCCGGAATGCTGGCTACATTCAGGGAAGCAGAGAATGGGTTTCGTACCAGGGCAGCTGCTTCTTATGTAAGCTCAGGGAAGTACTGCTGAAATTCCTTTTCAAGGGATTCAAGGTGCCCAGTAATCTCCTCTTTCAGATTCTCATCCAGTTCACCTTCAGATTCCTCTACCACACTGCAGAGTTTTTCAAACATGGCAATGTTTCCAAGATTTACTTTCCGATGCCAGTTTTACAGCTTGGATACAAATGCCTGAAGATTGTCTTGAAATTGGATAATGAGTGTTTCTTTTCCCTGAAGTTTCAGGTTAAGCTTATTCAGCTGATCTAAAATGTCTGCTAAGTAAGCAACTCTTTTCGTCCAAGCTTCATCATTAAAGTAAGCCACAAGGTCATGTTTCCCTTGCACTTCCAGGAACAACTTGATTTCATCTTTCAACTCAAAGACACGATTGACAACAATTCCTTTCGACAACCAGCATTCAGAAGTGTGGAAAAGAAGAACCTCGTGATCAGAATTTATGTCTTTACAGAGTTCTTTAAACAAATGGGTTTTGAGGGTTCCAGATTTGATGTAATTCACAATTTTGATCAGAGAATCAAGTACCTCTTGCAGAGGAGCTGGAAGAGTCTTACTGGTAAGAGCATATCGGTGAATCATGCAGTGAATGCCCTTTGCTTGAGGAGCAAGTTCTTTCACTTTTGTCTGAAAGCCCGACTTTGACCCTAGCATAGCTGGTGCTCCATCTGTACAAACCCCACAGACGATTTTCCACTGTAGTCCTCCAGTTTCAAAAAAGGTATTTATCTTCTCCATAATATCTTCACCTTTTGTAGTAGTTTGCACCACAAAACAGGAACTCTTCTTTGATGTCATCACAAAGACAAGCAACTGAGAACATGAACTTACGTCTGTTGATTCATCAACTTGAAAAGAAAACAATGGAGAAACTTTGATTTCATTCAAAACTTACTCTTTCATGTCTGCAGACATATCTCAAATGCGCCTTTGAATAGTGTTACTGGACAGAGATATTTGTCGTATCTTTATCTCGTTGGCTTCCCCAAGAATTAGCTTCACCACTTTCAACATGCAGGGTTTGATGAGTGTTTCTCCAATCGTGTAAGGTTTTTTTTGTTTGGCAATTTCTAATGCGACTTCATATGATGCTTGCACTACTGCTGTGCTCTGTTGCTGAAACCTTCCTGTATGATCAAGTCTATGACGTCTGAGAGAAGTTTCATGGTGTCGAAAGAACTCCAAATTCTTTTTAGTATGTTCTGAATGCTTTGTCTCTAAGTGACGTTTGAGTTTTGAAGGTTTCATAGATTCAGCACTGAAACCGCATTGCACAAAACACATTGTGGCTTCTCTATGCCATTGCTGGTCAAGGTGGTAAAGCCAAATTTTATGTAGTCTTCTGAATATTTACGTCTTTTCTTCATGGGTATGGATTTCTGAAAATATAAAATTAAAATTCTTTTCCAAGAATTTTTTTTTCTTTTTGTATTTGTATTATTGCGCTTGCTCACCTGCCCTTCCTCTCAGGATGTTGGTGGAAATAGGGCCCAGCATCCCCACCTACAGGGAGCAGGTGAGTGAGCAGATTTGGTGGTTCCTTGATATAGTCACTGCTTGCCACTGAAAGGGATGACCAAGTGGCCATGGCATGGAGCAGACACTGAATCCTCTCAGTCTTCTTGCTCTGGGGCAGCAGGGTGGCTGGGATTGGGCAGGCTCTGGGAAATACCCCAGCTGGCTTGAAGTAACCAGGGACCCGTGCCACATTAGCATAAAAAGGCATTTTTAATAAAGTAAAGAAAACACATTAAAAATAGATTTTTCAGAATATAATTCTAACCTAATATTTAATGCGATGGTTGTACTTAGATCTTTAATTCCGGTTACTACACAATATAAGCAATTTCCCCATCTCCAGATTTCCATCTTCCCAGCACTTTTAACATCCCATCAGATTCCATTTAGGCAGCTTTCAATTTCTTGGGGGGAGGAGGGAGAGAGAGGAGATGCTATGATTCAAGTCTGTCTGGAGAAAAAAACTGGGGGGAAGGCACTATTAACCAAAGACAAGAGAGAGAAAAACCTCCAAGTGCCAATAGCGATCTTTTGTGTATTTTTATTGTGCCCGACACGTATCGGCCTAAGCCTTTTTCAAGGGTGCTTATTTTCTGATATTGTTTGAGACACACAGCTTCATCAATCTCCTGAGATTCTGTGGCAGGAGAGCTAGGTTTTGCGTGCAGGTCTCCCCAACCTTTCTATGCTGAACTATCTTCCTTGAGCCGCAATGAGACCCTCCAAATTTGTGGTAGTGAGTAGCCCTGTGAATTATGGCCATGCATTGAAACATTGGAGGCTGAGTAAAAGGGCTGATTTACTGCCAGCAGAAAATCATGACATATTGGGTTGACATTCATGTTGCCATGACCCCAGAGTTGTGTGAATTTGCCTTCAGTTAGGAATGCCATTACCTATGTCACTACTTCCATGTATAGGTCTTTGAAGGTTGTGGGTTGTACTGCTGCCAGAAAGAGGATGCTAGTAAAGAGAAATGATGGATAAGTGGACTAGTGAACATCATCCCATACTACTCTTTTCCCATACTACTTCAGCCTCTTTCCCTTGTCCCCTGCTTCCACAGTTACATTCCTAGGTCTCTCTGCTTAGCTCTACCTACTGCTTCCTGCATGATTGAATCATAGAATCATAGAAAAGTAGAGTTGGAAGGGGCCTACAAGGCCATCGAGTCCAACCCCCTGCTCAATGCAGGAATCCAGGTCAAAGCATCTCTGACAGATGGCTGTCCAGCCGCACCTTGAATGCCTCCAGACTGGGAGAGCCCACCACCTCCCTAGGTAGTTGGTTCCATTGTCTTATTGCTCTGACAGTTAGGAAATTTTTCCTGATGTTTAGGTGGAATCTGGGTTCCTGTAACTTAAGCCCAGTATTCCGTGTCCTGCAAACTGGGATGATCGAGAAGAGATCCTGGCCCTCCTCTTTGTGACAACCCTTTAAGTACTGGAAGAGTGCTATCATATCTCCCCTCAATCTCCTCCTCTGAAGGCTAAACATGCCCAGTTCTTTCAGTCTGCCCTCATAGGGCCTTGTTTTCAGTCCCTTTATCATCCTTGTTTCCCTCCTCTGAACCCTCTCCAGTTTGTCTACATCCTTCTTAAAGTGTGGTGCCCAGAACTGGACTCAGTACTCAAGATGAGGCCTAACTAGTGCTGAGTAAAGGGGAATTATCACTTTACATGATTTGGAAGCTATACTTCTATTAATGCAGCCCAAAATAGCATTTGCCTTCTTTGCAGCCACATCACATTGCTGGCTCATATTCAGTTTGTGATCTACAACAGTTCCAAGATCCTTCTCACTTGTAGTAGTTGAGCCAAGTGTCCCTCATTCTGTAACTCTGCATTTGGTTTTCTTTCCCTAGGTGCAGCACTTGGCATTTATCCCTATTAAATTTCATTCTGTTGTTTTCGGCCCAGCGCTCCAGCCTATCGAGATCGTTTTCAATTTTGTTTCTGTCTTCTAGAGTATTAGCTGTTCCCCCCAAATTTGTGTCATCTGCAAATTTGATAAGCATTCCCTGCACCTCCTCATCCAAGTCATTAATAAAAATGTTGAAGAGCACTGGGCTCAGGACCGAGCCTGTAGCCAATTGTGGATCCACCTGATAGTTGTTCCATCTAGCCCATTTTTAGCTAGCTTGCTAATCAGGATATCCTGAGGCACTTTGTCGAAAGCTTTGCTGAAGTCCAGATATATTATGTCCACAGCATTCCCACAGTCCACAAGGGAGGTTACCCGATCAAAAAATGAGATCAGATTAGTCTGGCAGGATTTGTTCTTGACAAATCCATGCTGGCTTCTAGTAATCACTGCATTGTTTTAAAGGTGCTTGCAGACTGACTTTTTTATAATCTGGTCCAAAATGTTCCCAGGGATTGATGTCAGACTGACTGGTCTATAGTTCCCAGGTTCCTCCTTCTTGCCCTTTCTGAAGATAGGAACAACATTTGCCTTCCTTCAGTCATCTGGCACTTCACCTGTCCTCCATGATTTCTCAAAGATAATAGACAGTGGCTCTGCGAGTTCTTCTGCCAGTTCCTTTATTACTCTAGGATGCAGTTCGTCCGGCCCTGGAGATTTAAACTCGTTCAAAGTAATCAGGTGCTCCTTGACCATTTGCCTATCAATCTCAAGCTGCAATCCTGCCCCTTCAGTCTGCACTTCAGGTTTGCCAGGGGGGACATAAACTCTCTTTTGGGAGAAGACCGAGCTGAAGTAAGAATTGAACACTTCTGTCGTTTCTTTGTCTTTTGTTATCAATTTGCCATCCTCATTGCGTAGTTGAACCACCATTTCTTTCCTCTCTCTTTTACTACGCATGTATCTGAAGAAAGCTTTCTTGTTGTTTTTAGCATCCCTTGCTAGCCTCAGCTCATTCTCAGCTTTAGCCTTCCTGACACTATTCCTGTAGTTCTGTGCTACCTGCCTGTACTCTTCCCTTGTAGCCTGTCCTTCCTTCCACTTGTGTGTCCTATATGTGTCCTTTTTTGTTTTCAGGTCATCTTTGAGTTTATTGTGAAGCCACATTGGCTTCTTCTGTTGCCCTCTGCCTTTTTTCCTTGTGGGAATTGTTTGCAATTGTGCCTTTAGAATTTCCTTTTTTAAAAACTCCCACCCATCCTGGGCTCCTTTTCTCATTAGAGCTGCTTGCCATGGGACCTTACTTATCATTGTTCTGAGTCTATTAAAATTCGGCTTTCCTAAAATCCAGGATACGCGTTTGGCTACACTCAGCTTTTGCTTCCTTTAGAATCAAGAACTCAAGTATAACATGGTCACTTTCCCCCAGAGTTCCCGAAACTGCCACTTTATCCACTAACTCGTCTCTGTTGGTTAGAATCAGGTCAAGGATAGCCTAGTTCCTTCCTCCACTTTCTGTAGGAGGAAGTTATCAGCAACACAAGTCAGGAATTTCTTGGAGGGGCCATGTTTGGCAGAATTTGTCTCCCAACATATATCAGGGAAATTGAAGTCCCCCATCACTACTACATCATGCCTCCTTGACACATTGGTAATTTGCTTTTCAAAAGTTTCATCCTTGTCTTCTCCTTGATTGGGTGGTCAGTAGTAGACTCCAACCGCCATGGTTGTTTTATTCTTTGCCCCCTTTATTTTAACCCAGATGCTCTCAATGGGGCTGCCAAGCTCATCTTCCTATATCGCTGTGCAGAGATACGTATTTTTAAGATACAGCGCAACTTCACCTCCCTTTCTGTTGCTTCTGTTCTTTTTGAACAAGTTATATCCTTCAATTGCTGTATTCCAAGCCATGGGAGTCATCCCACCAGGTTTCAGTTATTATTATTTGTTTTTAAACATTTTATTTACTTTACAAAACAAATTATAACAAAATATAACAAAATACAAAAATATCACAAAAATATAACCTAAACAACATACAATAAATCATAAAGTGCACCCCCCCACACACTCTCCAAGGGACCAATTAATATACTTCTATCCTCTTGATCAAATGAATTCCAAATTCCAAAAATATAACATATCCTGACAAGGCATGCTCCCCTTCCCCTTTATTAATACATAGTCTAGTAATTGATTCTATACAGGGCTTTTTTTCTGGTGGAACTCACCGGAACTGAGTTCCAGCACCTTTTCTTCTATTAATTGCATTACAATTTAATCGCCATCTACTCCCGAGGAAATGTAATCCAAGAGTTCCGGTACCCTTTTCTCCAGAAAAAAAGCACTGATTCTATATATCCATAAAATTATTATTCTTTAACAATCCTTTTTTGCATTTGATACTACTAGTTAGTTTATCGTTTAGGGCTATGTCCCAGACTTCCTTATACCAGTCTGTTATTAGGAAAACATGTTGTAGTTTCCAATTTCTCGCTATCATTAGCCTAGCCACAGTTAACAAGTTCACAATTAACTCCTTCGTATTTTGGTCACAAATAAGCTTCTCTGTTATTGATAAGAATGCTAATTTTGGACAGACCTCTAAATTAATACCAATAATTTTCGATATTTCTGTAAAAACCTCTCGCCAAAATGCCAATACATTTTTACAACTCCACTACATATGAGCATATGTCCCTTTTTCCTGACATCCTCTCCAACAAAATGCAGAATAATTATTATCTATTCTATTTAATCTTACTGGAGTTAAATACCATCTCCAAATTAGTTTATAAAATTTTTGCTTTATCCTAATTGCCATCATCACTTGTGGGGTGCCGCAGGGTTCCATCCTCTCCCCGATGTTATTCAACATCTACCTCAAGCCGCTGGGAGCTATCATCAGGAGGTTTGGGGTGCGGTGTCATCAGTATGCGGATGACACGCAGCTCTACCTCTGTTTCAGTCCTCACCGAGGTTGGCCGTTGAGACCCTGTCCAAGTGCCTGGAGGCAGTGGCTGGCTGGATGGGAAGGAACATGCTGAAGCTGAACCCCGACAAGACCGAGGTACTGCTGGTGGGGGACAAGGGGAGGTTAGGGGATGTTGACCTGGTGCTGAATGGGGTACATCTACCCCTGAAGGACCAGGTCCGCAGCTTGGGGGTCATTCTAGACTCCCAGCTGTCCATGGAGGCACAGGTGGCAGCTGTGAGCCGGGCAGCGCTGTATCAACTCCATCTGATACGGCAGCTGCGCCCCTACCTTCCTAATCACCTGCTCCCATCAGTGGTTCATGCCTTGGTCTCCTCTCGCCTAGACTACTGTAATGCGCTCTACGTGGGGTTACCCTTGAAGACAGTTCGGAAGCTGCAGCTGGTACAGAACGCGGCGGCTCGCCTGGTTAAAGGCAGCCGCCGGCGGGATCACATCACGCCAGTGATGAAGGATTTGCACTGGCTACCAGTTGCTTGCCGAGCCGAATTCAAGGTGTTGGTTTTGACCTTTAAAACCCTATACGGCTCTGGTCCAGTTTATCTCAAGGAGCGTCTCCAGCAACACCAAGTGGGCCGCTCAACAAGATCTGCCACGGATGGCCTTCTCCTTGTCCCTTCAGCCAGAGCAGCTAGACTGGTGGGGACGAGGAAGAGGGCCTTTTCTGTGGCGGCCCCCGTACTGTGGAACTCTCTCCCGAGTGACCTCCGCCATGCCCCCTCTCTGATGAGCTTCCGTCGCTCATTAAAAACCTGGTTGTTCAGGCGGGAATATGGGGTGGGTTAAGATTTTAAAATTTTTATATTGTTTTAATGTATTTTATTGTATTTATGTATTTTATTGTTGTACATCGCCCAGGGTGGCCGGTTGCCGGCCAGATGGGTGATAAATAAATATTAATAATAAATAATAAATAAATAAATTTTCACAATCTGTCTATCCCATATATTGCTCCACCCCACCTTCGAGGTCACCTCTTCAAATTCATTATCCCATACTGCCTTTAGCTGATCCTCTTGTTCTTCTGCTTTTTGAATCAATCTATATAAATCCCTTGTTATACCTCTTGTTGATGCATTACCTGGTAGGCCAACTCTAGACATAACCATCTTTTTAAATTTAGTTAACTCTCTCTCATACTCAGTTTTCCTTTTCCATTTCTTCGACCACTGTTCTAACTGTAATAAATTTAACCACGACAATCTTCTTCTCCCAACAATTTCCATTATTTGGTCTCTAGTCCCCAACTTTTCCACCCAATCGCACAATCTAATAACCCTTGTCCTTTCCCTTTTTTATCTTTAATTGCCCCAACTATACTTTTTTCTTTCTTTTTTTGTGTGGATCTTGCTAACATTTTAGAATTCTTATTACTCTTTTAAAAGAACTCTATTTTCAAATAAATCAAGTTTCTCTGAACTTTTTCCAAATCTTTATTTTCCAGCTCTTTCCTTTACCAAGTTTCAGTTATACCTACCAAGTCGTATTTGCCCTCATGTATTAAGAGTTCAAGTTCGTTCTGTTTGTTGCCCATACTCTGGGCATTAGTATAGAGACATTGAAGACTATGTGCTTTATAGTCCGACTTTCTTCCTACATTTTGTAGTAGACTATCATTGGGCACCACTAGAGCTGTTCTGTCCGTTGTGGCACAGAGGCTTTCTTCCATTGTTACCCCCGAGTTTATGTCTCCCTCCCCTGTTGGATTCAGTTTAAAGCCCTCCTGATGAAGTTCCACATGCTGTGGCCAAACACATACTTCCCAGTCCTTGTGAGGTGCAACTCATCCTTTGCCAGCAGTCCATCTTCCAGGAAGTGTAGCCCGTGGTCCCAGAATCCAAATCTCTCGCGACGGCACCACCTTCGTAGCCAGTCATTCATTCGGAGCATTTTTCTTTCCCTTTCTATTCCTCTTCCAAGTACTGGAAGGATGGATGAGAAAACTATCTGGGCCCCAAAGTTCTTGAGTTCCCTTCCCAACTCTTCATAGTCTGACGTGATTTTTTCGTAACTCCGCTTGGCAGTATCATTTGTACCCACGTGGATGAGAAGAAAGGGGTATGTGTTGGTGGGCTTTATGAACCTCTGCAGCTGTTCTGTCACATCTTTAATCCATGCCCCGGGGAGACAGTACACCTGGCGAGTCCATGGGTCTTCACGACATACTTTGGCTTCAATCCCCCGCAGGAGGGAGTCTCCCACAACTAGTACCTCTTGCTCGCTGTCACGTTGGGTGCCAGAGTATTCATCCTCTGCAGGCTGTCCTCCGCTCTCATCCTCAAGTACCTGGAAGCGGTTCCATATCTCCACTGCTTCCACAGGCACAGAATGTCTTCTAGTTCTTCTGCTCCTAACCGTCACCCTTTTCCAGGGAGTTCCCCCTACGTTATTTTCCCATGCTTCAGCATTCCCTGACTCTGCATCATCCTGCTGTTGCCCTTCTGGCTCCTGTACTATGCTTTGCTGCTATAGGTCCATTGGTCTGTCTAAGAACTCTTCAATTTCTCTTATACTCCTGAGGGTTGACACTTGCTGCTCCAGTCCTCTGACCTTTTCTTCCAACAGCGTGACCAGCTTGCACTTGTTGCACGTGTAGGCCATGTTGATCTCAGGCAGGAAAACAAACATTGCACACACATTGCAGGTCACCACCACTGGAGAGTCCTTTCCGTCCATAGTTCTCTATTCCCTTTACGCTTCTGCCTTTCTTTTCGTACTGGAATGGCTGGTGCCTTGTCCTGCCTTCCCTAAATGTTAACAACAGAGTCCCCCTGGTCTATAGGTGTGTGTTACTAGAACAAAACAAACAATCAAGAAAATTTCTTAGGGACCTCCCCCTTGACCTCCCCTGCCGAACTCCTGTTCACTCTCCCTGTTCGCTCACGCTGTTCGCTCGCTCTCTGGGAGCCTGCTTGCCTATACAGCCCGCCAAACAGCTGGAGCCTCTCCTGTGCTTCTGCTCAGCTGGGAGTCAGGAACAGAATGGGCCTTTTTGTTTTCAGCATTCAGATGCACCACCTAACACTTTTCATATGCTTTATGCCAGTCTCTATATGTAGTGGCTGAAGCCTGAACCACAACACTGTATGCCTCTATCCCAGCCTTCCCCAACCTGGTGCCCTCCATATCTTTTGGACTTCAACTCCCATCCGCCCAAGCCAGCGTGGCCAATGGGCCAGGAATTCTGGGAGTTGTAGTCCAAAACCTCTGGAGGGCATCAGATTGGGGAAGGCTGTTCTGGCCACTGCCATTTGATTCCTCAATCCATGCTTGGATATAACAGAAGCTCAGCCAGTGGTTGGGGAGGGTTCAGAGGCTGAGAGGTAAGAATCAGCTTTAAAGAACAATAAGGTGATTTTTCCCTGTGCTCTAGTAATATCGTATGTCCTCTGAGGAAGTCCTGTCTCAGTATTAAGATGAAATTGTATTTATTGTATTGTATTGTATTGTATTATTAAGATGAAATTGTATTTATTTATTTAAAGCATATTTACTCCACTCTTTAGCCAAAAAGGCGCCTAGAGTGGCTTACAAATATCAGTAGAAAGACAGTTCCTGCCCTCAAGCTTACAAAGCTAAAAGACAAGGGAAAAAGGGTAGGGAGGGAAGGGGATCCCTGAAAATCATGTGGAGGTAACTTCAGTGAGCAGAGCCCTTCTGTTCATGGAAGGCAGATACTGGATACAAGCCTTGGTCCTTTTGCCATACAATGTTGCAGGGTTTCTCTTGAATGTTAATGTAAGCAGTTCAGATATACTGGCTGATTAAGCAGAAACAGCTGTGCTTGCTTCAGTGATGCTACTACATATTTAAAGAGAACTGGCAAGTGTGGGAGATATTTCTTTCTGGTCCATTTGCTGGAAAGTGTAATTATTTTATGTGGTCATCTTGGCAAATAGAAGAGCATTCAGTTGTGCCTTTAAAGTATTATTTGCTCCAACAATGGGATGTGCAAGCTGTAGGCACATCTGGTTCTCCCATTCACCCCTTACACTGGAAGTGTGAAAAGCAGATGTGCAAGTTACTTACTTATCTACTTCTGCTGTTTTTCTGTAACATTCATAGCTATTATGAAGCAAACAATGTATAGGAGAGAATTGCTGTCATTAAAAGAGCTACATTTGATCAGCTTCCTTTCCTTTGAGTAGTGCACAGCAGGTTTTTGGGGATGGTTGGGAGTAGCAAAACTTCCATAAATTTGGTGGTTTGTAATCAAAATTAGTAAACTGATAGTTTGAATGACTAGCCATAAATGAAGCCAAAGGTATGTCTGTTACCCAGATGATCTTGAAGAAACCTGTTAGAGTATTTTCTGTTTGCACTACTAAAACACACAATAAGTGTTTCCTTCGATTGCATGATGCAACAAACAGGCCTCCTGTGTAGTAACATTTACTTACAACAACACCAGAACCTATTTAATTGAACACAGCTCTATAAGCCTTTAGGGACTAGGCCTTGTCTAAATGAATGGCTGATTCTTGCAGCTATAAAGCAAATGCTAAATCCCACCAGGAGGAGGTAAATGTTTCTATTTTGTTATTTGCTTTGCTTGTTCTAAACTATGCAATCATTAAGGAAATGTTTACATCCTGTTGCTGTTACATGTTCTTAACCAATCTATGCACATAAGATGTTAGGATCAAAATAAGTTTTGTTTTGTTAAAAAGCTCTGTTTGCTTTCAGAGGGAGTGGATTATTTTGTATTGTTTGTAATAGTTTTGGAAAACATTTCGCATTTGCCTTTTTAATACTGAATAAATAGGTACAAGCCCACAGGTGAATTAGCATACATGGAAATGTTTTGGGACAAAGAATGCTTGGAGGTGCATTTTATTATGCCTATTCATCAGCCGGGATCTAGCATTCACTCCTTAATTCATGGTTTGTGTCTTGATCTTTGTTACTAGCAGATGCATAATGTGTCAGTTTATGGTGATGCTACAACTTTCTAAGTACAACAATTTCCCCCCAAATCTTGGAAGAGGTTGTAAGAAAATTTGGTGACTGTGAAAATGTTAATTCACAAAAGAGAATTATCTTCCATGAAGTGAAAATATTCAATATTTTTTTCCTTGAAGAAACAATATGAGGCACCTGCACTAATGAATGTACGCCCCAAGTATTTTCAAAAAGCAGGTCTGTGTAGGAAAAGTGTTCTTTAATCCTTCACAAATAATACCTAGGAAGTAAAATGGCTTTTATTTATTTTCTTTATGTAGCAGTTTCTGAATCTGCATTCAGTTCTTTTTTCAGTGACGTAAATACTGAACATTTTGGGAAATATTATGATTTTAATTTTAATCTCCTTGTGATTTATCCGGATATTCATGAGAGATGGGGGAAAAGGCTGACAAATGAGAAGGAGGAAAGGAGAAGGAAAGAAAAATCTGATCTCCTCTGAAGTTGCTCTGATTTTTATTCCCTAGCTGCATATAAGCATATATATATAGGGCAGTGAGAAGAAAATGTCCAAAAGTCTATGTGAAGTTAAGATGGTCAGACATAGGTAGAAAAACTGGTCAAAGCTGATGTGTATGGTATGCCTGAATATTAAGATTACAAATGCTTCTATTGTTCTCCATTTCTCTACATGTCTTGGAGCCCCTTTCAATGATACCTAATTAGGGGTGTGGGAAATGCTGTAGTGTGGCTCTGTTCCATGCTGCTCTTATGAGGTCATTGGTAGGAGACCATGCCATAGCGCTTCTCACCAACACTCCCCTCCCTGGGACTGGACTTAAGGTGTGGACTTAAGAAATGACTTAAGATTTCTCACATTCTCAAGGTGTGGGTGGGAGCCATGCTGCAGCAGCTCCCATGTCTTAAAAGGTGATGGCAGAATGGTTCAAAGCAAGGATTGGCTGTCAGTTACTTCCCATAATGGAGATGTGGGCTTTTATTTCAGTCCTTGAAGACCTCATAGTTTGTAGCAGTATAGCAGCTTCAGCTTTTTCTAGGGATAGCCAAGTATAGAAGCTTCTCCTTGAAATTCATTGTGTGCACTTTGAAATGTATAGTGTGAAATGTATAGTATGCATGTAGAAATGATATGCACAGTGCCTGCCCCAGGCCCACTTTTAGTCAGGCCTGTAGCCTAGCTTGCAACAGGCTGCCATAGAGTCTGGGTCTGACATGAGGCAATGGGCACGTGGACCAAAGGCAGAAGGTGTGATCGTGAATGGGCTGGAGGTCAGATACCAGATCTGGGGCAGAGGCCAGATATGTAGTCACAGACAGGCTGGAAGTCAAATATCACATTGGATAGTGTGGAGGAAGGGGGGGCTGGCTGGCCCGCCACACCCCCACCCTTTCCTACTCCAAAGGAACCAAGACCCCCTGAGATCTCAAGGTACCAGATTGCCAGCCTCAGCTGTCTGCAACCCTACTTGAATCTCTGTTCAGGGACTCGCCTTCAATTTCTGTAACCTGGATTTAGATACTGAACCAAGCAGAGTGACTACAAAACCCATGTGGGGTAAAATCACGACAAGGTTTATTCTGGTAGCATTTTACAACAAGATTAGGGAAATGAGAGAAGCACACAAAATAAAGAGAGAGACACTTTAGTACACAGTAAAGCTGCAAAACAATAAAACCTGATTCCTTAATATCTCTCAGGCACACACCTGTTACCTGAGGGTGTTCTCTTCAAGGGTTAAATCCAGCACAGCCTCGCTGCCCGAGGGAGATTACCACACCTACCCGAAGGTCCGAGATGGGTAAAATTCCCACAAGGCTTGCCTTTACTAGAGCCCTCAATCCAGCTAATTTCACCAGGAGCTGCCTGGGGTCCTTGGCTTACCGCCATTACCACAGCCGGGTAGAACAAAAACCAAAACCCACGCTTTGGGAAATATACCTTTCCCCCCCTCCCCTCCTCTGCTGCCTCTTAGCCAATCACCATGCACCTCACCTGGCCAGGCAGGGGGAAGGGAACTCATGACTCATGGCTTGAACTATTTACATATGAAAGCCCTAGGCCAGCTTCTCTAGGCATCTAGGCGCCGAGGCTTTCGTTTCCTCCCAGCCCCCTCAACTGGCCCCACTTGGTTTACACATGAGGAGGCGTGTGTGTGTGTGTGTGTGTGTGCGCGTGCGCGCGTGCATGCAGGAATCCCCAAAGGCCCCTTTCTCCACACGCTAACTATGCACACACACCCCACCCCAGCCGGTTCACACATGAGGTGAGTGTGTGTGTGTGTGTGTGTGAGAACCCCCAAAGGCTCTTTTCTTCACAGATAGACAAGGTGAAGTGCGGTGATACAGGACAAGACTGGTATCAGGCAAGACAAGATAAGGTGAGGGGAGAGAGAGAGGTAGAGACAGACACATAGATTGAGAGTCTGTATTGATGAGTTGCTCAGATTGCTAGACCAGCCTAGAAGGAAGCGTTATGTAAGGCTGTGTGCCTCTCTTTTAGGCTGTAAGATCAATTGATCACCTTCAGGCCATGGGGGTCAGCGGACAGCACTCAGGCTGGTACTATAGCCTAGGAGGCACTCATATAGAGCAGGGGTGGGCAACATGTGGCCCATGGGCCGCATGCAGCCCCTGCTGCCCCTGAAGCAGCCTCTGTTGCACCCCACAACACATTGTTCTCTTTCCACCTGAACATTTTTTTTTAAATGTTGTGGTTTGCTGCTGAAAAATAAAGCCAATGAAAGCAAATCCCAAAATTGAAGGATTGTAACTTCAGTTATAACTACTGACTCATCTCTTTGTCATTTAAAGCCATGCAGATATTAGGAGGGCATATTATAAGGTAGAGTTCAGAATTCAGTGCAAGCATGCCATCATGCTGGTAAGCATCTGCCTGTATACACTTGAGTTTTTTAGTTCAAAGAACCAACCCTAAATCATCAATTGCTATGATGATTTAATTGCTATGATGCTATAGCAATTGCTATGATGATGTAAACATATGCCCTTGATTTCCAAAGATATATCTAGTGTGCTGGCAGGGGGTTTTATGGTAGTTTTCTGCTTGTGTACAAAATAATATGCTTGCGTTGTCATAACTCTTCTTAAATAATAATGGGTTGGATCTAGGATCTGCATTCCGGAAGAGGAAGACTCCACTTACAGAAGGTCCCTCTGCCTGATTTTTGGGGGTGTCCCTCACACCACAGCTCACTCCATTTATCAGGGTCTCCTCACTCTCTGTGTAGCATTTTCAGGGTGCTGGTGGGACTGGCATGGGAAGGAGGGGATGAGGATTTTCACTTCTGACAGCGCAGTTGATCCAGTGTAAATCTGGATCCAACACAGTGCGTATAATATCAATGTAGATGAGCTGTAATGGAAACCAGTGTCACCAGCATAAATCTTCTGGCTGGCTGTGTTGGAAGTTGTGATGTTACTGATCCCCCCCCCCCCTTTTCAGGTACCACGTCGCTTACCAACTGTGCTTAGCTGGGATGTGAGATTTTCAACTGTACCACTGCTTTACATAAGAAAAAATGATGAGCAACTTGTTAACGTCAGTTCAGTTTATTTTGAGACTTTGGTAATTGCATAAGTTACCGGTAAGTGTTGAGGACCCTCTCAAGGAATAAACACCCGGCTGTGGAATGCTCCCAAGAGAGGATCAACTAGCCCCTTTTTAGGTGGGCAGTCAGGAGGTTTTATTTCAGCAGGCTTTTAATGGTTTTTAACTGGATATTAACTTTGCTGGCTGTTGTTTTTATTTTGTTCTCAACTATTATACCAGGAATGTGTTTTTATTCTCTGAACAACATTGGGGCTCTTTTGGGGGGCTTAAAGATGATATATAAACGTTCCTATAATTAACTAAAACCAATGTTGTTCTCCTGATCTCTCCAAGCTGCTATTAGCTCCACTTGGGGGTGGATGGGAGAAGGAGGTACAGATACTATACTTATATTTCCCCCACCGAGTTTATTATTTATTTATTTATTACATTTATATCCCACCTTTTACCTTCCCCACCCAGTGCTGCTTTCCCAATCAAGTTACCAGTTTTGGCTGCTTTGAAGTAAAACAAACAAACAAAAAACTAAAGAAGAACTTGATCATGGATCTCGAGTCCTGTGTCATGCCTTCTCAAACTCATAGATACATATAACTGGGCAGAAGAACTAAGGAATAGTTTAGATAACTCATTATGACTTTTGTAATTGTCTGCATAGCAGCCTACTTCTATTTATATGGAACTTTACTTAAAACCCTTTCAAAACACATGAATTTACTAATGTGGGGGAAATAGTTTCTTTGAGCTGCAGTCAGTAATGTTTGCATATAAGACTGACCAAGTCTTTAAGCTACTAAAGGTGCAATCCTATGCATGTTTAGACAGAAAAACATGCTGGCTGGAGCATGCTGGGAGTTGTAGGACATTTTTCTGTCTAAACATGCATGAGATTATATCCTTAATCTATTTACACGCACAATGTTCTTTTTGTTTGAAAAAAAATGGCACATCCAATATTTTTATTTTTATATAAACTGTTTATTTGAAAAACCAACCAACCAGTGGTAAGTTACAAGAGGATATCTCCTGTTGCTTCACAATATTGCTTTCCTTACATAGACCTCTGTATTCTTATGTATGCCTGACATGATATCCTCTAGAGTCCAGATTATCCAGAGGCACATATAGAAAAGGTGAACAGCTTGGCCACTTTCCCCCCTTTCTCTTGATATGGTTCGTTTTCAGGATTAGGGGGAAGCTCTTTTGTAAAGTACTGTGGAGACAATGGGTTGGATCCAGACTCAGTTGTACTTAGTTCTCATTTTCTGCAAACTCAAATAATGCTAGTAGAGCTCTGCGAAATCTTTCCGTTGTGCGAGCATTTGTGCAACCGGTTGTAGAACCACTTGCGCAAATGTAGCTTTAATTGGATTCTCCTCTTATAGATTCATAGATCATAGAGTTGGAAGGGGCCTACTAGGCCATCAAGTCCAACCCCCTGCTCAATGCAGGAAACTAGAGGTGGGGTCTCCCATCCAAGTAATAACCAGGCCTGACCTTGCTTAGCTTTCCAAACCCAGACAAGCTGAACCAGCGTGAGCCACAGGCCTGTTTTGCACATAGTTTGGAACCTAGTTTCCACTAGTGCAACGTCATTTGCACTAGTGCAGGGGTCCTCAGACTTTTTAAACAGGGGGCCAGTTCATTGTCCCTCAGACTGTTGGGGGGCCAGATTATAGACATACTGAAACTGAACCCCGACAAGACCGAGGTACTTCTGGTGGGGGACAAGGGGAGGTTAGGGGATGTTGACCTGGTGCTGAATGGGGTACATCTACCCCTGAAGGACCAGGTCCGCAGCTTGGGGGTCATTCTAGACTCCCAGCTGTCCATGGAGGCTCAGGTGGCAGCTGTGAGCCGGGCGGTGCTGTATCAACGCCCATCTGATACGGCAGCTGCGCCCCTACTCACCTGCTCCCATCAGTGGTTCCTAATCACCTGCTCCCATCAGTGGTTCATGCCTTGGTCTCCTCTCGCCTAGACTACTGTAATGCGCTCTACGTGGGGTTACCCTTGAAGACGGTTCGGAAGCTACAGCTGGTACAGAACGCGGCGGCTCGCCTGGTTAAAGGCAGCCGCCAGCGGGATCACATCACGCCAGTGCTGAAGGATTTGCACTGGCTACCAGTTGCTTGCCGAGCCAAATTCAAGGTGTTGGTTTTGACCTTTAAAACCCTATACGGCTCTGGTCCAGTCTATCTCAAGGAGTGTCTCCAGCAACACCAATTGGGCCGCTCAACAAGATCTGCCACGGATGGCCTTCTCCTTGTCCCTTCAGCCAGAGCAGCTAGACTGGTGGGGATGAGGAAGAGGGCCTTTTCTGTGGCGGCCCCTGTACTGTGGAACTCTCTCCTGAGTGACCTCTGCCATGCCCCCTCTGCTGAGCTTCCGCCACTCATTAAAAACCTGGCTGTACAGGCGAGAATATGGGGTGGGTTAAGATTTAAAAAAAATATATAATGTTTTAAATGAATTTTATCTTGTTTTTAGCCTATGTACATTGCCCAGGGTGGCCAGTTGCCGGCCAGATGGGCGATTAATAAATGTAAATAAATAAATAAAATAAATAGTTTGAAAAAAATATGAACGAATGGATCAAGTAAAAAAAAAGGACCCTGGTCCATTCCGAGCAGCAGCGCCTCGCTGTCGCCTCAGGAGGAGATGACTGAACTGGTGGTGCTGCTGCTGCCCAGGCCGCTGCCGGGCCTGCTCCTCCACTATCACCACCACCACCCGCGCCCCGCTGCTGGTTCAGCCCCCCCTCCCCTTACCCCCGCAGAAGACAGCAGGCGGGCGGCCCATGCCACGTCACCGGCTCAGCCTCCCCTTACCCCGCAGGGAGGCGGGCGGGCAGTCCACGCCCCACCACCGGCTCAGCCACCACTCTTCCCCTTCCCCCCCACAGGAAATGCAGGGCAGCGGGTGGGTGGCCCGTGCCCTGCCGCCGGCTCAGCCTCCCCTTATCCTACAGGGAGGCGGGTGGGCGAGTGGCCCGCTGCCGGCTCAGCCGCCACTGCTCCCCTTCCCCCCCTGCAGGAGACAGAGGGCAGCGGGCAGGCAGGCGGCCCGTGCCCCGCCGCCGGTTCAGCCGCCCCTCCTCCCCTTACCCCCGCAGAAGACAGCGGGCGGGCGGGCGGCCTGTGCCACGTCGCTGGTTCAGCCTCCCCTTACCCCGCAGGGAGGCGGGCAGGCGCCCCGCACCCCACCACTGGCTCAGCCTCCCCTTACCTTGCAGGGAGGCGGGCATGTGGGCGGGCGGGCAGCCCACGCCCTGCTGCCGGCTCAGCCACCCCTCCTCCCCTTCCCCCACAAGGAGCCTCTAGATCGGCCGCCAGGCTGGATGAAAAGACCCGGTGGGCCGGATGTGTCCCGCGGGCCGTGGTTTGAGGACCCCTGCACTAGTGGAATGAAACCATTGGATACTGCCCATTGAAATAATAGAAACCTAGAATTTTTGAGTTTGAAGTGGTCTTAGAAGTCAGCTAGTCCAACCCCCTACCTAGTGAAGGGTACAGATACAGGATGCAACTACAGACACCCTGGCAAATGGCTGTCCAGTCTTTGCTTAAATACCTCTGGTGAAGGTATTTAAATACCTCCTGTTAAGCAAGTCTTACTGTTAGGAAGTTTCTCCTAATATTCAGCCAAAATCTGCTTCTTTGCAGTTCCCACCCATTGGGAATTAACTTGTTTAAGTTAAAATAACTTTAGGGCACAATCCTATGGGGATGCCCTTAACCGTCCGAACTCGGAGGATCATGAACATCCTAAGGAGGGAGGGAGGAGCTCCTCTCTGCAAAGCACTTAGATGGCCGATTTCGGAAGGAGGCTGAAGTGCTGCCAGGATATGGCATGTCTTGATGGTGCTGGTCTCCTCCCCTCCCCACCCCCGAAATGCCCCCCAAAACCCTTCTCTGAGGTCGGTCTTATGACCTCAAAGAAGCAGCTGGCGCGGTTCTTCCTTCGTGGGGCTGGGGTGGGGGAGGGGGATACGAGTGCAGATCCCCAGCTATGAGGTTGGAGCGATTTTCCAACCTCATAGCTAGGAATCCAAAAAATCACGTGGCTGTCTAGATGCTGCCTAGCGGCCATAGGATTGCCCTGTTAAACAAGTTAATACCCAGACATTGCGAATTAACTTGTTTAAGTTAAATTAACTGAAACAAGCTAGTTTACGTCATGACTAACTTGTCTCATTGATTTCTGTGGTATCTGAGTTCAACTAACTTATGCTGGATCTAGCCCACTGACTTTATCCATGCCATTGACTTTATCCATGCCACTGATTTCAAAGTGGTTTCCATGTGGCAGCTGTGCCATGCACATTGGTCCCTTTACAAAGAAACACGTAGAAATAGCTAGAAATAAATACATAGAAGGGACTGTTATATCACCTTGGATTTTTCATTAGTGTCTGAATTAATTGGATTCACTGCCTTAAATAGTGGAGTAAGAATTAGAATAATAGATATTTTAAACCCCCAAAGAAAGCATGTTTGACAACTTTTAATTTTTTCCACCCACTTGCCACTTTTTCATTTGTCTCTCTGGCAGCCCAGATGTGTTTGATTTGATTCACTAATGAGCCTGAGAATACATTTAAAAGGTAATTTTCAGATTAGGTATTTCACGAGAAGTTGGGATGCCTGAGCAGGACCGACGAATACATGGTGTAGGCTTTGCCATCAAAAATGAACTAGTGAACTCTTTGTCAGAAGTTCCTACTGGCATTAACGAACGCCTGATAACTCTTCGATTAAAGCTCGCCAATAACCAACAGGTAACTATTTTGAGCGCTTATGCACCAACATTAGATGCTGATGATGACATCAAGGAAAGTTTTTACAGCCAGTTGGACACTCTCCTGTCAGAGATACCTAAGGAGGATAAAATTATCCTCCTAGGCGATTTTAACGCAAGAGTCGGGCGTGACTTTGATTTATGGCCAGAAACTATTGGAAAAGACGGAGTTGGTAATAGCAACCCGAACGGACTCTTACTTTTGTCTATATGTGCAGAGCATAATCTCACTATCACAAACACGCTCTTTCGACAAAAGAATAAGTTTAAAACATCATGGCAGCACCCACGGTCAAAGCACTGGCATCTTCTGGATTATGTAATTGTCCGTGCTAGAGATCGCCGCGATGTACTTCTTACTAGGGCCATGGTGAGTGCCGACGACTGCTGGACAGACCACCGACTAATCCGGTCCACTATGGTTATCAACATTGCTCCCCAACGTAGGCTTCAAGGAAGGAAACCAAGGCGTAAAATGAACATCCAAGTCCTTCAAGATCCTATTAAGCAAACTCATCTTCAATCACTTCTTAAGGAACATCTACCTATGGAACCTCCTGACAACATTGAGGACCATTGGTCTAAGCTGAAAACCTCCATTACTGCAGCTTGTGAACAAACTATTGGATATGAAACTAAGAAACATCAGGATTGGTTTGATGAAAATGACAATGAGATTAAATATATAATTGACCAAAAAAGGAAAGCCTTCCAAATATGGCAAAATGATATTAACTGCGCTGCCAAGAAAAAAACCTACGCTAGCGCAAAGGCTGAGGTCCAAAGAAGAACAAGAGAACTTAAGAACGCTTGGTGGAAAAAGAAAGCTGAAGAAATTCAACAACTTGCAGAATCTCATGATGCACGGGGCTTTTTTAAGGCCACAAGGGCCATTTATGGACCAAAAACCTATGGTACAAACCCTTTACAATCAAAAGATGGCACCAAACTCTTAAAAGACAAAGAGTCTATTGCACTGCGTTGGAAAGAGCATTATTATGACCTTTTAAATCGTAAGTCTAAGGTGGATGATGAGATTTTTTCGCAAATCCCGCAAAAACAAATTAAAGAGGAACTTGCAATACTCCCCACTTTGGATGAAGTAAAAAAAGCCATTAATCAAATGAAGAACAACAAAGCTAGTGGACCAGATGGGATTCCTGCTGAAATCTTTAAAGAAGGGGGGCCCGAACTTGTACAACATCTTCATAAACTCATCGAAAAAATCTGGATAAGAGAAGAGATCCCAGAAGACTTCAGGGATGCCATAATTATCACCCTCTTTAAGAAGGGTGATAGAACAGACTGTGGAAACTATCGGGGCATTTCTCTCTTAGCAACCGCAGGTAAAATATTTGCTAGGATTCTCGCAAACCGTCTTCTATCTATTTCAGAAGAGATCCTCCCTGAAACTCAATATGGTTTCCGCCCCTCTAGAGGGACAGTAGACATGATTTTTACTGCACGTCAGCTCCAAGAAAAATGCCGAGAGCAAAATCAACCCCTTTATATGGCATTTATCGATTTGGCTAAGGCCTTTGATACTGTAGACCGTACAGCTCTCTGGACTATCCTTATGAAAATTGGATGCCCCAATAAATTTGTGAATATCTTGCGACTTCTCCATGACAACATGATGGCAACGGTTTTGGACAACAACGGCTCTCATGGTGCTCCATTTAAAGTGGGATCAGGTGTTAAACAGGGATGTGTTATCGCCCCAACATTATTTGCCATTTTCATCGCCATGGTTTTACATCTTGTCGAGGGGAAACTTCCCACCGGTGTGGGAATTATATATCGAACAGATGGAAAGCTTTTTAATCTCAGCAGGCTGAAAGCAAAAAGTAAGGTAATTACAACCTCCGTTGTGGAACTTCAGTATGCTGATGATAATGTGGTCTCCGCACATTCAGAGGATGATCTCCAAACTATCCTAAATGCTTTTGCAGAAGCATACGAAAAACTTGGTCTCTCACTTAACATCAAAAAAACCAAAGTGCTTCATCAGCAAGTGCAAGCCAATCCTTTGGTGATGCCATCTATCCAGCTTGGCGGGACAATACTGGAAAATGTCGATCATTTTCTCTATCTTGGCAGCTATCTTTCTGTTACAGCTAACATCGACAGTGAAATCCAGCATCGTCTGAGCTCCGCAAGTGCCGCATTTTCTCGAATGAAACATAGAGTGTTCGAGGATCGGGATATTTGTAAGAAGACCAAAACACTGGTTTATGAAGCCATTGTATTACCAACTTTATTGTATGCCTGCGAAACATGGACTATCTATAAACGTCACTTCCACCTCCTTGAAAGGTTTCATCAACGTTGCCTCCGGAAAATCCTGCAAATTACTTGGGAAGATAGGCGAACAAATGTCAGTGTACTGGAAGAAGCAAAGACTACTAGCATTGAAAAAATGATCCTTCAACGCCAACTTCAGTGGACCGGTCATGTTGTTCGAATGCCTGACTGCCGTCTCCCAAAGCAGTTACTTTACTCCCAACTCAAGGATGGAAAGCGGAATATCGGTGGTCAATATAAGAGGTTTAAAGATGTTCATAAGGCTAATCTAAAAAAATGCAATATAAACATCGAAAACTGGGAAGCTTTGGCCCATGAACGATCTAAATGGAGGTTGGCCTTTCACAAAGGTTCCATGGACTTTGAAGAAGCCCGAGTGCAAGGTGAAAGGGAGAAACGTGCTAAGCGAAAAGCACGTCAAATGAATCCTTTACAGGACCATCTTCTATCTGGTAACCTGTGTCCTCACTGTGGGAAGCTGTGTGGATCTAGAATTGGCTTCCACAGTCACTTACGGACCCATCGCTAGAGTCTACACAATCTTCTTTAGAATCTCCTCCTTTTATCCCGGAAGACAATCTTACTCGGTCACGAGTGATCGCCTGATGATGATGATGATGGGATGCCAGCAAATGCAGTTGCATGGATTTATGCTTTGATTCTGTTGAGCATGAGAATGGAGGGTAATCAAAAGGGTGCCTTCCTTCCTCCTCAGAAATTTAGTACCTATTTAAACAAAGACTCCCTGGATACAAGAGAACTTGAAATGGGACTGTGTACTTTTCACCTTTGAAATATGCTTGTGGCTAGAATTCTTGCTTGCTTGCTTGTTTTTCCAAAGTGTGAGGTGTAGCTATCAGAACTCATGGCCTTTTAAGCACTTCCATTGGACATTTGTTTCAAACTGAAAACAGATTGGAATTTACATGCCAGTGCAGCCTGAAGTATTAAATGATTAAGTTTAGTATGACTGCTTATCACAAACTGGAAATAAATAAATCATAATTACACATGCCCATTGCTTTGCTTACTCTTCCATTACATACTTTATCCTCCAGTGCTACAAACTAATTTCCTCCTGTGAAAATACCCACTTGTGTGGATCAAATAGCATAATATATTAGTCTATGTGTCAAGTTGTTTATTTGTCTGTATTTTGATTATTCCATATTGTTTATTATTATACGCTCTCTTGTTTTTCAAAACAGAGTGCCACAGTCAGCTTTATAGGGCTGTGTGATACATACAAAAAAACCCTTAGGAGTTTTTCTTCCATTTGGATTGTGTGTGTGTGCATGAATTGAAAGGGATTCATTGACATGAAATTTGGAAAAGGCTGTTGGAGGTCAGGAAGGGAAGACCTGGTCTTAGAATAATCCAAATTCTGACCTTGTACTATATAATTTTTGTTGCATTTTCTTTGGGGTAAATTTAGTTTTACCAAGATGTTAGTTACAATTCCTCTCCACAGTATGCTGGAGATATTGCTATTATCATGGGTCCTCTCTTGACAATATGGTGGGCAACTGACCAGAAAAACTATCTGGCCTAGGTTCTTTTGCCTTTAATAGGAGCTTGATTTGTAGTAATGAACAGATGAAGTTGTTCATGAAAGCAACAGCACAGGATATTAAAGGCACAGGAGAAGGAACTAGTAAAAGACTGGCTACTCCATTTTCTAAGTGACCTGAGGGGTATGTCATAGGTGTAGGCTTTCAAGTAGCTGACAGCAAATCTAGCAATTGCTGCAGTTATGCAAGCAATAGAGTGAGGTGGGAATAAAGCATGGTAGTGCCATGTTGTGGTAGAATGGACTATATATGTTTCAGATTGCATGTCACATTTATGTATTCTCCCTTACATGAAAACACTTTCCAAGTAGAAAATTATCACAAGAGAGGACTAGTCTAGGACCATTCTCCACAATGTGTGTTTTTATTTTATTTTAATTTTAACTTGGGGAAGCATTCAAAAGTGTCATCCCCCTTCCATAGTTCTAAAGTGGTACCGTCCACTCTACTACTATAAGGTTCTAGAACTTCATTAGGTTGCATGTGTACACCTTCAGGCATAGAATAGAGGCGGGCATGATGCCCCTTTTCAGAACATCAGCCCAGCACCATGGCACTGTTTTCTACTGGATTATAATGAATGACTTTTGAAACTCATGGAATGTTCAGAAACAGGATGCAGTGCAGCATTTGTGAATACTCTCCTGAAAAAGAAAAAGAAAAGAGCCATGCTGCACATAAGCAAACCTTTGCACGAGTGCATGTCCACTTACTGAATTATGGCAACTCTGTGCATAGCTCTGTTGAATGTCAGTGTAGTTCTGTGCATTGAAAGTTCTAGCCTTTTAAGGCATCATTGCCAAGTTAACAGCACTCTACTGTGCAAGTGCTTGGAGGATAAGGAAGCAAACCTGCACAAGTGGATTCCTAGGTCCTGTTCACCCATGCAAGTGGTAGTTTATTTTGCTATGCAATCACTCCTGACTGCCTTCTAGCTATAGATTTTTATGGAGAAATATCTGTGCAAACGAGCCATACTATATACAGTCACAGATAGTTAATGATTCCTGTGATTGTGGCAACTAATTACAGTAACCTCTCCTGGTAGTATCAGTGAATCATTCCATGGATGATCTTTCAGGTGATCCCATACCCACGAGTTCTGGGGAGGAAAAAGAAAAACCTTAGGTGCAATGGCGATATGAACCAAGCCTTAATTACAGTGAGCAGGGATTGCCTGCCAATCATTCTGAATTATACAGTGGCTGTTAGCTTGGCCCTGTGGCATCCCATGGAGACTTGGATGGGACCACCAAACCTATTTTGACTACTACATGAACAGAAGTTTCCCAGAGGAGAAAGAGCTTTTACATAGCATATAATCTAGCTCAGTATTTCATGAGGTTTTTCTTTCTTTTGTGCTTCCTGCAGTGTCCAGATCTCCAAGGAGATTCCTTTTCAGGCAGTTATTTAAAGGGGGGCAGGGTGTGTGTGCGTGCACATGTATTGGAGAAATCCTTAAAAAATAGGGCAGGAGCTATTTTACTCAGCCTTTCTCATCCATCTTGCCTAATGGCATAAGAATTGCACAGACCTTTTCTTAACTGTAGGTGGTTGTTCATTTATTAATGTAAACACCATGTGCCTTGGATGTGCGAGTCCTAAAAATAAACTTGCAAAGATAAAAATAGATTACTGGGAGTTTTTGAGATGCTGCTTAATCAGAACCAGCTGCAAGCTGTCTAGAAAATGTAAGTTATATGAGCCAGATGGCTTTTGCCCCCCCCCCCTTTTTGCTTTAGACAGCATGTAATTTGGGTGACTGCAGCTTCAATAATGTATTTTACCAGTCAAACTGTTTTGATAAACATATTTATTTTGGAGCAGACACTTTTAATTAGGAAGCTAGTAAAAATGTTAATTTCTTTTAATCCTTCCCTTCAGGGGTAAGTCAAAATAGGTTTTTAGCATGGCATGGAATTCATAAAGACATATTGTATGGACCTAATCCCAAAGCCAACATGTACACATGTACTTAAGTTGATTTTAATAGGTCTGCGGGCGCACACAATGGTGTTGGTAAGAGCTGGTCCTATATCTGATCACAGGCAAGCTGTATTCACAAGAGGAAATTTGTGACACACAGGTTCCAACATCTGACCATAGAGGTTTGTGGGCCTTATTGGTAGTAAGCAGGCCTGGCTCCCGTACACAGCATCCTCAGGCAAGTATGAGGGCCCCAGGGCCCTGGTAGAGCCCGCGGCTACAGTGGCTGGGCTGGCTGCTTGGCCATGGTGGTTGCTGGCAGGGACTGGGGGGATGGCCTGGCAGTGGTGCTGACCAGAGGTCTCACTCTCTTCCATGTTGTGTTTTGAGCCTGGGTGTGTTCTGTATGAGCATTATGGCTACTAGACTGTGGTAAGAAAGTCAATGCATTTGAGATTTGTTTCTTGCTCCCTCCTGCACTCCTCTCCTTTGCGATTAGATGAAAGGGACTTGTGGATTAAAGTTACAGCCAGACATTCCTTATTTGTCATCTGTATTTATACCAAAACATATAATAAAAGGAAAAGTAGCATATTTTCCAGTTCAAGATAATCTCAGAATGAAGTACAAATAAGGCATTCCACACCCAGTCATCCTCCTTCTATTTCATTTTTTAAAACTTATATCAAGCAGTCTTATTAAAATCATATATTTATTGCTTCAACATTTTTGATAATCATTAAAAACTGTTGCTAGTAATCTTTGATTCAGAGGCAGCATGGCCCCTGTGTAGATACTTATCTGATGAACTGCAGGCTTTGAATGTTTCTCTTAAGCCTTCATGCTAATACTTTTCTCAATTTTTTCCTTGTGTCACAATAATTATATCTTAAGTCTCATGGCAGTCTTCTGTGCTTAGAATGTGCTTAAAAGATCTTATTTGCATCTCCATCCTGAATAAATTAAAATAATGCTGTCAGAAACAGCTTCATAGGAATTGAGTTTCCATATCTTTAAATTCCTGTTCAAGTTTTCTAATCTAGTGGAAATGTTAACAATTCAAAGGCAAAAGAAATGTAAATACCTTTGGTAGATACATTCAGCAAGTTGCCTGGGTGCTCAGATAGATAAGATTAATAATTAATTTTTTAAGAATTTACTAATGTTCCTAATCACAGCTGCAAGTTTTGGATTGTTGTTGCTCTCTCTTATCTTTAATCAGGAATAGGGAACATTTTAAAGAGCCAGTAGATCTTACTGTTATAGTAAGTTACAGCAATAATTATTATATAGTCCATAATAATGTACAAAAAACACCAAAATGTTTTGATTTATTTCAAATGAGAATAACATATCTGCTGTATTAGTTGAAAACCTACAATAAGAGCTCAAATATTTTATTTTACCTATTAAATATGGGTGCCACAAACCTTAGCAAATTTACATGTGAGTAAGTCTTGTTACTGGCTTGTTACCTTAATTACAACTTTCTTTTATATTTTATTTCAATGTGAGAACCAATACCCTACTAACTGGATTGGTTCTCACATTGAAATAAAAGATAAAATAATACCTATAAAACAGGTGTGTGCAACTTGTAGGCCTAAACTCCCATCATCCCACAGCATTGGCTGTGCTTCCTAGGGCTGATGGGAGTTGAAGGCCAAAACATCAGGAGGGCCATAAGTTGCCCACCCCTGCCATAAAACTAATAAACAACTAAAAATGAAACATTTAAATATTTTTTTAAAAAAATCAATCTACAAGTCCAATCAGCAGATCAATAAAATCAGTACCAGTTTAGTAACCAAAAGCCTTTCTGAGCAGAAAATATTTATGTTCTACAGATTTGCTAAAGGATAGAAGGGACTTCCTTGGTCAAGAATACCACAGCAAGGGCACAACCACCAAGAAAACCTTAATCTAGGTAGCCCCTTGATGGGACTTAATGGGATGAGTCTCCCTGAACTATATTAAGGCATACAGAAGGAGGCATTGCTTCAGATATCCTGGACCATTACTGTTTAGGGCAGTGGTCCCTAACCTTTTGGGGCTATGAACACATTTGGAATTTTGCAAAAGTATTGTGGGCACCATCACAAAATAGCTGCTGTGGGGTGAGCAAAAAATGTTGGGAGTGTCCCAGTTTCTCTCTGTGTGTGTGCGTGTGTGTGTGTGTATGCGCGTGTGCGCACGTGCGCGCGCATGGTCTCTCTCTCTGGCTGCTTTCGCTCCCTCTCCCTCTCTCTGGTGGCTCTCTTTCACTATCTTACAGTTTTCACGGTATCGTCTTTTGACAGCTGTCAAGAGAAACCAAAGGGAAGAAAAAGCTTATTTGGAGCCTCTTTGGGTCAATGTCCAGGGTTGGTACCTGCTGTACTATGATAGCAGGTACCCCCAGGACACTGACCCAGCTGAGGCTTTCAGTTGCTGCACTCGCGGAACTGCACATGTGCAGCAAAATTGTCACACTTGCGGAACTGTGCAAGTGCAGCAAAAACAAAAAGAAAAACATTGTTTCCCAAGCGCAGACAGCCCCTCCAGTGTGCTGCTTGGGCACTTTGAAGGGACTGTCAGTGGCTGTCAAAATGGGGATTGCGAAAGCTGGCTATCAAGCCGGCTTTCGCGATCTCCAGGGAAAAAAAGGTTAAAGTGATAAAAAAAAAAAAGTGAGCCGAAACAGCTCACGATAACAGCAGGGGATATCCAGCCAGTGCCAGTCACCCCGCAGTGCCGCTTGGGTATGTGGGGTGGCTGGAACTGGAGCGTGTCCGGGTAAGCTTAGCAAGAGTGGTAAGGGTTTTTTGCTGCTCTTGCCAAATGAGTCGCTGGCTGATTTCCAGTACCCACAATGGGGTTGGTCACCTGGGTTCAGATGACACAACAACCTATTGTGGGTACAACAACCCCTAGAACAAGTTATGGGTTGTCAAGGCGGGTTGTGCCCTCAAACAACCCACCGTGCCTTGTCACCCACCATGGGTTTTCATGCCATGCAAACCCAGTCAATTAGTGACATTATGGAACCAGTTGGAAAGAAAGGAGTGGTAGGCCTGTATTCCTAATGTTACTGTCTGATAGAGATGTGTTTTATGTTATGCTGAAGCATCTCCAGGTATGTGTGTGCGTGTTTTTTTAACTTTCAGAACTCTACATTGCTTATGCTCTTTCAACAGGCTGCTGCCTAATTCCATCGAAAGGCAACATTTAAGAAATGTTTAGGGATTTCATGATCACATGGAGTGCCTTTCAAAAATTCAGTTCTAAAGATTCAGAACAAAGGAGAAAAAAATAGGATGTGACTAATTCTCCACTTTCCATTAATTTGCTTCTAATGGTGTGGTTAAATGACAAAGAAGGATAGATTATAGAACTAATTAAAAAACACCACCAGGAAACCTGGATTAGGTATAGATTTGGATGAATAGGCTGAAAAATCTACTCTAAGCTCAATGGGGATGTTCTTGCACTGAAATGGTATCCATTATAATTGGAAGCAATCAGAATGAAATAATCTGTTAACTAATTGTTTTACCCTCCAGAACTGACTTAGGGAAGTGGGAGAATCTCCTGGGATAGTTTATTGGCTTCTTGCAGCTCAGAAATATCCCTGCATGTAGTCAGTACTTTTGTGCTAAAATATTTCATTTTACCCCTTTTCCTCACTAAGCTATCTTTAGATAGATTAGCTCTTTGAAACAGTATACTTGTAATTTCTATACCAGTTGCTGGGGAAAATGAGCAGGAGGATACTATTGCATTCATGTCCTACTTGTGGGCTTCCCAGACAGCTGGTTGGCCACCGTGTGAACAGAATGCTGGACTAGCTAGGCCTTTGGTCTGATTCAGCATGGTTTTTCTTATGTTCTTAATTCCTAGAGTGTTTTGGTTAGAGAAATACTTTGCAGTGTGACACAGTGTGCTGTTGCTCTTCAGAATTTGCATGGAATTTGCACCAGAGGGGCAAACTGTGGCAGCAGTCATGTGGAATATTTCCACAGATGCCTACCCCTTCTGCATTACTATTGTTAGGTGGCTGAGATCAGGAACTCTGGAACTTAAACTAGGAACCTCGGGGTCTGATTTGGGGAGTTAGCCTAGTGAACTGCCATAGACTGGGTGGGTTTGGGCTCTCTTTGGGTATATGAAGGGAATAGGAGCATGCAACAGCAGCCCCTGTGATTGGCAAGCAAAAAGTTTATAGATTGGCCAGGCCTGATACGATTCTAAGAGCCTGGCTTTCTGTTTTTGCCTCATCAATAGAACATTAAATTCCATTTGTTGCATTTCAGGCTCCAGATACCAGTTCAGGCCACTGACTTAAAAGATCCTGAGCTAGAGAGCACACTTTCCAGCTGCTCAAGCGGCACTGCGGGGTGCCGCTTGAGCAGTTGGGTACAGCTGCTCAGAAGCCCAGGTATATCCTGATTCCAAGGGAATGCTAAGGTGTCAGTTCCACTGTGTGTGTCGTTTGTTTTCTGCTAAGTCAGCCTTCCCCAGCCTGGCACCCTCCAGATGTGTTGGACTACAACTCCCAGTTCTGGGAGTTGTAGTCCAACACATCTGGAGGGCGCCAGGTTGGGGAAGGCTGTGCTAAACATTCATAAAGCAGCTGCTCACCGGAGACCTGATTCAGACATCATGGCCAAATCATAATGTCATGGTTGGAAACATGCTAAGGGTTCATGATCTCCTTCCTCACCTTGTTCATGCCAGTTCCCCTCTCCATTTCCTGGTTCAGGGTAACTATAGGTAGCAATTACGGTAAGTCTGAATTGGGCAAACTATAGTTACTGCTAACTAGAGTTTGCCCCCAAAGAATAAGAAACCTACCGGTACTTCAAACTGTTTGAAACGACAGCATATTGTGTTGCAGTGATGGCTTAGCCTGTCATTTATCCTACAGTCTATTTTTTTTTCATGCAGAACAGTGCAAAAAATAAATGTCAGGCAATGTCTTGTGCATTATTTGCCTTTATTAACTACCTTTTCTCATTTTATTGTGTTTGCACTTAAGTTTAACTCTAAACCAGAGAGACTTGCATGGGTAAGTTCCACAGAAATGAACAATTCTCAGAGGTTTGTGCTTTTAACTTGTGATTACATTAAGCACTGGTGAAAATGGAAGATGCTAATTTCACAGCATGGGACAGGAGATTCTGCAAGATACAAGAGCAAAGACTATTTAGGATTAGAAGTATCTGTATGGGAGCAAGTGAAGTAATGATAATGATTATATGATAATGGCACTGTTGCAATGCTTTATGAGGCAGTAATCTGGCCCCCCACTAGACAGACTCCGCTTACACCCTCATACTTTATCTCAATAAGGGAAATGAATTGTTTCTGAGTAGCACAGCAGGACAATAACAGTACTGCTTTTATTTTACAAGTCAGTGCTTATGTAAAATGCACAACATACCAAGATGAGACAAAGCGAGAAAGGAGGGTAAAGCTGGAGAAACAATACAGAGTGACCCTTGGGAATCTAGTAGAACAAATCTGTAATAATAAATGATGTGTGCCTGCCTGCCTGTCTGCAAGTGCCATAGCTCCAAGATCATAGCGCCTTGACACCTGAAACTTGGCATGCAAACTAAGGGTACCCTAGGGGTGTGCAGCCGGGATTATTTGGTTTTTAAAATTCATTAATCCAGTCAATGAATTTAAATGTGTCCGTGTTTGAATCCTGCAGCACCACCTTCAGTCGCAAGGTGGCAGACTTCCCTAGCCAGCACATAGCTTTGCAGTTGATTGAGTTTGAAACCAGGGGGGAGTAGTCTGACAGAATTATATGGCTGCCGCCTCCCTCCTGCTGTGGGGCAGCTCCCTTTACTCACACAATCTTTTTGCTGTTTAAAATGGACTTCACTACCCTCTCTCTATGTGATTGGGGCAGATTATATTTAAACACAGAGACTTTCAGGATTATATCTTGCCTTGCTGTGAGGCTACGAGTCTGAATATATGAACTCACCCTAAAGGTATTCTGTCATATGTAGGGCTGGTTAATCTTCACTCAGTGTACTCACACATTTATTCATTAATTTATTGTTTATATTTATTAGATGCCTTATAAAACAATTGTAGGATTGTTTAAAACACTATAGTAGTACAATAAAAACAACAACAACCTAACATACAAATCTTTATCAACCCTAACACTCAGTACCTAAGGGAACCGTGTTATCTGCTGGAGTATTTTAAAGACCCTAGGAGTAAGTTGTGGGATACCTGGTGGCACTTGTACCACCAGGTTTATAATGAACAAGCAGCAAAACCTTGGCTCTCTCATGCTGTCCAGGCTTGTGTCCGTTTGAGGTGTCAAGAACAGGCGATCTGAACAGTGGTCCCTCAAATAGAGACCATCGAACACTTTATAAAAATTTGCCCAACTGCAGTAGAAACCTGGAATAAGGTCACAAAAATGTTAGAATGGCTGGATTTGGCTCACCAAAGCTGGGAAACTATAGCATCAGGGTGTGAACCTGAGGGGCGAATTAAAGGTCCAAGGAAAAAAATCATGAGAAAAAGAAGTAGTAGACAAATGAACTGTAAAGAATGTTCAAGGGTAAGCGACTTCTGGGTCGTTCCATGGTCAACTGTCCAGTTAGTAAACCTTTTTGTATTGCTGGCTTTGGTTTTCCAAAGAAACAAAGAACTTAAAACTCAGAAAATATCTAACATAGAGGGCTCTGTTACATATGTGCAAAATAAAATCAAAGCAATCAGTCAGTATGAGAAAGAAAGACTGCCTCGGATAAAGTGGAAGAAATTCTGGCCATGGATGGAGGAATCTACACCACCAATTGCGTGACAGATTGATGGACACTGAAAGACCTCAAATGTAGATTAGGAATTATCTCAATGTATTAGTTTAAGTTAGTGTAGATCTGTAACTGTATTAGTTAGAAAATCTTGAAATTTGGGTGGCAAATTTGTAATGTGTTTTCACGGTGGGTTGTTAAGAATATTATTATTTTTAGTAGTATGATTTATTTATAATAAAAATCTATTCCTAAAAAAAAATAATATTCCTAACACTCAGTACAAAAACACAACTACCAATGCAATGGGTAATATGCAAATGACAGAAGGTAAAACCATCCTCAATATTAAAGGGACTAAAATATACAAGAGAATTTTATAAATAGAAATACTTCACAATATCTTGAACAGATAATAACAAGATCAAAATAACAGATTTTAAAAGGTCTGGGAGAATAATAATAAAAAAAAGTCTTAGCCTGGCACTGAAACAACAATGCAGGTGAGCCTCTTTCCATAACTGGAAGAGGGACCACTGCTGAGAAGGCCCTCTCCCTTGTGGCCACCCTCTGAACATCAAATAGAAGTATGATAAAATTCTTCTTAACACTTGATAGGATGATACATGAACACACCTCAAGGCAGTTGGTTGCATGGCTATCTCCATTCTCACACAACACAGTGTGTAAGATATAGCATGGGGATTCATAGTAATGTGTGTCCATGCCTATCAATAATGGCAGGAGAGAACAGCACCAAATATTTTTGTGGTGCCCAAGTCACATAGGGTCATAGCATTGACTGGATTAACTGCGTTCACTGATGGATGTACTGGGGGAAGACATGCTAGGTAAACATCTTCTTACAAAAGGGTCTAAAATTATATGGAAACCAGGCAAATACAGATTTAAATTTATCTCTAGCAACACTTTCAACTTGGTGGATGAATAATGGTTCAAAAACAGCAAGGTATTCTGAGGAAGAGCATGTGTTCTTCAGCAAATGGGAAGCAGGGATGGGGACTCGGACTCGAGGACTCGACTCGTGAGTCGGACTGAGTGCCCCCTCTGACTCGACTCGGACTCGAGTCCCAATATTTTTAATGGGACTCGAGACTCGACTCGGGACTCGAGACCAAGGACTCGTCAACATCCCTGGGCTGTTGACGAGTCTTCTGGCTGTGCCAGAAGAAGCGCGATCACCGGTGAAGAGCGCATGGAAGCGAGGCGCGCCGCTGCTCGGCCACTATGGACAGCTACCAGGAGCGCAGCCCCAACGATGTGTTGAGATTTATTTTGATTGATGTGTTGTTGTGGGGGGTTTGGGTTAGGGTCAGGCATTTTGGGTTTGGCTGCCTCTGCCTGCCTGTTTGGGGTTCCCAGCCTCCTCTGCCTGCCTGGTCTCTTCTTGACCTGTTCAGCAGTTGAATTGTCCAAGACAAAGGCCTCTGCCTGCCTGCTTTGGGGTTCCCTGCCTCCTCTGCCTGCCTGGTTATTTTGGGTTTGTCTGCCTGGTCTGTTCTTGCCAAAATCAGTTGCAGAGTTTTGAAATAAAAAGGCACACTTGTGCCTAGAATTTATTTAAGCCACACATCTGAAGTAGCCTTATTTTGTTGGGGGGAAACCCCATTGATTTTAATAGGGACTCGTGGAGTCAGTTTTGGGAGTGACTCAGGACTCGTGACTCGTGAGTCACCATTTTGGACCAAGGACTCGGACTCGAACTCAAGACTCGGGTCCAAAGACTCGTGACTCGACTCGTGACTCGAGACCAAGGACTCTTCAACATCCCTGATGGGAAGTGATATGCAGAGAGTATATAGGTAAAAATAAATTTCAGATGAGAAGATCTTGTGAAAAATTATTAGAAGACAGATACATCAGTGACACTAAACTAAGATGGTCACAGCATACATCCTTCTTTGACTGGTGAATGGGGATCCATGCACCTCTGGCTTTTTGAAGTTAGAAGTGTCTGATAAGGACAGAAGTGTTATTAGGCTGCATGTATGCACCTGCAGCTCTGTTGATGCTGTACAATGATGAATTATGCTGTGTTAAAATTTGCCTGTACAGTAATACCTCGGATTACGAGTAACCCGGTTTGCGAGTTTCTCGTAAGACGAGGAAAAATTTGGCATAAATTTACATTTGAAAGACGAGCAAGTCTCGCAACACGAGCCGCTGCTGCCGCATGTGGCTCCCGTTGCGAGATGTCTTTCAAATTTAAATTTATGCCTCCACGGGGCTTCCCTGGAGGATCGGCCGGGCTTGGCTGCTGCCTCGCGCTGCTGCGCCAGCCGGCTGAGTGTCCAGGAGGCGGGGGCTTCCCGCGAGGGCCGGATGTGATGCAACGGGACCGCCGGCGCTGCGGAGAGGTGAGCCGCCACTTGCTTGCAATGGTAGGAAGCAGAGGGAGTGGCTCCACGCATCTCCCTGCGAGGGAGCCAGCAAAGCACTTGCCAGCTCCCTGGCAGGGAGATGCACCTCCTGGCCACTCGGCCGGCCAGCGCAGTAGCGCGAGGCGGTGGCGGAGCCCGGCTGCGCCGCACCTCGCGGGAAGCCCCCACCTCCTGGATACTCGGCCGGCCAGCGCAGCAGCGTGAGGCGGTGGCCGAGTCCGGCCGCGCCGCGCCTCGCCTCGCGGGAAGCCTTCACCTCCTGGACACTCAGATGGACGGCGCAGCAGCGCGAGGCGGTGGCCGAGCCCGGCTGCGCCTCACGGGAAGCCCCTGCCTCCTGGACACTCGGCTGGCCGGTGCAGCAGCGCGAGGCGGTGGCCAAGCCCAGCCGTGCCGCGCCTCCAGGGTGCGAGTGGAGGCAGGCAAGGCACGGCCGGGACCCCGGGAGCCTGCACATCAAAGCAAGTTTCCCCATTAGAAATAATGGGGACTCCGCTGATTCATTCCACAACCATTTAATCACTGCTTTGCCGACTCCCTCCATGGGGCTTCCTGCCAGGGAGCCGGCAAAGCAATGATTAAATGGTTGTGGAACGAATCATCTGAGTTCCCATTATTTCTAATGGGGAAACTCGCTTTGATGTACAAGTATTTTGGATTACAAGCATGGTTCCGGAATGAATTATGCTCGTGATCCAAGGTATTACTGTACATCAGGTATTACTGTATACAAAGATGAACAATAGTGTGTAGTTTAATCTCTACTGTGGTGGCCTTCCAATTTCAACCCCATAACAATGTAACCAAATGTAAATGCACACTTATTTATTTTGATTTTATATAAACCATTCTTTTAGACTTCAGGCCATAAAAACAAGGATTCAGTGAATAAACGTACATAACAAGAATGAATAATACTTTTTAAAAGTTCAGTCATCATGGCCAAGGCACAGTGCAGCATGCTCTAAGCACCATGACTAGTACCAGAGACTAGGTGTTTGGAATTTTCCAGTGCATGATGGATTTTGCATCATATGAACATAACAAGAAAAAAAGAAAGAATTCATACACCTTTGGGGGAAAGTGCTTTGTAGGAATCCATAGTGCAACAGCATGTTCTTTTCAGAAAGAGGTAAAAATGGGGTGGGGGAGAATGAAGCAATACCTGATTCAAAAGGGATTGCCCATCTTTTATCAGGACCTTAGTTCTCAGCCCCCCAAAATATCACAATTCTTACATAAACATAAAACAGCCATCCATGTGGTTGGAAATCTGAAGATAGTTGAATAGAACCAATCACCTCCAGAAATATTATTTAGTAATATGGTGGTATGGTATAATTTGGATCATGGCAGACTGGAATAATAATATATAACTTGGAATAATAAGACAGGATACATATAACTTGGAATAACAAGACAAGAATGTTGGCATGTAATGGATGCTTCCGTTCAGGGATGCTGAATTAGCTTGCCCTCAAATACTTTTCAGACCTATGAATAGGAAAGTTAAGCATTGTTAAAATAATGTGGTGGTAAGCAGAACCTAAAACCTTTATGCTCTTTGTTAATTGAATGGGACCATGAGGAGACCGTAAAACTTTGGGTAGCTTCTTACTAAGTCCAGGTAGTACTGTATAACATACTATATATAAGATCATTTCCCCCCAGCCTTCCTTCATGAATCAGTGAAGCAAAAAAGGAAAAATATAAGTTGACATTTTCGGAAACAAATCTTGATAACTGTGCCTTTGAAGTATCTTGTATACACCTGACTGTATGTTATTATTATTTTTTGTTATTTTTTTTTAAAAATATATGTTTTATTAAATTTTTTCAAATCTTACAGCTACTAATGAAGACAAAAAAAATAATACAACATAAACATTGTGCACACACACCCCATCTCTTGGGACCAAGTTATATTTCTCCCCCCCCAAAAAATTATATATATATGTAAGATATTATTCTATATTCCAAAAATATAACAAGTCTTGACAAGGTTTGTTCCCCTTTCCCTTCACCAACACATAATCCAAAAATTTACCCCAAATGTTCACAAAAGTGTCTTTCTCCAATTGTCCTTTTTGACACTTAATATTACAAGTTAATTTATCATTTAGCGCGATATCCCATACCTCTTTATACCACAGTATAATTGAAAAGACATGTTGAACCTTCCATTTCCTAGCTATCATTAATTTAGCTGCTGTTAACAAATTCACAATCAATTATTTTGTATTTTTTAAACAAACTAACTTTTCTGTAATTGTTAACAATGCTAATTTTGGGCAGACTTCTAATTCCACTGACTGTATGTTATATACCGTATATACTCTGATTGGCTGGAGTTGTGGAAAGAGAGAGAAAAAACCAATTTTAGAAGATAAAAGCAAAAGGCAGAGACATGGGTGTCCACAGGAATTTTTCTAGGGAGGTGGGGGTGGGTGAAGCTGCACAGCAGTTTGTGGTTGTAATTCATGCACACCTAGGAACAAGAAAAAAAACAACCCACGGTAAATGCACAAACACTGTACAGCTGTCTTACCAATATCATATCGTATATTTTATGGCATCACTGCCCTTATCATAACATTGACAACTTCACATGACTCTTCCTAGAATGATTTCCTTCATCTTGGAAACATTGGTAAACGCTCTCTAGAATAGTCTTCCCCGATCTGGTGCCCTGCAGATTCTTTGGACTGCAACCCCAGCATTCCAGACCATTGGCCATGCTGGCTGGGGCTGATTGCAGTTGAAGTCCAAAACATCTGAAGGGCACCAGATTGGGGAAGGCAGCTCTAGAGCGTAGCAGTGGAGTCTTTTGGGAGTGTCCTTAACAGTGGAAGGAGAAATGAGTATGCTTGATCTGGTTTTAGGGTTCTAGAGGAGTCACTTTACTTTTCACATTGTTTTTAACATTGTTAAAAAGCCACTTTTTAACACTAGCTAACAATACAACTTTTGTATTGGTGTCAGCTGTAAGCCGGGTGGTGCTGTATCAACCCAATCTGATACGGCAGCTGCGCCCCTACCTTCCTAACTATCTGCTCCCATCAGTGGTTCATGCCTTGGGCTCCTCTCGCCTAGACTACTGTAATGCGCTCTACGTGGGGTTACCCTGGTAGACGGTTCGGAAGCTACAGCTGGTACAGAATGCGGCGGCTCCCTGGTTAAAGGCAGCCACCGGCGGGATCACATCACTCCAGTGCTCAAGGAGTTGCACTGGCTACCAGTTGCTTGCCGAGCCAAATTCAAGGTGTTGGTTTTGACCTTTAAAACCCTATACGGCTCTGGTCCAGTTTATCTCAAGGAGCGTCTCCAGCAACACCAAGTAGGCCGCTCAACAAGATCTGCCACAGACGGCCTTCTCCTTGTCCCTTCAGCCAGAGCAGCTAGACTGGTGGGGACGAGGAAGAGGGCCTTTTCTGTGGCAGCCCCCATACTGTGGAACTCTCTCCCTAGTGACCTCCGCCATGCCCCCTCTCTGCTGAGCTTCTGCCGCTCACTAAAAACATGGCTGTTCAGGCGGGAATATGGGGTAGGCTAAGATTTTAAAACTTTATACTGTTTTAAATGTATTTTATTCTGTATTTTATCGTGTTGTACATCGCCCAGAGTGGCCAGTTTGCTGGCCAGATGGGCGATCCATAAATGTAACAAATAAATAAATAAATAAATTTTGATGGGTTGAATTTTGAACTGAAGCAATGTTCTTTTGGAATTGCATATTTTTCCTGGAACTGCACATTTTGTGTATGGTTACATATTTTGAAAAAGCTCTGATAACATCAAAGAACAGATCTACCATTTCTGGTAGATCTGGTGACTGAGCAGTGATAAGGCCTGGGCACTAAGGCTACCAGGATAGGTAGATCTAGCCTCTGAGAAATTTGCATACAAGGTCTATCCCTCTGTTGTTTCTCAACAGGTAGACCTGGTGCCCAGACAATGTATTTCCACCCATAGCTGAAACCCTCAGTTCTTTCCATGTCTCCCTTCACCCCTCTAATGCCCCTTTGGGCCAAGGGCCATTACAGGGTTGAAGGGCATGGTTAATATTGGGTGGCAGGGGTGACCTGCTCAGTTTGCAGCCCACTGCTCTGCTCTGCTCTACAATAGATTCAGGAACCTTCACAATAGAGTCAGGAACCTTCACAATAGAGTCAGGAACCTTCAGAAGAGTTTTCTTTATTTCTACCACATATGAGAAAACACTAAGTTCTGCGGAGTTGTGAGGTACACTGTCTCAGCTCCAAGGCTAACACTAAGAGAGATGGGGAGAGGTGCCACTTGGGCATCCTGCAAGAGCTAAACATGTCAGGTTCTCTTAAATCTCTCTATATATCATAACAACCTCTTCTAGCCCTTAATAAATTACACTGCTGTTACAATCAATTTCACAGCCCCATGTTAATTTCCCTAAAACATCAACAACACTGGCCTATGCTGCAGAGTTGTCATACACCACTCTAACACACACCCCTCTGCAAAATGGGAATAACAACACTGGACTACTTTGCAGGACTTGTGTAACCTGCACTGTCTAAGCCACAGCCCTGCCTCCTATAATATGGGTATAATAATGATAAACTTTATCACGCTGGCTCAGCTTGTCTGAGCATGGAAAGCTAAGCAGGGTCAGGCCTGGTTATTACTTGGATGGGAGACCCCCTCCTCTAGTTTCCTCCATTAAGCAGGGGGTTGGACTCGATAGTCTTGTAGGCTCCTTCCAACTCTATGATCTATGAAATCTATGAAATTTGCACAGTGTCAAGGCAATTTTTAAAATGTTTATAAACTCAGGGAAAACTCCTGTCTTTGCTGCTACCTTCTGTTTTTTTGGTACTAGGGATGGGCAGCGCTACATTGTTTATGTAGAAAATGGCCTAATTTGTGCAAATTACGGCCTAATTTGCGCAAATCAGCCCAAAATTTCCACCAATTAGGTCATTTTCTATGTAAACAACGTAGCGCCACGAACCCGAAGTCACTTCCCTGGCTTGGCTCGCGAGAATGCGAGTCGAGCTGGGGAAAAGGAGGGTGAGTGGAGCTGGGGGGGGGTTGAGCCCAGCGAGTTCACCAGACTTCCACCCCCCAATCAAGCTCCACGCATGTTCCTAGTAAACACACTACTACCCAAACCCAGCTACAGGAAACTCCTGGATTTCTAAACTGTTCTTTTTATGAGGCTGCAATTACTTCCTAACAGGGAAGATCCCAAAAAGGCTTAACATACTCAGAAGGGTTAATATACCCAGATAGTGGCTGTGTTAACCATTGCTGTGATTTTATTCATTGGCTAAAAACTAAAAGCTGGGAGCAGGCTAGTTTCTCACAAAATGAATAGGAAGAATAGTGGCTGCACATGTTTGCCTCATATCTCAGGTTCTACAAGGGCTAGAGACTTGCTTTTTAAAAAATGAAAGCTGGGAATCTGGAGATTATGGCTCATCCCCAGGGGGTCAGTTGCCCCACATTGCCCCTTCCTGCAGATGCCCCTGAACATGGATGAAATTTATTTATTTATTTAATACATTTTTATATCGCCCAATAGCCGAAGCTCTCTGGGCAGTTAACAACAATTAAAACCATAACATACAATATAATATAACTATAAAATTTAAAACCATAGATTTGGAATGCCTATCCTCATAATGGGACAGTTAGCTATTTCTCCCTTTCCATTATGTTCTCTTTCAGCACTTTTCTAGCCTTTGTAGGTGAAACCTTTCACATGCCACCATTAACAGCCCAGTGCTATGCATGTTTACGGGGGTGGGGGCTGTTAAGCCCCAAAAGCCAATGTACATATGAAGTGCATCTTCCCTTGTGATTCTGGGATTGGCTTTACAAGCAACACCCCTGCCAGTCCCTCTTAGCCGGGCAACGTTCCTGTGTTCTCCCCCCCACCTCACCTCACCTCACCTCACCTCACCTGTGTGCTGGAAAACAACTCATTGGTTCATATTGGACTACAGTAAACTCAGCCAGGGGCCTATGCTGGGTGAAACAGGACAGCGAGTCACTGATTTGCATAGTCACAGTCAGCGAGGGAGCCCATCGTACTACTGTCTGCTTGCTTTACAAGGCAGGCATTCCCACAGGCTACCAAACCAAGGGCCTAACAGGCCACAGCGCTGCCTGGCTGGGCCTGCCAAAAAGCTAGCCTCGCCACCCCTTCCAGGTCCACATTTGTACCATTTGCATTTCAGCCACTCTCAACTGAGCTTGATGGAATCCCCACCCCCCACCCCCAGGTTTCATTTACTGACTTCCCCTGGCTGGGCTTTGCATCCCCATGTGGCGGGGGACTGGAGAGTAGAGATAGATGGGGCAGGCGTGTGCAGCATGAGGTGCTGTTGCCACTCTTAGAATGGAGCTACTTCAGCATGAAGGCGCCTGGTCATGCTGCTTGCTACTACCTCTTTATCTTACAAGGAGGTACCGTACTCCTGTGGCACACATTAAATTCAAGGGCATCCCCCCCCGCCCCTGTGTTTAATTTACTGACCTCCTGTCCTGGTCTCAGCCTTGCCCATGTGGCTAGAAACTGAAAGTAGATAGATGGGGCAGGCACAGCACAGCAGCCACTGTTGCTGTGCTCAGAATGACATCATGTCTGGAATCCAGAGGTGGGGCAGTTGCACCCCCTTGCCCCTATGAGCGGATTCCCATGCAGAAAGGTACAAAGACAGAGGAAAGACGAAACCACAGAAGAGAGAAAAGGAAAGAAGGTCAGAGTCCTAGAGGAAAGAAAGAATTTAGAACTGCTGGAACTGGAGAACTGATTAAGGGAGCTGGACCAATGACAGTAAGATATTGTTTGGAAGGAAGCTGAATAAAATAGGGATACAGTCTATTTAGGTTAGCTGGATGCATTTATCCCTGGTTCTTTTATTTTTTTTACCCTATTGCTCGTGTATTTTTGTGATGTGTGTGTGTATGTGTATCCATTCAGATTTTAAAACATTTTCCTATTTACATTTTTGTTCAGTAAAGTTTAAACTGTTATTTGAAATTTTGTTATTTGAAAAGAGAGGGGGGGGAACTTTTTTCATTACCGATCCCATGTCTAATATCCACTATACACTAAAGTAGGTACCTGAGACCTAGAGAGTTTTGAGGCTGCTCTGGTCAAGGCAACCAGAGATTTCTACTTAGTGGCAGTGGAAATGGCAATAGGAAGTGAAGGGCAAAAAAGGATTTCCCCCAGTTTTCTTTTCCTCTTTTCCAACAAAACAGGGTGTTGGTCCGTGACAGGCAGCTTCATAGAGGAACTGATCTTAAAGCTTGGGCAGGTTTGCGTGGTTCTTGAGGTAACCTAGTCATAGGCTGTTTAGGGCTAAAACCAGTACTTTAAATTGATCCTGGGAACAATTATGTAACCAATGCAGTTGGAACAAGGGAAGAGTTATATGCTCTGATTCTCAGGAAACAATCTAGCAGCTGCATTTTGGACCAGTTTTATTTATATAAACCCCAATAAGTTTTAAATTGCTAGTCACTTCTGGAGATACTGCTCACTACAGTTTTTGCATACCAAATCTTAAAAAAAGGACAATTTAGAGTTATTTGACATTATACTTCCCATCCCAAATATACATTTTAACATGCTTCAATGTCCGTTTAGAACCCAAAATTTGGCCCAATTTAAAATGACTTTGTTAGGAATTGGTCCCCTGATCTTGCATGTAAGTAGAAAGATTCCGACTCTTTCTGCTATTGGCCTTTCTTTATTCTCAGGTGACCGGAATGGTCAGGGCATTCAACTTCTCCTTGCCAATCATCTCTAGTGGGAGAAAATTTGCAACAGTCCTTTTTAGTAACAGAATTATATGCAGAATTCAATTGTTGGCATATGTCCTTCCATGCTGAGAATGTGAGAGATGCTGGGGTTCCAGTCTAAATGGTGTCTGAACAAGAAAGAACCCCTGCAAAAGGTCACATCATTTCATTCTCAGATAATTGTGGAAAGCTTCAAGATCTTTTTTCTTTTTCTTATATAAGCATTTTGGTAAATGAGACATCACACACAGGGGACAGAATCCTATTAAACGTATGCTATCAGTGTTCCATCCCCATGCATGAATTGCAGGTATCAGATGCATATGGCTATGTTAAGAGTTTTAAGTTCTTAGAGGAAAAAATGAACATGAATGTCTTCTTCACTGTATATTTCATTTCAAAGGTTTTATTGAAATGTACAGCTCTTCTGTAGCAGTTGTATCAAATAACACTATACTCATCTTTTGCCTTTCTAGCCAAGTGCAGGAGTATGAGGTCAGATCATGCTGTGAAAAGTAAGGAGAAGTACGCTAATGAGAAACAATGTTATCAAAGAATAAGATGTCACCTTTAAAAAAAGTGGGGGAATTGTGAGATGCACAGCAAATTCCTGGACTTTTCTAAAGTTAAGGATGGATTCACTTTAAATGTTTTGCAAAAAGGCACACAAGGAGTAGCAATTATATGATCATGTCAAAGAGTACTTTGATGACAGAATTTAAAGTGGCTCCCATGATAATCACAAATTTACTTTGACCATTAGAAACCCTTGCAGTTTGTCATCAACAACTCATTGTCAAACATTAGGTTCTGCCCAAAGGAGTTAACAATCTGTATTTGTTGCTGTCTGGGGATAGAATTCTCGGACAGCAGGAACAAGGGATGGCTTGATGATCCTGGGCCAAATTGCAAAGAAGCAGTTTCTGTCCAGGCTGGACTAGTGCCAGCTATTATCACAATTGTGGTGAAATGGGGTAGGAGCCTATGACACTAGCAATATTGCTATGGCAGTGAGTCTTCAATCTGTAGCTCTGAACATGTTTGGTTCTTCTTCGTGGTCTCTGTGCATCACACATATGGGCTCTGCGCCTGCGTTGAGCTTGCTTTGGAAATTCTTTAGCTGCGGTCGAATGGGCGGGAGCCCCAACTGTGGCCCCATGAACCGAGAGACACATATTGGTGTTATTACCTGTTGTTGTGTAACATTGCAACTGGTAGTTATCGGAGGTTCTTCTCTTACGACTCAGCTGAGTACTCAAAATATTCTTGAACTACTTATATTTCTCCTCATACAAGATCTGCCACAGACGGCCTTCTCCTTGTCCCTTCAGCCAGAGCAACTAGACTGGTTTGGGACTAGGAAGAGGGCCTTTTCTGTGGCGGCCCCCATACTGTGGAACCCTCTCCCTAGTGACCTCCGCCATGCCCCCTCTCTGCTGAGCTTCCGCCGCTCACTAAAAACATGGCTATTCAGGCGGGAATATGGGGTGGGTTGAGATTTTAAAATGTTATACTGTTTTAACTGTATTTTATATTTTATCATGTTGTATATCGCCCAGAGTGGACGGTTTGCCGGCCAGATGGGTGATTCATAAATACAATAAATAAATTTCTTCCTTTTCCCTCCTCTCGACGACTATCTGCACACACACAAAAATTCTCTTCTTCCTCTCAAACAAATGGCTTTAAAAGCTCCATGTAGAAAATGTGCTAGCTGTGGGGCTAAGTTACCCCCAGCTGATGGGCATTCTTTATGCCTTTCATGTTTGGGGCAAGGACATATAGTGGAGACTTGCCACCACTGTCAGGCCTTCACTAAGCCAACAAGAAAACAATGAGCATTAAAATTGAAAACGGCTCTATGGCAGCAAACTCTCTCGTCGGCAGGTCCCTCTCTACCGCAGGCCACAACTGCTAAGCAAAGCGCTACTCCTTCTCACACCATTGTAAAACCGGATCAAACCGTTCCATCTAAAAAGAAGGATAAAAAAGCGCACAAACACTGAAGGAGGAGAAACAGGAAAAGGAGACTGTACCTAAGGGAAAAAACGAAGGATAAACAGTCTCCTTCCAAGCCTGTAACTCCTGCCCAATCGGCCCGGAGTTTTGTGGCTTCAATGTCGACTGCCCAGGTTGACCGTCCAATCTCGACACCACAGATCGAGTCTCTTACCCCGAAGATAACTCAGTTGCCTACACTCACAACCCTTAACAAATCAAAGGGATCGGACTATCAGGTAGCCTCTATTTCAGACGGAGAGATTGTGGATTCTCCAAAGACAGCTGTACCGGTTTCACCGGCGGGTAAAAAAAGCGGTTCAAGACAAAGAGAGTGTTCCCTCTCCATTTCTCCTCGACGTAAAATTAGGAGTCGTTCTCGATCTCGAGCTTTGACTGAATGCTCCTATCGAATCTTCATCGGACATGCCATACTCAGATAGCGACTCTGAGCTTTCAGGATTACCAAACTCATCGCCAGACCTTCAGGTGGAATCTAAATTATCCACATTTTTACTAAATAAAAATACAGGACAAGACATTGTGTTGCCAGCATTTTTCCAAAATCCATCTTCTGATTTAGAACGGAGAATGCATGCACTGGATGTCCGCCATGCCTTGGCTTTTTACAAAAAACGAACGGCTTCTTTTCGACAAACATCTCAGCTGTTTGTCTGTTATGGTGGCAAATCACTGGGACTACCTGTATCTAAACAGAGATTTGCCAAATGGATTATGGAAACACTTAAACTGGCGTATCAAATTGCACACAAGCAATTACCAGGGTCAGTAAAGGCACATTCTACCCAAGCACAATCAACATCCATGACGTTTGGGAAAGGCATCCCTTTACCAGAGCTCTGTAGAGCAGCTACCTGTTGGCTGAGCAATCAACGTTCATCAAGCATTATTGACTTGATCTTCGAGCTCGGGAAGCGAACGCTTTTGGAAGGGCAGTCCTCTCGGTGTTGCAGTGACATATGCCGCCATCCCACCACTGGTAAGTCAGCTTGTTGCTCTGCCCATATGTGTGATGCACAGAGGCCACGAAGAAGGACAGGTTGCTTACCTGTAACTGTAGTTCTTCGAGTGGTCATCTGTGCAGTCCCCACCCATCCATCCCTGCTCAGCATCATTATCGATTTCAGTGGACCTGCCGGTGGAGACTGGATGTATCGCTCCAATTACAACAGATAATAACACCAATATGCGTCTCTCGGTTCATGGGGCCACATTAGGCGGTCTCAGAGGAACTGAGGGAATGGGCAGGAGCCACGCTAAGAAGTAGGCACAAGAGGGAGGGGCTTCCGCTCATTTGACCTCAGCTAAAGAATTTCTGAAGCAAGCTCAGCACAGGCGCATAGTCCATATGTGTGACTGCACAGATGACTACTTGAAGAACTACAGTTACAGGTAAGCAACCTGTCCATATCCCACAAGAGGTTGAGGGACCTGAATGCATCTGCATGGCTTGCCACACTCTCTTTAAAGTAAGGAAAGAGACAGCTGATGAGGAGGCTTACCTAGTGTTCCTTCAAGCTATTGTCAGGGGTGGAGGAGAAGGGCTCCAAGTCCAGATAACCCCTTTCCCTCCAGATCTGAGGCTGCTGGGGAATCTAAAGAGAGCACACACGCACACACACACACACACACACACACACTTGCTTTTTCAGTAAGGCATCAACTGTGATTTGTAAATAATAATACACTATGGGTTGGATTCAGATTTAATAATACTTGCAGTAAACTCATTGAAATCAATGGGACTTATGTTAATCATGACTTACTTGTTAAGCATGACTTACTTACCTCATCATGATTTAAATGGGTCTCCTCGAAGTGTGATAGTCTGGTTCCAACCCAATATAATGTTAAAACTGCACACAACCCTATAGCAGCCATTCCACACAATTGTATGATGATTTTTTGGAAGGGTAACTTTGGCTTGCAAACTTTGGGAAAAGAAGAAACACTTAAAAAGTTAAAATCCACAATGGGGCAATACCTTTATTAGAATCAACCAAAGTGCCATAAAAGTTTGCAAGCTTTCAAGTTTTGCAGATCTTCACCAGGCTAGATGGTACAAAAAGCAGGATAAGGGAGAGAAACAGAAAAGTCCAAACATTTGGTCAGATGCTGGGGCCTTAAGGACTGCAGTCTAGAACCAGTATTAAAATTGAGATTTGCAGACTGGTAGGTATAGCAGGTATCAGATTACACCTAGTAGTGCATTCTGGGAAGCGAAGCAATGGCTGTTCTCCATGTCTGAAAACACGAAGACTGACTGCAGCTCAGTTCTCTTTTGCTTCTGTTCCTCCACTCATGCTCTACTTGTATATTTGTAAGTAAAGCAAATATTGCAAAGATATCACACATTTCCCATGTTCTCTCATCTGAAGACTGCAATCATATGCACTCTTAGGAGTAAGTCCCATTGAACAAAATGGAATGTATTTCTGAGTAAATATGCATATGATGGTAGCACCACACCTGGAACTTATCACTGCTGGGGGAAAAGGGGAATATGTAAAATATGTTACCTACCCTGAGCCCATAGGATGGTATGGTGTGGTGTGGTGGGAGCTTCATACATTCAGAGAAAAATCCGTTGTCTTAAAAAAAGACGGTAGCATATGTTTCATGAGAATCAGTCTCCAAAGTGTATGTGAACATATGGATGAGATTTTTTTTTCTTGGCACTTTTTTTTTGTCACCAAATACTGACAGCAGCAAGCAAAATAGTATTTACTGTGATTTCTAAATGAGGCCAGGGAACAAACTCATATGAAGGGACCAACTCTGTTGTGGGCAGATAAATCTATTAGAAGTGGGCTTACTCTATGTCATAAGGACTCGCATCCTGTATTAAGGAAATCCCAGATTCTGGGCCCAGAAACAGCTATGCAGATTATACTGTGGGTTTTGGTTGTTTTTGTTTGTTTCTTTGGGGGTGGGGAGTTGCATAAAAATGCTTGACTAGCACAGTTACTCAGACTTCAATATTTACATTTTGCACAAATATAGCTTCCCTTTTGATACAAATATCTCAACAGACAGTGCTATCACCTTTTAAACTTTTTCTGCAACCATAAGGGTGAAGCACTTGTAATTGTTTTTAAAAGGAAAGCAGAGATAAACCTTGGTTGCATTCCACAGTAAGTGCTAGGTAGCATGCTAGGTAGTAAGTGGTAAGTAGCATTCAGATACATGGCAGAAGCTGCTGTCCTATGGGCACTTACCTGGGAATAAGCTTTATTGAGAATAGCGGGACTTAACTTCTGAGTAAACATACATAGGATTGTGCTGTCAGCTCTTTAATCTTTGTTCCGAAAGGTAACCCACCTTTTTCACTCTGTCTCAGATTGTTACCTTCTTCTGACAGGACCTATTTTGTCTATGATACATGAATAGCGCTGAATAAGATAAAGGAATAATTATTTAAAGAATACATATGTATGTATGATCAAATGATTTTTTGCTTATTAGTTGCTTACTGTAGTGGAAGAAAAATAGATTGTTGTTAGCACTTCTTTATATTACATTTCGAAAAGCCAAACCATGAGGTCATGAAGCCGTAGTTATGAATATCAAAACATGAACACCACGTTACTCTAGAACAAGCCATCAAGTCAAAAGAAAAAGATAAGGGGTGACAGAATTTGTTCTGTTAGGTTGCAATCCTATGCAACAGGGATTGGGGAACTTTTTGTCAAGGTTTGCATTACCTTGACAAAAAATGTCAAGGTTTGCATTACCTCGTCAAAACCTGGCAGGATCTGCATTCCAGCAGGAGTGTGGGGGTGTGGGTGGCCAGAGCCAAAGTGGGCAGAGTTACAGATGTGACTCTGACCATTGTTCAGTATGCAATGTGGGGAACAGATATTTGCATCCAGGCATTCCCCTTCTCCAACTTGTGCAAGGTTCCCTCTGTCAGCTTTGTAGTTGGGAGACAAAGCAGGAAGAAATAAGTAATAACAATAACCCAGAGCAGTGAGGAAACATGGCCTGGGTAAAGGAAGAGTGGCCTGCGGAGAGCCTGGTTTAAGAGGCCTGGAGGTCCACATTTGGCCCACGGGCTGAAAGTTTCCCACCCCTGCTATACACACTTACCTAAGCCCCATGGATTTAGATAAAACTTGCTTCTGAGTAGACATGTATAGGATTGTTCTGCTAACCTACTTTCATTTGCATGATTACTAGTGTGAATAGAAGCACATAATTATTTATCTCTTTTCTCCAACTAAATGCTTCTAAAGGTGATAGATTTAAATTAACACCTGCTGTGTAGTGATCTCTTTAAAAACCTGCACTATAGTGGCTCTGATAGTATGGTGACCTGACCAAGGGTAATCTGCATTTCTATGCTCCTGCATTCTTGGATGGCTAAGAGGCTGCTTGAGAAGGGGGATAGATCTCCATGCATGGCTCTTGTGCCTACAGGGACTGGCTCTCCCCTTGGTGAGAACTGCAAGAGTAGGATTTTGAATAGTCAGCACATAGCAGTTTATGTTTGTTTAAGCTGAGTACTTCTGTGTTTGTGACTATGGGAGAATAGGCACAAAACACTTGAAAGGGCTGGTGCTAAGTTCTAGAGAGGGAGAAGATCCAACAGCAGACAAAGCCAGAAGTCTAGAGATACCATATTCTAGTTCTCTTCTAATGACAGTGTGGGATTAGTGCTGCAATCCAGCAAACTTTATACACACAGCAGAGGGCTGTATGTGCGGCTGTATGTGAGGTTTATAAATTCACTTGCCTGTTGAAGATATGACTGTCATTGTTTTGTGGTTGGGAAAGGGATTGGGAGGCAGAGTAAATTTAGAAGGGGGTCCAAAATTAAAACCTCTTTGGCTTAAAGGTCATTTTAAAATGTCAATTTATATCCTGTCACCATGGATGTCGTTTTTTATGAGGAAAAACAATATATCTGACTGTGAGCACACAGAAATTGCTAGGGGAAATGAAACAGCATGTCCAAAACTTCTAAAAGTTACACTTCCTCAAGGAATTACAGTAATGCGTGACGACAAATCAAACTAAAAAGGGTATTGGAATAGTTGCGGTATTTTTATTGTCTGTATTTTTAATGCCTTAATTTTAGGGAGGCAATTTCTCAAGAGAGCTATTGACAAGATTCTAAATGTTTGGCTTCAACTGAAAACATGACCAACTGTAATCTGGTTTTAGTTATTTGAGCACAGGATGCAGTTATTTGCCTAAAACAAATGGTAGTATAATAACAATTCTCTATTCTTGTTAAAAATTAATTAAATTAATTTATCTGTTGTGTCATGTTGTTTCCCTGTAGAGTAGAATAACAAGTGCTCAGCTAATAAGAATGATTACATTACAGATAAATGATGGATTGGAAATATGGCATACCTTCCTTGGTAGCTTACATCTATAGAAGAGATGTGGAAAGATAGTAAACAATGAGTGGCATTACTCTATACTAGAAACTTTTCCAGGATGTGTGTGGATATACAGTAATACCTTGGATTGCAAGTAACTTGGTTTGAGAGCGTTTTGCAAGGCAAGCAAATTTTTAAATATTTATTTATTTATTTTTGACTTGATATACAAGCGATGTCTTGCGATACAAGTACTGTAGTACGGCTTAAATTAAAAATCTCTGTACAAATTTTTTTGGGGGATTTCGTTTTGATATAAGAGTGTTTTGGATTACAAGCACGTTTCCGGAACGAATTATGCTCTCAATCCAAGGCATGACTGTATTAGGATTTGTTCTTGAGGTGCACAGATCTGGTTCAGGACTTAAGTGAAACTGCAGTCTCTGTAGACGTCTGCCACAGCCACAGTTTGGATATTATCAGGGAAGGGAAGAAATCCTCCTTTTTCACACTTAAGTTTTATCTCTGAACCGTTATGTTTCAAGGAAGTTGGCTGCCAGTCTTCTGAGTTCTAGGGGTGAGGAACTTGTGGCCCTCCAGATGTTGTTGGACTATAACTCTCTGACCATTGGCTATGCTGTCTGGGGCTGATGAGGGTTGTAGTCTGAGAAGACTTGGAGGGTCACAGGTTCCCCACACCTGCAGTAGAGCTTTCACTGCAGCCTCCCTCACGTCCTCTGCCTTCATAGGATAGGGTAGGAATGCAGCATCAATTCTTCTTTTATTTCTCTTCTCCTTTGGGCGAGTGAGGCATTCGGAGTCCCAGTCTTGCAACGCATCACCCTTTATGTCCTCCCTTAATATCACACTATCTCAATAAAATTACCTAGCAGTTCTGCTTTAAGACTTGCTATAGTAGCACATGAGGTTGCTATTCACATTTTCATTTTGGAGAGATAGTGACTTAAGGCTACATAGTCTGTGACCAGGACCTTACAGAGATTTTGTCTTAGATCTCTTATAACCAAATTCATCCCTCTGTACATTTCAATAATTTTATACATGCAGTGGAAATCAGGAGTCTGAACTATATGTGTTCCATTTCTTGGTCTTTATGGCATAATTCTTAAACTTGTTTAAATTGAGTGGTCTTCTAAATCATTGACATCTCTTAAAAACCTGTAATCCTCTCCCCCCCCCCCCAATTTATGTATGTTTAGGATTCCAACCATTCTATATGGTGTGAAGGAACAAAGATGTGTTTTATAAGTATAATAATATTTATTTATAAAGGCAGCAGGCATGGTGCTGGCTAGAGTCTACAAACATATTACTACAGTGTTATTTGAGCAATGCTGTCTTCCAGTTCATTTCCAGGCACAATTCAAAGGGTTTGTCATTACCCTTTGTAAAGAATCTAGTGCCAAGATATACAAAGGTCCTCTCCCACATGAGCTTTCCTTTACATTAGTCACCTGAGGCCTTGCTCTTTGTCCTATTGCTTTCAGGACAAAGCATGTGGGATGTGGGGAAGGAGTTTTTTAGTAGCAGTGCTCTTTTCGAAGGCCTTAGCCAGCTTCTATTCTTTCAGCCTGTGTGCAAATGGTGAAGAACTTTTTGTTTAGCCAGGCCTATGGATAATTTTAATTTCCCCCTCCCTGCTACTACAGATGGTATTAAATTAATGTTGCATCATTTTTTTAGCTCTTGTTTATTGTATTTATTATGATTCTATTATTATTATTTTATTTCTTTGTGAGCCATTTTGGCAGCCTTTGTGGCTAAAAGATAGGATAGCAATGCCAGAGGCGGGTGGGTGGGGTGTTACCCAGGAAGCAACCTCATTACCATGATAGGAAAATATTGAGGCTATATTGTAGATCATGCTTTAACATATTTATGGAAACTTTCCCCCCTGTATCTATTGTCCAGGTCTTGTGAGATTTGCTGAAGTCGATTAGAAGCAGTGTTAGAACTGAACAAAGAACATTCTGAACCGTGGGTTGGTGACCCAGGTGCCTTCTGTACCACACAGAGAATGTGCTTGTGCCGTTAAACTAGGTCTTGTAGTTTGAGAGACAAAGATTTGTTCTTCCCTATGCAACATGCTCTCTCAAGAACTACTTGTCTCATACTTCCTTGTGCATAGAGAGGAGAGGACAAAGCACCATAACAATCAGGGACAGAAAACAAAAATAAAAATTTGGAGCAAATTATCCTATTTATAACATATTGGTCAATTAGAATTTAAAAAAAAAATCAAAACATTGACAGGATAATATCTTTACTAGGACAAAAAAAATGTTAAGAAATAGTCAGCAGGTTTTTCAGGACTCTTCTTCAGGCTGCATGTTATGTTAAACAAAAATATCAAAAAGAGGTGGTGGTGTTTTGGGGCATAGCAAAAAAAACAAAAACACAACCCAGTGTGGGCCATGGTGTGATTTCAGAATTCTAGAAGTTATAATTTCAGAATTAAAACTGAAACTTTAATTTATGACTCATGTGACTGTACTTATGGGAATGGTTTCAAAAACTATGCTTGACCATGATCGCCCCATGCCGTTGACAACTGTACTTGATATGGTTCAAGAGCAGATCAGTTACCTATATTTTGTTATGATCAGCCTTAGACATTCAGGTCATTCTTGATCCACTTGAATAAAGGAGGGTTAAAAACACAATAGATTAGTTTGGGGTAATGAGTCAGGGCCCCAAGTCTTTGGTAAATAGGAACTATAAATGAATAAAGATTTCAAGTTAATTAAAATTCAGTTGGTTATTAAAAACTGAATTAAAATGACAGTGAAAGAACACCCTCAGGTATGTGACTGTGCATTTTAAAGCGCTACATTTAACATTCATGCAAACTTCTTCTCCCCCCCCCCTTTTTTTGTATTTAAAAGTGATTAACACCTTGGCTGTACATCTCCCAGGATTTTTTTTCCTCCTGTAACACTGAATAGATTTCAAGATTTTGTTTCAAAATCTGACCTACTTAGGAAATAAAGTTCTGATTATCCCAATATAATATTGTACTTCTGTTTTTAAAATGCTTCGGTGAAGTATATTGGAGAAGAAAGATATTCTGATCCAGAAATATAAATGTACCTATAATATTTTAAGGGTGAGGTTTTCTCTATATCATATCCCTAATTTAGGCTGCAATAGTATAGGCACTTACCTGGGAGTAAGTCTAATTGACCTCAGTGTATTTATTATTACATTTATACCCTCCTTTTTATCTCAATGGGTCTTTCTTCTGATTAGACATGTATAGGAGTGCACTGTTCAGCTCCAAATATGGCCCTGTGTTTAATTATATCATAACACTCTTTATCAACTGGGATATTTATTCTTTATATACAAGTTAGTTTTGTATTGATCATTCTGAGTAGTTGTGTTCCCCAGTGGAAAGGAATACATACATTTTACTGCCTTTACTTTGTGGGAAATTCCTTTATTTTTGGGCTGTCCCAATCCTATAGATAGTCATAACTGTTATGGTGGCTTGCCTTGAAGTAGCTCCAGCAGCAACCTGTGTAAGACAGGCTCATCCTGCAGTGCTGTCCACAAGCTGAAAGCACATTGGGAAAGCATTAGATGTGCTGATGGACTCCTGAGAATGATACAGTATTAAATTGCTCAGATACCTTCACCCATCATTTCCTTAACAATTGATTAAAAGCATAAAAAGTTTGTGGGGAACCACCATGCTGCATCTGTGGTAGTAGCAGCCCTTGGGCTACAGTTGGGTCCTCCATAATGTCCTATGCAAGCTTAGAATGACAGCATTGGTACACCCATCTGTGTATTTTATCCTAAGTGATGTTTTTCTGGCATTGTGGCTCAAAGCAGTGGTTGTTACCATCTTAGGCCCAAGTCCAAAATAAAAGCAAAGCCAGTAAGACCGACAAAGGCTGTGAAAAGTTTATTCCTAGTATACAAGGCAAAACAGACCAAGTGACCATTAGGTTTTTAAAGTTGTAACTTAAAGTGTGAAGTGTATATGAGGGTTAGGACATACATGAATCATGTAAATGTGCCAGGGAGCCAGGATTGGCTGCAGTCAGTTCCCTGCTATATTTATAGGTGTTTGTTCCACAAAATCTGTGAAGCAGCATTAAGTATTCTTAAAAACAAATAAACAACAACAAAAAAAAACCCTAGATGCTCAAAGCTCTCTGACAGGACCCATCTCTGTGGTTTAGGATGCTTCCTTATCCATCCCATAGTGTAATCATACTGAGATGGGCATGATTACACTTAAACTAAGCTGCCTCCTGTTGGGGAGCCAGTAGGAAATGCTCCTCTTCAAAGCTTAGTCCCCCTCCTGTGTGAAGGTTGATACCCCTTGCCAATCTAACACTAGGTTTTGCAAGGGCTGAAGCCAAAGGTTGTCTGTGGAAGATATACCCTAAGGCTGAAATTCTATGCACACCTCCACTGAGCTCAGCAGGGCTTCAAATAGAAAGCCAGTGAGGTGTTGAAAGCCAGTGAGGTGTAGTGGTTAGAGTGTTGGACTGGGACTCAGGAGATCTGGGTTCTAGTCTCCATTCAGCCATGAAACTCACTGGGTGACTTTGGGCCAGTCATTGACATTCAGCCTAGCCTACTTCACAGGGTTGTTGTGAGGATGAAATGGAGAGGAGGCGGTCTATGTAAGCCACCTTGGGTTCCTTACAAGAGGAAAAAAGACAGGATATAAATGTAATGAATAAATAAAGTAAATCAGCATGGATATGCTTGAGCTGCATAAACTCAAACCTAAACACCTGTACAGACAGTCAATGGTATTTACTTCTAAATAAATATACTGCAACAGAATTTCCTCTTGTCTTCTGAAAGGACCCTCTTGAGCCATAATCCCCAAAGCACATCATCCCATAGACATTATATCCCCTCCCCCCCACCCCCCAAATCCACAAGAAGTGTCTGATAGGAGAAATCCAATCATCTTCCTCTATTTTTCACCTTCGGGATTATTGCTAGCTTTGATTGCCCTTTTCTCAACATCCATACCTATTGTGACTCATCTCATTGGCTAGTGGCTTTTTTGGGTATCAGTCACCCTGCTCCCTCCCCTTTCTCACGCCATAAAAATAAGGGGTTTTGAGCCTACTTTTGTCTGAGGAAACCATGTGGACTTCCTTGTAGATAGACCCATACCTTCACATACTGAAGGACAGTTCACCTTGTGTGTAAGTTATGAGAACTAAGGATTTCTTTACGTGTGAAGGACTAGTTAGATATTATCACTGTTATTTTGAAGGTAACCCCCATTTCTCTATTTCTCTCTTTATGAATCTTCAAAGAAAGATATTTAGATTGATACTGGGGACAGTGGTAGTTTATAGCAGGGGTGGGGAACTTTTTTCAATCCAAGGGCCAAATTCCAATGTGGAAAAGGTCTCAGGGGTTGAATTCCATCTGTGGCTGTGGCCAAAGACAGAGTGGGCAGGGCAAAATTGTTATTCTTACTGATTTAAAGCCCACTCAGAAGTAAGCAGTACAAGCATCTGTGCATGTCTGCTCAGAACTAAACAGGACAAAATCACTTGGCAGCACTTTCAAATAGTATCCCAAATACCAAGCCTCTGCACATCTACTCACAAGGAAGCAGGGCAATCCTCTGCATGTCAGAAGTAACGAGAACAAACCTCTGCAGGACAAGCCTCAGAAGAAAGCAGGATTGAATCACTCAGCAGTGCTTTCAGATATCATCCCAAATACTAAGGCTCTGCATCTCTTCTCAGAAGTCAGCATAAACAGCATGTCTGCTCACAAATAAGCAAGCCAAGCCTCTGCATGTCTACTCAGAAGTAAGCAGGACAACCCTCATAAGAAAGTAAGACTGAATCACTTAGCAGCTTCCTTCCCAGGCCTCGCCTGTTCTCCCCTGCAGGGAAAAGCTCTTATCTCCGGTCAGTGCCCAGCAGGGAAAAGCATGGGGAAAGAGTTGCTTCTGTCTGTCTGTCTATCTATAATCTGTATTTTAATTTATTTACATCAGCTTAAAGACAGATGTACATTCATGAGCATTAGAATCATTCCCATTTCCTTCAAGTGCTATCCCCCTGAAAAATATGACAGTAAATGGCATGACAAATGCACCATTTCAAATTTGTGGAATTTCAAAATAGATATAAGAAGAGCACTTCAGAATATTATTTTTCTGTTTTTGTATATAGCCAAAATAATGATGTTCCTGCTTCAGCTACATTCTCTAGTCTATTTTTTATAAATAGTTACATGAGAAGTTTTATTGTGAGCTAGGTTGGAGGCCACTAGGTTGTTGTTGTTGTTGTTTAAAAAAAACATGTTTTGAAGGAAACTTCAATGTCATCTGACAATTCAGGTGGAGAAAGCCAGCTATATATGAAACTAGGTTTACTATTTTTCCTTAGTAGCTTTTCATACCTTGCACTGAAAATGACAGATTTAGTTTAGGTGTACTTAGCTGGAACTGCAGTCCTGCAACCAGTCTGATAAATATCAAGATGTAGATTTCAGTTTCCACCCTCCATTCACTTCTTCCACTTCCTATCGGATCCTCAGCCCATAGGACATTAACTTTCAAGGCCTGGCCACACCATTCCTTCTGTTAATTACAACATGATTGTAATGAATGATATTGCAGAACAAGTATCCTGATATAAGCTTCAATTGTGAACAAGATGGGCTGTCAAGCACTTTATGATCCATCTCCTCAATTCTGAAATGTTAATTTCAAATCACTGCAGTTTCTTATAAATCTGTGTTTTTAAAACCAAAAATGTATCTACTTTTTTCATTTTAAAAAAATGCATAATGTTTCTTGCCCCCCAAACTGCTACCTTTTTGAAAACTGAGCCGTGTACATTGGCCTGAACAACAAATGACTTCCTCAAGAGGAGAAGTGGAAATGCTTCTGGATGTGCTAGGACATCAGCGCATACTTTATACCCAGCATTGAAATGGCCACATAGTCTTAGCACTGGAACAATGACAGTTTTTGCTAAGTCCACCCATACAATGAACTGGTGGACAAACAAGGATTGTCCCCTTAGTTGGGAGTTGCAACAAGTTGGAGCATATAAAGTCTGCCTTCGATTCACCTACCTCTTCAGAGCCACATTGTCCTTATGTTAAGGAACATCTCTTTTTATTAATAAAGGATATTGATAATTATCTGACTAGTTTGGACCCACTTGGAGGCAAAGTAACCATCTATTTCAGGCGTCCCCAATGCCGCGCCAGCAGGCATCCGGAAACCACAGGAACCTCCAATGGCACCTGCAACGCTCTCCACTTCCTGCCCCCTTCAAAATTGTACTTTTAATTTTAAAAAAAACCTTGCAAAACATTAGGGCACTGGATTCTCCTTCCTGTTCCTGAACCTGCCACTGATCAGCTGTTCAACAGACAGGAAGAGAAGAAAAGAGTTGCTTCCTGGCCCCACCCAATCATCTTCCATCCACACAGACCTTTCCTCTTTCTCTGTTCCTCCACCCCCAGCCTCTAGCCTTGCTATTTCTCTCTACCCAACCCCTTTCCTCGCTATTTCTCTCCCTTCCCTGCCCCTAGTCTCCTTCTTTCTCTCCGTTCTTGTCCCCTAACCTTGCTCTTTCTCTCCCAGTCACCCCATTATCTTGAAGTTTCTCTCCACTCCCAGCCTCTAGACTCATTATTCCCCCACCTCTTTACCTCACTGTTTCTCCCTGCTCCTAGCCTCTAGCCTCGCTCTTTCCCTCCTCTCTACCCGTTTGCCTTGCAAGTTCCCCTTCCCTCCCAGCCTCTTAACTCACTATTTCTCTCCCCTGCTCCAGCTCTTGAGTAGCCAGCCCCCACAACAACCATTATGTGACTAGCCACTTCCTCCATGGAAGCCATTTTGTATTGGTGCCTACAGCAGTTTCTCAAATTCCCATATGTGCCCACAGGTCCAAAAAGTTTGGGGACCCCTGATCTATTTACTTCTGCTTCACTTTTTCTTTCATCATTCCCTCAGACATTTTTAAATACCTTAATTACAGATGTCATGAATTTCTGCAGTCTTCTCTGCAGATTTCTTATTTGGTGGTGCATTCACTTTAAACAGTTTGATGGAACTGCTTGCTTAGTGTTATATACTCTCTGCAATTAAATATTTTGACACACCACTGGATTTATGCAACTTGAAATACTTTGACAGATGCCAAAACATTTTAGGTTAAGTTGGTATGTAAGTAGGTTCAGGCTTCAATCCTATACACATTTACCCGTGAGTAAGTCCCATTCAGTTCAGTGTGACTTATTTTTGAGCAGAGAATGGGGGAAATTAATTTGGCTTGCATTTTAATTGAACTTGTTTAATTTAACACTTTCAAAACAATATACAAACTGAAACTTGGGTATACTTCAAAATTCACACATCTCTAAATTTTGCAATGGAGTTCTCCAATGGAAAAAAAAAATGCATACAAAAATGTATATATTTGGGGAAAGTGCACACAAAAATGTGTATATTAATGAAAATGTTTAAAAAAGCATTATATTAGGAAAATTCCTTGCAATAATGTGTATATTAGGCAAAATTGTATACCAAAGTGCATGTTTTAGCAGAAATTTTCACAAAAATTTTAATTGTACATCGCCCAGGGTGGCCGGGTGACCGGCCAGATGGGCGATTAAAAAATATAATAATAAATAAATAATAAATAAATAAATAAATGCTTACGAATTTTCATGTGAACTTGAAAAAAAAAATCAAAGTTCAGGGCAATATAAACTTAAGATTTAAAAAATGAAAAACTGGGAGAAACTGAAATTGACAGATTCGTCCATCTCTACTTCTGAGTAGATATGGATAGGATTGCACCATCAATCTTCAGAAGTAGAAAAACAGGGAAGTATTATATTAAATGCTATTTTCAAAAGCATCTTGCATCTTCTATCCCATTGCTACAGTTTGGAATGATCTAGAATGAAGGTGGTTGAGTTATCTACACCTGTGTATGTGCTTTGTATTTTAACTAGAAAGCTATAAATCATACGGGTTATTATTGTGTCTTAAATTAACAGCTTTTTAAGTGAAACTCCTTATTTTTGTATAAACAATTATTATTCTTTGGGGCTGAAGTTTCTGATAGGGTGGGTCCTTTCTAGCTCTATAAAATGAAAAAGCAAGATCTGCTTGTACTACGTCCTGTTTCATTCTGTTACCATTTAACTAAGATATTGGTGTACCATCAAAAATCAAAGGGGGGGCAGGAATCCTGTAGACTTTTTTTTGGATTTACTAAGAAATATCCAAGAACAAATTTAAAGGAATATGCAAAAATACTCAAAGATCTTCACCAAGAATGGGACAGAAGCCAAACAAATGTAAGCACTTTAAAGTCTCATTGATAATTAAAGATGTAATTTTTAAAATGGTGAAACTGGTAAAGAGCATTAAAAAAAGAGAATGTATTACTGAAAGAAAGATTACCAGTGAGGATACTTTGGTCTCAAATCAACATTTATTTATAGAGGGAATTAATCTACCACATCATCACTGATTTGTTGAAGAAGAACTTGGAAGATATGTAAACAGTTTGTTGCCCTTGTATAACCTTTCCCCAGTTCTTCATATGCATGCCACAATTCAGTCTAAACTTCCTCTTTAAGTAAAACAGAGTCCTAGCATGAATATGAATGAGAATAAGGCAGCCATTTTTGGAATACACATACCTACATAAATGTGTCGCAATTAAAGTAATATATCAATCATATTTTGAGATGTTTGTGAATTAAACTGACAATTTGACTTTTAAAATGTTTAAACTTGCTAATAAAAAAGGAATGCTTTTTGATCCCAGACCACAATCATTAGAAGTCTTGGATATTTTTCATGCATTCGTGACTTAATAATGAGCATGTGTATATATTGGGTGTGTGGGTGGGTAGAGAGGGAGAGCAAAAGGGAAGGTGTGCATTGATTAAACCACAGAGAAGATGGGAATCTTGATGTGATCATATAAAGATTCCTTTTGTGCAGTTTTAATCAATATATCCTAGTGCAGGGGCTGACAGAACGTCACTGAATAGTAGCTTTCAGGGCCTCTCCCAGTTGATTGGGAGCATTGTGCTTGGCCCTTCCTCCCGCAGGCAATCATCAGTCTCCAAGAAATCACCCCATCTCACTCACTACCAGAGCCTGGGCAGTGCAGGGAGGCAGGAAAGAAGAGACTGAAAGAGAGCAGCAGCAGCAGCAAATCTGCTTGGAGAGAAGCAGCTCTGGCTGTCTCACTCAACAAAGAGCTTTCCAAAACAAACAAACAAATGAGAGGCAAAGGAGAGAGGAAGTAAGGAAGTGTGTGAGTGTGTGTAAGAGAGGCATGCTGAGCTCTTAGCAGTACCTTTCCTCCCCTTAGTTGTTGTGTGAGGGGAAAGTGCCCAGATAGCTTCTGCTCTTGGGCAGTATAGAAATGTAATAAATGAATAAATAAAAATAGATTAGCGTGGAGTGAGCGATAGTTGCTCTCTCTGCCTAGTTCTCTGTCAGGAAGATGTGAGAGGGGGCTGGACAGGCAGGTGATTGTTGCTGTGCCACTGTATGGATCTTGATCCTGACTGAAAATGTTAACATAGTGATGTTTTCATATATGGTTGCAATTAATGTAAATTTTGATTTTATGTCTGTTCAGGTACTTTTCATCCATGCATATAAGTTAAACTGGAGGTAGAAATGGGACCACAGCTGCTGGGTCTTCCTTCAGCATAGGTGCATGCCTGCCCCTGCTCCCAACCTCCCATGTGTTCTGTGGAGCATTAGAAATGGATGCCTACACTGTAAGTGTGTGTTTGGGGGAGCATTTGAACTGTGTGCTTTATGGTCACTGAAAACCAATGATTATAGGACATGACTCAGCCACATTAAGCACTTTTAATTCAAATTGATTTCTATCAGGGTAAGCCTGTGCAGAAAATCTCTCTTACTGAAATCAATGGAATTTAAAAATCCTTTGTTTGCATTGGATTGTGCCCCAAGCATTTTATTGCTGAAAATTCTTTAAAACCAGTAACAACCTTCAGTTATCTTATAAAAACTGAATAACATTGGGGTGTTCAGGTGTGTTCACCTGAACACCCCATGTGCCATTCATGTGTCTGTCATCAATTAACATGAGCTGAGTCACTATGGATCATTGGTTTCCATTGGGGGCATTTGCCTGTGGTGGTACAAGGGAGTCATCTGTGATGACTCACAACATAGTGACCAAGTTTGCATGATCACTGCAGCCCACCATGGCTTATTTAAGCCACGGTGGGTTGTGGTGCGTGCTAACAGCCAGTTTAAATATTCAATCCCAGCAGGGATTGCCATGGTTTGTCATGTCAGCCGAACCAGTGTGGCAGGAGTTGTTTGAGGGTTAAACAACCCTCAAATAACCCTACAACAGACCATGGGTTATTGGATGATAAAACAAACCATGGCAACCCCCCATGGGGAACTGAATATTCAAAATTGCCACTGGCATGCACTGCAACCCACCACGGCTTAAATGAGCCACAGTGGGCTGTGGTGATTGTGTGAACTGGCCCAGTAACTAATATTGATCATTTAAAACATTCAAGGCACCTGGACCATTATCAATGTAATATGTGAACTCATTCTTAGTGTTATCAGTATCTTTTGCTCCAGTTGCAATTCATAAATACTTTTCAGCTATCCTCAGAGTCTACTTAAAGGAGTTTTCAATGTGCCTCCTTGCACAATGCAAGTATTGCCAAAGACAGAGTTGTGCTAAGAGAAGTGAAGAGAAAAGGCTCCATGATCTTTTGTTACAACTTGCTTTTGATTTGTCATTAGATTTGATGACTCCTGATGTGCGACGTTGCTATGATTATGGTCTCATACGTATGCAATTATTTTTTGATGGTGCGCAATAATACAGTAATACAGTTGTGCTGTATTATTGTTGGTAGAAATTGCTGTAGAACTTGCATCTGTTACCAAACACTACACATTAAACAGTAGTAGTAGTAATAATAACTACTGTACTGTACTGCATTACACAGTAATACACCTTAAGAAAGAAGGGAATTCTGCCATATACGCAACATCGTATAATAAAGTAACAGCTGGAGATATTCATCTCCTAGTCTAGTGTTAACTCTAAAAATAGAATGGACCAGAACCAGAACTTTGAATTACCATTAGTGGTATACTATTGGAGATTATGTTAGTACTGTGTGTAAGGTGAAGCCTTTTCTTCACTGCCATCTCTGACCAGTGAAAGAAGAACATCACTGATGTTAGTTCATACTTCCAGTAGTATTTGGTTGTGTGTGACACACCTATCTTTAAATAAGAGAAATGGTGGTTGTACATAAATTCTTTCTTTCACCCTGCCTGGTTTGGCTTTGACTACTCCTATATTTTAAAGATAAAGTACTTCTTTCTTTTTAGAGAAAGGAAGTACTGTTTCATAACCAATGTTCAGTGGAATTCCCTAGCCTTCTAATGAGGGCCTTGGGACTGCAGTTTTATAACTATGAGAAGAACTGCCAATTTGCTTGAAAGTCTTGCTGCCTTAATTGTATAAAGAGAGTACACTTAGACATGTGACTTTTTCAGATGATGGACTTCTACCCTAGAAAATTAATCTGTTTTATTTGTAAAAATTATAATGGAACACTTACACTACAAATGGAAATGTTGCAGAATCAAGATTAAGGAGTGCATCTGTTTGCGACTGAAAGCCCGCAACTACCTAGTGGTGTTGGTGTAGGAAAGGCTGTTGGAAACCTATAGTTTGAGCCATGGATGGATTGTAGAACTTGGCAGACAGGCAGTAGAGGAGTGCAGGTGGTGCAACTCCAGCATCAGAACCTGGGATAGTGCACTTTGGGTACCAGAGACAAGAGTAAGAACCTAGCAAGAGAATAGGTAAACTGGAGTGTTGCTCCAGCACTGGTTTAAAGTCCATTGAGGGCTTAAATACCCCTCCAGGGTGTGTGTGTGTGTGTGTGTGTGTGTGTGTGTGTGTGTATTTTGGGACCCACATTGGCTTTCATTTAAAGAGGCCATACTCTGTTTCTGAAGTGTGAGCTCTGGTGAGGTTCATATTTTGCTTTTCCTGAGACTGGCATGATGATGGTAGGATCCTCAGAGCTAAGGGAATTTTTGGGGAGCACTCAGTATATGAGTCTATTGGGAGGAGATGGGAGAACCCAATAGGGTTCTTCCTCTTTATGCCTGCAAAAAGGAGTTATTTCAGTGGCTGTTTCCTGAAGTCCAGGAAACAGCCCTGGATGTCTGAGGACCTCTCTTGTGTATTCTAGACCATGACATACTGGGATGTTTTCTTCATGCTTTGGACCAAGGCATGCTAGTGTATTGAATTTTGGAACACAATGCCCAGTTGGACCCAATCAGAACATCTGGTAGAATTTATTTCATATTTTCACAGAATTATTTGTAGGGTGTATTATTATTATTATTTATTATTATTATTTACATTTATTAATCGCCCATCTGGCCGGCAACCGGCCACCCTGGGCGATGTACATAGAATAAAAACAATAAAATACATTTAAAACAGTATAAAAATTTTGAAATCTTAACCCACCCCATATTCCCGCCTGAACAGCCAGGTTTTTAATGAGCGGCGGAAGCTCAGCAGAGAGGGGGCATGGCGGAGGTCACTCGGGAGAGAGTTCCACAGTATGGGGGCCGCCATAGAAAAGGCCCTCTTCCTTGTCCCCACCAGTCTAGCTGCTCTGGCTGAAGGGACAAGGAGAAGGCTGTCCGTGGCAGATCTTGTTGAGCGGCCCACTTGGTGTTGCTGGAGACGCTCCTTGAGATAGACTGGACCAGAGCCGTATAGGGTTTTAAAGGTCAAAACCAACACCTTGAATTCGGCTCGGCAAGCAACTGGTAGCCAGTGCAAATCCTTCAGCACTGGCGTGATGTGATCCCGCCGGCGGCTGCCTTTAACCAGGCGAGCCGCCGCGTTTTGTACCAGCTGTAGCTTCCGAACCGTCTTCAAGGGTAACCCCACGTAGAGCGCATTACAGTAGTCTAGGCGAGAGGAGCCCAAGGCATGAACCACTGATGGGAGCAGATGATTAGGAAGGTAGGGGTGCAGCTGCCGTATCAGATGGAGTTGATACAGCGCCGCCCAGCTCACAGCGGACACTTGAGCCTCCATGGACAGCTGGGAGTCAAGGATGACCCCCAAGCTGCGGACCTGGTCCTTCAGGAGCAGATGTACCCCATTTAGCACCAGGTCAACATCCCCTAACCTCCCCTTGTCCCCCACCAGAAGTACCTCGGTCTTGTCGGGGTTCAGCTTCAGCATGTTCCTTCCCATCCAGCCAGCCACTGCCTCCAGGCACTTGGACAGGGTCTCAACGGCCAACCTCGGTGATGACTTGAAACAGAGGTAGAGCTGCGTGTCATCCGCATACTGATGACACCGCACCCCAAACCTCCTGATGATAGCTCCCAGCGGCTTGAGGTAGATATTGAATAACATCGGGGAGAGGATGGAACCCTGCGGCACTCCACAAGTGAGCGGCCGAGGGTCCGAAGCCTCCTCCCTGAGAACTACCCTCTGGTACCTTCCAGAGAGGAAGGACTGGAACCACTGCAATACAGTGCCTCCCAAGCCCAAGCCCTCCAGGCGGTCCAGGAGGATACCGTGGTCAACGGTATCAAAAGCCGCTGAGAGATCGAGGAGGACTAGAAAGGAGCATTCACCCCTATCCAAAGCCCTCCTCATATCATCCACCAAGGCGACCAAGGCCGTCTCTGTCCCATGACCAGGCCTGAAGCCCAACTGGCATGGATCTAAATAATCGGCTTCATCCAAGTGTGCCTTCAACTGAGCACCCACCACCCGCTCGATCACCTTGCCCAGAAATGGTAAATTGGAGACTGGGCGAAAGTTGTTTAAATCCTGGGGATCCAAGGAGGGCTTCTTTAGAAGCGGTCTTATTACTGCCTCCTTGAGGGCTGATGGCATCACTCCCTCCTCGAGGGAGGCATTCACCACCGCCTTGATCCCCTCACCCAGTCTCTCCCTACAGCACATTATGAGCCAGGACGGGCAAGGATCAAGCAAGCAGGTGGTCGGCCTCACAGATGAAAGCACCTTGTCCACTTCATCGGAAGGAAGAAGCCGGAACCAATCCCACAAAACCAGTCTGCCGTTGGCCTCCTCCCGCTCACTCCCTGTATCCACGATGCACGATATCCCACTCCTAATCCAATCGATTTTATCTGCGAAGTGCTTCGCTAAAGCCTCACAGGAGGCTTTAGACTGTTCCATCGGGTCCGGAGCGACTGGACCGACCAGACTCCAGACCACTTGGAACAGCCTCCTGGGGCAGCACTCCACAGACGCAATGGAGGCAGGTGTGGGTTCTTAACTGCTGAAAACAAAACTTCCTTGATTATGTTTCTTGTGACCAGGAGCAAATGTTTATGAGCAGAGAAGGCTAGCTGGCTGATGTAGGGGCTGTTTTACACATTGCTCTTTCTGATAGGTAGCTACAATTTCCACAATTAACTTGAGAATAAGCCCCAATTAACTTACTTCTAACTGAACATGCATAAGACTGGGCTGTAAGATACTTTCAAGGATGAGATAACAGAATTGTTACATTAGACCACTAGCTGCCTTGCTTCCAATTCTGAATGTAATTGTGCTACAATTTGATAAAATACATGTGTCAAGGTACTGCAGGGACCCCTTGATCTGCCTTTGGGAGATCTCTGCCTCTTCCCAAAGTCTCTCCCTCTCTAGGTTGTCAAGTCCTTTGCCTGCTTCCAGTAACGTGGGTGTAGGCTCTAGACGTGGTGAATAAGTCACTCCAAACTCCAGGGTAAACAACAGCACTTTACTTATAATATTAGAGTTTTTACTTAATAGAGTGGTTATAATCCAAAAGCAAGCATGAAAAAAACAAACAAACAAACAAACAATCCAATGTTCTCTAGTATAACTTCAGACTACCTAATTCCTATGCAGCCAGTTTCTCTTTCGCACTCTGCTGGTCTCTCTCTGCTGTTTCTCTGCTTCTGCTTCTAGCTCTCTCCCAGCACACACACTAACTGCTAGCTGACCACACCCCACATATATAGTCTTCCCAGGACTGGAAGGTTATAACCATGTGACCTTGCACAGGAGAACTAATTCTTAACTTCTATTGGGTGACTTAAAACTCTCAAACTCCCCCTCCCATCCAAGTGTTTGGGCCTTCAGGCTTCAACAAACTGAAGCCTGTGTAGGCCTCAACAAACCCAATCCTGTGTAGGCCTCAATCCCTCACATCTTCCCCTCCTTCTTCTCAAGTGGAACAATTTCCCTTTTTCCGAAGAGAATTGTGAAACGTTAACCTACACAAAAAGGCAACTGTTTTTTGGTTATTTCCTAGACAAAGCATCGGCTATCACATTCTCCTTCCCAGGCACATGTTCAATGTTCATTTGAAATTCCTGCAATTTCCAAGACCATCTCTGAAGCTTGGAGTTGGTATTTTGCATAGTTTGTATCCATTGCAAGGCATGATGGTCAGTCCATAAAGTAAATTCTTGTCCAAAAACATAAGGCTTGAGCTTGTCCAGAGCCCACACTACTGCCAGACATTCTTTTTGGATCGTAGACAGGTTTCTCTCCCTGGGTAGAAGCTTCCTACTCAGGTAGGCTACTGGGTGTTTAACAGAGTCATAGTCTTGTAACAATACAGCACCTATGCCAGTCTCAGAGGCATCAGTAGCTACAATAAAGGTTTTTTAAAAGTCAGGTGCTCTTAACACAGGCTTTGAGCTTAAAATGTCCTTTAGTCTATCAAAAGCTCTTTGACATTCATCTGTCCACACAATTTTGTCAGGTTTACATTTCTTGGTTAAATCAGTCAAAGGTCCAGCAATTTCACCAAAATGGGGAACAAATCTCCTGTAATACCCAGCAAATCCCAAGAATGACCTGACCTGTTTCTTGGTTGTAGGTATGTCCCAGGTTCTGATAGCTTCAACCTTGTCTCATAAGTATACTACCTCTGGCACCTTCTGCGCCTGTAAAACTACTCTACTCCTCTCATAGTGTGGCTTCCTCATATTTACATGTACTACCTTTGGTCTTTTTTCAGATTTTTCTTTAACCACCACATAGGCTAAATCATCCATTTTCTCTCTGACTGTGTAGGGGCCTTCCCAAGCAGCCTTAAGCTTGTCTTTGCGCAGAGGAAGAAATATAATTACCTAATCCCCTACCTCAAATACTCTAGAGCGTGCCTTTTGATCATACCAGAACTTTTGCACCTCTTGGGCTTTGGTTACATTGGCTTGAACTAGTTTACAGAGGGTATCTAGGGTTTGTCTAAGTTTTAACACATAATCCACCACTGAGGTTTTGTTTTCTACGAGTTTACCTTCCCAGTTTTCCTTCAGGAGATCAAGAGGGCCTCTCACTCTTCTGCCATACAACAGCTCGAAAGGTGAGAATCCAGTTGATTCCCGTGGAACTTCCCTGTAGGCGAAAAGTAGGTGTTGCAGTTTATCATCCCAGTCATTTGGGTGTGTGTTTACATAAGCTCTAATCATTCCTTTGAGTGTGGCATTAAATCTTTCCACCATTCCATTGCATTGTGGGTGATAAGGAGTGGTTTTCAAGTGTTTTACCCCGCAACACTTCCACAGACATTCCATTATCTCGGAGAGGAAATTTGACCCACAATCTGTCAAGATTTCAGAGGGAAATCCAGTTCTGCAAAATATAGTTAGCAAAGCCTCAGCTACAGATGGAGCATCTATAGAGGCTAGTGCTACAGCTTCTGGGTATCTTGTGGCAAAATCCACCACTGTGAGGATGTACTTTTTTCCCTTGCGGGTGGGTTTAGTGAAAGGCCCTACAATATCCATGCCCACCCTGAAGAAAGCTGCTCCTATAATGGGCAGAGGCTGCAAAGGGGCTTTACTGTGATGCCCTGCCTTCCCCACACGCTGACAGGTTTCACAAGACCTGCAGTACTCTGCTACTTGCTTAGCAATTCCAGGCCAAAAGAAGTTTGCCAAGAGCCTTTGTTTAGTCTTGTTTTTCCCCAAGTGCCCTGCGCATGGCACATCATGGGCTAGTTCTAGCAACCTTAGCCGGAATTGGTTAGGTACTACCAGTTGCTTTAGTGGTTCCCAGGTTAACTCTTGGGTTTTTGGTAACCACAGCCTATACAGCAATCCTTTCTCCCAAATAATCTGCTCCCTTCTTTCCTCAGAGAAGGGCTTCTCTTGAGGGAGAGCAACTCTTTTCAGAGGCTCCAAACTAGGATCACTGAGGACTCCCTGCTTGAATTCCTCTACTCCTCTTAAATCAGGAAAAGGGGTCTCTAGTGCCTTCTCCTCTACAGAACCACCTGCCTCAGTTGGTTCACTGGCTTTCAGGTCAACAGGTTGCATGGAGGCTTGTTCTGTTGTTTCGGTTTGGGGAGGGTCTGGGGTTGGTTTCGGACCTTCCGGTATCACTGTGGGTTGTACCTCTAGTACCTTTTCTTTTACCCCATCAGCTTTTACCTGGTCCTGTCTTGAAAGTTCCTCCCTTTCCTTTTGCTTGCGGGTTACCACACATATTTGAGCTTCTGGTCCCATTATATCCCTTCCCACAATGATAGGGGCAAATTGGGTTGGAGGTTCCATCACCCCAACTTCATACAGACCCCTCCATCCCCTCCATTCTATGGATAACCTTGCTACTGGGACTTCAAAGGAGGGACCATTCACTCCCTGAATCTCAATAGACATTCCTGGTACCAAATCTTCAGGTCTCACCAAATCTGCTCGGATCAGAGAAACATCAGCTCCAGAATCCAACATTGGCATAACGGTCTTATCCTTTACATAAACAGGTTCTTTAAACTGATTATTAACCTCTTCCCTGTTGGTGATCACAAATCCACAATTATAAGGTTTTTTTATGCTTGCTACACCTTGTGGCTTGGTTCGGGTTTAGGACTACCTGGGTTAGCTGGTGTTACTGCTTGTAACTTGGGACAGCTGCTCCTGATGTGGCCTGTCTGACCACACGAATAGCAGGCACGGTCTCTGGGGTGAGAAGGGTCAAAAGGAGGTTTTTTGAACTCCTTTTTACTTGGGGCTTCCCATTTCCCCCCCTTCTTCTCAGACTCAATCCTGGGGCCTAACCCTTACCGGTTTTCAATCAGTTTGTCAGCCATTTCTGCAGCTTGGTTTACAGTTTCAGGATCTTTATCCTTAACCTTCAGTTTTATTTCTCTGGGCAACCGAAAATAAAACTGATCCAGGGCCATAAGCTCTAACACCTTTTCCCTGTTGTCAGCTTTTGCTTCATCCACCCATTTTAATAGCAGGTTTTTTAATTTTGTTGCAAACTCTACCATAGATTTACCAGGTTGAGGTGTTAACCCTCTGAACTTTTTCCTAAAGTGCTCAGGGCCTAACCTGAACCTTTTAAACACAGTTTCTTTGAATTGAGCATAGGAAACAGCCTCCCCCTCTGGCATGCTATTATAAATCTCTGCCAGCTCCCCTTTGATTAAATTAGGCACAAACTTCATGTAATCACCCTCCTGCAATCCCCACTTCTGTGCTGCCCTTTCAAAAGTGGTCAGGAACACTTGTGGGTCTTCTCCTGGGGTGTATGCTGTGAAGTCCTTCGGGGCAACTCTGACAGGCTGCTCCTGTTTCAATTGCATCATCCTTTCCTCGTGTCTGCGTTGCTGTTCCTGGGCTTTAAGTTGCTCCTGCCGCGCCTTTTCCTCGTGTCTGCGTTGTTCCTCTTGGGCTTGCAGTTGCTCTTTCTGGGCTTGCAATTGCTCTTTCTGGGCTTGCAGTTTCTCCCGGTGCAGCTTTTCCTCATGTCTGCGTTGTTCTTCCTGCTGACGAAGCCTCTCCCACTCTAATCTGGTCTCCTCTTCCTTCTGCTTTGCTACTAGCAGCAGTTCCTGTTCACGGAGCTCCCATTCTTTTGTTTGGGGTCCTGCTACCCTAGGGCTAGAGGATGCAGCTCCTCCTATTGCCGCCTGGGAGATCAGCATAACTTTCAGTTCCTTTGCTATTTTCTCCTCCCATGGCAAATTGTCCTTTTTACACTGCTCTATCAGGGCAGTTTTATTCATGGAGAGATACTGGCTCATCCTAATTGCCTCACTGGATCCCTATTCCGCAGTCCTGAAGTTCAAACATACACTGCTTTTGCCAGCTCTATTAGTAAAAAACCCACTTTCCGTTTGGAGTGCTTAATCTCACTGTTCAGGATCGCTCCGCTGCCACCATCTGTCAAGGTTCCGCTACTGCCTTTGGGAGATCTCTGCCTCTTCCCAAAGTCTCTCCCTCTCTAGGTTGTCAAGTCCTTTGCCTGCTTCCAGTAACGTGGGTGTAGGCTTTAGACGTGGTGAATAAGTCACTCCAAACTCCAGGGTAAACAACAGCACTTTACTTTAGGGTTTTTACTTAATAGAGTGGTTATAATCCAAAAACAAGCATGAAAAAAACAAACAAACAAACAATCCAATGTTCTCTAGTATAACTTCAGACTACCTAATTCCTATGCAGCCAGTTTCTCTTTCGCACTCTGCTGGTCTCTCTCTGCTGGTCTCTCTCTGCTGTTTCTCTGCTTCTGCTTCTAGCTCTCTCCCAGCACACACACTAACTGCTAGCTGACCACACCCCACATATATAGTCTTCCCAGGACTGGAAGGTTATAACCATGTGACCTTGCACAGGAGAACTAATTCTTAACTTCTATTGGGTGACTTAAAACTCTCAAACTCCCCCTCCCATCCAAGTGTTTGGGCCTTCAGGCTTCAACAAACTGAAGCCTGTGTAGGCCTCAACAAACCCAATCCTGTGTAGGCCTCAATCCCTCACAACATGACATCTATTTATTTATTTAAAAGTTTTAAATCTGGCTTTCAGTGTGCATTGCCCTCACAAGGTGGCGTATAATATTATAAAACATGAACATATAATTACAATTAAACACACACACACACCATATGCAGCAGCAGCAAAGAGAGAGAGAGAGAAAAGCACCAAATGCAGTCTGGAATAAATGTGTCTTCAGGGTTTTTGTTTTAAGAAAAAAGTGATCAAGCCATGTGTATCTCCCCGTGGAGGAAGTTCCAAAGGTGTGATGCCATCACCCAGATAGCTTTAGTACCTGACAGCCTAATGGTTCTTGCTGGTGGGCCAGAGAGTAGATTCTCTGATGCTGGTCTTAATGCTTGGACTGACTCAGTGTTGGTGGTCCTTCAGATGATGTGGCAATTTCTTGGCTATGTAGAGTTTTTCATACCTTTTTGAAAGTGAGTATTTTGGAATATCGTGATAAAATTGGAAACTGGAAAGAGAAAGTTGAGGAGCAATTAACATTTTTCACCATTGTTTAAAATGTTTCAATTGCTGGCAAGCTTGGACACTGTTCTTTTCTTTCAATCTACTCCCCTCAAAGCTCTTTTGCCATAATAACTGTAAATGAGCAATATAATTGTAGTGTCTTGCTAGCTGCTATAAGTATTGGATCTGTTTTCTCAGATAGAGTGGGGACAAACCAGACTCTAAAAATGCTGCTGAGAAGAAGCAAGAAGCCTGTGTCTATTTAAGGAACTGCTTTTAAAGAGAGAGTGAACTTCCTGCCTTTCAAAAGGTTGGTTTAAGATCCTGTAGTCTGTCACAGACCATTCGTTATCTAAGACCTACATTGGCCAGGTATTGCTTCTGCTTCAACCTGCAGACTTTGCTAGATATAAGGCTTTTAAAAAAGTAGCCAGGTCCACTAAGGAACTCATGCAGGTGAGCTACAGTTCTAGAAATATTATTATTCTTTGTTTCTTTGTCCACTGGTCCAGGCTTTCTGTTAAGTTATGACATTTTATCTGCTCATTTTACCTAAATTCTTCATACATTCATGCAATGTAATTTAATATGGCCCCTAAGATTCAAAGCAAAGCTCATTAAAATGAAAGTTTGATGTCTTGCTTTGATTAATTATATTTTGTATTAGGCCATCTATCACAGCTTTAGAATGAGACAGGTGCACCAATAGGTGATCAGTTCACCTGAATATTAAAGAGAAGAAATGCTTCATTTATCCAAACACACTATTTTAGCACCTTGGCTAAACAGTTACATTTTTCTTCTAGCACAAACATTGGTACCAGAGATTGGAAGTTTGATATTTTGTGGGATCAGCATCTGCTATTGGACAGTGTCTGCTGTTTCCCCCTTTGTAAAGAACTCCCCTTCAGAAAAAACAGAAAAATATGTGAATTCATGGTATAAATATAGTAATACTTGTTACTACTGATTAAAGCACATTTGCTTTTCAGGTAGAAGCCTAATCATAGACATCGCAAGCAGTCAAAATTAGTCCCATATATTTGAACTTGACAAAGTTTAAATATTGAACTCAATGCAATTTAAAAATGCTTAACTTTGGATTGAACCTGAAACATTTATAATTCAAACAGAAAAGTCTAAATATATTATTATTATTATTATTATTATTATTATTATTATTATTATTATTTAGCCAGCATTATTGTCTAAAATAAATCCATATTGTAATCTGATCTAGAAATATTTGTATCGAAGGGCAGCATATAATTCCATATACTACAACAACAACAACAACAACACTGGTTAAATCTAACAGACCTCCGCTTGCACAATGGGGCATCCTCCTGCTCTCCTCCCCACTGCAGCCTTTCACATGCCTTCCAAATCTGTTCCAGAGGGTCCCTCAACTCTCTGGAGCAGATTTGGGGGGCAGGCAGGTGGACTGCAGGGGAGAGGGGAAATCTGTTCCAACAGCGGTTTCTGTTCTGCTGGCAGACGGCTACCATTGGATCCAACCTGCTATTAGGAACAGCATGAAAGTGACACATGAACATGCTGGCCAAACAGATAGATGTTTTGGTCAGCACTGACCAAGCTGGATTCAGTGCTGGCAAAACAGGTGGTTGGTGCTTACAAAGCTGACCATGCTAACCATCGTATCAGGGCTGCATTGTGCATACACAACCCAACCTATGTGTGCACTGCTCGTTTGCATCTGCAGAAGCTAAGCCAGCTAAGAAATTGTCTTGCAGAAATGGTTCCTACTGCAGATTACTGTTGTTGGATCAAGATGCTTGGCTGTCGAAAGGTGCTTCTAGTGACAAGGTATGGGGTCATACTAAGAAGAATTCACTGTGGTAACAAACCATATGGATAAAAAGTCCAAAATTATGTTCCAAAGAGTGCTTGACTTCAGTGTGTATGGGGGTATGTGTGTGTGTACTCATAGTTATTTCAAATTGCAATCTTTGCTTTAACTTTCATATGAAGTTTAATTTCAGCTTCAGCTTGATTATTCCTATGCCTGTGGGTTTAAGTAGGTCCCTCAGTTCTAAGTTAATTCTGTTTGTAAATGAAAATAAACACCAAGAAGTCAAAATTAGATTATTTTTGTCATGATCTCTGGCTTATGATGATGATGTATGAAGCCTAATAAACACAGCTGGGTTTTGTTCATCTACATTAAGCCTGAGTTGCTGAGAATAGCAAAAATATTTTTCAGTGCTTAAATTGGGTTGAATATGCTAGAAACATTCATAGCGGAAGTTAGATGTCTTCAAGGTGACACATTTTAGTACATTTTATGTACTAAATTTTATGCAAGATTGGCTTGCTCTATTGAGAGGCCAATGTGAGCTTGCATAATCTTCAGAATAGTAGTTCCTGTATTCTTCAAACAGCAGAAAGCATTGAGCTAATATGTACAGTACATTTGTATGCTATATATTATCTACATGTAATTGTCTTTCATATATAATAGTTGTGCATGAAAAATGTATTACCCCTGTTATCAGCTCCTGTTATCAGCACATATTTTTATGTTTTATGGTTGAATGATGGATCTGGCAAATATATATCTGAGTGAGTGGGTAAGTGGTTATCTGCAAAACTGACCTAGTGCTTCTCGTAGTAAGACAGTGCATAATTTTCATGTGTGTTGATCTATTATGTATAGGGAAGGACTGTTGTTCAGTGTTAGAATACATGCTTTGCATGCAGCTAGCGGTTTGCAGCACAGAAATTGCAGTGTGATCGAGTAACTGAGTAGTAGTGCAGGAGTCAATGCAAAAAAATTCACCTTTGACTAGCAGCTGCATATTGCAGGTGGCAATGATATACATATGGAAGTTTGCAAATCTCCCAGGAGATACATATGCAGCCTTCTGGGCTGCTTCAGAATATAAGTCCCTCTGAGATTAATGGGACTATCCATGAGTAAATGTGCAGAGTTGCATCTCTATTGTAAATCCCCACTCCCATATCAAACATGGGATATTTCTCAAATCTATCTTTAAAACAAAGCAAAACAAAAACCCTTTTCATCACAAGCTAGACAGATTCTCACAAAACATGGAGATATCATATTCATTGCAGGTCCTCATAAGAATAAAATTTGCCAAGGGGTTGTGCTATATTTGATTAGGGTGCCTCCAATGTCATATACAGTGCCTGTGAAAATAATGCTACCAGTGAAAGGATTTTGCTAATCTGTAAACAAAGGTTCTTCTGAAGAATGAAAGATCCAGTGCTTCTTCGTGGTCTCTGTGCATCACACATATGGGCTATGCGCCTGTGCTGAGGCTGTTTGGGAAACTTCTAAAGCTGAGGCGTTTTAGGCTGGAACCCCTCCCCCACTGTCTCACTGAGCATGCTCCAACGGGTTGCCGCCTATCCCCACAGTTCCTCTTTGACTGCCATTGTGGCAAGGTGTTGTTTGGAGCTTCTCTCATACAACTAGCTGAATCAAGCTGCATTTTTTATTCCATCTCTCTCTAGTTTATTCTCTCTTTTAAAATTTTACTTTTATTTATTTTCTCTATCCTCTTGGGCGCTGTGGAGGCTTCCAAGGCAATGCCTCTTAAGGCAGGCTTCTGAAAATGTGTTCGCTGTGGGGCCAAACTGCCCTCCACAGACAGCCATTCTTTGTGCATGTTCTGCCTGGGAGAGGGACACAAAGTGGATGTGTGTCCCCACTGCCAGGTGTTCATGAAACAGACTTGGTGGCAGCGGGCTGACCGCCTTAAGGCAGAAATGTGGACTAGGGCTCTGGAGGCAGTGGACGTCTCCAACTCTCCCCAGTCTGCTGCAGCATCTTCAGGCGATCTGCCGACTCCTCCGCATCCAGTAACAGTAGTGGTCAACCCACCCACTCTAGGGCGCAGTCTGGCGGTTACCAAGGCCAAGAAACTAGCCAAAAAGGCGAAGGAGGACTTATTCAGAAGAAAAAAGAACATCGACAGTCGAAAGACATAAAGAAATCGGCGTCAAGATTCCAACCATCTTCTTCTCTGCCCGCCTTGATTCTGAAGCAGCTTCCATTGGTATCGATGGCTCTACCATCAACATCCACTTCAGTACTGATGGTCGCTCCGTCTACATCGATCTCAGAAGGAGAAATCCGAGACGCCTCCCCTGCTGGGGAACGTCGTGCCGAGAGGGAGCTGGCTGGCAGACCTCCACCACCACAGCAGATCTCTCCTCCTCCCGTCTTTTGTGCCTCCCGCCCGGCAGCATCATTCGAGATCCACCCTTTCTGACTGGGAGAGGGGGTCAGAATGCTCCTACCCACCCAGCCGCTACTATTGGAAGGAATACAGCCATCGGTATGGAGATCGATACCGAGAACCATGCTTGCCTCCATACTGAGAACACTTTCCCCACGGCCAAGGCCCCCCACTTCAGCCATGGGGAGACTACCCTTGATATCGGGGCAGAGACTACAGGGAGCCTTCCACCTCCTTAGGAAGACCTCCAACACCAGAAAGGCCTGCTGACTTTCTCCAGCTGCCTGCTCCACTGAAGGCTGTGAGCCAGTCCTCTGCACTCCCACGCTCTCCTCGATGCCGCACATCTCTCTCCCCTCACCACTGCACCTCTTTGTCGCCGGAAAGATATGAGTCAGACTCAGTGTTGACCATCTCCAGGGCTGTCTCTGAGCCATCTCCGGACCCACTGGTCTCCTTCCGAGACAGAGACTCTCCCTCAGAAGACTTGGGACATTTTTTGGAGAGGACCCTGCAGATGGCTCAAGTGTTGGGCCTCCAGATCCAATGTCCAGAACAGCGGATTGAGGACCTGGTAATCAATGCCGTCTACACCGAGTCATCGGTACTGACTGCAATCACGTTCCTGCCAGCACTGATCCAGACAGCCCAACAGAACTGGAGAACGCCAGCATCGCTTCCTCCGATGGTGAAGAGGCTGGAGAGTATGTATTGCGTGAGGGAAGAGGATGCCAAGTTCCTCTTCTCTCACCCCTTACCCATCATTGTGGAGTTGGTGCAGGGCAAGTCAACGAAGCAGCACATCTCTCCAGTCGACAAGGAGGGCCATCATCTTAATCTGCTGGGAAGGAAGATCTACTCGTCTTCCTCCCTTGGTCTTCAGGTGGCAAACTATCAAGCCACCATGGGACATTTCCAACTGTTCCTGTGGGGGAGAAGAAGGGCTCCCTCATCGATCACAAGGGAATTAGCACAGGTCTTCCAGGATGAGGCCACAAAGTTATCCCGCCAGCAGATCAACACCGTGAGACACCAAGTGGACTGCAGCAGCAGGGCTCTCGTTGGGGTGGTCGCACTCCGCAGGCACACCTGGCTGAGGTTGACCTCCCTGACACCTGAGACTTGATCTCACATAGAGGATCTCCCCTTTGACGGAGAAAGTCTTTTCAACACCAAGATGGACAAGACGATGGACAATATACAAAAAGCCAGAACAACGGCAAGGAAAATGGGGCTCACAGCCCAGCTGTCGTCTCATCCCTTCCATCGAAGGAGGTGGTATCGGCAACAACCTGCCTTTGGTGTTCCCCAGGAGCCTCAGTGCCATCCACATCAGCAGCAGCCCTCGGTACCAAAGTGCTGGGTGCTCAAAGATCACCCAGCACAGGTACAGGATCGAGTTCGACGCTCTCCCTCCCTTCCTCGGTATCTGCACCACGCAGCCCTCTCCTCCCCTGCTGGAAGAGATCGACTCCCTACTGCAGAACTGCGCCAGAGAGTTCCATTGACTTCTCTCCAAGAGGGCCTCTATACTCTCGCTACTTCACGGTTCTGAAGAAGGACGGAGGGCTTCGTCTGATCCTGGACCTGCAGGGTGTCAACAAGTTCATCACGCCGAAGAAATTCCAGATGACTACGTTCCAGACGATCTTACCTCTACTCTGCGAGGGCGACTGGTTTGTGTTGATTGACCCAGATCCGGGATGCATATTTTCACAACGCTATTCATCCTGACAGCCAACGCTTCCTTCGGTTCTGCATCGGACAAGATGCATTCCAGTTCACGGTGCTTCCATTCGGTCTCTCCACCGCTCCCAGGGTCTTCATGAAGTGTGCAGCAGTCGTCTGTGCCCACCTCCGTTCACAGGGCATCCAGGTCTACCTGGATCTAGACAACTGGCTTCTCGTGGACTCGACAGAATATGCACTCAGTCAAGTGGTGGATTTCACTCTACATTTTCTCAGCACCCTTGGATTCTACGTGAACTGGAAGAAGTCTGTCCTGCAGCCGTCTAGGTTGATCCAGTACGTTGGCGCTGTTCTTGACTCTACTCGAGCTTGAGCCTTTCTTCCTCCAGATCGCACCAGCAGCATACCCATCTTGGCTGCAAAGCTGTACTGTGCTCGCAGGGCAACTGCCCATGGCTTCGACTGTCACAGTGGTTGCTTTTGCAAGGCTACGGATGTGGCCCCTGAAGACATGGTTCTTGAGAACCTTTGATGCCGAGGGAGACACTCACTGGACTTATCTGAAGCTCGCTGCCTGGTTACGGGACTCTCCTCTATGGTGGATGGACAGGAGCCACCTCTTGCAAGGCCTGCCTCCGCCGAAGACTCTGACAACCGATGCCTCCTTAATGGGTTGGGGGACCCATTGTGGGGCCAGCACGGTCCAGGATCATTGGTCCGGCAACGAACTCTGCACTCACATCAACTATCTGGAGCATCTGGCAGTTGGAAAGCACTTTAGGCCCTTGTCTCAGAACTTTCAGACCATCACATACAGGTGGTGACAGACAACACCACTGTGGTTGCCTACCTCAACAAACAGGGTGGGATGAGGTCCTACTAGGCTGAACGCTCTAACTCTACGGCTCTTCATCTGGGCCATCCCGAAGGGTATGTCCTTCACCGTCATACACATTGCGGGGAAGGACAATATCCTGGCGGATGCCCTCAGCAGGATTGCGGGAACATCTCACGAGTGGCAGTTGGACCCTCAAGTACTGGAGACAATCTTTTGTGCCTGGGGCACCCCCAAAGTGGATCTGTTCACGATGGCAGAGAACACAGCATGTGAGACTTTCTGCAGCAGGGCAGGGATAGACCCAGCTTCAATGGAGGACTCCTTCCCTCACCGATGGTCGCAGAATTTGTTCTACCTCTTTCCTCCCATTCCGCTGCTCACGAGAGTCATCGCAAAGATACGCTCCAACTCCACGGACTGCATTCTAATTGCTCCATGGTGGCCCAGGCAACCCTAGTTCACTCCACTCCTTCGTCTAAGTCGCGGAGAACACATCCATCTACCAACGTATCCATCCCTTTTCACCAGGGTTTGAGGACGTCTCCAACACCCGGACCTACAATCCCTTCACCTCTCGGCATGGAGGATACACCGATAGCAAGGATTCTAATTCCTCCAGACATTCAGACTGTCCTGGATACGTCTAGGAAGCCATCTACCAGAAAGTCTTATGCGGCGAAATGGGCAGCTTTCTCCATCTTCTGTGGATCTATCGACGCAGATCCTTCCTCGTTTTCGGTACCAACTATATTGCAGTACCTGCACCTGCTGTCAACGAGGGGCCTCAAACTTTCATCTGTAAAGGTCTACCTCACTGCCATATTGGTTTACTGCCCATCCATCGAAGGCAGGACTGTTTTCTCTCATCTGTTGGTCTGTCAATTCCTGAAGGGCCTACGCAACCTGTTCCCTCCAGTCCGGACTGTAGTCCCCTCCTGGAGCTTATCAGTGGTTTTCACGGCACTCACTTCTCCTTTTGAGCCTCTCGTCACCATGGACTTAAAGTAGCCTTTCTCGTAGCAATTATTTCGGCTTGGCGGTCGAATCGGCAGCCTTATCTGCAGGTGTGAGAATGTGTCTCCTGGGAGATTTGCAAACTTCCCATATGCATACAGCTTCCATCAACAGAATGAGACTAGTAGCTGGTCGTGAAATATTTTGGCCCTACTTGGTGCTAAATTTCTGCACAATAGAACTTTATGCTGAAAACCAGGGCTGGCATGTGAGCAATCTCCACCAGAGGTTGAGTTTTATTTCTCACTCCAATCTGGACAGTAGATCTTTCTACTTCCATAGATTTTCAGCATGCTTCCTGAGCTGAGATTCAGGATCTTAAGTGCTTGAGAGTCACTCACCATTTATTTATTTATTATATTTATACCCCGCCTTTTTTCCTGCAAGGAACCCAAGGCAGCTTACATAATCCTCCTCCTCCTCTCCATTTTATCCTCACAACAACCCTGTGAGGTAGGTTAGGCTGAGAGTCAGTGACTGGCCCAAAGTCACCCAGTGAATTTCATGGCCGAGCGGGGACTAGAACCCGCTCGATTTAGATTCACCTGCTTCAATCCTGGAGTATGTGAGCTGGATACACAGCATCCCCTGGCCTCCTCCAGCATACTGATGAAACAGCCTCCAGGTGTGTATTTCCATGGTGTCTATGTCGTGTATATAATGTGGAAATTCAAAAGAAATATTTCACCTTTGCAATTTTATTTCCAAAAAGATGTAATAATACGGCTCAAACTGAAAGAAGGCAGGAAATTCATTTCACATTGAGCTTCATTTTCTTAATATCTAAGGCTGCCAATGTATATAAAGTACACCCTCTTTATTAAGTGGCCCCAATAGGGTGGGTTGATGAAAGAGTTTTAACTTAACTTCCTGGCTTATGTTTGTGTAAGCCAAACCTTCGGAGTTATTTTAACCTATTTTAATGGTAACTTTCCTCCTTTTTGTGTGTGAAATGAGTTGAAACAATGTAATGAAAACATTCTGGTGTAGAGCTCTGAATGCTGAGACAACATTTTGGATGGATTATAGCCATATATAGAATGTGTGTACACGACTATTATTACAATGGAATGAGTTTTTAAAAAATTACTCTCACTGTGTGTGTTTGCTTTTTAGTCTTCAGTGCTGCCAAGTGAATCTAGTTTTGCCTGATTAGTTGCATTCATTTTCCATTATTTTCATTTTCGCTTCCCAGTCTAATAAAATGACAATTCTGTTTGTTGACAGAATTGTATAAACATATTGAACTAGTGTTTACCATTACATTTCCCAGTGTTGGTACTACAGGCTTACCTTGTTTGTTACATTATATTAATTCGAAGTTCATCATTAAGTTGTCACTTGCATATCTATTATTCACAGCTCTTCAGTTTAGGTCCCAGCATAAACCTCTTCCCTAAGACATTATTTTGTGTCTCTCCTGAGGCCCCCCACCATCATGTACCATATATGCCATCTACTAGCAAAAGGAAGAAACCTGCTTGTAATATTTACTGCTGCAAACTTTATAAAATGATGCCATGAACTTTGCTCAAAACCCTGCAACTCCTAGTACCACAAAATGCAAAATGGCTGCTGACCTCGGTTTCCATTCTGAGCTGGTGTTACCCAGTGCTGCTCTCATCCATACACCAATATATGGACACTTTGGTTCCTACTGTCATTATCCTGTTTCTGTTATCACATGTCCTCATTCACCTGTGTACAAACTCACATCTATATTTGTGTACTTCACTGACATGGAAATATTGGGATCTTTTGCAGAGGCATGGTGTGCACATGGTAGATTATGCACTGTACTTAGACAAAATGGGCAGATTTGTTTATCAACAAAGATTTAGATTAAAACCCTCTGATACTGGATGGCAGACTATTCCTAATGTTAGTGATAGAGCAAGAGAAGACAGAGGCAGGGAGTTATAGTTCATCAATTAAGGAGAACAGACAGATTTAGAATGATAACAGAAGAAGGAAAGAAAGAAAGAAAGAAAAGATTGGGTATATTTATTTGTTTCAGAGAAGGGGAACACAAAGGGCTTCATTTCCAGGTTGGTTACAGTCACCTGGAAACCCACAGTGGCACCATGGGGCAATCTACATGGGCTAGAAAACCACTGTGTATACAGTGACCTTTGTTCCAATGCAGATCAAGGAGATATAGGTGATGATGGCAGGCTGAGCCATTATTAAGATCCCCTGATCCTTGCATGATGTGGAATTCAGTTCAAAAATAGAATTTGGAGTGGAGGGCAGTGAAGCAATGCCTCTCCTTGGACCCTGACTAGCCTGAGGAAAATAAACACAGATAGAGGTCAGGAACTGATGGGGGAACAAGGCATGGGTGGAAAGCTAGCTAAGTGCTGCCTGGCTCAAGAACCCACAAAACCTCAGCAGAATGCCCTTGGGTCTTTGTGTGGCTACCAGGAGGGTAAACCACCAAGCTTAAAGCTATACAGCCTTCCTCCATCCTCACACACAATGTCTGTGGTCCCAATATTGCAGTCAGGTATGCAGTGCAGAGGAATCCTGGGGATTCCAGGAAGTTGGCCACACTTCCAGAGGGGGTTGGGCAGCACCACTGAAATGGCTGTAGCCTAAATGCAACAATGGATGCTTCACAAAATTTGATGCTCTATCTGGGTATACAAGGCAGTGGATCTACCTGGGTATACAAGGCACCAAAGTGGTGCAAGCAAAAAGAGAAAAACTCTGTTCCTGGAAATGTAGATTTGCCCCAGAGTGAGAGAAAGGGAGTTAGTGCTGGGTAGATCATAGGGAGCAAACAGCTTGCCACATAAACCTCACGAAGATTATAAAGTGATGTGGCATAGTGTTGGAATGTGGTTGGTTTCGTAGAAGGCTCCTTGATTTCCTCAAAGGAGTTTGGGCTTGAGGGCAGTGATAGAGTTCAGGTGAAGTGCACAAAGGAGGCAGTGACTTTGGGCATACTCAGGATGGGGCTAGACAAAGGGTTCAGTAGTTTGGTCTTGGGAATGAATAGAAGCCTTCCTTAGGTTCCTGACTTCTTGATTGAGTTTTGGCTTGCTGATTTAGCATGACAGAAGCCATATGTCCATGGGACAATCAGGTAGAGGTTCTCAGAACAAAATAGAATACGAGGAGTACCGAGATGCTACTTTAACCTGCTGATTTATCTGGCAGTGAGAACGCCTCAAGAATGGACCATATTTCCCAGCACGACTATGGACTTGCCAATTCGTAGGCTACCTTGTGGGTTGCTTGACTGTTCTGGTGACCTAAATGTCAGGAAGGCATTTGAATTTCTCTGGAATTCCCTTCGTTTACCTACTTGTCTAAGGGCAACTCCTAGTAATTCAATTAGGGTAGAGGACACACAGGTCATGAACTTTAATTATAATAAAGACAAGTAGCTAGCATACTACTGTCAGAATTCTTTTGCTCCTAGCCACTGTGAGTCTCACCCTTGCAGCCTTTCCTAGAACAAAGACATATTAGACAAAGGTCTAGAGTGGTGCCAACAAAAAGCCATCATGGCTGAACTTCACAGTTTCTACCAGGCCTCCAAAATTCCAAAAGGTTCACCTTATTTGAAACAATTGTCTATTCTATTATTTAAAAGAAGAATCTTTTAGTTAGGCCTGTACACTTCATAACCCACCAAGTTGAATGCCGCTCACCAGGCAACTATTATGGCCTGACAGTTGGGTGAGAATCCCACTGTTTTTGCAGTCCTAGGCAGACAGTGTGAACCGGGTTGATTGAGCCCTAGTGGGCTGTCATACATGGCTGCATCTCCGTTGGTGAGTCATATGTTGGGCAGGCCTACCTTAGTTCATACCAGATACCCGTGGAACATAAGGGCCTTCGATCCATAACATTTTTTTCAAGATACCAAGTGCCTCAGTTCTTGAAATACTATTTCATGAAATTCACCCCTGGATGCAAATTTCAAGCCTTTGATATCATTAGAACAATATGTATTAGCGCAGTGGTATAATACATACTTTACATCAGCTTTCTCCACCTGGTCCCCTCCAGATATTTGGATTTCAACTCCCATTGGCCCCATCCAGCATGGCAAATGATCAGGAGTGCTGGGAGTTGCGATCTAAAACATCTGTAGGGCACTAGGTTGGGGAAGGTTATTTTGCCTGCGCATGGCCTTGGTTTCATTTTCTGTCTTTTTTCTAGTTACGTAGAAGGATCTCAAATAGGGCTGAGAAAGATCTCTCCTGTCCTGGATCTGGCCCCAAGATTCTGTCCAAGATGAGATTGGGAATGGTCTCTCAAATTCCTTCTTCCAGTCTTCCCATCGCCATGATGAGAAGGTAAAAACTGCACTAGTAAATCCCACATTTTATTTGAGTGAGAGATTTTCCTGCCTGAGAGAGAGAAATCCTACTTTGATGGTTTCCTGAAAATAATGTTTTCAACTGGGTAGAAATGAAAACTGCCATACTGGGTCATGTCAATGGTGTAGTGAACACATTGAGTTGGGTCCAGATTTTGGCATAGTTCGAGCAGACCCATTGAAATCAACGGAGTCCCATATATTTCAGTGGATCTACTCTTAGGTATGGCTAAATCTGGATCCAACCCAATGTCAGGACCTGCCAGAGCTAGGACCAAGGACCTTTGTATTTTTGGTGTAGTGAGCAATCAGAATTTCTGGCAATGAACAATTCTCAGGCTGTGGACTGGCCATTGAGCTTTTGAGGCCAGTTTGGGCTGGGATGTTGCTGAAGCAGTTGACTCTGGTGTGTTTCTGGGCTTCCTTGGCTCTGATTCCCTGGCTTACCTCTGATAGTTGTCTATGGCTCAGCTTTGACATGTTGCAGCACTGCAACCAACAATAGCCACCCAGGAGCTCAATAGCCACCAGTAAATTTGTCCACCATGAAAGACTCTGTTCCATGGACCTGGCTTCTTCACATGTGTTTTGCTCAGCCACACAACCCCCTTGCTTGTGCAGCACTGACTTTCTTTAACCTCAGGAGCTCAATTTTCTTTTGTATTCTCCTGTGGAACTCAAAAGCACATGTCTTCCTAGCTGTATGGAGATGGCAACCTCAAAAACAAAACCCTCAGACACTTATAGTATAGAAAATGATCCAGAAACCATCAGCTCTTATTTTCATTCTGCATTCCTAGAGCAAAGACAACTTCCTCTCGAGCATTTTCTAAAACAAATTTTCTCTGAGTGTGATGTATTTCTGTTACCAAAATGTAGTCTGGAGCACTTTTCTTTTAGAAGACTCTGTAAAATGTTGAGACCACTGTTGTGAGCAGTTTCATTGGCAGCTGTCCAATCCTACAAGAGAGCACTAGATAGGGCAGCAGGAAGACTAGTCAAGTGGAAGGGGCTGGATATAGACTCAGCATCTCTGCTATGGCTCCTGTATTATGTGGGGAAGTATGACAAACAATCTTGACAGGAACCGCAAGATAAATTAAAATCAGAGCTTAAACATAAACAAAAACAAATGATCCCACTTGTGTTGACTAATTAACAGTGTGTTCCACTTTTGCCCTGCAATCACATCCTGAATAGGAAGCCAGATGACAGTGCTTTTGTAAACAAGAGCAAAAATGGCACACAGGGCTAAATAGAAACAAGTCAAGCACTTATCTTTCCCTTTTTTTCTATTATTGTTCCCTCATTACTATTATTTCTCATCAGTCATATTCAGATTAGTTACCTAATTTTAGTCAGGCAACCAAGTGTGTAATAAATGCATGAATTCAGTTCAGTTTAAATCTCCCCATTTAATTATCCTTTGCATTTGTTATTAATCTTGGATGTTAGAAGTATGATGGCAATTTTTCTCTCTCTCCCAGGAATTAAGGTGGGAGTGGAATTAAGGAGTTGGTGGAATGGTGAAGTGCTTTAATATATCACTGTTTGTTTCAATGCCATATAGAAGCTACTGATTCGAAATATGGTAGGATCCCCAGGACCAAAAAACAATATATACACAAATTGGGGGGAGGGAGCTATCCTCACAATAATCACCACTACAAATGCAAAGACACAATGATATATAAATCGCACCTGTATTGTACTAATATATACAATCAAAAATATATGGATACATACAAATCTTAAGTAATAATAAATGCAATAGACAGTATAAACCTCGGATCACCGATAGAAGTCCATTTCAACATCAGATCTTTTTCAAGTTCATGTAAATAATAACTTCTAATTCCTTGGGGAGGAGGTCCTTTTGTCAGATTCTAAATATGGTAGAATCACAGGAGCAACGGAAGTAGTCTATATTTGCATTTTTTTCCTGGATAAACAGGAGGGAAAAAAGTTCATCTGTTCTTTGAAATTTTCCTGGGCGGTTTGGGGCTTTTTTTTCTTTGCAATTTCAGCAACACATTTCAGCAATATTGAAATTTACTCCAGACAAGACAGAGGTGCTCCTGGTCAGTCAAAAGGCAGAATGGGGAATAAGGATTCAACCTGTGTTAGATTCCCTTAAAGACTCAGGTTCACAGTGTGGGTGTACTCCAGGATTCAACCCTGAGGCACAGTTTTCAGTGGTGGTCAGAAGAGCAGTTGCGCAGCTATGGCTCGTGCACCAATTGTGTCCACTCCTGGAGATGTCAGACATGGCTACAGTGATACATGCCTTCATTACATCCCACTTGGACTTCTATAACATGCTTTACATGGGAATACCTTTGAAAATTATTTGGAAACTTCAGCTGGTCTAAAATCCTGCAGCCAGAGTACAGACTGGGACTGGTTACAGGGAGCATGTGACTCCGTTGTTACAACAGCTTCACCGGCTACCGGACTGGTGGGTTTTGGTGGGGATGCAAGAGACGGCCTTCTCAATGGCTGCTCTCAGGCCCTGGAACTCCCTACCATGGGATGCTAGGTGGCTACCTCTCTGTTCTTCCACCAGCAGGCAAAGACATTTTTATTCAGACAGGCTTTTGGCATTTAAGGTGGTACAGTGGGCTAAACGAAGGTACAAGTTCAGGAAGTTTGTGCTGTGTCTTCCTCTATAACCATGAGGGAAATTGTATCCCGTACTGGGGTGTACACAGCACTTCAAGTCTACCATTGCTGAGTGGCAGCCAAGAAAGTGGTAGTGGTGGGAGAGAAAACCTGCTGTATTTATCAGCCACATTGCGTGGCAACTATGCAGGCAGGGATAGTCTGATCTGTGTGGGGCAGGCACAGTGTTGCTGCACACAGACTGATTATATATGCACTCATGCAATAATCAAGTTACACTTGGACACTCAGCTGGGTGTGTGTGTGTGTTTTTGCATAGACTGAAGGCCTTAGTTCCTGAGCTGCATGGATGTTGGACCAGCCTTTTTATCCTATTCTCAGTCAGCAAGCAGTGTTGGTTCCCAATAAATGCTCTTCTTCCTCTGTGGCTGACACTTAGGGCCGGTTCGCACGACCCAGGCTGCGGGCGGGGGAGGCACCACGGGGTGATCTGCGGGGTCCGGCGGGGCACCGTAGACGACCCGTGCCCCGCGCGCGTGGGTGGACCCTGGTGCAGCCGGCAGTCCCCGCACTGCAGTGCGGGCCTCCCAGCGCTAGGAGGGCAGGGCCCCGGGATGCCCAGAGGGGCAGTTTGCCCCTACAAGCTGGAGCGGCTGCTGCTCTGGGCTGCCAGCTCTGTGTGGCCCCTGCGGGATGGCCGCCCGCTGTTCGCACAGCAGGGTGGCCACGCGTGATAGGGGCTTACCCCTCTACCGCCCATGGTCACTTTGCATGCATCCCGTGCACGGCCGTCCCACGGGGGCACCCCCAGTCGGCGTTCACACGACACGGGAACTGCGGGGGACTTCTGCTCCCCCGCGGTTCCCGTGTCGTGCGAACAACACGCCCTTAGTGTACATATGAAGATGCCCTGTCAGACTATTGATTCTACTTTTGCCTACTTTGATTGGCGGTAGCTTTCTAGGATCTTGGGCAGATAATGCATCCTTAAATTGGAGATTCCAGGGATTGAGGCTGGGACTTCTTCACGCAGGTATGTACTACTACCTCTGAGCCTCCCTAGCTCACCCCATAGTGGCTTCAGAGTGCAGTGTACAATAGACCTTGAAGTGAGCATTCACATGGGTTAATTTCCCTCACTCAAAAAGCTCCTGGTTTTGAGCAATCCCCTCCCGCTCCGCCTAATCGAATGTAAATTCATGAAATTAGCATTAGAAAGCAAGCTGCATTCGAAGGGTATTTTCCCTGTTCCGTTTTTTTCTGTGTTGCAGCTATTATTCACCAGGTGGACAGCTATTATCCACCAGGTGGCGTTTCAGATCATTTCAGTTTCACCTCACTGTTTTTGGCTGTTTTTTCCCCTTTATTTTCATATGCAAGTGAAAGCTGACCCCCGCGAGATGGGCTGTGAGACTTTAAATTGATCCTTCTCGAAAATAGCGAAAAATTCGAATCTTGATGAGACTCGAAGAAACTCCCTGAGCCTGCGATCAAAGGAAAATGAGTACTAAAAAAAAAAGTCCTTCCAACTCTAGTACAACTTGGCATGGTCTGCAAATTCATAGGGGATACAAATGTCTTTACACAAACAAGGCTGAGATTCTCATGAAGTCCAGTTTTTCCATGTTTGTTCTTCTGTGGTGTTGTCACAGTTGAAAGATGAAACTTGTTCAGATATACTTAATTTGGCCTTTGGTTTTGATATCACTGTAGTCCATGGACTGCCAATTGGACATTCTTCCCCTCTGTTTTCAGACAAGTAATTGACTTGATCCTTCTTCTGTAGTCAGCATCAGAACTCAGAATGACGTTAGCAGGCTTTGGCAACAGCTCTGTGCATTCCATTGGCTATTATTCCTGTGGAAAGCTTCAGATGTAAAAATAGTTCCAAGTGTGATTGAATCTGTAGCTTGCAAACTTGAGCCAGAGGCTCCATACATTGTAGTACTTAGAAAGATCACAGTTTTATATTCAGAACTGCCAAAGTTCATGAAAGAAAAAAATATACAGTTCTAAGCGCTTCAGATACGTGATCTGTGTTATCATTTCAACATCCTTGTGCAATAGGTCAATATTATTATGCCTGTGTTGCAGATTTGAAGTCTGGGCTGAGAGATGATGCCTTAGACTATCTAGGAAGTTCAATGTCTCATTAGGGTATTTGAAAAGGAATTGAAAATAAAACTACCAATATCATACTGCCCTTATATGTTGCAACCACACATGGAATTCTCTGTACAGTTCTGATCACCACACTTCAAAAAGATTTTTTCAGATCCAGAAAAGGTGCAGAAAAGGGCAACCAATATGATCAAGGGGCTGGAGCAACTCCCCTATAGTTATAACATTGAGGGATTTTTAGCTTAGAAAAAAGGCAAGTAACAGGAGGACCTGATAGAAGTGTCTTAAATTATGCATGGTGTGGAGAAAGTGGAGGAAGATTTCCCCCCCCCCCCCACTCTTTCATAGTACTAGAACCTGGGGTCATCCCATGAAACTGAATGGTGGGAGATGTAGGACGGGTAAAAGGAAGTATTTGGGTTCAGATAGTGCATAGTTAAATTAGGGAATTCACTACCACAAGATGTAGTGATGGCCACCAACTTGGATGGCTTTAAAAAGGAATGAGAAAAATATATGAATTATAAGGCTATAATGACAACTAGTCACGATGGTTATGTATTCCTTCCAGTATTAGAGGTAGCATGCCTCTCAGTACCAGTTTCTGGGGAGCACAGGCAGCAGGATGCTCATGCCCTGCTTGTGGCATCTGACATCTCAGAGGCATCTAGTTGGCCAATGTGGGAACAGAATGCTGGACTAGATAGGCCTTTGGTCTGATCCATAATGGCTTTTCTTATGTTGTTATGAACCTGGGACCTCACAGCTCACAATCTCACACACTAGGTGCCACCAACTCTTAAATATACAGAGTTAAGGAATACAGGAAGTTGCCAGCTTAAACTGTCTGTCTAGCCCAGTATAGTCTACTCTGATTGGCAGTGGTTTTCTACAGTTTCAGGTAGAGATGTCAGGGACTGAACCTGGCATTTTCTGCATGCAAAGCATGTGTTCTACCACCAGCTTATGCTTCTTCTCCTTAGCTATACTTTGTTTTCCTTTTCTCATGGATTGTGAACTATGAATTGGATCCAAACAGACTCTAGTGGAAGGCTCTTAAAGTTTAATCATAACAAATGTGAGCCGAGGTACACTTGTGGAACCAGGGGTTTCCACCCCCTTGTCTCCACTATAGGCCACTGTGCTCACCAAAAAGTGATTCCTAAGGGTAAGGTTAACCTTGGGAACGGTGTGGGATATATAGTACAGGAGACTGTTGTAGAGGGAGGAATCAATGGAAATTGTGCCCCCCCCATGAGTAAACAATTTGTGCTAGAGTTCTTTTCGAAGGGGAAAAAAGTATAGTGAAAGCAGTCAGGTTTTAAACATCCCTTTTCTATACTTCTGTATTTTTATTAATAGCAAAACCCAATCCTGCTTTATTTCATCTGTGGCCACAGAGAATTGTTGTTTTTGGAAACAAGCAAAAAGCACTTAGGAACTAGTATAAAAATTTGGCTCCCAGTAAAAAAATGCCACCTTGTTTAAACTGATTTAGTGCTGCCATATGACACAAGGCTACATAATCCTAAACGGAAACACATATCTCCCCCCCCCTCACATTTTTAATACTGATTGGAAAATTGTAGCAGAGATATATTTGCTTGGTTGTTTTTATTTATCCCTCCTTTTACTTACTTGATATATTATCTGATTCTATTATTCTGGTGGCGTTTTCAGATGATGGCTGTGGGTGATAGTCTGATCCACAACCTGTTTAAGGAGACAAAGTTGGATTTCAGGAAGTTTAGTTCTGGCAAAATAAATGGAACCATAGCTCCAATCTAAGACTTGCCTGATGAGCAAAATAAGTGCTGAAGGTGGTCTCATGGCAATGATCAGAGCCAGTGTGGTATAGCGGTTAGAGTGCTGGACTGGGACTTGGGAGATCCGGGTTCTAGTCCCCACTTGGTCACGAAGCTCACTGGGTGACTTTGGGCCAGTCACTGACTCTCAGCCTAACCTACCTCACAGGGTTGTGGTGAGGATAAAAATGGGAAGGAAGAAGAGGAGGATCATGTATGCCGCCTTGGGTCCCTTGTAGGAAAAAAGGCGGGATATAAATGTAATAAATAAATAAATAAATAAATATTTATTTATTTATTGAACTGTATCCCCATGGCTTGTGGTGGGTAAAATATATATTGAAATGGATCCAGACTAAGTTAGTTGTACGTAGTTCCATTGAAATGAATGGCACTTAAATTAAATGGCACTTAAACTAGCTTGTGCCATTGCTTTCAGTGAGACCTAAGTTCAACTAACTTAGGATGTTTCCAGATGGAGGTCTCCTAGTGTTTCCAACATAAAGTGAATGTGCATCTATTTTGTCGTTCCCTCCTTAATGGATTTTTGTGTGAGAAAAAAGAAGGAAGACATGATGGGTAAACATGGGAGAGTTACAAATGGAAGGTGTCATCATCTGGACCCCCTGGTAAAATTATTTGAATGAGGTAGGGCAATTGCACAATAAAAGCCTTGTCTGGAAGTACACTTAGGCTGGATACAAACCACTAAAAATAAATAAAACAACAGTATAATAACCAAAACTGTTTAAAACAGCACAGATGCTTAGCCTCTAACCCGCTACTAGTTGACCCTCCCCTTCCCCCAAAGCTAGCTTATACACATTTTGGCGAGGGGTGAATATCAAACATTAACTGGATTTGGAATGTTGTTTAACTAACTTCCAGGGATGTTAAAATGGATTTTCAGGAATGGATGGTGATGAAAATATTTGGGCACCCCATGAAAATTGACTCTGAAAAGAATATTTCATTCTTACCTAGGTCATGTCTTCAAATATGTAGTGGACATGTGCCAAAGAGTTGAGGCAAATCATGGCTCACATTTACCAAGTTGTCTTTGAATGTTTGATCAAACATTAAAAGAGTAGCATATCTGCCACAAACACAACCATCACACAAAATGTGGGCTGAACTTGATGTCTGGAAGTGCCTTAAATGATGTCAAGGATATTCTGTCCTTTGGGTGATTTCTAGTGTGTGTTTTTTCCAGTTCGATAAACTAGTGGTTTTTTTAATACCTAAGGCCAAAATTACATGTTACAGAGAGATGCAGTTGACCTACATATTCTCAGTAATGTGTAGTTAAAATAAATAAATAATGTGACATATTCACATTAGCATCCCCGCACCCATTGGCTACTTTTTGCAGAAGGCAGGGAAATGCTGACATAATATTGCATCATGCTCCCCCACCCTCCAAATACACATTACTGGAGAAACGCAGCGGGAGATGCAGATCAGCAGTTTCCACATGTTTTCCCATAAGTTTGGGCCAAAGTATACTTTTCAGAATTTATTGTAGTATCTGATGAGGAAAATTCATGTTTGCAGTATTTAACAATGGTCAATAAAGATATTGCTGTCATATTTAAACAGAGAGGCTGGGTTTATTCTGAGGACCTCAGGTGCTGAACAAGCTTCTGGTAATTCTAATACCCTTCTATGATATGCTTTGGATATAATAAAGGCATAACAAGAAAAGTCTCCCCCTATTTCATGACAATACTTATATTGACGCAGTTCAGGGATACATCTTGGAGGGTTGAAGTGGCAAATCCTTTGACGAGGGTGTGTGTGTTTTTTTTTTTTTAAAAATGATGCAGGCAGCAGGCTCAGTTTTTCAGATTTCTTTCTTATGCACTTAACTTGCATCCATTCCATTGGTTATTTCAGAAGTATGCTGCAAAACATTTTAACAGTGGTATTTTCTAAGCCTCTTAAGAATGAAGTAGATGATGTTTACTAACCAGACTTGTGCTGCCTTAGCTTAACTTTAAACCACGGGTACAGTGTAATCAAGTATTTCCTTTCTTTTTTGATATGGTAAACCAAACAGCTGTCTTTTCTTCTTTTTTCTCCTGAGAAATTTCACATTAATTTCTCCCTTGTGAAGTAGCTTTTTGCACCGCATTTAAATTCTGATTCTATCCAAGACGACTACTGTGGAGATAAGCACTTTCTATATCCCACATTGCTTTGTTTAAAAGAGGGGTTTGGGGGTTGTTTTTTTTAAAAAAAGAACAGCACAATCCAGCTTTTCTGGAAGGCCTTTTTAACATTTTTAAATCCCTTTGCGAAATAAAATCATAATGTGGTAGTAATAAAAAAGAGAGGAAATGCCTGTCCTTTGTGACACAGAATCTGTTCAAGCATATTTACATTTGAAACTGCTTGCTGCATTAATGTGGTGTTGAAAGTAAAATTAACGCACGCGCCTCTTTCTAATCAGCTCACTGAAACCTACAGCTGCTTATAGCAGCTTTCCTCGCTCTCTTTTTAAAAAAACCCCCCACACACACAGATTCATCTCTTTTTGGCTTGGAGAACAATATGTTCCCTCAAAGCAGTACATTCCCAGGTTATTGCCAAGGTAATCATGTTCCCTGGGCTGGCCCCAAAATTTCACCCTGCATGTTTTCGGAAGAGACGCCTTTTTGTCTCTAACATTTAAAAGCACGCACACACATGCAACCTGTGCCTGTGGCCAATGTGGTGTGTAATGTGGGAAATAGTTTTTTAAAAACTGAATTATAGTCCCTAAAAACATTTATTTCAAATGAGGAATAATAGTTGTGGAAGACCAACAACCGGGTCTTTTGCGCGAGTTCAGCACTTAACGGGTTAACCGGCACTGAGATATTGCCCTTCAAAGGGATATCAAGTGATTTAAACCCAACCACGACCTAAATATCACTCGTAACCATATTTAGACTAAAGAATAGACTTTTATTGACGGTAGGTTAATGGAGCGGAACGAATAGACTTCCAGGAATGTTACAACATAAACAAAACCAGGTCGTGACCTGACAGGGCGGAAACCTTCAATGTACAAGCATAGCGTATTGTAGTAAGAGAGCTACCTCACATCAAAGACTCTGAACTTACGGAATTTGCGTAGCGGTTTGCATAGCCTGACTCCGAGCCCGTCCGTGCTCAGGGAAGAGAACTGCTTGGCCCTAGCCGCAGCTAGGGTCTGGAGATGACAGCTCGCCCGTCGTCCCAACAACTCTTTTTGGGCTGGCAGAGGGGTTTTCTACCCCGTACTCCCCCTCCCCTCCCCCTGGCGATCAGGTGGGCTTATTCCTGCCCCTTAGTGATCAGGTGGTGCCTTGGGTTGACCTTGACCGGTGCCCTTTGGGAAATACTTAGCAGCTCTTTGAGACTGCCTCTCACCTCTGGATGGTCCATGCTTCGTCTTGTGGATTTGAGGCAGACGTGCCCCATTGAGGGTATGCAGATGGGGTCACGTATTACCTGTCTGGCCAGACCTGCATCTCCTGTTCCCCGGGTGGGGATTATCCAGACGGGTTGCCAAGGGAAAACTATGTGGGGTTGCCAAGGGGAAACGGTGTCAGGGTTCATGTCACGGTGTGTGTGCTCAGGCTTTCTCCACAATAATCCCTAAACAAAAGGTGGCCATTTACTTCAATTAATGGATTGGATGTCAGATTTCCCTGTTGGTATGTGCATATATGGCCTTAACAATGTGCCATTTTTGCATAGTGAAACACAGCATCCAAACTCTCCTCCTGGGATTGTAACATCAACTCCTGCCTTAGATAACTGTGCAACTAATTTTTCTAATGATGCCCAAACATTAACATTTGTTTATGAATACTGAAGGCTGATGGCATTGTGGAAATGTGTATGGGGAAAAAATCTATCTGAGTGCCTTAAGATGGAGGGGGGAAAAAAGGCATTAGACCCAGGTCTGGGATGAGCACTCAGTAATCTGGGTCAGGGCCCAAGCAGGGGCCACACTGACACCTGCCGTAGGCTCCCTTTAATCCCCCCCCCTGTGTTCTGATCAGCATTGGGCACCTAGATCTGGGAACAGCTATTAAAATTTCCCACAATGCCCATGATGTAGTTTTGCTTTGGGAAACTGTGGGAAATTAAAATGGTGTCTGTCCTGCATTCATTAGAGTACTGCTGTTGCTACTACTGTAGTCTGTTGTAGCTTCTAATAACAGAGCTCACTCACATAGCTGATGTAGGATGTCCCCGCCCCCCAGCGGACACTTTGCAGAGGGTACTCTTAAACCTGGAGCCAGCCCTGATTATATCTAGTCCAGCTCTTGCCATAGACAACAAGTCGCACATAATAGTTAATGGCCCTGGATGTCAATTGCACACTCCTATCTGCATGAAAAGCAACATCTAGCACACTGAGCATCATGAGGCAAATGAGGATGCAAATTGGTTGCACCCATGTAAGGTTGTTTCTGTGCATGATCTCACTTGTTGGATTGGGGCAACTTTGCCCATGGCTTTGTTAACTTCTGACATAACATTTCATATGTAAGTTCTTTTTTTACATGATAATTTGATAATGCTAACCACAAGGGCAACACAGTCATCCATGGATTCAAAATTAGTACCAAAACCCACTGGTGAGCATTGCTATAGATCAGGGGTGCATGGCCCGTGGCCTATGGGCCACATGCGAATATTAGACATGTCCACTAGTCTGTGAAATCGTGGGGATTCTGCCCAGAGTTTCTCTTGTTAGTGTGTGTATGTGTGTGTGGAATGTGATGAGTGTGAGTGTATGAGTTTGAATATGTGCATGTCTGAGTGTGTGTGCACATATGTCTGCATGTGTATGTGCATGTGTGTGCAAGCACCCCACACCTCAGCAGACACCCAGTGTGGCCCTTGGGGCCAAAAGGTTGTGCACCCCTGCTGTAGGTGGATACACTCCAACCATTTCACGAGGAGGACGTCTAGATATACTGCCACTGTCATACATGCTCTGTAACATCTTGACCTGACTTCTGTAGTATGCTGTATGTGGATTTGGAAACTTCAGCTGGGCCACAATGTGGCAGCCCAGCTTTTAGCTAACAACAGAGTGCATGTAATATCTGCTAGTTTCCAAGGCAAGTTGCACTGGTTATCTGCTAGTTTCCAAGGCAAGTTGAAGGTGTCAGTTTTGAACAATAAAGCAAGAAATGGCCTTCTGGATTCAGGATATTTTAGGGAGCACCTTAATCCCATTTGTACCACTTCCCCTTGAATTTGGATCAACTAGGGAGCCGCTGGTTCAGGTGCCACAACTGTAGATGGTGATGTTCTTGTCCGCGAAGTATCATATTACTGAACTCCCACCCTAGAGGGCTCACTCTACTGAAATGGTTGGGCAAATTGTGAAAACTGACCTTTTTTGCCAAGCTTTCTGTAGTCTCTAAGCTAACTGAAATAATTCTTGTGCCATTGTATTTTTAGCTTTAAATAACGTTCTTTTAAAAGAATGCTTTACTAAATAACTGATTAATTTTAAAGCTATTATAGATCTTTAAACTTTTTAGTAAACTATTTGTGGACCTTGTCTGATTGAAAACTGACATATACATTTCAAAATAAGCAAATAAATATACAAAGAGCTAGAATGGAAAGCACCAATACCAGAAGAGTCACAAGAAGTGGCCAGGAGATTTGGCTCTGTTTAGTGGCTTTATAACTAAGGGCCTTGATCGAGATTTAGTCATAGTTAGAGTAAACCTTTTGAAACCAATAGGACTTAAAGTAGGCATGACTAGCAAGTCCCATTTATTTCAGTGGATCAACTCTTAAGTATGACTAAAGGTGTTTTAAAGAAACCTTATCTGCCTGGAAACACTGGTTAATTCTGAATGGTAGTGCTGTTTCATAATGTTAAATATATTTAAATTTTAAGATGTTCTTAATTGCAATAGAAATATAAGATGATGAAGATGATTAGAGCAATTTTATGGGACTTAATATATTTGGGGAGGAGCCATAGCTCAGTGGTAGAGGACATGCTTTGAATGCAGAAAGTCCCAGGTTCAATCCCTGGCATCTCCAATTTAAAACAAGAATCCAATAGCAGGTGATGGGAAAGGCATGTGGCTGATACTCTAGAGAGCATCTGCTTGTCAGAATAGAGCAGCATTGAGCTAGGTGGACAAATAGTCTGAGCTGGTAAGTCTGAGCTGGTATAAGGCAACTTTTTCTGGAACTTGCAAGTCATCTAGTGTCATGCAACACCAAATATAAGCTCCCTTCCAGGGTTTGCTGAGGTACTCAGAGCTGTGGCTTAGTATATCAGAAATGCAGCCTTGGAGCTCATAAAGCCAATTATCATGTTGTGGGCTATATGCTACAATGCACTGGCACAACTGCACATAATGCCAGTGAAAAACAACGAAACCTGTAGCTGGTACATTGCTTTCCTGGGAACAAACCCTGGAGCTCTTTGTTTGTCTAGCAGATTTGTAGTTCTTAATCCATTCATTCCTAAAAGAGACTGGTCATTAAATTAAGTAAATGATAGAGAACTAGTTTACCAACTTCAATGGTTAGGATTTTAGACTTTAAGAAATTTGTAGCATAAAAACCAAATTCACAAGGATTAGCAAATCTTGAAATGCTATTCTTTACAGCTTTTTTTTTTTTTTTAATTTAAAGATACTATAATAAGTAGCTTAGCCCTCATAAGTCCCAAGAATTCTAGAAAATTCTTGGCTCAACAAGCCTGACATAGAGTTGTCCTTGATTTGTTTATAGGTTTCATTCAAACTACAAAGTCTTGAAAGGCAAGGAAAGAAATTCAAGGTAACAAGGGCAACAAACACTATTCAGGATGGACAGTCTTGGTGACAAGAAACAGAGCATGCTGGACTGATTGCTCAGGAGGTAGCCCCTGTATAAACCACATTTTCAAAAACTATATTGAGAATACTGTATTGAATTCAGTGGTTCACAACTGAAAACTAAGGGTTCCACTCTTAAGTGTAGCCTAAACTAATTTTAATAAATAAAATAAACAACTGTATTTGCAGTTCTGGATCTGTATTACCACATTTGCATCAGTATAAATGCATGTCTCCATCCAATATATGAGGCAACTGTGCATGGTTCCTACTTGCGCTTCAGGTTACTAATTGTGTGCAACACCTGGTTGCATGTCATTATCTCCATATCAAGCACAAAAATGTTAGAAGTCAACCTGGAATATACAAATAACATCCTTATAGTTGTATGAAGGGTTAGCACATCAGTCTGTCCATCCATCTATCCCATCCTCCTCAAAAAGCCTAAGGACATTTCAGTTTGATTATCGAGGAACTGCAAGCAAAACCTTGATGACTTGTTTTATAACAGATAAATAACCAGTGCTTACACCCTTCCTCCATTCTCCATTCTTATAGTGTGCTTCAGAAACACTCAACAGCTTCGAAGAGAAGCTTGTTATTTCCTTTCACTTTATATAACTCAAGGGGAAAGTCCCCAGTGAAGCCCGTTCCTCTCCCCCTCAGGAACACCATAGCTAGTTTTTGTTTTGTTTTTTGCTGTTCCTTCTTCCCTTGCACCGTACAGAAACCCATAACTTGCACCATGTCAAACACCACAACCAACAAAGAAGAGGTTGACTCAAAGAGGCAGGAACTGAGAATTGCAAAATTCAACAACAGCTGCTCTCAGCAGAATTGCCAGAATCTCAGACATTGACTGGGTTCACACAACATGATAAGCTGTGGCGGCTTCTAAGCCATGTTTGTTTCAGAGTGGCTTGTCATGTTGTCTGAACCCAGCAGCATGGTTTGTTAACCATACACAAGCCACTCTGTCCAGGTTCAGACAACATGACAAACCACTATGAAACAAACATGGCTTATAAGCCACCATGGCTTATCGTGTTGTGTGAACCCAGTCATTATGGCCTGGTTCGGACAACATGACAACCGAGACTGCGGCACAAGCCATGCAGTGTGGTTGAATCACCTGAGGCCCCATGATGTGCCCAACTAACTATTGGGTGCATTGAGATTTGCTGGCACCACCCTCCCTCCTCTGTCCTCCCGCAGGTATTCCAGGGGACACCTCCACCGCTGCTACCATGAGCTGTTTTGGGCTCGCCACGGCTTTTTTCCCTTTGAAACATTCCTCCCCCCTCCGAAGATCATGATGGGTGGCTGTCAAGCCACCTTTTGCAATCCGTTTTGGCAGCTATGAGTAGTCTCTCCAGGTTGCCCCAGCGGCACCGTGGAGGGGCTGCCTGTAGCTGCCCAGCATTTTTTTAAAAAATTGCGCACAGAAATGTGCACAAAAAATTAATTTTTAAAAAATTAATTGCAATTGTGCTAAAGATTGCCTTGTAGCTGCTTGGCAAGAGCAGCAAAGGGTTTTTGTCGCTCCTGCCAAATGGCTCGCTAGCAGTTTGGGTTGACCTGGAATCAGACGACATGACAACCCATCATGGGTCAAATAAACCCTACTACAAGCCATGGCTTCTCAGGGTGGCTTATAAGCCAAGCTTAAGCCACCCTGACAAAACCAAGGTGGATTCGGATGACATGCTAACCCACCATGGCTTATAAGCCACCATGGCTTAGTGTGTCGTGTGAACCCAGTCTATGTCTGGTTTGCCAGTCTACCTGCTTCCTGGCCACCCTTTCCAGAAATGAATGATATAGGTAAGTAGCTAGCATTTCTCTAACCTGCCTTGTTAGCAGGCAGAGGTTGGAGTTTGATATGCATGAGCAGACTCAATAGTGGTGTGTAACCGTCTCTTGATGCAGGCATGGTGCCAATTGTCAGCCATGTGGTCAAGGATGGAGATGGAAGTGGAACAAATTGACCATTCCTTGGGATCTATGGCAAGTTTGAAACATTTCTTTCACATTGATTTCATGATGGTTCTATAGCCATGTGTAGCGTAGTGTTGGACTGGGACTCAGGAGATCCGGGTTCTAGTCCCCGCTCGGCCATGAAACTCACTGGGTGACTTTGGGCCAGTCACTGACTCTCAGCCTAACCTACCTCACAGGGTTGTTGTGACGATAAAATGGAGAGGAGGAGGATTATGTAAGCCACCTTGGGTTCCTTGCAGGAAAAAAGGCGGGGTATAAATATAATAAATAAATAAATAAATAAAATAAAATTAACAAGTATCTGAGCATCTCTGTAGCTAAGTATGAAAGGGGAACAAAGAGGCCTTACTGTATCTCTTTTATACTTTCTTCCAATTTATCAGTAAAAAACAAATATCACACGCAAGAAGATCAAAATTGGGAAGTTAGTGGCAAAGTAAAAAGGAAGAGAATGTAGATACTATTTTTGTCTACTCTCCTAGTTTCAATGTGTCCTCATCTCCAGCTAGAGTTAAGCCTAATTACATGTAAGTGCAATTGCTCCCATTCATATATTTGCCACTCACTTTACTTTCCGCCCTATGGTGCTTCCCCTGCCACTGAAATTAAGATTGTGTTTTCCTCTAGGCAGGGACCCTTTATTCTTTGCTTATGTTAAGAACTACATACTGGTGATGGTAGAACTTCCCTCACGGAGCTATTTTCCAAACAAATGGAGAAGTAGCTCAGCTTATTCTAAGCCAGCGGTAACGTGCAGCTGCAGCAGCAAAACAACTGGTGGTTTGGCAAACTGCGACAGTGGCCTAAAAAGGCCAAATCTAGCTTTAAAACAAAGCTGTGCTCCATCGTTGCCACCAAAATTCAGCACCGCACAGCAGTGGAATAGCCCCTGCGGAGTTGCAGGAGATTGAAATTGGCCCCTGGAGCCCCTGAAGTTGCCCACCCCTGTTCTAAGCCAATTAGAGTCAAATTAGATTGGGGGCACAATAGGGTCTGATCACTTGTTTTTCCCCCTCTTTTCTTTGTTTTGTTTTTTAATTAAATTTTTAACATACAGTATATATAACAACCAAGCGATAAATAAAATATCCAATCTATTACAGAGATTGCAATAAACCAGAATAAAATAACCCACCCACCCCGAATTAGAACTTCAAAGGAACAAATCCAGCTGGGTGCCTTTTCCAAAGTCTTTTTCATCCACAAAGTAGTCAATTTTGTGATAGGTAAGTATTTGAGGTATGATAAACTGATGTTAGGTAAATTGTCCTTGTTCTATTGTAGTTTCTTTTTCAGCCATTCTGTTGTGTCTTATGTAAGTTTATTGCATCCACATGTGCTGGAAGGCTTGAGGTATTTTTGTTGTAGATGTTCTGTATGAGAATTGGACAAAAGGCCACCATTCTGCTTTAAAAGAGTTTGTTTTCTTTTTTCCTCCTGCAGTTCTCAACTTTTGAGTTAATTTTTCAATTAATGCAATTTCCCATACCACATTATACCAATGATTGATAGTCAACCCTTTGGCATCTTTCCATCCTCTTGCTATTAATAGTCTAGCTGCTTGTAATAAAAAACGTATTAGGTTCTTATATAATAAATTTTTATTATCCCTTTGGAAGATGTTTAATATTGCTAATTCTGGAGTTTTATTTATCTCTGTCCCTATAATTTCAGATATTTCTTTAAAAACCATTGTCCAGAAGCTAGATACCTTCTTGCATGACCACCACATATGTCTGTGTGAGGGTCTGACCCCTTGTGAGCACCCAAACCCCTCTCCCCCTACTCATTTACCTGATTGCTGCTCTTCTGGTGGCAAGAGAAAGGAGGGAGTGTCTCACATATTGCTATACAGTGCACCCAGGTGCAAATAGCACTGGGAAATGTTGTTTTCCTATGGGTACCAATGTCCACAATAACTCTGGGAAGTTAACATTTTCCAGTGCTATATGTGTCTGGTGCGCTGTAGACATAGCCTTCTCGTTTCTAGTGCAGCCGCCGCCAAGTAAGCATAAGGGAGGCTCAAGTACAAACAGAAGAGATAATTTCCTGACTAATTAAAACCAAAGAAAAATAAGAAATTGGGGGGAAAAACCTGAAAATTTTACACAGGAAATTAGTACTGTACCACATAGTCTCCAACTGCCTGAAAATGCCAGGACTGTCACGAAAACCCTTAAGTCATCCCGGCTTCTCATTTTGTCATGCAGAGTCCCAAATTTAAACTTTTTAAACTTTCCTTAAAGGGGCCATGCCATGGGCAAAATTGCAGCTAAGCTAAAACTGTAAGCTTAGCTGCAATGTTGCCCATGGCATGGCCCCTTTAAGTGTAGCTCTTTTTAGGCTCGAACAGCTCCACAGAGAGACATATGCTGGGAGGATGTGTGCGCGCGTGCACACACGCTCTACCTGCTGAAAAGGAGGCCACACCCGGTGACCTGGACAGAGGGAGGGAGAGGTGAATAAGGGAATTTATCACATGATTCCTATCTTTATATTGCCAAAGATTTTATTTCCTAACAGAGCTGACTCTGTACCTCTAACAGGTGAGTTTACAGTGTCAGAAGGAAATGCAAGAAACTTCCCCTTCTCTCTGAAACTCCATGTTTGGGGGTGTGGGGAGGGTGGGTAAGCTTTGTGCCAATCCTGACCATTTTAAAACAAAAAGAGATTGCCTTGCAAGCACTGACACCCCCCCGAAAAACACCAGATATCAACAATTAAGGGTTTAAGTAAGGTAAATTTTTTTTTACAAAAGCCACTTATAATATATTATAAAATAATATATAATATAATAATGTAATACAGTAATACCTTGGATTACAAGTAACTTGGTTTGAGAGCGTTTTGCAAGACAAGCAATTTTTTTAAATATTTATTTAATTTTTTTCCCTTGATATACAAGCGACGTCTTGCAATACAAGTACTGTAGTACGGCTTAAATTAAAAATCTCTGTACAGATTTTTTTGGGGGGATTTAGTTTTGATATAAGAGTGTTTTGGATTACAAGCACGTTTCCGGAACGAATTATGCTCTCAGTCCAAGGCATGATTGTAGTTATAATATATAAGATTTTGTGTGTTTCCTCCAATAACTTTTGTACTTGACCATGCTCTTTGGTTTCCTGGCCACACCCTCTTGATCACACCTTCATGTTGCTTACCCATACCTCTTACAAATTCAGATGTGTGTCCCTATTTTCATCTGTGAAATGTTGGAGGGTATGGTACCATTAAAATAATTTATAAAACATAGCTAAAAATTCAGAAAAGGTACAAACATAGGTAAATTGAACAGAAAATGAACCAATTTCAAAAGTTACAATAATATAGAAAAGGAGATATAAAACATAACATAATCCTGGTACAAAGTTACAATTTCAAATTACATGGGCAATCTATTAAAGTTAATACTGTTATTTGCCAATGCATATAACACTCAGAGGACAGAATGGCCACAAATTATATGTGGAGATCATTTAATTAAATTAAATGCCGGGATTATTTAGAAATGAATGGCATCATTATATTTGTCATATGTACTTTATATGAAGGCAGTATTGCTTACTTAGTAGATTGATCATCGCCTCTTTGCAGAACTCCTGCTGGCTGAAGACATTTTGCTGCCTGAAGCAGAGCTGAAATGGTACTCCCCACCCCACCCTTCTGAGGCCAACACTTTAGAGCCTAGCAAAAGTGATCCATGCTCTGGTAACCATTTGTTTGGACTACTGTAACGTACTCTACATGGGGCTGCCTTTGAAGACTGTCCGGAGGCTTCAATTGGTTCAAAACAGGGCAGTGAGGCTGCTAACGGGGACTGGCCAACAAGAACATATTACGCCAGTCTTCTGTGATTTACATTGGCTACCAATTGAAGTCCGGGCCCGATTCAAAGTGCTTACATTAACATTTAAAGCCCTAAACGGTTTGGGGCCAGGTTATCTGAAGGAACGCCTCGTCCCATATGAGTCTGCCCGAAGCCTGAGATCTTCTTTGGAGGCCCTTCTCAGAGTGTCCCCTCCAAAAGAGGCCAGAAGAGTGGCTACTAGGGGAAGGACCTTCTCAGTTGTGGCACCCCATCTATGGAATCAGGTCCCTGAGGAGGTGTGCCTGGCGCCTACCCTCTATTCTTTCAGGTGCCAGGAGAAGACCTTTTTATTTGCCCAATATTTTAATGGTTGATTTTATTCCTTTTATTATCACCACTGTACCTCTGGATTAAATTTATTTTGGCTGCTTGTTTTTATCATATTATATTTGGCGTAGTGGTGAGAGTGTTGAACTGGGACTCAGGAGATCTGGGTTCTATTCCCCGCTCGGCCATGAAACTCACTGGGTGACTTTGGGCCAGTCACTGACTCTCAGCCTAACCTACCTCACAGGGTTGTTGTGAGGATAAAATGGAGGGGGAGGATTATGTAAGCCGCCTTGGGTTCCTTGCAGAAAAAAAGGTGGGGTATAAATATAATAAATAAATATGTTTGTGTTTTTATATTATTTTTGTTGATATTTTTGTGTTGCTTTGTTTTGTAAACTGCCCAGGGAGCCTTTTGGCTGATGGGCGGTGAATAAATATATTTATTAAATAAATAAATAAATAAATAAATAAGCCTTGAAGCAGCATTCATACACCAATTCCTGCCTTCATTTATCTCCCCCCACCAAACCCCAGGTCACTTCATCCTGCTACCTGTCAGGGCAATCCCAGTGGAGAACATATGGTATGTCCTGAGTTTGGAATGTCTCCATTTAAAAGTTGTTTCTAGGACAAGTGCCCCCTTACTTTAGAAAATTTAACACAATGATTAACTGGATCTGTCTCTAAAAATGTAGATGGCTTCTCTGTATGTGTTCTTCAAAAGTTTCCTAAACCATACTTTCATTTTTGTATTATATCCCCCCCTGCTGGCAACAGAATGTTAGAATCAACATTTCCTCTGCAGCCCTCTGAGACAAATTATTTGCATTACAGATGTAATAGCAGTAAATTCAAAATTTTAATTGCACTTTGCAGTGTGGTTATACATTCAAATGATTTCAGTACTTGCTTTTGCTCTGGGAACTCTTTGTTGATTTAAAAAGAAACAGCAAATGATAGTCCTGAAGTGCTGGGACCTAGCAGTAATTGTTTGCATTAGAAAAGCTTTAAAACCTTAATTTAAATACTTTGTGTGCAAGGCCCTAAGAGAAGATTTTTCTCTCTCTCTCCTAAAAGCTCTGCAGTATTGAACTACATAGTAGTTTTTAAAAAAGAAAAACCCCACTCACAGAATAATGTTAACAAAACTATTCAAATGCATTTCTTTATTTATGTGTATTTACCTATGGTGTAATGTTCCATCCAGTTTAGTTTGATGTTCCCAAGTAAAATAAAGTTGAAACCATTATTTGTTACTTCTGTAATCCATACTATAATTCTGTATGATTCTCAGCAGGTGCAAGTCTGAGTTTAACAATGCAATCTACTTAGAAGTAACGGTGCAGGCCTACTCAGAAGTAAGTTCCTTTGAGTGTACTGGGAGTGGGACTTTCTCCCAGGTAAGGGTGCATAGGGTCTTCCTCTGTCAAGTTACCTGGAAATAAGCCCCATTAAACACAGTGGGGATTACTGTTGAGCAATCATGAATTGGATTGTAAGGTGCTTGATGTTGGCACAGTGGCACAAATCACTGTTTCTACTGTTGTACCCATGTTTAGTGGCTGGAGTTGGGTAAGACCCCATGGGGAGGCTGTTCCATGTGGGTACCACATGATACTAAAAAGAATCTGCAGACTAGGCCAAAGCTATTATAAGATCAAAGCAGTGGAGGCTGGTGACTCCAATGTCAGTGGGGCTGCATATCTGGAGCAGGAACGTTAAAGGAGCTGCCCATGGTGCTGAACCCTACCCCCAAAATAGGTCCGTCACCATGGATAGCTCCTTAAAAGTTCAGAATAAAATTCTGAGTGGATATGCAGCTCCACTGACATTAGAGTCACCAGCCTCCACTGGATCAAAGTTCACCTTGATCACCTGCTTCTTCTCTATTTACATAGCAATTTTGCATTGAAACAAGGTGCAACATGTGTGTGTATCTGCCTTGTTTACAAGCAGAATTGTGCTTCTGGGAAGCTTTTGGAAGCACAATTATGCTTGCCCACAAGGCGCGTGCACCCTGTGTGCCTTGTTTCAATGCAAAACTGCTGCAATTTTGGCGGCCATGGCAGTGGTGGCAAATAGCTGGGTGAGTGCATGCACCGTACACTGTAGACCAGGGGTCTTCAAACTTTTTAAACGGGGCTGGTTCATTGTCCCTCAGACTGTTGGGGGGCCGGACTATAGCCCCCCTGCCGCCAAAGCCCCCCCAGGATCCCCCCCGTCGCCGCCGGACCCACCCCGCCACCCCCCGCTGCCACCGTACCTGCACCCCCCGCCGCCAAAGCCCCGCCGTGCCATCGCCCCCCTGCCGCCAAAGCCCCCCCTGCCCCCCAACTGTATACTGTATGCAAGTATTTTAAATATAATTTTTTGCTGATCCCCCCCTTGCAGGCCCCAGTACCACTGTCCACACTGTTCTGGAGGGTCCCTGACCCTCCTGAGCAGTTTTTGAAAGGGAAATCCAGCAGGGTGTCCCCATCAACAGAGTTCTACTCGTGAGTAGTCGGGATCCAACCCATTAAGTAAAGTTCAACCAATGTTGGCCCTTGTCAACATTTTATTTAATTTCAAACAAAGTCTAGCCCTGAAATATATAATCTGTCTCTATCTGGATTCATTCTCAAATATTTCTGAAGTCTATGAGTTACAGTCCCATGCTGTACATGTTTATTCAATGGGACTTACTTCCCGGGTAGCATGCATAGGATAGCAACCTTTTGCTTTAAAGTTACTTTTATCATTTGGTGTAATGAATTATAACAAGAACAAGTTTAAGAACTCAATAAAGACAAAAGGGTACAATCTAGTGAAAGTTAAGCAGTTTCAAAGTCCCAGTCATTTAAATGGGGGAGTTAAGCTTGTGCTTAGATCTTTGCCACTGAAATCGATGGGACTTGAAAGTAGCTGGATCATGCCCACAGCATGCAATATGTGGATAGTTAGTAGCCATGGGCTAAGAACAGAAGTTGAAGCAGAGGAGAGGGATTCTTAAGTGGCTTTTAAAAACACCAAGAAGTAGATAGTAGGAATATACAAGGAATTTCCAATGGAGGTAAACAAACATAGGTATCTACAGGGTATCCCCAAATATCTCAATTGGGGACAGAGCTATTTAATGTCTTCTTCATTAATGATACCACCTGAGGGGTGATCAGTGGAATAGTAAAATTTGTAGACACCACCAAACTTCAGGAGGGTGAAATTCCAGGCTAAGAATTCCAAAAGAATCTTTCTAAATGCCAAAGTAAAAGTGCATAGAATTGTACATAACTTTAGCAGTGAGCCCACTGTGGAAGCATATTTGCTGTGTTAAGGGGCTGTGCAGTGCTGACTGGCTAGCCCTTTTGACAGGCACAAAGCCTCCCCTGTCCTGCAGTATTTCAAGTATAAGGAGGACTGGGATTGTTTTAAAAAAAAAAAAAAAGAACTGAACAAACATTTGATCAGATAGACATAACAAGCACTTTAAGCACATCTCAAGCACAGGAGAAGAATAAAGGAGAAAGAGTAGATTGGCATTCCTTTCAGACAAAGGGAAGTGGAGCTCACTCCAAAACAGAAAAACCTGCACCCACCTTTAAGAGGCTCTCTAGCTAAACAGCTTATTATCACATGTAACATTGTTCCTGAATCACTTCAGGCCACAGATGGGAGAAAATGTCAAGAAGGCTAAGAAAGGAGGTTACGAAGCCCTCCCGCCCCCGTACCTACTTTCTACATGTAGCGAACAATCTCCACTTGTCTGATACGGTACAGCCCAGGAAAAGTTTAACCACAGGATGAACTCTTGAGCCGTTTGTCAAGACTAGAAAAAGGCAAATTCTCTAAGTCCCCCATGGAAACGATCTGAGTTATTTGGGGTTAGGGGGGAAAACGTGTTTTTGTTTTTTAAAGCCAGAGCTTCCCCTCTCATGTTTGTCCTGCAACCTCCAGGATAATGAAGTGAGAGCACATTATGGGTTTTCATTATGGTGCACCCTGGGGAGCGTTAGTGTATTTGTCCGGCATCTGAGTGTGCTCAAAGAGAAGCAGGGATAGAAACTCAATGCTAGATTAGATGGGTTCATGGTCTGATCACCATACTTTTCTCCATTTTTATGTTCATGACCAAAAAACCTCCTGCCACAAAAAGATTGCAGTAAAAAACCAAAACAATTCCAAAACCAAGATGGAGGAGGAAAGGATTCAGCCCCCAGGACCCCCGCCGCCACCGCCAGACCCACCCCGCCACCCCCGTTGCTGCTGGACCCCCCCGGTGCTATACCTGCACCCGCCGCCGAAGCCCCGCCGCTGTCGAAGTCGCCGCCACTGAAGCCCCGCCACCGCCGCCAAAGCCCCGCCGCCACCGCGTCATTCTGCTACGCTCCATCGCGCTGGACTCCCGCGCTCTGTTAAAAAACAGAGCGCGGGGGTCCAGCGCGACGGAGCAGGGTCCCGCGCGTCACTTCCACTGCGCCGGAAGTGACGCGACGGGACCAGCGTGGGTGGCGCAGCCCGCGCAGCTGGCTCTCCGGGGAGAGCGAAGAACAAAGCAAGCCCGTGCGGGTGGCTGAGAGCCCGGGCGGGCCCAGTTCGGGCCTACGGAGCCGGGCCGGATGGGAGGGCATGCTGGGCCGGATCCGGCCCGCGGGCTGTAGTTTGAAGACCCCTGGGCTAGAGACTTGCTCTTTTTTTAATTTGAAAGTTGGGACTCCGGGCTAGCTAGTGGATCCCCATAAGATGTTGGGCCAGGGGCTACAGACCCCATAGCCCTGTGGTTAAAATGGCTATGTATGTTCCTAACAGTGCACAGAAGCCTGTTTCTGCATGGCTTCCTTATTTGATCAGGCTGTCCCAACACATTTATTCTGTTAGAAAGGCCCCTTGGGACTAATTTATATAGTCAGCAGAAGTAAGTGGTAAAGAATTAGACTAGTTCGGGGTGCATTTCGGGAGGCTGTATCTTTTAATGCCCCCCACACCCCATGAAACAGAAAAAAAATTCTGTGTCTAGAAGGCCTGTGGCTTACGCTGGCTCAGCTTGTCTGAGCGTGGAAAGCTAAGCAGGGTCATTGCTTGGATGGGAGACCCCTTCTCTAGTTTCCTGCATTGAGCAGGGGGTTGGACTTGATAGCCTTGTAGGCTTCTTCCAACTCTGTGATCTATTCTATGAAGTCTATGAAGGCTAGCATATCAGCGAGAACATTCTCTCTCTCCCCCCCCCCCGCCCCGGTATGGTAGTTTTCTTAGTGCAGGAAAGTACATGTAGTAGCATTCAAATGTGCAACCCTTTTACTTGCAATTGAAAGCAGTAGAGTAGTTAAAAACCTTACCACTTTATTTTGCTCATTGTATAACTGTCCTGAAGCTGTTCTTATCTGAGCAATTCCACGGGTAAAACTACATGGGACACTCCTTAATCAGTCTTTGAAATGTAGATGGAAAGACTTGGAGGAAGCCCAATCCTTCCCAATGTAGCCTTCAATTCTATTTCACTTCAACACTGAAACTGAAACTGTGGCACACCTAAAGTTATTGTGGAGATTAGTGAGAAGAGAGGAGTGAACTTGTTCACACTCAACTTGTCTATTTTTTACTCTAAAGAGCTGCTTGAGAACTGTGGCGACTGTCATGCACAGAGAGAGGATTTAACCCTTTGCTTCTTGCATGCCATGATCCCAGTGGCTGCTGTATGGTTAGGGAGGGATGCTTCCACTGGTTTACCTCCAGAGCCAAATAGCTGCTTTGGAGAAGGGAGGATTTTCACTGGGATCATGGCATGGAAGGAAAGGTTTGACTGCAGGCAGGGAGAAGAGAGTTAATCCCCACCCCCACCCCCCGTGCCATAGTCCTGATCACATGCACACACATACGTTGGCTATTTAAGTGTTTTTAAAAAGAGAGACTCATGTGACGGGATGGGGTCTGTGAGCATGCCTCTGTTCTCCCCCCATGATGAGGATGAGCATTTGAATCATAAAAGTTAGGTGGTACAAAGTGGTATATCGTTTCATTTCCCAACAGTCTGGGATTGAGGTATCTGAATGACCACATGCTTCCATATGAACTTGCCCAATTGTTAAGATCTTCATGGAGACCTAGTTCTAGTTGCTCCCTCTTTTAGCCATCATAGACAGCCTTCTTGGCAGTGGCGCTTCATCTGTAGAGCTCTTTCCCTGTACACATTCACCCGGCTGGCACCAAGCTCAGTGTGTTTCAGGCACCATGATATAACTGTATTGTTTTCATGGGCTTCTAATGGTCCCTGTGTGACTTTGATTTACTGCGGCTTTTAATCTTCTACTGGTTATGATATACTTCGTTAATACTTTATGCTATCTTATGATAGATTGTTTTTAAATGACATTGTAAACCACCTTGAGAATCAAAGATGGAAAGGCAGGCTATAAATAAATAATACGGTAAACAAATAAATTAGGACCTGGAACACTCCTAACAGACCTAGACCTTTCTTGAAACTCTTCAAGGAAGAGAAACAGGTGATTTCTTTATGATACTGAATGTTGTCTTCCCAAAGAATGAGTATATCATGCTTATTGTAGAAACCAGCAGTTTGGAAATCTAAGAGTTCATCATTTATTTGTTATTTTTATTGGTTTAATTAAGAATAAAATCATTACATTTTGTTGTGATTTTGGTCAACTTTACAATATTTTAATATATATATATTTACCTATAAAGTCCTCAACAGCTTGGGACCTACGTATCTGAAGGACTGCCTGCCTGCTCATATACAAACCTGCCCGATTGCTAGGCCCTTCGCTGGGTGTTATGATAGGTAGCAGCTCATTCCTGCAAAGGAACTGGATGTTAACCTCTAGTTGAGAGGTCAAAAGGGGAGGAGCCTGTGCCAGCTCAGCAGACCTGGAGACTGCACAATAAAGCTTTAGTCACTACTACCAGGCCTCTGTCTTCTTTGTGTGTAGAATCCACAACCAAAACACTGGGTACTCTCGGCTTCTAAGCTGTAGTGGCTACTGGGGAAGAGGACTTTCTCTCTGTTGGCAACCCCAGTAGTAGACCTTACTCCTTGTAGCTATTTGCTCAGTGCCCCTTCTGGTGGATTTTATGCATCAGCCAAAAGCTATTCTAATTACCCAGTTATTTAGTGGCCTTCAATTAACTTACCGTAATGTTGCTGCAGCAGCTATTGCTATTTGGTTGAAATTACTGGCTTTTATTTAATTTTTATGGCTTTGTTCTGGGTTCCAATATTGATGTTTTAATTTATAATAGCATTTAAAATAAGTGTTGCAAACCCTCTTGAGGACTGCTGTCAAAAGACAGTGTAGAAAGATTTTAAAAACAAAAAACAAATACCAGTAGATGTTGTAGATTATAAATTATTTAAGGACACAATCCTATGCATGTTTAGATAGAAAAAAGTACTACTGTTGTGACATGTAACAAAACAACAGCTGTGAACACATTGTTTATATTTGGAAAGGTACAGAATGGCTGGAAAACAAGTCATGTTATGTCTGCCACTTCCTGTCCTGTTCTCATGGGAAAAGTAGGTGTGAAAGAAATACGAGCTGGTCACATGGTTTGTATGTTCTGGTGACGTAGAATTGATTTTGTTAGTTTTCGTTCTGTAGCCATTTTTAGTAGAGAGATGGATTGCTTCTTCTTCTCTCTGATGCTCTGACTATTGCTTGCTGGACTTATGCGAACATGTAATGTCTGTGCTGAGGTGGACTTGCTCCACTGGACTAATGCGTGCTATGCATTATAATCTGCATATGTAACTAAGGGATGTATACTCTGATGTAGTAATAAACAGGTAGCAATTAAACCTGTGGAGTCTACAGAGTTATTTCCTTATTACTGGAAGCTGCAGGAGGAGGCTGTGGGCTGGCTGAAATCCGAGACGCTTGGAATGCTGCAGAAGGAAGAGACAGGACTGCTGTGTGTAATTAAATGGGCCGTTACACACAGGAACAGGGTCTTAAATCTTCCATCTCACGCTCTGCTTTTCCACGAGGCCGGCGGGCCTATAGGGTGGATTGGTTGAAAACCTTCAGGGCTGTGTCTTCGCCCTTTCAACTACAAGTGCCAGCATTCCCCAGCATTGCTGGCTGGGGAATGCTGGCAGTTGTAGTACTTTTTTCAGTCTCAACATGCATAGGATTACACCTTAAACTAATTTTGTAAGAAATTCAACACCACCACCTTTCCCCCGGCTTGTAAGCTTGAAAATAGATGAGGACATTAAGGGAGCTAACACAGAGAGATCCTCCAGGAAGATCAGGCCATTGCCAGGGCCGGTGCTACCATTAGGCCAACTAGGCAGCTGCCTAGGGCGCAGGGCTAAAGGGGGTGCCAGAAATGCCTTGGAAAAAAAAATACAGTGCTCTCAAGTGGGAAGGGGGGCACTAAATATCTGATCTTGCCTAGGGCACCAAACTGCCTTGCACCAGTCCTGGCCATTGCTTTTGTCTCACTATGTGTGGTAGGTTTGGGTGAGAGAGGGTGACTTGGCCATGGTCAGCCATTGAGCTTCAAAAACGGAAATGTAAGAAAGATTTCTGAGTTGTTAATGTTGTTTCCTTTTCCACTGTCTGGCCTCTATCTTACTGTTGGTTTACTTACTCCATTTGGTTCTGAGTTTACGGAAGAGTGAGAACCGAGAGTGAGAAAAGAAACTGGAATAAAGATATTTCCATTCATAGCAGCCACAAATCATATTTCTTAAATATTGGTACTGAAATAGCAAGGTAGAAAATTTTGCAGATTCAGTCTTAAGATAATGAACAACCTTTATGTATGGCTGTTTTAAACATTATTTTATGTGCATGTCAGATACCTCTAGAGGGAGCTAAAGCATTACAGTTTTGTGATCTTGTTTTTACACACCTTTTTTTTCTGGCTAATATCTGAATAAAATCTTTTAGGGTGGTGTTTGCTATACTTCTCTAACTAATGTTTTTAAAGACAGATTATAAATTTATGTTTGTTATACCAACAAGTGTTGTGATTGTTTTGCTTTTTAAATAATAATAATAATAATAATAATAATAATATAAGTCCTTCAAATAACACTAGTGAAAAAGCAAATTTGTCGAGAAGATCATTATATACTATATCTGTATATCTAGTTAGGATTATAGTTAGCAAAATCTTTTTCCAAATAAATTGGCAAAGTATTAGACCTGGTTTACTTTATCCTGTAAAAGACTTTTGAGTATTATCACTGTGCAAAACTCTTAATTAGATTGAGCATGAAATTTATTTATTTATTTATTTATATTATATTTATACCCCACCTTTTTTCCTGCAAGGAACCTAAGGCGGCTTACATAATCCTCCTCCTCCGCTCCATTTTATTCTCACAACAACCCTGTGAGGTAGGTTAGGCTGAGAGGCAGTGACTGGCCCAAAGTCACCCAGTGAGTTTCATAGCTGAGCGGGGACTAGAACCCGGATCTCCCAAGTCCCAGTCCAACACTCTCACCACTACACCACACAATACGCCCCATATTAAAAATGACCATGATTTCAAAGAAAGTTTTATCAGTTGTTTAGGATCTCTGTCATCATTCAGTTCAAACAAATACATTCTTTGGCCTTTTCATAGAAAAGCAAACCATACAACAGCAACCACCCTTAAATTTGTTTCCTTCATCTGTATGATAGCATTCCAATCTCCACATAGCTGCAGGCTGACAACTTCCTCCGCAGCTGGGCAATCTATAGGAAGGGTCTGGCACACGTCTCCGCTAGTTCAGATATTAATTTCGTCATGTGCTTTGGAATAACAAACCTATCACTTCTTATTGCAGGAGCAGCCATAGCTGTAGGTCCTAGAATCTAGGATAGCCTTCCCCAACCTGGTGCCCTTCAGTTGTTTTGGACTTCAACTTCCATCAGCCCCAGCCAGCATGGCCAATAGTAAGAAATGCTGGGAGTTGTAATCCAAAACATCTGGAGGGCACCGGGTTGGGGAAGGCTGGTCTAGGAGAAGAGCCCAGGTTGATAGTAAAGCTGATTGGCCGACATATAGCCCATTCTCAGGACTGCTGGGCTTATGGAAAGTTCTGTCAACTACTGTTTTCTTCAGCCTCTGGTGGCTCCCTTCTCATGATATTAAAACCAGTTTGCCAGTACAGTATTATGTCAAAATAACAGCTCTAGCTAATGTAAAAGAATTGTTATAAAGAAACCACCAATGCCCAAAGCTGAAATACATCTATCTGTCATGGGAATCTGCACCATTATAATATAGCATAATGGTTATCACCCCCATTCTTTCAAATTCAGGATTCACATTTCTAGGGGATAATGTTTTAATTCCACCTTCTATTGCTGCACCCTCTGTTTTTAATATTATATTTTGTTTATTATTTTTTAAAAAAACAACTCTTAAAGTGACTTTAGGAAAAAATTAAACATAATACAGTATTTTAAAACATATACATCAACAAATAGCAAAACAACAATTCATAAAACAGCAACCATGGAGGAAGCAACATTCACATAAGAAGCCAAGGAAATATTTAGCAAAATTCTTTCTTAAAGTGCAATCCAATCAGGATGCCTGTAACCCTCCAAACATGGAGGATTATGGGCATCCTATGCAGGGTAGGAGGAGCATGGAGGCGAAGGTTTCAACTGTCTAAGTGTGGTGCCTCGGAGAGGGAGGGAAGGAGGCCGAGGTGCCGCCAGGATACTCTTATCTTGGTGGCACCAGTCTCCTTCCCTCCCTGCCCCTCAGAACGCCCCCAAAAGTGCATCTCCGAGGTCGCTCCTACAACCTTGGAGACTCAGCCGGTGCGGTTCTTTCCACACTAGCTGTGTGTGTCTAGAGGCGGGGGGGGGGGGATCCAAATGCGGATCCCCAGCTATGATGTCTGGGTGATTTTCCAACTTTGTAGCTGGGGATCCGAGCAATCCTAGGGCCGTCTAGACACTGTCCAGCAGCCATAGGATTGCTCTTTTAAACAGCTCCCATGTTTTAACAAATGTCTAAAAGAAAAAAAAACAGGTCTGACTTGGTAGGGCATTCCATAAGTTGAGTACCACTGCTGGTTTTCTTAATATCCCCAAAGACATTTTTAGGGCGCAATCCACATGTTTGGACAGAAAAATGTCTTACAACTCTCAGTATTTCCCAGCCAGCATGGCTGGCTGGGGGATGCTGGGAGTTGTAGGATGTTTTTCTATCTAAACATGCATAGGATTGTAACGTTCATTTCTCTTTTGAAATGGGACTTCGGATTTCCTCCTTCAGAAACCAGTGCCTTAGGATGGGAATGAGCCAGGACAATGTCAGAAGACTGGATATTTTTTGTGGGATTACAGACATGTGCCAGGTCAAATGTGTCAGTCGCCGGTAATTGGGAGCTTTTAATCCAGAGTCTGTAAAATCTTGATATGTACATATAGAAACTTTCCGAAGTGAGATGGCTATCTGGGAGTTTTTCAGCATGACAACACATTTACGAGGGCTCTCTGATCTCATAACTCCACACGTGCCTCAGAAATGAGCAGGTTATGAAAGGTTTCTCTCCTGAGCAAAATAAATGTGCTATTCAGTGATGAATCATGACAGGCTCTTGTTATACCACATAGAGCTTAAGAATGCTAGGCAAATGATTTCCCCTCCCACCAGTGCTTTTGAGCCTCGTTATAAATGCAGGATTCCGTTGCTGAGTGATACAAAAGCTACTGTTGCAACCTTTTATTCCCTGGGTGCCCATGAACACTTTGTGAGGTAATTGAAGGAAATTGATGACATAATTGGGTATATCTTAGGTATCAAGAGCATGCAACGGAACCAGAGCATACAAGTAGCTAGCTTTCCAAACTATTTTTACTTGCACGTTTCTATTAGAATGGCAATTGTTCTTAAGCAGTTCATCGTGTGTGAAGTAATGTTCTTCAGCCTTCCTTTGTACAGTCCATAATTTCTGGCCAGTGCTATATGGGATCAAATATTAATTTCCATTGCTAAGAGCTGTTGAGCTTAGCAACCAGCTACGCTTTTCAACAATTATAGAGTATGAAAGATAAAGATGGACACAATTTACTGAGAATTTTACTTACCTAGGAAACGTTTCTTGTGGATGCTGCCCTTAGGTCACAAGTAGTGTTGTCATTGAATTGCACCTAACATGAAATTTTGAAGCAAATTTGAGAATTCTTGCTATGGAGAACTACTAGAGGCATTTCACTAGTGTTTATTGAAACTTTTGGGGAGAAACAGGAAGTGTCAATAAACACTAGTGAAATGCCTCAGGTGGGCTCCAGACATTCCAGACTAGGAACCACAGAAAGCCTTAATACAGATTGCTAGTCATGTTGTGCAGTCGGCAGGGATGGGGACTCGGACTCGAGGACTCGACTCGTGAGTCGGACTGAGTCCCCCCTCTGACTCGACTCGGACTCGAGTCCCAATATTTTTTAATGGGACTCGAGACTCGACTCGGGACTCGAGACCAAGGACTCGTCAACATCCCTGGGCTGTTGACGAGTCTTCTGGCTGTGCCAGAAGGAGCGCGATCACGGTGAAGAGCGCATGGAAGCGAGGCGCGCCGCTGCTCGGCCACTATGGACAGCTACCAGGAGCGCAGCCCCAACGATGTGTTGAGATTTATTTTGATTGATGTGTTGTTATGGGGGGTTTGGGTTAGGGTCAGACATTTTGGGTTTGGCTGCCTCTGCCTGCCTGTTTGGGGTTCCCAGCCTCCTCTGCCTGCCTGGTCTCTTCTTGACCTGTTCAACAGTTGAATTGTCCAAGACAAAGGCCTCTGCCTGCCTGCTTTGGGGTTCCCTGCCTCCTCTGCCTGCCTGGTTATTTTGGGTTTGTCTGCCTGGTCTGTTCTTGCCAAAATCAGTTGCAGAGTTTTGAAATAAAAAGGCACACTTGTGCCTAAAATTTATTTAAGCCACACATCTGAAGTAGCCTTATTTTGTTGGGGGGAAACCCCATTGATTTTAATAGGGACTCGTGGAGTCAGTTTTGGGAGTGACTCAGGACTCGTGACTCGTGAGTCACCATTTTGGACCAAGGACTCGGACTCGGACTCGAGACTCGAGTCCAAAGACTCGTGACTCGAGACCAAGGACTCTTCAACATCCCTGGCAGTCGGCGTGATATTCCCCTTACCCCCTTAAATTTGAACCGTTTCTGGAGAGTCTAAGGATCTCCAAGCATGCCTCCTGTGCACTGGGCTATGGAACTGACTGTTGTGGCCCTTCTTTCCCTGTGTGTTCCTAGCAAAAAAGGTGATTGTTTACAGCAGGGACGTGGAACCTCCTTCAGCCTGAAGGCTGAATTTTCTCAGGGGCCACATTCCAGGGGTCAGTGGGATGAAGGCAAAGGGGTGGGGCCAAAATACCAGCATATTTGAGCTTAAAATTCTTACTTACCCCCCCCCCCCCACTGCAGGCATATGGATCTGGTACACGAACAGTTGTGGATTTCAGCCATTAATGTAATTCAGAGAATACCATCTGCATATTGAAGCAAGTTTCCATATGCAAATTAGCCATATAAATTCACAAAGTCAGCTGCAGTGGGAATGCCCCACACTTAGCAATCTGGTAAAATCATGTGGAATATCTTTCACATTCTTATTTGGAACCCTTAATTTTCCTGATGGATTACAGCAGTGCCCATGCAGCTTGCTACATATTTCCCAGGACTGGGGCATTTGGGCAGAAGACAGGTGATAAGTAAAATAACATAGAATTGAGAAATTGAAGCAGTGGTGGAGAAAGTGTGGCCCTCCAGATCTTGTTGGACTGCCACTTCCATCAGCCCCAGCCAGCATAGCCATTGGTGATGGATGATGGGAGTTTCAGTCTAACAACTGCAGGAGGGCCACACGCTCCCCATCCTTGAATTAAATACTTGTTTCAAATTGTATTTATTTATTACATTTATATCCTACTTTTCTTCCATGGAGCTCAAGATGGCCTATGTAGTTCTCACCCCCTCCATTTTATCTGTGAAGTAGGTTGGGCTGAGAGATGTTGACTGGCCCAAGGTCACCCAGTGATTGTCATGGCTTGGTGGAAATCTGAACCTGAGTCTCCTCAGTTCTAGGCTAATGCTAACCACTACAGATGCAGATGCAAGTTTATATTATTACTATATTTTTGCTGTGTGAGTAAAAGTGATATGATTTCAATTATTGCCATCAAACTACTGGTTGAAATTGGAGCTTTTATATCTGTGGTTCCCTTTGCAAGTTCTGGCCACCTCATATTGACCTCGATGTTTATGGACTAAAAGGTAACACAATTATGCAACAGCTGAACTATGTAGACTGGACTTTACTACTCAGGAAAAAATTGCTGTCTTATGTAGTCTGAATTAACACACTTCAATGTTTATGAAGCTTCACTTCACAGCCTTACAAAGTGGGAGGAAAGGCCTGATGGAGCCTAAAAGCACAGACATTAGAACATGAGGGTGCCAGATGTCATTTCCATCTACTTAGCTGGAACTGTCACTGGTTCTCTGTTAAACTCCACAGCATATTATGTGGTGAAATTCCTTGCCACATTGTAAAATTACATTTTAAAATAAATACTGTACTATAGAATAGTTTCCTTAGGATGTGTGTGTCAGCGGTTTAAATCCAGAAATATGTCTGTTCTTTTGCTTTGGATGGATGTCAAATTCTGTAGCATCAGTGACTTGTCCTATACAGTATATATTTATATAGTGTGTGTATATATATATTCATATGAATGCCAGTTACCGCTAGAAGAAAGGCATTAGTAGGCAAAGAATGATCACCTTAGAATCACTAATGTAATACAAGAAAGATGATTTGGTGGATAGTTGCATCATCATCATCATCATCATCATCATCATCATCATCATCACCACATTGAATTTTCTTGTTGCCTTTCTTTTAAAAAAGACCCAAGATGACTTACAACAAAGTTATGAAAACATACAAAATATAAAGTAGCTAAAAACAATCTTGCTAGAACAAACTTGATTTCCCTCCCTAATTCTATTGAAATAGTGAAGTTTGGAAGAAAGTGTCAAGCAAAGACTAAGTTGGCATAATACTTTGGAGTCAATGGTGAAAACTGGTTGAACTGTATCAAGAATTCCATGATTTGCAACAGCTTTAAAGATGGTGGCCATAATCTGAAAAGTTCCTTCACTTCACTTCAAAAACTAGGTTTTTAATCCCCCACCTGTCAGGGCTAGCTCTTCTAGCCCCTCCAGTTCCAACTCCCTATATCCAAAACAGCACTGGTCAGATCCCGTAGGAATGGACTCTGAAATGGAAGGGGAGGGGGAGGGGGAAGAGGAGGCAAGAGCGGTGCCACTCTCTGAAGATAACCAGGACCCAGCTGCTCTGTCAAGGTTGCAGCCAGAGGTGGGGGGAGTGGGGGAAGAATCTCTGGGGACAGGGGAGGCAGAGCCGGGGGGAGGGGAGGAAGAGCTCCTAAGGAAAGGGGGTGAGAAACCAGCCTCTGTAACAGATCCTCAAGAGCGGCATAGATTACGTAGGCAAGAACAGCTGGCATCTCTTTGTCACTCAGCTCGGTTGGCTAACAAGACTTTTGACTCGCCTTGGGGCAGAGTGGGTTCTCTAGTTTGAGGGTGAGAACACGCGAAACACCTCAGTGCAGAATCAACTGTTTAACATTCCTGACCTCCCATTGACGGGATAAAGGGTCTTGAATTACTTTCTTTACTTTTGTATAACACTTTTCTCCAACCACCTGAGTTGCCCTGCTTTTGCTTAATAAAGCTTTACGAAGAAACCCGTGAGCTGTGCTTGATGTTCTGGCTGGAGAGAGAGGGGAGTAGGAGCGTGGGAGAGAGAGACACGACAACCCCCTTCATACTTCTTGCTGCTCCACAATGCCATTGTAGTACTGGTGTTAGTATGTACTGTAGCTTGTCTGCCCAGCAGGATTGGTTGATTTGGGGAACCAATAGGAGCGTGCAGACATTATATAACTGTTGCCTCAGTTTGGGTTCTCCAGTCTGATGAACCCATCAGCCATAGTTGTTGTACATACTCCTGGGAACAAGTCCTGCCTCACCAGAAGCCCCACCTTAACCCCTGTCTGCAAGAAGCTTTGCCTGCACAGCTGTTGAACAGCTGCCCCACCTGCCTCATGGCTGTCAGCCAGACCAGTCTGCCTGCCTGCCTTCCAACCACTAGCCTTGACAATGAGGCTGAAATATGCCAACCCTGGGAATCACTCTACTATACTATATAGTTAAATTCTTTTGTATGGGAAAGAGGAACTTTCTGGCTAAAATTACATGGCAGTTTTCAACAGAAGGACAATGAATTCAAAATCTTTAAAATTTTGCCTGGTTAAAATACAACATTATGAGCAGAGGAGAAACTTTCTGGAAAATATGCCTTGCGAATCTTGATTTTCAACAAGCCCTTTCTTGTGTCCCCGCCCTAGTTGAGCCATTGGCTCAGTACCTGTGATTAACCTGACCTGTTACCTAACTCTTCTCTCCTCCCCCACTCGCAAATCTTCTCCCTGGCCCCAGATGAGGGGCCAGTGGAAGTCTGTTCTGGAAAATATGCCTTGCGAATCTTGATTTTCAACATTATTCTTTTACAAAATGATTAACGTGCCATTTCTTTTGTTGGTTTTCACCGGAGAATGGTATTCTTATCTTGTTTTTGTTTCAACATGTTTACCAACTTGTCAGTCTTGTAGCCAGTTCTCTCTTCTGTGTGCATTTCTCTTCCTCCATTGACTCTTCTGCTGCTTTTTTGGTAGGAGTGCAAATGCTAACTCAGTACCACAGGAGAGCCTCTAGAGCTGAAGCAAAGGTCCCAGGGGACTGGTAGCTCTTCTGGTTGTAGAGAACTGACTGAGTTGTCAAGCTGTTTGAATGATCTAACCTTTTAAGCTTGACTGTGCGGCATTCACATGGTAGCAAAGGGTGGGTGTACCTTCTTCAAACAGTTTAGAGGCATAGATGAATGAGCAGCCTTATGAGTCACAAGGCAGCAACTGAAACTGAAATGCTAGATTGTAGTGATCCTAGTTAAGGTTTGGGTATATTGTTTAAGCCAGTTGTGAAAGCACTGCAAGATGGGAAAGCTTAATATAGATGAAAATGCTAATGATCTGGATTGTATGTTAGATCCAGAGAATCAAAGAAATGTCAGAAATCCAAAACCTGACTATGGCTAATAGGTTGCCTTTAAGATGTTTTAAAGATATTTTAAGATGTTTTAAGATGTTTTAATGATGTTTTAATAGTATGTATTGTGTTTTGTTTAATTTATGTATTTTATATTTTTGCTGTTCCCCGCCTCGATCTAGACGGAGAGGCGGGTAAGAAATAAATTATTATTATTATTATTATTATTATTATTAATATAAGTGAGGGACAGGCTAATCCTAGCTATCTACTAGAGAACCAGTGTTTCAGCTTTCTCTCCCTCCCTCCCTCCCTCTGAAGGAGAACTCCAACAGAAATGTCATCTCCTTCAGAAGAATAAGCTTGTGACACCTTAAAGCCTAACCAATCTATTGTGGCATATGTTTTCATGGGCCAGAGCCCACTTCATCAGATATATCTGATCATTTCAGCTCTGGCCCATAAAAGCTTATGCCACAATAAATCGGTTAATCTTTAAGATGCCACACAACGATTTTGGTGTTGTTGTTGCTGCTGCTTTTATTTTGCTGTTGCAGAATAACATGGCTACTTCCCCTTTGGAATTTGTTAGTTGTCTTGTGGCTACAGAAAAGGGCAGACAGTAATCAGGACTAACTACTGGGAGTTACTAAAGGCGTCCCAGCAAGAACATGGAACATACTTTTAGTTGCTTGCTATTTGCTGGTGGGGTGGGATTTAGGGAAATTTTATTTTGATCTTTTATTGTCTTGTTAACTATGTAAAATTGAAACCACTGATGCAACCCACAAAGATGCTTAGGCAAGGCATGTAGGTGTGTGTGTGTGTGTGTGTGTATACACATATAGATATAGATTTGCTAGGCAGTCAGGCACCAGCTTTCTCTGGTCGGCAAGAGAAAATGCCCTTTACCTGGGCATAATATTTATTTTATTTATTTATTTATTTATTTTATTATATTTGTTAATCGCCCATCTGGCCGGCCACCCGGCCACCCTGGGCGATGTACAATTAAAACAATACAATAAAACATGATAATTAAAACAGTGTAAAAAATGCTTTTAAAATCCTAACCCACCCCATATTCCCACCTGAAATACTATGTTTTTAATGCGCGGTGGAAGCTCATCACGGAGGGGGCATGGCGAAGGTCACTAGGGAGGGAGTTCCATAACTTGGGGGCCGCCACAGAGAAGGCCCTCTTCCTAGTCCCCACCAGCCTGGCTGCTCTGGCTGATGGGATAAGGAGAAGGCCGTCTGTGGCAGATCTTGTTGAGCGGCCTACTTGATGTTGCTGGAGGCGCTCCTTGAGATAAATTGTTATCAAGAAAGCTACATAACCTTACCTGCATAGAGACCCCAGGTTTAAATACCCAGATGCAGATAGCAGCACAACCTTCTGATGTATCTTTAGCTTCTCCAGAAGTGGCCTGAGATATCTGCATTCCTTTGGAAATAGGTTTAGAATTCTTCCAGTGATGGGTTCAACAGAAGATACAGACACAACTTGCACCCTCTGTATAAAGCAGCAGGTGTTTCAGCTTTTTCAGCCTGTTCTTCAGCCTCCTTACCTGTGGCTAAATTACCACAATCTTGAAACTGTCTGGAGATCAGAAGCTAGTCTGCCCAGTTTTGCTTAATTCTTCCATCCAGCTTCAGATGAGGGATCATTTAGATCATGGTCTGGAAAAGGAATTGATAGAACCCTCAGTGATCAGCTGAGACCAATTTGAAAAATGATTCACAGATAAAATTGCTTGCATCTGTTCTGTCTGACTTGGACACCACAGTTACAGCAGAGTCAGAAATGGATGTAGTTCTGGCTCCATCTGGTCAGGCTGTTATGGATGCTGTCATTTTTAGATGTGGACAAATGCCCAGATGATTGAGATCTACCACTTCACCTCTTGAACCTTCTCCCTCTTGGCCAATTAAAGCTGCCAAATCTATTCTATCCATATGGATATTGGAGGTAGTGAATGTCTCCTTGTGAGAAGGAATGGTTTCCATTGCCACAAAGAAAGCATGAGTGAGACCCGCTCTGAAGAAACCCACTCTTGACCCTGGAAATTTAAACAATTACCCTGTATCAAACTTACAGTTCTTGAGCAAGTTGCTAAAGCATGTAGTGACATCTCAGTTCAAGGCATTTCTAAATGAAACCAATTATTTGAACCCATTCCAGTCTGGTTTCCGGGCTGGTGTTGGAACCATGGTTGCCTTGGTGGATGACCTGTGCTGGGGAATGCACATGGTGGAGTGTAACCCAATTGATTCTTCTAGACCTCTCTGAGGTGTTTAATCCCATTAACTATCTTTCTGTTGCCAGGATGGGGCTCAGAGGTACTTTTCCAGTAGTTCTCGCCCTTTCTGGAGTACCATTCCCAAAGTGTAGTGCTGAGAGACAGATGTTCCACCCTGACTTTTGACTTCAGGGACCCATTTTGTCTCCCTTCCTCTTTAATATCTACGTAAAATCATTTAGAGAAGTCTTGTGGAGGTTTGGATTATAATGTCATCTGTATGCTACAGCTCTACCTCTCCTTTCCATCCTCGGATCCCAGGGAGGTGGTGGAAACTCTGAATCAATATTGGGATTCAGTTTTGGCATGGATGAGGGTGAACAAACTGAAACTTAATACAGATGTACTGGTAGTCAGGGTTTCTGTTGCTCCTAGCTACCAATTATATGTGCATCCAGGATCAACACTGTATCCAGGAGAACCACCAAGCTGCATATTTGATCCTTCAGGACAGATCCATCTAGGATAGGTAGCATACCTCCACTCAGATCATACCTCCACCCTGACCCCTGGCACAGGTGGGAGCTTTTCTCCCAATGCAAATAGCAGTGTTCGGGGGTGGGTTGTCAGGATCACAGCACTGGGGGAAGGGTAAAATCTGCCCCCACACGCCATCATCCTGATCCTGCTTCCTTCCCCTGCCCCCAGCGGCTATTTCCATTTTTTAAAATGTGCACATTAAATGCAAAATAGCACAATGTGACATCTAGTTTAGCCCTTTGAATCTATTTCCTCCTAAGGAAACAGGTTCCACTGCCTTTAGTACAGTACATGGATAAGTATATGAGAGTCAGTGTGGCATAGTGGTTAGAATGCTGGACTGGGGCTTGGGAGATCTGGGTTCTAGTCCCCATTCAGCCATGAAGCTCACTGGGTGACTTTGGGCCAGTCACCAACTCTCAGCCTAACCTACCTCACAGGGTTGCTGCGAGGATAAAATGGAGAGGAAGAGGATTATGTAAGCCATCTTGGGTTCCTTGCAGGAAAAAAGGCAGGATATAAATATAAGAAATAAATGAATAAATAAACAGGTATCTCACTATTGGAGTCCTTTATCTGCCAGCTTGTTGGGCACATTCTCCTTGGCGTTCATCCATTTTCAACTCTGTTTCTCAGACTAAAGTAAAAGTGTAATTCACTAGAGAGGCTGACCTAGAGGGAGACCCTCATCAGCTTTCTCTGTGAATGCAATGAGACTAACACCCTGTTTCTTAGAAGATGGTGACTGCCTGGGCATAGTTAATTAGATATAAATGGAATCCTGTGCTAAACTTTCTCAAAAAGGCAACTGTGTTTTAAACAAACAAAAATACTTTTCCTTTTGTGTTGGAAAGTTGTATTGATAATGCAGTATGAGGATAAACTGGTAACTGAAATGTCATCAGTATGACCTCCTGGATGCCTAATTATGTGGGACAACAGGTGAAAGGTATTGGTTCTTTTACTGTAGAGATATGTAACCCGTGGCCCAAGAGTTCTCTGCAGAATATCAGTTGGCATTCTAGTTGCCAACACAGAAGAAAATAAGTAGTATAGAGGAAGTGGTGGTTATGGCAGTTAGACTGGTTGGCAGGCCTAGAATGGATCAGCTCAGCTGATCCATCTCCTCAATGTGGCCTTCCTTTAAAACTATTTACTAACATCAATGCCTTTCACATAAGCTGCTGTTGTCATTTCTGTTCAGATGCCCATGGAAAGAAGTGGTAGGTAATTATGTTTTCCTGAACTGGCACGTTAAATACATTTCAGTCCATGGAGAATCTACCTGTAATAAAATGGCATCTGTTTTGCTTTCTGAGCTAAAGTTCTTATATATGCTCTGTGCTGTTCCCTGTGGGGAGGTGGTGTGTGTGTGTGCATGTAAAATTATGAGTCAAAGATACTGCTTTAACAAGATTTATAAAAAAAAGGATTTAAGAGGTTTCTTTAATTAGAGCCTTTACAAGTTCATTCAGGTCAGCTTTTGAAGTCTTTTATCACAAACATTAGATTAGCCTCCTTTTCTGCGGGGAAGAGTTGACATTTATGCTTTTCATTACAAGTTTCAAAATTTTACCATAATACTCTAAAATTACAGAACTTGGTAATGAAAGCATTCTTTAGTGGAGATTCTACACTGGAAATATGTAGCTATTTCCTAGAGGGCAAGTCAAGGCAAAGCACCTGCAGACAAGTTAATGAAATCATAGCTTCCTCCTCCTGTTCCTGCAATCCCTGTATCCCAGCTCTGTAGGACTTGCCAGACCCATGCAGAGAGCTTTTCTTCCCATAAATACCAGCAAGTCTCTGAGAGTGGATCTAGTTAAAGTTAGGGCTTAGCTGAAATGGGGGAGGGGAGGTTGCTTTCAGAAAAAAAACTTTCCCAAGCTGCAAAAAGTGTACCCTTTTGGACAATTTTTCAGGGGTAGCTGTGGACAGGGAATGTGTTTGGCTATTCAGAATGAGGGTAACACTCCCTACCCTCACTCTGAATTGACTTCAGTGTGTCACATAGTCAAATCTGTGGTGCTGAGGTGACTATGTGATTTCTGTCTGGCTAGCATTGTAGTGAGGATGAAGGAGGTTTTTTTAAAAAATGGTGCCGAACTAGATAATATTTTATAAATCACTGTAGTTAATTATGCTATTTCAGGTGAGCACTGGGGGGGGGGACGGGACTTCAGCCAGGCCTTTGAGGTCATGTCATTTTCTAAAATCTGCACTAGTACAGTGCTTTTGCTTTAGTAGATTAGTTATACACAGAATATATAAACTCTGGGTATTTGTTTGTTACATGGCATTGATGGTTGGCAATCCATTTGGAAACCTCTTCATGTCCAGCCCTTGTTGAAAATGTATGCAATGACCCTGTCCTGTGAAGTGTACTTCATAGCACAAATGTTCTTCTTCGTAGTCTCTGTGCATCACACATATGGGCTCTGCGCCTGCGTGGAGATAATTTGGAAACTTCTAAAGCTGAGGAAAATCAGACAGGAACCCCATCCCCATTGTCGCACTCTGCATGTCCTTGCGGGTTCCTGCCCAATCCCTCAGTTCCTCTTCAACTGCCATTGTGGCTAGACAACAGAGGGAACTTCTCTTGACTAGTTCAAGTGTTTGGTGCTGAGGCAACCTTTAGTTCTCTTTATATTTTCTTTCTTTTCCTTCTAATCTTCTCTCTATCATTTTTTTCTTTACATTTTATAAAATTTTATTTCGTACTGTCTGTCCGGCTATGAGGCCGTATTGAGGCGAATGCCTCTGAAGGCCCCCTTCCGCAAGTGCGGAAAGTGTGGTGCCAAGCTTCCACCGACTGATGGACACGACACTCCTGCTTGCTCTGCCTTGGTGAGGGGCATATGGTGGATGTGCATCTTATTGCACATGCCTAGTGTTCCCCCTAGCCAAAGCAGGAAGTAAAGAACAAACAGTGTTGCACTGCTGCTGCCACTTACATTGCATCCTATGGAGGGAAACAAGTTCTGGCACACAAGCAATGAGAAGCAGGTTAGGCAGGACAGGTTAGGTGGAGCTCCGCCCTCTGCACTGTATGACGAGCCTCCACTGAGTGACAGAATGGTTGTATGAATCATCCACTGCATTTACATGCTACTGAATCATGTGTGCTGACTGATGTGCAGTTAAAAATAAAAGGCTTTCTGTATTGCAATAAACCTTAAGGGGTAATGCAAATTGCCAAGATATTAATAATGTGTATTTATACACACACACACACACACACACACACACAGCAATAAGCACATCACCAAGTTCCTTACCTTGGTAGGGGATTCACAAGACAATTTTGATGCCTTTAAAAATATACTATTAAGTTCTTGGTAAATTAGTTACATTAATTGTGTAGTTAGCAATAATGTTCGTTAAAAAAAATAGGTGTGGGGCCTGATTTTCTTTGAGAATGCATGTGGGCAGGGTAAGTTTATACCTTCCCTTCCCAGCCATGATCCAAACAAAAATTACCCCTGCATGGCTGTAGGAAAGCCACATAAATAATTATCCCAAACATATATCATTCAACATATTAGGGGGAAAAATAAAAAAAACCCTTCCGCACCTAGTTTTTTTTTTTTTTTTTTTAAGTCCAGAAATGTTTGCTAACTACACAATTGAAGTAAAATCGAGGTTGGTGATAAGTGATTCAGTGCCAATATATTACTTTGCTATGACCACAAGGAGAAGCAGGAGAGCAATAACCCAGTTTCTGACATGCTATGTTTATGTGAGCTATCACACAGCACAGTGGAAGGAAGGTTTGAAAATGATTGTTCATTCTCCTGTCTTTTATTGAATGCTCATTCCGGCATTCCTTTTTTTCTCAGAATATGCAGCTTGGAATATTGCAAATGATATGAGGCCAAGATCTTAGAGGCATGTTTCCTAGCCTTCTGGCTCACATTTGACAGCAGTCCTTTGTGAGTGCATACTATAAAGTGCTGGAAATAGTGATAAGTGAACTTTCCTAGCCTCTGTTCGGAATGGGCTGGCCTAAAACAAACTGATTTGGGTTTGACCCAAACTGAACCCAAATTGGCTCATTTTAAGCTTGGGCTCATTCTGAGCCCCACATTTCATTACGTTTCTGATTATGTCACTGGGAATAAAATGAGGTATCCCCACTCCAAATCCCCTTGTGAGCCTTTCACTGCACCTTCCCACTGAAAGTTATGGTGGCTGGATCCTGGCATTCAGGATACTTATAGCATTGTAGGTGCCAGGATTCCTGGGAATTGTAGCATCACCAGGTTCTTGAGTCCTTACTAAGAACCCATGGAAAATTACATCCTAGGATTCGTTGTGCCAAAGCCCTGCTATTTCTTAAGGAAGTCCTTTGATTTTTTGCTACAACTAGGTTAGTTTCAGCAGGAAAGAGAAATGGAGGCAGGGAGAGCTGTTTCTGGGGCCAGGGCTAAGCTTAGATTTTACCTGAATCCAAGTTTCAGAAAGGTTTGGCCTTGGTAGTAATCAGTCTGGAAGTCCTAAACTAGGGACGTTAATAGAAGGAACTCCCCAGTTCTGAATTTAGGCTGCATCATTAAGTGGATACAACTCACACATATAAAAGAGTTAACATCTGAAGTAGTCTTTAGAATCTACCCCATAAAAGCTTTTTTGAACACTTCTGCAGTTTTGCACCCCCTGGAACGATATAAGCATTTGTAGGATGGAGGCCAGTCAGTAGACAAGCTAGCTGAGCCAGTATAATTGTGCTGTAAAAAATAAATAAAAAATCTTACACTTACATAAATCACTTGCTGGGGTAGGGAGAAGAAGCGAGTTTGTATATAGCAATAATTGTCTACTGCAGTTAGTTTATCTTGTTTGGCTTTCATCTCAGCCCCATTGGCAATATCCTCAAATATTAATTGGGAAGCTCTGCCTAAACCTTGTGTTTGATTCATAACAGTTTGTCTAATGAGCTCTTTGTATGGGCTAGATTACATTTAACTGCTTTAAGGTCATAATGAGATGTCAGGTGAATTGCACTGATTGGCACTGATGAACGGGCTTGTTGAAATACTGGAGAAGCTCTCCTATGGAGGCATGGCTGCAAAATCATTGTTTAGAGTTTTTTTCTCACTTAAGCACCCAAGCTATAATTACATAAACAGAACCACTTCACCCATCTCAACATGTCATCATGAATTTTCCAGCTAATCTGTCCATTCATCTTAATGGTCCAGAACTCACGCTTTATGTCACCCCCTAGTCTTTGTACCTCTCTTTGATCTCTTGAGATGTCTGTCACAAAGAAAGTGTTTATCTTGAATTATGTAGGGAGGAAGGTTAGGGTGCACACTTCTGAAACTTGGCATGAAATTCCTAAATAAACCTTGCCAGTTGCTTCATAAAAATAACTGAGGTATGAGTTTCAGTTTAATGACTGGCATTAATATTTTTGGAAGTGCTTTAAAACAAGCAGGAAGTTGGATACAAAGCAAAAGGCTCATACTGAAGAACATGTGATATCCTCATTATTACTAAATGAGATAGTCCATCACAAATAATAGCATGATAACAAAAAGAAAAATAAGACATTAGAACTACAGTAATACCTTGGATTGCAAGTAACTTGGTTTGAGAGCGTTTTGAGAGCAAATTTTTAAATATTTATTTAAAAAATTTTGACTTGATATACAAGCGACGTCTTGCAATACAAGTACTGTAGTACGGCTGAAATTAAAAATCTCTGTACAAATTTTTTTGGGGGAATTTCGTTTTGATATAACAGTGTTTTGGATTACAAGCACGTTTCCGGAACGAATTTTGCTCTCAATCCAAGGCATGACTGTATGTCCCTTTTCCAGTTTTGTGCTGGCTAAGCCATTTGCTTAGCTGGATGGCAATCAAGACAGAAACAACCACTTCTCCTTTGTATGTGTGTTTTTGCATTGGGCTAATGCTGGTATCAAGTTGCTATATAAACATGTATAAAAATAGATGCATAAGGAAGATGAGAACAGCATGTTAAAGATAAAGGATCCTTGAGAGGCAAACATGCAAAAAGCAGGTGAGCAGGAAGACTCCAGACCCTGAGCTAGGCAGAGCTTCAAAGCCTAGACTTGTAGGCTAGACTTGCCTAGACTTGCACTGTGATTAACACCCCCCCACCCCCACCCCCACCCTAAACTGGGCAAACCCAAATCTTTTCAATGGTGTTTCCACAGTAGTTCCCTGAAAATATTGCCCACTGTGTGCCATGCATCATGGCCAAGTGATATTGTCAGTGAATTATATCCATCTTTCCAATGAAACTCTACAGTCATAAATAACAATAATCCTGGTTGGTAAAAACAGTGGGTAATATTGGTAGGTAAAAATATATATCCGTACATGTGAGTGCATTGTAATTCTTAGTTTTCAGCTTCTCTTCTATGTGCTTAAATATTCTTAAATCAACGTTTTGCCTCAACCACATCAGAATTTCAGTTGCATATTTTTGGTGTTTCTTTGCAATTACCGTATTGCAAGTTTCTTGAATTGTTAAGTGAGGAAAAAACAATCAAATAGATGAATTTCTGAAAACAGCTAAGGGTGACATCCTATGCATGCTGGCTGGAGTTTGCTGGGAGTTGTAGGACTTTTTTCTGTCTAAACATGCATAGGATTGCACCCTAAATTAATGAAATACATTCGGTTGGATCTGGATTTACAGAGCAATCCCAACCCTTAATTCCACCATCTGAAGGAGGATTAGGATGGGGTGGAAGTACCCTCCTGCTAACAGAGAGATCTGCTGTAGGGACGGTGCTCTATCTGCCCAGTTCCACCCATGGAAAGCTCCATGGGCAGAAAGTGACTGCTGATGGTGTTCTCGCCAGCGGTAGCTAATGAAAGCCCCCAAAATAGGGTGTTCTGCAGGTGAGATGGGGGCTGGTTCACACCGGCATTGGATCCACTAGATGCAAAACTGCTCCATTCCTATGAGATAGATTGGGCCTCTCAGCTACGCTAGCCTGGAACTGGTGTACCTAATTTTCTCCCATTCTTTCCAGGCTGGGGGGAATTCAAAATAAAAATATCTGCTGCGCTGAAAACCCTGGCAAAACTGCTCCCCACACCATACTTTCTGCCCTGACCGACAAGCTGCCAGCACTAGGGATGAAGTAGTAGATCCATTACTTCACTCCTCTCCAACCCCACTTAGGATTGTACTGCTTGTTGAACTTAGGTCCTATTGAAATCAGCAGGACGGGTTAATCATGATTGTAAGCCCCATTGATTTCAATGGGAATTAAGTTCAACTAAATTAGTCAGGAAGCAAACCATTAATTTTCCAGGGCCTTGGATTAAGCATGGCTCTCCTGTACTGTACTTACTAAAGATGAAACTGAATATAAATAAAGGAGGAAATATTTTAGTAATGCAGAACAAACATAAATATTTATCAGTGTAGACAGAGAACAGAAAACATCAGGAGAATATTATGCACATATTCAGTTTTGTATTTTCTGAAGTCAAATAGAAAAGTAATTGAAAATAATTGAAATTCATTATATTGAGCACTACAATGGGCTTGTGAAAGTGACCTTCCCACTGGATTAGATTTTTAGGAGTAGGCTTATTTATCAGTATAGCTTAGTACGCTTAAGATTGGCAGCCTCAGATATTTATCAATGTTGCTCATTTATTTAGGAGATAGAGGAAGATCGAAACAGTGATTTCATGTGATGTTCAAATATCAGTATTATGAATACATTTGCAAGCAAGGTTAATTTTGGCAAATTAACTCTTTTATTTTTGCATTCATCATTTACTTTAATTTGCCATTACTTTAATATAGCTAGAGATAGACAGCACCATCCTATGTGGCTGCCTGTAACCCTCCGGACCTGGAGGATTATGGGCATCCAATTGAGGGCAGGAGGAACGTGGAAGATAGGCTTGCCACCGTACTCCCCTCGCCCTCAAAAACATTTAGACTTTACCTCTCCTCGTGATAAGGAGAGGCTGAGGCACCGCCTGGATTCCTCAGAAGCTGGCGGTGCCTTGCTCCTCCCCTCCCTGCCCCCAGGAACTCCGCCCCCCGGAACTGAAGTTGGTCTTCTGTCTTTGGTTCCCAGCTGGCATAGAAAGGAATGCACCGACTGCGAGGTGGGGGGGGGAGGATGCTCCATGCTTGACTCCCCACTGCAACCTTGGAAGGTATTTACGAGGTTGCAGTGGGGAGTCTGACATCTCCTATGGCCCCCCAGACATTGTCAGAGGGCCATAGGATTGTGCCTTAACTCTCTTGCCTGGAAACTCACTACCTTGGCAGTTGTATGTATCAAGGTAATCAGCTGTGGGTAGATTTGAGTCTTCATACATGCGCCTTGAGTCACTGTGTCTCTGTGGAAAGCCGAAGGCCTCCATGAGCCCAAGTTGCTTTGCCTTTCTCCATCTCTTCCCCCTGTGATTGGTCACTTCCCTTTCCTGTAAGTTAAACTTTTTATTTAAAATGGTGTCACACAAGAACAGACACCCATCAGTCCAAAGTGAGGTAAGTGGTTCAGTCTAGGTGTGTTCAGCAGGAGCCTACCCGTTGATGTCCCTCAGTACGATTTATTATTATAATAGTAACCCTGGATTCTGTTTATTAGCAGGCACGGCTTGGCAGATTTTAGATGTAAAATATTTTTTTCTTAGAATATCTCTCTTTAGGGTCTCTTTAGAATCAACACCCAAAGTTCAGGTTTTTCCCCACATACATGTTTCAACACACTTAGACTTCATAGTTTCTTAACAATTTAGCTTTATCTGGGATGGTATTGTCTCTGAGATGTTTGTTTGCAGTTGTTGTTTCTACCTCCAACCTGAGGTGGCTTTAAATTGCTCTACATATTGGCCATCACCTTATCTTCTGCAACAGACTTATAGGGCTATCAAATAGGTCTCAAGTCCAGTTGCTTTACCACTGACCTATGGTCCCAGCCCTTAGAGGATCCATTATAACAATCCACAGTTTTTAAAAAGCATAATTATAGGCCTTGAGTCAGGTTGCTTCTGCTAGTCCCCAAAGGCCTTACATTGCAATCTGGTTGGAATCTCCAACCTATGCAGAGAGGGGGAAGTTTGCTCCACAGAGCTGTACACTTAAAAAAAAAAAAAAAAGTATATATGGCAAGTGATTCATGTATATGAACTACGCAGATGTATAATGGAGAAAGCTAACACTCTTAGGGCCGGTTCGCACAACCCAGGCTGCGAGCGGGGGAGGCACTACGAGGCCGTCTGTGGGGTCCGGCGGGGTGCCGCAGACGACCAGCGCCCGGCGCGCGTGGGCAGACCCCGGTGGAGCCAGCAGTCCCCGTACCGCAGCAGGGGCCTCCCAGCACTAGGGGGCAGCGGCTCGGGATGCCCAGAGGGGCCGTTTGGCCCTACAGGCCGGAGCAGCCACAGCTCCGGCTGCTCTGGGCTGCCGCCTCTGTGTGGCCCCCGCGGGACAGGCGCCCGCTGTTCGCACGGCAGGGTGGCCACGCGCGGTAGGGGCTTACCCCTTTACCGCCCATTGTCACTTTGCATACGTCCCACGCGCGGCCGTCCAGCGGGGGCACCCCCGGTCGGCGTTCACATGTCACGGGAACCGCAGGGGACTTCTGCTCTCCTGCGGTTCCCATGTCGTGCGAACACGCCCTTAGAGTCTCAGCATTTTGAAGTGAGGCTTACATCAGCAGACTGTGTACCTGCTGCAGCAGAGAACTCACAGGGTGGTATCCAATGTTATTCCTGCATAGGGTAGACACATTGAAATGAATGAGACTTAAATTAGTCACAACTAACTTAAGTCCCATTCATTTCAATGGATCTACTCTACGTAGGACTAAGATTGGATACTATCTACAGTCTCCACTCCCTATTTTGTATTTGCCTGTATCCTGTTTTACTTCCTTATTTTGAAAACCTTTTCTGGTTCTTTAGCCCCACAAGGCCTACTACATGATTCCTCTCCCCATGCCTGCCTTACCTAGCTGCAACTAAAGTCAGCTTGCCTCTCCAGATTGGATTTTGCCTTGCCTGTCAGCCAGATACCTCAGCTTGGCCATCTTGTTCAGCGAGCCAAGCTGGAGATTCGGGTCCTCCTTCTCTTCCTCTGAGAGGCTCCAGCTTGTGACACTGTGTAGCCAATAAATTCCTTCTCCCACTGTAGCAAGACCATTTTCACCATATCAAACTTGTTGGGATCAAAATGTAAGTAAGTGAAACAGAATCAGCTCTGCAAAAGACATGTGCTTAATGCTGCTTCTTTGCTTTGAACCTGTGAGGCAAACTCTCTTTATTGATCATTAACATTCCTCAGCTGTTCCTTGAAATTCCAGTTTTCTACGGATAAAGTTATGATGATATATATGTGTGTTCTGCTTTTAGGATCATGACAGTTCTTCTAAGGAACTGTAAAGAATTGCCAACAGATTTACTCCCTCCTGCTTTCTGAACAGATCTGTCATTTTCTGCTTTCATTGCCACTTTCATTGGGTCTCTATGAAATTTAACTCGTTGGAGATTTCAGTTCTCTCCTGTTTTATTGTATTGGAATTGAAACAGCTTCCAGGATATGAATTTTTAAAACCAGACATATGAGTACACAATTATCGAAGTACGGGCAAACCCCATTGAAATGAATGGAAGCTGTACAACAGCAGTGCTTGATGGATTTTGCCCCATGTTAACAGACAAGTGAGACTACATACTTATTTAATCATCTGAGGAATGCCATATACTATCCTTGGAGCAGCAGTCTACTAGTAAAGAGGAAGTAATGTTTGCTTTCATAATAATACATCAATCAGGTTCAGGGACATTCCTTCTTCCAAGTCACCTGCTAGTTACTTTAATATATTAGCCATATCAAAAATAAACTGTCTCTGAATATACAGTTTCATTTATAAATTCCCTTACTTCCTGTCACTACATGTAAGAACGAGCCGCCAAATAAACAACCCTAAACGTACAGACATTTCCATACTGAAAACTTTGCTTAGGGCTATGGTGTCTCTTGGAGGTGGCTTTAAATAGCTCTACAACTGGGGTCTCCTACATGGTGCCCATGGGCAGCAATGTGTCTGTGGATACTTCTCTTGGTGCCCGCCAGGCTCCTTGCCTCTCTTGATTTTTATTTTATTTCTTAAGGTTAGTAGTAGTAGTAGTAGTAGTAGTAGTTGTTTAACTAGGAGGCTGGCATGCTGTAATGCAAACTGCCTTCCAGTGCCATTTTTATTTGGGTTCAAAAGAGTGGCTTTGTGTTTTGGAGATCAGACCCCACCTCTGTCTTATACTTACCGTAGGTTCTTGGGTAAGTTACTTTTCCTTTAGTCTCACCAGTTTGCTTTTTGGGGAATGAGTGTTTTGTGGCCAGCCATGCCCACTATTTTAGAGCTTGTGATTTTGCCATGTAAAAAGCAATTTCATAGCCTAACAATGTAATCCTATACATGTGTGTTCAGAAGTAAGCCCCACAGAGTTCAACAGGACTTACTCTTAGGTAACTGAGTGAGTATAGGATTGTAGCTTCAATTTACTAACTAATGAATATTAATCTTATCTATGCCTAGTTGTACAACCTACCTCAGATCAAAACACATGTATTCATTCTACACACAAATTTTACACAAACACTTTGGCCTAATGGCCTTGAAGTTTGGCATTTTGATTGCTCTTTACAATCCTAATAATAGAGCAGCAACAAACCTTTAGGCCAAATTCAGTTCTGTGCACTTAGATCCCACTGAAGTTAATGTCAACCTTACGTACTAATCCAAGGGCAGACTTTATCCTTCATTTTCACATAATATTGGATAATCAACTTGGGAAGTGGATTTCTAAATGGCACTTCTTTTTTATTGTTGGCTTGGTAGCAGCTCTTTATTTCTTAGTGGAACATTATATTGCAAAGGGCTCTTTTACTACATATTAGTCACTTTTAAGGTTTCGTATATAGAGATGCATGTTTTTAGAGACATAGGCATTGCTAGAAGAAAAAAACACACACGTTATTAGTCTATGTAAGTTATTTTACTGTAGAAAAAAAACCTTCTGTGCCTGCCTTTTGACCTTCTTTTGAATTGACTAGGGCAGGTTTGGATTGGAGTTGTGTCCATCTGGAAAAACAATTTATCCAGATGTACAAACCTTTCACTATACAATTGGATGAGGTTGACTGTATAAATGGTTGTGGATCCCTGTGGAGTAGACCAGCTTACCTAATCAGTCCTTCCAAAAATAGACACTTGGGTACAGAATATGGAAAAAGTAAATATGAAGAACACTAATCTATGACAGGCCTATGGCTCATGCTGGCTCAGCTTGTCTGAGCGTGGAAAGCTAAGCAGGGTCAGACCTGGTTGTTAATTGGATGGGAAACCCCTCCTCTAATTTCCTGCATTGAGCAGGGGGTTGGACTCGATGGCCTTGTAGGCCCCTTCCAACTCTATAATCTATGAATCTATGTTATATCATAATTCATTTGCAGGTGCATGCACACACACTCCTTTTAAATGTAGCGTTTACAGCTTAAGGTGCAAGAAGACTTGGAATTGCAGATGCTAGCAGCAGGATCCAGTTCCCTTATTCTCTTTGCCACCATGGAAGCATGTCAAATGAAGAAGCTGCTGGAATGGACTCTGCTGTGCTGCAGATGCCCAAAGTGTAGTAATACAGCTCTGATTCAGCAAGGATCAAGTGACCCAATTGACTAATAGGGCTCCATTTGTTGCTATAAAGCTGTTGATTGCTCTGGCTCCTTAGTTTACCTATTATTACTCAGGTAGCGACTTAGCTTCTAGGTGTACCACTCCCAATATATAGTGGACTGCTGGTGTGTGTGTATCTGTCTTTCTCCCCACCCCCTCTGTGTGTCTTTTGACATCTTGCAGTCTTTATTCACAAACAGTTTGGCATCATCCCCAGTTTGCTCACCATGTATATATATCTTCAATTGGCAAATTCATCTTTCTATTCAGTTGAAAAATCCTTGTTGATTTTTGCCAGAAAGATTCCTGAACAGGGGTGACAGGAATATGTCTTTTTTGCCAGGAAGCCCATCATGTTGATTCTGCTAGCATACTCCTCTTCTTTCATGGAGGAAAGATATAACAGCAGAAATGGTTCTAAGTAGGCAGAAAATAAGGACCTGTAGCAAATGGTGAGACCTTGCTGTAGTTTGGTTATCTGGGAATGCTTCTTTCATGGAACTCAAGTGCCTCACAGCTCAAAACAACTTTTGTCATAACAGGAAAGCATTTTCTCCCAGCTGTGGGAAATTTGAAATACTGATAGCTTATTCAGCATATACTCAGTATACCTTGACAAATTTCAGGTGTGGGATTAATAGGACAGAATGCTGTTCCCAACTTTGTTGGTAGAATAGACAGGTGGTGGCCCTTCCATGTGGTCAGGATAGAGCCCTGAATACAATCCAGGTCTAAAAACAATGTTAACATGTTCCTAATGGTATCCATTAACTAATAAACAAACCAACCCTCAGAACAACTAAATAATACGTACAGGTTTGTAAGCTGGTGATTTTTCTTTTGGTTCTTCCACTCTTGTTCCCTTAGAGGGAGCTATGGTAGAATACTGTCTTACTTCCATCAACTGGTGAAAAGGTTTGAGTACATCTGAAGCCTTTTCTGTTACTGTTTCTTGCAGATAATCTTTTGATCTTTCTTTGTCTGGCCTACAAACTTGTAAATCATGTCAGCCATGTCCTTATAGTTGCCAACTGCGTTTGCGTTTAAAAATAAAGGAAATGGCTATATTTTCTTATGGCAGACATCCTGGAGCCCTCTGTTTTGGATGTTATAGGCATCATACTACACAAGGACTAATGTTAAGCATTTCTCACTGTAAAATTATGGGAACAAATGTACATATAAGTTCTCTTTAAAAAAAAGAAAATAAAAATAAATGTAGGGCAGGAAGCTTTCCAACGAAGTGGTTTAGGTGTGCTACATCTCTTATTATCTTTGCCTCCAATAATATATTACGCTTTTCCCAACTCTCTAATATGTGAGTATGACAATTCATTTTATTTGTCCAGGAACTGGACACCGATATTTATGACATTCTTAAAATATGTGCTTAGTTTTCAGTTCAGGCTTATACGTTTCCTCCATTAGCCATAACAAATAGCTATGGTTGATATTGGAAGTGTGAAGCAAGTAGCCTCGAAGGCAGCAGCAGCAGGGTCCTCCGGGGGGACTCTGGGGCACTTGAAAAGATGTCAGTTACTTGCAACATATTAAAATAAAACATTTTCTTCACTAAACTAGTGGGACAACATAAGAGTCCTGATGTGGTCTGTTCTGACAGTTATGAATATCTGTTTGAGAGAGGAGATGGGAGGGAAAATATGAATGTAGATTTTTCCACAGATGATTGGCACTATTCTATTTGACTACATTGAGCAACAGTTAGAGGAAGCATGTGGGGAACCCTATCCAACAAGGGTCTAGGTGTAGAAACCCTTACTGGATGCGGCCCCTCTTCATGTTGATGTTATATACCTTTCTGTTCCAAAGGTTCTGAGATATAGAATGTCGTTCCTTTGCTCATATGATCCACATTGTTCACATTTTCATATAACAGAGCCGCTTAGAAAGATTCACAAAACCTCAGTCCTGCATAATTTTATAAATGCCCTTGTGGCTTGCACCAAAGAGTTCTTGGCGGATTGCACTCAAGAGTGTAAGGTACAATAAACATGAATGAGGGAAATAAAATCTGATCTAAGGAATTATCAATACTAATGTATAGTAAAACAAATAAAATGTATTGAAAATATATATCTGCAATGTGACAATTAAGCACTTGGGATTACGTATGCCTGTTTTTAGAATATTTTTTCAGTTTACGTAATTAGGCAGACCAAGGTCAGTAATTTGTAAAGAGGAAACTCGAGCTTTTACAAATCTGACACTAACATTATAGAGCAATATCACTTTCACTTACAATAATATTTCCTTTTGCCACTTTCCACTGACATGTTCCTTATGGAAATTCTTCCGCTTTGTATCAATCTCATCATACAGCTCTAATTTCTTTAGTGGAATGTTAGTAAACTAGAAAGGGGACATGGTGAGTCTGTTAAATGTGAGTTTAGATTAATTATTTTCACTCATAATTTTCAAAAATAAGCAGTGGGAATTTCTGCCCTTTTAAAAAAGAAAACAAAAGCACAGATAACTCATTTAAAGCAGTGTACATGTTAAAGTAGTGCTGATATTTTTACTTTTCATAACATGTTTCACTCAAACCCAAATTATCCCATAGACAGTGGGAGACAATCTGTTAATTGAAATCTAGACTTCTCTCCTCCCTTTCTGAAAGCCTAATTTAGACTAGTTCTCAAAAACTAAATAAACAGCAGTCTGCCTGCCTATTAAAAAATGAGTGTGTCAGGTTTCTGTGTATTTAAGTCCTTGAGTAAATCTCCATTTAGCTTTTCACAAGGGGCCTTGAAATACTAGAAAGAACCCTGAAATTCGCATCTTGCCTACAAATGAAGGATCTGCCTGCATCTTCTTGTCATGAGAGAACTGGAAGCATCTGGTTAAAGCACACACACTTCTGTTTTGCAGTTACAAATTAATACTGAATTGTCCTGATTCTCTAACGACTGATTCATGTGGTGATCTCTGTACCTACCACATAGGTGGCAAGCAAAGATAAGCCCGTGTGCATGGTTTAGCAGTTGGGGAGCCTCTGATGTGCTTTCGGAGTACTATGGGGTAATGGGTTGGATTGTTGGAATGCCCGCAAAGGTGCAGGTTATATCCCTGTATGAACTGGAATTCCTCCCTTGTCACTATGGCAATACAGCAGGGATAGACAACCTGGGGCCCTCCAGATGTTTTGGACTACAACTCCCATAGTCCCTGACCATTGGCCATGTTGGCTGGGACTCATGGGAGTTGTAGTCCAAAACATCTGGAGGGCACCAGGTTGCCTACCCTAGATAAAACAAAACAAAACAAGAACCAGGATTTATTTAACATTGAGGAGGAAAGAGGGGAGGAAGCAAAGAAACAACTCAGGTAGGTAAACAATTTTAAAGTCAGTCTATAAGCAACACAAGAGGGGATGGAGTTTGATAACTGAGTTAGACATAGGTGAGTGTTCAGACCTGTCTTTGTATGCAGATGTCGGCTGCCTTAGGCTCTGTCACACACTGTGGCAGTGGAGCTGTGGCTGAATAAGTGCTGCTGTGTGAAGACTGCTTTTCCCTCTATGGCAGGGCTCTTCAACCTTGGGTGCCCAGATGTTGCTGGACTACAGCTCCCAGAATCCCTTGCCATTAGCCATGCTGGCTGGGTATGCTGGGAGCTGTAGGCCAGCAACATCTGGGGACCCAAGGTTGGAGAGCCCTGCTCTATGGTCTTCCCTGGATGGTTCCTTCTCAAGCCCTACCTCTCAGTATTTTCCTCAGTCTCTGGGTTCTTACTGCAGTCTTCAACCCTACTCAGAATCTCATCCATGTCTCTCCCAGTCTCCTCAGATCCCTACGGCAGTTCCTAAGGGCCGATAAGGGCTGTACTCCAGGCATGCCACAGAGGGCAACATCAGGCAGGGTTATGCACAAAAGAACAAGCATAAGAAATGTCTGTATGGGACACATTCAGTGTCTGAAATAAAAATAGGTTGGTGAAGCATAATGAAGTAGCAGAATACTGCTCTTAGAACAATTCTCTTGACATTGTTTCAATAATAATAATAACAACAACAACAACAACATTTTTTAAAACTGGAAGTTATAATGCTGAGGTTCTGTGCAGAGATCCTGGTAGCGGTGTGATTCTGCACCAGTGATTTTTTAAAATGGAATCTTCTGTACTTTTTATTTTAATTCAGCATAGCCAGAGTACTGCTGAACTGAGGATTCACATGCAACTTTTGAGACTGGCCTAGTTTTTATGGCTGAATAACAAACCTCTGGAAATAGGGGTTTATGAGGGAAACTGCAACTTAAGCTTAACCGGAGCAGCACCTTACAATAACATTTTTTAAAAAACAACAACAACCACACCATGTAATCCCTTGGTCTCAAGAGTGCTGTCATAATGAGAAAGTTGTATAATATAGTTTAATTTACCATAAATACATAATATATTTCATAATGATTTGAACATGCTGAAAAATTCACCATATAGCTTTTAATAAAGCAGCCTACTAGTAAACTTACTACACTTTGCTTCCCCCACCCCTCCAGCAGTGGTCTCAGTGGAGTGAAGCATGCAACTTTTTTTGTAACGATGTTGGTTAATAAAAAATGTATTTCCTCTTGTTTGGACTTGTTCATGAAGCTGAGAAATGACTAGTCTGGCAGCTCCTTAGTGTGCGACAAAGTTAATCCCTACATTCCGTTTGGTGGCATTGAGTAAAACAATATGGTAAAATTATTATGGTTATTATATTTATTTATATCCTGCCTTTTCCCCAGTACTGGGACTCAAAGCCGCTTTACAACATTAAAACTTGTACAATTAAAACTTATCAATAGAGATATACAAAGTTTAAAATATTATTAAATCATCTATAATATTAAAATTATATAAATGTCAGAATTAAAACAACCGTAGCAATATAAACAACAATACTAATCCATCGCATTCTCATAGGTCCAGACTATTCCCAAAGGCCTGCTGGAACAATTTTTTATTATTTTTTTTGCCTGCCTCCAGAAACATAGTTGTTTTAATTCTGACATTTATATAATTTTAATATTATAGATGATTTAATAATATTTTAAACTTTGTACATCTCTATTGATAAGTTTTAATTGTACAAGTTTTAATGTTGTAAAGCGGCTTTGAGTCCCAGTACTGGGAAAAAGGCAGGATATAAATAAATATAATAACCATAATAATTTTACCATATTGTTTTACTCAATGCCACCAAGTGGAATGTAGGGATTAACTTTGTTAATAGCAAGGATAGTGCCACTCTAGCCTCCCTGGGAAGGTAATTCCAGAGCCTTGGAGCAGCCACCAAGAAGGCCTTTTGCCGTGTTCTCATCAGGCGTGCCTGTGATGCTGGCGGAACCAAGAGAAGGGCCTCCCCTGTAGGTCTCAGGGTATAGGCAGGCTCATAAGGGAGAATATAGCCTTTCAGATATGTCTGCCCCTGCCCAACCAACGTAACAAAGTGTTCGGGCCTTCCTAAAACAAATACCAGATTCTCTGTTATTTCTTAAACAAATCTGGTAGGCTGATTGCTTGCTGTTATGGCTGTCATGCTGCTGGTTGTAGTGTTTACCAGCTTAGTACAAGATGGAATATAATAGATATATTAGATTCTGGTTTCTGAAAAGTACAACAGTAAATCAATCTAAATAACAGGGTGAAATTTTAAGATGAGCAATGCAATTCAATTTGGTAGAAGTGAACTTGAGTGATGACTCCAGAACTTTGTCCAGATCTAACAGAAGAACACCTCAGATCAATGAAGGAATTCAAAACGTCTTCACCCTGCTCTGGCTTGGGGCATTATACATGTGGAACCAGGCTACTGCACATCTATTGACAGCTGAATGGTGAATTATGTGCCCTGGGAAGACTGCACTCTTAAAAGGCAGCTAAGGAATATACTAAATAAATAAATAATAATAATGAATGAGTTTACTTCACTTGCAGTTCCCCTCACTGAGCCAACAGCTGGGGTTGCACACACAGACCCTTTTCAAAAAGGTTAACATTCCACCCTAAGGTGTTTGGGTAGAGAATGGGGAGCTGGATTCAGTTCCATCTTATTTTCTCTTCCCTTCAAAACAGCTCATCAGTGGCATTTTAACCTCTTTTTAAAAGGTTGCTTAGATTATAGATCACAGAGTTGGAAGGAGCCTACAAGGCTATCGAGTCCTACCTCCTGCTCAATGCAGGAAACTAGAGGAGGGGTCTCCCATCCAAGTAATAACCAGGCCTGACCCTGCTTAGCTTTCCACACTCAGACAAGCTGAGCCAGCATAAGCCACAGGCCTGTTTCGCAATTGGGGCACTCGTGCCCACTATCTGAACATATATTTACATTTGCTCATGTATATATCTTACTGCATATATATATCTTACTGCATTGTCCCCTTTTTCCCAAGTGGTGAGAATTTTTAAGGAGGCAAATGGCAGGGACTCCTATATATGATGTGGGTAATCTTACCCGCATTATATTTCACCTTGCACACTCAAACTGCAAACACTTTCTACACACACACATGCACACACACACACAGAGTATCTGCCCTCTCCTGGGCTTAGCTAGTGTGTATGTGTGTATCACTTTCCGCAAGCTCTGATGGATATTTTCACTCCAATGCACAGAGAGATTTCCAATGATATCCTAAATATTAGCTTCCATGAGCTGACTATTCTGAGCTATTAAGTTGAATCTACCTAACCAAAGGGATAGTCAGCCAGCAACCTGTAACCATCATCCACATATGCCAAAAAACAACAATGTTCAAGGTCACTTTTAGATTTACCAGATCCAAAATTAAGTTTTTAAAAAGTTACATATGGAGAGGAGGCTGGACCATCTTTGACTATGGGAATGAGAAACTCATCAGTCTCCACTGTTTGTGGAAATGTGTTGCAGTAGATAAACAGTAGTAGTGTGGAAATGTATTGCTATTTGTCTTAAGACTCGAATCTGCTAGCAAATAAGTGGAATGGATGGAGAGAAGGGTCACATGTTCCTTGCACATTTTAAGAACACATATGGGAAGGCAGAATCATGGCAGCAAGTGCCCTGCCATTATACATGCATTCACTAGTCTGTCCTTAGCATGCATTGGTTTATACTTATGGTCGTACCCATACATGTGGTTGCAAAAAAATAGTCTCCAACTATGTATATGAGCCTATGCACCTCAGTTGGTATGCACATAGGCAGGTTGCAGTTAGCAGGGGGGTGGATTTGCTGCCTTCCCATGTGCATTCACATGCTTGTGTCAATGTAACACTGAACCCAGCTATGATGGGCTGTTTCTGCAAGTTAATCCAGAATATATAGCCTTGTAATATAATGTTGGTGCCACTAGCTAGGCTGAAACCAGCACATTGGTAGATATTTTATTACATTGTTTGCAAACCTGTTTACCTGACACAGAAAAGAGAGTGGATGGAATATGCAAGAGTGAGATATGGGAAGACTTAATTCCCATCTTAAACATATTCTAGCCTACATGGGCTAGTTACACTGTTAGAAACTTACACAACTGTAATAAACTGTTAAGAATTAGATAATTACTGACACACAGTATCTTGACAGGAGATGGAACAGCCTGTTGTATTCACACCAGTGTATGCTGCTCGTGTGCTGTTGCTGATGTGTCTTTCTTAGATGTTAGAGAGCCAGTGTGGCGTAGTGGTGAGAGTGTTGGACTGGGACCCGAGAGATCTGGGTTCTATTCCCCGCTTGGCCATGAAGCTCGCTGGGTGACTTTGGGCCAGTCACTGACTCTCAGCCTAACCTACCTCACAGGGTTGTTGTGACAATAAAATGGAGAGGAGGAGGAGGATTATGTAAGCCGCCTTGGGTTCCTTGCAGGAAAAAAAGCGGGGTATAAATATAATATAATTGTGGAGGAAGAGGGGGGGCTGGCTGACCTGCCAGACCTCCACCCTTTCCTACTCAAAGGAAACCTAGCACTTGCCACCATGTGGCCCGGAAGGGGGGGCTGGCTGACCCGCCACCACCCCACCCTTGCCTACTGGCAAAGGAACCAAGACCCTCTGAGATCTCAAGATACCAGACTGCCAGCCTCAGCTGTCTGCAATCCTACTTGGATCTCTGTTTAGGGACTCGCCTTCAATTCTGTAACCTGGATTTAGATACTGAACTCACAGAGCACTACAAAACCCATGTGGGGTAAAACCAAACAGGTTTATTCTGGTAGCATCTTACAACAAGATTAGGGAAATGAGAGAAGCACACAATATAGAGAGACACTTTGGTACACAGCAAAGCTACAAAACAATAAAGACCTAATTCTTTAATATCTCTCAGGCATACACCTATGTTACCTGAGGGTATTCTCTTCAAGGGTTAAATCCAGCACAGCCATGCCGCCCGATGGAGAATTACCACACCTACCCGAAGGTCTGAGATGGGTAAACTCCTACAAGGCTTGCCTTCACCAGAGCTGTCATCCAGCTCATTTCACCAGGAGCTAACTGGGGTCGGATCCTGATGCCCCCCCCCAAAGGCTTGGGGCCTCTCTTTGGCTTGCCGCCATCCCCAATAGCCAGGGTAGCCGGTAGCCACGCGATCCAGGACAAAGACCAAGACTAAAACAGGCTTTGGGAAAAATCTCTTTCCCCCTCCCCCTTTCTGTAGCCTTCCTGCCTTCAGCCAATCAGAAAGAACTTCACCTGGCCAGGCAGGGGGAAGGAAACTCGTGAGTCATGGCTTGAACTATTTGAATTACATCTGCATATGAACGCTTTCAGCCTGGCTCCTCCAGACCTCCGGGCGCCAGGCCCCATCCTATGTTCCATGCACCTTTCACTTCCTCCCAGCCCCCACTTGGTTTACACATGAGGAGGCGTGTGTGTGTGTGTTTGTTCCTGCATGCATGCATGCAGGACCCCAAAAGCGCCACAATAATATAATAAAATAAATAAATAAATGTTAATCAGTGGAGCGTCAGGAGCTGAGGTACCGTAACTAGCAACAATTTCCTCATGGCAGATCTGGGGCTTTCAGCTGGGCAGAATAAACTGGGTTTGTACTAGGTCACTTTGTCTAGGATTTGACAAATGTCATTGATCAGTTGAATGGAAAATTCTACTGGTCCAGCTTTTTGACTCTCAACTTCGACAGAATGCTCAGGATAGGCATGGAAAAGTTTATATTGGGGCCCAAGCCTGTCAGAAGACAAGGCTGAAAGCCAATCAGATCACGCAAAATCATGTAACCAGTAGAAGAATCTAAAAAAAAATTCAAAAAAAAAATTCAGTGATTGTAATGGTTTACATGTTGGCTAACTTGTTGAGCCTTCTGTTTTCGGATTTGTTTTTTAAAAATCCCATGGGTGTTTGCACCTTAATAGACAATACAGAGATCATAGGACATTCTCTGTTTGTGGTGGTGGGTGGAGAATCCTTTGGTTAAGCTGCTTGGCATGATAGGTCTGAAATGCTTTTGTCACCTGCAACCAGAAATAATTCTAATAGGCATTACTTTGTATCACACTTTACCATTCTTACATTGAGCATGCCTCTCTCTCTCTCTCTCTTTCCCTCTCGCCTGCTTTTCCAGATAACTATGGTGGATGGCTTGAATGAAATATTTTCTACAGTTTGTGGATAGCTCTTGCGAGCCATCTAAATCTTGTACACTCTGGAACTTTACCTAGTTGTTAATTGGCAGGTTAAACTTTTATGGGTTTCTGGTACCCTGGTGATACATGACTATTAAAAATTGCAGGTGGTTCATGGGGGAGGAGAAGCGAGTTCCTGTGCTAGTAATATATCATAAAACTGTATATTTCATGTGCCTGTTGTGAAAGTGGAAACGTTAATACTCTCATACAATGTAAGTCAATTAAGGAATCTTTATTGAACTCATTAAATATTTTTCGCCTCTGGAAATACTGAAAGTGTCCTGCTTATGGACAAAACACAGGAAAAAATAATTAGCCACAGTTGTCTTTCCTTTGAATTAAGAAACACACAGCGGGGCATTTAAATGCACCATTCAATTGTGACCTCAAATGTTTGTTATGCAAAAAATTCACCCTGTGGTTTGAAAGATCCCTTTTGATTTTTCTTCTAGCAGATCAAGCCCAAATACATATGAGGCTGTTGCATCTGCCCTCTCACACAAGGAAGCTCCCCCTAAGTATTTCCTGTATTTTAGGATTTACAAGTTGTGGGAAGCTGTGTTCTGTGAGTGGACTGGTTTCTGAATTTATGGGTTTGCAGCCTAAGATACTCCATTAGGTTTCCTTTTGTAGACTTGTGGGATCGTATTGCAAGTTCTGCAACATTAAAAAAAACCCTTTCAAAAACTAGAGCCTCCATTTTCCCCTTAGGAGAATCACACAACTGCTGTGCCATTTAAATTCAAATCCTACAAGAAATGTGGATCTTACCTAAATATTTAAGTTTTCCTTTTGGCTTTTTTAAAACAAACAAGCAAACAAACATATTATTGTATGTTAAAGTGTGGATATTATTGGATTTGGATTTGAACTTAGCATTATGCCTCACCTGTGCCTTATCTCTTTGCTGAGGTTTTTATTTGCATTCAGTATTGCTAGGCCCAATTCAGGAGCGCCTGTCTGTCACTTTAAAAGCTTGGAAGTAGTGAGAAACTATTCACCATCCCACTACCCCCCTTTTTCAGTCTTGTCTCCTGCTTTCTGCAGAGCTCAACTAGAGACATATTTTTATTTATTTAAAACTAATTTTAGGCTGACTTTAAGGCTGGGACCTTCTCAATGCAGCATACATAATAAAAGAAACAATGCAGCAATAAAACAATAAAAATTAATAAGAACAATAAATGCTAGAAATGAAATAACCAAATGCTTTACAACTAAAGCTATCAGCCTAAAAATACAATCAGAGGAAAAGCCAGCAAAAATAAATAGATCTTCAGAGTTTTCCTGGAGGCCTGTAAAGAAAGGGACAAACCCCTGATGGAAGCTCATCTCAGAAGTGCGGGACCACTACCAAAACACCCTCTCCCTTGTAGTCATCAACTTCACTGCCCTTGATGGCAGACAAGTGAGAAGGGTCTGTGTTAATGACCTTAAAGTACGGGCAAGCTGGTACAGGTGAAGGCAGTCTTTTAAGTAACTTGGTCCCAAACTATTTAATGCTTTAAATGCGCAATCCTATGCGTGTTTAGTCAGAAAAAAAGTCCAACAATTCCAGTTGTAGGATTTTTTTTCTGTCTAAACACATAATTTTGTGGCCTAAAACTTAAAACCAGCACGTTAAATTAGGCATGGAAACAGCGGCAACCTATGCAACTGACACAATATTAAGGTGCCAACTGCCTATCCCTCAACAATATCCAGGTGGTAGGGTGGCCACTTAAGCAATACCAAAAAACAGCAAATGCATCACCTAAAAAAGAGGATGAAAGAGGACTGTTTAAAAATTAAACAGATTTGCATAAAGTTTGCATATGCTAATTTATATGCATAGACAGACATTTTGAAATAATTACGTACTATAATTTAAAAAGAAAAGCAATGCATTTCGCCATAGTGGCCAAAATTCTGACACGGTGCCTTCTGTGGCTGCTCGGTCAGTCTATTGTCCAGGTGTTCACTGTTGCTCCTTGCTCCTCTTTCTTATGGTTCTTTATCTTTAAACTGGACTTGAAATAGACAGCCCTTCAAATACAGGGGCACCTTCAAATAGAGGACTGTCCTCAGACAGCCCTTCAAATATAGGACTGTAAAGTAGGACAACTGTGGCCCTCTGCCGGGTGGCTGTATTCTCTTTGGGAGTAGCCAAATGGAATGCTTCACTGCTGCATAACCCTCTGCCCCTTTCCAGGTTTTTAAGGTGACAAGCAGAGAGTCACAGATTGAGACCTGGAAAACAGATCTGCTTTTCATATAGCCATATAGAGGTGTATGTAGACAGTTGTTGGGAGAGCTTCAGTGCTCTATTTGTGTCATCACAGAATGCTTGAATGCTGAGAGCTGATCTGTGGCCTACCAGGCCTGAGAAATGACTTTTGTCAGTACGGTTCCTTAGCCCCGCCAGCAGTGCTGGTTTCAGGTTCTGGGTGGGCCATGGGCACATGTGAGAATGCTCAGAGAATGTCCGTGTCCCTGAGTGTCTGCCTCCTCCTCGCCACTGTTGCCACTATGTGCTTGCCTATCTTTCTGGGCCCCATTACACATCTACTCCCAGAGAGAGGGAACAAAGTGTGTGGAGCTTACTTCACCTTCTCCTTGCTCCTCTCCTTGCTCGCTCGCTCAGAGAGAGCGGACAACTAGGCAGAAGCAGCAAGGAAGAGGAGCAGGAGGGCCAGCTGGTGCCCGGGACTGGAAGTGGGCCCCCTACTGGGGCATGGATCTTGGCTGATGTCTGACAGTGCCAATGCCTGGCACTAGGATTGCCTGCCAGCATTAGCTTTGCTTCCTTCAGAAACAAGACTCCCATTATTCATATTTATTTCAGAAGATAAATTAAAATAAAAGCAGCCCCTCCCTTCAAATAAACCCCAAACTTTGATTTAGTTGTGCTTAAGTGCTTTTAAAGCAATTAAGTCAGACCCAGGTTTCTTCCTTTCTAAACTTACATTTAAACTGAGAAAACCATATGAAAAAGAAACCATATGAAAGCAACCTAATTTAATCAGTGCCTCATTTTAGTTCATCGCTTTGGTGATTATCAGGGATATATATATATATATATATATATATATATTATAGACAAAGAGTATGATCATGAGTCCTTAGGGGGGAATTCCATTTGCAGGACTTAAAGTAAACTGCTAAAGGGTAGAATTATCCTCTACCTCTCAGAACTTTATAACCCTATTATTAGTCAATGCAGCTTGCATTCTGTCCTGGAAGCCGAGTGTGAAGCCACAGGGCAGCAGGTGGCAGGAGTCAGTTACAAGGCCGAAGAGAGAGGTCAGGAACTCCTGCACACAGCAGCGGGTTAACTGAGGTTGTTGCAGAGAGGTTTCAGTGTGCCAGAAATGTGCATCCACATACAAACAGAGCAAGGCTGGAGCCAGAGAACATTGAGAGGGCCAGTGTCAATAGCTGCGGTACCAGGCCAAGTCAGCCCCCAGTAGGTAAGCTATTATAACTGCAAAGGCCTGTACTCAACAGAAGCTTCATGTAGGAGAGGACCAGGTAAACTACTTTTGACCATGCCCATGTTAATATCCTCTGACATGGTGAGTGTCATAGGGCTCCATTCAGGTAAAAGCAATTTAGGGCGCTATCTTATGCAAGTTTAGACAGAAAAAAGGCCTACAACTCCCAGCGTGCCCCAGCCATGGCTAGCTGGGGCATGTTGGGAGTTGTAGGCCTTTTTTTCCTGTCTAAACTTGCGCCTTACGTATGCTTAATTTCTATTAAAATAAAACTACTATTTTCTGGATATCAGCAATAGAGCACACCAAATATGTATACACTAATATAATTCTGAAAGCATAAATATCAGATTTTCTTTACAGGATTGACATCTATTTGGGATTATGTATTCCACTTAATTTACCCGTCCTTAATTTCTATTACTTTATAACATTATTTTGGTACCCGCAGAATTGTTTACTGCATATAATGGAATTATGTATTCCATATTCCGTATTATGGAATAGGCTAAATAAATGATGTACGGTAGAGTTTGAAGCCCCAAATTTATTATTTTTATGTGAAATGTAACTTTATAACAGAACACGACCAGTTTGTTGGGAACTGTATGTTTCTAAATTACAGCACATTTAACCTTGTGGAACATTTTTATTAATACTCATATTTGTTTTTACAATCTAATTACCTCAGAACACAGCAGTTTATTCAAAACAGGTATCTTGAATTTCATTTCTAAAAATATTTCAATACATTTAATGAACTTTTAAAACCCCAAAGCTGTGTGTGTTAAAAACAGAACTTAGAAATTTTATTACTTTCTGTCTTTTTGTCCTACATTAAGAGTGAAGTTTCTGTGCCAGACAAGAAAATGAAGGTGGCTCTGGTAAGGAACATAGGAATTAAATGTCTAACTATATGGGCAGTAACTATACATGGCTCACCAGGTATAGCTTCTCAAATGTGCATGTATGGAAAAATATGGCTGTTAGTACCCTGCTTTTACTATGACAGGTAAAGAATATGTGTTCCTGTCCCACTGAAGAAAAGATTACAGGCAGAGCAATCCTAAGTGGTGTTCACCATCACCATTTCATCTACTGCCCTGCTGGTGTGCTCTGCCCAGGGTGAAAAGAGGTGTGCTCTGCCCAAGTCTCCTTTTACCCCAGACAAGTGTTCTTTTAAAATGTTCCTTTCCATTGGTTACAACATTATGGAATTTTCCTACACCAGGTCTAGGCTGGTGTTGATGAGGGGCCCAATCTCAGGGAAATGGCTTTGACCCAGCCCTGTGTTCTGTTTTGCCTTTGTTGTGGTGAGGGTTGAGCATTTTGGGGCATTGCTGAAGCCTGGATTACATGGTTCCACTATGGGTCGGGTCTTTGCAGGGTTTGGGACAAGTCAGATTTTCTAGGAAGGCAGGAATGGGAAGAGGATAGCATGATGGAGAGTGCTGAATGATGCAGGGTTTGGAAGTCAGAGAAGTTTGTATGTTGTTCCAACAAGCAGCAGATCATCATGACTGAAATTTATGTAGGGGCTTGGCTTCCTTTACTCTAGTTAGCCCCACCTCCACACTAAGACTTTTTTTCTTAAAGAGGCCTGGCCTGATTTAGTAGCCTCAGGCTGTGTAGGGATTGCGCTCGGAATCTCAGCAGACACACCCCAAGAAGACATGGGAACTGATTCTGAATCAGAGGGGGAAGATGCTGGTGAGGCACCAAGAGTGAGGGAGCAGGAGACCAGGGAGAATAGCAAGGGCAGAGAGGAGGAAATCCAGCTATCATCTAATCTTTCAGAGGGCAGAAAGCTGGGCCTTCTGAAGCCGTGGAAATGCAGGCTCCTAATGAGGAGAAGGAGGGGGTGGAAATATGAGACTGAAGAGTTATGCATCAGATGAAAAGGGAGAGGCAACTCAGGGTCACTCGGTGCTCAAAGAGACTTGCAGCCAGGGAGTTGACCATGTGGACTTGGTAGCCTGCTCAGCTTGAGAAAGGCAGACCATAGTAGACATGGTCAGTTTCGTAACAACTCTCTTTCATGGTGCTCTAACCTAGGAAATTAACTGAAGCTTACAAGGCACTGTGTTATGCAAACACTGCCTGGGATGTTTGTCTATTTTGGCTGCATGAGGATGCTGTCTGTAGCCCAAAGCTATACTTGTTAGTTTGTATTTTGCATAATAAAGGTAACTGACTGGAAATATGACTTGATTGCTTGACTACAAAGGGAGCCAGAGGCTGGGCACCTGACAGACTGCAATGCTGGGGGGATGGCTGTGGCATGCTAGTGTCTTCATGGCTGGAGGCAGGGGGGCAGGTTCCTAGTAAGGGTCTTATTGGAGAACTGGGTCCTGAGGAGGTGGAAGCCTTGTTACACCTTTCTCTAACTGAATCCTCTCCCTGAACAGTTAATTCAGGATCCTCTGAGGATAGGGTTCAGGCCCTGGCCTATGCCATCCTCGCATGACCATGGAATGTCCCAGTGGAGCTCCTCTTTGTAGGTGGAGGCCAGTGAAGGGAAACCTCCATCAGATCCTTACTTTTTCCAACAAGAAGCAATATCACAGGATGTGTGTATTAGGATTGCGCTCTAAAATATGAAATAAAGCACAGAATATTTTGGTCTTTTTATTTCATTCTTTTCCATTTTTTAAAATTTGGTGGAAAAAATCAATCAAACCTTTTATTTTAAAACTTTTCTGAAACTACAGAGGATGTCACAAAGTCGCAGTAACACCATCAACTATTAGTAGCCTATTTGTGTATAGGTGCAAAGCTACTGCTGAAAAGAATTTCCATTGGTGGAGCTCATCTTCATAGGCTTCAGAATTATGTAAATACTGTGGTTGAGAGGACTGAAATTGGGATCATTATTTAAGAAAACAGTTCATAACAGCGACTTATACTCCAAAATGGACCAATTTACACTAACAAATTTTACAGCAGTACTAGTTGCGGAGTTAGAGAGGTTTTGCTTCCTCTACTATGTATAGCATTCCATTAAAAAAAATACTTGGCTCTGTAGTTTAGAGGGTGTGTCCGTGTCCTCTGGGTTAAGGATATGAGCTCTGCTGGATCAGACCAAAGGTCCATCTAGTCCAGCATCCTTCTCGCTGCCAGTGGCCAATTCCATGCATTCGGGGAAGCCCAATTTCTAGGCAACAATGCTCTTCCACTGTTAGCAACTGGTATTCAGTGGCATGTTTCTGCTGAACATGGAGCTTCTATACAGCCTTCATGACTACTTGATAGAACTATGAACCATGAATTTATTCCAATTATAGCTCTCAAGATTTCTAAAACCATCCTTCCCAGGATTCCTTTGGGGGAAACCAGAGCAGTTTAGTCAAAGATGCTGGGTGAATAAACAGATTAGGTATAATAAATAGAGCTATGCCATTCAGCCATAAAAATATTTGAGGGGAACTGCATTCAACTTTCCAAAGAATATGCTGGAAATAGAATTTATCTGCCACAAACTTTAAATTCATACTCAATAGAACTGAAGATTCTGCAGGGCAGGACCGGTGCAAGGCAGTTTGGTGCCCTAGGCAAGATCAGATATTTAGCGCCCCCCCTTCCCACTTGAGAGCGCTGTATTTTTTTTCTCAAGGCGTTTCTGGTGCCCCCTTTAGCCCTGCGCCCTAGGCAGCTGCCTAGTTGGCCTAATGGTAGCACCGGCCCTGCTGCAGGGTAGAGGTTGCAACAAAATATCCATTTCTTTCTTGTGTATCAGCGGAGCCACAGGAACTGAAATCCATTGGAGTTGATGATTCGCTGTATCATAAATAGGGGCTATACATATTAAGAAATATTAATTGTTGCTTGAACCAAGTTGTGCATAACATTGAAACATATTCTGTAAACTTAAATATTTATATGGGCAATGTTCAGGTTTGTTTTTCACTTATGTACAAAGGGATTTGTATTCTGTAGTTTCACTCACAGACCACCCAGCATAAATTTTAAAAAGCCACACACAATACCATCAACAATACAGTAGTATCCATTTCTCTCTCTCTTTTTTTCAATTGTAAGTTCGTTCTGTCTTGTTTCTGCATCAGTTAATGTTTTTTTTGTCAGCACAAACATCCGTACATATCTTCATGTGCATTTCTCCTAATATATGCATTCTTGTACACATTCTTGCAAGCAATTTCTCCAATATACTGAATTTTGTATGTTATTTTCACTAATATAAACATTTGTATGCATTTTTTAAAATCAGAGAATGGTATTGGAGAAGTGAAATTACCAAAGAAGAACTGCATTTCAGTTTGTGTATTGGTTCAGGAAGCGCAAAACATGTAGATACATGTTAAAGTGAGAACCAAACAAATCTCTCTCCCCCCCCCCTCCAATCTCATGTTAATTTGAAGTATTCAACTAGGTCTGGGTCTGTTAGAATGGGGCAGTGAGTGACTATGGCAGCTGCTTGTTAGCTCTTTGGGACAGCAATAAAGCCTGGGCAACACATATAATTGTATTGGGGATCAAAGAGTTGAGCTCCTACTGAGAAGCAAGTGTATACCCTGCCAATATTTCATCACTCAGAGCCACTTTCCCCTCTTCTACCTAATATGAAAGCCATAAAAACAAAACACAAAAGCCCCCCGAAACTGTTATTGTTAAAGCCAAAAAGTAATTAGTCATTGCTTCCCAAAGTGTTATGTGAAAAGTTGCTAGAAATAATGGGTTGCATTCTCAAATTTTATAGGTTTACTGAGCCTAATGTTCTCTGGTATTTCCTGTTTCCTTTGCAAAGGAAGACTGAGTGAAGTTTACAAGTAACCTTGAATAACACATAGCCATTCAATAAAAGGCAATAATTTGTGGATTCATAAAGCATACATGAATAAATGGTATGGCGGTAAATAAAAGCAACAAGAGGATTTTTTTTACCCCCCAACATTCCACATCACAAATACTTAAATATTTTGTCTGCAATACAGAAACTATTTCTGCCCATAACTTTATCCCAATAACTTTAATAGGAATAACCTGGAAAATTATGTTGTCCATTGAGCACCTCCATTCCAGCCTTCTACAAACTAAACTTACAAATTAACCATACATTTATATATGATTACACATTTAATAAGATTTGATGGGCAGATGTGATTTCAAACTTTCTCAAAGTGGACTTCCTCGTAGCAAGAAGAAAAATATTTTGGGCTCTTCAAATATTGTTATGCCATAATAAAACCAGATCAGTTGGGAGGATATTTTTCTTGTCCTGAGCACATGGCAAACAGAACAACATGTGCGAGGTTGGTTTAAGAACCCCAACAAACCAAGTTTCCCGCTTACTGGTGAGCTGCCATTGTGGACACACATGAGTCTGGTGGCAAGAAGGGGAAGGGAGTTGGTGGCACCTCCTAGCAGCTTGGAACACTGAGCCAATCAGAAGGCTTGGTGGGGGCAGGGCCAAAGGAACAGACTGAAATGAGAGCTGCCACATGTAGCTCTCACTCTGGGCGCCTGAGGCCCATAAGAGCGGGACCATGCAGGGTGCCTTGGCCATTGTCTGAGGAGAGAGGCCCCTAGCCCTTAACACCATCAGTCAATCCTAGAGAAATGCTGTAAGGTTCCCATGCAGATTATTATTATTATTATTATTATTATTATTATTATTATTATTATTATTATTATTAATAATAATAATAATAATAATAATAATAATAATAATAATAATAATAATAATAATAATAATAATTTTATTTCTATACCCAATGGCCGAAGCTCTCTGGGCGGTTAACAAAAATCAGTAAAAGATACAATAAAATACAATAAAATATACACCAAAAAAGCATTATAAAAATTTAAAACCAAATTTTAAAAACAACTCAAATAACTAAAACAAGTTAATACAACGCAACCAGTAAAAAAGTTAAAAATAACCACCCCACCATGCACTATTTAGAGTTGTTAAAAGTCTCAGCATAGAGGGCAGTCTTAACCTGGCGCCAAAAAGATTAGAGTTGGTGCCAGGCGACCCTCAGGGGGGTGCTTGTTCCACAGTTGGGGGGCTACCATGGAAAAGGCCCTCCCCCTTGTTGCCACCCTCCAAACCTCCCTCGGAGGTGGCATTTGGAGGAAGGTCCCAGATGTTGAGCATAGTGTCTGGGTAGATTGTGGTTGGGAGAGGCATTCTGTCAAGCATTGTGGTCCCAAGCTGTGTAGATTCATAGATTCATAGATCATTTTAGGATGTTTTTAAGATGTTTTAAAGATGTTTTAAGATGTTTAATAGTATATGTTGTGTTGTTTTAGTTTAGGTATTTTATATTTTCTGTTGTTCCCCGCCTCGATCTAGATGGAGAGGCGGGTAATAAATAAAATATTATTATTATTATTATTATTATTATAGAGTTGGAAGGGGCCTACAAGGCCATCGAGTCCAACCCCCTGCTCAGTGCAGGAAACTAGAGGAGGGGTCTCCTTTAAAGGTCAAGACCAGCACCTTGAATCGGGCTCAGAAGTATACAGGCAGCCAGTGCAAGCAGGCCAGAACTGGTGTTATATGTCCGGACCTTCTGGTCCCAGTGATGAGTCTGGCTGCTGCATTTTGACAAGCTGCAGCTTCTGAGCAGTCTTCAAGGGCAGCCCCACATGAAGTGCATTGCAGTAGTCTAGCTTCGAGATTACCAGAGCATAGATTACTGAAATCAGGCTATCCCTGTCCAGATAGGGGCATAGCTGGGCCACCAGCTGGAGCTGGTAGAAGGCACTCCGTGCTACTGAGGCCACCTGAGCCTCAAGTGACAAAGATGGCTCAAGGAGAACCCACAAGTTACAAATCTGCTACTTCAAGGGGAGTGCAAACACATCCAGAACTGGTTCAACAACCTCCATCCGGTATTGATGGCAACACACTCCAAAACCCCGGATGACCCCACTCAGCGGTTTCATGCATATGTTGAATAGCATGGGGGATAAGACCGACATGTGAGGAACTCCATACTGGAGAGTCCACGGGGCCAAGCAATATTCCCCAAGCACTACCTTCTGGAGCCGGCCATCCAAGTCACCACCCCCACTTCTAACTCAGACAGCCGCCCCAGAAAGATACCATGGTTGATGGTATTGAAAGTTGCTGATAGATCCAGGAATATCAACAGGGTCACACTTCCCCTATCTCTTTCCCGACATAGGTCATCATACAGGGTGACCACAGCTGTTTCCGTGCCAAAACCAGGCCTGAACCCTGACTGAAATGGATCCATATAATCAGTCTCATGCAAGGGCGCCTGGAGCTGGTTCACCACTACCCACTCAAGGAACTTGCCAAGGAAAGAACATTTGCTACCGGCCTAAAGTTATTAAAATCTTCCGAGTTCAGGGAGGTTTCTTCAGGAGTGGCCACACCACTGCTTCTTTCAAGCGGCATGGGACCACTCCCTCTCGCAAGGAGGCATTGATCACCTCCCTGGCCCAGCTGGCTGTTCCCTCCCTGCTGGTTTTTATGAGCAGGAGGGGCAAGGATCCAGTACAGATGTAGTTGCACAAACCTGTCCAAGCACCTTGTCAACATCCTTGAGCTATAACAACTGAAACTCATCCAAGAAAATTTGACCAGGCTGTGCTCTGGGTTCCTCACCTGATTCAAGTGTCATAATATTGGAGTCCAAGTCCCAGCGGATGCAAGATATTTTTTCCTGGAAGTGTCCGGCAAATATATTTCAGTGAGCCTCAGAAGGGTCCAGAATGTCCTTGGGGCCAGCATATAATAGGCCCCGGATGACCCTAAAAAGCTCCGCTGGGTGGCAAATATAAGATTGAATAGAGGCAGTGAGATGTTGTTTCTTTGCCCCCCTCACTGCCCCTAAATATACCCAATTGTAGGCACATACCAGGGCTTGATTGCATCCACTAGAAGTTTTTCTCCATCTGCACTCAAGCTGTCTCCTGTTTTGTTTCATTGCTCTCAGCTCCAGGGTGTACCATGGAGCCATATGAGCTCCACTGCAGAGAGTGTGCTCAGGAGCGATCATGTCAATCATCCGGGCCATTTCTGTATTCCACAGATCGACCAGGGATTCAACAGGACCGCCAGCCATATTTATTTTATTTATTTATTATATTTATACCCCGCCTTTTTTCCTGCAAGGAACCCAAGGAGGCTTACATAATCCTCCTCCTCCTCTCCATTTTATCCTCACAACAACCCTGTGAGGTAGGTTAAACCCCCCAAGAGCACTCTGAAAACCATGTGGCTTACGCTGGTTCAGCTTGTCTGAGCGTGGAAAGCTAAGCAGGGTCAAGCCTGGTTATTACTTGGATGGGAGACCCCTCCTCTAGTTTCCTGCATTGAGCAGGGGGTTGGACTCGATAGCCTTGTAGGCTCCTTCCAACTCTATGATCTATGAAATCTATGATCCATTAGCCTCCAGAGGCGGACCATCTTAATAGGTCCCCCACTCTTGCAGAGGGGAAAAGTTGCTGTTAGTCTAAATCTCAGCAGGCAGTGATCTGACCATGACAAAGGGACTGATTCAAAGTCCCCCACCTTCAGATCACTATCCCCATGCCCAGCTGAAAAAAATGGAACTAAAGTGTGCCCTGCTACATGTGTTGGACTGATGACATGTTGGGAATGGGACAGTCACACAGTTGTCATGGAATCCATGAAATCCTCAGCTGCCCCAGATAAGGGCGACCTCTGCATGGATGTTAACGTCTCCCATGCCCAACAGCCTGGGGGAGCTCAACATTGCAAGTAACTGAGACCACCGCTGTCAGCTCAGATAGGGAGTCTGTTGAAATCCCCAATCGGTCCCGCTGGCCCTACACAAGGTGCAAACACTCCAGACCAGTAGTCAGATGAACAGGGAGCCTGGAGAGAAAGAGAGAGAATTCCTATAGACACAGCAATGCCCCCTCCCCAGCCCTCAGGTCTACCCTGATGCTGCATCAAGTACCCCAGTGGGCAGAACTGGGAGAGACTGACTCCTGCCTGTTCACCCACCCAGGTCTTGGTAATACATGCCAGCTTGGCTGCCTTATCCAGTCATGGATGAGGGAGGTCTTATTTTGGACTGATCCGGCATTTAAAAGCAGCATCCGGAGACCCGAGTGCAGGCTGATAGGGCAACCACCAAATCTGCGGGTGCAAGGAGAGCTGAAACACAGCACAGCTATTAACTGTCTGGGTCGTGTTCCCCTTACCTGGCTAGCCCTCCTCCCAACATCATTTCTCCCTCTACTCGTCACTACACCGATTGGACCCCCCACTAGGCCCCATATCTGCCCTCCACGGCACATCCTCAGGGAAAGGGGGAAAGCAACCCCCCCCGAAACTAAATAGACAAATGTTAGCAGGGTGGCACTTGCTCTTGTGGCTCCCTCCCGAAGTGGCTCCCCCCAAAGGGGTGACCCCCTTTGGTGTCGTCCCCTTCAGCGACGTCACCGCCCCACTCCTTGGTCCAGCAGATGAAGGCTTCCCCCAGAGAGAACAGCTGGCACAGGTCTGCAATCGGTCCAGGGGCAGCTTCTTCTGGTTCTTGCAGACTTCAAGGGAAGCAGGGCCCCAGTCTAGCAAGGAACAACCAGGGAGGGCAAAAGGCTGGCTGATAGATGTTAAGTTACCAGCTTACCTCCCTCCCTGGAAGGTGTTCCAAATGCTGGCTGGGTTTACAGGTCTACGTTGCAGTTCATTCATATGATGAAGTGGGCTACTGCCTAGGAAAGTCCATCATACACTAATTGAGTTATGAAAGCTCATCATACATGAGGGTTGGCCCCATGTTTGCGGAACCCAGTTCTAGTAGAGACATATCAGGCCCCATCATTGCATACCTTTAAACTGGCCCTAAAGACCACCTTGTTCACTATTACCTTCTATTAAATAAGGATTTTCTCAGACTGCTGAATATATGATTTGGATTTAAGTGTAATTATTTATTTGTTTTTATTGTGTTTTTTTCTGGGCTATATGTTATCTGTTTCAGTGTTATTGCTGGCTAATACTAGTTATTAATTTTATTACTATGGTGTTTTATGGTTTTCTTGGCCCTTCCCCAGCAGAGGAGGCGGCCTGCGGGATGCCGGGCGACACGCAGCGGGCAGGAGCGGCCGCTTCGCCCCCCTGCTCTTGAGCTCTGTTTGAGCTCTGTGCCCCTGGAGACCTATGGCTCGCATGTCGGCAGAGCGGTCCCCACGTGCCAGCTGTGGCACGCGTGCCATAGGTTCGCCATCACTGATATATACAATAGCACTCATCAGCCTGACAGTTCTCACCAATGGAGCAGAGTGTCTCAGGGTCTCAGATGCTGATGTTAAAAGTATCTTGTGTCTGTTCTGAGTTGGACTCACTTTGAATACAAAATCGATTGAGATAGCTGATTGTCCTGGTGTTCTTTTCAGTCTGTTCAGCCTGCTCATACTTGGAAATGTGAAGTCACCTACTGTGTGCTCAACCCTTGTGCGTAGTGGCTGATTAAAGCTGCAAGAGACAGTAGAAAGAGTGTTATTATCCTATATGTTGAGTGGCACCATCTTGCTTAAAGGCGGCAGCAGTTAGCCCTTTGCAAAAACAGCCCTCTCTGGATCTCACTCTGGCCAGTTTCCAATATTCTGTTTTAGGAAAAGGCATTTGAGTGTGTGGTGATGAACAAAACTTATTATTTAGAAATGTTTCAGTCTTCTTTCCAACATGGTTTTGGGGAAAAAATGGCTTTGGTCACCCTTGTGGACAGTTTATACTGGTAGCTATACAGGGAGAGTGTATCTATGTTAGTACTGCTGGACATCTCAGTAGCTTTTAGTACCATTGACCGTGATATCTCTTTCTGGAATACCTATTTAGGATTCAAATTGATTGTACTGTTTTCTGTGCCTTTGGCCCCTCCTGGAGGGCAGGTTATCTTATCATGTGCTACTGGGTTCCATCTTGTTCCCCATGTTGTTTAACTCTACTATTATATGATTCTATGATCTACATGAACTCAATAAATTGTCTGGAAATCTGGAATTTGCGGTCATCAGCATGTTGATGACATGCAGCTTATTGTCTCTTTTCTATCTCAAACCAAGGCGGCTGTGGAATTCCTTAATCAAAGTCTGAGATAGTTTATAACTGGATGAAGACTAGCACTCATTTATTCTAGTCAAAACAGAGGTGCTGCTCAATTGAAAAGATTATGGATTTGGTGACTGTGCTTCAGCCTATTTTCAATATGGTAGCATTCCCCTTGAAAAAGCAGGTTCGTAGTCTGGGGGTTCTCCTAGACCCAGCTTTGTTCCTGGATGCTCACGTGGCAATGGTGCTAATTTCTAGAAATTATAGATTCATGCTTTAGTTACCTCAAGATTTGACTACTGTAATGCACTCTATATGAAGCTGCTTTTGCAGACTAACTAAAAATTTTAGCTGGTTCAAAGGGCAACAGTGAGACTGCTGATCATCACCAGTTTTGTAGAACATGTCTCATAGTCTCCAACTGCCCAGAAAATGTCGGGACTATCACGAAAACCCTTAAGCCGTCCCGGCTTCTCACTTTGTCATGCAGAGTCCCGAATTTAAACTTTTAAAACTTTCCTTAAAGGGGTCATGCCATGGGCAAAATTGCAGCTAAGCTAAAACTGCAAGCTTAGCTGCAATGTTGCCCATGGCATGGGCCCTTTAAGTGCAGCTCTTTTTAGGCTCGAACAGCTCATGGAGAGACAGATGCTGGGAGGATGTGTGTGCGCATGCACACACACATTACCTGCTGAAAAGGAGGCTGCATCTGGTGGCCTGGACAGAGGGAGGGGGGGTGACTTTGGGCCAGTCACTGACTCTCAGCCTAACCTACCTCATAGGGTTGTTGTGAGGATAAAACAGAGGAAGAGGAGGAGGGTTATGTAAGCCGCCTTGGGTTCCTTGCAGGAAAAAAAGGCGGGCTATAAATATAATAAATACATAAGATAAATTCCTATCTTTATATTGCCAGAGATTTTATTTCCTCACAGAGCTGACTCTGTGCCTCTAACAGGTGAGTTTACATTGTCAGAAGGAAATGCAAGAAACTTCCCCTTCTCTCTGAAACTCCATGTTTGGGGGTGTGGGGTGGGTGGGTAAGCTTCACCTGTTGAATTTGTGCCAATACTGACAATAAAAAAAAAAAGAAATAAAGTGATTGCCCTGCAAGCACTGTCCCCCCCCCATGAAAAACACCAGATATCAACAATTAAGGGTTTAAGAAAGGTAAAAAAATAAATATATTACAAAAGCCACTTATAAAATATTATAAAATAATATATAATATAATAATGTAATAGTTATAATATATAAGATTTTGTGTGTTTCCTCTAATAATTTTTGTTCTTGACCATGCTCTTTGGTTGCCTGGCCATACCCTTGGCCACGCCCTCAAGTTGCCTGGCCACACCCTCTTAATCACACCTTGATCCTATGATCTATGATCATGGTGCTTAACCATACCTCTTACAAATTCACATGTGTGTCCCTATTTTCATCTGTGAAATGTTGGAGGGTATGATGTCTCTCTATTTTGTACTGGCTGATGATCAATTTCCCAGACACAATTCAAAGTGCTGGTTATCAATGTTAAAGATCTAAATGGCTTAGGACCAGGTTATCTAAAGGACCATTCCCCCTGCCCCACCCCTGTCACCACATGGAACTGCTCAGCCATCTAGTGAGATGCCTTCTGAGATGAAATTGGTTGGGATGTGTGAGAAGAAGACCTTTTCTGTTTCAGTGCCCAAACTGTGGAACTCCCTGCTCTAGGAGATTCCTTTTGGGGGCCCTCTCTTCACCAGTAGTTGAAAATATGTTGTTTAATCAAGCAAAACAAAATCTAAATATAATCTAATTCCAGTTTAGTTTTGAAACTCAGTGGGACTTACTTCTGAGTAGACATGCAAAGACTTGCACTGTTAATTTCCTTAGTGAAAAACATACTTCTCTCCAGTACAGTAATACCTTGCAAGTAACTTGGTCTGAGAGCGTTTTGCAAGACAAGCAAATTTGTTAAATAAATTTTGACTTGATAAACAAGCGACGTCTTGCAATACAAGTGTAGGGATGTAACCGCTCGCCTCGAGCGGGCGTAGCGGGCCGAAATCGGCCCCGCTCACGCCCAACAGAGACTCGCTTTGATATAAGAGTGTTTTGGATTACAAGCACGGTTCCGGAACGAATTATGCTTGCCATCCAAGGTATTACTGTATATGCATAGTTAACCCATTCACTTGTTTCGCTCAGACAGCACAAGGCCAGGCTTCACCTCTGCACTCACTTTAAAAGCAAAAATGTGCAGCTCCGTGTCTGCAAACAGCTTGAACTACTGATGGACAAACTCTTATTGAAATCCATTCCCCCCCACCACCACCTTTGTGGGAGAATGCCCCAAAATGCCCCATGAATGCTCTGAATAATGGGAGAAGTGCACCCCTCTCCTGTCAGTTCCCCTCATCTCATTCCCAAGCCAAACAAAAACCTTTGAGAAGATGGTGGGTGCAGTTGCTACTCTCCAATGCCCCGAATTTGAGTCCCAATTTGTTATGCAGAGCCTGGAATCCCCCTGCCTCCTCCCGCAAGCTATTTAGCTTAGCTGTGATTTTGCCCATGGACCCTTTAAGCAGGAAGGGAACAGACCGAGGGTGTGTGTGTGTGTGTGTGTGTGTGTGTGTGTGTTCTACCTGCTGCCTCTGACCAGGCCCCCTGGTCAGTAAGACCCATTGAAGACATTTGTACTTACTCCCGAGTAACTGTGTAGGATTGCACTGTTTATTTTAACTTAATTCAAGTTAGTTAAATTCTGTAAGATTATTCCAGTTTAAGTGTTTCTTTAAATCTAAATTGTGTGAATGGAACACAAAAAAGTGCTTTAAACTGGGGCCTTTCCACAATAACAAACAACAACAAAGCTGTTCAGCCCTCAAAGTTACTCCTTGTGCTTAAAAACCAGAGCTGTACAGGTGTTGGAGCAAAACGCTGAAGGGGCTCAAAACCCCAATGTGTCTTTTTGTATTTTCCCCCACCCCAAAGCTCCCCCTCTTCCACTTCTCCTTCTTTTCTTCTCCTCCAACTGCTCTGAAAATGCGGGACCAATCCTGACAATTTTTAAAACAAAAAGGAAGAGATTGCCCTGCAAGCACTGATACCACCACCCCATGAAAAACACCAGATATCAACAATTAAGGGTTTAAGTAAGGTAAAAAAATAATAATGCAAAAGCCACTAATAAAATATTATAAAATAATATATAATATATAACATAATAATGTAATAATTATAATTTTTAAGATTTTGTGTGTTCCCTCTAATAACTTTTGTACTTGACTGTGCCCTTTGGTTGCCTGGCCATACCCTTGGCCACGCCCTCATGTTGCCTGGCCACACCCTCTTGATCACACCTTCATGTTGCTTAACCATACCTCTTACAGGTATGTGTGTGTCCCTATTTTCATCTGTGAAATGTTGGATGGTATGCAGTTGACGGTAGGGTGGCTCAGGCCTCTCCTTTCTCTAGCAGGCCCTTCCTACCACTTAATTACCCTCTTCCCCTTCTCAAAAGTTAGAGGTTTGTGTCTTTTGCTTGGGAGAGGGCTGGGAAAAATGGTCAGGGAGGGCTCGGAAACCTCAGTTCAAGCTTGAAGATGTCTGGGCAGGTTTCAAATGGGGGTGTCATACTTGAATGCCTACAATTCCATATTCACCCCATCAGTCACTCACTTGAACTATTCTGTGAGCAGCTGGATGTTACCTTGGGTGTGCACAGTAGAAGCACACTGAGGTGTATGTGCACCGCAGTTCCTTTATAGGTCCCCAGTAATAGTGGCTTGTGCTGCACAACTAGTGCAGACACAGCCTAAGAGTCTGCTGTTTTATTTGTAGGTCCTGCTTATTTGGGTCCTGCTGAAAATAATACAGAGCAGAGAGGTCTTTTAGAAATTCCATCTGCCCTGATAATGAGCTGCAGCACTGAATATAAGTAAAATTATGGAGTCGAGGCCATTTAGAAAGTTGGCACATCTTGACTTAGGTATGTGGATTATGATTTTCTAAAAGGAAATTGTAGAAATGTTTGGCCAGTGGAAGATCTTACTCAATATCTTGTAAATGTAAGGGGCAGTCCTTGATATTTACATGGTGGGGGTGGGGGGAGTTTGAGAGGTAAGTTTGTTGTACCGGAATGACTGACTCTGCACTCCTGAAATTCTACACCAGACTGAGCTAATTTGCTAGTGTATGTGCCTAAACACATTAATAAGGCTAAAATAGTCAGAGGGACCAAATGACGCAAGCTGGGCTGGGGATAATGGAATAGTGGAGGGGTTTACTAAGGATCTGCTCCACTGGGAACAGAGACTTTATATCCTAATTAAAGCCCTGTAAACCCCCATTTAGCTCTGGAAATCCAGTATCAAGTGTACTGAGCTGATTTTAATTAAAGCTGATGTTAGCCCCAATTTCATTTGGATTCCTGGCTAAAATAATCTTTTGGTAAGTAAGCTGTTCTATAAAAGAGGATGTATATATCTGATTGCCTCTCTGATGGGGAATGTGTGCATGAGTCTGCTTGACTGTGGCTGTACACTTCTGTCATTGTTTCATTTTATTTATTATTTCATTTTTAAATAAGCATGCAGAAAAGCCTTTTCAGTAATTTCTTGGTAACAAGGACATACTACCACAACTCATCTTTTTTTAAAAAAAATGTCTATTTTTGAAGTATATGCAAATAAGAAGATACACGCACCCCCCCCACACACACACATTGATTCTCAGTACTTTTCTCCATATTTTTAACCTCACTAGAATCCTACAGATGATATAGAATGGTCATCTATATCAGGTGCTTGGAAAATTTGGGAAGGAAACAAATGGATAAATGGATAAAATAAAATAATTTTATGCATCTAACTGCCAGTCCCTCCATCTATCCTTAGCACTATCCATGATCTTTGTAAAGAAGCCAGTTGGTGTTTCTTCTGCCAGCATCTGATCTCAAGGCAGTTGTGGATGGAATGCAGCCTAAAATGCTTATTTACCAAGATTGCTGCAAGAATGGGATATTTCTGGGTGATGGGGGGAGCAGGACCGGTGCAAGGCAGTTTGGTGCCCTAGGCAAGATCAGATATTTAGCGCCCCTCACTTGAGAGCGCTGTATTTCCCCCCCAAGGCGTTTCTGGCGCCCCCTTTAGCCCTGCGCTCTGGGCAGCTGCCTAGTTGGCCTGATGGTAGCACCGGCCCGGGGTGTGGTGTGTGCTAGGCAAAAAAAATGTAAGCCACTTGACTTCTCTTGCCCCATGGTTTTTTAGAATGCTGGTGAAATAAAGAAGCCCTCAGAATTCCAGTCAGAGAAGGATTCCTCTCTATATGGTGGAATCGATATCTGAACTGGGCCTTGAAGAGTAGTAATTGGTTATGTGAAGTTTAGTAACCCAGGTAGGGATGGGAGAAGTTGAGGGCACTTGAGTGAGTAACAATAAATATGTATCATCATTGACTAATCTGTATTGAGAATAAACAGAATGTATGTTTGTACAGTATAACAAGGGATTTATACAGATTGATTCAAAAAGCAGAAGACAAGATGACCATCTAAAGACAGTATGGGATAATGAATTTGAAGAGGTGACCTTGAAGGTGGACTGGAACAATATATGGGATAGATGGATTGTGAAAGTTATGTCAACTAGGATAAAGGAGAATTTCTATAAAATTATGGAGATGGTACCTAACTCCAGTAAGATTAAATAGAATAGATAACAATTGCTCCGCACTTTGTTGGAGAGGATGTCAGGAAATAGGTATATATGCTCATATGTGGTGGAGTTGTAAAAATGTTCTGGAATTTTGGAGAGAGGTTTTTACAGAAATATCGAAAATTATTGGTATTAATCTAGAGGTCTGTCCTAAACTTGCTTTGTTATCAATAACCGATAAAGTCACTTGTGCCCAAAATACGAAGGAACTAATTGTAAACTTGTTAACTGCAGCTAGGTTAATGATAGCGAGGAAATGGAAAGTACAACATGATTTTCTAATAACTGATTGGTATAAGGAAGTTTGGGATATAGCCCTAAATGATAAACTAACTTGTAGTATCAAATGCAGAAAGGGACAGTTAAAGAAGAATAATTTTATGGATATGTGGAATCAATTATTAGACTATGTATTAATAAAGGGGAAAGGGAGTATGCCTTGTCAGGATATGTTATATTTTGGAATGTGGAAGTTAATTGATCAAGGGGATGAAAGTATATTAGTTGGTCCCTAGGTGGGGGGGGTGCACCTTATGATTTATTTAGTT